>JANXHW010000002.1:121189690-122510190 GCA_026170595.1 Plestiodon gilberti rubricaudatus
ATTTTAACGGCGCTTGGCCGCTTACCGAGTTGCTGTAGCACCTCCGATCTTTGTCAGTAGAGGCTCCCAGGTGCTGTAGAGCGCTTCGTCAGTAGAGGCTCCCAAAACGCGAGGCTCCCAGGCGCTGGACGCGACCTGGGAGCCCTACGCAAACATCGCAGTTGCTGCGATGTTTGCGCAAGGCTCCTTGGTCGTTTCCAGCGCCTGGGAGCTCTGCGCAAACATCGCAGCTGCTGCGATGTTTGCGCAGGGCTCCCTGGTCACGTCCAGCACCTGGGAGCCTCGCGTCTTGGAGCTGCTGACGAAGATCGGAGGTGCTGCAGCAACGCGGTAAGTGGCCAAGCGCCGTTAAAATTTATTGTTAAAGCAAGACATTTATTACCCTATTTTTTGCTCCAAAATACACGTGCGTCTAATGGTCTGGTGCATGTTATGGAGCGAAAAATACAGTAATTTTGACTACAATCTCCTGGGACACGTTCCCAAGAGCAAGCTCCAGTGAACACAATTCTATTTTTGTGTAAACATGTATAGGCTCGGGCTGAAAATCTGGTTCAGGTTCCATTTGCTTCAGTGGGATTGCGCCAGCTTCTCTCCAAATGCATCAACAGTTTGTCAGTTGGGCAGTAAAACACTCCACAAAATTGTTCAATGAAAGTTCAGGGATGAAAGCTGTGTAGAAGAAACTTGTCAGTTTTTTGTCAGACCAGAACTCAGAACTAGGTGGGACTTACTTCCACATAGATCTGCATTGACTCAGGCTGCCGGTAAGTAATCCTTAACATTTTTTAGACTAAAGATCCACTTTTCACCCCAATCTGTAGCAGCTGCCTTTATGTAAAATTTACTGTATAGTCAGTTGTTCCCTGTAGGAATGCAGGACACAAAGGTCATGAATAAGTAAGCCACAGAGGAGGGATATTTCCCCATTAACATCCTCATTTACTTCCCAAAGCAACTCAATACCAATAGCTTCTTGCAGTCATATACTTATCTGTGGGCATACACATTTTATTTTATTATTAAGCTAAAAGTAAACCTCCAGAAGATTCCAGTTGATGTCCTTGCCAGTCAGATAGCCCCCCTTCCCCACGCCACATTCCTCAAGGAGCTTAGGGGCAGGATTTTTTTGTTTTTAACATCAAGCCTCCCACTTTGAAACTGCTTACTGCTTTTCCCACAGGCAACTCTACCCCACATCCCCACTCTTTGCACAGACATGTGGCAAGTAATTTGTGTGTGTGTTGTTGGGCCTTTTCCTCTTTTCTTCCTCAATCTGTTGTATCCTTTTGCTCAGGGCCAAATTGTACATTCCATCAAGAAAGTCATTGACTAGCAGAAGAAGAATAAATTTAGCAAAACCGGGGGGGGGGGGGGACGACGACTATTTTCTGTGCACTCTACTGATCTCCAGAGTTTTTATTCTCCAGAGGTTGTTTTTTTGCCCCCTTTGTTGATCCTAAGATGTCTCATCTCATTTTTTTTCTTCCTCTTCCTCTTCATGTTTTGCTTCTTCTATTTCTTTGTTTCTTGCTTTATAGCAGTCTCTCGTTTTGTGTTTTTCTGAGACGTTTAAATCTGCCCCGATGGCTGGAACTCGATGTCCACAAATGGACACAACATTAGAATATGGCTCTTCAGAGGCAAACACATCACAATGTCGGAAAACCCTTTCAGAGATATTTTGTGGTCTTTAGGATCCAACGCAGAAAACTGTGCTGACTCCAGCAAATGAAAAATGTCTCCTTCTCTGGCATATCAGCAATTGGTTTCACCCTAAATCATCACTGGCAAAGGACATTATCAAGATGCATCTCCATTTTTGTATGAGCCTTTCCCTGATCTCTGTTTATCTTGCAGTTTCCTCCATCAGCACTATCGATAGTGTAATGCAGTTAGTAGATATGTTATTGTCTTAGGGAAGGCTCTGATATGGTTGGCTGTGAAGGCTTGCAGTGAATGGGAAGCCTTCACCCGTTGTTAAAGCCCCTAGCCTGTCTTTAAAATGGTCCTGGTTCAAGTGCCTGGTTCAAATTCTTGTTTTGAACTCTTTACCCCTTCCGTCTCTCTGCCCAGGCCACGGGATCTGATAACATCTTTAGGTGGCTCAGGAAGATATTGGGGAAGCACCATCCTGGCTAGCACCTGTGCCCTCTAAAATAATGTGCAAGGGATGTCTCAGTTGGCATCCTGCTGGTTCTAGTCACACCTGCCCATTGGAAAAACCAATGTCCTCCCACCTGACTTTGGCTTAAGGCAATGTTTCCCAAACTTTTTCGACCTGAGGCTCCCTTGACCATTGGAAACCATTGGCCGCGGCTCTCCATTACATTATGTTGATGCCTGCCAATTGGCATTGCACTGCTTTCTGTGAGGATTCCATGGCACTCCGTGGCTCCCCTGACTGGTTTCCGCAGCTCCCCTGGGAGCCACGCCTCCCAGTTTGGAAACCACTGGCTTAGGGGAACTCCTATGGGTTATGTTAGTTTTCCCTGCCTCAGGACTAGTCAATGAAAATGGCTGAAAGTCAAAACCCTGACAGCCCATTAAAAGGGAAGGATGGAGGAAAGATGGTGTGCTTGTTGTTTTGGAGAGCAAACTGCCTCAAGATGACCCATCCCTCCAATGATGGAGAAGATTCACCCCTTTGTCCTGTGTAAGTGTGAGGAATGTGTAATTAGAAACAGCTTTTGAATTTGCTTGCTTCGCCTCTGACCACAGTTCTCTTAGTCCTCTGTTTTGCACTTTGCGGATTTTTCTTTTAATAAACTCTTTCTGTATTTTTAAATGACACTGCCTGTCTGGTTAAGGCAAGAGCTAAAGAGCTACTTTTCTCCTTGATAGACTGATTGATTGGGCGGCCAATGCTACGGGTATTTTGGTGCATGAGCAGCAAGGCCGGTCCATCCATGTGGTGAGGTGAGCCAGGCTGCCCAAAGAGATCTAATTGCTTTTAAAGTTGTGGATTTTTCTTCACACTTTTATTACACACACACACACACACACACACACACACACACACACACACCATCCAGAGCTACTGCAGACATGCTTCATTTAGCCAGGAAGTGAAAAGAACACACAAATTCCCAAGGAACAGACTGTTTGCTCCAAATCTTATGTCATCAATTTTTTTTTAAAAAACCCTCTCATTATAGTAAACAATTAAACAGTGAAGCAAACTTCACATTCAGAGAAGAGAGTCAAATCCCTCAATGGATTTCCAAAGGTCATTGGCAGGCTGAAAAGATTCTTAATGTTATCTCTTTAAGGCTACACAGTCCCATGCAGAATTGCCCAGTACTAAATCCCATTGAGCCAGCGGGTGGCACAGTGGGTTAAACCGCTGAACCATGAGCTGTCGATCGAAAGGTTGGCAGTTCGAATCCGCGACGGGGTGAGCGCTCGTTGCTTGGCCAGCTCCTGCCAACCTAGCAGTTCCAAAGCATGTTAATGCGAGTAGATAAATAGGTACCGCTTACAGGAAGGTAAACAGCGCTCCGTGTTCCAGCTGCATGCTACGCGCTGCGGCAAGGACAGTCATGCCGGCCACATGACCACGGAGGCGTCTTCGGACAATGCTGGCTCTTCGGCTTTGAAATGGGGATGAGCACCACACCCTAGAGTCGGACACGACTGGACTTAATTGTCAGGGGTCACCTTTACCTTTTTAAATCCCATTGAACACCGTGGAGCTTACTTCTGAGGAGACATGCCTAGGATTGCACTAGAAGTCATGTTCATTTCAAACTGCATAACCTTTGCTCCTAGCAAAGGAGCAGACAGTGTTTTGCAGCCACACACGTTAAGCCACACGTGGTTTCGTAACAACGTCTAATTCAAATACAGTACAGTAGTACAGTAAGTCCTCACTTAAAGTTATTTCGTTTAAATTCGTTTCGTTTAAAGTCGATGGGAAAATGCCATGGGAATGTTTACATTTATGAATTAGTCTATGGTAAAATTGGTTTCATTCTAAGTCGTTTTGCTTACAGTTGCAGTTTCCAAGAAGAACCCATCGACAACTTTAAGTGAGGACTTCCAAAATGACCTGAACTTATTTTTAGGGGTCTTTTTAATCCACAGATTTTAAACAAAGGGAATATTAAAAAATGTAGCTTTGCATCCAACCAGACCTTAGTGGGGAGGAGGGAGGCAGAAACACTGTGAAGTAGAAACGTTATATTGCAGTGTCCCAAGATTCATTAAATCTTCCCAAACCAGTTCAAATCTAGATCTTCGGTTTCAAAGACAGGCAAAAAAAAAAAAAAAAAAAAAAAGGAAAAGGTCTCCATAGAAAAGGCTAAGCCAGCTAATGAGTACCATTTATTTCTTTATGGATATGCAACTCTTTCTTTGTAACCTGAAAATGAGGGTCCCCATGTTAGGCAGGTTGTTCCTCCTCCTCCTCCATAGTTCACCATCACTACTAAAATCCTGAACTGTGTTTCCTCGACCAGCATCTCTCTTGGCAGCAGAAGCCCAGTTGGAAGCCTCCCCCCTTCTCTCATCTCATCATCCTGAACCCGCACCACCGGATGCAGGTAAGCCCTGCACCAGGTGGCAGAGGGCATGGGGAGGGAGGGCTGGGGTGGTGGGGGAGGTGGCCATTGGCCAGCCTGGCCTGGGAGGGGTCGGGGATATTGGCTTCTCCTTGCCCTTCAAATAAAATGTAGCAAGTCATGTTCTTTCATGAGATCTCTTCAACCAGGGATGGGACTCCAAGCAGCAGCATCGCCATTGACTAGGCAACGGCATTGACTACCCCGCCCTCTGCAGATGCTGAAGCACATCTGTCCCCCCCCCCCGCCAATCTAAGTCAATCAAGACAGTCAATCTTTCCTCCCTCTGGGATGGGAAGCAGGAGCCTCAGTCCTCACAGGAAAGTGGTGGCGGCGGGTGGGAGTGGGGAGGGAGGGAATGAGCAGTAGTTACAACTCTGCTAATGGTCATATTTGGGACAATCACAGTTCTAGAAGTTCCTTGATAATGGTGTGCAGCATCGGCAGTTTCCCACAGATCTTACGCATAACTCACTGAACATATCCATAAAAGCCATGATTACAACGGAAAGGTCCATTGTAAAAATTTATCATCACATTCACACTCCTGTCCTATGAATTGAACAGGGTTTGCAGTTTGGAGTTGATAAGATCCAAGAGTTGTTAATTTCACTCACTTCATTATTTCCCATAGTTTTAATAGCTGTTCCTTCCCTGACAGTTGTGCCATTACTGTGATTTCCAGTTAAGTCTAGCAGCTGTTGACATATTTAAGGCTATGTCATAATATTCTTCAGGTACTGCATGCTTCACATAATTTAAGCGAAAGATAACAGAACATATAGAGAAACAGCTGCCTTTCACCTGTAATATAAATACTGCCATTTGAACCTTACAGTATATAACAGGGGTGGAACAGAACAAACTGTGGCTCCTGAGCCACACGTGGCTCTTTGACCTATAAAGTGCAGTTCTTGGAAATGTTGGTTGGACTCCTTTTTGCATCACAATTAATATAAAAGCTAAATAAGAAAGTTTCAAGCTTCATAATTATTTACCAGGTATAAACTGAGAGTCCATTGGATTAAAACATAAATATAATGTAGTATGGAAACTTTCATGGCTTGGTACAATTTGTAACGAAGCAGGCATTATGGGTTTTCTAGCCATGTTTATTATTTGAGAAATAAAAACTAAAAACTCTTAAGAAGACAGTACGATTTTAGTTTTTATTTCTCAAATAATAAACATGGCTAGAAAACCCATAATGCCTGCTTCGTTACAAATAAATATAATGTTAATGGTGAGTAAATATATTTAAGAATTTAAATGCTCTTAAATATTGCAGCTCTCAAACATCTGAATTTTATCGTATGTGGCTGTTGCATGAAGTGAGTTTGGCCCCCACCACCCCTGCTATATAACACTGCTAAAAGTGTCAATCTGATCCCAGCAAAAAGGATGAATGAGAACATATACTATGTACTGACAACATGATTTTTATTGTTGTAGAGATGTTGGTAGCAGTTTCATCATGGATGTCCAGGAGCTTGCTATCATGATGTTACTGTGGGATATTTCCAGCTGGAAAGAGGCGAGAGGAAAAAGTGCAGGTTTTCAAGTGATAACGCCATGTTTGAAACAAACTGGAAAATCACCAGTCTTTGCAGCTGCCTTGTTGCATTGTTCCTGCGGTTATTCTTACATATGTTGTTGGTCCCCTTTTTCTTGCTTAGATGGATGGAACCTCTAAGAAATCTTTGTTAGTTTTATCAAAACTCCTTTTTATGTCCTTTGAAATTCCTCAGCCATTTTTCTCAAGCAAGAATCTTCAAAATTCACATCAGCATTTTGCTTTAGGAAAAATTCGCTGGCAGGTCTGTCACTGAGTGTAGCCCTGTAAATTTGTTTTCAGTACCAGGTGAAGCAATTGTGAGAAAAAGAGTGCTTCTGGGCACGTATAGAGTACATTACGATTACCACTGAGTGAAAAACACATCTGAGATCGAGGAAACTCTAGTACTTACCCAGCTGGAGTCTGACAGGTTGCTGTTACCTCCTCCATTCCTTCATCTGACCCACTGAGCTGTGCATCAAGAAGAAAAAGAATTCCTATGCACTGGCGTCACTGCAGGGGGGGGCGGAACTGTAAGTTCCGTCGCGGTCTGAGCCTCTGTTACACAGGAGCACGAAGCACCCCCGCCCCCTCGCCTTTGGAGCCATTCAAGTCGGCGATTTCAGCTACTTGAATGGCTCCAAAGGCGAGGGGGCGGGGGCGCTTTGTGCTCCCGTGTAACGGAGGCTCGGACCGCAGCGGAACTTACAGTTCCGCCCCCCCTGCAGTGACGCCAGTGTTCCGATGGCATATGACGAGTGGGGGATGTTGTGGGGAGAGGGCAAGGTGTCAATGTATCCTCCAGATGTTTTTTAAAATCAAAGTTGTGCAACGGGCAGCCTGATCCTGCCCAACTTTAGGCTGGCGGAGCTCTTGCTCCACTGGCCTAGGGTGTTGTAAACCTGCCGTAAGGCACATTTTTGACACCCTAGGAGTAAGTGGCACTGGCGCGGAGGCTGGCACAGCTTACTCCATCGCTGTCCTGAACCCGCACCGCTGGATGCAGGTAAGCCCTGCACCAGGCGGTGGAGGGCGTGGGGAGGGCGGGCTGGGGTGCTGGGGGAGGGGGCCATTGGCCAGCCTGGCCTGGGACGGGGCGGGGATATTGGCGCCAGGCTGCGCCGATATCACAAATCCCTCCCCGGGCCGGCCTTACATGGCCTTCCCAGATGTGTGCCAGCTAAAGATTTGGCGTGCATCAGAGGAGACCCATTGGGGCCTCCAGCGCTTACATTTGTCCCCTTTCCCCAAGGTGAGCCCTGTCTGTACTGGTGCGGCCTGCATCCTGCTTAGGATGCAGTGGCCGGCCATTTCGGCTGGCTGCTGCATCTTAGGCAGGATCGGGCTGTTAGTACGCCAAATTCTTTAGCAAGAAGAGTTGCATCCTGAGGGGCAAACTACATGCTATGTGCAACTATGTCATGTGTAATAAAGTCACCCAGCAGTCACTTTTTGGAATGAAAAAGCAGTTTTGGAAAAGACCATTCTTCTGGTAGTAGCAGCAGCAGGGGAAGATGCAGAATCTTTTCCTTGTGAACCATTTTCCCCCTCTAAGGCCCCAGTCAATCCTATCATTTCCCTCCCCCGCTGATGCAGCTGCACCACGCATGTGCTGCATCCTGTGTGTGTGTGGGGGGGCAATCTCAGAGGTTTCCTCCAGTGTTCCCTTACCATAGGCGTAAGCCTCTGGTGCCGGAACGGGGTCTACTCTACACACAGTCTTGTATTGGTCAGTTCCCTAGAGAAGTGAGCTTCCCAATTCCTTTCCACCTCTCTTGTTCTCCTCTGGCGTCCTGTTCAATCGCAGTCCAGGCTGGAAGAATGAGAGCAGAATTTAAAGTCCTCCCCAGCCCCAAGCCCCCATCCAAGCAGTAAAAAACACCGCCCTCTTTTTCTCTCCTTTCGCACTTTACATATAGATTCTTTATGGAAAACACACCGTGCTCTCCTATGAATGGCTTATGAAGGATGTGCTTTCATCTTGCAAATGCCAGTTCCATTTATCCTCACACGCCTAAATTTTATGGCTTTGGGAGAAGGGATGGGATTGATTGATTGCAATCTTGAAGCTTTCTTCTCCCCCACCTCCCCACCCACGCAACCACCTACTGCATCTTCTGGCTCGTGCAGCAGATGACTGAACAACAGAATTGCAAGGGGGTGGGGAGCATCTCGCCCCACCACCTACGTTTTCACAGGACTATCTCTAACTCTTAACAGATGTCTGAGTATCAATCCTGGGTTCCAAATATTTGCTTCTCAGCCCCAAACCACCCGGATTCCTTGAGGCCTTGGATCAAGTGAGTCAGTTGGCCCATCCCACATCCTTGCTCCCAGGATGCCATAACAAAGCTTTGATTCCTACATTGCCATCGAGCAGGGCTTCTCAAAGTGTAGGTCATGACCCACTTGGTGGGTTGTGGCCTGACGCCGAGGCGGGTCATGAGTTGGGCCCATCCATCTGCCCACCCTTGCCTCCGCTTGGCTCCAAATTGGAGCTGAATGGAAGCAACGGGAACCCACTTCCGGGGCCCAACCCACCTCCTGGTGCTGCTCCCTCATCACTCTGGCCCAGGGACAGCCTCCATAGGCCTCCATGGGTAGGCTTACCAGATCTCCAACCGGGACAGAGTGCTAGACCTTTAGGAGAAGGAATGTGGGCAGGTGTAGCTTGTTAAACCTTAGAGTCACCCTTTGCGCGCGTCACCCCCTGGTGGTCCGCCCCCCCGCCACGCTCCAGTGATGCGCGTGCCTGCCCACATTCCTTCTCCTAAAGGTCTAGCACTCTGTCCTGGTTGGAGATCTGGTAAGCCTATCCATGGGCCTCGGAAGGCATCTGGAAGTGACCCAGAGGTCACTTCCAGTTTTGCTGAAGCAACTTCTGGTTGCGTCAGGAGGCCTTTCTGAGGCCCACGGAGGCTGTCCCTGGGCTGGAGCGACAAGGGAGCAGCGCCAGGAGGTGGGTCATGACCTACCCTCAGAGGACACAGGTGAGTTATGGCCTCAGCAGGTTTGAGAACCACTACCATAAAGAATCATGACTTCATGGAAGTATTTGCCTAAGCTGCTGTGGATGACATGATATGCATGGCTGCTGGGTTTTTGTTTCAGCTTTAGCCAGACCAGGGTCAGGGTCAGGGCCTCTGAGAGGAATTTTATCAGGGGGTACAAAGTTTCTTTTGGGCCCCTTCTCAAAGGGGTAAGGGGGCAAAACAGGATTGGGAAAGGCAGCAATAGCTGGAAAAGTCTTCAGAGCCCAGGTCTACCAGGCTTTCCGATGTGGCACCCAGGTCTACTCACCCAGTAGACCTGGCCCAGCCACCGTCTTTCACTCTCCATGAGGCCAGCTGAAATCTCAGGAAATTTCTGGACCCCCTCCTTTGGCTCCTGGCCCCCCTTTTTGACCCTGGGCCTGGGTACAATTTACCCCCTTTACCCCCCTCTCATGGTCCCTGCTGGTAGTCAGGGAGGGGCATCACTGTGGTGTCAGAGAAACGGTTGGTCCGCTGGATGGTGAGGGAGAGAAAGGGGTGATAAAAGGGGACTTGGAGACTGCAGAGAAATTAAATGAGTTCTTTGCATCTGTCTTCACGGCAGAAGACCTCGGGCAAATACCGCTGCCTGAACGGCCTCCCCTGACTAAAGAATTAAGTCAAATAGAGGTTAAAAGAGAAGACGTCTCAGACTTAATTGACAAAATAAAGATCAATAAATCACCAGGCCCGGATGGCATCCACCCAAGAGTTCTGAAGGAACTCAAGAATAAAGTTGCTGACCTCTTGACCAAAATATGCAACTTGTCCTTTAAAACGGCCACTGTGTCAGAGGATTGGAGGATAGCTAATGTCACGCCAATCTTTAAAAAAGGAAGGAGGGGGGACCCGGGAAACTACAGGCCGGTCAGCCTAACCTCTGTTCCAGGGAAGATGGTGGAAAGTCTCATTAAGGATAAAATCTTAAAATACATAGAAGAACAAGCTCTGCTGAGGGAGAGTCAGCATGGCTTCTGCAAGGGGAAGTCTTGCCTCACAAACCTGTTAGAATTTTTTGAAAAGGTCAACAGGCATGTGGATGCGAGTGAACCCGTGGATATTATATATCTGGATTTTCAGAAGGCGTTTGACACGGTCCCTCATGAAAGGCTCCTGCGAAAACTCCACAGTCAGGGAATAAGAGGGCAGGTCCTCTTGTGGATTAGGAACTGGTTGAAGACCAGGAAACAGCGAGTGGGAGTCAATGGGCAATTTTCACAATGGCGAGAGGTGAAAAGCGGTGTGCCCCAAGGATCAGTCTTGGGACCGGTGCTTTTCAATTTATTCATAAATGACCTGGAGTCGGGGATAGGCAGTGAGGTGGCCAAGTTTGCAGATGACACTAAACTTTTCTGGGTGGTGAAGACCAGCAGGGATTGTGAAGAGCTCCAGAAGGATCTCTCCAAACTGGGAGAATGGGCAGCAAAATGGCAGATGCGCCTCAATGTAAGTAAGTGCAAAGTGATGCACATTGGGGCAAGAAACCAAAATTTCACATATACACTAATGGGTTCTGAGTTGTCTGTGACGGATCAAGAGAGAGATCTTGGGGTGCTGGTGGACAGGTCGATGAAAGTGTCGACCCAGTGTGCGGCGGCTGTGAAGAAGGCCAATTCCATGCTCGGGATCATTAAAAAAGGGATTGAGAATAAAACGGCCAATATCATTCTGCCTTTGTACAAATCGATGGTAAGGCCACATCTGGAGTATTGTGTCCAGTTCTGGTCACCACACCTCAAAAAGGATATAGTTGAATTGGAAAAGGTGCAGAAAAGAGCGACCAGAATGATTCGTGGGCTGGAGCACCTCCCTTATGAGGAAAGGCTACAGCATCTGGGGCTTTTCAGCCTAGAAAAAAGGCGCCTGAGGGGGGACATGATTGAGACTTATAAAATTATGCATGGGATGGAGAGAGTGGATAGAGGGAAATTCTTCTCCCTCTCGCACAACACCAGAACCAGGGGACATGCACTAAAATTGAGTGGAGGGAGAGTTAGAACAGACAAAAGAAAATATTTCTTTACCCAGCGTGTAATTCATCTGTGGAACTCCTTGCCACAGGATGTGGTGATGGCACCTGGCCTAGATGCCTTTAAAAGGGGTTTGGACAGATTCATGGAGGAAAAGACCATCACAGGTTACAAGCCATAAGCAACCTCCTGGTTTTAGAAGTGGGTTTTCTCTGTGCCAGGTGCAAGGGAGTGGCGACTGGACACAGGTATCTTGTTGTCTTGTGTGCTCCCTGAGGCATCTGGTAGGGCCACTGTGTGACACAGGAAGCTGGACTAGATGGGCTTTTGGCCTGATCCAGCAGGGCTCTTCTTATGTTCTTATGTGTATCTTCATGATGACACCACATCATTCTCCTGAGATGCTTTGTCAGGCAGAATCCTGTGCATATTGTGGGGTGCACAGAACAGAGCTGGGAGTCTTTCAACCTACAGGCCACCCCTCAGTCTAACAGTAAACCTGCCTGGGCTATTTGTGGTTATCTTGGGCCTTGGTGGTGAAATATCCTATAATTTATAATCCTGGGGGGACTTCAGTATTTATGCTGAGGCCTTTTTATCTGGGGCACCCCAGAACTTCAGAGCCCCATGCTGACAGCATCACAGGCCCAAGAGTCATGTAGTCACTACATTGTAGTGGATCATGTGCAGAATTTGATTTTTTTGCATTGTCCAACAGGTGAAATGGACGGTGACAGGATGGTTTTTATTCATCCTTTGCTATGCTCAGACCATGACATGGTGAGATACAGGTTCACAGGTGCTTGCAACTGCTGCAGAGATGGGGCACCAGTTTTTTCTAGCTTTTAATTGCATTTGAATTTATTGCTGACTGCTGATTGAACCTTTTCGTATGTTATCACTCCATTCGATGTTTGTGATTTTAACACATCTATTGTTTTAAAATGCTGTTAGCTGCCTCGAGGATCTGAGAAATGGAATAACAACATTGGAATAAATAAATGAGTACGTAACATAGCCAGATTATGGTTGGGAAGGGAGCAGGGCTCTTGCACAGTAAGGTCCTAGCCCCATGATGATCTGATGGTGTTTTGCACATGCTGAAGTGTTCATTCATTCTGGTTACACTCACTTTTTAAAAAATTCTTTTCTGCTCTCAACCTGTAAGGCCATTTTTAAAGACCTCTTGGTAGCCCCCTGTGCTGTAGACATCACCTGGTGGTTTTTCTCTTCATGATTTATCATGCAACCGTGAACTAGAATGAATTGAAGCACATTGAAGTGCATTGATGTGCATGGTATGGTGATTTCTTTACGTGCCAACAGGCAGAGCAATTTCTGTGCTATAAGGAATACACTGTGAAAGAATACACACCCCTCCCTTCCTGCATCAAAAGTGCTAACTGCTCTCTGACTCACTGCACTCTCTCTCTCTCTCTCTCTCTCTCTCTCTCTCTCTCTCTCTCTCTCTTTCTCTCTCTCTCTCTCTCTGTGTGTGTGAGAGAGAGAGAGAGAGAGAGGCAGAGGCAGGCAGGCAGGCAGGCACTCTTGGAATATTTGGGGAATTTCCCTTTTTTGTCCCTTTGTTTTTTTTTTGGGGGGGGGAAATTAAGTAACTGCTCTGAAGTTTAGGGAAGGAGTAAGATATACATTGAATAAAGTAAAAATGAACAAACAAGTCACGTATTTTGTAAAAAAAAAAAAAAAGGAGGGGGGGGGAGGAAAGAGACATTCCAGTGCATAATATTAATCTATTGGAATTGACCCTAAATGGCCTCTGGATCTTTCTCCCAGCCTTCAAATTCTGTGGCTCAGAGGCAGAACTGGCTTTCCGAAGGTAACACATCCCTGCTTCTTTTTTTTAAATTCGATGGGGAAAAGCTCGAGATAGAAATGGATGAGCTGTGGGCTGACAGGTTAAATATATGTTTATTGAAACCCCAACCAAGCAGACATCCGCATGGGAAACCTCTGAACATCTGCCTGTGAAAGAAAGCACCAATTGCCGAGGTAAACACTGCCGACAGAATGATAGATGGCAAAGCCGTCGGGCAGCAGAGCTGAGCAGCGCAGGTGGGGGTGGGGACGGGGGGGGGAGTGTGGCGAGGAAATAGGTGCACAGACGATATACTGCACCCCAAAAGAGGGCAGCGAATGAGGTTGCTGGGTGGGCCACAGTTTCACCCCCTGGGAAATTAAAGATGTAAATCCTACAAGATCTATAATTCAACACAATCCACCCACGGTCTGCCAGCCAGGCACGTGCAATGCATGGAGATGTGGCAGACTTCAGTCTTGTGAAGATTGGCTTCCACATCCGCTGAGATATTTTTAAAGGCGTCACGGCAGGCCTTATGCAACTTCTGACGCACAAAACCAAACCTGGCCCACCAGCTACATACTGTCACGCAGGGCCTCTGAGAGGAATTTTATCAGGGGGGTGCAAAGTTTCTTTTGAGCCCCTTCTCAAAGGGGGAGGGGCAAAACAGGGTGGGGGAGGGCAGCAATAGCCGGAAAAGTCTTCAGAGCCCAGGTCTACCAGGCTTCCTGATGTAGTTCCCAGGTCTACCTGCCTGGTAGACCTGGCCCAGCCACTGTCTTTCACTCTCCATGAGGCCAACTGAGATCCCAGAGACATTCTGGGGCCCCTCCTTTGGCTCCTGGGCCTCCTTTCTGACTCTGGGTCCGGGTACAATTTACCCCCTTTACCCCCCCCTCTCATGGGCCCGGTTGTCACGGCCTGCCAAGCGCTTGACACCCTTCCCGTCCTTGCAGTCCCAGGTTTATCAGGCCCCCAGTGGCCCCCCCCATTGACTACATTTGGCTGGGTGTTGCTGGCACAAGCTGTTCCAGACCATGGAAGCCTGAGAGGAAGTATCCCAAGCAGTGCACGGGTTTATACAGATAAACTAGCATGTTCTGCAACTGTCACTTTTGTGTGGGAGGATGACAGAAGCAACTGAGGGATGGTAGGCCCTTCATTGCTCTGAGGCAACGCCGTTTGGATTCACCAGAAGATTTATGGGATGAACAGGTTTGGCAGTGCAGGCAGCCTTTAACTTTTGTAGCAAGGAGTCTAAACACCTGCTCAAAACACAGGGCAGCCAGGCCTCTGCCTGCCGATGACGCACTCACTCCCAAGCAGGGTGGGTCTGTTAGTGAGAGGTGGTGAAGTGGTGGGCGGTGGCAGATTGGCATGGGCAACTCGGTGACTGCCTCCACCATCGACCTCGCAACACTGCCGCCACTGATGAGCCAGCTACTAGCATCGCTGTTCCTCCACCCCCCGCTCCGGGACTGGACCAGACCAAAGTGACGTCTAGAGGAGAGGAGAGTGGTAGGCCTGTTGAGGGGAAGAACGGCAAGTGGTCTGCACTGCAGGGATGGCAGTGCTGCTGCATCATATGTAACTGGGAGAGAGGCTTCAGAGGATGCTGGCTCTGTCTCTGCCTGGCTTTGTCCTTGTGGTGGCAGCAGAGTCTACTGATTTTGATGATGGTTTAGGGGCAGATCAAGGTCAAGGAGAAAACCACTGGCACCAGGGCTTCTTCCTTCCCCTCACCCAACTCCAAGGATGCTATTCATTCATTCATTCATTCAATCAATTTTTTATACCACCTTCCTCCAAGAAGCTCAGGGTGGTGTACATGGTTCCTTTCCTCCTTTTGTCCTCACAACAACCCTGTGAGGGAGGTGGGGCTGAGAGATAGTGACTGGCCCAAGGTCACCCAGGAAGCTTCGTGGCTAAGCGGGGATTTGAACCTGGATCTTCTAGGTCAAAGTCCAACTCCCAAACCACTATGCCATCCTGGCTACCAGCTGCTAGCTATAATAGAATTTACAAGGCAGCGGGGTTGGGGACTTGAGTCGCGGGACTCGTTCTCAAGTCCGACTCACAGCTGTGACTTGACTCAGACTCGACTCACAACTTGGCTCCTTTTCAGCCAAGTCATGCTTCAAATCACCAGGGAGCGATAAGGAGTTTAAAAAAGGTTTTAAAAAAATCTTGGTTTTACCTTTGGGCGCCTTCGCGTGCCAAACCGCTGTGGTTTCTTGCTTTTACGAAGCAAAATCATGCTCCAGGAGGCACTTCCTGGTTGCGCAGTTTCCCCCTCCCTTCCCCTAAAGTTGCCCCAGAATGCATTGCGTGACTCAGAATGAGACTCAAGACTCGGACAAAGCCTTGAGATTCAACTCAAGACTTGGAGCCAGAGACTTTTCCCCATTCCTGCAAGATAGGGCACTAGCCACATTCTTAGATGGCTTTTAAAAAGGTGAGCCAGGATAGGACTTATCAACAGCTATTATCCATGACCACAAAATGGTTGGAGCTTCTATGAGTAGCATCACTGATTACTGGATGCTGGAAGTAAACAAGAAAGGATGGGCGTCTGGCTGATTGCTGCGGAGGAAACAAACACGAGACTAGATGGACTTTTGCCGGATCCGGCAAGGCAGTTCTTCTGTTCTTCAACAAATGTTAACACTCTCTGCTATTTGTCTCTCAGTCAGGCATGCCAGCAGCAACCGCCTCCTCTCCTCCTGTAGCAGTTTTCACACTTCAGGCTAATTTTAGAGTAATATTTATGAATGTTTTCAGCGTTGCAGCACATGAAATATTTACCCCCACTCAGCAGGCAGTGGCACTTGAGTGCAACGGAAGCCTTAAACATTGAGGAGGTGTTCTGCCATATCACAGCTAGCTGGAGAAAACGGGTTTAATCCAATTTATGGCATGCTTAACGTTTTGAAAAGATGGCAGATCCTGGTTTTGAGTTGAGCTGGACCCACGTCGCATGACCACTTGCAAATACAGGCCATTTAACTTTTCATGAGGACCAGATTTGAGGCCCGACTCAGTCTCATAACCTTTTTTTTTTTTTGGTAAGTGGTTGGGCTCAGCACTGGCAAGTATGAAATAATGAGTTCCTCTGAGCATGTGTAGAGGAGGCTAAATAGGCACCCACTCACCCTAGCACAAGAGTCAATCCCTAAACACTGTAAGGCTTTTTGGTCAAGTGATACACTTTCCATGTGGACCCGATTAAAATACTTAATTTCTTTTTTATCCCAGCTGTCCTCCAAAGAATCCAGGGCAGCACACATGGTTCTCTCTCTCCCCCACCCCAATCCATTTTGTCCGCACAACCACCCTGTGTGCGGTAGGTTAGTTTGAGAGATTATGACTGGTCCAACGTAACCAAGGAAAGCTTACTTCTGAGTAGTAGGCATAATAATAGTATTTCAGATCAGAGGCATTGTGGGGTTTGGAGTGGGGGGGCCCGTGGGCCCCAGGGTGGGGGGGGGCGGGCGCACGTGGCGGCGGAGGGGCATACTTGCCTTCTGGGACGCATCTCCTCCGCTGTGGTGTTTGGCCCTCCCTCCCGCCCTGGAGCTCGTTCAGCTCCAAAAGAGGTAGTAAAATGGCGGGGGGGGGGGTGATTGGAGCCGCGCTGGGCGCACGCTTCAAACTGATGTCACACCCGGATCACGTGGGGGCGTGGCGTCGGCACCCCCCCCCCCGGCAGATCGCCACTGTTTCAGATTCATATGCAGGGATATTGATTCCCTCCCTTTGCATCTTTTCAAGGCCACGATAGGGCCTTCATGTTCAGTTAATTGGTTAGGTTAATTAAAACATTCTGATGGATTAAAAATGTGCTCTTGAGTAATCAGGAAGCAGATTTAAAAAACGAAGGTTATGTTTGATGCATCATGCAAGTACTTACCCATTACTCACTGTATTTTTATATCTTCCGAGGCATTCCCCCCCCCCCTTCTTTCCCACACAGGAGGAAATGCCTCTTAAGACAATGCTTGATGCGTTACATGAATCCAACATCTATAAAGCCCCTAAACAGTCTTTTTCTTCCTCCCAAGAACTGCTTCATTCATATGCCAATTCAACCAATCAGTTTAACACTTCAATTAATTTCTGTAATTGGGCAACAGCCACAACGCTAACAGCTTGTCAGGATAATATTAACCAAAAACCTATTATGGAAGTGAAGACACGCATCTACTTCCTGGGTGGGGACTGAAAGGAACAGCCTGCATTTGGACAGTGAAAGCAAGAGATTTAGTTACAAGACTGAATAGGAAAGTTGTGTCTGGTTGACTTTTTAGGATCACGTGGTGCTGTTGTTAACCTAGCACAGCTTGACTACTTGCTTGACTGTTGTTGTTGTTCAGTCGTTAAGTCGTGTCCAACTCTTCGCGATCCCATGAACCATATCCCGCCAGGCCTTCTTGTCCTCCACTATCTTCCTGAGTTCGCTCATTTTCATGTTCGTTGCATCGGTGATGCTGTCTAACCATCTCATCCTTACTTGCTTGACTACTTGCTTTCTATCTGCATATTTACAAGCTGACTGACAGCACAGAATCATATATCTTCAGTACTCTCCCAACAAAGAAAACGGAGCCTGGGAAGTCCTACTGCGCAGGGAACTAGGGAGGGAGCAACACACAAATGAAACACAAGAGTGAAGCTAAGATTACTAAAGGCTTCCTACTAAGACTGGGGCTATGTACTCCCAGTTTGCAGTGAAAGGATAAAAGGCACTCACTTCCTAGGCTTGAAAAGACTCCACGTTGGGAAAAAAAGAAATTCCCTGCAAAAGAAATAAGGACACCAGGGAGAAAGGTTCTGATCCCAACCTCCCCCCCCCCCCGATGTGTCATCTTTATTTTCACATGTGGGAACACAGTTTTGAATGCGCCCTACTCAGGGCTGGCCCATCCATGAGGCCAACTGAAGTGGCCACCTCAAGCAGCAGATTGGGGGGGGAAGGGTGCCCATCTCCTACTTGCCTCCACTGCACCTATTCCTACTCCTACTCCTATTCCACTGCCTGGATTCAGTGGCGTCCTATAATGGGGGGATCTGGTGTGCTCCACCCCAGGCGCCAAGTGGGTGCGGTGCAGCCCGTTTGCCTTCAGAAAGGTTCTGCACATGCGCAAAAAAACCAAATAAAAGCCGCATCGACACGTTGGGTCTTCAGAAAGCCCCGGACTGCCGAAGTGGGTGGTCGCTCTGAGGAGGGCTTGTCCTGGCCTCGGAGCGGAGCCTCTGGAAGCCGGTGACGCGCCGAGTGGGCGTGCTGCTTCCAGGGGGCGCGGCAGCCGGGCTTGACGCTGCGACGGGGGTGCTCCAACCCCCGCCCCCCCAGGCGCCGGAAGGGCTCAGAACGCCACTGCCTGGATTGGAAACGGAAGAGGGGGACAGAGAGGAGGAAGAAGTGTGGAGGGGAGGGGAATGCTGAGCTTGAACATTGGAGAGTGGGAGGAGCAGAGGCTGTAACATCATCAAGTAAGGGTAGCCTTACCATTCGTCCCGGAATTTCCAGGACCATCCCAGAACCCGGATTGGTTCTGGACCGTTCCAGGCCCGGTGGAAGTCTCCGCTGCCGCCGATTTAAGTGTCCTTTTTTTCCTTTTCTTCAGGCACCGCCATCTTGGATCTTGCGAGATTTCAATGGAATAGAAATCTCGTGAGATCCAAGATGGCAGCGCCCGAAGGAAAAAAAGGACACTTAAATTGGCAGCGGCAGCAGCGTCGGAGGACCCAGGATTCCTGGTCAGCCTGGATGTGGCTAGCCAGGCTTCAGAAGAAGCCTTGACGACAGGGACAGTGGCAAATCAAATTAATTAATTACTTCTAATAAATAAATAAATAAAATTTTTGGGTGCCTTCGGGCGGCAAAAAGATGCTTCACACCTCCAAAAAATATTTTTTTCAATTTTCCAATGAAAGTGAAACTCAGGAGACAGTCTTGTTTGTGGCCAGGGTTTGTGTCAGCCCATTGACATTGTACTCCAACTCACTGCTGAGTTTTCCTTTCAATACGTCAGATATGTTTACCTTCTCAAACAAGTAGCTAGAATCTTGGGGGGGGGGGAGGGGAGCAGCTTGGAGGAGTGATTTTTGAGCAGAGGATATGCCAAACAGTACACAATCTCCCCAAACCTCTCTGCTCAAAATAATTCCATTCTAGAACCGCTTTTCCTTTTTTAAAAACAACCAGCGTTGAAGGTGCGCGAGAGCCAAAGCACACTGGTTTTGTTGCCTAACTATCAGTAAATGGGACTGTTTCACATAGCTCTGCTAAGAAGAATGGGAACCTAAGAATGATTCTGCTTTATATGGTGGTTAAACTAGACCTGGGTCACTGTATCCCTCTCTCAGGGAACTCCATATGAATAATGAGCTCTGGAGACCTTTCGCCATGGTGGTTGACAGCACAGAGGGGAAAGGGTCACATGATTGGCTAAATAATTGGCCAATCCAAATGAAAGAGACAGAACTTGAGGTCATGGAAGTTAACAGTGCTGGGATTTGTCAAACGTAGAGGCAACAAGTTTCATGGATTTCACATGTACACTTAAAGTGCTTTTCGGCCTCCTGTTGTTGGAATGCATATAAGTGCAGTTTAAAAATGTACTTATTGAGTTTTTCAAATGCATCAATGGCGATGCAGAAAGGTGGTTTTGTACTGCTATGGTTAGCTGAAGCCTATCCAAAGCACATTTTTAATAGAGTTGTACACATTTGGGACTAGCTCCCCCTCATATTTTAGTAGCTCCATGGTCACTGTTAACAAGCATGACTCCCTTACTAGATTTCTCTCTCTTTTCCATGAACATGGGCAGCTTAGACATGTCAATTTCCTTTCCAACCCCCTTCCCCTCCTCCCCCCCCCAGTGATGTTGACAAGATGAGTGTTCTTTCCCCCTTTCTCCAAAATGTTATAGCATCAGTTATGGTATCACAGTAATTATTTATAGTAATATAATTCAGGTACATAATATATCAGGTACTAGTAATTATAGTAATATTACTAGTACCTGATTTATTTATTTATATATATATATATATATATATATATATATATATATATATTATACATACACACACACACCCCTACCTCTCTGTTTAGTGTGTGCGGCAACATGGGCATATGTGCATAATTATAATGTCAATGGGCTGACACAAACCCTGGCCACAAACAAGACTGTCTCCTGAGTTTCACTTTCATTGGAAAATGGAGAGTAGTAAGGTGATGGTGAAAGAAAATGGAACTAGGAAAGCTGCCTTATAACAAGTCAAACCCTTGGTCCACGCAAGTTAGCATGGTCTACACCGATTGGCAACAGCTCTCCAGGACCAGAGGTTCAGAGAAGGTTTTTTCCACCCCTACCTGAAACTGCACAGGATTGAGCCCGAAACCTTTTACATGCACTCCACCATTGAACGATGCCCATCCTTCAATGGCGGTGGCAATGGTGGGCAGATAATGCAGAAAAAGGTGCAGGCATTAAACTCTGTCAGACTGATACCACTGTTGCCAGTGACCTCCCTTTTCCAAATGTGCATAGTCTCTCCTAACTCCATCTTGGTTCCTTAGCAGACGTTCCAGACGGTCAGACAGGGCTTCACCCTGGAGGGGGCAAGTCTTGGCTTCTCCTTCTAATCAAGATCATGCTAAATGAAGAGCCATGGATTAGAACAGAAGGCTGTAGCACTGCAGGGGATCTGTGTGTAACCCTCCTCTAAGGTCTTGCACATTTGGGCTCTTTGCCTTGGCATAGACTCATTGGCAAGCACACCTCTTCCTGAATAATTAAAGCTTAACTGCCCAGAGCACCTGGACAGTCCTTTCAGATCTCATCTCTGGAATGTCTCTCCTTACCAACAATCCAAGCATAGGTGCTGCCCTCACACCGCCACTACTTTTGCTCCTTCAGGAACCTCCTCGACTGGGGTGCATATTAGACTTTGGGCCCACCCTTTTCTCTCTGGACTGAAAGGTGTGCAGTCTGGCCTTGCTTCATAGGAGGACACTGTACCCTAGTCTACCCAGCAGACTAAGGGCAGGTAATTTCCCTTCTCTATCCTTACTGCAACCCCCTAACAACTCTTCTCCTTTTCTAAATACCTCAGTTCCCCAGTGCCTATCTTAAACCCCCTACTAATCATCTACCGTACTTCCCCTTCGTTGGGTCCTCTTGGGCTGCGGAGGAAACTCAGCCTAGCTGGCAGCCTGACTCTTCCTCCCCTCTTTAACTCATGCCTGTCCAAACAGAACTACAGTATTTGCAATAATCATTTCCCTATAATCACGACTCCTCTATGCAACTGGTCATATAACTATCGGCTTCTCTGTTTTTCTATATTCTTCAAGAAAATCCATATTTAACTCTATCGCGCGGTTATCGTTAACCTAGTTAGAGGCACTTTGGAGGTTGTTCGCTCTGCTACCCAGTCAAAACGGCCCCACAGCAGCCATTCATTGCATCCCAGCCTCTCTGGTTACCGAGCATAAATCCCCCCCCCCCATTTGGTCTTAATTCTGGACTGAGCTAATGTGACCCAGACCCGAGCAAATGTGTTTGCATGCGTAGTGGTAGACCTCTGCGTGTGTGAGCAGTGTTACCACCACCCGTCCTAGGTAATGACATGATGGCATTCAAGTCTACGAAGAAAGCAGCAGAGGCCAACATCTGTCACAGTTGCCAGAGGGTGCATGGCGACATTTAAAGTAGAAAAGCATATCTTGGGAACGGCAGCACTAATTAAAGTGCATGGGTGGGAGGAAAGGCTCTAGAGTAATCATTAAAGTGTTTGAAAGCACATGTGGGATTTCAGGCATAGTTTTATAAATCTATCATGACTCATGTGCTAAGGGGTATGATAGCTGTTTATAGAATAATTGTGTGGCCAAAGAGAAGTCACCCCTCATCTAGCTTTCATTTCAGCTTTCTACTTGTTTTCATTACTAAAAACCAATCCATTTACTTATTCATTGGCTGCACTCACATCACTTTTGCAACAAAAAAATAATCTATTTTCATTTTCCCCAGTTAACTCCCCTCCCCCGTTGCCCATGGCAACAGTTCTCACCAGCCATCTTCTCCTCCTCCTTCCTGGCGTTCCAGGAAAAGGTGGTTCACCCTTTTCCCTATGAGACAGTTTATACTCTGAAGTTGGTGTGAAGTCATTTGAGAATGGAAACATCCTAGAGGAGCTCTGCTGTTAGAAGAGGTAACCCCTTCAATGAGTCCTGAATGGGTGGGGGGAATAGAAGCAACCCACTGCCAATTCATTTGCGTCATAACCAATAAAAATAAAAGCAGACAGACTGTATTCGGTTCAATTCCTCATGTAGTCAAAGATGTCCGCCCACCCTTCTTTAGGAGAAAAGAATGCTGGCTCACACACATGGAAACTTACTCATAGTACTGTAGTAGGGTTAGGCTAGAACACACACACACAGGAAGTTTTAAGAACATAAGAACATAAGAAGAGCCCTGCTGGATCAGGCCAAAAGCCCATCTAGTCCAGCTTCCTGTGTCACACAGTGGCCCCACCAGATGCCTCAGGGAGCACACGAGACAACAAGATACCTGTGTCCAGTCGCCACTCCCTTGTACCTGGCACAGAGAAAACCCACTTCTAAAAAAAATAAAAATAAAATCTTGCTTTTCCAGCCCAAAGTGGCTTACAACAAGCTACATAAATCAGGATTAATCAAAATTAAAGGAAATGCAAAATCTAAACAATTAAAAAACAAAAAGAAAAGCAAGCAGCATTCTCCAAAAACCAACTACAACTAGGAACCAACACAACATCATCCATTGCCAATCCAATTCCTGCTTCACAGATCTCCTCAGCAATATTGCCTCTGCCTTGTACACCCTCATCCATCTATTACCAACTCCATATATGAGTTTAGGACTTCCACAACCTCCTTGGAAATTACCGGGGGGGGGGGAAGAAAACATCCATGATTTGGTGATACCCATCCCCAAATCTTGGGATGATCTCTCATCCAAATGGTTTTGTGTTGATGTTGAAAAACACCAGGGACAGAAATGAACCCCGAGGGACACCATTAGCCAAAGGCCACGGTGTCCCACGGTTCTGTGCCAGGTGCAGGGGAGTGGCAGCAGGAAACAGGTTATCTTGTTGGCTGTGTGCTCCCTGAGGCATTGGTGGGGCCACTGTGTGATACAGGAAGCTGGACTAGACGGGCCTTTGGCCTGATCCAGCAGGGCTCTTCTTATGTTCCCCAGCATGCAGCATTACCTGTTCACCAGAAGGATTAGAGCCACCATAAAATGGTGGACAAGGGTTGAGAGCACAAGGAGGCAACCGCACACTCCCAAAGATCCTGTCCACGTCCTCAGATGACGCAAAATGAATTGAACCACAAAACACAGGACAAGCAGCTGCCATGGGGATATCCTTAGCATGAACAAAACTAGTGTTCCAAGTCATGATGGATGCAATCTGAAAAGCGTCCTGCAAACTGGACACAGTGGGCTATCACATGCTTCTCTTCGGGCTCAGCCCTGGGCTACATAAAACAGCCCAGCTCAGCTGCCCAATTCTGAGCAGATGTGATGGTAGCAGAGAACTGATATGTCTTTGCTGCCATCACTGCTAGATGGTAGCCCCCCAAATAGAACCAAACCTATGTTTGGTCAGACACGTCACAGGTCTTTTGCTACCATTGCTCTAGCTGTCTGCCTGGTCTTTGCATTGCCCTAAGCTCCCCAGAGAAAAGAACCAGGTTGCTATCAAGTGGAGTCCTGGTCATCTCCCATTTCCAAAAACCAACCAGGGCCTCAACACTGTTACTGGCAGCAGTGGCAAAAAAACCCTCCCCCAGAGCCATCAGGAATCCATCAGGATCCTTAAGTCTCTGGGGGCATACCTTCTGAGGGGTCCCCCACCCTTGCAGAGATTGCCATGAATCTAAACCCTATCAAATAGTGATTCTTCCATGACAATGGAGAAATGTTGACCTCCTTCATTGACAGATCACTAGACAACTGTCCAGAGGAGAAAAACAGCTCTAGAGTATGACTAGCCTGATGCTCAAGGACAGATATAACCTAAGACAGGCCCCATGGCAGCCTTGACATTCTGAGCTGCAGTATTGCCAGGGCCTTGATATGGACATTGGTCACTCGGGAGCAAATGCCAACACCACCTCCAAAACCACTCCAGCCAGCTCAGACAGAGACATCGTTGAGGAGCAGAGTGGGCAGTACACCAACAGAATTCCCATCCTGCCTCCATTCCCTGACCTCAGGAGCAGACTCGCAACACTCAGCGACCACTGGGTAGAGCACCTAGACAGGGCGATGGAATCATGACCTCCTCAGCTCTGAAGCCTCCTTGGCTGATGCAATATCCTGAAACCTGGCAGGAAGAGCTGGGAAGAAAGTCACCCCTCCCATCTCATCCCACCAGGTTTCTGTAATACTGGATAGGTTGGCCCCCCCTCACTCAGGATTAAATCCTGGACAATCTTTTTTATTGATCCATTTGGCATTAAACAGCAACAGCTTCAGGCTAGAAGGGCTGCCACTAATTCAACCTGGACCCTGTTGGCTTGGAGAAGGATTGGGAAAGGGAATGGTCCATACATGACTACTCATTCTTCCCCTGTACCAGTGTGCCTTCCTCCCCCATCATCATACCTCCCCTTACTCATCACCATATTAATGTTACTCAGCCTCCCCACTGTACTCCCACCCAGACTCTGAAGTTACATACTGGCAACCAAAAGGGAGGGGGAAGAGATGAAAAAACCCAACATCAAAAGCAACCACTAAGCAGAGAAGCAAACACAAACCAGCTCCCAAACAAACCAACACAGAGGACAATAGACCACCTAGTCAAACTCATCCATAATCTGTTCTCACCACAATGGATGGGAAACAATTTCGAAGACCAGATGGCCTCTCACACCACTCCCCCCTCAATGGGGTTAGACACAAAGAATGGGGGTAGCATCCTTAGGGCAGATGGAAGGAGCAGCCCCTTCAGCATCATCCCCTTGGGTAGTGAGCTGATAAGATAAGTCCCCTTCCTTGAAGTTCCTGGATACGCCAGTCAACGACAGGTCCATGGGGCGGGTGGACTCTCTCTCCCACACTGCTTTCCACCACTGACAACTCCTCCTGCAGCACCACCACCACCAATGAGCACCAAGGACAAATGGAGTCCCCTCCCTCAGAGCAGGGGTGGGCTGACAATGGTTTTGGAATTCACCATCCAAGCATAGTAATCTCTAACAGTTTAGATTGTTTAAAAGCCAATGAGAGATTCGTCCATGGAAGATGTGGCCAAGCAAGTGGCTCATACAGCCAACAGCTGGCTAGCAGAACTCCCGTGATTTTTTAACTACCAGAAGGGGAACTCTTTCATTAAGAGCCAGTCATTGTTGGGGGGGGGGGATAAATTATAATGCTTTAAAGTGGTAGGCAGATGAGTGGAATGGGCACAACTACAATCTATGAGGGCCACTAGGCTAGAAATACCCTAAATAGGGGAGCATTCCTCCACCCACCAGTTCTCCACTGCAAATGCCCTCTCCTATAGTTTTAAAAGTGCTGTATTTGTTTCAGCTAGGTTCTCAGATCAGGGGTGGAGGAGGACAAAGTTGGGAGTATAAGGGAGAACTGGTGGGCATGGGAAGGGTCAATCTCCCCTGCCCCTCATTTCTGGGAGATATCAAGTTTACCATGGCAATCTGTTGCTCCCACACACAATTGTGCAACACACATACCTCCCTACCAAATGTCGGGGTCTGATCTCAAAACTGTTCTGTTCCAGCCCATTCATTGCTCTGTACCTGTTCAGATTAAATTAAGTCTGGCAGGACTTTTGTATTTCATTATGAAAGAATCCAAAATCAAGTCACCGTCTATTACATCTGCAAAAGAAGCAGTGGCTTAAATTCCTTTATGGCCGCTCACTCCTCCAGCGGTGGGGGTGAAAAGAAGAGCCCTACTCCGTTCAGATGAGTGTAATAGAGTCCATTTATTTCTTTATTGTAGTATTCAGGGAAAGGCTTTTTTTTTTAAGATGAACTGTGCAGTTAAAACGTCTACTAGTGGAACCTCCTGATCCCCTATTAGGCCAATCAGCTTTGTTTTTAAAGACTTGTTTGCGCATAACGTGAAGTAAAGCTCTTTAAAAAAAAAGGAGAAAGAAAGCTCTTAAAAAAGGAGACAGAAAGGAGAGATAAAGGAACAAAAACTAGTTTAAAAATGGATTAAAGTGGCAGTGGATTAAGGTAATGACCCTGCCAAGTTGGTAAGGAAGCCCATGACCCTTAAAGCATCACATCATCCAGAAGATACAAATATAGGGTAGTTAAGCTGCTTCAGGGACAAAAGCAAATCCTGGTCTATTGTAACAACACTCCAATGCCATTCACACAAAAAAGCTGTTTTAAAACTCGTCTGGACAGACTATGCCTCACGAGAGGGGACACAGGGCTGCACAGGCCTTCCACAGCATTTCATTGGCCTTTGCCAAAGCCACCACGACCAAACACCTCCTGAGAAGCATAGGTCATGTAGAGGAAGCCATCTTCATCCTTGTTGTCACGATAGACTTCCGAGATAGTCATACTTGGGCACGGCAGGGACTTGTTGTTCACCAGCAGGTAAAAGGCTTGGGTAGCCGTGAGGGACAGACGAGCTCTAGATTTAAAAAAAAAATGAAGATTTTCAAGACAAAAAGGTAGCAAGGTAAGAGGGCAACTGGACTTAGCCACAATATTTGCTTGCTTTCTACAGCCCCAGGTTCTCACGTTTGTGTCTGCAT
Organism: Plestiodon gilberti rubricaudatus; assembly: GCA_026170595.1. Classification (NCBI taxonomy): domain Eukaryota; kingdom Metazoa; phylum Chordata; class Lepidosauria; order Squamata; family Scincidae; genus Plestiodon; species Plestiodon gilberti. The sequence continues at coordinate 121,216,438 of JANXHW010000002.1, forward strand.
TTTCAATCCCTCACTGTCACAGCCTCACGGGCGAGGGAGAGACCACAAGACACCAGATGGATTTTGCCTCCTTTTGAGTGCAAGGCTTTTTGGTGGAGTCCGTTTGCGCACTCTGCTGCACATGCATCACATTCAAGTGCATGAGTAGGTAGTCCTGGATGACTAGCCTATGTGAGCCAACCTGAAGTTATTGCCATGCATCATTCCGTCACCTCTGTTTAAGAACTCTGAGGAACGGGAACTCAGAGGGGCTCTTTGTGTTTCCTATTAGTTTGAGATCTCTAGCGAGAAGGTTGTTTGGATCTTTGGATTTTATTAGAATCAGAGTATTGTCAGTGACAGACAATTCCTTTTGCAGAATGAGAACCACAGGTTTTGAGAAGGTTGGAGATTGCCAAGCCTTGGGAGTGGTGAAAGTATTGGAAATTATGAGGCCAGTTTCTGCCAAAACTTAATAAAGGAGCAGGGATTTTATGGAACTCAACTCAATCTTCCCCAACTACTGCTGAAGCCCAATTCCCCTTCCTCCTCCGAAAATACCATTCTACAAGAATTCCTACAAGTCACAGCCTCTTACTATTGTAAGCTGAAGTTGTGCAGAAACCCTTCTCTCTCACTCTCACGCACACTCTCACACACACTCTACGAAATTCCATCTTACCTCAAAGTGAACATAAACTGAGACAAAGGTAGATCCGATGAAACTAAGAACTTGGAGCGATACAACTCAGGGAGGGTCTTCTCCTTCCGGTAACGCTCCACCACCACCTGTAAGTAAAGTGCATTGCTCAATTCCAAAAACAGCCTGAAGGCACCAGATGCATGGTCCACTGATGAACACATAGGTATCCCTAGAACAGTGGTGGGCAACCTTTCAACATGAATGCTGGCCCTTTAAATGGTTGTATAGGTGAGGGCATTTCAGCAGGTGCAGCTGCTTTAACAGCACCATCAGTACTTGCAGCTGCCAAGATTATGCCTTCTATACAACTCTTAAGAACGCAGAGGCCCTAATGGTGGAAGGTTGGCCACCCCTGCCCTAGAAGCTGTGGAGAGACACACACAAACTGCCCCAACTTACTTTATCTCTCAAGATCTGTGGGAACCTCCCTGAGGCATCTGGTGGGGCCACTGTGTGACACAGGAAGCTGGACTAGATGGGCTTTTGGCCTGATCCAGCAGGGCTCTTCTTATGTTCTTATGTTCTTATGTTCTAACCTCAAATAGAAGAGTGAACACAAACTCTTCCTACAAAGACTTGTGGTGTTGGGATGGCTCAATGTTTGGCCCTTAAATTTTTGGAAAGCTCAAGTCCAGATCACTTGTTTCCAACAGCTCCATATTCTTAGGGAAAGCTTTAAATGCTCCCTGCAAGAACACAGCTTCCTTAGGGAGGTTAGCATGGCCAAATCCAAACATAAGTTGCAAGAGCAGTTTGGGGTGAGCAAGACCCTATAGCCAGGCTTACCAGATCGTCACCGGGACGGGAGCGGTCTACCCTTAAGGGGGCGTGGCGTGGGGGGCCAGAACGCGGTGCGTTCTGCCCCCACGCCCCGCCCCCACCCCCTTAAGAGTTGACCGCTCCCGTCCCGGCGACGATCTGGTAAGCCTGCCTATAGCTCTGCAGTACTCTTACTGAATATCTCTGCAGTACTCTTACTGAATATCTCACTGAATATCTCTGCTTTCAATTCCGATTTCAGAACCTTGATTGGCATATAATTGCTTTCAATTTATTGCAGGACCAGTTTTTCAGCCCCATTCATTTGTTTACTTAAAAAAGACTTACTTTTAACAGCTTTTTTGCCACCACCTGTGTTGGCAGCAGCAAGACAGAGCACCAATATACAGCTACCTCCTAATTGGTGATTTTGTTTACATCCTAGATGACACTGCATCAGAGTAGCGTGGGGATAAAAAGAGGCCACCATCATGAAAGAGATATCAACTACAATCCAAATGGCTACCCCTGTGTGGTGGCTACACACTGGAGCACCTACTACAAATGGGCAGAGTAGTAGCTGAAATGCTTTAAGATGAGTTCTAACACAATGTGTTGCCCAACATGTTTTTCTATGCATGTACACATGAGGTTGGGTGCATGCCAGACAAGCATGATCCAGACCATTTAACTTGGGCTGATGGCCAGTCATCTAGGGTTTTTTTTTTTGGGGGGGGGGTTTGTCGCTGAACCAAAGTTTAGCATTTTCCTTGAGGCAACCCCCCCCCCCCAACTCTAGCTGACTGGCTTAGGAGAATTTTTGCCTTGGGGGGGATTTCATGAGTGACCACACTTGCACGTTTAGCAGATTCACACTTGTAAATGAAGCACTGTCCTGCAAACTTCCCAGCTTCCAAGTACTAAACAAGATCATTAGTGAACACTAGAGATGCTTTCAACTTTGGCTTCCTTCATCAAGTTCATTGTAAACTCAGTCAAGAGTGGTAATTAAGGCACAGGCCTCCGGAGCAATTAAGAACCCCCCCCCCCGCTGCACCGTCTGGCAGGGTGGAGAACAGAGGTACCCATCAAGAGACAAAGCATGGGCCTTGATGAGCTCATCCCACATTAGCCTCTACTTAGTCCTGGACAGAGGTGCTGATCATAGAAACCTGGTTGGATGAGGCAGGAGAGGTTGGTCTCTCCCAGCTCTGCCCACCAGGTGTCTGGGTGCTGCAGCAACCACAGCTGCAAAGGCAGGGTTGCAATAATCTATTGCAATACCATCCCCTTTGACACCACATCCTGTACCAGATGCCCTGTCCAACAGTCCTCCAGGTTCAAGTGTCTGTACGATACTGAATGAGTGAGAAAGAACTGGGATTCTGTTGATGTACTATCCACCTTGCTGCCCAACAGTCTCCTTGTTCAACTTGACTGAGGTGGTCTTGGAGTGCCCCCGAGAGACTTCAATATTCACAGCAAAGCCCCCGGGATGGGGGAGGCTCAGGATTTCATGGCCCCTATCTCTGTTGATTTCTACCCCAAGTCAGGTGGCCAGACACACTATAGCCAAGGTGAAGACATCAATTTCTTGGGTGAAGACACCCAAACTATAGCCAAGGCAAGATGCTCCATAGCTGGCAACTCTAGCAATAGCTCATAATTTTGAATGAAACTATAGATTGAATAATCTGCCTTCTAAGGGTTTTAAATCATAAACCTACAGTGAGGGACTGCAGTTTACCCAGTGTCTTTACAGTGCTTGGGAATGTTGAATGCTTTATAAGCAGTAGTTTAGGGAGAGGTCAGATGCAATCATAGCCAGTATGGTGGTGTGGCAGTCAGAGCAAGACCGAGGCATCTTGGGCTTGAATCCTCACTTTGCCATGAAACTTAAGCAAGTCACCATCTCAGCCCATTGATCACCACAAGCTTCTTGGAAGAAGGGCCAGATTAATAGCTTTAAATAGTTGCACAGAGAGTTTGGACAGGACAGTTTCTCTTACTCCAGTGGGACTACACTCCTTATGCGAGGCACAGCAGCCACTGCCAGAACACTCCTGTCTAGACAAGAATTACAGTATAGCAGACCTGCCCTCTTGCACATCTGATCATTCAGGACCATCCTGTTTGAGAAATTGCATCACTGAAACAGTGAATTGCCATTGATAGTATATTGGTCTTCAGAAGATCCAAGTCAAACCTCTCGGCCACAGAGCTCACTGGGTGCCTGGTCGAGCGATAACCTCTTACCTCACAGGCTTGTTGCAAGGATAAAATAGGGCAACTCTTATATTAACCTTTGAGGAAGAGAGAGGCCTGCTCTCAAAAGCATTACCCAATTCTCATCCCTGAGCCTACTTGTGGCTTTGATCGATTCACCAAATACTATCCAGGCAGCAAGACACTTCTCTTTTGTTTCAAAGCCACTAGCAAAAAGAAAATATCAATTACGGTAGTCTTTCTACCAGAAGGAAGGACAGAAGTTTTACCGGGATCTTGGTTGGATACTTTCCCCGAATTTCAGTTGCTTCCCGCATCCGGGCTGCTAAAAAAAAAAAAAAAAGTGTTAGCAGTCAGAAAGAGGTTAATGTTTCAGCCTACTGTAGGCCCAGTTTAAGGGGGGGAAATCACTCTGACACCTACATTTCCACCCACTTTGGAGGTTGCTATGCCTTGCCCTCAACAGGTAATTGCTTGCAAGTCAAGAACCTCCCTTTACATAGAGCAGCCCTTTACAAGGAACGTCCATAATCAGAAGGGTCCCAAGATTTTAGCACATTTTCAAGAGGCAGAACATGAGAAACCATGAACAGCTTGTTACAGAAGGGCTCATACTGGCAAAGGGAACAGGTTAGCCCTGTAGGATCAATCAAGAGAAAGTGGGTTGCCAGCTTTTTCTTAGCAGTGCTTTTAGTGGCTTCCTGTGGTTTTTAGCAGCTTCATGACAGGCAGAAGTTCAACTGAAACAGCTTGTCCCAACACAAGAAAGCACCAGTAGGGAAAATACTTCCCTCAATCACATTCCTGCATGCAGCTCTCAGAGGCCCAGCAACCCTACTAGAAGAAAGGTAACCACCATAGAGAGGGAAGAGAATCCAGGACACTGGGAAATAGATGGAAAATAGTCAGGACACATTTGGAAGGACAGAAAGGACAGGAACCTTCACCTGAAGGCCAAGCCAAGCCTAAAAGATTAGAAAAGGGTAGTAGGATGGCTATTGAGATGACCATTATTCAGACTTGAAAGAAGGTTGAGTTTAGTACAAGGAAAGTTTAGTACAAGGAAACAATCAGAAGGTTGCACCTTCAAATACCTCTCCCACATCATAGAGCCCATCTCTCAGAGTTGGTTTGTTGGCTTTTTTTTTTTTTTTTACCTAAACTCTTTCTTTGCTTGAAAGGGCAGCTGGTAAACATGTCCTTCTGCATTTTTTTTCCTGAAAGCTCCCTAACAGATTCCTGCTGCCACTACACACACTCAACAGAAAAACCACAGCCCTTCTCTTCCTCTGCTGCCCCCATATATAAGCCTGAGCAACCCAGCTGGTCAGGGCTGAGGGCGGAGCTTGCTTGAGACAGGATGATTGACATCCACCTGGGGAAGCCAAGGTGAGCAAAACACTACAACTCTTTGTCCCATACACACACCAACAGTCTTTTAATATCAGAGAGAGTCCTTATTTTCGGGTACCTGTCTCTGATAAAACACACTTCTTTTGCCTTTTTGGGTGATGCTTAGGATGCCTTTTCATTCAAGCACATGTGAGCTTGTTCACACACATATTATACTAGTTCTTCGGTTAATGTTAAGCTCTCTCCAAGATCTTCAGAAGTTAAATATCTGAACAGGGATGGGGGTAGAGCTGGATCTTAAATGTGGGACAAATGCATGCCAATAAAGCCATGTACCTGAACCCAAAATGTACACTCACCCACTTAAAGAAAACTTCAGTCAATCGATTGAATGAATGTTAGGCTGCAATCCTATTCACACATATCTAGGAGTAAGTAAGTAAGTAAGTAAGTAAGTAAGTAAGTAAGTAAGTAAGTAAGTAAGTAAGACATGCATAGGATTGTGCTGTTGGGCAATTAAAGAATGAATTCATTGTTTTTAAAACCCATTCGGCTCCAATAGGTGTATCGAGCAACTCCTGAAAGAAAATAGTTTTTTTTTTAAAAAAGGGCTTCCCCCAATGTTTCTGGAATGTTTTGTGTGGAAAGTAGACAGGTGAAACTATGTTTTAAAACAATTTTCAGAGTTCTAGGGTCACCCCACTGACCCCCCCCAGAAGAGCAAAGATCACAGTTTTAAGGGAAAATGAGGTGCAGGGTACCCCCTCCTCACTGAAATTAGAAATGAAACTTTGGCTTTTTTTTTTCATGGCCAGGGCCCTGGCTTTTGAATCCACTTTGTTTTGAGCACCTCAGGTGCAAGTGATCAGCTGTACACAGCTGTAAGCAGGAGCAACACCAGGCGTTGCTCAAAGCACTCATTGGAGTGCATGGTTAACAGAGTAGATCTAATGCAGTCATTTTCATCATATTGCTAAAGCTGCAGCACTTACAGGGTTTGAAGGGTCATAAAAACAAAACTCTTGTACTCAGGAAGTTGTAACTTGGGGTGCCCTGTGCTGAAACATGGCCCTATACAACCCTAAAGCACAGAAGTTGTGTGTAAAACACAAATATGTTTTTTTTGTGCATTTTTGTGCTGAATTCACAACGAAAGCTGCAACATTTCAAGGATTTGAAGGGTCATAAAAAAACACTGGGAGGAAGGGACTAGCAACTTGGGGTACACTGTGCTGAGACATACCCTTACACAGGCTTACCAGATCGTCGCCGGGATGGGAGCGGTCTACCCTTAAGGGGGCGGGGCGTGGAGGGGCTAGAACGCGCAGCGTTCTGATCCCCCCCACACCCCGCCCCCTTAAGGGTAGACCGCTCCCGTCCCAGTAACGATCTGGTAAGCCTGCCCCTACAGACCCCTAAAGCACAGAAGCTGTGTGCACAACACAACTATGTGAATGGACAAATTTGTTATGCCTTAAAACCAAATGAGTGGTGAATGCAACGCCTCTGCTACAGGTATCTGGAACACCTGGGAATTTTTTTTGCAGATAGTTATATCTCTTTGGGGGTCCCTTAAACATGTTGAACACACTGACATTTGGGAATTCTGGGAAAATCTGACCTTGGGGCCAAATTTACAAATAAGAAAAAAACAGTTTTGAAGGAAAAAGCATAATATCCTTTGTTTTTAGCTGATGCATGTGTTTCAGGCATCATCTTGGAAGAGACAAGAAAAAAGGAGGAATGCCTCTGTTGCAGCTATAAGATGGTGCTTGCTGTCTGCAGTTTTTATAAGCAAGGTTCAAAATAATAAATACAATGTATATTGTATATTGCTGTTCTCACATATTCAATACATATAATGGAAAGTCTGACTTTCTGCAAGTCTGCACAATTGGCATGGGAATAGATGCTGCAAAAACACAAGTGTTGTTTGTGACTGTGATATGCCAGAGTGTATATTGCCAATCCAACTGCTCACTCAGTGGGAACCCAGGCTGCAATGCACACTTTCCTGGGAGTAAGCTCCCTTGAACACAATGGAACTTACTTCTGAAATCTGAGTACACATGCATAAGACTGTGCTTTTAAATACATAGGGCCCTGCCCTATAAAACCCCCAACACACATTTTGGTGCCTTAAAAGGTAGACCTATTCTTGGGTATATTTGAGGCGCCGATTCCAACTGATAGGGCATCAGTTTTGCCCACTGACGTTCTGAGGGTGGTGCGGAACCGTACGTGGAGCAGGACGCCACTACGTGCCTGTAAGCGGCCCCTCCCCCTCACTGGTTGGAGTCACTCCCAGCAGGCGATGACTATCGAGCAGGTGGAACAGCCGCTCTTGTGTTAGCCATGGCTCCAACTGGCGAGGGAGAGGGGTGGGGAGCAGGATACATGCACACAGTGGTGTCCTACTCCACTTACAGTTCCACACCACCCTCGGAACACCAGTGGTTTTACGCTATCAGCTCTAGTGTTAGAGATATGGCATCATAGCCACCTTATATGCTATTCAAGCAGCTTCCTCATAAAGACGCCATTGTGTTGGGTTCCTCACGAGGAAGCTGTTTGAATCAGCATATAAAGTGGCTATGCCATATCTCCAAAACTAGAGCTAATAGGGAAAAACTGATGCCAGTTTGGGAATCAGTGCCCCAAGTATACCCAGGAATAGATCTAACTTCCAAAGAAAACTTATTGTGCAAGTTGCATCAGTGCAAGATGTTTGTTCACTGCTGCAGCAAAGACAAGCATAGGCAAGATGGGATCTTCTGCTCCCCTTTCAATGAGCCTGTCTAGGATGATGGATTCTTCACTGACAGTGCAATCCTATGCAGCAGGTCTGCTCAGAAGTAAGTCCCACAGAGTTCAAAGGGACTTACTCCCAAGTAAGTGTGCACAGAATTGCAGCTTGAGCGCATGAGTTGGGTTTGGTTATCACTTTTGTTTCACTAACACAATGCTGCACCAAGGCTGGGACATGGAATTCCACCCTACCCCCTGCTACCCTGGTTCTTCCACTCCCCACCTATGCGCCATCCTATGCGCCATCCTATGCACCATCCTATCTCTTCCTGCATGCACTGGTGCAATGCAGTGCAATGCAATGCAATGGTCCTTTCAATTCCACAGCACCAATGCCTGGGACTTGGGCACAATCCTATTGCCCTTCCCATTATGAATTGTACCAAGAACAGAATCAAGATTTCAAGGTTGCGATCCTAAGCAACCATCCTAAGCAACCATCCTAAGCATGCTGATTATGGAATAAGTTCAATTGAAATCAGTGACTCCATGATTAGTCTTGTCTAGCTCTTACCAAACAAGCACTTAAGCTAAGCATCTATTGTTCGTACTTCAAATCTCTGGGCATCCTTTGAGACTTCTGGAGAGTTATTAAGTACCAGAGACAAAGCTGGTGACAGACTGCTGAAGAAACTAAAGAGAGTCTGCAGTTGTGGCCGAGGAGGATTCAATATTTTATAGCATTTCATATGTCCCCAAATCAATGCAAAGAAAATTGGGTGGAAGGTGAAAAGGATGAGTGGAGGGAGAATGAGTGCAGTTGCCACAGCAACAGCACAAGCTCATTAACAGATTTGATAACAACAAAAAAGAATGAATTGGGAAATAGATTTAGATCTGCAGAGAGAGAGAGAGAGAGAGAGAGAGAGAGAGAGAGAGAGAGAGAGAGAGAGCTGGGGAGTGGAGAGAACACATTGGTCGTGCAACAGCTGGCTCCTGAAGAGGAGATGTGCCTTGTCAAACCATGAATGGATAGGCAGTACATTTGAGGAGGTCACATTCTGAGAGGCTGCTCTATTTGTTTTTACTTATCATGTATCGATTCTTAATTCACATCCTCCCACGCCAAAGAAAGGGCAAACTGGGTAGCAACATTTTGCTCTGTGTTTGCAAAGTAGATGTCAGTGACTGAACTGTGAGGGCGCCAAGCTGGGATGGAGGGCAGGGTCTGAGAGGTCTCTGCTGCTGATGGAGATTGCTATGCTTGCCATGAAACAGTGTGTTACAGGGTGTGTTGGGATGACCTCCTGCCTCCATATCAGAGGACATGGAAGCCTTAGACTGAATTTGGAGCCTGTCACTGAAAGGATCCCTACATTTTCATCTGCCCAACAACCATATGCAAAGACATAATGTCACCAAAATTCATACTTCCTGGATCGGAAATACAAACCTGGGGGGGGGGGGGGCTTCATAATGTTCACCTCAAATAAAAAGTATTCAATCCCATAATTATCCTCCTGCTTGGAATAATCCAACACAATTCAACTCCTCCTTGCCCCTTCCCACTCACCTAGCCCCCAAGCACTGTTCCAGCCATGCACACTACTCTAAACCCCTTCCTTCTGCCTTTCCTCCACTTACTTGATTGTTTGCCCCAGTAGCACTAATGGGAGGCCACTCTGGTGTCTGGTGCTTGGCTTCACAGTGTGCCAGGAAGCCTGGAAAATGTGGTTTCCCAAGGGCTACTGACATCTGTAGGAGCCCTTGGCAAAATTACATTCCCCAGGCCTACTACTACTACTACTACTACTACTACTACTACTACTTATTATTATTATTATTATTATTATTATTATTATTATTATTATTATTATTATTATTATTATTGGATTTATATCCCACTTTCTCTCCCCATAGGCAGAGACTTACATATGGCATACTATGTAGCAGCACAGCCGATGTTGGAAGGAGGAGAAACTTCCTCCTGCTATTCCACCATTGCTTTTGCCACCCTGCAATAGCTGGATGAGAGGGAGGGAGCGAAGAGGGGGTCGTTTGGAGATTTTTAGGCAGATGAGAGAGGGAGGAGACTGTGGGGAGAGATCAGACCCTGTTGCTTTCTAAACTGCATCATCAAGGGCACAAGAAGGTCTGATTTGGCTTGTAATCTGGCTCAGAATAAACAGAGCTATTTCCAAGTTCAGATAAAATAGTTCCATTTTCTGAATCTAATTACAAGCCTACAGGTTTTGGCCCATCTGTAATGTATGGTGGTTCAAGACAAATTTGGACCCAGGCTCCCTTCCTCCATTATCTTTCCCCTTATACTGTAGGTTATATTCCTAGACATACCTGCAATCACCACTGAACGCAATTTACTTCCAATACAACATGTTTAGGATTGAATGCATATTTATTGTTGTGCCCTTGAAATCTTCTTCAATATGGACATTCTCCTGACCATGTGATCAGTTTTTCTAAATTGTCCTGCAGCCAAGAAACCAGACCACTGTTGTGGGATGCAAACAGCTACCATTGTTCCATATTGCAGGTGAATTTGTAAGGCTCAAAGGCTACAATCCTTATGTATACTTTATTTGGAAGTAAATCAGTGGAACTGACTTTGGCATAAATATACATAGGATCAGGCTGTACATTCTGGAAGTAAGCCAGGCACGCTTCCATTGTTAAATTCTCTAGGGTTGCCCCCAGTTCATAACTGTTCCACATCTTAGAAGCTCGTCTGCATTCTCTTATAAGAAATGAAATCCCAATGGGCAACAGTAAATATCACATGGATGATGAATTGCTGATTATGTATCCACCACCGTGATGAATTAAATTATGCCTTCCACGGATCTTACTGTGTCACTGTGATGCCAGAGAAGGAAATTTCCCTTGGCACAGGGAAATTTGAGCAGAACATGATGTAAAGGGGAACTTCTCTAGGAAGAAATGCCACCCAAATTACAGGGGAAGCTTGGTCTGATGCTCCCAAGGGCCTTTGCATGCATCAACTCTATAGTGGACAGACTTGGGCTACAATCCAGCCCAGAAATAGGCCAACACAGCGCGCACACCGCCGACCTTAGGTGTGACGAAGGTGCCATAAGGCACTTTTGCGCCACCTTGCGTGTAAGCGGCGTCGGCGCAGAGGCCGGCACCACTCACAACGCCATCTTCCATGACCCGCGCTACCAGACACAGGTAAACCGTGTGCGGGGTGGCAGGAGGGCGTGAGGAGGGCAGGCTGGGGTGGAGGGGAGGGGGTCATTGACCGGTCAGGCATGGAAGGGGGCATGGATATTGGCAGGCGCGTCACCAGGATGCGCGTCACCAGGGAGTGGGGCGTGCGCGTCACCCTTAAGGACGCGGCCCCGCCCCCGCGCGTGACGTCACGCGCATGCCCGGAACACCCCCCGCACCGTTTTCGGCTCATTTCAGAGCCAAACGGACGCAAGGGCGGGCGGGCGGGCGGGCCAGGCTCCACCGACAAACTGCAAGGGGGGTTGCGTGTCACCCCTATGTGCGCGACACCCCCTGGTGGCCCACCCCCCGCGCTTCCCCCTGTCGACACCCATGGATATTGGCGCTGGTCCTTACACAGCCTCCCTGGTTATACGCCAGCTAAAGAGCTGGCACGCATCCAAGGAGGCCCATTGGGACCTCCGGGGCTTGCACTGGGGTAAGGGGATGAACATGCTGGCATGGGCCACATCCTGCCTAGGATGCGGCGGCTGGACATTTTGGCTGGCCACAGCATCTTAGGCAGGATCAAGCTGTTAAGGTGAATGACAGCACAACCTTATGCATGTTTACTCAGAAGTCCTACTGTGTTCAGTGAGACCTACTCTCGGGAAAGTGGCAACATAAGGTTTGCGATGTTGTTAATATTCTTTCCCTCTCCTCTTGGAAACTAGTTATCAGAAACTATACTTAGAGAAATAGGTAAAACGAGTAGAGAAGCCATGCAAAAATTGAACACAACAATCCAACCGAAATAAAAAACAATATCCACTTTATCCAGGGTTGACCACATCAAAAAAAGCCCAGACAAACAGAAAATTATTAAAAACCACAGCTGGGCACACATAAGCCTGACGTTTCGTTTCCTAACCCGGAAACATCTTCTGGGGCAATCCAAAAGGAATTGATAGATGGTGCCGATCCAGATGTCTCGCTTCGTTCTTTAACCTCGAAAGCGCGGGAAAACCCCGCTGCCAACAGACGGAGCTAGTTCCGGAAATTATCCATCAACGAACAGCCGGTCCTGCAAGTACTTTGTATGTAAAACTACTGTCCTCCTTTTAATTCAGAAGACTACTCACCCCTTGAGTCCTGAATGTCTAATTCATTTCGGTGCCATTGCTTGTAATCTGCAATGCTTCATCATTAATGGACTGTCCTCTCATTGCATATCCTCGTATAATCGGGAGCCAAATACGGTTAGCAAAACTCAAGTCTTGCTGCCTGTTCATCAGAAATTGCGCCGGTTTTTTACTAATCTCCAGAGCCTCCAAATTTTTTAGTATATTTCCTTTACTTTCTGTTCTTAGAGAACTGGTTTCTTTAAAATGGATGGTATGTCCTGTGGTGAGAGCATGCTCAGCCACTGAGGATAATTCTGGGTGCTCCAATCTTACAGACCTTTCATGTTCTTTTAGTCTAGTACCAATGGACCTCTGGGTCAAACCGATGTACTCCTTTCCACAGGTACCACAGGGAATACTGTAAATGCCAGGATTGGAGAGGGGAGGTCTCTTGTCTTTGGGATTATTTAGTAGTTGTTCAATCTTCCTTGTTGGTTTAAAAATCGTTCTGATATTACCCCGCCTGAGGATTCTTGCAGTCTTATCTGTTACCCCTTTAATAAAGGGCAAACATGCCCAAATTTTTTCTTCCTTGTCATTCTTTTGTGTCTCATTAGTGTCCTCTGTAGTAGTTGTCTTAATGTTCCTCCCTTCATTAGCTGCCTTGATATTTTTACTTTGTGATGTCCATCCTTTATTAATTTGTGCATATGAGTAACCATTTGCTCTCAAGGTGTCAAATACAATTTGCTTTTCCTTATCTAAAGAGTCCTTGTCACAAAGTTTAATAGCCCGATGGGCCAGTGAATTAATTAAAGAACCCTTTTGGGCAGGATGATGATTTGAATCATAATTCAAATATCTTCCCGTGTTAGTTGGTTTTCTATATACTGAGTGACTAAAGGACAGGTCTTCTCTCCTAGTAACCAGTACATCCAGGAAAGCCAAGGACCCATTCTTTTCTTTCTCTATTGTAAACTGAATTTCTTTACAGAAATTATTTAGAATAATTAATTAATTATATCAGAAACTAGTTCTGTGTGTGGAACCAAATGGGCAGGGCAGTACCGGGTTGAGCTGGGCCCTGGGTCAATGCTCAGATCTGGGCTCCTCCATCCTGACTCCTCACTGGCTGGGCAGCACCTTTTTGTTTGGGCAGAGACTGAGCTGCTTTCAGCCTCCTGCTTGAGCACTCACTGGACTGACTGTGCATCTGCTCCCTTGTGTGCTCACAGCACAATGCTGCTTAGTCTGTTCCCTTAGAAGTAAATCCCACAAAGTTCAATGGAACTTACTTCCTAAGTGCTTAGGAGCATTAATTCGGGCTGCATCCCTGTGCACGCTTACTTGTTGGGAGTACGTTTCATTGAACTCAGTGGGGCTTACTTCTGGGTTGACATGCATAGGATTGTGCTGTCAATGGCTTAAACAACTGCCATGGCAATCTCTTCTCTAGGGCTAGCTGCTGCCGCTTGAAAAGAGGTCCCTTAGATCAAAGGGGCATCTCGTTCAGCAGAGCATCCTGTTTGTAAAAGTGGCCGGATACAAGCAGGGCATGAATGCAACAGTCTGCCCTTGTTGTCTGTGCCCAGCATGTGGTATCCAGAGCCCTTTAGTTATCAGGGCTAACAGCCATCTATAGTGCCATCCTCTATTTCCCCCACCCCACCCCCAAGACATCTCTTGGTTGAACTACATGTTACATACAAACTACTATGATGATGACCCTCTGATTATCCACTTGTTGTAGGGAAAAGAGACTTTCAGAGGAAATGATTTTCAGCAGAGAAGCAGCAGCTGAGGTGGGGTAGACGTGCTAGCTTAACCAGTGTTTCCCAAACTTTTTTGACCTGTGGCTCCCTTGACCATTGGCCGCGGCTCCCCATTACATTATGTTGCTGCCTGCCAATTGGCATTGCACTGTTTTCCAAGAGGATTCAGTGGCACTCCACGGCTCCCCTGGCTGGTATCCGCGGCTCCCCTGGGAGCCACGCCTCCCAGTTTGGGAAGAACTGGCTTAACCTTTTCTCCATCCATCCCTTTTTCAAAGCAATCACCATGCCCACCCCACCCCCTCTGCCAACCCACTACTCTCCCTGCAAGATTTTTTTTTAAAAGGTTGATCTTCTGGAAAACCAGGATCCAAAGGTGACAACCCTGGTCAGTGCCTTTCTCTGAGGCTAACTGTAAACTAGTGCTATCTTGACATTTTAATTCTGCTCCTTTCAGCCTTGTGATTTAATGAGGAGCTGGTGTCACAGTAGGCTCCATAAACTTCCTCAGAAGCCTCCTCATTCAGATGCTGCAGGTATAATTCATGCACTGACAGTTTGGAAGACAAGTGGCCTTTGGAAAACAAATTAGAGTCCATTATGCAAAAAAAAAAAAAAAAAAAAGAGCACACCTTTCCCAAGCATTGCTGAGCTGAAGATTCTCCATCCAGCTTCTAAACAAGGCCAAACAAGACTGAGTGGCTGGGGTAACCCAAGAGTCCCTGGAGACTCAAACTGGTATCATTTATAAATACTGTTTGCAGAAATCCATACCATACCATACCATAACCTTTATTAGCATAAACAAACAAACAGACAATACAATACACAACAAAACATTTCGGAACCAAACATCGACATCAAAGTCCCCTAACAGCAGTTCACATTCCCTACCCACCCGCATAGTCCAACATACCAACTCACCCCCATAATATCAGAGTTTAATCTCAGAGCCCAAAAACGAAAAATTCCGTCGGATTTGAATTACTAGATTCATAAATTGGGCAACCAAGCAGGTGAACAATCTTTCAGAACCTCCTAACATATACCGTATTTTTTGCTCATCCGACCAACTGGAGTGAGAGGACAAAAAATCATCTAGATACCGCCTATGCAGTTCACTATATCTGTCGCAATAAAGAACCATGTGATGTAAAGATTCTGGTTCATCCCTGCCACACATACAGACTCTCAAATTAGAGGCTACCCTGCCAAAACGGCCAGATAGCAGGTTTGAAGGCACCACATTACACCTGGCCAAGGTCAGAGCTCAGCGCTCCAATGGAGGTCCAAAAAAATCAAAGTAATTGGCGCATTTTGGGAAAGTGTAAAGGCAGCTGAAAAAACAGAGGTGAGCAGGTTTTGTTAGCCTCATCATATAAGAGCTGAAGCTCCATATCTAACAGCTTGTTTGCAGAAATCAGGTGATTCATTCTATGACATTATAGCTGGGTTTGCTAAGAGAGCTGGTGTTTTGCAAGGCAGAGCAGGGCCGGCCCATCCGTGAGGTCAACAGAAGCTGTAGCATCAGGCAACAGATTGTTGGGGGGGGGGCACTCTTCCCTGTCCACCTTCCTGCCTCCACTGCTTCTTCTCCTTCCACTCCCTGGATTGGAAGAGGAAGAGGGGAAGATGAAATGTGGAGGGGAGGAGCGTGCTGATTTAAGACATTGGAGAGTGGGAGGAGCAGAGGCTGGCAAATCATCCGGTAGAGGGGGCAGCATTTGGCATCCTGGCTTCTCCTTGGCTTTGCAGTTTGACCACAGATGGACCTGCCAGTGAACTGAAAACTCTTCCTCCCAGGGTAGGGTCCAAATCTTCATACAGGGTTCTTGGCTTTTACTTTTCTTTAAGTGTCACATGTATGATTATCTGCTTGTTGTACATTCATCCATCAGTTCTTTTTTTTTAATGAAACATTTTAAAAGGGTTAAAAGTTGCTCCAGGAATTGGGGGATGGATTCATGATGTTACAGATTCCAGCCAATAGGTGCCTTCTGCGGGCAGATAGACTCCATTCAACCTCCACCACACTGAAACCTGCAATGAACTTGTGAGTGAGTGAGCTGGGAAGACCTTGGTTCAAACCTCGCAGCCACATGAGTTCACTAAGAGGACTGAAGCAAGCTCATTCACTCAGTGGCCGTTACCTATCAGCCTGGGCCCCACGCTTACAAGATGAGGATAATGCCTACTTTAGAGGGTAGTTGTAATGATTATTGTGTGTTTTGACCACTCCAAAGCTCTATATAAAAAAAGCCAAGTATTATTATTTAGGAATAATATGGAGAAAGATTAAAATAAACAATACAGTTGTGGGGTAATGTTTTGGTGTTGGGTTTTTTTTTTAATGCCTGAAAGGCTATCAGCCAATTCAACAATATATTGATGATGAAACATAAATGAAATGCATAGACTCATGAAAGGCTCCTGAGAAAACTCCACAGTCAGGGAATAAGAGGGCAGGTCCTCTTGTGGATTAGGAACTGGTTGAAGACCAGGAAACAGCGAGTGGGAGTCAATGGGCAATTTTCACAATGGCGAGAGGTGAAAAGCGGTGTGCCCCAAGGATCGGTCTTGGGACTGGTGCTTTTCAAATTATTCATAAATGACCTGGAGTCGGGGATAGGCAGTGAGGTGGCCAAGTTTGCAGATGACACTAAACTTTTCCGGGTGGTGAAGACCAGCAGGGATTGTGAAGAGCTCCAGAAGGATCTCTCCAAACTGGGAGAATGGGCAGCAAAATGGCAGATGCGCCTCAATGTAAGTAAGTGCAAAGTGATGCACATTGGGGCAAGAAACCAAAATTTCACATATACGCTAATGGGTTCTGAGTTGTCTGTGACGGATCAAGAGAGAGATCTTGGGGTGCTGGTGGACAGGTCGATGAAAGTGTCGACCCAGTGTGCGGCGGCTGTGAAGAAGGCCAATTCCATGCTCGGGATCATTAAAAAGGGATTGAGAATAAAACGGCCAATATCATTCTGCCTTTGTACAAATCGATGGTAAGGCCACATCTGGAGTATTGCATCCAATTCTGGTCACCACACCTCAAAAAGGATATAGTTGAATTGGAAAAGGTGCAGAAAAGAGCGACCAGAATGATTCGTTGGCTGGAGCACCTCCCTTATGAGGAAAGGCTACAGCGTCTGGGGCTTTTCAGCCTAGAAAAAAGGCGCCTGAGGGGGGACATGATTGAGACTTATAAAATTATGCATGGGATGGAGAGAGTGGATAGAGGGAAATTCTTCTCCCTCTCGCACAACACCAGAACCAGGGGACATGCACTAAAATTGAGTGGAGAGAGAGTTAGAACGGACAAAAGAAAATATTTCTTTACCCAGCGTGTAATTCATCTGTGGAACACCTTGCCACAGGATGTGGTGATGGCACCTGGCCTAGATGCCTTTAAAAGGGGTTTGGACAGATTCATGGAGGAAAAGACCATCACAGGTTACAAGCCATAAGCAACCTCCTGGTTTTAGAAGTGGGTTTTCTCTGTGCCAGGTGCAAGGGAGTGTCAACGGGAAACAGGTTATCTTGTTGTCTTGTGCTCCCTGAGGCATCTGGTGGGGCCACTGTGTGATACAGGAAGTTGGACTAGATGGGCTTTTGGCCTGATCCAGCAGGGCTCTTCTTATGTTCTTATGTTCTTATGACTGCATAAAGTCAGTGAGGTTGCCCTCTGAAGATCCTGAAGGAAGGAGAAACAAAAAAACTCCTCTTATGTTGGAGATTTAATTTAGCAAACAAAAGCTTAATATACCAGGACCCAAAGGCTTTTGAAACAGTCCCGGAGTCTAAAGGCATCATGTGTTGTAGCCACCTTGCTGAAGCTAAGGATGCCTAGATTTGATCAGTGCCTGGATGGGAGACTGCCTGGGAACCTCTATATATTGCCTTGAGTTCCATCATTCATGGAAGAAAGAAGGATGAGATATAAATTAAATTGACTTTGCACTGTCTCTTTCAGTGGCCTGCGGCCTTTACTTGTATAAAGGAAAGTCATAGTAGATCTACCTTGAAAGGAAGGTGATCTGGTTACAAACCTGCAGAATGTATGCAACTGCCCTCACTCTATTACATCAGATCACCAGTCTTAGCTCAGTATTATCTGTGCTGGCTCCCTGGTTTTTCCTAGCCCTACCAAGCCATGTCAGTAAGCAGGAGCCATGCGCCTCTCTGAGCCACATGAGAGTAAAGCAGGAGCCATGTGCCTCCACTGAGCCATACATCCTTCCCAAGGCAGGGCTCAGCTTTGTTTCCAACCCTTTTGGCACATGGGAGCAGCCAGGAGTCATCGACAACAGGGCCTGTACAATAGAAGGTCTTTTGAAAAAGGACCAGCATGGGGCAGTGGATAGCAGCAGCTACAAGCATGTTCCACTCCCCCATCAGTTATGAACTTTGCTGGGCAGCCTTGGGCAAGGCTCTTAACCTCACCTCTTTCGCAAGGCTAACCCTGCGCCTCTAGAGAAAGAACAGAAAGAAAATGTAGCCAGGGAAATAAATAAAAATCCCAGAGCCTTGTTTATTGTTAGCTTCAAACATTAATCCAAGTTAATGATTCTTAACAGCACCTCTGGGATAATGTTTATATACTTAACAACGTCCAGTGGAGAAAAAAAAAAAACTCCCCAGAAGTTGCTTGGGAGCCTTAGTTCCTGTCAAACAAGACAACTTGCTCCTCCTTGGCACCGAACCCTAGTCTTATTTCTTGAAACTGAAGCCCATTCAGTTTTTTTATGGGTTAGAAGCCACAAGGAAATACCTCGAGTCTTAAATTACAGTCGCCTTCCACGGGTGGGAAACCCTCCTTGTTCCCACTTCAGCATTCTCTTCTAGAAGCGAAAGGGCCACTTCTCTCGCATTCGCCACTAATAGATTTGCTTTCGAGACTCACTTGCTTTCCTATAAACCATATCTGATGGATTCATGGGCTTCCTCTTTCCGGCTCTCTACTTGCCGAACAGCACCGTCTTGATGGTTTACCATTGTGCGGTGTCGCTAATTCCCCTCCGAAGGATGGGGGAAGCCTAGTTATTTATGTACATTATTTTTTTACCCTGCTTTTCCTTTGCCTAACGGCCTCACAACTCGATAAAATACAGTCACTCCAAGCCAGAAAGAGACTCCATGTAACCAACCTTCTGCTTGCATGTGGTCACTGCAGAATGAGGTACAGACAGGGTCCCATTGAAGGGTGCTGGCTAGGATAGCCACTTTTCCCTGTGAGGGCGCCTGTCTTTTTTAAGAAGGCAGAAATTCAACAGGTGATGTTTCCCCCACATGTAGGAGGAAATATGTACACCACTCTGAGCTCCTTGGAGGAAGGGCGGTAGAAAAATGTGGAAAATAAAATAATAAAATAAACTTGTGGTTAGAAAACGCTGGAGCTTCTCTGTTTCTGACAACCATGTTAAGAGACCAGATGTTTTGACAGAAAAAAAAGATGGTAACTCTAGGATATTATTATTATTATTATTATTATTATTATTATTATTATTATTATTATTAACAGTATTTATATACCGCTTTTCAACAAAAAGTTCACAAAGCAGTTTACAGACAAAATCAAATGATTAAATGGCTCAATGGTATTGGTGCAGGAAGAGTTCCTCTGCCCTCATTTGGCCTGCCTCCCCTATCATTTTATTTCACTCTTCCTCACTGAGAGTACTTGGCTGCCTCTTTCGTTGTCTTCCACTTCTAAACTATCCCAGAATACATAGACCGTGACTCACCCCCACTATAATTTAGTCTGTCTGACCCCTCAGAAAGTACAGGGCAAAGAATTCCTTCCAGCTACTAGTAGATCAAGCCCATTAAAATGTATCTGGCTGAGAGATTGCTACAGTATATGAATGCCATATGCTCTCAATTTGGAACCTGTTAGTGATGGGGGAGCCTGGATCTTCCTTGGGCACCAGCTCAAGGGGTAATCGCCCTTGTGACTAATCAATCCCACCCCCTCCCTGCAAGCGAAATACACTTAACTGTGCATCTCACGTATTGGTTTGACTTTTATTTATTTTTTATTTTTTGCAGTGTATTCTCTCTCTCTCTCTCTCTCTCTCTCTCTCTCTCTCTCTCTCTCTCTCTCTGTGCTACTGAAACAGCTTGTTTCTGCCCAGAACTGCCAGCCTATGAAATGCTAAGTAGATCAGATGAACAATTTTTGGGTGGTGTGAGTGCTTTGACATCTGGAAAAGCCGCAAATTCTCATCTATATAGAGAGAAACAACTTAATATGTATACTACTACTAGTCACATGATCATCTGGTAAACTGTATCCTTACAGAGCAAGCCTGTGCATGTTTACTCAGAAGTAAGGGTCATGCATGTGCTATACATTACATTAAATATGTAATTTGCCCATGCAAGCTTGGTTAATTAAAAAAAGACATAGTCACAGGTTGTGGGAGGGGGGGAAGATCCAGACTGGGCCCACATGGTGAGGTGAAGAGAGGCGTTTCTGTCCACCATGGTCCTGATCCAGGTTGACCCTCCCCCATCACTACCATTTCCCCTGGGAGGAAAGCACCACTGGTACCAATGGCAAGGAGGGAAAGGGTTGAAGCATCTGTTCCCAATATGGTTGCAGTGCAAGTAAACCTCCTTCTGTACAATGAGGTAATATTTATGGGATTTTTTTCAGCCATGTACAATTAAAATGAAGCAATAAAGATGAGATTTCAAAAACTTGCCTGGAGTAATTCCTCTTCAAAAGATCCAAAGTCCCAATGTAGACAAACGAACTCCTCTTCAGGAATCCAAGTCCCAATGTAGACAGACGTCTTTGAAAGGATTAACCAGAGCCAGACAAGCACCAACACTTTAAGACTTCCACTTGACGTTTCATCCCGTCCTCGGGATTTTCTCAAAAGCAAACCAGGGAGCAACACAGCAGCACGCTGTTAGATGGTCCTTCTGGCTGATTTTTAACAAAGCAAATCAAAGCATGCAAGGACCAGACTACATATTTAATATGTGGAATTTGGCCCCAAGTCTCCTCTCACTGAATTTGGTGGGGGTGTACTCCCAAGTCAAGCCAGCGGGTGGCGCAGTGGGTTAAACTGCTGAACCATGAGCTGTCGATCGAAAGGTCGGCAGTTCGAATCCGCAACGGGGTGAGCTCTCGTTGCTTGGCCAGCTCCTGCCAACCTAGCAGTTCCAAAGCATGTTAATGCGAGTAGATAAATAGGTACCGCTTGTGGGAAGGTAAACAGCACTCCGTGTTCCAGCCGCATGCTATGCGCTGCGGCAAGGAGAGTCATGCCGGCCACATGACCATCTTCGGACAACGCTGGCTCTTCGGCTTTGAAATGGGGATGAGCACCACACCCTAGAGTCGGACACGACTGGACTTAATTGTCAGGGGTCACCTTTACCTTACTCCCAAGTCAGAACCCAACCCTGTCCCGCACCATTGGCGATGATGCAGCCATACCAAGGAGGTGCGTACTGCATCCAATGGTAGGAGAGGCGATCAGGAGGCCTGGGAGAGGTAAGGAAAACTATTTTTCTCTCACTTAGGCCTCCTGATGGCTGAAGGGTCTCCTCGGACCTATGTCAGCTGGTGTAAGTCCAAGGAGCAAAAAGGGGATGGACCAGTTCAAAAAGAGGGGATAGGATCCTGGCTCATGCTGGTGCCACTGGGATCCACCCCCTTTCTCCCCCAATAAGCCCCTGCCCTCCCGCTCCCCACCCTGAAAATCTCTTAACCCCCCCCCCCCCGCTGCCAACTTACCATGAGTGGCAAAGCCTCCCAGAGCTGCTGCTACTTGCACTACACCGCTGCCCACTTACTGCAGCGACCTGGAAACGCGATGGCGGCCTGGCTTTCACAATGCCGTAAAGGTCAGAAAGTGAGTTCCAGAAGCGCAAAGCTCAGATAAGATTGGGCCGCCAGTCTGTCTAAGATTTCTAGAGATGCCAAGTAACCAGAAAGAAATAGTGGCCTGATCTTGGGGCTTTTTTTTCCCTCTTTCTTTCAGGGTGATCAGAAAACCAAGACGCAAATACATTGTCCTCCCCTCCTCACTTCAACCATATTTTTAACCAACCTCTTACTGAATAGAGAGCTTTTGCCCAGGGATCTGCCCTTCGGCCAACCTGAAGTCACTTAGCTCTGCTGCCAGTCCTGGTAGCCTTTGCCCCTCCCATCCCTTACCACCTGCAGGCATATGCTCAGAGGCGTCGCTGGAGCGCGGCAGGAAGGGTAGACCGCCTGGGGGCGATGCGTGCAATGGGTGACGCGCGCTCCGCGCTTGCACTCATGCGTGCACCTGCACGTTGCGCACAGGTGGTCCTCCCTTCCCACCGCGCTCCAGCGACGCCTCGGAGGAGGCCTCGGAGCGTCCGCCCTCGGCGGAGCTCCAAGGCCTTCTGAGGGAACCCCGATGCGCGACGTCATAGTTACAAGGTTTAGCGCATGCGCAGAATGTTTGAGGGCAAATTTGCCCTCAGAAACGTACTGCGCATGCGCGAAAACTTATAAATATGACGTCACGCATCGGGCCTCCCTCAGAAGGCCTTGGAGCTCCACCGAGGGCGGACGCTCCGAGGCCTCCTCCTGCCCAAGACAGCCGGTCGGCGAGGATGTCTCTGGAGCCGGCAGCAGCGGAGGCTACGCTGCTGTCGGCTCCATAGACATCCTCGCCGGCCGGCTGTCGGGCGGCACGGGGGTCATTAGGGCGGCGCGTGGCAGCGCGTGCCCTAGTGACGCCGCTGCATATGCTTATAGGGGTCTGCTGATAGGAGCAGATCCAGATACTAGAATGCTTTATTTCAAGAGTTGGAACCACTATATATAGATACTAATTATGGCTAAACTGATTGCATGTAGACCAGTATTAGATGAGAAAATTTTAAAACAACCCAACTTCTAAAGTGACAAATGACCTTTCACATGAGGAAATGAAGTAAGCAATGATCTCAAGGGACAGTTTATACAGCTTCTGTTATGAATGCCGTATGCTTTGGACTGATGTCTGGAAGTGAGAAGGTAGAATTTGGCAGCAACTCCAGTGGCAGCTGCGGTGATACAAGCCACTTTTTTGCTGTCTCAGCTCCAAGAATGTATAGGAGCAAAGTATGTTTAGACAAGGAAGCTTTATTAAGAACATCATCTTAGGGAGGAAGGAACGACACATCACATGTTGTTCTGCGATTCTTTTTTTGGACTTTCAAAAAAATGCAGCTGCTGAAGTTGCAATTTGAAGCAGCAAAACCGCACGGGAGGAGGCAGGCTTCTTAACCCTTTCCCCCTCTCACACCATTTTTCATCTGAAAATCACCCCTCCAAGCTGCTTATGTATCTTCTCCCTAGGTAAAGGCAGTGGCAGCTGGGTTGGATTTTCATCAGCAAAACAACTCAAGGGAAAAGGGTTAAGAAGTCGATCTCTCCCTCACTCTGATCTTCTTGAAATTTCAGTCTCAGTGGCTGCATTATGTAAAAAGAGCCGAGGAGAAAGGTCTACACAAGAATGCTGAAACAGCACAGTTCTGTCCTCAGTGCTTAGTTTCATGGTTTAGGAATGCTTGTGTGACTGTAGTAGTGGGGGGCATCCATTAGGCACGGAGATGCGAGTTGCATCAGTGGCAGTTTGCAGGGAGGGCAAGAGGGCGGTAGATTTAGGGTGCCCTTCACCCTGAGTCTGCCACCACGTCCCTCCAACCTACCATGGATGCAACACACTGATCCACTTTCTTTCCACCTGCTAAAAGGGAGCAGAACGTGGATCACCCACCTCCTTACCTTGCTCCAGATACAGCTTCTTCAAACACAGAAGGGCAGGACTTCCAGTATGATTTACAGCAGTGGTTCTCAAAGTTTTTATCACCGGGACTCACTTTTTAAAATGACACTTTATCGGGACCCACCTAGCTTTATGAGACTTAAAAAACAAGGTGATCTAGAAATAAATAAATATATTTATTTACAAGTAAAGAGCTCAGCTGCTTACAGGGTAATTAGCAGCTATCTTGCAAACTGCAGCAGGAGCTCCGTTCTTTGAAGGGCAATTAGTAGCTATCTGGTTTTTGAATAGCCTCAGGACTAGTGGCAATTACTTATCTGATCTTTCCATCACCTGGGACCCACCAGAGATAAGGTTGTGACCCACCAAGTGGGTCCCAACCCACAGTTTGAGAAAACACTGATTTACAGGCACCATACGAATAAAGAAGCTCCTTCATTCAATGGTCCCCTTAACCCAGATGTCCTGCACTTTTGCAACTGAAGAAACCATGTGAGGAGCTGGAAGAGGTTGGTTGAAAGGCTGCTTTTTCTTTTTTCTTCCTTTTCTTCCTTTCTGGTAACTGTGCAGACCCGAGGCGGCATGTGTAGTAGCATGCCCTGGGACACTTGAGTTCAAATCCCTGTCTTGTCATGAAGCTCACCGAGGGTTTGGGGCAGTCATCATCTCTCAGTCTATTGCACAGGCAGGGTTATTGTGAGGATAAAATAGGCTAATAGCCTCACGTGCTCCATCCTGAATTCCCGACCTTGAGGAAAAGGTGCAATGCACCTATGATAAATACATCCATCATTTGTCCTTCTTACCCTCTTTCACAGAGGAACCGATCTTGGAGATTATGACAACCTGACCTGGAGTGAATGCCTTGCAGGCTTCTTGTTCTGTGTTATCAGACAGATTAGCCAATCCTTGCTTTGAAATATGTGTCCAGCTGGCCTGTCATGCTGTCACATTCAAGGCGCGTGCCTTTGCTTGGGATGAGTCTACAGCACACTTGGCCCTGAGTTGTCAGAGTTACACTTGTATAAGACTATGTGTAAAAGAGGTTGGGGATGCTGGGCTGTTGCACATGTCAGTCTCTCTTGGAAATCAGCAGGCATTGCCAGTTTGTCGACCTTCTCCCAAACTACCACAGTGGGGTATTTTTACCCCTATTTTATCCCACTTTGGTTCAGGTAATGCATGAGGCAAAAGAGGGGTGCACATTGGTAGTGGCTAAAGGGGGACGAGTCAGGACGGCCATATATGCTGCACCTCCCACCTGAAGCTTCGGTTTGGTTGCTGACGCAGCAGGAGCAATATCGGCATTCTTGAGTGGCTTTCTAGGCAGCAGCAGCAGCAGCAGCAGCAGCAGCAGCAGCAGCAGCAGCAGCAGCAAGGCAGCAGCCTTTTGGGCTGGGAGCAGCTTATATGGGCTGTGTGGCAGGACGGGAGAGGAATGTACTGCTGGTAGCAGGCTTCAGATTCATGAGTACTTGAATCTCATGTACTCATGAGTACGGGAGGTTGGAGGCACTTTTGGGACTCAGCATTCGTTTGGCCTGTTGAGATGCATTGGTTGCTCCCCCCTTGCAGGGGAGCTCAGTGGCGCTGTGTTTGGGGCTCGGAGAGCATGGGGTGGAGACCTGAGGGTTAGGTGCATGCAGCGCTACCAAATGGCTGCTAAACCCTAAATGCTGTTAAATGCAGTGCACATTACAGGGCAGAAGATACAGGGGGCAAAGGTCCCTGGAGTCACTGGGCAGGGGGAGGGGTCGAATTGAATAGTAGGGAGTTAATACTTCTTACCAGGAATTGGTGGAGCTCCCCCCCAAAGTGAGTCCCCCCAAGGTTTATTCCGCCCCCCATTTGGCACCTAATAAAGCCAAGGGGAAGACCACACACACACACACACACACACACACACACACACACACACACACACACACACACACCCCTCTACATGGATGAGACGTGACAAAGTGAGGCCGAAGAAGATTGGATGGTGGTCTTCTAATGCAGAGGTTCTCAACCTGTGGTATGGGTACCCCTAGCGGTATGCGGACCTCTTGCTGGGGGTATGCCAAGCCCTGCCTCTTATCTGTCCCATTAGCAGCTAATTAAGCGTTAACATGGATTTTAAATGGTAATTATTTTCGGAGTCCTTCCGTCTCCCTGATTTTGGTTTTGGACTTATTTTTGTACTTTGGAAAATGTACTTTGGTGGGGTGGGGGAGAGAGGAGCTGATTTTGGGAAGTGTGACTTGGAGAAAAAAAGAGATCCTTGTCTGTCTGTCTGTCTGTCTGTCTGTCTGTCTGTCTGTCTGTCTGTCTGTCTGTCTGTCTGTCTCTCTCACACACACACAGAGTAAAATATGGCATTTTTCACATTTAAAATTGTTTTAGTACTTTTTATTTAACGATTAATTACCTAATTAATGGATTAATCAGCAGTTAATTAGCAGGGGGTACTTCAGAAAATTGGACCGTGATAGGGGGTACCCGGGCCTCCAAAGGTTGACAACCCCTGTTCTAATGCATTATGTCAGGCTGTAGGGAGTTGGGGTTGTGGAGCGGTTAACGTTTTTTTGCTTGTATTTATTGTTTGTTCTCTTTGACAGGTGAAGGTGTCAGTGTGAGTACTGATCTGCATACCTTCCATTGTGTTTTGGGCATTCAGAAGGGTGCAAAAAATCACAACTTTCAGGACCCAGGTAAAATGTGTGGGGCTGGTCAATGTTTATTGGCTAGGCAAGAGAAGGATGTTGTTGGAGCAGCTTTTCCTAGTACTGTAGTTCAGAATGCTTGGTTGTGGTTTGCTTCCACATGTCATATTGGTGCATTTGGGGGAGAAAAATCTAGGGGAAAGGCCAAGATTTTCCATGAGCCATCAGGCCATCAAGGACTTTGATGTGATCTGGAGTTGCCTCCTTGGAGTGATCTTGTTACGGTCCAACTTATTGCAAAGAAGGGTATGGGGGGGGGGGAGCCAGGGACCAGTGGCCATTCAACAGGCCATTCAGCACAATCAAATTGTGGCTCTTTGATCCAAAGCTACGCCTT
The DNA here is from genome assembly GCA_026170595.1 of Plestiodon gilberti rubricaudatus. Classification (NCBI taxonomy): domain Eukaryota; kingdom Metazoa; phylum Chordata; class Lepidosauria; order Squamata; family Scincidae; genus Plestiodon; species Plestiodon gilberti. The sequence continues at coordinate 121,243,094 of JANXHW010000002.1, forward strand.
ATGGTTTTAGTGCATGTGGAGGGCGGGGGGGGGGGCAAGATCAGTTTGGGATCCTTATCCCCAAGCTTCAAAACATTTGGTTTGTTTGGAATGCACTATGGCCAGGAGGAAGGAAACTACAACGAAAGCCTCCTCCTGCATCCTCTCCCCTTCCTCAGATGTTTCCCCTTCACACCTTGAGCAGCCCAGCAGTGATTGTCGCCATAGTGCCCACTGTCCCTCATAAAGGTAAAGGTATCCCCTGACAATTAAGTCCAGTCGTGTCCGAATCTAGGGTGTGGTGCTCATCTCCATTTCAAAGCCGAAGAGCCAGCGTTGTCCGAAGACGCCTCCGTGGTCATGTGGCTGGCATGACTCTCCTTGCTGCAGCGCGTAGCATGCGGCTGGAACACGGAGTGCTGTTTACCTTCCCGCAAGCGGTACCTATTTATCTACTCGCATTAACATGCTTTGGAACTGCTAGGTTGGCAGGAGCTGGCCAAGCAACGAGCGCTCACCCCATCGTGGGAATCGAACTGCCGACCTTTCGATCAACAGCTTATGGTTCAGCGGTTTAACCCGCTGCGCCACCCGCTGGCCTTACTGTCCCTCATACCTATACTCATTTAAATAGTGGTGGGATTCTTCCCACTTCACCTGTGCTATTTCTAAAATAGAAACCAACAATTCTTTGGTCCCTTCTCCTGTGGTCTGACCCTGTTTGAGATCTCTCTGTGGGGCTTGCTAACCCAGGTCCCATCTATAAGGTCCCATCTTTCACTCCACTTTCCCTCTAGGACTTCCAGAAGAAGGAAGCAGTCTGCAGTCCCCTAGGCAATCTGAAAGGAAAAAGGCAGGGAGGAAAGCCCCCCCCCCCCCCACACACACACAAACACTCTGCTGCTAGACGTGCTGTTACTTGGGCTGGGAAGGCAGGTGGGAGGAATACGTTCCCACAAGTCTCTTCTGCACCACAGAGCATCCCTGGTTGGAGTAACAATGGCAGTAACGGGGAGACAAGCACCCTCCATCCAACCACCCAATCTATTCTCCAACTGAGACTTGCTGGTTACACTATGAAGTAGTACCATGTGACTTAAAATGAATGTTTGTGCATGGGAATGTAGGTGCTGCTGACCTTGTCGCTTGATGAAGGCATCTTTGAGCAGAGGGAGGGGAATGGCATCCTTCCTCCATGTTTCACTCCTGCTACCTGTTGGGAGCCATCTTCCTTCAACTGTCATAATAGCTCCTCCCTTTTAGCCCCCTGATCATTACTGCACCTGCTCCATCTGCTCCCTGAACCCTCAGAGGATTCTTTGAGTGTACATCAAGATTGTCTAGCGACCAGGCCAGTGCATCACTTTGGGAATGGGTCGGCAGATGCTGCAGAGCATATCCCTATCGGTCAGAAAACGTGGCGTTCACTTCCTGTCCCACCACACCATCACAGCAAGCCTTGACGGTGTTGGATTCCTCTCGCTCGGACAAATTGCCCCCCTCACTGTCTCACTCATGCAGGTGGTTGACTGTCCCAATGCAGGCTTCAACCTTCATATGGGTGCCCTCCGTTCTCGTACGTATACAAGAATTCCTCACACGTCTGGCAGCACTGGAAATGAGTGCTGATAAAGAACTTTCTGTGAAGGGGGAAACTGTCTCTGAAGCCTTGAGGTATGAAGAGTGTCCTTTAGCAGGCAACGGGATGAAATGCAGGAGAGTGTGCCTACGCAGAGCATCAGATGACAGAGATGATCGTTCCACATCCAGACACCTGAACTAAGCAACTTTCTCTTTGACGGATTGAACGGCTCCCTTCCTGCCCCCGTGTCGCCGTATATAACATAGCGAAAGGACAATCTGTCATCCTTTTTTTTCCTGATGTGTTTCATATACATATTTAATATATTTTGCTGTTCGGCGATATATTAGACTGTATTACTTAGCCATAAAAATCTCGAGGAGACGTGCTCGTCACTGGTTTGGAAAATTACATTAGCAATATATATTCCATCTGTGTAGCGACTTGGCCCATTACAAATTTATGCCCTTAATAAATTTTGTTCTTGAAACAGAGTCAGTTTCATCGGGGAGGCTCACAGAGACGTGGGGAGGACAGGGGTACTCTGAACAATAAACCAATAAATATCAGGCATCCCTCTCAAGTTTGCTAATAAAACAAATTGATTACGTAGTTGCCATCTTAATTCTCGATCGGCATGAGCACTAATTGCTTTCTTGGAGAGCAACAAAACTTTTCCTTTTTTTCCCTTTTTTCAATTTTCCATCTCTTCCCCCATTTTAAATTAGTTCATTAAGAACATGCATCTATTATTTATTGGTTTAATTTCCAAATATTGCCATGATACCAGGGATTCTCAGGTCTGCATAGAATTGTGCTAACGATTTCATTAACGGGGCTAATTAATTAAAGATGAAGGAAAACTGGTTCTCCCTTAATGGAAGGAGAGGAGGGGTCAGGGAGAGGCAGCATCAAAGAAACCGCTTAATTGTGTGACATATACTAATCCCTGTCCCCATGTAGGCTTCCCTCTTTGTCCAATTATGTACTATTTCAGGGGTGGCCCAACTTGCTTAATGTAAGAGCCACTTACAATCAACTTCAGATGTTTGAGAGCCGCAAGGGAGAAGTTTGAGAGTCGCAATATTTAAGAAGTATTTAAATTCTTAAAATATATTTACTCACCATGAACATTAAACTTATGTTTTAATCCAATGGACTCTCACTTTATATGAGCTGTCGATCGAAAGGTCGGCAGTTCGAATCCGCAACGGGGTGAGCTCTCGTTGCTTGGCCAGCTCCTGCCAACCTAGCAGTTCCAAAGCATGTTAATGCGAGTAGATAAATAGGTACCGCTTGTGGGAAGGTAAACAGCGCTCTGTGTTCCAGCTGCATGCTACGTGCTGCGGCAAGGACAGTCATGCTGGGCACATGACCACGGAGGCGTCTTCGGACAATGCTGGCTCTTTGGCTTTGAAATGGGGATGAGCACCACACCCTAGAGTCGGACACGACTGGACTTAATTGTCATGGGTCACCTTTACCTTTTTACTAAAGTTTGAAAAATTCTTATTTACCCATTATATTAATTGTGATACAAAAAGGAGCTCAGCCAACGTATTTCCGAGAGCCACACATTATATGTCAAAGAGCTGCATGTGGTTCAGGAGCCGCTGTTTGGCCACCCCTATACAATTGCCAAGTTCTCCGTAGTTAAAAGCATGCAGCAGCTACATGATATTAGCAATGAAGAATCTACAATCAGCAGTTGACATGAAGAATAAAATATGCCTAGGGAAGCCATCTAGCAACAGAGTGGGCAGCCCAATCCTGCATAAGGATTCACTGGGCGGCCAAAGCCGCCCGCCGGATCCTGATCTCCACTGTGGGCAGCCTGCAGCAGAAAGTCTACTCAGGGAAGACTTTCTGTGGAAAGCCTGCAGCGGAAAGTCTACTCAGGGAAGGGGACACTTGTCCCCTTCCCTGAGTGTAACTGCGGCTGGGGCCGACAGGCCTCCTCGGATTTCCACCAGCTATTTTGCTGGCGGAAGTCAGAGGAGGCCGTGTAACAACCCAGCCGCCCGGCGGGGACCGGGATATGGTGGATGCCATGCCCCCACCCCCGCCCGGGTCGATTGGGCCTATGGCCACCAGGCTCAGCCATCCCTCCCCCACCTCCACCGGCCCTCCCCCCGCCCGCCAACCCCCCCCCCCCCCGCCCACTGTATCCAAACTTACCTGAGTCCGGCAGCAGGCCGAGGGCTCTGGTGGTGGAGCTGGGAAGGCCGGCCTTGCACCGGCCTTACCAGCTCTAAAGTAGTTGCAAACATGCTTTATGACACGTTTGTGACTACTCCGGGCGGCGGAATGCTCATTCCGCCGCCCTAATTTAGAGCAGGATTGCACCCTAAGTGAGTTTAACAGCCATTCTCTCTTTCCAGGGAATTCTGGGAATCGTAGTTCTATGATGGGGACTTGGGCTCTATAACCGAAAATTCTGAACACCTCACGAAACTAGAAGTTTACACTATTCTTTGGGGAAAGCTGCCACAATTAAAATGGTATACAAATGAGATACACTTGTAGGGTAGATGCCAGCCCAGAGCGCAGCTCAGGTGCTAAGCAGCCTGATTTTGAGACTGGTAGAGCTGGTGAGCCAGAAGCAAGTGTGTGGTTCAGAATATAAGCAAACGTTGAGGTCCAGATCCATTGGAGAAGTGACATCATGTGAGCTGAGCCACCCAGTGTATAGACAGCAAGTGTGGAAATGTTGGCCTCCATCAAATAAGGGGAGTTATTGCCTGTTTCAAGGCTTGTGGGTTTGCTCTTTCCTTCTGTTACTAGACCTCTCGTTTGACTTCTTTTTGTGCCTTGTTGTTTTCTGCCCATGTATGTGTAACAATGGCTGCAGTTCTCTCTCTTTGTTCAAGTAAAGCTCTTAACTAAAGTGTTTTGCTGCATGTGGGACTGCTTTAATCCCTCAGCTCTGCTAACAAGATCAGAAACAAGAATTACAAGTACTTTTTGTGCATTCAAAACCAAGCAGAGTCAAGAGTCATGGCAGCAGTTACAGACCAGGAGCTTAGACAGTGTCTTCATCGGAGACAAACTGTTCAGGGTGAGAAGGCAGCAGTGGGTTAAACCGCTGAACCATGAGCTGTTGATCGAAAGGTCAGCAGTTCGAATCCGCGACGGGGTGAGCTCTCGTTGCTTGGCCAGCTCCTGCCAACCTAGCAGTTCCAAAGCATGTTAATGTGAGTAGATAAATAGGTACCACTTGCGGGAAGGTAAACAGCACTCCGTGTTCCAGCTGCATGCTACGCGCTGCGGCAAGGAGAGTCATGCCGACCACATGACCACGGAGGCATCTTCGGACAACGCTGGCTCTTCGGCTTTGAAATGGGGATGAGCACCACACCCTAGAGTCGGACACGACTGGACTTAATTGTCATGGGTCACCTTTATATAAAGGTAAAGGTGACCCCTGACAATTAAGTCCAGTCGTGTCCAACTCTAGGGTGTGGTGCTCATCCCCATTTCAAAGCCGAAGAGCCAGCGTTGTCCATATATATATGGGCCAGTGTCTTTCACCATTTACAGTGCAATCCTATGCATATCTACTCAGAAGTAAGCTCCATTGTATTTAATGGGTTTTAGGAAAGTGTGCATAGGAGTGTAGCTTTACAGCCCAATCCTAACTAGTAACTAAACTCTGCCGCGCCAATGCAGCTGCACCAACAGAGTGCAAGCTACATCCTGCGTGGGGGGGGGGGAGAGTCTCAGAGGCCTCCACTCAAGATAAGGTAAGTTTTGTTCCCTTCTCTCAGGATAAGCCTCTGCTTCCCCAATAGGTCTACTTGAACCTGAGCCAGTTTTTTGACTAGCGCATCTCCACATGGAGGTGATTTGATGCCGGGAAGGGGGATAGGATATTGGCAGAGCTGCTGCCACTGATAACCACTCCTTTCCTGCCCTCAACACACCCCTCCTCTGCCCCAGTCCCCACCCTATTCTTCTCCCTCCTCACTCCTTTCCACCAACCCACCCCCATGCCAATTTACCGGGGCATCTGGGATTGCCATTGTCGTGTGGCCGACAGAACTCACCATTTCCAGTGGTGGCCCGGTTGTACACAATAGTGCGTTGTGTTTTGCAACACCAGAAAGGCTGCTGTGCTGCCAGAACTTGAGTTTCAATGGTGCAGCGGCCTGTTCGGATTGGGCCCTTTGTCTCCAATGGTGCAGCGGTCTGTTAGGATTGGGTCCTTTATCTCATAATTACACGTACCTTGGACAATTGCGCTATTTGCCAAATTTTATTTATTCCTTCCTTCCTTGAAAATTATTTTGAGCTTTGCCTTTTTTAAAAACCAATTATTGTTTTGTACCCATCAGTAAACCAGATGTTGAGGAATAATGCGCTTTTCAAATGGAATAAGTGTGTGTGTGTGTGTGTGTGTGTGTGTGTGTGTGTGTGTGTGTGTGTAATTGTTTAATTGTTTAATTGTTTAATTGTTTAATTGTTTAATTTACTGCAACTCCCTGCATGGTGAGTTCCTCAACAGTATCCACCTCTGATGTGATCGGTTTTAAGGGAAACTCCTTAACTCCTTCAGATGGTTGCAACTCACATTGTGAGGTGTATGAAATAACACATCCGATTCCCATGCCAAGTGTAGCAATGGTGATAGTTCTCATGATGTGGGATTTGAGTCCCCTCCCAGCGACAAATATCCAGCACTGACCACTTTGCCAGTTAGAAAATAGCTTGGGAATCAGGAAGACGGTTGATCCCAATGGAGCAGCGTGCAACAGAATACTAATTAGATGTGCAGCAATGAGAAATGATTGAGCTCAACAGACATTATTGCTTCACGTTAACTGCCAGGAACGATAATCTGCTTCTTATGTTACCACTTAAACTGTGCAGTTCTCTCTTCTACATTCTCTCTTCCCAGGTTGCCCTGGTAGCGTTGGAACCGAGATGATCATGTGGACATACTAATAGACACACTCTGCCGGGTTGGGTGGGGCCTGAAGGAAGCAACTGGGAAATCTGAAACATCACCAGCAAAAGAGATAGTATTGTGATATTTTTCCATCTGGCCAGGAAAATGTATTTATTTTTCACATTTTATACCACCCTTCCTTCAATAAGCTCAGGGCGGTGTACATAGTTCCTTCCCTCTTTGTCTTCACAACAACCCTGTGAGGTCAGTGAGGTTGAGAGAGAGTGACTGGCCCAAAGTCACCCAGGAAGCTTCAGGGCTGAGCAGGGATTTGAACCTGGATCTTCCAGGTCTAAGTCCAACTCCCGAACCACTACACCATCCTGGCTCTCAACAGAGTCTTGGGAGTGAAGAACTGAGGTCCTGAGGTTGACCTGCCTGAAGACTGCCGGAAGCTAAGCAGGTAAGGGAGACCAGGAAGTCACTGATAAGCTGTCATGACCCTCGGTGGCAGAGAGGAGTCGCTGTTGCGTGCTGCGGTGAGAGAACAGACTGGAATGCTGAGAATGTCAGTGACAGAGCGATGACAACTGGAAAAATGTTTCTCAGTTCAGCATGTTCTGTGGCGTCCTGCGGAGCTCGAGGCTTGTGTTCAGCAGCTAGAGAAGATGACTACACCGTGGAGGAAACCAGCTGGAATTGTAGGGTTCTGTACAGAACAATATTGTAAAGATCCTTATCGGATCTAGATAAGCCTGCCTATGTAAACCGCCTTGAATAACATCTGAAGAGCAATCTGAGGATAAGAAAGGCGGTATATAAATACAGAAAATAAATAAATAAATAAATAAATAAATAAAATTCCAAGGGCATTCTGTTTGCTTCTAGGGGAATGGATGTCGCTTTAAAGCAGCACTTTTCCAGCAGTGGTACTAGTACCATTAGTGGCACAGCACAAAATGGCAGGTGGCATTTGGCTCCGCTGCTTGGTGGCCACATGGCACTGTCCTGCCGAGCTTAACCCCACTGGAAGTTGTGATGGCTGGGGTGGTAGACAAGATGTGGTAGTGCAGCTGCCTGACTCTTCAAAGGAAACATGGGTTGGGGAGAGAAGCACACAGAGAGGCAACAGCAACGGAAGAAGCCTCTCCCCTCTGCAGGAACTGCTGTGGTGACTACCCATCACTCCTGCACACAGCAGCCATCTCAGATGGCAGTGGTGGTACCCACTGGCGTCACTACAAGGGGGCGGAGCTGTACATTCTGCTGCAATCGGAGCCTCCCTTACACAGAGGAATGAAGCGGCCCCGCCCCCTCACCTTCGGAGCCTTTCAGGGAAGCGAAAGCAACGCGCAGGGACTCTCCTGCGCATTGCTTTCGCTTCCCTGAAAGGCTCCGAAGGAGAGGGGGCGGGGCCGCTTCGTTCCTCTGTGTAAGGGAGGCTCTGATTTCAGCAGAACGTACAGCTCCGCCCCCCTGTAGTGACGCCAGTGGTGGTACCCGCAATGGTGGTATTTGACGCAATGGTATTGGGGGGCAACATTGTCTGTCTGGGTGCTTGCCTGCTCCCTCCTTGTATCTTTGTAATAACAAACATATAGATATTACAACCACCACCATCACCCTTCCATCTCCAGTACTCTCTCCTCTCAAGGAAACTGACACTGTAAAATGCTGCCTCTCTGGGATCTTTTAGCGCTATGGCAAGGAATTCCGAACCAGAAGCCAATGAAAACCAGGGGAATCATTCTTGAACTGCAAATAGCAATAAGACAAATTTGTTCAGAATCCAGTTTCTGCTACTAAGCCTGGATCCCCAGGAAGCCCTGTCTGCGATAAGCCCTGGCCTCCCTCCTTTTTATTTATTTTTGGGGTGGGCAGGTGATTTGAAGCGTTAATCTTTAACACTTCAGATAAAAAATAAATCTGAGGGGACTGGGTGTTTTTTTTTTAATTCCAGCATATCACAAAATGAGCAATGAATAAAACTTTAACTGGTGCAGGGAGAGGGCTTATTTATGAGTTTCAGCTGAAATTTGCTCGGCATGGACCCAGAGGGGGAAATTGGCACCGCATACAGATGAGTCACTGGCCCGGCTTGATGGAGATGGTGCTATAAATTGTAGTTGCCAGACCGTTTTCTTCCCTCCCCTTTCCGTTCCTACATTTGTTTTATTTTATTTTTGCTTTATTTTTATTTTATTTACACCGCTGCTATTGATTCTCCAGGGAAATTAAGATTCCCGGAGTCTTTGCGTGACTCCAAGACGATTGTTTTCCATGTGGAGATTTTAAACATCCTCAAGGGGAAATTGCTGGCAAATCTACACCTTTGTACAGCAATATATAGGCATTTTCCAGAGATTTCTGTACCGGTTGTTCTTTCAGTCTGAGCTTGTAATGTTCGAGATTTAGAAAGAGTGCAGGCTAGAGGAGAAAAAATTCCCTGAACCACTGCAGCTGCCCTTCTTATGAGTTTGAAAGTAGGAATAATACATGCTTTGTGGTGCCCCTTCCTAAGCTGCAGTCTTTAAAAGATCATTTTTCTTTGGAGGAAAATGCACTGGAGACTTATAGTTTCTTTGCAATCATCTGTTTTCTTATAAGCATACCAGTTGAGCAGGCAATTGGAGGACACAGAAGCAAGCACACAGGCAGGCAGATATTGTTCTAAAGCAACGTTACTCTGGAATTCAGTGACTGCTTTCCAGAAACTCTGCCACCAGACCAAACAGAATTAGGGCCCAATCCTATCCAATTTTCCAGCGCTAATGCAGTCAGTGCTGGAAAGTGGATAGGATCGGGCAGAGGCGTACGGAGGGCGGAGCGAACGGAGCAGTGGCTCCGGGCGGCTCCGCCCCTTGGGCGGCACTCCGGGGGAGCGCGCGCATGCGTGCGCGCCCTCCCGGTGACGCAGCGGCTCCGCGGCTCGGGCGGCATTCCCCTGGAGCGCCTGCCCGGCCTCGGAACCTGAGAAAGCCCTGGAGCGTCCGCCACGACCGGCAGCCAGGGCTTTCTGAAGGCAGCCGCTGCGTCGTGGCCTTATTTATACTTTTTTCCTGCACATGCGCAGAACGTTACGTTCTGCGTCTGTACAGAAAAAAAAGTATAAATAAGGCCACGACGCAGCGGCTGCCTTCAGAAAGCCCTGGCCGCCGGTCGTGGCGGATGCTCCAGGGCTTTTGGGGGAGAAGGCAGGCGCGCACGCAGTCGTCCCCTCCCCGGTGGTGGCACCGCCCCTTTGGGGCGCCGCCGCCGCCCCCAACCCAGCAACGGAGGTGCTCCAGGCAGCCTTAGCTGCCGCGACGCCTCTGGGATCGGGCCCTGTATGTCACTCATTTTATGCAACTTCAGTCTGCAGGAGGCAATGGAATAGAAATTCCTTGCATGTTGAAAAACTAGCATATTCAGGAGAGGACAAGGCTAGACCCTTCTCCCTGACAGCTAGTTTTTTATATGTAGGGAATTTGTTCCAGGGTGGAGCAGGAGTCGGCCATCTGACCGCCAACCTGCAGTATGAAGCACAGTAGTACAGAGTCCATTAACAGTTTTTAGTCACTTCATCTTCTCTTTGTGTGAACTAGACCTTAGAGCAGTAATTCCCAAACTATGCACTGGGGCACACTAATGTGCTGTGAGAGAAATGCCAGTGTGCCATATGAAATAAACTGAATAAATATCAGCCCAATCCTGTGTTGGATACGGCGGCTTGCCTAAAGGGCCGGTCGCCGTATCCTATCGAATTCCCGGGCTGCCCGGGGCAGCCTGGGAACAACTCGGGAGAAGGGGACAATCGTCCCCTTCCCCCCGTGTAAGTGGCAGGGGGCCTCCTTGCATGTGCGCAAGCTCTAGAGCTTGCGCACAGTAACGCCGGCCGTGTTGGCGTATCTGGGGCCTGGAGGGAGCTCGGGATACTGGAGATCTCAGCCCCCGGTATCCCCGCCCCCTCCAGACCCCGGGCAGCCAATGGCCGCCCTACCTTGCCCCCCAGTCCACCCTCCCCCCACCCCTGCCCCGACCAGCGTAGGTCTTACCTGCTCCGGCCAGCTCAGGGCCGGGGAGATGGCGGGGCAAGCAGCGCCGGCACTGCTTGCTCTCCGGGTGTCACGCAAGTGCTTTATGGCACTTGCACGACACCCTGCCCTGGGACAGCGCGCGCTACCGTGACAGTCCACCTAGAATAGTGACCCCCCCACCCAAAATGAGTGGGCTCCTCTGAGAACTGGTCGCTCTTAGGGTCAACCTAGAAGTGAAGTGAGAAATCAATGATCAGATCTCCCCATCTCTTTTTTTAAAAAACCTTGATTTAATTTAATACATATACCTTATATAATTACTTTTATACCCCATCCTCCCTCCAAGAAGCTCAGGGTGGTGTACGCAGGCCTCCTTGACTCATTCACCTCACATTATTTTCACAACAACACTCTGGGAAGGGATAGACCAGCAATGGTGACTGGCCCATGGTCTACCAGTGAGTTTAATAACTGAGTGGGGATTCTCTCACTTAAAAAGAGCTGTGAGGGCATTTGGTTTGGGGACATGGTGATGGGGGAAGGGTTTTGTGTTTTTTTTAGCTCTTTCCCCTGTGCCTTCCCTGACTGACATTAACCTCATCCCACTGCTATAGGTACCCATTTTTTCTTCGTCCAGTTAATAGCAGTTTTTTTGGGGGGGGGGATTTAAATCAAGGAAGCACCATGGCGGAAAGGGTTAAGCCTCCCCTCCACTAACACTGGGGCTTTGATTCAAATGGCTCCCCTATGGCTGCTCTCAAGCAAAAACCCATCACGTAGCTTCCTCATCACATCTCATTTGATCCTTCTTTATACACTCCCAAAGTGAATCTTTTGATGTGCAAGAGTAAGGTGTACTGTACTTCTCATTTTGATTCAGAAAAAAAAAATGCCTCTTCTCTCAGAAGTCTAAGAAAACCTATCATAGTGATGATTATGGGTCTTTTAGGAAAAGATATTTTAGGTACGCTGGTCTCAGCCACAGTGGTGTAGTGGTAAATTCTAAAGTGCAGGAGCTCATATGTGTCCCACATAGCCACTTCCCCATAGCCATGTCCCATTAAAAGTATACAACAGCAACGCCACAAACCAACTTTAAATGTCTTAATTAAAGTATGTTCTTCTCTTGCCATTCATCACTAGTTGGAAGTTTATTATACTAGGAGCCCAATCACATCCCCCCCCCCCCGAATGCTGGTGCAGCCGCGCCAAAAAGGCATGCACTGTATCCGGGGGGGGGGGGGATCAGGAGGCTTCAGAGGGGAAAGGAGATTTAAATCCCCTTATTCCTCCATAAGCCTCCCGCTCTGCAATGGGTTTCCTCAGACCTGCGCCAGGTCTTTAGCTGGTGCAAGTCCAAGCAGAGAAAGGGGGTAGGGAGGCTGTGAAAAGGGAGGATAGGATCCAGCGCACGCCATCACCACTGGATCCACTCTCTCCCGCAGCCTTCTCGCCCCCATTCCTCCCCCTTCCCCACTCCTGCCGCCACCTTACCTGCTCTGGTGGGTCCAAGTAAGTCAGTGCGCTCTGTCAGCAGCCATTTTATGACAGCGGAACTCAGTTCTCCTGTCGTAAATGGCTGCGCATGACAGCCCAATCTTGCGCTGTAGAGCTCATTTCACCTTAGACTCTTGGGGTGGGCTGCAATTCCTCAAAACAAATGTGAAAAAATCAACAAATGGAATTTAAAAATATTCCAGATAAATAAAAGTACTGTATATTAAGAGTGCTTGCTTATGCATATGTATTCCACTGCGTTCAGTAGACTTGTTCCCAGGTACATTTGCATAGGATTGCAGCCTTAATGTAACATGAGCTACATACTGTCTCTCAGGCAGCCCTTGAGAAAGATGATTAGCATATGCCCCTTGGCAAAGTTCTCAGTTTGCCTCCTGCTTCTTCTGTGCCCCTTCACTCCCCCTTAACTACACTCCTACTCATCAATAAAGAGCTTTATTAGTCAAAAACACACACCTTGCATGGTATCCAGAAGACAACTGGGTGTCCAGGAGAGTGGTCCCAGTCTTTATTCAGAATAGGAAACTCAACTGTCCCTATAGTTAGCAAATGTAGTCTAAGGGCACAATCCTGAAAGAAAAGCCGGTGACGGAATGAGTGTTCCGTCGCCGGATGACGTCGCAAACATGCCGTAAAGCACGTTTGTGACGCCTCGGGAGTAAGGGAGGCCATAGGCCGGCGCAGAGCCAGCCTCCCTCACTCCGGCGCTGGACCAGGACGCGGACGGCGGTAGAAGGTAAGAGCTCCGTCACTGGCCACGTGGGTGGTCCAGCCGGGCGAGGGAGGGGGGCCATTGGCCTAGCCGGCCTGGGAGGGGGCAGGGGATGGCGTTGGCCATATCCCCATCCCCACAGGGCTGGCCACACCGTTACACGGCCTTCTCTACTTCTGCCAGCTATTTAGCTGGCGGAAATCCGAGGAAGCCGAGTGGACTGGCCTGGATTTACACCTGGGGAAGGGGACGGGCGTCCCCTTCCCTGAGTAGACCTCTAGCCCAGTGCGCGCTGGGCAGCCCATGCACAGGATCCAGCGGGCGGCCCTGGGCCACCGACCAAATCCTTACGGTGGATTGCGCTGCCCATGGAGTTGTATCCAAAACTTGAAACATCCCTGTTTCTCATCTATGCCACTTTTGCAGCCCTGCGATACAAGGGCCTTAAGTAGCAGTAAATTCTCACTGTACTGAACTGAATTGAGACGTGACAAAGATATGGTTAGAATTTGTTATGATCTAAAGGATGCTGCTCTTCAGTAGCAACCAATTCCATCTAGGCTTTAACCTTCAGTTCAGATTCCTCCAGAGATTTCCTTGGAGAAAGACGCAAGGAGAAAATTACAAATGGGAGTCGTGGACAGATGGAGATGCTGTGAGCAAACAAATGATTCTTCCCCCCCACCACCACCCTGTGCCCGCTGCCCCATTTCTCTTTTCTTCTCTCTTATTCTCATTTTCTCCTCCCTGCGTTGCAGCCACTGATCTATGTTAATCAACCCCCTTTGATCATGAGCTGCTGCCGTCTGGGCATCGAGCGGAGTGTCACTTCCAATCTACTCCTAGTTTCAAAAGAACCTTCTGTGCTGCCACTGGGAAGGTTGGAGGGAAGCGGGGCAGAGGAACAGTCTTTGAAATGAGGATCGTTTCTTGGGCTATGATGACTGTGGCCAGAATGGGACTCTGAGCCCACAGTACCCATGGGCCTCCAACCCTGGACATCTTCTGAACCTCCTCATGTGTACAACCTGCTCAAATGCTTATGTCATTTCCAGATGCCCTAATCCATGTTCCCCCTCCATCAGAAGTACAGAGAGTGGTGATGAGAGACATGGCCTTCTGTGGGGCAGAATCAAGGTTGTGGAAAGAATGTGCTCTCCTTGTTATTTGACATCCTGTGAAAATAGTTGGACTTCAGAGAGTGTTTGGGCTTCAGTGAATTGGGGTTTTAACTTCGGATGTTTTTTGTTAGGCCTTTATATTTCAAAATTGTATTAGTTATTTGTTGACATTGGGTTGTAGCCGAAGAAAGTGAGTCATGACTAAGTCGCAATGAACTTGTTCCATTAATTTCAAAATGCTTAGTCACAATTCCTAACTTTGGATACATCCATGACGATATCCTCATTGTAAACTAGACCTCTAACATTTCTCAGATGGAACGAGGGATGATGTAGGCAGGAGGTCTGGCTCAGTTGGTAGAGCGACCGTCTCATATATGCCTGAGGATCAGAAGGATGGCAGTTCGAGACAGCCGAAAGTGTCTGTGTCTGTCGGAGAGCTGCCGGCACGCCGAGCTGATAAGTTGCAAAGCCTCTGTGGGGGAGAGAAACTGCAGCTGTACTTGAGTGAGAGTCAAGGTTGCCTGTCAGCTGAAGCATAGTGAGGCGAACGTCAGAGAGAGAGAGAGCTGGACTGTGAAAGAAATATCTCGAATGAAGGGTTCTACGAAAGATTAGAACATTATCGCATTGTAAAAACCCCTTGGGGTTTAGAAAAACCTGTGGGGGGGTGGAGCTGGAGGGGAAAAACCACCCTCCCAGCTCATTTTATTTTGCTGCCCTTGCTCAGGCACCCACAACAAACCACACGAGACAAGTTTGTTGTTGGTATAAATTGAGCCACTTACATAATTCATTTGACTTAAATCCTGCAGCAGGTCCTGATGAAGCTCCTCCCCCTTTTAGTGCAGGCACCTGCCCTGAGAGAGGCAGGCACAACTGTTCACTCCCCCCATTGGGCTTTAGCACGCTGGCTCCACCCAGAGATTTTCTCCACTGACCCCTGGAAAGGGGGTCAAGGCAGCCAAATTGCTCAGTTCATCCCAAGCTGGAAAGCCTTAGGTTGGACTCTGTAATTCAGGCCCCAGGGGTCACCAAGCCAGACAGCCTCTTGAGTTCAGTTCTGGCTTCCCCTTTGGCTCTTGCATACCTTAGGATGCACAGCAGATCCCTACTTCTACTCCCAGTCATGCACTGTACCGACCAGAAGTGACCAACTGGCTAACACCACACTTATGGAAGCAGTCTGTGGTAGGTGGACCCCCCCCCACCAGGGCCAAACAGGTAAGAGGCAAAAAAAAAAAAATCCCTAGCCAGCCCCCAAAGGCAGTCAGCTAATCTCTAATCCCTAGGGTGGGTGAGATGGGTACAGAGTCACCTGAGCTCCCAATGGCGAGCTTGAAGACCAAAGGCAGCAAACCATTCGGGTGCTGCTTTGTTGCATCTTGCTCGTGTGGGTGGAACTGAACAAGGGAGGTCACCGCTCATAATGGCAGTGTGGCTGCATTCTCCCAGCAGTGGCAGCCACCATCTCTCTCTCTCTCCACCCCCCCGAGTCCTCTTAGCCATGATGCTACATAATTACACAATATGTTTCCAAAGGGAAATTGTGGGTAAAAAAACCCAGTGGTTGCCATGATGTAGCACTGTTACTGCACGGACTGTGGGAGGAAAAAGATGGTGACCATTGGCCATGATGAGAGAAGCACGGTCCCCATTGGCAAAGTTCCTTTTTGCCCCCTGAAAATGGTTGAACCAGACCTCCAAATTTCACTACCTTTTATTAGCAACCACCATCAATACTACTACTACTACTACTACTACTACTACTACTACTACTACTACTACTACTACTACTACTACCGGTAACAACAACAACAATAGTAATAGTAATGGGACTAAAAATGAGGGGGTCAGCCTTTTCCCTATTATTGCACCACAAATCTTTGCCTGAGTTGCCCCCCTTCATATATTGCTAAAGATTTTTCTCCAGCTGTATATTGTATTCATTTACTCTATAATAGCTTGTTCAGCACATGCTTATGAACAAAAAGGACATGTTAGTAAATTGACCATAAAATTGGTAAATACCAGTCAGGGCAAACTGTTCCCTGCTGTCACACCTTCTCACCAGACCACTTTAGTCTTCCCCTGTCACTATAGTTCTTGCCTTCCTGGCCTGCCAGCATTCAAATAGCACTCTGCATTCTGCAAATGGTGATACTAGTCTGGAGTTCAAGTAAGAATCTGAATTCTGGGCAGATACGGAGGTTCAGGTCTGGAACCTCAGCGTAAGTCTGATTGATTTCAAAACTACATGCAAAACCATAACCCAGACAAACTTCAGGGCAGGAGTGTTGCCTGATACATTCTCTGACACGTTTATTTGTACATGTATTCTGCTGGGTGCATGCCTGGAGAGCATGACCCAAGCTAGTCTCATGGCATTTTGAACTGAGCTGATAGCAGGACAGAAGGTCTCAGGTACCACAAGCCTTAAAGAAGAGGCCAAGTGTTGCTTTTCCAGAGCAAATGCTCCCCTCCCTCTAGCTGGCTGAAGAGAAACCTCACCGTTCTATGTTTGGGAAAATTCCATGGCCGGCCACACCTTTCTCGCACAGTCAATTTCGAACCTGCAAACAAGCCACATCCTGAGAGCTTCTGGGCTTTGAGCAAAGTCAGTGACTCCAACCTTCGCTTCCCTCCCCGACTCCCTGGCCAAATGTAATCAAGAGTTGCATGCATGTGCCAATTGAGGCACCAGCCTCCAGAGCCATCAAGAAGTTTGTTGCTGCACTCATGGCCCATTGCAAAAACAGCAGAGGCGCCCATCATAAGCCAGGGATGAACAGTGAACAATCGAGGGCCATTAAGGAACAAAAGGAAGGATGAGTTCAGCCCACAATAGCCCCCATGCTTCCCTGTGGGAACTTAAGGTATAAAAAGCAGGGTCATAGGGAAACCCCCCCCCCATCTTCATCACAACTTCCCCTCAGTTCATTGCTGTTGCTGTTACTCATGGACCTACCAGTGCTGTGTCAGATAGCCCCATCCCCTCCACTACTCATGAACCACTGTGGGCAGTCGGCACCCAGGGAAGGTATCAGACCACTCCTTTCTCCTTCCAGCCTTTTCTTCTCCTTCCTTGCACCCTTCCTCTGAGTGCTACCACAAGCTGATGAGCCTGCGCCGCTGGGCAGTCTTCCCTTTTGCAAACTGCCACTACAGTGTCTGCTGAGCCCCCTTTCAAGAATTCCCATCAAATCAGTCAATCCTAAATGAAATCAACCCTGACTGTTCCCTGGAAGGACAGGTACGGAGGCTGAAACTCAAATATTTTGGCCACCTAATGCGAAGAGAGGACTCTCTGGAGAAGACTCTGATGCTGGGAAAGATTGAAGGCAAAAGGAGAAGGGGAAGGCAAAGGATGAGATGGTTAGACAGCATCACCGATGCAACGAACATGAAAATGAGCGAACTCAGGAAGATAGTGGAGGACAGGAAGGCCTGGCGGGATGTGGTTCATGGGATCACAAAGGGTCGGACACGACTTAACGACTAAACAACAACAACAAGAGCAGTCAGCTCCCTTGCCTCACTTTCCTCCCTGGAACGTTATTGTATCATTATCCCCACAAGAAAAGGTTCTTTGTTGTTTGTTGCACTTTTAACCTTGCCTCCCTCCTCTTTTCATGTCATTTCACCATTGGCCACTGCACTTGATCCATGTACATACAGTAGATCCCCTCCTGTGTGCACACAGATTACACACATGTTAAATGCACACCCAGTATCAAGAGAGGTAAAAGGGTGCATTCCACCAAGGTTGTGCTGGTGCAACGGCTATGGAGGGGGGCAGAAGGTAGAAGGTGGAGCTGCAGGTTGGAACAAAACTCCCTGGGAAAGGGATGATGGTGTCTGCTGCTCCAGTACCATTTCTCGAATCTGCAGGTTGCTAGGTTGCATCCAGCCTTCTGACTCACCGAGACCTTGCAGAAGTCTCTAAGGTGAGCTAGAAATGTGTGAAGTGCCCATTTCATCTGTTGCTGGCTTCCCTGGCGTCTTCCGCATTGTTGTAAATAAAACACGTCCCTGCTCGTCTGCTGCCTGGACAGCACGTTTGCCTGACCTGGATCAATAGAGGGCCTCATGTGTTAATCTGCCTGGCAGCCCTCTGGATCACAAACGTGGCGCCCAGATTTGAAGCATCAAAGCTGATATGCAGCATCCTTCATTGTCAGTCCTGCTCTGTCTGTACCCAATAATCATCCCATCACCTCTTTGTCTGGATCAAGAGAGTTACTTCATACACTATCACCCACAAGGTAGGCCTTCTTTCTTCGCATCACTCCTCTTTAGAGACTGGGAAAACAGAAGATTCTCATTCACCATAAGAGTAACGATTTGCAAGCCTGATCCCACACAAAACTAGTTCTAGTCAGGTCTGAACCCCAAGGCAGTCGTTCCAGCAGAAAACTAGTACCAACCAGTCTTTTCTACACACCTCCAAAGTTTTCCAACCAAAGCACTGTGTGAGTGTGGTACAAAGTTAAACAGATCATATTCATAAGAAATGTAAGTGAGCTTCCCTGTGGCTCCCTCAGAATTTCTCGCATCATCAGTGTATTCTAGGAAGACTTAACCTTACACTTGACGAATCATACTGTGCAGCTCTTGCTGTACCACTTGCTAGACTGTACCACTTCAGATGGCAGATGGGGGAGCATATTGCTGTTTGTTCCACCTCCCTGTAAAAAATAACTGTGTGCAGAAAACAAGCATAACCGGTACAAGGCTCTCTGACTTATTCCTACCTTCTTTTCTATGTGCAGAGAAAATGTGCTTCTTTTCTATGTGCTTCTTTTCTATGTGCAGGGAGAATTTTCTTTAAATATGAGAAATCATTCAAACAAGAAATCTCCTCACCTGAAGTCTGAAGTGCTATGTCATGCGTAGGGGAGCAGAACTCCCCCCCCCTCTACACATTGGTAACGTTACCGTGGCCCAATGTATATAACCACTGGATTTGTCAGGCTAGCACTTAGTCCCCATTAATAATCATCCAGCACAGTAGGATTGCTTCTGAAGACATTAGACACTTTATATTCACAAGGAGCCAATCTCTCAACTGATTAAAAGTAATTATTGAAGTAAAATACACAGTACACCCTACCACACTGTAAGATGGTCACTCAACTCAGTTCCTCTTTTCAAGAAGGTTACTTTTTGGTGTTACTTCTCAGATGGTGCTCTCTCAGGGGATAATAGCACCCAACACGGTAGGATTGCTTCTAAAAAAACTTTTCTTAGAAGCTTTTTATAAACAATGAATTAAGCTCCAACTAGTTAATTTTTGAAGTAAACTACACAGTACACTCTACCAACTCAGTTCTCAGGAAGGTTGCTTCTCGGTGGTGTTCCTCAGATGGTGCTCTTTCCGGGGATAGCTCTGATCTTCTCCTCTCCTAGTAAAAGCATCTGACCAGCGTTTGCCTCAGCGAAGCCCTCTTCTTCCCTGGCCACAGTGGAGTCCTCTCCCAACATTCTATTTCCAACTGCTCTTCTCCAACTGCCCTTTTCCAACTGCTTTTCTCAACCACCGTAAAGTTCTTTTAACCAGAGAGTGTCTCCTTGATTTTCTCATCCCCTTCCTGTTTCCCGGGTGTGGCATCAACACTATTCCCCACTGTCCCCTCTGGCACCATAGTGGACAGCATGGAATGAGCCTGACCGTTTCGCCCCAGAAGCACACAGCCAGCCTCCGATCACAAAATCCTCCCTGAGCTTTTCCTCCCTCTCTAGGTCCAGTCGGGTCGCTGAAGTTAAAACAAAGTAAGGTGTCCCCCACAGCGTTCCTTCCCTTGTGACCCAACTGTTCCATTCCTTCACCTACCTGACATTCACTATGTTGACATGCTACAATCCAGTTGGAGTTTAGTTGCACAATGTGCTTCTGCAGGTCATGTAGCTTAGTTCTCTGCTCTGTCTGTTGGACTGAATGAAAGAAAGAAAAGGACAAGTTTCCACTAGGGACTTTGGCATCGCTATTCCTTTGGTCCATCTTGTCTTCTCTCGCAGCAAGACACAGACGGGGGAGGGGGGGGAGAGAGCTGCATGTTCCTGCTGAAAACCTAGCAAGATGAGCCTTTCTCTAGTTCCCTTTTTCTCCTGCAAGGGGAGATGGTGGGGGATGAGGGATGAGGAAGGACTAACTTCTGCTCTCTCTGGGGACTTGGCAGCAAAGTAGGCCTGCCAACTTTTGATCTCAGGGGCTCAGGGCTATACAGGGAAGCAGGGTGAGAGCAATCCCTGGATAACCACGTTGCTCTTCCACCATGCACTATGCATTGGACAGAGCTTGTAGAAAGGGTCAGTATGGTTGAGGAAGCTCACTTATTCACCTTACAATCTCACATACAGCAGTGAAATGGTGTGCTGGGGTTGAACTCCCTGGATAGATTGCTAAGGAGTAGGGCACATACTTTGCATGCTGCGAGTTTTTAGGATCGATCCCTGGCATCTCCAGTTCATTTTAATGCAGGTAGCAGGTGATAGGAAAGAACCTCTGCCCAAGTCCTTGGAGATCTGCTGCCATGAAGCATAACCAGTACTGAGCTAGATGGGCCAATGGCCTGATTCAGCAATATGCATATGAATTCAGTGATTGGATGCTCTAGTGCACATGTGTTGGCTGCATGGCTTGAGCATGTGCCCTAAGTGAAAATGCTTCTGCTGACTTTTTTTATATACCCCCCGCTATCCGTGTTCACCCCTTTTCATATATCCGCTGGGGGGCCTGGAACGTATCCCCCACAGATACGGGGGGCCTACTGTATATCTGAACCCCCTGACTTCCCTCGAGGAACATTCTTGCAACCAGGTACAATGTCTGATTTATACACAAGAAGTGTTCTGGCAACTGGCCAGAAGAAGCAGAAGGCATCTGCCAGTGTTTTTCAAAGCGGTTCTTCTCAGCACTACAGGAGTGGGTCTTCTACTATCCAGATCGGGAAGGAGACAGGTGGGAGTGGCCGGCTGAGCTCATAAAGTTCCCGAACTTTGGACATCAGTGGCATTTTATGCTGTACGTAGCTCCCACAGGAGGGAGAGGAGAACACTGTTATGCATCTGAATTCAGTAAGATTGACAGCATCACGAATGTTGCTCTTTTTTCTTCGTTTTCTGCCCAATTAAGTCTAAGTGCTGCAGATATTACAACCCTGCGTCCCACCTTAATGGAGGGAATCCTGCTCCTCACTGGACCACCGCAGCTTATGATACTGGGTCAATGCCAGATGCAATTATGAGAAGAATTTCAGAGGGAGAAAGAGAACATGTTTGAGAGAGCAGGGCTTAGTGCTTAGAGCATAGCTGCCAATATGCTGAAGTTCCAATGATGTAATATGGAGACTTAGAGGTTCCCACCCTAGCCTTCAAAGCCTTAGCTTCCATCCCAGATCATGAGGACTAATTGTATTGAAGGAGAAGATGGTACCTATCATCATAGGGTAGGCCAAGGAAAAGTGAGCAGGCTGCTTTAATAACGGAGCTACTTGGGTCACCTTTTGGTCATATATTGCGACATGTGCTTACTGGCCATAATTCCTCCATTCACCGGAGGCCTTGGCTATTGCTTTCCTTCACCCGCAGATTGAAATGCATTCAATTTATAACTTCTGCCCCAAACACTCTCCTACGCCTGACAGACCGCGACAGGGAATGAATGCTGAGCAGACGGGGTCCCCAAACTACTCACAAAGCAATCACAGCAGAGTGGGGCCGAAAGACAAGCAACAAAGCTTAGGAAGAAAGCAGCGGTGATTTAATTTTCTTTTGCTATTCACAGTTGTCAGAGGAGGTGGTTGGAGGATAGATGGAATATGGGTGCTGGCAGAAGAGTTGAGATTGCACCAGGAGATGGAGCAGTGAAATCCCCACCCGAAATGACACAAGAACCGGCTGTGCAGCATCACTCCGAAAGGTGCCTGATTGCCACATAGCAGCTGCTACTTGGAAATCCGGAACAGACAGATTAAGGTAAAAGTCACACACCCTCCAAGGCACCCTGAAAGGAAGCCTAGTAAAACCATGCCATGTTTTTGGTGGGGTGTGTTGGTGACTCCCTCTTAAATCATTCGTGGTCTACTTTCTCATGGTCTCAGCATTCAACACGATGTAGTTCGGGACTCAACCTGCAGATTCAGCTTGCAATTTCAGAAACTCAGTATGCCTCTGAGTACCAAGAGAATAGGGGCAAACAAAAGGGCAGGGCTGCTGATTGGCAGCATTGCAGAAGATACAGTATGCAGTCTATACTGCACGAGTCAGATCTCACTTAGAACTCTGCATCCAGTTTGGGGCAGCACATTCTAAGAAAGACATTGATTCCTTCTGGCGCAGGTTCAGAGCAGGGCAACAAAGATGGTGGGCAGAACAGGGTGGCAATGGGGGCAAGAAGGAGGTTGGATCAGGTCCAGGAAAGAAGCAGGATTGATGGCAGTGGCGCCTACAGAATCCAAGCAATTTCGCTGGTGCAGATCTGAGCAGGCCCAGGAGGGCCTCAGAGGTTTACCCAGGTAACACTTGTTCCCTTACCTAGAGGAGACCTGTGTGACTGCCACTCCTGCAAGATGCAGTGCAAGTCGTTTTGGTGTGGCTGCATCGGCGGGTGGGGGAAAGGATAGGATTGGGCCCTTAGTCAGCCAGAATGATGGATTTCATGGAGGTGTTTTTCTTCATTTGGGTGTTTTTTTTTAAAGAAGACTGTTCCATGATGGTTTTAACCACTTGTCTACCATAAATAACCCCCAATTACTGTATAGGCTCTGTTTTCTGGGAAGGCTAAGTTCCCTAGTGGGTCATGTAGGGAACTGTGGCTGGCTACAAACAGCCTAATAAGTCTCTACCATAAATGGGATTTGTGTTGCTCCCCAAGGGAGGTGTGGGATGCTCTACAGACGTTTCCAATGATGCAGTGGTTTATTGATTGGAGATGGATGGAGAGTGGGAAGCTGGTGACTTTCTCGTACAAGTAGTGTGCTGAAAGTCCACCCTCCAAAGAAAACTAGCAACATTTTTGTAAAGTATTTCCTTAATTTTTAGAGATCCTTATGTATTAAACATGTGTGAGTATTACGCACGCACGCATACAAGTGAGTGGTCATGTACTTTACATTCTTGCAGAATGGATAGAGTGCCTGGAGTTGGCACCTACTGTATGCACACGAAGTGAAATAGCTGCAAATTTGACAAAGATCCAATTTCAACATTTGAAAGAAAATTAAAGAAAATGAAAGAAAAATAAAAGAAAATGCAAATAACTTTGACATTTTGGATAACCAATCAAAGGGAGGGGACAGGGGCTCCCCAAATGTGTCTGAGGTTTGGGTTTGGTGCGAGCACTGCCACCACCACCCTTCCCGATTGCCCTCCAACCTTTGGTAAACCATCTGGCAAGGATGGCAGCACTCAAGTTCCTGCTAGTTGAGATCCAGCAGGAGCTTCAGCCTTACTACTACTATCCCCCCCCCTTCCCCAGCACTCTCCAGCCTGGAGAGTGATTGGCAAGGGGGTGAGGGCAGCTCAGTCAGAAGTTAGGCAGGTGAGCAGGGGAGTCAGTGGGCAGGTGCAGAGTCATGCCCCCCCCCCACCAGTCCGTTGCTGCCGCCAACCCACTGCTGCTTCACCCTGCCTCATAGGCAGGTTGGCCTCAGGAGGTGCTGTAGCTCCAGTGCCAGCATCAGCTTCCTGGGGGCTCTGGGGTGAAGCCCTCTTGATGGTGGGTGCTCCTCCTGCCACCAGTACTGACATTTCAGAGGTCAGCACAGCTGGGTGGGTCCCTCTAATGGACACGGCCCTTTGGCCAATGCCCAACCTGGCCAATCCCCTGCATCGGTCAGTGGAAGAGCACCTGCTTTGCATGCTGAAGAAATCGGGTTCAGTTCCTGCCATTACCAGGTAGGACTGGGAAAGACCCAGGGCCGGCCCAGCCATGAAGCAAACGATGCAGCTCGCATCAGCAGTGGGGTGGTGGTGGCAGATTTGGCGTGCCTTTCACCTCAAGTCTGCTGCTCCAACTCTCCGTGGACAGAGCCGTATCAATCTGTTTCCTGCTTGCTTTAGTGGATCATTTGCTTCCCAACCTCCTTATGTCATTCCTTCCTTGTGCAGTCCATTTCAACTTAAATGGACCATGGGAGGAAGGAGCGATGTGAGTGGTTAAAGAGACCAATTGCACCTGCCCACTGAAGTTGCGTAGCTGTTGGTATGTTTTCTACTGAAGTTGCATAGCTGTTGATACTTCCCTACTCAAACAGAGCATGCATGGGCACATTTGCACAACATAATTGTAACTATCTTCAGTAGACCAATAGGTTTTAACTCTGGAAAAAGACATCATTGGCCCAATCCTATCCCCTACCAATTTGCGCTATGCAGCTGTACTGCCAGAATGTGCAGTGCATTCTGGGGGGGGGGGGGACCAGACGGCCTTGAGGAGGTTAGTAAAAATATTTCTTACCTCTCCATAGGCCACCTGGCCATTAATGGGTCTCTTTGGACCTATACCAGCTATTTAGCTTCCGTACGTCTGAGGAGCCTCAGGGGGTGTGAGCCCCTCTCTGCCGTGCTCCCTGCCTTGATCCTTCCCTGAACGCTACCCCCCCCCCCCCCCCGCTGCCACTGTACCTGCTTCAGTGCAATATCCAGACTTTGCTGGCAGGTGTGCAGAGCCTCCGGCCGTTTGTGTCAGCAGCTCCAGAGTGCATGGCAGTAGTGCGCTCCAGAGCGCATGGCAGCGGATCATGAGAGGACTGGGCCATATGTGTATAAAGCAGTGGAACTGTTCTAGAAATGCTTTCATTCTACTAAGTACATAGGTAAAGGTAAATGTGACCCCTGACAATTAAGTCCAGTCGTGTCCGACTCTAGGGTGTGGTGCTCATCCCCATTTCAAAGCCGAAGAGCCAGCGTTGTCCGAAGACGCCTCCGTGGTCATGTGGCCAGCATGATTCTCCTTGCCGCAGCACGTAGCATGCGGCTGGAACACATACAAAATAACCCAGGTTGATCTCTTACCAGTTGGTTCTGTAAGCTGGCAGCAGAGATTGCTGATTGGCTGCTCTCTTAGTGATGTCACCAAGAAACCTCCCCTTCCAATCCCCACAGTAGTTTTGCATTTAAGAAAAAAAATCTTTTTTTTTTTCCTTTCATCTGGAAGGGAATGAACGATCAGATATGCTCATGAACGGTCCTGCTGCGCTGTGAAAATTAAAACACAGACAGTTTGCCTGAAGAATGGAAGAAGGGGCAAAAATGAGAATGACCCAGTATTTTATTGGTTAATCTGCATGCATGCCTGTCATTTCAGTTGCAAAGGAGGGGAGGATGGAAGACTCACCCGGCAGCCGAGGGGCCCTCTAGGAGCTCTCCGTTTCTCCTACTATAGCAGTCTTTGCTGTTCGGTGGCATGTCAGGCTAGAGCTGAAGACCACCCAGTTTGTGGTGATCTGTTTTATTTGTGTGTCTGTGGCTGCTGAGGGCAACCAATCCATTTACCAAGAATGGAAGCTGAAAACCTCAGTGGGGGCTGGAGCTCTGCACTCCATCCTCAACAAGCAGACTTGATGGCCACAAGATCAAAAGCAGCGATTGCAGGCTGTGCAAGCACGGTTTGGTCAGGGATGTGGCAGCGGTAGTCATCCCCCCCCCCCCGGGTCTTTGCTACTACAAGAGGTGGTGACGGCCACCAGGCTCGACGGCTCTGCAAGGGGTTTGGACAGACACATCAACTGTAGCAATGACTACTAGTCTCATGACTGAGATATACACTACTGCATCCAGGTTCAGGGAGGCAGTTGTGCCTCTGAATATGAGTTGCTGAGGAGCAACATCAGGAGAGAGCTATTGGCCTTCCTGTTCTGTCTGGGCTTCCCAGAGGCAGCTGCTGGGCCGCTGTTGGAAACAGGGTGCTGGCCTTTGACCTGACCCCAGCAGGGCTTTTCTTATATTCTTAAGTTTGAGAGCAGGACATTTTGCAGACCTCGAGAAAGTGCTTGAGTTGCAACACCGGGCTCCTCTCCAGAAATGCACACCTCCTCAAAATGACACAATGGTGTCAAAATGCATGCATGCCCCCTTCAAAATGTCACAGATAGCGGCAACACGACTGGCTGCAAACAGCAGCAGTCGATGTACCGGAGAGACAGAGTGGTGTGTGAATGGATATGAATGGTGCAGTGAGTGCAGCACCTGATTCCCACAGGTTTCACATGTGCTGGGGTAGAGAGCTTCCTCGTTTCTTCCCTTCCTCCTAATATTTATTAGATTGGGCTTTCTCGACAAAAAGGAACAAGGCAACTGAGCAATTGTACATGTGTAGAAACTCAGCTGGAAAAGACTCTCTGTCCCTCGCCTGCTCGCTCGGCAGAACGGGGCTCGTTTCTGGTTCATTAGAATGCGTGCAGAGAATCCAAGATACAGGCGGAGGAGAATTGGCGATTCGCGCAGTGTCCCAGAATGGGAGGGAGCGGGAGCGAGGGAAACGAGAGAGAAAGCAAGGCTAAAAAAAAAGATCTGGAGAAATATGAAAATTGGGGTGTGGGAGGGCAAAATCCTCCCGGCAGGGCTTAGAGGCTGAGCGATGGCATCAATCACTGCGGAAACAGAAGCCTGTCTGATGAAAAAAGATGAAGGCATTTCCAATATGGTCAGAACGAAGGTTCTTCCTTCGTGCCTCATTGGATGTTGCTGCATTCCGCATACATTAGGAGTTGCAGAAGTTTGCTGTCTCCTGGTTGTTCTCCCAGAATATGTCAAAACCTCACCGTTGCGGGGATATATATGCATGAAGGACACATGATTTCTTTGTCCCAACTTTGTCATGGAAAGTGAAGTTTTTGAGCAAGTTCAGGGAACATAAGAACATAAGAAGAGCCTTGCTGGATCAGGCCACAGGCCCATCTCGTCCAGCTTCCTGTATCTCACAGTGGCCCCACCAGATGCCTCAGGGGGAGTACACAGCCAACAAGATAACCTGTTTCCCGTTGTCACTCCCTTGCACCTGGCACAGAGAAAACCTACTTCTAAAACCAGGATGTTGCTTATGGTTTGTAACCTGTGATGGCCTTTTCTTCCATGAATCTATCCAACCCCCTTTTAAAGGCATCTAGGCCAGGTGCCATCACCACATCCTGTGGCAAGGAGTTCCACAGATGAATTACACACTGGGTAAGAGGGAAGAGAGGTTGCAAGTCAAGGTTCTGTCCTTTGTGGTCTTTCTCCGTGGTAGTACAGAAAGTTTGGAACTTCCACCCTGGGAAGGGGGGGGGGGTCGTGCTGCATCATCTCTCCTGGCCTTTAGATGTATCTTGAAGATGTAACTGTTTTGCAGTACCTTGGGGCCAGGTTGAGAGGGGCTTGTTTGGTTGCTTTACTCTTTCTTGTTGCTGTTTACAGTATTTAATTGCTAAGGTTAGCCACTTTGAGGCTGTATTGAAAAGAATGTATACAAATCTAATAAACAAACAAACAAATAAGCAAAATGGCCTTGGAGACAGGGCACCTGAGACTGAGCTATGATTAGGCCATTGTCCATGAGTGTCTTGAATGAGGATCTGAATCCACAACCCTACCCTTGCTGGGTCTGTGCCTTTTTCTTTCCTCCCTAATCCAGTTTTACTTGAAGCTGTGATGGACTTCAGTCCCGTTGTCCAGAGATCTGACCAGACACAAAGAGAGTGAAGGAAGTGTGTTGTAATATACCGGGAAAACAGTACCGGGTGTTGTTCACAATCAGGCAGAAAACAACAACAAGAGCACTGCATCATTGGATCATTCTAATGGACAATGACCATTGAAATCTATTATTACCTACTGTCGTTGGATTTAATTTACAATTTGCCTATTGTACAATAATAATGAAAAAGGTGTGTTAAGAACATACCATACAGTAGATATAAAGTAAATTGTAATCAAAGAAGATAATTCAAAACTACACAATCATATGAAACATAGGGATTATATCTTCACTCAGTAAGATACAACATGGGCATGTAAATCACTAGAAAGGATCCACCTACCGGTACCTGCGTGTTGAGATTAGTGGGAAAATCTCAAGTGGCTGACTTTTGTGTGTTTGTGTTTCTTTGGGGTTGTTGTTTTTTGCAAGCGTACATTGTTCCCAGCCCTCATCTTCCTAACTAGGCTGGAGTAGTGAGGACTTTCTCCTAAATGACTCCCTGCCATGGTTGTGCTACTGGGATTGATTCTTCTGTGTTTAATGGTGTGTGTGTGTGTGTGTGTGTGTGTGTGTGTGTGTGTGTGTGTGTGTGTGTGTGTGTGTGCGTGTGCGCGTGTGCACAGTGTGTTACCTTTCGGTTCTCCATCTTATTCCTGTTTTGTTTTGTTTTAATTTTAAAAAACCTGTTATTAGCATCAGCAGCAGCAGCCCTATCAAGATGATTAACACCCACTGTTTCTTTCTTCTCTTAGGCTGTTTTTGTGCTGTTTTGCTGGCCAGGCAGATCCAACAACTACCACATCAGGCAGCAAAGAAAAACGAGGATTCCTAAAGCCCACATGTTGGGCACCCTCGGGTGGGCACAGCCTATGCCCAATCACACAACAGCAAAATTTAAAATGCATCCTTTCATTGCAGCTGGCTCAGTTTTAGGGATTGCTCTGAAAGGGTATCAGAAAATAGACAGCATTGAAGTTAAATGCTTTTATTAAGTTAGGTTTTATTTCATAAAAGTAATTGCATTAATGTTTCAGTGTGCTGTATTAAACCTTTATTAAGTTAAGGTGTACTAAAGTAAGTGCTGTAGGCCACAATCCTAGGAGTATTTCCTAGGGCAGCGATTTTCAACCACTGTGCGGCGGCACATTGATGTGCTGCAAATGGTCCGCAGGTGTGCCGCGGGAGTTTGGGGGAGGTCATTTATTAGTAGGGCTATTGGGGGGGTGAGCCCCCCCCTGCCGGTAGTGCGGTGTGCCTTGTCAATTGTCCAAAAACTGATGGTGTACCTTGACAATTTTAGCGCCTTGTCAGTGTGCCATGTGATAAAAAAGGATGAAACTGTACTAGGGGATAAGTTCAATTGAACTGACTAGGACTGACTTCTGAGCAGTGCCATTAGCATGTTGTTGGGGGGTCCTGGCAAAGCCCTGCACTGAAACCCCACGGCACACCCCTGCCTGCCTTCTGATGGGGCATTGTGCACTACCATGCCGACTCCCACTGTTTGGGTGGGAGTCTGATGGGTGTAGTGCCTTGGCCAGCCCAACCTGGCCAACCCCTGGCCTGGCAATAGTCCTGTTTCTAAGTAAACACTCTCTGAGCATGCAAGAGGAGAATGGGGAAGACTTTCCTCCTCCAGCCTCCAGCCCCATTGCTGCTTCTTGAAAGAATGCTGGGAACAGAGAGGCTCAACTCTCAGCATTGTCCCTGCCAACCCACTTTACAACAAGCGGCGGCGGTGGAGCTGGGGGTCAGAGGAGGAATGCTTGCCCTGCAGCTTCTCCATCTTGTTTGAAACTGATCTCACACAGGTCCCCTGACAACGAGACAAGCCAGCCTCCTTTGTGGCTGATGGGATTTATAGCTCGTTTCTGAGCTCTGCTTCCCCCCTCCCTGCTCAGACACATTTCATTGTGTCTGAAATGGCTGTTTGTTCTATAAAAGCGTAATGATGTGGGTTGAGAAAACTAATTTTTGGAGCGTTTAGGTGCTGGAGAGGGAGCATAATGGCAACAAATAACCATAAAAGTACACTTTGTCACAGCAACATACAGATTTGTGAGCACATATGGGGAAACCAGGTGCACACCAAATGGAGTGGTTCTATTTGCATTGCCACCTCAGGGGCCATCAGACCCTGAGAAAATGTAGACCCCCACCCCCACCCCAAAGTACATGCAAGCCCTCATTACAATAGTGGTGGTAGGGTTGGAAACAAAAAGCTGATAAAACAATCATCACTGGAGTATTTTAAAGTATCAGTATCATCACTGGAGTGATGTATCCATCACAGTATCCATCACAGTATCCAGTATCATCACTGGAGTATTGCTTGTTTTCAGATAAATCTCTAAAACCAGGAGGACTAGAAACTTTTTTTAACCTTTAAAGCAATGAAACCTAAAGTTGCTGTAACTAAACCAAAATATGTGTAACTGAAATGCAGCACAATCCTGTGTAACCTTGCACCGTTGTAACAGTAGATGCACCGGTGTAAGTGCACTTATGCCAGTGTAAGTGCACTTACACCGGTGCATCTGCTGTTACACCAGTGCATCTACTGTTACACCGGTGCAAGGTTACACAGGATTGCACTCTTAATCACATATTGTTCCCCAGTTTACTTGCCTCCATTTATCCCCTCTTTCTCTGTTTTCCCCCTGGTGTCCATTTCTAGATTTGTAAGCCTCTTTGGGGCAGGGACCTGCTCTCTTATGCATGTATAGTACCATGTACAGGCATGGCATTATATAAATAATACAACTAAGAATTCATAATCTCAGAAATTAAGTGACTTTTATGCAAGTGGAACATCCTTGGTGAAACCTGATATTTATTCAACTGTTTATGTTAAATTATAGTTCATTTTATGCTTAAAATATATTACTTTAATTAAATCTGCAATCCTAAGTATATTTGCTAGGGGGTGAGTTGAGTTCCATTGAACTCAGTAAGAGTTACTTCGGAGTGTGACTGGTTATTTCAAATCAACATGTGAAATTCAGTTTCCCCCTCCCCTCCGCCGCCTTCTTGATGTCCTCGGCTCCTGGCTACCAGAGTACGAAATTTTGACATTTCAAATATTGAAAATGACATTTGGAGAGTAATGTAGTTTCTGTTGAGAACGAAGTGCTGAGATTTTCCCCTGCAAATCCATCAGTCACTCCTCCCTCCCCCCCTTTCCCAATAGCAAAGCACTTTTCTCTCAGGGCTGGCACTCTGCCCTGAGTTCTCGAATAGCGCCACTGCAAAGCTGATGATGACCATTGATGCATTTGGATAATTTACTGTGGCTCATAAGGTGATATGAACGGAATTACGACTTACTGGGGCATGAAGCCAGATGGCAGACAGATATGCTGCAGGATGGCCAAAATACACTTGTATCTGTCAGAATCTCCCCTCCCTTCCTTAATTTCAAAATCCAATGGTCTTATTGGTTCCCAACAATCCTAACCAGGGGCACACTGGATCCAACATCCAGCATCCTTCTTTGTCATAGCTGTACACTGAAGTCTAAGATCTTTATGGCAATCTAGGATGCAGGATTCCCATAAGAACATAAGAAGAGCCCTGCCGGATCAGGCCAAGCACACAAGACAAGATACCCATATCCTGTAGCCACTTCCTTGCACCTGGCATTCAGATATAGGCTACCTCTAAATGACAACACAAAGTCAAGAATTTACTCTCTCTCTCTCTCTCTCTCTCTCTCTCTCTCTCTCTCTCTCTCTCTCTCTCTCTCTCTCACACACACACACACACACACACACACACACACACACACTGTGTTGGGAGGAAAAATGGACTTCTATAGGCTAGAAAACACCCAACCCAAAATCCGAATCCTAATTTTTTTTGGAGCTACAGTTGTCTGGCTGTACTGGATTGAAAGACATGTACAGTCTGCATATTCCCAGATTGTCATGCATGGCCCAGCACATCAACTAGTAGACCCACCCCCAAACCCTCAGAACTTATCTAAGAGGATGGGACAGACTTCAGACTTTCTCAGAGGGCGGGACACCTGGTCCCCTCCACGCAGCTGTTCTCTAGGCTTTCGGATCTTAGGAGTTCTTGACTCAGACAGACACTTTTGGGAGGCCACGAAGTCCTTCCAGAAGTCCAGGGGGGGGGGAGCGACTACTCCCTTTCTCACTCACAGTCACACTCTGGCTCATTTTGAGGATTAGAAAATAAGGGCTTTGTCAAAGCAGTTGACATTGATCTTTGACATCATTGATCTTTGGGCAGTGACTGTAGCTCAGTGGTAGAGCATCTCTTTTGTATGCAGATGGTCCCAGGTTCAATCTCTGGCATCTCCAGCGGTTGGGAAAGACCTGTCTCTGCAACCCTGGACAGCTGCTGCCAGTCAGCGTATTCTTTACTGTGCTAGATGGACTGATGGTCTGACTCATCAGAAAGCAGCTTTATTTGTCTCGAGTCACGTATTTCTTCATTCATCATATAATTAACAGGAAAGTCTCTGTCACAAGATGTGGTGATGCTTTAAAAGATTAGACTGGAACAAGGATCTGTCAATGGTTATTAGCCATGACATCTTAATGAAACCTTCAGGTCCAGAGGCAGCCTCTCAATGCAGCTGGGGGACGGGGGATGGGGGACAACAGAGCTGCTGTGATCTTCGAGTTCGACTTCTGGCCTTCCTGGAAGTATCTGATGGGCCACTGGTGGAAACAGAATGCCAGGCCAGACTGAACTTTGATCTAATCCAGCAGGGCTACTTTTTCCTTAGCCTTTTCCCTGACCCCTTAACATACAGCCCAATCCTATCGAGGACTGGGCTGCCAGCCGGAGCGGGTTGCAACAGTGGAAGACACACACAGCGGTCACAAAATGGCTGCTGACAGTGCATGAAGAGTTCTGTTGGTGGCCATTTTACACACGTTGCTGCAACGGGTTCCCGCCATGCTCACTGGAGCAGATAAATCAGCAGTGGGAGTGGGGATGGGGCAAAACTGGGCGGAGAGGGGGAGGAGGGGGTGGATCCAGCAGCAATGGCAAGCACCGGATCCTATCCACTCTTTTCTAAGCCTCCCTGCTGTTTTCTTTTCCTCAGACCTGCGCCAGCTACAGAGCTGGCGCAGATCCAAGGAGACCCATTGTGGAGTGAGAGGCTTATGGGGAAATAATTCCCCCCTCCGAAGCCTCCTGATCTACACCCCTTCCCCCCCCCCCGGTGAATACAGTGCATGCCTTTATGACATGGCTGCATCAGTGAGGGTGGGGGACGATAGGATTAGACTCATAGAATTACAACAAATGCTATGCCAAATGGAGAGGATCTTGGGAGTTCTATTCCCAAGACCGTCCCCGGCCAGTCAGTGAAGGTTGGGAAGAGGTGGAGGCAAGCAGAGCACCTCTACCTGATCGCTGGAGAGAGATCAGTAACAAGATTGCCTCTTTCTCCAGCTTTGCAGCTGTGTTCATTTGCAGTGAAGCTGGAGGGGGAAGTATGCCCTCCATCCTCCTCTTGCTTACTCTACAAGGAGAGTGAGTGAGAAGGTGATGGGGCACCACCTGGGTGGAGCAGAAGGTGGGCGGAAATGGGATGTGGGGTGCCACCCACCAGATCACCATCTCAGTCTATTGCTCAAAGCAGATGACTCTGTCTGCCTCTTGGGTTAAAACTGCTGACATCTGTAGGGCATGTGCGTCACTGCCATTTGGTTCTTCCTGAACGTAGTCCCTGTGGTGTTTTCCTCCAGGATTTTCCTGCTCTGCAAGGCCAGTATCCCAGCTTGGACCAGCTCCATGTGCATGCTGGAAGTCATGGCTAGTGTAAGACCTTTCTGCTGTTGCTCCAAGGCAACATTTCCTGTTGGAATAACCTCCCAGAGGAGATACAACATTACACCCCTGTTCCCTTAGTCCAGTGGTTCCCAAACTGGGAGGCGTGGCTCCCAGGGGAGCCACGGAAACCAGCCAGGGGAGCCGCAGATTGCCACGGAATCCTCACGGAAAACAGTGCAATGCCAATTGGCAGGCATCAACATAATGTAATGGGGAGCCACGGCCAAAGATCGCCAATGGTCAAGGGAGCTGCAGGTTTGGGAAACACTGCCTTAGTCACTCAGAGGATATCCAAAAGCACCCTTTTTAGGAATGTGAATGGGACTACCTTTGGTAACACTGCTGAAGGATTTAATAACATCCGCTCAGGTGCTGTGTCTTGAGATGGCAATGCTCATTTTATTGTTGTTTTTTACGGTTTTATGGATATGCAGTTTTAATGCTGCAAGCTGCCTTGAGCTTACAGAGAGGCAAGATAGAAATTGAAGGAGGGAAAAAAAAAGATGTTACAGCTTCAATCCTCATATCCATACAGATGGATAACAACAGTGGCTGACTAAACAAGATTATTGTAAGCATTCATGATATATTTATGTGTAGGGGGGCTACCAGTTCATAATTTGTATGGACAGTTTGGGGAACTCTGCTGTGGTGGCTGGTGAAGCATTTCACTAGAGCAGTGGTTCCCAAACTGGGAGGTGTGGCTCCCCGGGGAGCCGCAGAAACCAGCCAGGGGAGCCTCTCGGAAAACAGTGCAATGCCAATTGGCAGGCATCAACATAATATAATGGGGAGTCACGGCCAAGGGTCGCCAAGGGTCGCCAAGGGTCAAGGAAGGCGCAGGTCGAAAAAGTTCTCCATCCATATCAGTATCCATTGGGCAGTAGTGGAGGCGGAGGCTACCTCAGTCAGCACTGTGTGTGGTTGCTGACTGGCTAGCAGCCCCTGGTGCTGCAGTTAGCCAATCAGCAATTTCAAGCTTGCATGGTGCTGAAGTGCCCCTGACCTCCACTGCAGTCTCCTGTGATGATGATCAGTAAGGGTGTGAATGACCCTCCCTGTCTTGATTGCCCTGCAGTTGTGATCAGGAATTCTGTCCATAACAGGATTAATCAATTACAGAAATTAATTAAATTTGATTTGATATCCAAGCATTTGATATCCAAACAGACTGATCAGTCTGCCTTTGTGGCTCATGTTCTAAAAAGAGGCAGAAGGGACACCAGCAACAGACGCTGGAAGAAACACTGTGCTGGGTGAAGAGGGACACTTACTCCCCCCCCCAAAAAAAAGATCCACCACTTTAAAGGGTGCCACTTTGCCCAGTTAGCAGCGGTTATGCAGAGGCGTCGTGATGGGGTGGGTGGGCCCCAAGCGGCAGGTTGGGGGGGTGTATCTGCCGCCGGATCCGTTCCCCCCCCCCCGCCACTGGCTTCTCTTCACAGTCGTTCTCGGCTGCAAGTTTGGCCCTCCTACCCTCCCGGGCTCCGTTTGGCTCCAAAAAGGAGCCAAAAAGCGTACGGCGTACAGTGTCCCATGGGGGGTGTTGCCGCGGTGGCCCCCTCCCACAGGGAGGGGGGTGTAGGGCCACTACTGGGGTTATGGTTTCTTTTCCCAAATATTCCTTCCCCCCAATCTCAAAACATGAATTTAGGTGACAGTGCTGTGCAGACCTACCTTGGAGGAAGCCCCATAGAACACAGTGGGGTTTACTTCTAAGTAAAAATGCAAAGGATTGTGCTGCACAAAGGGGTAAGAGTTTGTGTTGGTGTGTAGGCAAACAATGTAGAGTGGCCATTAGGCATTATTAGTGAGCTGTTTTCCACCAGGGTATTTACAGAAATAATGGAAATAGTCAAAATACTGTAATACCGAGGATTATATTGAGGATGCAATACGTTTCTGGACGTCCGGACTGCACCTTTTGCTCCACTGATAACTGGACTGTCCGTAATGTCATGTGCCAGATGAAAAGGCAGCAACACCCTTTCTCATTGAAGTGGGAGGCCTGTGTTTGGACTGTATCACTTCAGATTGCAAAGTGAGAGCGCACACACACACACACACACACACACACACACACACACACCCTCCATACCAAAATAATTCTCTGCCGGTAGATAGATAGCATGTCAGGGAGAAGGTCAGGCTTGCACCCTGACTAGCAGTCTGTGGCTGCAATCCTATACACACTTGCATGGGAGTAAGTCCCATTGAACTTAATGAGACTTACTTCTGAGCAGACATGCATAGGATTGTGCTGTAAAGCGGTACAGGCCAGACACAGGTTTCCCACCTTTCAGTGCAAATGAGGCCTTCTTATAAATATTTAAAACCCTGAGTATGAACTAAGCCTCCGTCTGGGTGTCATCTGATCCTGGCAAGGGCCAGCACTAGCGTCTGTTGTGCCATCAAGCGGACATGAAGTCGTCTTGACCCATCGTTCCATACTGTGCCTCCGTGCCCTGAGGCGAGACAGGGATGTCATATCTTCATCCTCGTGACGTTCATGTACCCGAGGGGACAGACAGAGGCATTTCCTAACTGCGATCGCAAGCAATGCTTAGTGATATCCCCTGTCTACATGTGTTTTGAGGCTGTCTTCTGCACAGGGCGTCTCCTGAGGCACTGCCTCCAGGGTGGGTCCTTTAGCACAGATCTCGCTCGGGCCTTCCGCATGACTTCCTTGCTCAGCTGATCACAGTCCTTTGGGATGCCAGAGGAAGTCAATAATCAGGCAGCCAGCAGTAGGGAGGAATGTTCAATCCCCTACAGCCCTAAGAGGGAAGTCTTCTCCTTTGGGAAGAATCGGGTCCATGCCTGCAGTAAAACGAGGAGGTGAAATCTTGAAGTGGTGGCAGAGTGGAGCGTACCACTCCAGGCTGTGATAGGGACATGCTGTTTTTTAAAAAATCCGTTCCTAATGTGAACTCTTGTAAACAAACAAACAAACAAACAAACCACCACCCACAACCTGCTACATCAGGGAGAAAGGTTCTGGTAGACTGCTCCCTGCTGATGAGATAGAGTGTGTAGACTACTTCCAAAGTAGTTGCTATCACGGAGCAACAGCCAAGGAGGAGCGGGACCTCAATGCCAGTGGCATTTCTACTACCGCCCCCCACCCCCGTGCAGAGGTGCAGGGCGGACGGGAGGGCTGCTGCCCAGGGGCCCACCGCTCCAAGGCCCTCTTCGCTGACGACGCCACTGCTCAATGCCTCACCAGCAGGTCAGGTGTCATATATGGCAGTAGAGCAGCTGGGTTAGCACCATGGGGATGCATGCTTCAGGTTGCTAGGGCACCAGACCCTGAGGCTAGGGGGAGGAGCCTCTGAGATAAAAGGTGGTGCCTGGTAGGCAGGGGGTGGAGCATAGTTGCAGCTGGGGAAGGCAAGGGATGGTACTTGGCAGATTAGAACCCCGCTGTGCTGGTGGTCTGGGGTGAGGCCTGATGGATATGGACCAGGGCTAATAAGGAAACATTCTTCTCAAGCCAAGCAAAAAAATAGTCTGCCCCTTTTAGTTGGAGATTTTACTCCCTCTCCCAAAAACTCTGAGAAGGAGGCTATGCTAGTGAAACTTCACATCAGACCTAAGACCTGGTGAACTTACCCAACATGATGTCGGTGTGTATGTGTGCGCTGGATACTGCTGACTGGTCCATCCGCAGCCATGACCTGAACAATACAGACCAGCCACCCCTCCCCTCCACCGCCACTACAAGATGTCCACCAGTAAGTGTGTGGGGACCCCCACTCTGCTTCAGCTGCAGAGTTACTACCCGATTGTCCCTGCTGTGCTGGTTTTCTACCAGCAGGGATGTTAACATTTCTGTTTTTAAGTACAGGAGAACATTGAAAAAACATGATCCACCATGTGCATTCTGAAGTGGTAATTCTCCTTGAAATCTAGCAACTAATGCTAAGGTATAGTTCAAGAGAGAGTCTATTTTAGATTCACATATCTTATGGTGGTGCAGAATCTCCTGGTGTGACTCCTGGCAGACAGAAACTGCAGTAGTGTAGCTTCCTGCATGAATAATGAAGACAAGGCCAACAGGACACGAAAAGCTGCTGGGATGAGAGCAACTCTGATTCATCCTTGGAACCTGTGAGAGAGCTTGGCTTTACCTTATAGCCGGCCATGTGAGGTTCTGCAGCATCTGTTCAAGCTTGGTAGGGCAGACAAAGAGGACGAAACAGTTCACTGCAGAAGCAAGCAATTAGCAACAGGGCCAGTTGTGGAGGCGACACAAGGAGTGACGCAAAATCCATCGGCATGAGGCTGGTAGTCTCGACGGTTTAGTGACAATCTCACCAAAGAATGATTTTCTGTCCAATTTAGTCTCATCACCCAACCGTGACCTGTGTCCTCCATCCACAGAACAAACTGATTTGTGAACAGACTTTCCTGGTTGAGGAGGGGGCCAAAATTTGAGGGGCAAAAGGCGATGCTAAGATGGAATCTAAATAAGCAGCAGCCCCTGCTAAGAACTCCCAATGATGCAAGGACCAGGAGGCGGGAGATTTCAGGGGCTGTGTACAAGCCATTTCACATTCCCTCCTTCTCTGAATGGGGAGAAGTCTAGGGCAACCTATAGGATAGATCCAGAGGGGTAGTTGTGTGTGTAGTTTTTTTGCTGCAACAGAGACATGCAACACAATCCTCTGCATGTTTACTCAGGAGTAAGTACCACTGTATCCAGTGGAGCTCACTTTCTAGTAAGCAGTATATAAATCTCTGTAGTTATAATATATTTTAATACAAAATAATACTGTGTATTAAGGCTGCATCCCATGTAGGATAAAGATTTAATAACTGCTTTATAGTAGCTTAACAACAAACTGATTTCTTGTGGCTTTTGTTGACTGGAGAAAACGTTTTCAGACTGTGATTCATGAATCGCTCATATGGTCAATCCAGTCCAGGAAGCATTGCCCTCATTATAAATGAACATTATTCACTCTCAGTGATATCAGTACATAGTCAGATGCGGTTGGCTAAATAGCATCATAACACCATCCCAGAGTGGCCCCAGCCAATCAGGGATCATGTACTGAATGAGTACATGAGAAGGAGCCTTAATAGTACATGAGAAGAAAGGAGAAGAAAGGAGCCTTAACCAAGGAACAAACAGTGCCAACAGAGCAGGAGATAGGGGAAACAATGAACAGCCGGGGGGGGGGGGGGAGAGAGAGAAGCAAGTTTTGATAATTAAAGGTTGGCAGAATATTTCAAGTGCACACATGTGCATGCATATGCTCATATGACTGGATCTTTTCCTGAAGACTGAAATTTGGTGCAGCAGTAGCTATAAAACCATTTATGAAGGCTGCCCCCACCCCAATAGACAAACTTACCAGCCTTCCAGGCAACTGAGGTTTGCCTCAGTTTACTTTCAAGTAGTTTTCCTGTAAAAATAGTACAATAACCCAGTAGCTTCAAAAGACCAGAGGAATTTCAGATGCTATGAGTATGTGAGAGTAATTCAAATTATTATTATTTATTTATTATTTTTCACATTTTTATACTGCCCTTCCTCCAAGGAGCTCAGAGTGGTGTACATATTTCCTCCCCTCCTTTTGTCCTCACAACAACCCTGTGAGGTAGGTGGGGCTGAGAGATAGTGACTGGCCCAAGGTCACCCAGGAAGCTTCGTGGCTGAGCGGGGATTTGAACCTGGATCTTCCAGGTCTAAGTCCGACTCCCAAACCACTACACCATCCTGGCAGTTCAGAGGCAGTTCAGGCTATAATTAATCAGATGCATTAGGACATCTTCAGAGCAAGATAAAATGTTTGGTTATAAGAGTAAAGTACAGGACTGTATTGCATTGCTATTTTTGTCTAGTCCTTTCTCTGTCCAGTGACCTAAAAGATCAGGGCACTGTACTTGCTTTTAGTCACAGGTTACACAAGTCCTTTCTTTCTAGCATCTTACAGGGTCCAAAGTAGGGTTACTTTCAAAATCTCCAGGCTGCCCAGCAGCTCCTGAACACCCATGTGTCTTCCAGAGGGGTATCAACTCATCAGGCCCAGAATCTCTGTCTCCAATTAGTTCTGCCTCTTTAAAAAAACTAAAATCTCTCATAGTAACCTGTGTTATTATGCTCCGTCATAGGCCAATCAGATCAGCCACACCAGTACTGTTGAATCACACCTCCGCCAGGCAACAAAGGCTGTTAACATTTTAATTGAGAATCTCAGAAAGAAGGGCAGACAAATACCAAATTGGTTGCATATGCCCTATGAGAGCATATGCCCTATGAGAGAACAGCATGACTAGACCAAGGGCATGGAACATGAGAGCCCACCTGCCTCCTCTGTCTCTCTACCCCTAGCACAAAATTCCAAGACTTTCAGCAATTCCATCTTGATTCCCAATTTGCTGACTGAGTCCCTCTAATGCAGAAAAAAAAGGAAGGAGATGGAGAATGAGAGGGCACCAAGGCCGGCAATTAAAAGCTATTTATAGCAGTTGAGAGACATGAGCTAATGAGAGGGGGAGTATGCTAATAGAACAGAGATCCAATCAGCACCAAAGTATACTAGCAGCATGTTCCTTTAGCTGCCTGTCAAAGGTACACCCACAAAACAGGGAACCTGAAACCTCAGAAAACTGCCTGCTAACCTTGCCAACTTGTGACTCACTCTCAGGTTCATAGACTCCTATAATTGCCTACCACATCTGTCCTGTGTAGTCATCAGCTGATGCCAGTTTTAATGTCTACAATTCAACCTGTGGGTTATTCGGCTGTGCTCCCTCAGAGCAGGGTAAAATGAGAGAAGAATGCAGAAGATTCTATCATGCGCCAAAGAGGCAAGTCACTTTTCTATTTACATTTTTAAATGTAATCAAAAAAAGTGGCTTGCCTCTCTGGCAATGCAAGTGGTTGCAGCAATAACCGCCTCAAAGAAACACCCAGCTGAAAGGGATGGCATATTTGTCAGGGATGGTTAGGGTTTAATTTAAAGGTAGGCTTCATGCATCTCTGAATCTCTCCAGGCATGGAAGAGGTGACTCTACAGAGCAACAAAGGGACTGCTTCTGTGGGCTGGCGGCTTTAACATCAGCCAGCCCCAAGGTCCACCTGTAGCAACTTCTGCCCCCCCTCCATCTATGAGATTAGAACCCAGAACTATGACATCACAAACTGCCAGGGAGCAGAAGACGCTGCAGAGCAACAGAAAGGCTACTTCTGTGGGCTGGCAGCATTAATAGCAGCCAGCCCCTGGGTCCATCTGCGGCTAGACTCCCATAAACACCTTGACATTGTACCTTTTTATTATTAAAATTGTGATTCACTTTGGGAGCCAGTCTAGGCTGACAACAGGATACCAATCAATCAATCAGTCAATCAAGAGGAGGAGGAGGAACTGAGCTGTCCTCTAGGCTTGTGTTGTATTGCCTTAGGAAGACTGCGGAAGGGCAAACATCCCAGTCATCCAGAGTTATCTCTGCTTCCATGGCACCAAGATATGAACTTGTTCCTGTTCATAGCCATAGTTATTCTGACTGATTGAATCGATATTTATATCCCACTTTTCTATACTAGTGCTCAAAGCGCCTAATCACAAAATGAAAAAGCAGCAGCAGGACCCCCACCCCACCCCAAAAAGCAACAAGCAAAATCAAACAAAAGCCCAAGAGAATAACACAGTTTGTTCTCCTGGCATCTGAATGGCAGCAATGCAGGAGCCAAGCCGCTGTCTCTGGGGAGCGTGTTCCAAAGATGCAGCACCACTGCAAAGAAGGCCCTGTGTCCACTCTCTACTTGTCTAACCTCAGAAGGTAGGGGCACCTGAGGCAGGGCCTCTGATGGTGAACAAGAGGTTCACATGCCAGCACAGGCTTCCCCGGATCCAGACCACTAAGGGCTGGTTGATACAAGTTCCTATAACTGGGTGTGCATTTCTACTTTAAGGACAAGAAAAGTTGCACTGATTGCTCCTCAGTGAATCCCCTGCTTGGTTTCTCTCCCTCTCTCTCTCCCCCCTTTGGATGTCCTCTTTGTCCTCTTTGTAATTGCCTCCCAGGCTTCTTGCCTGCCCAGTCAAACAGATCACAGAAACCTACATATTTAATCAACATATCCAATTCAACCTCCACCTTCCCAACTCGCATCCTCTCCCCCTCAACCCCCACCTCAAAGTCAAAGCATACATTTTTATCTCCGGTGTTGATCAATCTTCATTATCAAATCTCCGAATCTGGAAGCTGCAGAAGATAAGATATGGCTTTTCATGAGGATTGTTGGATTAATCCGTCCTTCGTCTGGAGCAGCTACAATCAAAGGAACCAGATAACGTGAGTCTGGGGTGGCCAAGGTATTTATCATTATTACCACAGACATGAGGTCAGGAGGGATTTGTAATATAACAGAAGCGTAGGGTTGGAAGACTCCTTGAGAAATTATGAAGTCTACCCTCCCCCTGCAGAGTAGGAGGGAAAAAATTATGCTTTGCCCATCTGGGCAAATCTTGCATGGAATTCTATATAAACTGTGACATACAGCTCCGATAACTGGGGTAGGGGGTGACGGGCAGAGAATCCTAATTATTCTTCATTTGCAAAGAACTTATTAAAAATACGTCCACATTTGCAGTTGCCTGTTGACCAGCTAATAGTTGGTGCAACAAATCCAGCAGGCAACACTTTGCAGCCATTCTCAACCTTCTTTTGGCTACAGCCCCTTAGGAGCTCTTCTCAGGTTCCAGGTTCTCAGGTTCCCTGTCAAACAAGGACACAACACCAACAGATAAACATCACATCATTGGTTACTGAACTCCCAGAAAACCTGAACCTTCCAACTTACTGGACTCCCCAGGGGGCCATATGGCTCCCGTTGAGAATGGCTGCGGACCTGTTGGCTCTTACGTAGGTATCCTCAAAGGCAAGGTCCACTAGGCTTCCTGGAACATACCCCCAAGAAAGGATGCTTTGGGTTACAGCCTCCGGCTGCAATCACAGCCACTCCAAATCGCTATCCTCAACCTCCGCCTTCTGGCCTTCTCTTTCAAGGGGATCACTCTTCTCTTTTTCTAGGACTGCAGTTTTCTCTCTGCCCCCTCTATCAGATCTCTCCTTCGATCCCATTCTTGTGTCGCTTGTTCCTGTAGTAGAGAGCTCTTGCATACTTCTCCTAGCCCCCTTCCTGCTTTTTGGTCTCCTGCCTTCCCCTTTCCTAACTCCAGTGCCTCCTTTGTCCACTGTTACTTACATGTCTCTCCCCTCCTTAAAGTCTTCTCAGTTCTCAGGCTTTTATTTCTCAGCCCACTGACTCCTGCACACTCTGCCTTCAGCCACTCCAGCTCTGGTTTTCTTGTCCCTAAGTCCCCTCTGCTGTGATGTCAGCATTTCTCAGCCAATGAGACCTCAGCTTCTTAGCCTCACTGTGACATCAGCACCATCCTGACAACTGGTGTGACCCACTTTATTACCAC
The DNA here is from genome assembly GCA_026170595.1 of Plestiodon gilberti rubricaudatus. Taxonomy (NCBI): domain Eukaryota; kingdom Metazoa; phylum Chordata; class Lepidosauria; order Squamata; family Scincidae; genus Plestiodon; species Plestiodon gilberti. The sequence goes on from JANXHW010000002.1 coordinate 121,285,845, forward strand.
TGCTATAAAAACCTCTTAACACATTTACAATACAGATAGTTTGGAATTATCTTGGAACGAAAGCTTTCATGGCCAGCTACTAGATTACAAGACACAAGTTTTATGGGTGAAGTAGCCATGTAATTAAAATATAAAATACAAAGAACTCCAGGCACACACGTACAAAATCTTCAAAAAGAGCCACTCATAACAAGCAGCCATTAAGAAAATTAAAACAATGAGAGCGGAGAAGTCCGATATTTACACGAACCAACGTTTCGACTTCTAATCTGAAGTCATTTTCCAGGTGTAAACAGCAAAGCTGCAAAGATGGTATGAACAACCACTGAATTAATTTATGGCACAACCCACCACCTCCTCCTGTGGATGAAACTGTGTGTCACTGTCGATCTGCATGTGGGGAGATCCCCATATGGCACAACAAAGCTGAATTTCCTCTCCTCCCTGTGGTTGGTGTGTATTGTGCAGGGCATTCAGCGATGCACACAGTCATTGCCTGAAATGGGAATCCCTTTTAGCACATTCCAATGAAGGATCCAACAACTCTCAGGACCGCACATTCAGGCGATTCTCCATTGCAACATGTAACTCTGGGGGGGGGGGGGGGCTTAAGAAGGATTGGAGCTGCTGGATCCTAGAGAATGCTCTGCTCTGAGCAGAGATTGCCAACTAGTACTTCCTCCACCCTCCATCTGTGGACCTCATCCACTCAACCACAGTCTTCAGTAACTATTTTAGAATGGAAAGAGAGTAGGTGCAGGTAGCAATGATGTGGCTACCAAGGGAGAAGTTTGGCAAAAAAGTAGAGGGAGGAATCCTATCCACAAAGAGAATCACCTTGTGGCTTATCAACTCTGTCAATCATTCATTTATGCAGTATGGGACATGGGAGACGGTCCTGGCTGTCAGGGTCAACAACCACTGGTAGACTTGAGCTATGAGCCTTTTGCTTTGCAAGTTTACTGTTTCTGCAGGAAAAACCCATGACTTGTAATGCCGAGTCCCTTTCAGTGCTCCACCCCTTGCTCCACTTCTCTCTGCAAGGATTGGTCACTGCCCTTTCCTGTCCTGATATATCAGGAAGTTGAACGTGGAATACCCATTTCACCAATTCAGAACATTGAAAGCTGTATATGAGAGATATCGCTGCAATCATCTGATCTGCTCACTCAGCCCACGGCATGACGGGGGGGGGGCGCTGACAGTTGGTGCATTCTGAAAGGAGGCTGCGATGTCATTGCAACCTTGCACAGGAGCTTGTAGTAATGGGCGTGGTGAGCGGAGGAAAAAGAAAATGATGCAAACAGCAGAAAAGGAGCCCCAAAGCCAGGGAACTGCAGGGAGCCCGATATTCAATCTAGTCGGCTGGGGCAGTTCAGAGATTTGCAGTGTAATCCTGGGCATGTCTACTCAGTAAGTAAGTCCCATTGTGTCCAGTGGGGCTTACTACCAGGAAAGTGTGCATAGGATTGCAGCCTTGGGCTGAGAGCTCCATAAGGCATAGCTTGAGTCAGTGATGTAGACTTGAGTTTATTGACTCGGACTTGAGTCGGACTCAAGTTGCATCAATGACGTGACTCGGACTTGACTCGGCGATTGTAAAAGACTTGAAAGTCGACTTGAGACTTGGAGCCCTTTACAAGTCCAATTTTATTCAGGTTTAAACCTGTTTTCCCTATTAAATAGACAGAGACTCACAACTCGCAACCAAAGACTCAGGACTTGGGGACAAAGACTTGGGACTTGACTCGAGACTTAGAGTCAGAGACTTGATCCACATCCCTGGTCCGAGTCCACCACTGATGCAAAAGTTTGAGCTGTGTCGGGTTGCTTACTGGCAAAATAAATGACTGTTCACTGAGAAGAAAGGCAGGGCTTTGTGAATACTTGGATTGTTCTGCTCCACTGTCTCTCTATAAATGGTACTGCAGGGGGCAATACCATGCTGGCCCAGTTTCCTTTGGAGCAGAAAGCACCAGAGATAGACGGAGGCTGTAAAAAAACATTGGTTTGCAATTCTTTTATAAAGTGTACCTGTTTGCTGGTGGTGGTTTGCCCCAGCTGTGTCATCATGCCTGGACAGAAGCAACCCGTTGTAACTAAAGGGTGTGTTTACGAGTGTTTGAACATGCAAAGACAACAGCGAGTTTTGTAGAGACTAACCAGTTTTATTTCAGCAGAAGCTTTCCTGGACTCCAGTCCGCTTCATCAGTGGACTTTTAGATTTTTGCTGATGTCGTTTTGGGCTACTGCCTGTGTTAACTCTCACTTACCCAGAAGTCTTTCCAAACCTCCATACTTCTTCACAAAAAAGGCAGTTCTCCCCATGTGTAGGCTTTTATTATTAGGTAGAGGTCAGTCCCAAAGAAGAAGAATAGTCAACGTGAATTTCCTGAGTGTAGAGAGAGCCCAGAACAATAGCTCGAAGAACGGTGCTTCGTTTTGGCAAGATTGACCTACCTGTGAGTGCGTCCCATGTGCTGGGAGCAAGTGGGGGGGTAGGTTGACTTGTTGCCTCCTGCACTGCCTGAGAGCTTGTTGGAAAGAGACTGCTGGACCTCATCTGATCCAGGGAGGCAATTCTTACATGGGCAGCCTTTCCTTTGCCCCCCTTTCCTTGCTTCCTTGCTCCCAGCTGATTCTTCTTCTACCCGGGTCCCACTTGCCTTGAGACTGGGGTCTAGGTTGGGATGGAGATGAGGTGGTGGTGACTTTCTTTTGAGGAATCATCTTGTTGGGGATTTTGGCAGGGCAGGGCATGTACATCCTGGTCAGTTTGTGTGCCGAAATGGCGGAGGCAGTGGTGGCGGGGCCTGAGATCTGGAAAAGCCAATGACAATCACAACGAAAAGAGAGCTGTGCCAGTGCCACTTAAAATGCAGAGATGTTGTGGATTTCGTTCCAGAGCTCTTTATGCAGAAACAGGTCCAAGGCAGCTGCTGAGAGTGAAATTGACGGTGCACTGAAGTTAGGAAGTGATGTCGACATGGCGCAGCTTGAAAGGAGAGGCCCTCAAAATTCCTATAGATAAGCATCTTGGAGAGAGCTGAACTGTGATGACAGTTTCCCCTCTCCAAACACTTTGTTCCTCTCACTCCTCCTCTCTGCTGTTCCTCTGGGTTTTTTGATCCCAATATAGAGCTCCATTGTGTTCATTTCAAGCTTCTCCGATTTGCCATTCTCTCATTCCTTCTCTTCTTTCACTTTCTCTATTGCCTCCTCTTCACTTACCTGCCAGCGATCTTCATCTCTTGTATTTTTTTTCCTTTGCTGCCTCCTTGACAACTCCATCCATCATCATCTTCAAAAAGCATGTCAAGTTTTAGACCTTCCCTGTTTCACTCCCCTCCTGCTTTATAGTCCCCTTTCCTGGGTACCATGTCACCTCTTTGAGTCCAAGCCGGGACTGTGTCTTTTACATAAATGAAGGGAAGTCATTCTGGCATCTGCCATTGGCCAGCAGACTAGTGGCTCCTAGGTAGAATATCTTGGCAAAGGGAGCAGCTGGCTTGGCTTCAATCAGAGAAAGAGCCATTGGAAAGAGCTTGCATTCCCCCGCCCCCCACTTTGCTCCAAGTAAGTACCAGTTGTCCCAATTCTGGAGAACTGAAGGAACAACAGTCCTCTGGACTGTGCCACACTGGCCAGAGGAACAAGGACTGCAGTGGTGGCTTTTGAAATCTTTTGCATGCCACCTTGCAAATCATTTAACTGAAAGGCAGGATACCAGACTCAAATTACAGAAGACCAGAGGGGGCCCAGCCTCCTTCTACCATCCATACTGGCTCCCTTTGTTACTGTGTTTCAAAGGCTATGATAAAGGGGCATAACAGCTGAAATTGGGAGAGGAAGGGAGTGAAGTTTGCGGTTTTCATTAAGACCCTCTACCTTCCTCCCCGAATTTGATCAGTACTTGATACAAATCTTTTAAAGAAATAATCAATCTCTCTAAGGTACTTGATCTTTTATTTTTGGACCCTAATAACAGCGCAATCCTATCCAATTTACACCACTGGTGTAACCAGCGGTGCAGCAAGAACGGGAGGCCCCAGAACGGAAAGGGGATTCAAATCCCCTTTGAATCCCCCTTTGGAAGGGATTTGAATCCCCTTCCATTCTGGGTCCTCACTGCACCGCTGGTTACACCGGTGGTGTAAGTTGGATAGGATTGTGCTGTAAGTTACATATATTTTTACTGAAACCGAGTCTCACCTTGTGACCGTTCTGCATTTATTTATTTATTTATTTATTTATTTATTTATCAAGAATATTTATACACTGCTCTTCAGCAAAGAGTAGTTCACAAAGCTGTTTACATAGCAACATAAAATCAATAAATGGTTCCTTGCCCCCATGAAGGGCTCACAGTCTAAAAAGAGGTATAGAGGAGACCCCAGCAACAGCCACTGGAAAAGACGCCATGCTGGGGTGAAGAAGGGCAGTTGCTCTCCCCCTGCTAAATAGAAGAGGACACTACTTTAAAAGGTGCCTCCTCTTTGCCCAGTTAGCAGGGCTTGGTTACCTCCACCCCTATTGCGGAGCTGTCTGTCCAATGATGTCCCACCATGTTTAGATGGTGACTTATCTGGGACAGGCTTCCTGGCTGGGTCTACACAATGCCTCTGTTCCAGCACTTTATAAATAGTGGCCTCATTTACATATAAATCAGCAAAGGTGGACAAGGAGCCTCCGAGGGATTTTAATCAGACTCCAGACATTGTGACTGGCTGTGATGGGAAGCAGCAAATCTTGCCAGAGTCATTAGGACTTTCATTACCAACACACACAAAACATTAGACAAGGATAAGATTAAGAGTATGTGTCAAGCCGGAATAGCGCAGGACTTCCCAGTCCATCCATCTTGGGCATATGTGCCAAAGCAGCTCCATCCTAGGCAGCGGAGATAAGTGTGGGTTCCTAATGAGACACTGAAGGGGACCCATTCATCTCCACTGCAGGTGAGCTGGCTGAGAAGGACACCGAGCAGAGCAGACCCAACCCTTGAACAGGGATGCAGGGATGTTGTCCTGTGCCCTAAAGAGGACATCACTGCTGGCTAGGGTTGCCAGGTCTCGGGGTCTGAGTCCTCAGATTCTGCTTCCTGACCCACTAGGTGCCCTCCTCTCCTGTAGCCCCACTAGGCTCCATCCTCAGACTCCAACTCTTAGTTCCTAGTATCCACCCCCTGAATCCGAGGATCTGAGGCTCAGAGGACCTGGTGACCCTACTGCAGGTCACATTGCTGCAAGGTAATTAGATTTAAGTTTGGGAGACAGGGAAGGCCAGGTAAGCAGTGGTGGCAGTAGTATGCAGTGTTTGTGCATGCACACATTTATGCACCTGATGCTAGTCCTAGTGGTTGTCCAACTGTCCTGAACACAGAGCTGGGTAAATGTAGCCAAGCCCAGGAGTCAAAATCTCTTGTTGCTCAGAACAATGAGCAAACCTGGCAGGCCCAGAAGCTTCAAATAGGCATTAAGGAAGTAACACATCACCTACTCTGGCCTATAGCGGTTGATATGCTCTTTGTTACATTGGTGGCTTTCCCTGTAGCATTTCCTGGCTTCTTTATCCAGAGTTTGGAACAAATGACATCTAAACTGCATCTTCACCTGCCATGTCCCAGGTTCATGCCCCGCTGTGGAGTCAAGGCCTTCCAAACTTAGACGCAAGGGTGGCATCAAGCACAAAGAAAAAAGCAATCCATTTTAAAAGCCCAGAAGTGCCTTTATTCCCAGCAGAAAGAAAAACCCATTGTCACTTGAACCGGCTCTTCAACCGGGAAATTAGTTACCTATTGCTGTGAGTTTGGCTGTTTTGATCACTGTGAATGAGCAGCCAGGACTTTGACAAAAGATGTTAATGTGTCTTACAGCCCAATCCTATCCTTTCCCTCCCACACTGATGCAGCCACACCACCAGAGTACACGCTGCATCCTGTGTGTCTGTGTGTGTGTGGGGGGGGGCAGTCTTAGAGGTGTCCAAGGGGGATAAGCTTCCAGTGCCCAAACAGGTCTACATAGACCAACGCCAGTGATTTAGCTGGTGCAAGTCCAGGGGGAACCCAGGAAGGAAGATCAAGGCCTGGAAGGGGGATAGGATATCAGCACATGCGTGCGCACATGCACACGCACACGCACACACACACACACACACACACACACACACACACACACAGAGAGAGAGAGAGAGAGAGAGAGAGAGAGAGAGAGAGAGAGAGAGAGAGAGTTCGAGTTCACTATGTTAGGCACTAAACCCTAATCGTTTACAGAGAAAATTATGAGATGACAGAGACATATTTTTGACATCGTTTTTGGAACCACTAGCCTACATAGAGGAAAGAAATCCAGGTGCTAGTTCCATGCCAATCAAATCTGAATGCTTCCTAATGAATATTTGAAATAGAACATGCATCTTTACAGATGTTCAAGGGAAGCAAATGGGTTTTGCACAGCGAAATCACATTCATTTGCACTGTATACTTCTGGCAAGCCTCTGTGGCTCCAGTACTTAATTGCCTGCCCACCTCTGCTCAGCCAGGGAGGGAGCCGGGAGACACAGAGAAAAGATCATTTTCAACCTACAGCCTGAACCTACACATGTGAACTCTATTCAGCTCTCTGGAGTTCATTTGGACTTACAGCCACTCTACATGTTACCTTAGTGGAACGACTGACCCTTTTGTGAATGCTTCCCATGCCAATCCTGCAACATTATGAGATTCATTTTAATCTTTAGACTTGACATTCTGAACAGCCAGTGTTTGCATAACGGAGGGAGCACCTTCTCCCAAATGTTCTTTGTGATCTTCAAGTGGGCTCTGTTTGATATTCCTCCTATGAACCCAAGTGAGGTCTCAGATGGTGTGTGGCAGAGCCTTGTCTGAGGTGGCACCTCCATCCCTGGAATGCCCTTCCTATGGAGCTTCATCAACTTTCCTTTTCTTGTAGACATTTGGCATCTTTGGACAGATTTGCTGCTGACTTGATATTACTGTTTTCATTTTAGGTGGCTTGTTTTATTTGTGCTGTTTGCATATTTTTTAAAAAATTGTATTCATTTTTAAACTGTTTTGTATATTGTGTTGAGCATACATTGGATCAGAAAAGTGACTAAGCGGTTATGTGTATATTGTTGAGTGCTTGTGTCCCACTTCTCTGAATGGTGAGAAATTCCAGGAGCTGCAGCACAATCCAAGTTCAGGCTTCCTTTGTAGGCGGAATCGGTGGAGGCTTACACAGTCTTTGTGATGTTTGCTCTGTTTATAGGCTGATGAAAATGCCTGAGCTTGGCTGGAAAGCACAAAGAAAAGTTTTCACCAAATGGATGTAGTAACCAGTCATGACCAGCAGATGGAGCTGAGATGCCACTCAAAACACTCAGCACACAACCCACCCACACCCTGCTATCCCTCCCCTCCCTGTGTTAAACCTGGGGTAGTTTGCATGATGGCTAGAATCACTTAGAAGACAAGGCAACAAAAAGTCCTTGATTCCAATCTAGCTAGATGGCCCCTAGTTTAAGCTATATACATTGCTCAAGGAATCCCCAGTCAATGCACTCACAGGTGAGCAAGTGGGTGTTCCTCTTTGAGCTCCCAATGAATGGGTCACTGAGGCTACTGGCAAAGAAAAACCAACACGTCCTGTGGGCTGGGAAATATATAACTTTGCTTTGATGGTATCATCAAGTTATCTGATTGGAGGAATGGCACCCACCTGGTCACTCCATCCTACCCCCTTGACCTAGATGGACAGGTTTGACTGCCCAATCCTAAGCACATGCCAATCCTGGGGGCGTGGTAGCCATTCCAGACAGGAAGAGAAGCCGAATCCACATCAAACATACGTACTGTATGGGGAATAACGGAGTTTCCAAACGAAGGGCAACTCATCACATATCCTGTCTCACTTTGTGTCTCTTCCAGATTCTCCTGTACAGAGCGGGATGGAGGAGGTTCAGCTCATAGTTGCTGCCCACACATGGCCTCTGACCATTTGCCCTGGTGGCCACAGTCCACAGAATGACGAAGTGACCTTTGCACCATCGTTCTGGGATGTCTAGTCTGGAATAGGATTGGGCTGCCTGGGAGGGACGAGGGGAGGAATCATCTTTTGCCTTAGCCCCCTCCTCTCAGGTACATGTATTTGAGGGCCTTGAAAGCCCTTGAAGGAGGCACTCATTCAAGGAGTTTCTTTGGCTGTTAAACATGTATTAACCCTATTTTGTCCACTCCAGGCAACGGGCTAAGGCTTGCCTCGAGGCTTGCCATGCTCATTTGCAGCATCAAATCAAATCTCACAACGATATATATGTGTATGTACGAATGAAACTAATGGTGGGAGACATCTCAAGTCAGAGGTAAAGTGCTAATGAAAAGGAATGTGAACATCCAAATGTTTCTGGTGCAATAATTTGCAGGTCCTTGTCCATTCTGCTGTGATCTCAGCCCAGAGGCCTTTGGAGACTCATAGCTACAAGACAGTAGTCTGGCACTCTTACTTCTCAAAATACTTTCCTCTTTTCCTTGTGTCGCAGTCTCTTGTTTTCTTCTGTACTAGGGAGGCAAAGGCAGAAGGTTTGAAATGCGAGAGCAAAGCAGCTAGAAAGATGGAAAAGGATGAACACACCCCCCACACCTCCAGACCACAGAAGATGGAACTTTGATTGGGGAGAAATTCAATTACTGCTGTATTGATCCGTAAGACAAGGAACAAAACTGCTGCAGCAGGCAAGGAGTGGCAGCTGCCTCCTTAGACCCTGAAGAAGTCAAGTCCATCCCTATCCGGTCTTGGAAATGTAAGATGGGAGTCCTGGGGATCAGGAATGACTGGGACCTTCACGAGACGAGGAGTGTGGCTTTGATCTGTGCAGCACAGGGAGGGAGGAAAACATGAACTTTCCATACAGATGCTAGACGAGCAACTGCATTTGTCAGGAGTAACAGGATCAGAAAATCCAGCCTCCTGGCTGGTTCACCACCCTGACAACTGCATCATCCAGCAGTAATTCACAGTTTTGAATTTCAGATATAGCACAATAAGGAGAACTTTCATAGCATCATCATCATCGCATGAATGTATGCAGCTGCTTTAAACTGAGTCGGACCCTTGGTCCATCTAGATTAGTATTGCCTACTCTGATTGGCAGAGGTTCTCCGGGGTTTCAGACAGGAGTCTTTCTCAGCTCTATCTGGAGATGCCAGGTATTGACCTGAGGACCTTCATGCTTTCTATCACTATGGCCCTGATTCCCCAATCATATCAAGCACAAGGCTTTTCGATGGAGCCACAGCCACTTCATATATTTAGCTGCAAGTCAGCAAGGACTGCATAATCAAGTGATACGTGTACATGTACAGGCCGCTCCTTGAAAACGTAAGTTGGTAAAATTCACTGTTCTGAGGTGGTACAGTCTTCTCACCAGATTGTGCCGCTTCAGTTTCCACAAAGGGACATCCTTGTGAAAATTGCAATCCCATTTTAAAAAAATGTACTGTATGTGAGATGTTTGAAGCAAGTGTGTGGCATCTGCTTTCCCCCCCTCCATTAGATTCCTTGGTACTAAAACAAGAAGTTCCAGAGCAGTTGTGTAGCTAGCAGGCCACGTGGGGGGTCGATGATGCATTTCGTGTCATCGCCCCACCCCCTCTGCTCCTGGAAGGCTTCGTTTGAAGCCTTCTAAGACCCAGGGTGGGTGGCTGGGCCCAGAAAACGCACCGGTTTTGGTGCGTTTCAGCTCCGCAGCTGCAAACGCAGCCCTCTGGCAGCAAAAAAGCAGCCGTGAAGCAAAAAAAATTCTGCCGCGGCTCCTCCTCATGAGGAGACCGTGGTTGTCACTCAGGGGCATTGCATCCCCCTAGTCCCCCCATATCGATGCCACTGTTCCAGAGCTCACAAGGAAGCTTTTATGCAGAATCCCAGAAGTGTGCATATATGCAGCAGAATGAGATGGGATGAAGTGGTAGAGTCCTCAGGTGGTCTCTACCACCTCATTTTGCTACATATGTAGATTGGGGCATTGTCTGTGTATGGAAGAAGCCTTTAGTGGCTGGTGAATGGTTGATCAAGTCGAAATGCTTTCCCGAGTCACCACACAGGCTGCCACTGAGTGGAGAAGCCACCAAACCGATGTGGTGCGCGGCACCTTCCATGCAGAGGCCATAATGTGCCAGTATCCCTTGGCTTCCTCTTGGGAGAAGCGATCTGTGTGCATATGTGGTGCAGCAGTGGTGAGGGGCAGAGATAATGTTCTAATTTCACTACCGCTCCAAATTCCTGGATTGATTCTGGCTGAAATATAGTTCCATTGATCCAGGTAGTAAAAATCTCTCATGGAAATTGGTCTGCGGCCTCACTCGCCCCTTTACAAGGTCAAGGTTCCTGTGCGGCAAGATTGGCGGGATGCCTTAATTGGCATTTTAAATCTATTCTGCTTAGGGACCTGCTGTACATCTTCGGACAAGCTTCTTCCAAAGTTGGAAAGAGAGCCACTGAATCAGAGAGTCTGAAGAAAGCTTAAGACCCCTCATCCAGATCTCAGTGGTAAGTACAGTCCTGGTCTGATAACGAACTCATGAACTTACTCTTGATTTTATGGGCACCTTTTTCAAAATGTGAGTTGGGCACATGGGCACTAGGATTGTCACCCTTCGGGTGTTACCTCCCTCTGCAGGATCTCTAGAAGTTAAATATCTGGAGTAGGGAGCAAGTTTGTTTATTTATTTAAAATGTTTTTTGATACCGCTTTTCTAAAATCCGAAGCGGTGAACAACAGGACAAACATACAACGATGGAAACAATTCAATAGCCAATGAAAACCGCTTTTCTAAAATCCGCTTCAGATTCATAGTCTGCTTAGATTTTTGCCCTTTTAATAATTTGGCACCACCTCCAAGCTTGGCCTCTTCACTCAATGCCTGTACCAGGTTACTGGAGGCTCTGGGGCAAAAACCTGCAACAAACCACCCCATGATGCTCCTTGCAAACCCCTTGATGGTGCATTGAGCACTACCTCAGTAACTGGTACTGAACGTTCTGGGGTCACCCTGACCAGGGTGGTCCTCTGATGGGCATTAACCCTTGACCAATGCCTGACTTGGTCACCCCCTGATGCCCGCCCTGATTTCATTGGGGGAACCCCACAATCCACTTTTCTTTGTTATGAGAGCTGTCCATTTACTCCTCCACTCTGCTTCCTGTTTACCTATCTGTAAGACAACCCATCTTCTTATCCCATGACTGCTAAGTCTACTCAGAAGCCTTGGATGAGGGATTTTGATGGATGCTTTTTGGGTCTACTGGGATCCAGAATCCAGGTCTACTGAATCATCCCATCCACATACTTGTTGACAATCTCAAAGAATTTGGAAGCCTTGGTGAGGCAGGACCTACCTTTGCAGAAGCCATGCTGATTCCTCCTCAGCAAGGCTTGTTCTTCTGTAACAAGTGGATTGTGAGGTTTCCCCAACTCCTTCAAAGTTAAAACATAGGGCACACATTTGTTTTGTAATGAATGAAAAATGGAATAAATGGGACACATTCACCTCATTCATTGCTAGTAATCTTCCTACCTTTCATTTTTCCTCCAACCTAATAACTCTTCCTTCCTTTCAAACCCTGATTGCAGCTTTTCTTTCCTTCTTCCTTTCCATGCCCTTCCTTAGCATTCAGTTGTACAAAGTCTGAGGAGATTTTTTTAAGTCCATGTCTAACATCTGCTTCTTGGCACAACTCGTCTTCTATTTGGAGGGTGGATTCCATCCAACGCCTGCAGGAGCTGCAAATTGAATTCCCATTGCAATCTTTGAGTGAAGGAAAAATCACTTCTGGGAACCATAAAAAGAGATTAGAAGGGACAAGATGCTAAAAAGATAAAAGAGTTGATGATTTCATCTGCTCTAGCACAATCTGTTGGGTGATTGATTTAGTAAGAGGGCAATAGTCTCATGTATTAGTCTCTTTTTATATATTTGGCCAACTTTCATTTTTCACTTTGAACTGTTCGTTTACATCACATACTGTAGATGAAAACTTTACTGGTTGCCTATCCATTACGGTAGCTTCTTTTTACAGTATATTTCTGAAACTTTATAATAGTATATCGGTTCAGCGAGGCAGTGACTCGAACAGGTAACTAGGAACACTCCCTCCCCTCCACCGAGGCAATTTATAAATACTTCCATGTACATGATCAACAGAATTGGAGAGAGCTAGGTGCTTCTTCTGGAATTGCCTGTTAGGTGCTACTTCTGGAACTGCTACTTCTGGAAGAGTTTGCTGCTACTTCTGGAACTGTCTGTTCCACATCCTGTCACATGATTTGATCATCACAATTGATGCAGGAAAGGCTTATGTTCAGCGCTGGCTTTTCTGGGCCCTTGGGAGGGTTGGGAGGAAGCAAATTCCACAGGAGTTCTTAAGTGGTAGGCAATACTAGGACTGCATCCTACCCAATATCAGGAATCACAGATTGAAGAATAAGGGCAGACAAAGTTAGGTCCTTCAATACTCCTGACCATATCCCAAGAAGCAGATGATTTGTTCCACTGGTTCCTAGGTCCAACTAAGTCCTTTTATCTTCCATGGGTCTGACTACCCTTCCCAGGCTCCGTCTCCTTCCTGGGGAGCTAACAACTTTAAATGGGCAGTTCACATGTCTGGAGCATCAGCTCTCTACTAGTTCCTGCCAGATGCATTGCCACCATTGTTGAATGGACACTGGGGAGTGCCAGGTCTCTGGGCATGAGGATGCTGGAATACAGTTCAGGATTAGCTGTCTCTAAGGGGCTCAAGCTCAGGGGTCTCTGTCTTAATGGACTCTGGTCAGTGGTGTCACTAGAGGATGCGGGGTGTGTGGATCACACCGGGTGACATGCTCAGGTGGGGTGACACCACTAGTGGCCAAAATTGTGGAAACCTTTTGGAAAATTTGTATTTATAAATAATACTATAAAGTTATATATCGGGGTGGTCAAACTGTGGCTCCTGAGCCACATGCGGCTCTTTGTCATATAATGTGCAGCTCTCGGAAATACGTTGGCTGAGCTCCTTGTTGCATCCAAATTAATATAAAAGGTAAATAAGAATGTTTCAAGCTTTTTAATTTACTGGGTATAAACTGAGAGTCTACTGGATTAAAACACAAGTTTAATGTTCATGGTGAGTCAATATATTTAAGAATTTAAATGCTTCTTAAATATTGCGGCTCTCAAACATCTGAAGTTTATCGTATGCGGCTCTTACATTAAGCCAGTTTGGCCACCCCTGTTATATGTCATTGGAAAGGTAATGTAATGCAGAATGTAATGAAACAAACCATGTTGAATTATCTGTATTCTATCAAATGTTATGGCCAAATAACTTCGAAAAGAAAACATAACTGCCTTATGTAACAAAAAGCAGATTTCCTTAACTCAAAACTGACCACTGAGACTGTTTGTTCCAAGAGCCAATGAGGTGTTATTATGACACAGCATGAACCAATAAGGGGTTAGTATGAGACAGCTCTCATTTCTATGTATCAGAGCAATGTACTAGAACTCTTACAGCGCAATCCTAACCCACTTACACCACCGGTGTAACCAGTGGGGGAGGGCAGGGTGGGAGGCTTTGGAGGGGAGGGGAGATTTAAATCCCCTTTGAATCCCCCTTTGGAGGGGATTTGAATCCCGTTTCCGTTCTGGGGTCTCCCGTTCTCACTGCACCACTGCTTACGCCGATGGTGTATATTGGATAGGATTGCGCTGAAAGACTCAAGTGTAAAACCAAAGGAATGCAAGGAGTGCTACTGCTTGCCAGGCTGCTTATGGTAAACAAGCATCATTCAGAGCTGGAGCTTCAGGAAACTGTTGGGAGTTATGAGTTCTGGTGTGACCCCACAATCCAATTCTGATGGTTCACTCATCAAGATGGGAAGTCTGTTGCTGTTTCCCTGGTTGTTAATATTGCCCAACAACAGCCAGAAGCACAATTATGCAATAAGAACGAAGCAAGCGTTGTTATCTGCAGATTTGCCCGATGACAACAGAGAAGAGTTCTGCTGCTGGTTGACTGCCATGCCGTGTGTCTGACCAGGGTTCCTGAACTTATCAATGCAAACCACATTTCTTCAAAACATCTTAGCATGCTTGATACATTATGCAGAGGAGGAGATGACCCTTAAAAGGTCACTCAAGGAAAGGAGGCAACCTGGGCCAAGATGCTGTCGGTGTAGGATCATGTCACAATGACACAGCAATAGGCTCAGTGCAAGACCTTCCGGCCAACATGAAATCCAAAGCTGGACTACGAATCAAGCTAGACTGCCGCTCGCTCCTGCCCACGTTCTGGCTGCAGGAATGTTTTTGCCCTGCCCTGTCATCACACAAGGCAAAGAAGGCAATCTCAGCTCACTCCTGAGTGATTCAAGTGAGGGGACAAGGCTTTGTGGCCGTTACTGTGGCCTGCTTTTGTCTTCCTTTGGTACGCCTTGTGTCCTTGCTCCCACCCACCCAGGGGGCAGTCTGAGATTAGTTGATTGCCTTTTGGAGCCATGTAGCAATTTTTGGCCACCCACCTGATTGGCCTTGGTTGACCGGGTTTTTTCCACCTACCCCAGGCTGCTGTTTTGGGGCTGGATTCCCCTTTAGCCAGGGTCGCAACTCCTTGCAGGTACGGTGCATGCCAAGGAGTAAGAGTAGGGATTTTGGTGTACACTCTGGGGTAAGCAGGGGCAGAGGGGGGACCAGTACCAATCTCTAGATGCTGCAATCTAGATCCAATCCCTTGGATTGCAAAACCGACCTCAAATGCTTTCCAGCCTGGGGGAGGTGGTGCAGTTCAGCTTCCTCAACCCCTTGGGACTAGCGTTGATAAGCTTGGGCTGTCAATTGAGGCCATAGCTTGGAGTCAGGGTGGGAGCACCCCATAATGGAAGAGGCAATCATTTGGCTTCATCTAGGTTAGAAGCCTGGACTAAAGGGGGGAGGAGTTTGAGGCAGGACCTACTGCTGACATACAGCTCAATCCTATCTCTTCTCTCCCCCCCCCCCCCCCGCTGGTGCAGCCATTCCAAAAATGAGAGCATTGTATCCAGTGTGGGAGCGGAGTGGATCAGGAGGCATCAGAGGGGAAATGTGAAACGGTGGTCGAAACTACCGGGTGCCCTAATGGGCAGCCTAATGGGCCCCTTTTTAGAAGCTATCAGTGTGAGTGAGAGATAATAATCTTTTGGCATTTCACACAAAACTGAGCTCTTCTGATCCTGATATGGCTGCTCTGTTCGTTGAGTACTATTCTCTTCGCCAAAGACAACCATCTTGTGCCGAAAGCTAGGATCAGATAAGTTGCCGGCCCTGAATATTGTATGAAGCTGGGATCAGTGAAGCTTTCACTGGATGGTCTACATTTAAGGGCACAGCTACATTGAATACAGTACAGGATCTTGTGCCATCATGAGGTTTGCAAGTCACATTTTTAGGCCTTAATGGAATCGACTGATGATTTGATCTATTTGGAGGGTCAGAAAATATTTTATTCTTTAGTTTTGTATTTTATTTTTCTGGACATTTGTATTCCACTGTTCCACCTTCTAAGAGGCCCTCAAGGTGGCTCTCATTTGGCTAAAAACACAATTCACACTGATCAGCTTTAAAAGCACCGCAGGTGGAGGAGGTGATGGTGGATTCTGCCTTGCTGGGTTTCTTTATCCTCTTCCTCTGTCTCCTCAGAGGTAGTTGGCGTTTCTCTGAGAGGCAGAGAGGCACAGTTAGCTTAAAATATGCCTACTATCTTCCCTGCTGTAGCCAAGTACACACCTTGTATGATCCAGGTGGTACAACTGCATCTTCATTGAAGGAGATGCGCGCGATACTTTTTGCTAGATTTGGGACGCAAAGGCGTGTCAACCGTTACCCTCCAGGGACACAGCAGCCTCATCTCACAGAAGCGTATAATCAGTCACGTCGCTACGACGCGCAACACCCCAGAGCGGGGGCGCGCGTCACCTTTACGGGGGAGGCTCCGCCCCCGCGCGTGATGTCACGCGCAGGAGCAGAGCACCCTCCCTGCTCCGTTTTCGGCTCATTTTGGAGCCAAACGGACACAGGGGTGGGCGGGCGGGCCCAGCTCCTTCACCAAACTGTAAGTGGGGGGGTCGCACGTCACCCCTATGCGCGCGACACCCCCGGCGGTCCGCCCCCCGCGCTTCCCCCTGTCGACGCCCATGCGTATAATGTGGCATTCATCTAGAAACATTCAATGAAACCAGTGCTGTCCCTTTCACCAGAAACGGAGTGCAGTCGGAAAGTATTGCCAACGGGTTCCATACGTACTGTCTCAATGCCCTGACACCAAGGCCCTGTTAGAATTGCTGCAAAACTGGTTGTGGTCCATAGTCACATAGCTGTCAGTGCTGCAATCTGCGCTGCATGGATATGTGTGGCTTCAGAGACAATGTTTGTAATGGCAGCTCCATCACATTTGACTGTGGCTTCCCATTCAGAGACATGCTTGGTAATGCTTGGATTCTTGTGCATTGTTATATAGTGCATAATACAGTATAAGAAACCACATTATACTGTATATATAAAAGCAAATGTCCTGACTGATTCATCAATGCCCAGCCCAAGCCCCTCGACCTAGAAACATGAAATTTTGGGGGAGGGGGATATTCCTTCCATGTTGTAAGCACCCACTAAGAGGTTTTTTTTTAGAAATTCGACACCTAAGGGGGTGAAAAGGGGTAAAATAAAATGTGTTTTCACAGATACCTCAATATCTCTTAGGCCCAATG
This sequence comes from Plestiodon gilberti rubricaudatus, assembly GCA_026170595.1. Lineage (NCBI taxonomy): Eukaryota > Metazoa > Chordata > Lepidosauria > Squamata > Scincidae > Plestiodon > Plestiodon gilberti. Next base: position 121,302,618 of record JANXHW010000002.1, read on the forward strand.
AGATATCGACTTGGTTTTTGCTTACAAAGATTACCCATACAAATGCTTAAAAATATAATTCAGGATTTTGCCCTCATCAACCCATAAAGGGGCAAATCTAGATTCGGGGGTCATAGAACCCTTCATATCTCCTCTGTTTGTTGAGTTCTAACATTCTTTTTGGGCATATACTGTAGGTGTCTTTTTAAAATCTTTAGAAATTGTTTTAACGTTTTTTAAAAAATGTTACCCCTAAAGGGGTAAAAGGGGGGTAAAAGTAAAAAAGCGTGCTTTTATTCGATAGAGGATGTTTTCTATGAATACAGTACTCCCCCCATATCCGCTGGGGATATGTTCCAGGCCCCTCCGTGGATACTTGAAACCGTGGATAAGAGCGAACACCCCCTCCATGGTTTCCTGAGGGCCCCCCCCACCCTGCCTCCCCTGCAGGCAGGCATGCTTGCCCCCCCCCCCCAGCTCTTATTTTTCTTTCAGCAAGCTTTGTTTCTTCCTTAAAACAAACAGAGAAGCAGCCTCCATTGCAGGCAAGTAGAATGAGACTAAGTCCTAGAGAGGCTCTGCAAGGTTTCTGTTAACCTTGCAGAGCCTTTCTAGGACTTAAGTCTCATTCTACTTGCCTGCAATAAGCAGCCAGAGGCTGCTTCTCCTGTTTGTTGAAGGAAGAAACAAAGCTTACTGGGAAAAAAGTAAAAGCCTGGGGGGGTCATGAATGTGGTGTGGGTCATGTCATTTGATGGAACCATGACTTTTAATAATTGTAGGGTGTTGCCTGACATAGGGTAGTTGTGCTACTACATTTAAATGGTTCATTGCAATCAAAGGAAAATTTTATTGGAGTCAAAATGGATTTAAAGTACCGGTACTTACCTTACATCCCATAGCGAAGCGTGGGTACTATCAAGCTAGTATAATACAGGGAACCACAACTGTTGTGGTTTTTTAGATGATGTGGTGTTTGTTTGCTTTTTGCTTTTGAATTTAAAGCTGCATTTTGAGCAAAGCACATGCTTCTCAAAAATGAAAAACCACCATTTTCTTAAGTCACCCTGCCATGTTCATCATCTGTCTGTAGGGCAATTGGTTCATTTTGTATGTACCAATGGAAGTTACATGAAACATTGATTTTATACTTGGACAACTCAAATTTGACTTTGTAGGGTGTCCTGAATACAGTGAGAGTCAGGAACTACACTTAGCCCAATGTATAAAGTACTTGACAAATCTGAGGAAGTGTCCCTTTCCCTGGAGATTGCAAGAAAAAGGTAAGCAATACTTTAGCTAGCTCCTCCCCTTCTTGCAAACAGTAACCTGAAAGAGCCTTGTGTGCTCACAGTGCCACCTGCAGGCACAGCTGACCTCTGCAGGCCTGCACGAGCCTCTTGCAGGCCTCTACGATGTTTAGTTCGGCCAAAAATAGCGATTTTCCAGAAATGGCCGAAAATCGCTATTTTCGGCCGACCTGAACATCGTAGAGGCCTGCAGAGGCTCGCGCAGGCCTCCACAAAGCCCCCACAGGCCTCCCTGAAGCACCCCCAAGCCCAGGTAAGTAAAATTCTTTTTTTTCTTTTTTCTTTTGTATTTTATGCTCCATAGGATGCATGCGTCCTATGGACCGATGCGTCCTATGGAGCGTAAAATACGGTAAGTGGCACTGGTGCGGAGGCCAGCACCGCTCACTCCGCCATCTCCCAGACTCCACGCCAGCTGACCCGGGTAAGGGTTGCACTGGTCAGCGGGAGGGCGTGAGGAGGGTGGCCCAGGGTGGCAGAGCTGGTGTACATCTAAGAAGGCCCATTGGGGCCTCCGACGCTTACACTTGGGGAAGGGGCTAACCCTTGCCCCGAGGTGAACCCTGGCCGTGCTGGTGTGGGCTGTAACCCAGCTAGTATGCAGCAGCCAGCCATTGCAACTGGCCACTTCATCTTAGGCAGGATTGGCCCCTTCATCTGTGAAGTATTCCCCAAAGGCAGAACCTGCATCCACCAATATCTAACTCACCATATCCCCTGCTCACGGAGATCAAGTTTACAGATGGGAGTATATCAGGATACAGCAGCAGAAAGATAAGCTGTGAATACATTGTGCATATCAGAAAGATTTGTAATTATGCATTTAATTTGCATAACTGTTTTGTGCAAAATGCACAATGCTTTATTGATACACAACTATGTTAGCTTTCTGCAGTTTGAAAACTCAGCTTCAACAATTTAGATGCCTGGATTCTGAAAAAATGCATTGGGAGAAGAAGCATACATTATGCATATTGCTCCACTTATGTAAATGATATTGGATTATTTGCACTCAGAATTGAATCAAATTTGATTTATTAGACACAAACTCCTTTGCAGCATCAGCAGAAGTGATAGCCTATTTGAGATCGCAATCTCCCTCACTAGGTTAGTTGCTCTATCTAGCCACACAGCAGTAGCAGAGAGGAAGGGTGAATGGAGCTTTCAGAAGATGAGTGAGCAATAGATGGAGGTGGAAGAGGTGAGGCTGGAGCTCATGGAGAGGAATAAGAAGTTGTGAAAATGAGGGGTGCAGAAGTCTTTTTGTATGTCTCTGTTATTGCATTGACACCACCACCAGGCACTCACTTATTCATTCTTGAAAATTCAGATGCCATTCATCCCAGACCATCTGTTTGTCTGTTGTTGCCCCATCTTTTCAAGTGCTGATTTATTTGTATTTAAATACCTTCTGCCCTAACTGCAGCACAGTCCTTTCAGCTGTGAACTGACAGTCCCGCTCCCCGCTCTCACTTGGGATGGGGTGCTGGTGGTCTGGTCTGTTGACATCATAGGTGTCACATAGAAGTCCGACTTCTCCAAACCCACCAGCACCTGCTCATACCCTGCTGCCATCATTCTGACTTCAAGACAGCAGGTGTAAAACTGTCAAGGTTTTCCCCCAACCTCAGCATGAGTCAGGAGTACCCAATGAAACTGACAGGCGCTGTCATTCACCAGGCTTTTCTGGACTCCCTGCAGAGGAGGAGGAAAGTCTTGTCAAGTTTCACAAGGTGTGTGCATTGGGGACCTTTGTGGGGAGATGAGATAATGCACTATTGTCACTACTTTAAAAAGTGCTTGTTGTGGTTGGCTAGAAGCAGCTCTGTCAGCATGGCTGCTGTAAACCCATCCTAGATCACGTTTAACTCAAGAGAGTTTTAGAAGACAAAACCACTAGAGCAGTGTTTCTCAAGCTGTGGATCGGGACGCACTTGGTGGGTCACAACCCGATTTCTGGTGGGTCCCAGGTGATGGAAAGATCAGATAAGTAATTGCCACAAGCCCCGAGGCTATTCAAAAATTAGATAGCTACTAATTGCCCTTAGTTGAACACAGCATGTTCAAATCTCTGCAGTTTGCAAGATAGCTGCTAATTACCCTGCAAGCAGCTGAGCTCTTTACTTGTAAATAAATACATATATTTATTTCTAGGTCACCTTTATTTTTAAGTCTCAAAAAGCTAGGTGGGTCCCGATAGAGTGTCATTTTAAAAAGTGGGTCCCGGTGTTAAAAAGTTTGAGAACCACTGCCATAGCTAAAGTTGTCAGTTATCAGTCTTCTTTACTGGTTCCATTCAAACTATTTCATAAGGAACCAGGTTGAACCCAGCAGTTGGTAGGCACCAGGCACCAGGTACGGCCACTGAGGAAGCAACTTTAGCTGGTTATTATGCAAAAGTGGTTTGCAAAATACTAGTCAAAAGTATTAAGAGGTCACTTTGCATAGCCCAAAAAGGAGGTTTGCTGCGGAATAAGAAGTCAATCCATTTGAAAACTGAGAATTAGAGTGGAAGCTCCACGTTACGTGGAATATTTTAGAAAGGAAGCCAATCCCTCGCCCACATTTGTTTCAGCTATGAAGCAGCATACCTGTCCGCCTAGATGACCTTAGTTGGTCCCTCTGACCTAGAATCTAGTAATCTGGGAGCAGCACTTAGGTGAAGTGCTCCTGCTCCTTAATGGCATTGCACTGCTGTGCTCGGTAGAATCGCTCAGAATGACTAATCCAACCAAATGCATAGCCAAGCCAGCCCAAGGTAATGCTCGCTGCAGCCCTTGACGCCACCTCCATGTGTCAAAAAGCTTTTCTGTGACAAGGGTCAGCAGGCGTTTAAAATTTGATGCTGGGAGCACAGCATGTTCAAAGTGCCTCTCACTCTCGGGGTTGTATAGCCAACCATCACTTTCAGATTGGCCGCAAATCAGGTCACTGTTTTGCACAATGCCATTCGGAAGGCACTCAGGCTAGCTTACCAGAGCACTCTGATAAACTCGTTGGTTCTGCAGTCAGAGGCTAAAAGTGGGGAGATCACCTTGAGTCCAGTGTTGCAGAGGGCCCCAAACATGTGGTCCCCTTAGTGTTGGAGGACTGTCAACTAGACAAGACCCACTTGGTGGAGGAAATTTGGGCCACATAGGTATGTCTGAGAGAGAGATGGGCAAGCTCCCTCAAGTCACCTTTGATTAATTCAGAAATGATCTGGCATCTCCCCAAACATTCAGAAGATCTCAGATTATTTTCTTGAGTCAATATGAAGCCTGGAAAAATGAACTCCTTCTATTCCAGTGGTTCTCAAACCTTTTAGCACCGGGACCCACTTATTAAAATGACAGTCTATTGGGACCCATCTAGCTTTACGAGTCTTTTAAAAAATGTGATCTATAAATAAATTTACAAGTAAAGAGCTCAGCTGCTTGTAGGGTAATTAGCAGCTATCTTGCAAACTGCAAGAGCTCAGCTCTTTGCAGGGCAATTAGTAGCTATCTGGTTTTTGAATAGCTTCAGGGCTTATGGCAATTACATATCTGATCTTTCCATCACCTGGGACCCACCAGAGATCAGGTTGCAACCCGCCAAGTGGGTCCTGACCCACAGTTTCAGAAAAACTGAGCTATGGGGCTGGTTATAAAAAATGGTGGTATGACTTTAAGGAACCTGACAAAGGCAAACAGTTTATCTTTCAACTGTTAACTACATGTGCTAAGAAGCAGTGGTGTCACTGGTGCATGGGGGGGCGGAGCGCATGGGGTGATGCGCCGGGAGGGGGTGACGCACCAGGAATCCCGGTGTGTCACACACACACCCCGCTACACTCACCCCCATCCCGGCGCATCACTCCTGGAACCGGCAAGCCGAGCCGCATAGGCCGGCAAGGCATCGAGCGGCATGCGTACAATGCCACTCAATGCCTTGCCTTCAGAAGGGCCGAACAAAGACCCAATCAAGTCTTCGTTCAGCCCTTCTGAGGGCAAGGCTTCGAGCAACTTTGTGCTCATGCGCAGCTCGAAAACTTGCTGGCCTATTCAGAAGCAGCCGAGCCACCGAGGAAGACGCGGCTCAGTTTGCCGGCTCCAGGAGTGACGTGCCAGGATGGGGGTGAGTACGGGGGGGGGGCATGACGCAGCTCTGGGGGGGTGACGCACCAAGCCGGCTGACCCCGCACGAGATGACACACCAGCTCGTGTTGCCACTTCTAAGAAGAACTAGAGCAGACAGCAAGTTACTGCACCTTTGATAATACTCCTCATGGTTTAGGAGCGAAACGTTAGGACAACCCCTTATTCTCTTGTTCTTAACTTAATAAAACGACCAGAACAACCCGGAAAATGCTTCCTTTTATTAACTCAAATATATGTACCGGTCGCGAAAACCTCGGAACATACACGACAACGGACTGTTTGTAGCTGGCTGGTAAGAAGAATCCTTGTTGAAAGGGGTGCTCTAGGGCATGCTGTTTTGCTTTGGTGGATCTGATGCTGCTTTACAAACTAGCACTGTAGACTTGGGTGCTTTCCTGCCTGGCATCTCCTTACCGGAAAATGGATCCTGTAAAAAACCTGCCCTTGAAACTTCCTATCATCGAGGAAGACAAGGAGGAGGGGAGTACAAAGCATCACTGATATCACGGTCTTCCTTCCAGAAAGCCCCGAGTATTTACTTTTTTTTCATGGCTCCCCCATTCAGGCACGAATCAGATCAACGCTATTTAGTTTTTAAAATGCTACTGCATCCAGGTCATGCACTGGGACTAAGAAACTTATTTCAAGTTCAAGGACCCATGTACATGCAATAAAGGTGGACATTTACATAAAATGTGATTTCTTGCACAGCCCTTAGTGAAACTTTAGATGCATTCATAATCACAGTGATGCCATCGATTTTGGTGAATCCCCCAGCCGTGTCCCGGCAATTTCTCAATAATGACTCAAGAGTGTCCAGAGAGGATTTGTAGGCAGATGGCAGCTGCCTTGAGTCTCCTCCTGGCCCATCTCTTCCTTGAGCAGAGCTTGGTGCATGCTCTGAATACTTCATCTGGAACAAAAAAATTGTTTTGATTTCTGATGGGTTGGGGCAGCTCTGCTACTTGTGTGCAATTAAAAGAAATGGCTTGAACTCTCGCCAAGATCCTGATGGCACAGATGGCAGCTGATCTCAACCCTGACAAACCACAGTGAATGCCTGAAGTGTACAACAGAACCCTCCTGGCTTTGTTCATGGGAGAGGGTGAGCAGCTGACAAGCCTGGCATTTCCCAAGGTGGCCTTAGAGCAGTTAACAGCCAGTTCGCGGGCTAGCTCAATGAGGCTGCAATCATTGGAAGTAAGCTGCATTGGACACAATGGGACTTACTTCTGAGTAGACATGCACAGGATTGCAGTGTCAGTCTGCCACCATTTAGACCCGACCCCCTTGAAGCCCCCGAACTGCAACATGAGATCCCATTTACTTTCTCCGTATCTCTCATTTCTCCCTGGACAACTTTTTCCTTTTCTCTTTCAGTTTCTTTCTCTTCGCTCCAGTCTATGCACAGATTAATATGAGAAAGGAGTCCCAACAAGGGACCTACCCACCGGGGAGGTTGCCTGCTTTGTCTCTGCATGCCCGATTCATGGCTTTGGCTTCTTCTGGCGAGTCTCCCCTGCAGGCAGGAGATTCTGCCCTATTTCTGCACTGGGTGCAATTGGAACATTTGATGATACTGAGAAAATATCTGCTCTCACACAGAAACTACCTGCTGTATCTCTGCAGGGATCCTTATTCTCTAGGCTTGGCTTTGTCCAATCACAATGCATACCCAAAACAATGACTCATGCAGAAATACTGGAGGAGAGGGTCTCTTCTGAGGGTGGATAATTCTTTTTCTGACATGCTCTTAACATAAACATTTTCTGGATGTAAACATGAAATGTGAGTCCCATATTGATTTTTTTTTTTTTAAGTGTGCCTCCACTTTCAGAACTTTCAAAAACCTGACAAGATGCCACTCCCACCCACTTTTGGTGATGGGGGCATTTTTGCCCTGCCCTGTCATCTCACAAGGCAAGAGAAACAATCTCTGTACCTGACTGGGTGCTTCGTGTGAGTGGGTGGGGCTTAGTGGCTGTTAGGGTAGCCCTCTCCTTCAGTGTGCCTCGTATCCTTGCCAAGAGCACACATATAGCTGGGAGCTCCATTGGGGCCCTGTTTCACCAGTGGCTACCTTGGCAGCACTGATTATCATCGGAATCCCCACTTCAGGCAACATTTTTATATCCTCTCTCTCTCTCTCTCTCTCTCTCTCTCTCTCTCTCTCTCTCTCACACACACACACACACACACACACACACACACACACACACACACACACTACAATTACACAAGGTTTTTGGATAATTCTTTGGAGGCTCCTTTGGGGGTGCTTTCCCCCTTCTTTACATTCAGGCACCTCGTATTCACTGGGCCAGCTGAGGTTTTGTTTTGTTGGGAGTGTGGTACCCCTAAAAAGGTTCTTTTGTACAGTCATTTTACCTTCCTGTTTTCTATATTCACTCTTCCCTCTCCCATGTTGGTAAGCTTTTACCAACCATAGTTGACCCTCCCTGTGTTTGTAAGCATTTCCACCCACCCTTTGGGTAGGGTAAACATAGTAGGTTAGGTCTCTCTCTCTCTCTCTCTCTCTCTCTCTCTCTCTCACACACACACACACACACACACACACACACACACACACACACACACACACACACACACACACAGCTTTAAGTACTGTAGTCTCATTTGGGGGAAGGGGTTCCTGGATGTGGATTTCATTTATAGATTCTTGTAGTTTTGCTGGAATAATTTAAATCTCTCGCTATATACACAGTAGTAGGAGAAATAAATAAAAGGGCGTAAAACTATTGTTTGATACTTATTGGGGATATTGACAGTGCAATCCTAACCAACGTTCCAGTGCCGGTGTAGCCGTGCCAACAGGGTTCACACTGCATTTTGCAGTGCAGTAGCAGTCATGGAGGCCTCTTCAAGGTCAGGGAACATTTGTTCCCTTATTTCAGGGCTTCATTGTGGCTGCATCGGCACTGGAAAGTTGGTTAGGATTGCGCTGTGAGATAGTGTATGTGAGGATCCACTGTTATAGCATACTTAAATTCAGAGGGTTTGAGTCTTTGTTGGCCGCTCCCCCCACATTGTTTCAGCTCTTGGTTGGAATCCTGTGCTACCAGGAGATGCTGGGAATTGAACCTGGATCCTTCTATGTGCAAGGCTTGCACGTTACCACTGAGCTACAGCCTTGCACATAGAAGGACCCAGGTTCAATCCCCCAGCATCCCCTGGTAGGGCTGGAAAAGATCCCTCTCAAAATCCTAAAAAGTACTAGTCAGTGCCAGAGGCGTCACTAGGACGCGCGTCACCCCAAGGCTGGGGGGGCGCGCGTCACCCTAGCGATGCCCCCCAATAGATCTATCGGCGTGGCTGTAGGCCGTACCGCGATTTTTTGGAGGGCCACCCGGCTACACCCTGCCCCGGGTGCCCCCCCGCCCCTTCGCGTCACCCTCTGGACGCTCTGAGGCCGGCCTGGGAGCCGGCCTCGGAGCGTCCGGCCCGGCCGGCGCTCAATGCGCTCAATGCAGCGGCCAATGCGTCAATACGGGTACTTTTACTGTTTTCGCGCATGCGCAGAGACCGTTTCTGAGGGCAAGGGCCTGCCCTCTTGCCCTCAAAATGGTCTGCGCATGCGCGAAAACAGTAAAAGTACCCGTATTGACGCATTGGGCCTTCTTTCAGAAGGCCCTGGAGCGCCGGACAGGCCGGACGCTCCGAGGCCGGCTCCCAGGCCGGCCTCGGAGCGTCCGGAGGGCAACGTGCATCATGGAGGTGACGCGCGGGGGTGCGCGCGTCACCCCTTTGCGCGCGTCGCCGGCCCGCTCCTGTCGCTTGATGGGAGCGACGCCACTGGTCAGTGCAGACAATAATGAGCCAGATGGTCTGATCTTGTATAAGGCAACTTCAGATGTTCATATAAATCAGGCTTGGGCGTTCCTAGGGTTTGCGTCACCCGGTGTGGGAGGTCAGTGTGTCACCCCCATGATGGACCTCCTCCCATGCAGTGGGCGGGGCAATGCATCATTGCCCCGCCCCACGTCATTGCTCCGCCTCCCGCATAATCAAAATTATACCTTTAAATTACAATATTATACGCACAGCCTAAATGTATGTTTGCAGCCTAAGTTGTGCTGTGTTGATGAAACCAGAGCCATGAAATCTGGCTCACAATGAGCCCTTGAGAGATCCATCTCTCTTGCTTTGAGGCACAAGAAGACCTGCAGAATTTGGAACTTAGTACAGAAATTCAACCGGGGGGAGGGGAGAGATTCATTTGGAAGTGAGTGGGCAATGTCTGGTGAAACCTCAAAAACCATAGCAGGGAGTGAATTTCCACTAATTTGGGGGCAGCACAGAGTTTTCATGCTCTGCACTGCTCCTTGTCCTTCCCTATAACTAGGCAAACCCAGAATGAATTGTGCAGGTTAGCAAAAATGCCAAATAAATGACGCAAACAAGTGGAGAGGAATTACAGATATTGCAAAATTGACACCAGTTGCAGAATTCCGTTTCTGTGGGTCAGGATTTGGATGATCTTGGTACAAAATCTCAGCTTTTTTTTTGGGGGGGGGGACATATTACATACTGCCTTACACATAGTTCACTCAAACCTGCATGCATGGGATGCAGTTATGTCTTACTGTGGTCATTCTACTGAACCATTATATATACTGTATATACATCCCGGAACTGGCTTCTTCCTGAAGGCTGACAGAAAAGAGATGTCCTGAAGCTGCCTCAAGCAGGACTCTGCTGACTCTGTACCTGCTGAAGTGTCCCTGTTTTATCTTTCTCCTTTTGCTGTTTCTATGGCAACTTCACTACAATACCTCCTTCCAGAATGTTGTCTCACTGATCTCATTAGAGACCAAAAACTTTCAAGCCAATATTTGCCAACAAGAGTGGGAAGAAGAGAGAGAAACTGGGGGCGGGAGAGAGAAAGAGATTTTGCACATATTATATACACCGTCTGACATTTACCTCCAGTGGTTAAATTCTAAAAAGAGAGGTGCAAGGTATCTAAAGCTACAAAGCAAAGAATGAAAGCTCCAGTGGTAGATAGAGATCAGCAACGTCTGGCCCTGATGGTGTGGAGGGCCCCATCAGCAGGGCCGGCTTTAAGCTAATTGGACCAATTGGACCCTGTGCCTAAGGGCCCCCCGATGCTAGGGTAATATAGTCTTGTCAAATACACACAACACCTATTTTTACTAAATCATTCCACAGTGACTAATACAAGTGTTTTTATAACTATTGACTTTTCAAAGGTAATCTACACATTTTGTTTGTTTACTTGTAGGCTTCCATGTATGCAATTTTGTATTAAAATGTGCTTACATCCATTAGGGTCCATTAACTCACGGGCACTTTTTAAAGCGTACATTTTGATTGATTGCCATTCTACCATAGAGATACAAAGTCTATAATAAATTGTATTTATATCTCTAAGATCCTACAGACCTTGGCTTTGAACCTGGGGCCCTGCAAAAATGTTTCCAACTGGGTCTTGCAGCTCCTAAGGCTGGCTCTACCCATCAGGGCTAGATTCAGAAACCTAGTTGCCAATTCAGAAACAAGTGTGGTGGCATGACTGTGGTCCAGGAAATTGGCTGCAGTCCAATTTGGGCAGAGCCAGACCTACCATTACATCAGAGGTGGCAGTCAACCTCAGCCAGAAGATTTGGGAACATCATTAAAGGACAGATAATTATTTAGCAGAGCTTATTGTGTCATTTAGCTTTTTACTCCCAGGTACTGAAATGTGTTGGGCCATCTCAGGCTTTAGGGAGTTGTAGCAGAGTCCTGGCACATCACCCGCCACCCCAACTTCAATGTGGTCCTCTAGCAAAATAAAAACAGAAACGGGGTGGCCCAGCCATGACGCCAGCTGAAGCATTCACTTCAGGTGGTGGACTGGGGCAGTCTGTAAACTGGCATCCACTGACACACACACATGCCCACCTGCCTGCTGTGGCCTATCGCTGCCCCATACCCTTCTTACTCATTCTTTGAAGATCAAGTGAGAGGAGGGGGGGGTACCTCCTCCAGAGATGCTGCTTCTAATGACTAGGAGCAGAGAGGCTCTGCTCCAGGAAACTCCCTGTCTCCAATTTAGGAAAAGTGGTGAGGACAATGGGTGCTGGCTGGTGTCGTGTGGGGGTGGGTAGGTGCAGATGCTGGCAGTGTACTGGCCATCCCTGGATCCTGAGTAAAACTACGCTGATCAAGTCCTACTGAGCTTTGCCATCAGAATCTTTGCCTTTGGCAGACAGTGCTTTCAATCTTTCAAAGTTCCTTTCTACAACCATAGGGACAGATTACTTGTGCAGGAAGACAGCTCCTGTACATGTAATCCAAGTTGCCCTGATACTAGTTAAGGTACAGGAAAGACTCCAACCCCTCTGCCGGTTCCTACAGAGCTTCATCAACTAGAGCTGGCAATGGAAACTCCTTACAAATAATTTTGTGGAACCAGACCTTTCAGTCTAGTTCAGCATCCTGTCTCCAACAGTGGCCAGTCTGACAGGAGAAGCAGGGTAAGAATATAAAGCAGTAGTTCTACCCTGGTGTTGGTATTCCCCAGCAACTGGCCATCAGAGATAAGCACATAGTCCAGTGATGGCGAACCATTTGGGCTTGGCGTATCAAAGATTTTGAAAATGCCTAACTTGACTCTGCTGGTGTGTTGTCCCCCCCCCAAAAAAAAACTTTTAATAGTACTTTGACTATTGCTACTTTTAATAGTAATTTTGAATTGAACTGAACTGAAAACAACTATAGAACGCATTGCATTTTATTTAACATCAATTAGTGACTTTTTTTGTTGCTGAGTTTTATTAGAGAACAATTTGAAAGAGGTCTGCCAAAACCCCTGCCCTAAATGTTCAAGACAAGCCTGTAACACTTTTGCAAAAATGTAAGGTGTGTCAGGGCACTGGGGGAAATGCTGGCGTGTCACCCAAAATGACCTCGTGTGTCACCTGTGACACGCGTGTCACAGGTTCGCCATCACGGACATAGTCTCTGCCTCCATGTAGTCATGAGCTGCAGGTTGTAGAATGGAACATTGATCTTTTATGGGTGGGTCATCATGACACACAACTTCATAGCATCCTGCTTTAAGATGGGTTACTGTACCAGCTGCACCAACTCCATTTTCTTTCTGTTGTTGAATGTGCTGCTTTTAAAAAAAAAGAAAAGTAGAAAGATGGAGCAGGAAAGAGAGAAACAGAAAAAAACAACAATATTGAGAAAGACAAATATATTCAGTAAAATATTAGAAGTGGGGCCCACATTGCTGGTTAGGTTGAAAATGAGAAGTGGGTCCAGCAGTCGCGTCGCTAGGACGCACGACACCCCAGAGCGGGGGGGGGCGCGTCACCTTTAAGGGAGAGGCTCCGCCCCCACGCGTGACGTCACGCGCAGGAGCAGATCACCTTCCCCGCTCCGTTTTCGGCTCATTTTGGAGCCAAATGGACACAGGGGAGGGAGGGAGGGCAGGCCGAAAGGAGATCGAAAGCACGTTCTGAAATGTAAGTTTCAGCCCTCCCCGCTCTCCCCAGGGGGTCGTGCATCACCCCCGGCGGCCAGCGACGCGCCTGGGGTCCAGGATCTGAAAAGGAAGAAGGCTGCTACTCTAGAGAAGATGGACTTTATCTGATAGCAAGGAAGGAAGGAAGAAAGAAAGGAGGGAGGAAATTAGGAACGAAGGAATAAAAAGCTGATATTCTCTGAAAATTAGTGTTTATTGGATAATACACTGGAAACAAAATTCTGCAGGTGGCAGCAGCACAATCCTGTGCATGTCTACTCAGAAGTAACTCCCAGGAAAATGTACATAGGATTGCTTCCTCAATCCACTTGCACATGGCTACATGCATGCATTTTACACATTGGTTACCTATGGTCTGTGATGCCATGCATCACAAAGCACACTGCTTTCCCCTCTCTAACACAGAAGGTCTTACTAGCAAACTGCATTGTACTCCTAATGCAAGAATACAGAGTCTTATGAAATCAGTATTTTCAACATCACAATGCTGGAAAAACAACCATAAAATATCCTCCAAAACTCTCCCACTAAACACAAAAGTGTTGCAATGCGAATTGTTGCCATGTGACTACCACAAAGTCAAGTTTAGACTTACAAAGCACAAATCTGCTTGCTCAAGAATGATCAAGTATACGCCTGTCAACCTCAAGTTGATACAGATGAAATTGCCCATATATAACTCCCACTGGATCAAAATTCAGTTTACAAAGCACCAGTATGCTTGTGCAAAAATAATTCAATATGCGTTTGCCGGATGCATTTCAACTTGCTTATTTTTTTTCCCCAATGGCACTAAATTATACAGGTATAAGTTAAAATGGACCCAGGTAGACCAAGAAGTCATTTGTCTTCCAGGCTCTTGGGGACAGATAGTAATTCAGCGATTCTATCCCATCAGTCAGATATTTATTGGATAATTTTGTGCAACTATGTTTGTAGTTTACAGGGTTGGCTGCAGTTCTGTGGGGTCCCCCAATTCTTTTCTGCATCCTCTTCCTCATTTACAGACCAATCCTGTGTAAGATGCGGGGGCCGGCCTAAAGGGCCAGCCGTCACATCCTATCCAGGTCCCAGGGGCAGCCTGGATGCACCTTGAGGGAAGGGGATGATTGTCCCCCTTCCCTTGGTGCAAGTGGCCTGAAGCCCTACGGGCCTACCTGAATGTATGCTGGCTCTGGAGCTGGTGTACATTCGAGCCCTCCATGTAAGGCTGCACTGGGCCGGGAGAGGGCTTTGGATATCGGCGGAGCTTGCTGCTGATATCCCCACCCTCCCCCTGCCCGATTTGGCCAATGGCCGCCCTCCCTCGCCACCCAGTCCACCCTCCCCTCCACCCCTGCACCAGCCGGTGCAGGGCTTACCTGATCCGGTGGGCACAGGGATGGTGCTCCGGGGGGGGGGGGAGAGGGCTGGCAGCCCTGACTCTCCAGTTGCCACAAAAGTGCTTTACGACACGTTTGCGACACCCACCACCGGGGGAATGCGCGCTCCCCTGGCACTAATCTACACTGGAGTGTGACGTTAATCTCATCTTCCTGCCCCTATACTTCACTCTGTTCATTTACTTCTCCCATCTTTGATCACGCCTCTTCTTTTAAGAAACATTAAATGGATTTTTAAGAAAACATAATCTGCACATGTGTTTTTTTTGGGGGGGGGGCAGAAGCATCATATGTACAGGAGACAATATCCATAGAATAAATCCCAATGTATTTAGAGCTAATAGACCTTCATCAGGGGAATCTATTTTTAAGGGTTTTTTAGATGACTTCTTTAGATCCTATGTGGGCCTTCCGGTGATGGAACTAGTGTTCTGTCTATGGAAGGGCCAGACTGCTGGTGCTGCAGCTGCAGCAATGGCCTGCACAACAGGGTCACAGTGTGAATGACTGGTGACTGTATATGCCACAGGAGCACCCAGCCATCATCAGTGCTGTTAAGTTGGCGGTGGGGGTGTGCTGTGGGTGGGGAGGGGGAGGATCAGGGTGGGGATCGAGGCTGACCAGGGGTGTATCGGGGGAGGGCAGAGGGCAGATATCAGTGGCAGCAGCTTTGCTGATACCCTATGCCCCATTTCCAGCCTCGACACATGCCCTTCAGGCTTCAGCCCACTCAGCCCACTCAGACTTGTGCTTCACACAAAACAGGTTCCCATTCAGGACATCTATGTAGTCTGCCAGTAGCAAACACTTAACATTTGAAGCAGCCGCAGGCCTAAGCCTCAGCACTGAACAAAAGAACCTAAGCATGGCCCTGCTGGATTACACCAAGTGACCATCTAATCCAGCATTCTGTTTCCAGAACAGAATTGAGCCATTCAAGTGCCTCTGGATGCCCCTGAGTAGGGCATAAGGGTGTCCTTCTCTTGTTATTGGTACCCAGCAACAGATCATCCCACGATGTGAAGGTTCCATTGAGTTATCATGGCTCACAGTTGTTTGCAGTCCCCCTTCCCCCTTGCATTTCTCTAAACTTTCTTCAAAGCCTTCTAGTGGCCACTGCCACATCTCATAGGAGTGAATTCCATAAATTAACTCTGCTGTACATGAAAAATTACTCCCTTAGAAGAATCTAAAACATGTGCATTCCCAAGATGAGGGAGAGGTACAAAAGCATGTAAAGTCCATCTCTGATCCTCCTGTCCTCTCCCCCTTCACAGGCCCCCCCCCCGACCTCGTTTGACTCCTTGCATGTACAATATCATGTGTCGCTGCTGTGATGCAGGTGCCAACCTCCCTCCCCTGCCTGCCTGCTGCACAGACACCTCAAATGGATCCAGCATCACAATGTATTGAAGAAGAGAGGAAACAGCCACTGGGGCCAGCTTAAAATTCATCTCCACAACTGCCTTTGACGCCACAGGTACTGAGCTGGGAGCTTGAGTCGGACCCTGATTGCTAAACAAAGTATCTGGAGGCATCTGGTTTCCTGGGGAACAGGTGCAGCTTTTTGGACTGTGCTGATTTATAATGTTTCATTTACTCCTTTAGGAGGCGCCTGGCCCCAACCCAAGAGTGGAAGAACTGGTATTGGTAGAAGCGTTGCTATGGTTGGGCCAATTTCTGTCCAGCTTGGGAACAACTCTCACCTCTACAAAGGCTTATCCATCTGCATGCCTCCAGGAAACAGATCCCAAATGGACATCTTGGCTGAGAAACAGAGGGACTGTCATTCAAGCCATCTGAAGAAAGCAAGCAATCCATTAAGGTTTGCAGAAAAGCTGGGGGAGGAGCACAGCACAGGGAGTCACAGTCACTTTGGTAAATGGGAAACATCAGTGCTTTTGTGGAACACACCAGGCATGGCAATTGCCTGTCTCTGCATCCAGCTCTGTGAAATTAAAGGGTGAACTGAGATTGGGACATTCAAAAAAAGAAAAGAAAAGAAAATGAATGAATGACTGAATGAATGAAGCCATGCTTTTGGCATTTATCATTTCTTGTGCCAGACACACAGTCAATATTTCAGCCAGATATTCCTGAAATTATTTTGAAGTGTAGCACTGGTCTGCATGAATTAGGAATTGGTGCCAAATTTGAAGAATTTTTAGCTTGCACAGCCTGCACCGCAGAAATTAAGTAGCATTTTGGGAAAACGCTGCTATGCCTTGAAGAGATGCATCAGGTAGACATTCATCAGGTGTGTCTCTAGCAAGTGATGGAGGAAGGCATTTTGCTAAACAACTGCACTGCCTCTCAGGATCCATTGCCACAGCAACAAGGATATAATGATGCCACTCACAGGCCATGCACGGTCAGGAAGTTGTATGCCAGCATCCTCTGCAACACGGCAAGGGATCCTGCTTCACTTGCAAATGCCTAAAGCTACTTCTGGCCCAACTAGCAACAGCTTAAGTTGCTTGTGTGGCCCAGGCAGCCCATATCAGATGCAAAGGAGGACTGTGCTCCTCTACCTTTAAAAGTTATATACAGGAGGGAATCAATTTCAGTAAGTGGAGCTTTTCTCGCCCTAGTGTGAAAAGCTGCACTTGTTACCACTTCGTCTGCTATATGCCTATTAAAGTTACTGGGCCTGTTCTGCTGTTCTGCTTTGAATCTGGTCACCCTACTCTTGACTCGCCTCTCAATAATAATAATAATAATAATAATAATAATAATAATAATAATAATAATAATAATAATAATATATATACCGCCTTTCTTGTCATCATATGTCTCTTCAGACTTTATTCAAGGCGGTTTACACAGGCAAGCTCTTCTAAACCCCCGTAGGGATTTTTACAGTAATGTTCTATTCGCATAGAACTCTTTTCATTCTCCCAATGTTTCCTTTCAACAGTGTGGTATCTCTCTGGCTGCACAGCACACGCCTTCCGAGCTTGCCCGACAGCAACTCCTCTTTCTCACAGAGGGTTAATACAGGTTATCTTCAGCTTGTTGGCAGCTTCCGGTTGTCTTGAACTGGTGCCATCTGTAGCTTTTCTTCAGACAAGGTGGCAGCTCAACCACTAGACCACACCTCCTGCTCAAATAATAAGAGCCTGCTGAATCAGAGCAAAGGTCCATCAGGACCAGCATTCTGTTTCTCACAGTGGCTGATCAGATATCTCTGGAAAACCCACAAGCACATGGAGGCAGTAGCCCTTCCCTGCATCTGCCCCTCAGCAACTGCTGTTTTAGAGGGGCACAGCCACTGGACATGAATCATCTACCAGACTAATAGCCAATGACAGAACTCTTCTCCATGAACTTGTCTAGTTACTTTCTAAGGCCACCCAAACTAGAGGTAAGCACCCTATGCAGCAGCAAATGTAATCTATGGGTTGTTATATCTTGGGAGCAGAATTAACAGTTCTATGGAGAAACATCTATAGATGATCCAAGAAAATCAGTGGTGTGTGTGTGTGTGTGTGTGTGTGCGTGCGCGCGCGCGCGCGCGCGCGCGCATGCATGCACCTGAACTATCCTGGGAGAAAAGCATGGTTATGCTAAGATAACATTCTGCAGATAATAACAACAAAAGAACTCTTATCTGGAACAGTCCAAGGCAGTGTTTCCCAGTGTTTTTTGACCTGCGGCTCCCTTGACCACTGGCGACCATTGGCCACAGCTCCCCATTACATTATGTTGATGCCTGCCAATTAGCATTGCACTGTTTTCCAAGAGGATTCCATGGCACTCTGCTGGTTTCAGGGGAGCCGTGCCTCCCAGTTTGTTTACCGTCACAACAACCCTGTGATGTAGGCTAGGCAAAGAAATAGTGAGTGGCTTAAGGTGAGCTTAGTAGTAACTTGAACCTGAGCCTCCCCAGTCCAAGTCCAACACACTTCTTCTCACTACACCATGCTGACTTCTGCAGCACTTGATGATGCATACAAGCCCGATATGTATGAACAGAAATTTGAATGCTAACAATAGTAGATTAGAAGGCACCTGGCTGTCAATCATTTGGAATGGGCTGGATTCGTCCGGGGTTCATAAAGTCAATGCTAAATGACTTTCTCATCAAGCTAAGCAACTGTCGAGGGCTACTACTGGGTGACCTTGGGCCAGTCACTATCTCTCAGCCCCACCTACCTCACAGGGTTGTTGTGAGGACAAAAGGAGGGGAGGAAATATGTACACCACTCTGAGCTCCTTGGAGGAAGGGTGGTATAAAAATGTGAAAAATAAATAAATACCAGGGGTGCCTGCCAATGAGGAATCCAGAGCTCTGTTCAGGGTGCTGAACTCTATCAGGCTGCTTCCAAGTGACCACATATGTGCATGTCATTAGGCGGAGTAGCTATTTCAAAACAAATTCAAAACCATGCCGGGTTTGAAACGAAATGGGGGGGGGGGGGGTTTGTCACGTTTCACGGGCATCGTTTGGCCTTTGCTATCTCACCACATCCACCTTCAGAAGAGGAAGGGCGATGGCGCTTGTTTGGGGCAGAGGGAGCACTCATTTGCTACGTGAATGAAAGGAGGGAGGGCGGCAAATGAAAGGAGGGAGGGCGGCAAGCCGACACAATGCAGATACCGTTTCCCTGGACAGCAGTGTCTGCGTAGGAAGTGTCAGAGCAAACAGACAGAGCGACCGACTCCGACTCTGGCGGGGGCGGCGCAGACTCTCCCTGTTCAAATGAATAACCAGCGGCGGACGCTCTCCCTCCCCAGCTTGCTCCCGCCCACGCAGCATCCCTGCAAGCAAATTAAACTCCCTCCGCAGGGAAGCCACCTGCGGGGGAGGAGAACTGAGATACCTGCGGAAGAGCAATTTTCACCCACAGGTGACGGGAAACGCACGCCAAGAAGCAGCCGCCATCCATCCATCCCGCTCCCCACCCACCACCTCAAGAGGGGCCCCTATAAGTAAAAAAAAAATAAAATACCATCCAGCCTAACCTGCTCCTGAGCCTTTTACTTCCGACCGGCGTGCAGGAATCAGCAAGGGAAGCTTTTCAAGGCAAAGCAGTCAGAATCATTACCTGCTAATGGCTGCACATCTAGCGGCTGTGGAAGACAAAGGTCAGAAGCGGGGAACAGAAAGCTGGCAGGTGACCCTAGACTCCTCTCCCTGTACTCTCCCAGCCTTCAAACTTTTTCTTCTAGGGCCCTCATCTTTTTAAAAAATCGGCAGGAGGGTTCTGTGCGTATAACAACAGGGTGGCAGGTAGAAATTGGACAGATGAAGCCCCCTGTGTTGGTACATCTCCATAGTGGAAAAAGCATCAACTGTTGAATCTACCTGGCAAGAGGTACTTGATAAAGTTGATAAAAGCACAGGAACCCTGCAAAAAAAAAAAAAAAAAAAAAAGATTGTCATGCTGCAGAAGGCTTCTTGCCTTCTTCCAAGTGCTGCTGACCTGCCGGGCACACTATAAATTCACTTCCTCTAGTCTTATTGAAATACTAACATTCTATCCCTCTATCCTTCAGCAGCATCCTGCAGCCCCCAAACTCCTGAACAAAAGGAAGACACGGAAACCGTTTCTCACCCCCTCCTCCCAGAGTGTTTCTACCACGTGGAATTATCCTTAAAAGCATCGTTATTCATTAAGTAATTACTATCGTTGGGTATAACTCCCTGCTAACTGGGCAAGAGGCACTTTTTCCATTGGTGCTCCTCTTATATTTAGCAGGGGGAGAGTAACTGCCCCCCTTTCCACCCCAGCACAGTGTCTTTTCCGGTGGCTGTTTGGTGGTGGGGTTCTGCATCTTTTTTAGATTGTGAGCCCTTTTGGGACAGGGAGCCAGTTAATCATTTGATTTTGTCTGTAAACCGCTTTGTGAACTTTTTGTTGAAAAGCGGTATATAAATACTGTTAATAATAATAATATAAAAAAGTAATCACAACAAATCGTTCTAAATATAATGATGCTTTTAACCTGGAATACATCATCAAACAATGGGTCTTTGTACCTTAATGTGGTTCTTGCCCCCCTTACTGGAATCTCCTTGCCCCTGTCTTAGACCTGAAAAAGGAATCCCTGTTGCTGCTGCTTTCCAATCATGTGTGGTCTCTCACTCACCAAGCACACTGGTAGCCACACTGCTTTTCCATGTCCTCCAATGCTAAAGATTCCTCCTCTAATTCAGGTCTATCAGGTGCTTCTAATAGCTCAAATCCCCCCCCCCCCATGCGATGCTGTCCACTATTTGCCCGTTCCCTCATCCTATTCTACTTTGGTTTCCCCATCCCCACTGGCACCCCTTCCCCACCACAGCTTTGGTTAGCTCCTTTCATTCAGTGTCATCTGTTCTTACGGTTCAAAGTATGCATGGTCTCACATTCTCCCTGCTCTTCATAATACTTGTATTTCACACGTGCTCACTTCTTGCTCTATCTTGTGCAAAGCAAGCCTATTTTTCAAACTTTCTTCATTTTCAGTCATCTTTCACTGCACTTTCCCCCCTAGTTTTTATTCATTTCTCTGCCCATCTTTTTTTTCCTGTGCTTTCTCTCTTTTTCCCCACAGGCATTTGGTCAGTTCTGTAGACCAATTTTTGACTATTTGTGCTTTTTTATCTTCATTTTCTAATTATTCTCCTGATCAATGTTATTTTTCTTCATTTACTCATCTCTTTTATTGACTTTGCTTTATGAGTTTTACTTGGGCCCTTGATTCTCTTCCATTCTTCTTATTAAAAATATATAACTCCTACTACTTTCTCATTGGTATTGCATATTTTTAACCTCTGCTTCTTGCGGACTCTCCCCCTCTAACTTTAAGATTGCTATTGCACCATTCTCTGGGTTTGAGTGAACATGTGCTTTCCTGGCTTCATTCTTATCATTTTGAATGTTCTGTTTCAGTTCCTATTGGCGGCAATTATTCCATGTTTCTCTTGGGTACTGGAACTCCTCAAGCATCTGTAGGATCTCTTTACTTTTTTTTCCATTTGGGTCTATTGTTTTTCTGTCATCTCATCTTCTTATCCAAAACTGACAGCCCAATCCAAACTAAATCCCCCCCACCAAAGCAACTGTGCCAAGGAGGCATGCACCACTTCCTATGGTGGGGAGGGGGCTGTCAGAGAAGTCTCCTCATGGTAAGTGACTTTTTGTTCACTTGTTTCCACTGTCCCTATGGGACTCCTTGATTTTGCTGGTGTAGGACATGAAGCATGTAACAGTGACAGAGAGGGGAAGGGATAGGATTTGGCCGCATGCTCATGCAGCTGAAACTGCCCTCTCCCTCTCTCATTTCGCTGTTCTCCTCGCCCTCAGCTCCACCCAGAAACTCCCCCATTCCACCCCCTCCCACTCAGGTCCTCCCACCACCCACCCCTTCCTTACCTTGCACTGGCAGATGGTGGCCTGGCTGCCAGCCTGTGCAGGCAGTTACCAGTGATCATGCTGGTGGTTTTGTTGTGCTGGCTGGAGGTACTGGAGGATGTGACAACATCACATGACTTCTGGCAGAATTCAGGCACTTCTGCCTGGATCCTGCCAATTCCACCAAAGGAATGTGCATTCCGCCAGCAGAGAATTTAGTGTGGATTGGGCTGTGAGTTATTGATCAGTCCTCCTTCTGCACCTTCTTTTTTTCCTCAGGGTCAAAGCAGACATGATGCATCATATCTGCTTCTATTTTTTTTCTTAGCTAAAATAGAAACTGCAGGGGGACCCATTATAATTTGGACCACAGCATGTAGGGAGGTGGCACAACCCTTCCCTAGAATACCGTGGTCCAGATGAAACACCCCATCTTAAAAGCTGCTGTACAACCCAGGAAGGATTGGTGCCAGTGGGTGATTTCCTCCTGGGGCTTATAGCAAGTTTGGGGGCAGGTTTTGTCAAGACTGTGGCATGAATAAAGGAGGTTATTGCCACCATCTGTGACTGTTTTAGTTTCTTAAAAAAAAACAGAAGCAGCCATGGTGTAGTCAGCACATACCTGTTCTAATCCTCACTCTGAAGAACCTCGCTATTCTTCTTTCTCCCAGGTATAGAACCTTGAACTCTTCGTTGGTTCAATTCTTCCTTTTTCTTTCTCTTATTCCTACTCCTCCCAAAACTTGCCCTTTCCAACTTTTAAGGAACATTTGTTCTCTTTTGTCATCTTCTCCTGCACGTTTTATTCCTTTGTTCTTTCCCAGCTCTGCTAATGTACCCGTATTGTCCCAAGTATAAGATGCACCTGATTATAAGACGCACCCTTAAAGTTTGGTGCTATTAAAATTTTTTAATTAAATCACTGGCATTAAATTGCAACAGCCTGATTATAAGACGCACCCCTAGTTTAAAAACTTAAATTAAGAGAAAAAAGTGAGTCTTATACTCAGACCAATACGGTAATTCTTTTCTTGTTGGCTTGCCTAGTACCTTCAAACATCCTCTGCCATTCTTAACTCTGTGGCTCATGTGTGACTGTTTTTCCGGTTGTGTTCTTGTTTTCATTTACGAATGCTTCTTCTTTGTTACACATCCTTCACAGGCTTCCATTTCGTGATCAACTCCATGTTAAGTTATTCTTTCCCTTTATTGACTCTTCTCTTGGCTTTATTTACTTTTCTCTTGTCTTTTCTCCTGATGAAACCTTTCTCCTTTTTCATATTCCTTCCTCTTTCTCTCCTGCTGCCGCCCCTTTTGTCTAGAGCTCATTGCCTCCTACCCCCCATGCCTCTTGGTCCTTGTAACCATTTAAACAGCATTTGAAACTGTACCTCTTTTCCTGAGCCTTTGACCTCTCTCCCTCTCCTCCTCCATTCCACGTCCTTGTATGTTCCTTCCCCTTTCCTTATTATCTTGAATTTGTTGGGTTGTAATTGCCCATGGGCAAGGTTTGCTCTTTTAATATAACCATTGTACAACACAAAGCTTTTGAGCTGCTTTATACATCATCATTATCTCATTATTATTTGGGAGGAAATAGAAAACTAGGTATGTTTAGTCAAAGGTAATCTACTCTCCAGCTCCTATAGATCAACTCACACATTCCAGGCCACCGCAATGTGTCATGTGTAGAGAACAGGAGTGCCATAGCAAGGGAACTGCACAGCAGAAGGCCTGGGGAAGCTTGCAAAATTCTCCTCATTCAAATTTCTCCCCAGACTTTGGGGTTCCAAAATACCTGCTCTTGTTTCAGAAGCAGGACTGATGCATTAGGAATTTTCCATTGTTACATTTTAATTGTAAAATTGTATACCAAATGCTGTGCATGTGTAGCTTTTGGTTCTTTGAGTTCTTTCATGTATTTTCCATCCTCAACATTACTGGCTCACATGTGTACATTGATAAAAACACTACAAAAATCCATTTTCATGGGATTGCATTTATGATTTCATTCTTTTTGTATGGTGTTTGTGTTGGAATTTCAGATGCAACACCGCCTGCAGAACTCTGGACGGCAGTGTAATGTCCAGTCACCTGAGACTATCTACCTGCCCTCTATGATCCTTGCAGGAGGCATGGTCCTATACTGTTTCCTTCCTCCCTTTCTCTACACATTCCCTTCCACACCATTGAAGTAGGAGGATGTGCTCTGCCTGGGCTCTGTACCCACCCACCCCACAGTTCCACACAAAGAGGACAGTTCTAAGGTTCTTTGTTCCAAAGTAGTAGGAACCTCTGACTATTCAGAAGATGTACAGTATATACAACTATGAAACTGTGAGTAAAGTACATTATTTCTTTTGAAACCGTAACCAACCTCCACTCCTGCATATGTTTTATTGACAGCAACTAACTGGGTGGTATATTTTACCATTGGAAAAGGTGTACTTTTGTTGACTGCTCTTCAGTAGTGTAGCTGGAGTTTTTCCAAGGGGGCTGTGGGCGGGAAGCCATGTCATCCTGCTCACGGCCCCCTTGGAAAAATGCCACCTACGCTACTGTCCCCCTTTTTCCAAGAGTTTGACCAGTTTGCAGAAATACATGTGTGCATCAATGAAACACCAAACAAAAAGAATCTTGATGTAACCATAGGTGCATCCTTCTTGCTTTTGTTTTTAACAGATTATATTTGCTGGAAATATTGTAGGGAAAAATAACAAAGCTCTCTCTCTCTCTCTCTCTCTCTCTCTCTCTCTCTCTCTCTCTCTCTCTCTCTCCCTATCTATCTATCTATATCGAGATATAGATATAGATATAGATAGAAAGCCGCATTCTACAGAGGAAACTATACACATCCATCATATCACTGGCAAATCAGAGATTGGAATGAAATTCCCTCTTAGAATTACAAGATGTTTTTGAAAACAAAACAAAACAAAATCCTAATTCATAGAATACAATGAAGTAGTTGGTCAGAAAAGGAAAAAAAACACAGAAGGGCAGAAGTGGGATGCTGTAGCATTAGTATTTTAGTGGTAGAATTGCTTCCTCTTTTCAGGGGATCTCACATTTGGAAATTAGCTTTCTGTTCTGCCCCTCCACCCCAACTCCCCAGACACAAGACTGGGCCCAACAGGCTACCATTAATATAATATGCCACCAATTGACACTATATCGATATGATTCCATCACCATTCCATGCATTTCAATAGTGAATGGACCAAGATTTACGATCTATGCTTCAATTCAATTGAAACTCCCTTCCTGGCACTTTAGGGAGGTGGGACTCAGAAAGCCTTATTAAGTGAAACATGATTAATGATAGTCCATGACACCACAGTCATACCTAACCTGGGTGACATATTTTGTGCTGGTAGCATTCCCCTCCCCCCATCACTTTGATGTGCACCCCACATCCTCACCCTCAAATCCCCTAATTTCCAAGCTGTGTAGTTACATAGCACACATACATGTTGCATGTTACATAGCTCACATACATGTTACACTGCACACGTACCCATCCCTTAGTCCACTTACTGTTACCTTCCCTGCTCCCACAGTTTCCTTTGATATCCCATGGAAAAGTCCCTCCCAATTTCCAGTGTCTCTCCCCACCTCGAAGTACTGTAGTGAGAACTGGTGGATAATAACAATATACAGTATAGCATTTGTATGGTGTTTTCTGAGATGCAAAGCTCTTCACATTATTAACTAGATGTTGTCTTTACAACAGCCCTGTAAGGTCAGGGTAGAATGGTAGCCCTGGGTTCAAATCTTCACTCTGCCTTGAATGTCACTCAGTTGCCTTTAGATATCCCTTTCTCCACCTCCGTCTCCTTCCTCTGATCAACAGCCTTGTCATAAGAATAAATGCGATGAGGATTCTTGTAAAGCAATTTGCATTGTCATAGGACAAAAGGACAATCCTTCTGCAAGCACCCGTTTGCTAGTTGCTCATGGCATAAATATTGTATAAATATAGTATAAAAATAAATATTTTTGAAAGGTAAACTATATATTGAAAAATATGTGTTAAAGGGGGGTAAATCAACAGTTATACTTAAAGGATAGTTTTGCTGTATTCATTATTGTTTCTACTGCATGGTATCAATTCTATACTTCCTTGCAGGGCATGCTCCACTACTTTCTTTTTCTTCTCTAGTTATCCATGTTATTATTTTTTTAAGAAACAATTAAAAAAAAAAATTTAAAGCGAGAGAACGGATGTCACCCTTTGACTTCAATTGCAGTGGGTTTTCTCTGGTTATTGCTTTCCCCCTCCTTACCCCTAGCCTTGTGGGTTGCGCTTCTCTCTGCCCTAGCTGCTTCATAAAAGGCACCTTTCTTCCCCCAAATGCAATCAATTTCTGTCACCCAGGCACAGGTCTGGAAAATTAATATGGAAATTGAAGAGTTGTCCTCTTTAAACGCCAGGAGATAATGCTGAGGTGTGGGGAGGGCCGCCTGTGTAAAATGATGCTTAAAAAGGGCACTGAACAGCTTTGAGAAAATTGGGGTGGTGGGGTATGTTGGGGTAGGGGGAAGACTATGACCAGATCTAGAATTAGGATCATAATTGCTTTACTTGTTAGGAGCAGGGGTGTCAAACACGTTTCATATAGTGGGCCGAATAACATTAATGGCGCCTGCTAAGGGCTGGAAGTGCCATCATTAAGCAGGAAGTTATGTCATTAAGCAGATGATGGTCCGAAATACTGTAAGCACTTTGCTTTTTCATAGAAACTCATTAGCTGCAAATGACAGAAGAGAAAATGAAATGAAAATGAAAGGGCAGTGCTGGGACAGCCCAGTTATTCAAGGGGCCGGATAAAGAGCTTCCGGGAGATGCATCCAGCCTGCAGGCCTTAAGTTTGACACCCCTGGGTTAGAGTAAAAGTTCATCTAGTCCAACATCCTTTCCCACTGTGGCCAGCCAAATGCCTGGGAAGCTTCTAAGCGGAAACCATTGTAGGCTCCCAGCATCTAGTTTTCAAGGGGTACTGCCTCTGGACTTGGAGGTTCCACTTAGCAGTTGTGGTTAATAGCCTTTGACAGACATATCTTCCAAGAATTTGATTTGCCCTTTTTTTTTTAAAGTAAGCTTTAAAAAGTCAGGTTAGTGGCAATCATTACTTTTTGCAGCATAAATTCTATCCATTAATTATACATTGTGTAAAACAATCCCTTTTGATCCATTCTGAACTGATTGCCAATCAATTTTCTTGGCCAAAGCCCAAGTTCCAGAATTCTCCATATTATTTGTAATGTTATCAAACTACCCTATGTCCTCTCCAATCATTTTTTTTTCTAAGCTGAAAAGCTACGAGCGGGAGTGCTGCCGATAGCCACCAAACCCGGAAGTGATATCACATGACATTACTTCCGGCGTGCAGCAAGCTCCTGTGCCACACGGGAGTTTGTTATGCTCCTGGCCTGGCTATACACAGTATAACACTCTGCAACCTCCTACGTATCAGAAGAAGGTAAACACATAACTATAAATTAAGTAGAAGTCAAAGACAAATTGAACACTGGATTGTATTGATTGGATGGACCTTGGGCATGTCTGGGGCATGTTGGTGGACCATTGACAACTCAGAGAAGATCTAGTCAGTGGATGCCATAAGTTGGTAGCTCTCTCTCTCTCTCTCTCTCTCTCTCTCTCTCTCTCTCTCTCTCTCTCACACACACACACACACACACACACACACACACACACACACACACACACACACACACACACGAGTATTGTCTAATTATAATCCCTGCTTGAGCTTAATTACGTTCCTATCACCATGGAGGACAAAAATCACTAAAGCTGTGAAGTGAGAAATTTGCTTGAGGCTCTGCCTGCCATGAAAGCCATGGCTGATCAATCCTATCTATGGGAATTGATGCATCTGTGTGTGTGGTCTTTCAGCATTTACATGTGAGAGTAGGGTTGTCACATTCCCCCCACACACACACACATGTAGTTTGGGCTCTGGGTGGGCTTCGTGTCTACCATGTTTTAACTTTCTATGAGTTGTGGATGGATACCACTGTCAGGGAGGGAGGGAGAGATGTCTATGCATCTTCATATAAAGATAAATAATCCCAATATTCCATACCTCACAATCCACACTGTGGTCCAGGTTGGTCTTGTTGGTGCACCTCTGTATTACAAACGAGTTGGTAGTCCTGCGACAATCTTAGATCTGAGCACAACTTGTCAAGTTGCAGGGTAGCTCTCTCTCTCTCTCTCTCTCTCTCTCTCTCTCTCTCTCTCTCTCTCTCTCTCTCTCTCTCTCATCCACTTGAGTTGATTTTAGTTCATGCAAGAGCATAAACATCAACAGTCCAGATGCACACTTAGGCTTCTTGCATGGCTTCTATAATGGCCAGGATCTTCCCTTGCTCAATGACAGCAGAGAACAGCCATATCTGCAAACTGGGATCTGGGCCAAAATGTAGAACACAGTGAGGTGGAGAACTATTGGCAGTCAGCCTGGAGCATGATTCCAGATCACTGGCCTTTGCCAACATTCCCATTTCCTTTCCCTTGGGCCAGCTAGTAAGTCTTACAGTCTACTCCAGCTAAAGTGAAAATGAATTTGGCGGGACCAAAAAAATCTCATGCAAATTCTGCTGCTGAAATACCTCACATTTATATCCTTCCAACTAGCCCTGCCCCACCCACTATTCCCAGATAGGAATGCTCTTGGATTGAGGGATTTGTCACAACTTCTATAGGGACTCTTGGCCAAAGCTTCTGAGAAAGAGGATGGAAGCTTATTCCTTGGAGTCCAATATAGTTTGATTGACAGTTCTGGGTTTCAACGGAACACAACCATTTAGGTGGCAAACAATGCCAGGCAAAGAGGTAAAGATAGAAAAGGCTGTACAAATGCAGGTAGATTAATACTCCTTATCTACATCCTAGTTCTACCACCCAAATGGCAGGTGCAAGATGGAAAGGGGATGTGACAACTCTGTGTTACTCTTGCCTTTCTCCCTTGCATAGTACCTAGTTTTCCTACCTGGGTCAAAATAACCTCATTAGCTCTGTGCTTTGCTTTGATAGCCTCTCATAACTGGTCACTGCACACCCCCATTCCCTATCTATTTTCCCCTATGCAACAAGGCACATGGCATTGCATAATGTTTCCATCCTTCTAATACAAAATTAGCCCTGCTATGAGCTAGAATAATATGGCTGTCTCATTTGCTCATTAAAAGGAGCCATTTATCAGTTATTTTGTGTATTATTATGGTTCTTATACACAGCCCACCAGATGTTGGTGGCTGGATTTGACCTATTGAATATTGGGTCCTTTCCAAGGACCTGGGATATTCACAGAGATTTCCGCATCTGTGCTGTTCCAAGTAAGACTGCTTTCTGTAGTTGATGTGTAGTGATTTCATTTACACCTAGGATGTTCAGGATTCATTGTTATTATTAATGATTAGTATTGTCTGGGGTGGCTGACCCTACTTGTTCAGTCTTACATGGAACTCACTTCTGCCTTCCCACTGGGCTAGGAATCTTAGAGGCTCCCTGACACAACTACATCCTGGTGGGATAGTGGGATAGTGGGATAGTGGGATCGCCTATAGCACACATATGCCACCAGCCACCAGGATGTAGTTGTAGGCAAACTGGTTTCAGAGTTATTCCTTCTCCCCAAGAAACCCTGGAAACTGTAACTCTGCAAGGGAGAAGTTAAAGCACTCTAACACAGAATTATCAGCCCCCTCCCCAAACTATAATTTCCAGAGATTTTTTTCAGGGAAAGCCATGGAAGGTAGGCTGGTACAAAATTAATAGCCCAATCCAATCCCCCACCATCATCCGCAATGCAGCCGGACGGACAGAGCATGCACTGCATCCAATGGCGGGAGGGGAACGACGAATAAAAGGTCAATCAGAGTTAGATACTTACCTCTGGGTAGGCCTTCTGGCTGCCTATGGATCTCCTCAAACCCACACCAGCTATGTAGCTGGAATAAGTTTGAGGAGAGAAAGGGGGGCAGCCTGGGAAAGGGGGGATAGGATTCTGGTGCAAGTCACTGCCACTGTTATCCACCCCTCCATTCCCTGAACCACCCCCTGCCCTCCCCCTTCCCACCCCAAACCTCCCCCAAACCTCCCGCTCCCTGCCCCTGACACGCCCCCACTGCCAACTTACCAGTGTCAGCACAGCTCAGGTGCTGTGAAGGAGGTGGGTGCACAGAACTGTTGACACTTTGCATCAGCAGCTCTGACTGGCCTAGCAGTGGCACGATGTTTTCAACAGCAGAACTGTCTGCATTCTGTCAATTAGTTTGGATTGGGCTGTGAGTTATTGATCTGTCCTCCTTCTGGACCTGTACCTTCTTTTTTTCCTTGGGCCTTTTACGACAGCAGAACTGAAGGTCCATAGGATTAGACCATAAGACTGCAATCCTATATGCACTTTTGTGGGCATAAGCCCCTGTGAACACAATTGGATTTACTTCTGAGTAGATGTGCATAGGATTGTGCTGTAATGCAAGTTTGTAGGGTAGATTTACCCTACATATGTCGTGCTCTTTTTCTCTGTTGCCGCCCGTCACCTCAGAGGCCAACCCTGCAAAGACTGAAATCCATCATGGACCCTGATCCTACTTGGAGCATGACAAGACTTTAGGAGTAAAAAAGCACAAGGTGTGCCATTTAGCAAACTACTACATTGTATTGTTTCTTTAATATTCATTAGCATCCCTCAAAGTCAAATGCTGACATCTTGCCAAATTTCAAATCTCTTATGTCCCATCCAGCTCTTAGCACCTTTTGGATTTTATTTCTAAATTTGCCTCCTCTTGGCACTCGAACAGGTTTCGCTTGCCATTGTTGTGTAAACGCACTCAGTACAACTCCACTATGGTACAAGCTGTGCTTAATTTACTGTCATGGGCCAACGCTTGTTCAGCAAGCCTGAGTTCTGCAGTTTACTGAACAGTACTTGGCCTGTGATAATAACCTGGACGCTTTCCACAAGAAAGGCTAAGTTCTTGCATGACAATGATTCCATGGGAGATGTTCCTTCCTGCTTTGCTGGGATGCTGTGGGCTATCTGTTCGATGGCAGAGCTGTTGCTTTGCACACAGAAGGTCCCCGGTTCACTCCCTAGCACCCCTAGGTAGGGCTGGGAAAGATCCCTGGCTGAAACACTGGAGAGACACTACTACACCATACTGATTTACAGTAGATGGACTTGCTTAAGGCAACATCATAGGTTCAATGTGAAAAGCCCAGGTGATGTGGGAGGAGCATATGCTGCAGCTCTTCCGATGCCATGATCACCTGAACATAAGAACATAAGAAGAGCCTGGCTGCTGGATCAGGCCAAAGGCCCATCTAGTCCAGCTTCCTGTATCTCACAGTGGCCCTACCAGATGCCTCAGGGGGAGTACACAGCCAACAAGATAATCTGTTTCCTGCTGTCACTCCCTTGCACCTGGCACAGAGAAAACCTACTTCTAAAGCCAGGAGGTTGCTTATGGCTTGTAACCTGTGATGGTTTTCCTCCATGAATTTTGTGAGGATATGAATGCAATTTAACTAAATGAACACTGACTGCTGACTTCTGCAGATTAGCCTTCTGTTAAAGGTACAGGAGCAGACCAGGACAAGTTCGTTTGGTCATTTGGCAACCCCTGCACACAGAAGTGTAGCACGTGAGCCTTTTTACAACACTTATCCCTCTCTGCCAGAGAAAGTTTCCTCTGCAAAATGTAAGAAGAGGTCTGCTGGATCACACCAAAGGTTCCTCTAGTCCAGCACTGTGTGTTGTAAAGGAACTCATGATGTAAAGCAACTCATGATGAGCACAATAACCATGTTTTGTGGCTTGCCAGGAGCTTGACAATCTCCTGTTTCTCCAATCCCAGAGAGGCAGCAAAATTAGGAGGTTTGTTGAGTCCCTGGTGGGGCACCGTACATGGGCTTTGCTTAGCTTGGTAAATTACAAATTCGGCAGGCTCACTCTAAACATTTGGAGGTGGCAGGAGAGGATACAGCCATTGCCATACTTCCCCTTCTCTCGAGTTGTCCCTTCACCTGCCCTCCACCTCTGCTTGCTGGAGAAAGGAGGGCAAGAAAAAGTGATGGAACAGCTTGTGAGATACAGAAGTCGCCACCCTCTCCCTCTGCCTCTGAGTATTTAAAACAATAAGCACGATTTCTGGGTTTGGTTGCAGTCTGGCAACCCAACTCATTTAATCCCAGCTATTGAAGGGGCTGGTTGTAATTAATGTAGAAGAAAGAAAAGGACACTCTGCATATGCTCAAAAAACATTCATATTATTTCACATAAGTGACAAGAGGCAGGCAATCAACATTTTGGCCGGTAAATTCCAATGCACACAAACCCTTCCCATCAGTGGACCATTGGATAATTTCTTCCCTCTGTTCCTGGTACATGTTAAGAACATAAAAAAACATTGAAAAGCACTGCTGGATCAGGCCAAATGCCCTTCTGGTTCAGCATCCGGTTTCCAACAGTAGCCTACCCGTTGACTCTGGGAAGCCTACAAAAAGTACTGCAGCCCCAACCAAGGCAATGAATGGCTTGCTCCTTTTTCTAAGGCTGGTGTTGGAAGATTGCTCATTGCACTGGGGAGAAATGGCATTTTAGAGTGAACATTCCAAATACTTGCATAGTGGGCAAAGACGTCCAGCAGAATAGGATGGAAAGCATCTTCAAAGAAACGCGGAGCCAAGAGGTGGCAGAGGCTCTGGCAGCAACTCTGCGTCTTCTCTTGCTTGTAAGCAGATAATGGGATTAGCTGGGATTATCCCCTTGTTCCCCTACTGGCTTCTCAAGAGCTGAGAATGTAAATGTGACCTGATGCATCCAACTTGCTTCCACTTAATACTTCATAATCCAAAGATGGCAAATTTCCCCCTTGTCCCTACAGGCTGAGAAAAAAGTAGAGAGGAAGAGAGAAGAGGGGAGGGAGAGGAGAGCTGATGTCTTGTCAAGAAAATGAAGCTATTAAAAACAAGACATTTCCATTTGGGAGTGTCAAATATCTGGAGTTACCACCTGTTGCCTGTCAGAAGCCCTATTCGTTTAACAGCAGCATAATAGGTCAAAATTTAACTGGTTCAAGTTTCTACAGCAGGGCAATGCTATGGAGGGAAACACAGTATTTGTTGAATTTCAGTCTATCACGGGGTTGTTAAAGGCACACAGCCTCCATTCTGAGAGGTGTTGTGTGTGTGCATGCATGCGTGCCTGTGCGTATGTGTGTGATATCAGACCCGAAAAATGCCACCTCTAAATGAAATGGGATTCACATACACATGTCCTGATCTCAAACAGGTGGGCCAAACTAGAGCAGGGGTTCTTAACCAGTGGAACTAGTACCACCAGTGGTACTTTGACCAACTGCTGGTGGTACTCGGCCCACTGGAACCCCACTCTGACATGGTGCTTTCTGTGGCGTGTTTTCGCTCCCAAGAGGCTCCTGCCTTTGGCCGAGCCTCTCGGGAATGCTGAGAAGGGCCCTCTCACCCGCCCAGAGCCACCTACTTGCATTTTCTGGCCTCTGAAAACCTGGAAGTAACTGGCAATGATGTCATTGCCAGTCACTTCCAGTGGTACACAGCAGGACAGTGGAGCAGGTGGTACTACTCGGCCAGAAAGGGATCGAGAATCCCTGAACTAGAGCAATGACCAGGTGTGAGCTAAAGCCAGTGGGGATCCAGGAAGGTTTGGGTCAAGGCTATTGTAATCAGGGTCAAGGGACTCCAATGTACATTTGAGGGGTGAAGGTTCTGTGTGATATGTGACCCAGAGCTCTGGATAGAATGGAGAATGAGACAGGCTGATTCCTAGGTCAGCCCCAGCATACAGAGAGTGCTGTCATTTGGGGAATGGAAGGGGATTGCCTTAGGAGAGGCGTGCTTGTTTGCGTCAGTCTCCTTGGAAGATTTTTTTTTCTTAAATAAAACAGCCACGGAGAAAATATCCCAGTCACCCACACTCCTCTTGTGTGCTGTTGATCAGATTCATCTATTACAGTAAAAGTCTGGCTCTTTGGAACAGGCTGGAGAGGACTAATTACTTGGCAAGAATGCTTCCTTTGTAGAAGAATAACCATTCACTGAGGGCTCAGTCCAGCCCAACTCAGCCCAACTCAGGCACAGTTGAGGCCCAATTGTGGCACAATTGGGGCCCAAAATAGGACCGAGTTAGGCTGCAACTGTGCCTGACTTAGGCAGGAGGCAAGAGCAGTGGGCCAGGATCGAGGCAAAACTTACCACAGAGGCAGGCAAGCACCTGTGGGGAGCTGTCAGTCTTGTGGAAGTGAAGAGCCCCCTCCTCAGCCCGTCTGCGTGCACCTACCACAGCTGCTGCAGCGTTCGCAGCAGATGGGCAGCCACAGGTGGGCCTGCAGGCACTGGGCGTGCGACAGGCAGCGGAAGGGCAGAGGTTGTGCCAGTGCCAGCTGCCCCAGGGCACCCTGGGCATTAGCCACCTGCCGCAGGGGGGAGTGCCACTGCCCTCCCTCCTGCAGAAGGCGATGCCACCCCCAAGCCACGTTGAGGCTGTACGTGGGAGTCATGGGGGGAGGGGGTGGGAACGTCACACACAAGGGGGGGTCTCATGAAGTCTGGAACCGCCTCTGCCAGGACATGCCCGTGCGCTGCCTGAAGCCCTGAGCCTCCAGGGCCGTGGCTATGCCCACAAAGAAGGCATCCCGGCATGCCTTCTGCTCCGTGCCCCGGCCAAGACCGAGAGATGCCTTGGGCTTGTCTGCTGCGAGCGTGAAGGGCTCACACAGCTCATCACACCCCCAGATGGGGCGACGACGGCGCCTCGCGGCAGGCGCTCTGGCAGGGTGGGGGGTGGCCAGCAGCCATCATCAGGGAGTGGGAGGGGAGGCAGGCACACAGACAGGGGGTGCTGGGGAGGGGCACGGGTGGGTCAGAAACAGACAGACAACAAGGCTGGTGGGAAAGGGATATAGGGAGAGGGGTCTGCAGAGACCAATAGGGACACAGGGGTCACTTCCCAGATGGAGGCAATGCAGGAACGGCCGCCTCTCATGCAGACGGACCGAGGGCGGTAACGGACAGAGGCGTCGCTCCGGTAGGGGCGGGGCTGTAAGTATCGCTCCGGTCATAATCTCTTTACCGAGCGAGGAGGAGGCAGCCCCGCCCCCTCACTGTCCGAGCCAGTCCCCTGCGGAGAAAGCAGCAGGCAGGGTCTCTTGCCTGCTACTTTCTCCGCACGGGACTGGCTCCGACAGTGAGGGGGCGGGGCTGCCTCCTCCTCGCTCAGTAAAGAGACTATGACCGGAGCGATACTTACAGCCCCGCCCCTACCGGAGCGACGCCTCTGGTAACGGACGCCGTTGACGGGCGGACTGAGGGCGGAAACGGACGCCGTTGACACGCGGAAACGGATGCCGTTGACGGGCGGACCGAGGGTGGGTGAGAGCCCCGGTTGCTGAAAGGGCTCTTCACGGACGTGGCGGACGTGCGCCATGTCACCTGTCAGTGGTTGCCTGCCTGAGAGGCCCCCCAACTCCCCTCTGAGCCCGGAGGGTCTGGCAGCCCCCCTGCTGTGTTCTCCCTGGGCTGGCTGTGGCAGGCCCTGGCTGGGATTCATGCAGGGGCTTGTGTGCTGGGGACTGTCTCTGTGTGTGGGGGGCAGTGCTTGTGTAACATTGGGGTCATGTTGTTCAAGGGGCCTTTGCCCAAGGGGCATCTTTATTGTTCTGGAACATTGACAGAGATGGCCAGGCGAGGCTGCCAGGGGTAGGCACAGCAGCCACTCAGAACATAGCAGCAGCAGCAGGCATGCCCCATGGACCTGGAGACGCAGGCTCTTCCCCTGTGGAACCACAGCCTGCTCCATAGAAAGGGGAGGGACAGCAAATAAGCAGCCAGGGAGGTGGAGCAGCAGCAGCAGCAGCTGAGGAGGGTTGCAGGGCAGGCTCCCAGACCTCTGGCAGCAGCGAGGCAGACGACCATGGGGCAACCAGACTGCAGGCCCAGGGGTGCTCCCCAGAAGGTAGGTGGTGGTGGACATTGCTGGGGGGACAAACAACACGGGGTGTTCCATGGCAGCTGGTGTGTGGTAGCAATTGCCATTGAAGAGGAGCCAGTGTGCCAGTTGCAAAGGTCTGCAGAGAGAGAAATCAAACACAGCTGAGAGGTGTGAGACACATAGCATGGTCTGCGCTCCTTCCCTGGGTGTAAGGTGAGCATGATCCTGTAAGGGAAAGGGGTCAAAGAGAGAGACAACAACACAACTTGGGGGTCACAACCATGGCAATCCTAGCAATACTGACCTGTCAGTAGACCCTGTGGAGAAAAGAGGGGGGGGGGAACAGCTGGTGTCTACATATGGGTTACAGTTCCACACTCATGGCATTGTGTGCTCACATTAATACAGGCAGCTATGAGACAAGACATTGGTAAAGAGGCATATCATGGCAGGCATTGCAGGCAGACATGAGACAAGACATTGGTACAGAGGCATATCATGGCAGGCTATGCAGGCAGCTATGAGACAAGACATTGGTATAGAGGCATATCATGGCAGGCATTGCAGGCAGCTATGAGACAAGACATTGGTAAAGAGGCATATCATGGCAGGCTATGCAGGCAGCTATGAGACAAGACATTGGTAAAGAGGCATATCATGGCAGGCTATGCAGGCAGCTATGAGACAAGACATTGGTATAGAGGCATGTATCCTACCTATATTTCTCTATGCAAAGAGGCAGAAGTCAGACCACATGTCAGCACGAACCCTGCTCTTACCTGCACTTACCTGCTGGTGTTGTTGCCTGTGTGGGGGGGGGAAGAGGGGCTGGGAGAAAGACATGGGTTAGCAAACACTTGCATGGAGACAGCTGCCCAGGCACAGCAGTAAACAGTTTGGCCACAGGCAGAACAGCCCTCTCTGCCCTAGAGGGGAGGAGAGAGGTGAAGAGAAGAGAGAAGAGGGGTGTTAGAAAAGTTTTCAAAGTCCCACTTTGTGGCTGCTGGGGGACAGAACCCCATGCCATGTGCTCAGAGAGAGAGTGAGTGAGTGGAGGGCTGGGGCTGGGCTTTTGTGGGAAAGAGGCTGGGTGGGGCTGGGTGCTGATAGGGTAACTATTTGGTCCGGTTCCAGAGTTAGGCCACAACTGTTCCGTCCTAACTCAGGCACAACTCGGGTCCAGGGTGTTAATACTTTTCAGGAGAGGGCTGGTGTGGGTAAGGTAAAATGGCTCCTATGGGTCTCCTCACATTTGGGTCCACCCTTTTTGTTGACCCAAATTTTGTGCCTGAGTTGGGCTCGAGGGGGCGTGTCAGGGGCTCTCCAGCGTCTGGAACCGGAACAAATTTGTAACCACCCCTGTCACTCCCCTGACATGCCCCCAACACGCCCACTTTTAGGCCGCAATTGTGCCTGAATTGTGCAGTTGTGCCTGAATTGTGCTGGAACCCAATTCAGTCACAATTGCAGCACAAATTCGGCCTCTGCAGCAAAATTCAGGCACAACTCGGGCCTAAAGCACTTAGGCTGCAATTGTGCCTGAATTGTGCCACTGAGGCCTTGGGCTGGACTGGGCTGTTAGAGACTTTGTTCTTAAATCAGGCAGAGAATTGACTCTAGGGAAAAGAGGGGACTTTTAAAAGCATCTGGCATCTGAGCAACAATTCCAAAGGGTTCTGGTGGCAAAAAGCACAGTTATTATCCAGGCATGGTGTGCTGGTGCCCTGTGGTCCATGAAGCCTGCTCTCTTTCGATTTCAGCAGCAACATCTGGTCCTGCTATGTGCCAAACTCCTGACCCAGGTATGAGCAGAGGGACAAGTGATTAAAGTTCGGATGGAGAAGAAGCAAGCTCTGACCTCCCTAATCTCACCAGTGTAGGGCTGGCTGTTGTTACTCAGTGGGGGAGGAAGGGCACATGGTCAGAACCACTGTCAAAATGATGATGCTCTTTCAGCCAGGAGAGATGGGCAGGAGGGAAACTGTCAATGTTAACTCTCCAGCCTTGAACTCAGACATATTCCACCTAAAGTTTCTAAGGATCTGATAGGGCTTGACACATAGAAACTTGGGGAGGATGCATAGAAAATAAAGCACAAAGATGGGATTGCATTCATTCTGCCTTTGTTGATCTGTTGGGATGGGTGGAGAAGCATTGCATACTTGTGCAAAACTTATTGTGTTCAATTCTGTTCCGAGTTTTCGTTCCAGTATTGTTGGTTATTTCTTTTTTGAGTTTGTTGGAGGCCTGTCTATAACCAGAGCATTTTAAGTTCACTTCTCCTGATTTGATCACACCCCATCTCTCAGTTACCTTCAGCTTGTGAGATTGCATTTGTTTTGGGTTGCTTAAGTATTGGGCTGTTTTGGTATTTAGGGGAACTGGCCTCAGCTTTTTCAGGTTCTAAACAACTCATCCAACGTACACCAGTATTCTGATGCTTGACTTCTGCATTTTATCAACGATCTGGAAAACACTTCCAGTTTCCTAACCCAGTGAAGATAGTTCACTCCTCTGCCACACTGCTACACTCTGGTGCTAAGAGCTGCTGCTAAAATGTACCAACCTGTGTGCTTCTCCTCCTGGTGCCCAGACCTGCCCATTTGGGTGCCCCTCTGCTGTATGTGGAGGAGTCCCTGCCCCTCTGCTGTGCCTATAAGTTTTTTTTAATTTCTATTTAGCATTTATTTAGATAGCCTTTAGGTTTCATTTGTATGTCCTTTCAATGACTTCTAAAACAGAGCCCCGTTGTCCTATCTGTCTGAAATTTGGCAGGACTGGAGAAATCATAGAACAGTGGTTCCCAACCTTTTTAGCACCAGGACCCCCTTTTATAGAATGGCAATCTGTCAGGACCCCCTAAGACCTAGGGCCAGTAGTGATGTCATTAAGCAGGAAGTGATGTCATCGCTTTTAATAAATTACACTATTTAATAAACCACACTTTAAAAAATAAATCGCATTTTAAAAGTTGTACTCATAAGCAGTCCCATTTGGGGGGGGGAGTGAGCTAATATTAATGGAAATGCTAAAGATAAGCAGAAAGTAACACATAGTGAGCAAACAAGCCCCATGAGAGCATCAGCCATCTTGGGGGTGACCATCCAGCTGACATCCCGCGACCCCCAGAAACCGCTTTGTGACCCCCTTGGGGGTCATAACCCTCAGGTTGGGAACCATTGTCTTAGAATGTCAGAAAATGTCATGCCAATAGACTAGAAAATGACAAAATTAGAGGCAGGAGGAGAGCAGCTGTTTCTCATATTGAAATCAGTGGGAATGAATGAATGAATTTTGTGAGGATAAGAATTCAATTTAACTAAATGAACACTGACATGAATGTGGCTTTTAGCAGTGAAACTGAATGGAGAAAGAAAACAGGGTTGTTGTTTTTTTTCTTGTACACCCCTAAAACAAAGACCGGAATGTCACATATTGTTCTAATCCTGACTGTTATACAAAGTAGACATATGGCTCCTCCTGTTGAGTGTTGAGATGGCCTAATTGTTGATGGGGGACAATGGACACTAATGAGCAACTGGTTGCAGCATCAATCCTTTTGTTTCAAGCATGTGGAATTCTCCTTTGGTCAAATCCCAACCTGCTGGGCATGGAGGTGGAAACAAATGTGTCCCAATGTGTCAGGATGGTTCTGTGATGACTCTACAAAATCCCCAGGATGACATAGCAGAGATTAGGTGGGGAAGCTTTTTATATTTTTAAATATAAAATGAGTTCTTTGGGTTATGATCCCAAAATATATGAGGGTTAAAAAGAGAGAAGCTTCTGCCATCAGAATGAAAGAAAAGGCTTTGCAAAGAGGAAAACAAGATATTGCTTTTGCACTATCCCCTTCCCTGAATGGTAGGAAGTTCTAGGACAGCTTTTTAAGAGGGTCAGTTTCCTTGTGAAGAGAAAGGACTGAGATTGATGGTGCCTCTTGTAATAAACTGTTGATTTACAAACGTCCAGGTTGAGCAGATGGGAAGCAATCAATCACGTACGCAGCGCTTGCTCCTAAAGCAACAGCAGCCACCCTTGCAAGACTAATACTTCTTGCTCCCTGTTCTAAAACCCCAAAACAAAACTTTTTAAATTATTGTTATTAATGTTATTCTCTGGACATACTCAAGCAGCTTCCTTTTTGCCCTCTCCTGGGACATCCTCCAGGAAGGATACTGGTCTCAGCCTCCACCTTGCTGGCTAGGTGTGGGGTGGATTCTCGACTGACCTTGCTGTTGCATTAATCAGCATTGTTAGTGGCAAAGACAATGAGGAGGACAGCATATGGCCCGCATCAAGCACCAAGTCGATCCTTTAGAATGGGGAAGGAGGCATGAAACCGGGAGCAACAATTCAAGACTCCGCAGCCTCTTTAGCATCCGAACAGCCTTCTTCAAATCAAGCCTGACACTGCAAATCCCAGAGTACAGTTCTATTCTTAGCTTCGAAAACAGCCATAAAAATCAATAAGGCACAAACTGCTCCCTAATGGGGAACAATCAAATCATTGAACGGAGACCCAGCCAGGAGAAGAGACTGAATGATAGAGATGCATTGGAGATAGAGAGGGACTAGAGAGCCAGGGACAGACATAGTCCAAGTGAGTCAGACAGAGGGCAGCAATGGCAAATGGGATGCTGAATTCAGAAGAGGCTTCTTGCTTGAATTAAAGCATTAGCTGAAGGTGATGGGAGGGGAAAGTCCCCAGAGTAATGAATGCCCGCTGCCCATCTTGGCATCTCCCTGATGGAGTTTTCCACCTACCTACCACCAGGGCTCCAGTTCAGCCAGGGGCTCACTAAGGTCTCATTCTTAACAAACAACAGATGAGTTTGTAATTGGTTTGTGGATCCACCACCGCCGATATCAGGTGGGGGTTGCATAATTGAATGCTCCGACATACAAAACATTTCCCTCAACACAAAAAGATACCAGGGAGCTGGGTTCTAGATCAATTTCACACATGCCACTTAAAGCATTTGTTCAACAGGCAGAAATGGGGTTTTAAATACTGAATGCTTGCTTTTGATTTTTAATTAATGAGTGCCCGTGCTGGATAATGGATGTACAACTGCATTGTACCTTTCCTGCATTTTTTGTGTTACCTGTGTACTGATGCTATCCACTTATCACTTTTTCCACAGGGACTTTTTCACATGTTAATCTTTCCTTCTTTTATAGAATGATCACTTTGACCACTATTAACAGGTGTGACATGGTTCCTAATTCCTCTTTCCTTTCCATGACCATGGCTATCTCCTTCACTGCCCAGCTCTGGTCTCCAGTAAAATTGACAAGGTCAAGGGAAAGTCTTGCCAATGTCAAGATAAAGAAGATAAAATAAGATCTCTGGTAAAATGAACATGATCAGGACACAGGTTTTGTCAATTTCAATGATGCTTAATTGTTGTAAAAGACTACTATGTGTACCTCCCCAGCTGCACTGTACAGGATGCACCTATTTTGAACACACACACACACACACACACACACACACACACACACACACACACACACACACCCTGGTGAAATTGACAAGGTTTCCCCCTTTGTCAGTTTCACTGGTTATCAGAGGGGAGGAATGGTAAAGAAAATGGTCATTGGGCAGGTGAGCAGGCAGGTAATGCAGAAAGGAAGTGTGTTACACACTGCCAGACCACCAGAAACCACATAACCATTGTGCCTGAGTTTAGTCACAGGGCATTAAGGTCCACCAGCTGGATTAGGCAAGAGAGGGTGTATGGTGACACATTCAAGGGGGGGAAAGCATGATTTATGGCCCAACCCTATTAGGTCTCCGGAACATGCATTCTGGCTGTACAGTGTGCTTTATGGAGGTCACAAAGTACAATCCGCAATTCTGCTTGGGGGGGGGGGCTGGGCTACTGCTGCAAGCAGAAAGTGGCTGCAGCCACACACCAGCGGCCCCCAGAGAAGCTCCGGCGCCAGTAAGTTGGTGCAGAGGTGGGGGTGGAAGGAATGGGGAGGGGAGAGGGAGGAACAGGGTAGAGACCAGGACAGGGAGGGGTGTGTGTTGAGGCTGGGAAGGGGGTGGTATTTGCAGAAGCAGCACTGTCAATATCCTATCCCCCTTGATCCACCTACCTGGGTCCACTTGTACGTGAACCAGCAAAATAGCTGGCACAGATCCAAGTAGACCCACCAGGGCAGCAGAGACTTGCCCCAGGGCAAGGGAACAAACCTGGAGGAGGCCCCTGGGACCTAAAACTCCCCCATGGGATACAGCACATGCCCCATTGATGTGGCTGCTTCAGCAGGGGGAGCTTTAGGTTGGATGTACACCAGCTCTGAAACTGACGTATGTGACTTTACAGCACGTTTGAGACGCTTGATAGCTCTAAAGTTAGGATTGCACTGCCCATCTGGGAATTCCCTTTAGCTGTTGCCTGATCAAAATAACACACAGATGAGGGTGCTTTGCTGGCTTTCACCTTTCGCAAATTGCTGCCTTGTCAGTTACACCTTGTTGATTTCCCATCCAAACAAGGACATCAATTTGCTCTTGGTTATATCTCCTGCTTTATTGCTGGGGGTGAGTAATGAGCGGGGACAGGAGGGTGTGTGTGTCTGTTTTACCCGATGTGTGATTTTTGACAGGTTGACGTCTCAGAGCTCAGACATATTTCATTAAGGAGCTGTGTTATATATCCATCTCTCCGTCATATTTTTTTTCCAGTTTATTAAATCACCCAGCACCTTTTCCTAATATGTCCTCAGCTATGGATCTCTATGCATGAAACATGCTCATAAGCAAAAGCTACATCTGGCAATATGCAACCCCCCTCCCCCAACAGCTTTGTCAAGGCCTCAGCTGGCAGAAGCATCCCTCGCTTAATACATCCTGGAATACGTTATTAAAGAAATGGAGCATTGTCCTGTCACCATTCATACATATGAATGAAAAAGACATTTTGTAAACAGAGGGGTAATTGAACTTGTAAGCCTGGTGCAAGCAGGCAATGGAGAACGCAATTACCTCACTCAAGGGATGTTTACAGGCCTTGTTCCAGCAAGCAACTCAGTGGGAAAGTCTGAGACAGTAAAGAGACTTTGGGAGGAAACATGAACCAATAATGGGATACCAGAAATAAAGCAGAGTAAAGAAAAAATAATAATAACAATAAAGGAAAGACTATTTGGGGAAATGAAAGAAAATATCATGTGGCCACAAGAGGCAATAAATGTTTCATTCTATTGAGCACATGACAAGCCCAGAACTTTTTTTTTTTTAAAGCAGTTGTGGTGAAATCAGGATCAAAGGAAAGTGACAGGGTCCAAACTATGAAAGAACATGGAGGAAATAAATTATGTTCAGGGCTGTTTGTGTACCATGATACTGTGCAATTTGGCAATGGACAGTGAATTCAGCATCTTGAGAACCTCAGTGTTCTTGTAAATAAAAGGCAGGTTGCTAGTCCATATGACTGTGATGATAGGCTTGAAAGTGTAGCCTAAGACCTGGGTGTCAGATGGAAGGCATTTAGGGGGGAGGGTTACAGTGATCTGTATAGCTCTTTTAGGTCCTCCCCATGACTAACAAAGCAAAAACAAAAAACAAAAAAAACCCTGCATCCTCTATAAATTTGCATAATTTTACATGTCACAGAAGAATGCATGTTTTTAAAGTGCAAAATCTGGGTTCACAAGTGCAGAATTTCAGCCTAATCTTAGAGCCCTTTGATTTTTTTTTCTCTTAAGCACATAAAGTCATACTCAGCAACAAGGAGGGAAGGAATAAAGACTGAGTGGGGTGGGGAGGATGTGATGATCTGTTTAACATAGGATATAGAGTGCTTCTGCATATCCAGTGACCACCATGGTGCATTTATTCCAGAACTTGCTACTGTGGCTAGCAGTACTCGTATTGCCTAAGAATATTTCACTGTAGATGCTATGAATTTCATCGATGCAACCCTGCGGTTTTACAGATGCAAAGCATGTGTTGTTCTACCACTGAACTCTAGCTTCTCCCCTTTCATCATGCAATAAGCTGCCAAGAAAGGAAAGACATCCGAGATGGTATAAGAATGATATCACCAAGACCTGACACAACCGTAACAAACCTTCAGCATGATCCCATGACAGTTTCCATCAACTCAACTTGCACATGTGTAAATAAACTGTTTATTACAAGAGCTGCACCAAATTTTGGCAGACAAATGTTTGGGGGGTGGGAGAATAAAAGGACTTTCAGGGAGCCTGAAAGCTGATCTTTTCCTAG
Organism: Plestiodon gilberti rubricaudatus; assembly: GCA_026170595.1. Classification (NCBI taxonomy): domain Eukaryota; kingdom Metazoa; phylum Chordata; class Lepidosauria; order Squamata; family Scincidae; genus Plestiodon; species Plestiodon gilberti. The sequence goes on from JANXHW010000002.1 coordinate 121,346,514, forward strand.
CAGGTCACTCCTGTCTGCTGTGCCTCCAAACAGTTGCTTCAGCACCATTTTTCTTAAAGCGTTATTCTTTCAGGCCACATGAGCCAACCAATCAGGGATTACATACCCAAACCTGATGACATCATGGCACCATGTGGCCAATTGTATTTGGCTATACTATAGTAACGAAGAGAAATCAGAGTGAAGGCAATGCCTTCTGCCTACACTCAGTAGGGGCAAACATTGTCCACAGGTAGGTCCTCATCTTGATCCAAATGAGTCAAACAATCAGCAATCACGCTAACCAGCAGTTTGACAGGGAGGATGCTGAAACCTGGACAGCTGATCAATGCTATATTGCCAATGTTCTAACAGGGCAACAACGTGCTCACCAACAGCTGGATCAGGAAAGAAACTGCATGTGCAGCACTGGTTTGAATGTGTTGCTTCCCATCCAGCATCCATTATGCTCCCAAGCTGGGGGGGTGGTGGTTTGCAAATAAGGGGCAAGTCCCAGGCAGATTGGAGTCACAATTGCCTACTTAGAAATGAGTCAGCGATTGCAAATGGCAGGCAGCACAGCAGGACGGACTTGGTCCATTTGCCTAATGTGGGATATTGCTGTGCAGTGATGGAGAGAGTCCCTTGCCTAGGAAGTGGCTGTCATTCAAAGGAAGCTAAGCGTTAAAGGTCTAGGCCAGAAGGGGGAGGAGGGGACCGCTCAGGGTCACTGAGCTTAATCAGGCTCAATTGATCCTAGATTCCCAGGCTGTAATTCTACCAGCGGCAAGGTCTGGCCAAGGATGGGGAGGACGGTCTGTTGTGCACCACAGAGCACAAATTGCTGTCTCAAGGCCTGTAATCACGGAGACCGGCGGATAATAAAAGCTCCAGGAATCAGACTGCAGCCTGACAGAGGCTGATGGGGACACATGGGATCAAGATGTATGTGGAGGAGTCCCTGATTCAGAGGCCATTCTGCCAAAGCCCAGGCTTAAAAAAAAAAAAAGGATACAGATTGCCTGATTGCAAAACAGAGCTTGCAAAACAGAGTCATTTTGTTTCAAGCCATAAGAACATAAGAACATAAGAAGAGCCCTACTGGATCAGGCCAAAGGCCCATCTAGTCCAGCTTCCTGTATTACACAGTGGCCCCACCAGATGCCTCAGGGAGCACACAGCCAACAAGATAAATCCTGTTTCCTGCTGCCACTCCCCTGCACCTGGCACAGAGAAAACCTACCTCTAAAACCAGGAGGTTGCTTATGGCTTGTAACCTGTGATGGTCTTTTCCTCCATGAATCTGTCCAAACCCCTTTTAAAGGCATCTAGGCCAGGTGCCATCACCACATCCTGTGGCAAGGAGTTCCACAGATGAATTACACGCTGGGTAAAGAAATATTTTCTTTTGTCCGTTCTAACTCTCCCTCCACTCAATTTTAGTGCCTGTCCCCTGGTTCTGGTGTTGTGCGAGAGGGAGAAGAATTTCCCTCTATCCACTCTCTCCATCCCATGCATAATTTTATACGTCTCAATCATGTCCCCCCTCAGGCGCCTTTTTTCTAGACTGAAAAGCCCCAAACTGAAAACCAGCCTGGAAACCACAGTGTGTGACCCCAAAGCCCTGCTTCCTCACCTACCCCCCATCTTAGATGTGTGGGAAACTGGCTGCAATGATTCTGTAGTGAGGGAAAGACATGCTCACTGGAACATGCTCAGAGATACTTCCATCTTTGTCATATCCTTGAGTGTTCCAAATGGGTCCATGGGGCTACATTTTGTCTCAAAGAAGCCCTACACTCCTCTCCTTCCCTCTTCCCCATCTAGTTCATAGTGTGTTAAGGATGGCCTGATATGTGGAATTATTATCACTTACCAATTTACCTGTTCCTCCCATGTCCATTTAATGTCAATCATTCTCATTCCTTCTCATTGGACAGCCAAGGTGGTACAGTGCTTAGCATGTTGTTCTGGGGGTGGAGAGACTGAGGTTCAAGTCCATCTATGAAACTCACTGAATAGTCTTGGGCCAGTCATTCTCTCGCAGCCAAACCTCCCTGACAGGTTTGCTATAGCTATGGTTATGGCGACGAGGGAAAGACCACACATACTTATCTGACCTCCTTGGAGGAAGGGCAAGATTAACAACCCAATCCCATGGGCTGTGTGCATTGCCGGACCTCACGGTCCAGTAGCACACTGTGCTTTATGATGTGCAATGTGACGCATTATCGTGCGCTGCTGCCACAAACAGCAAGGTCTGTGTGGCGGCAGCTGCTGGAGCTCTGCCGACCCCAGTAAGATGCTGGGGGAGAGGTGCCATGGATGGGGAGGGGTAGGGCAGGTGGAGCTTCAGGGGTGGATGGGGCGGACTGGGGAAGGCAGGGGTGGATCCCCGTGGCACGATGTGCACCAGGATTCTATCCCCCGTCTCTTTTTTCTCCTTGAACGTATGCCAGCTATAGAGCTGGTGTAGGTCCAAGGAGACCCATAGGACATCAGGGGGCTTATCTCGAGGAAGCCTTCTGATTGCCCCCCCCCCCACCATTGGATGCAGTGTGTGCCTTTATGGTGTGACTGCATCTGTGGCAATGATGGGGGATAGGATTGGGGCACAAGAAATACAATTATCTGAGGATGCTGCAGTCTCTACAAGAAGGTTGCCATGGTTCCCCTTTCTACTATAAATGATGAAGCCACACAAAATAGTATGTTCCATTTGTTGCCAAAATACAGCTTTAACAAAAAGGCAACTCAAAGAAGAGATCGTAGCTCTATGATAGAACAGCTGGTTTGTATGCTGATGATCGCAGGGTTGATCCCTGACTTTCCAGTTTGAAGGGCTGGGAAGAATCTTCCTGCTGGAGATTTTCTGCCAGCCACTGTAGGTAATAATGAGCTAGATGGTCTAAAGCAGCTTCATATTGGAACAGAGATTTGAAATGCAGTATATGGGGTCAACAAAAACTTTGCTTTAAGAGAACAAGAAACTTTGGTTATTTCCATTTATTCAGGCCTGCAAATGCTTATTCTTGCTTGGGCAAATTCAGAGGTTTTGGGGATTCCACTCTTGACATCGCTTTTGAGTTTGTGCAACATTGACAATTGTACAGGGTGTGTGCCCCACACTTGAGTACTGTTGGGGGGCTGCTTTTCAAAGACTTCCAACTTTTCTGGGATTCCTCCCGTTTAAAAGCACTTTCTAAGCCTTACATTTGCTTTGTATGTTTGGTCCGTTTCTACACCCACAAAAGACAGCTGGACCAAGATTCCCTGAGGCATTGTGTGTGTGTGTGTGTGTGTGTGTGTGTGTGTGTGCGTGCGTGCGTGCGTGCGTGCGTGCATCAGCCTTTTTCTGCCCTGAATGAGGGAGGCTCTCAGCAATGACATTTTCATAGGAGGCACTTTTTGAATGCTCAGTACCTGAATGATGGATGATGTCCTATCTACTAAAGTTTCCTTATGGAATAAGACCCCCTTGTTTATAATATATTATGGCTTTTTTTTTTTTTTTACCTTGCTCAGAATTCTCCAACATTAGATCACTTGGTCCATTGATGAATCAGGAATGTTAGGCATGTCCAGAACTCACCCACCCTACCCCAAAATATTTTGCAAAGCTCATTTTGTTCCAGGTTGAAGTTCCTTGGATGTTTCTCCCAGTCATGATCATTCAAAGACACCTCAACATTTTGCTTTTAGCAAATCTCAGTGGCAACTATGGGCATGGACCGACGAACCTTCTAAGAGATTTTACTATAATTATTAAAGCTGTTGTTTCCCCCTTTGCTATGGGGTGGTCTTTGACCGTAATAAAGATATTGATTGATTTCCCCCTTTGCTCAGATGTTTAGCATAACCAGGAAGCTCCAAGTTATTGGATCAATTCTGTGTCAACTCTGATATGTGTGCTCTGAGAATGGGGCCTGTAAAAGTCTGCTTCCGCAGAATGGGCCTGAACTAGGGATATTAAAATGTGTCAACCAGCACAGTTGTTTCCAGCCAGCCCCCTTCCCCCCCCCCCAAAGAGGTCCCCAAGGACATACATGCTTCTGCTGGAGTGAACGTGATTATCTGTCGGAACCCCTTAGGAGATGGAAACGTGTCAGATGGGCCCCCCACCAGCCTTGGTATAGAATGAATGCGTGCTTTTGTGAGATGCCAGAGAGACTCATTCAGCCCTCTGCTCCATTTCAGGAGGGAGGGTGTCTGCCTTTGATCACATCCCTGAATCAGTTCAATATTGTTCACAGAGACATGTGAACATGATAGGACCTTCGCAGCTGAAACAAATGTCCACCCAGCTATGCAGAGAGCCTTGTCTGCCAGGGATGGAGGCAGATAGTGAGTGTGTAGGTGAGTCCTGCTATAGATCTCAAAGAATCATTACAAGCTGACACTGGGCAGGATATTTGTTGTGCAATGTAAGTGCATTCTCTCTCTCTCTCTCTCTCTCTCTCTCTCTCTCTCTCTCTCTCTCTCTCTCTCTCTCTGCACTAAAATTGGTATTTCTTCCAGCAATTCAAAGAGAATAGGTCTTGTGTGTGTGTGTGTGTGTGTGTGTGTGTGTGTGTTGCAATAAAAAAGATATATGTGGATCTTTGAAACCCTGAAATCTGGTTTTTGTTCACAGAAACAGTCAAGGCCTATTCAGGGTGGTGAAAATGGAAATGGATTGTGAAGAACGCCAAAAGAATTTCTCTGAACTGCGAAAATGGGCAACAAAATGGCAAAAGTAGTTCAGTGTAAATACTTGTAAAGCAGGCATGTCTACTCAATTCTAGGCATGTCTACTCAGAAGCAAGCCCCATTGTGTTCAGTGGAGCTTGCTTCCAAGTAGACATGCCTAGGATTGTGCTCTAAGGTTTAACAAGCTACACCTGCCCACATTCCTTCTCCTAAAGGTCTAGCACTCTGTCCCGGTTGGAGATCTGGGAAGCCTACCCTCTGGTATGCTGCCCAATCGCCTATGGGTCTCCTCAGACCTAGGCCAGCTATATAGCTGATGCAACTTGGAGGAGAGCCAGGGCATGGGGCAGGCAGAAAAATGGGGGATAAGATCTGGTGTGCATGACTGCCACTGGATCCACTCCCCGATACCCCCCCGTTCCTCCCTCAACGTGCCCCGTTACTCACCACCCACGGCCCACCTCCACCAACTTACCGGCACTTGGGGAGCCCTTTGGAGCCCCTACCACACGCACTGCAGCTCTCATCGTTTGCAGCAGCAGCCCAGCTTTCACGTTGCCATAAAGGACTTTGCGCTGCCAGAATGCCAGTAGGATTAGGGCCTTAATTTCAGAGCTATTCTGAGATTCTGCAATTGTTTTCTGGGAGGCCCAAGAGTAGCCAGGGAGGCACCAAGGATGCTGCCTTTTTCATTTCCAGATTGGTGTGGTGGACGTGTCTTCTTCCTGCATGGCCTCCTGTGTTCTCCCAAACCCCAAGAAACAGATATTTAAACATGCTCTGCAAACCACATTGCTTCAACCTGCAAAATGCCTGCCAGCGGGGAGACAGAGCTGTTTTGCCCAGGGCAAGATATGACTGTTCTTGCTGCTAAGATATTCTGTTCACTTTCAAAAGCTCACAGTATAAGTCAACATTCATTCTGAATAGCATGTATTTGGGGCTCGGACAGGCAACCCAGCAAGAACTAGCAACACTGGGATGCCACCCTTTAAGTGGGGAGAGGCCCTTGTGTTAGAGCACTTGTTTTTGTACCCCGAAGGGGTGTGTGTGTGTGTGTGTGTGTGTGTGTGTGTGCGTGTGTGTGTGTGAGAGAGAGAGAGAGAGAGAGAGAGAGAGAGAGAGAGAGAGAGATATGTGTTCAGTATTTCCCTAATCTGTATGCAGGAGCACTGTGAGAGAATTGCTAAGATACCACAATATAGTAATGTTATTTGAGCCCCAAACACCCATCTACAGAGGAGTCTCTCTGTTATGTCTCTGTATGATTTACTGTTCTGGTTAGGTCTCCTTCCAAGTTACCTCTACTGAAGATGTGTAATTCTCTGTGGAACCCCTTGCCACGGGATGTGGTGATGGCACCTGGCCTAGATGTCTTTAAAAGGGGTTTGGATAGATTCATGGAGGAAAAGACCATCACAGGTTACAAGCCATAAGCAACCTCCTGGCTTTAGAAGTAGGTTTTCTCTGTGCCAGGTGCAAGGGAGTGGCAGCAGGAAACAGGTTATCTTGTTGGCTGTGTGCTCCCTGAGGCATCTAGTGGGACCACTGTGTGATACAGGAAGCTGGACTAGATGGGCCTTTGGCCTGATCCAGAAGGGCTCTTCTTATGTTATGTTCCCCCATCTCTGCACTGATTGAATTATTCATCACTCCCAATGCTACAGCTGAACAAAATTACCCCTCCTTCGAGGAAGCTGCCTGCTGCATCTCTGCGTAAATCATGGTTCTGGGCTTGCCTCTTTTCAGAAACAGCTCCTCCAAGGCAAGTTATTTTTACCTATAAAGCAGGGCACACAGGATTCACAGTTTCTTGATTTTCCTTCCTTGCTACTTTGGTGTTTTCAAAGGGATAGACAGGATCTTTGAATTGACAGCTAGCAATCATATCCCCAGTTTTAAAGCTGAACGTCAATTGAACCAAGAAGGGCCCAAACTCTGTCCAACCTCAACGAGATCATCTTTATTTTGCCACCAGTAAATAAGTAAAATAAAATCAATACAAAAATAAAAAATAGCCCACCCCCAAAGAAGCCCCAAACCAGATCCATGCGTCATCAACCACGAGAAAGAGAGAAAGAGAGAGAAGAAATCTCTTTGTTTTATTATGTAGAAATAACGGCATCACGGAGTTTTCCCAGGCCACCGAGTCGAGTTTGCAGGCCACAGCGCCCCCACCCGCAGGATAAGACAGAAAATGAACAAAATGACCACGGAGAGAGTTCAGGCCTCTTAGACAATGGGATTATAACTCCCCTGAAGTCTTTATGACGTGGAAGAGAGTCACATTGTAGATGACCTGGTGACCATTATTCCAGGTGTAGAGGACCCTCTCCCGGGGGTTGTAGTCCAACATGGATATGTGGGAATACTGATTGTGGAAGGGAATATCCGTGTACTCATAGCTAGAAGTGTTTGTGTAGTAGGCAAAATAGATCTTAGCCCCTGCCAGGTGTGAATTTGTCACGTAGAGGGTCCCGCAGATGATGAAGGATTCGCCAGCGCTCCGCTTGGGATAGCCGGTGTCCCAGCTGCGGAGGATCTCTAGTGTGGTGGGATCCATCCTGCTCACCACAATGTTGCCAGCGTTCTGGTTGGTGGTGTAGACAGCCCAGAGCCCGTTCTCGTCCACCATGAAGTCGATGTCTGAGAAGCCGCCCCAGGAGTACGGGAAGGTGTTGTTGTAGCCGGCGGTGTTGAGGCTGCGCTGCACGACGACGCTCCGTGAGCGGAAATGGTACTTCACCACAATGTTGCTCTGGTACTTGTTGTAGTAGAGGGACCCGTTGAAGACCACATGGCCAGTGCCAGCCCAGGGGTGAGGCAGTAGGTGCTGGACAAAGTTTTGGCCTGTGATGAAGTCATTCAGGGTACGGTACTCCAGGACACGGCGGCCCTTGTAGTAGCCATCCATGTACCACACCTGAGGAAGAACACCAGGAAAGTTAGAACAGACTCTAGTGAGTCTGGCTGCACAGCAGATCAGTACACCTGCTTGCTGGTATGGCTACAATAACAGCAAAAAGAAAAACACCCAAGGCATACAACAGGCATTTTGGTGCCTCCAAATGTCACCTCCCCACACACAGAAAAGGCATAATAAATTAAGCAACCGACAAATCTGCTGCCCTGTAATGACATCCCAAAAACTGCTACCAAAGCCAATTGTTCCACTCTGCATCCTGGTAGACATATGGCAGACTCTGTGCCTCTCCTTCCTAACTCCCCTGCCCTCCTTTCCCCCTGGCAGATCTGTAATTTTTTAGATTGCAAGCCAGCAGGTAAAGCCCTGTTAACTATTGTTGATGATGATGGTAGTGGGGACCCAGGGGGAAAAAATCGCACCAAAAACCTCCTTCCCAAGGTTGCCTTCAATCTCTAAATGCTACCCACATATTTTCATTTATTAAGAGCATTTATATCCCTTTTGCCTCAATATGAGACATTCAGTTGAGGCTGTTACTCTCACAGCCCAATCCTGTGTAACTTTAAGCGGCCAGCTTAAAGGGCCAGCTGCTGTATCCTAAGCCCATTGCGGGCTGCCCCGGGGTTGCAGGAGTGCACCTCGGGAGAAGGTGCCCCTTCATTTACGGGGTGGGTGGGTGAACATAAGAACATAAGAAGAGCCCTGCTGGATCAGGCCAAAAGCCCATCTAGTCCAGCTTCCTGTGTCACACAGTGGCCCCACCAGATGCCTCAGGGAGCACACAAGACAACAAGATACCTGTGTCCAGTCGCCACTCCCTTGCACCTGGCACAGAGAAAACCCACTTCTAAAACCAGGAGGTTGCTTATGGCTTGTAACCTGTGATGGTCTTTTCCTCCATGAATCTGTCCAAACCCCTTTTAAAGGCATCTAGGCCAGATGCCATCACCACATCCTGTGGCAAGGAGTTCCACAGATGAATTACACGCTGGGTAAAGAAATATTTTCTTTTGTCTGTTCTAACTCTCCCTCCACTCAATTTTAGTACATGTCCCCTGGTTCTGGTGTTGTGCGAGAGGGAGAAGAATTTCCCTCTATCCACTCTCTCCATCCCATGCATAATTTTATATGTCTCAATCATGTCCCCCCTCAGGCGCCTTTTTTCTAGGCTGAAAAGCCCCAGACGCTGTAGCCTTTCCTCATAAGGGAGGTGCTCCAGCCCACGAATCATTCTGGTCGCTCTTTTCTGCACCTTTTCCAATTCAACTATATCCTTTTTGAGGTGTGGTGACCAGAACTGGACACAATACTCCAGATGTGGCCTTACCATCGATTTGTACAAAGGCAGAATGATATTGGCCGTTTTATTCTCAATCCCTTTTTTAATGATCCCGAGCATGGAATTGGCCTTCTTCACAGCCGCCGCACACTGGGTCGACACTTTCATCGACCTGTCCACCAGCACCCCAAGATCTCTCTCTTGATCTGTCACAGACAACTCAGAACCCATTAGCTTATATGTGAAATTTTGGTTTCTTGCCCCAATGTGCATCACTTTGCACTTACTTACATTGAAGCGCATCTGCCATTTTGCTGCCCATTCTCCCAGTTTGGAGAGATCCTTCTGGAGCTCTTCACAATCCCTGCTGGTCTTCACCACCCGGAAAACTTTAGTGTCATCTGCAAACTTGGCCACCTCACTGCCTATCCCCGACTCCAGGTCATTTATGAATAAGTTGAAAAGCACCGGTCCCAAGACCGATCCTTGGGGCACACCGCTTTTCACCTCTCGCCACTGTGAAAATTGCCCATTGACTCCCACTCGCTGTTTCCTGGTCTTCAACCAGTTCCTAATCCAGAAGAGGACCTGCCCTCTTATTCCCTGACTGTGGAGTTTTCTCAGGAGCCTTTCATGAGGGACTGTGTCAAACGCCTTCTGAAAATCCAGATATATAATATCCACGGGTTCGCTCGCATCCACATGCCTGTTGACCTTTTCAAAAAATTCTAACAGGTTTGTGAGGCAAGACTTCCCCTTGCAGAAGCCATGCTGACTCTCCCTCAGCAGAGCTTGTTCTTCTATGTATGGTGGGAGAGCAGAAAGTGAATGCTGGATGGGGATGTCTCACTAGGGCTGCCCAGAGAATTTGTGGGACCTGGGGTAAGTGTGCTGTTGGGGGCACTGCCACTATACAAGACCCCCCCCCCCCCGTGTGTACAAGTTCGTCCCCTTCTGCAGGTGTAAGCAAGTCCAGGGCCTACGGACCTCCTTGAATGCAAGCCAGGCCTGAAGCTGGTGTACATCCAGAGAGGCGGTGTAAGGGCGGTGTGGGCTGGGAAGGGACTTAGAATATCGCCGCTGATATCCCTGCCCCCTCCCAGCTTGGGCCAGCCAATGGCCCCCCTCCCTCGTCGCCCTGTCTTCACCTCTGCATCGGCCAGCGCAGGTTCGGGTAGGTGGCAGAGTGAGCGGCTCCAGCCTCCGCGCCGGTGTGGCTTACTCTCCGGGTGTCAAAAATGTGCCTTACGATACGTTTACAACACCCTAGGCTGGCGGAGCGCTAGACTTGCTGGCCTATATTTACACAGGTATTCCTATAAAAGCCTAACAATCTGTCCTTGTCTGACATGCACCTAGCCATTCTTCCTACTCACTTCTCTAGACATGCAGCCACAGGGTCTTAAATCACAGGAGCATTGTGGGTGTCATTCTCCTGGGTCTCCAGTCCACACTGCTGCTATGCAGTCATAATGAGGGGGGGGTTGCATGGGAAGGGTCTGACAATGTGATTCCCTCCCACACCAACATGACACTGCACCACAGGGGAGAAGCAACACGCCACTGCTCCATTGGATGAACTGACCAAGAAAGAGACTCCCATCGGCAGTGCTCTGTGACTGTCATTTGGGTCTGTAGCAGCAGGGTGCCCCAGATCTGTTGCATCCTTTAGAACAGGGTGGGCGGAATGTCGACCACAGCCCATCAGGGCTAGTGGCAGATATTCTACAAAGCACTGTCCCTCTGACTACCAGTCGCTCTCCAAGGTCTCAGAGAAGAGTCCTTTCCAGTTCTTCGATTCTTATAAACTGAGATGCTGGGGACTGAATTGGAGATTTTTTGACATGCAAAGCATGTGTTCTGCCACTGAGCTGTGACCTCTTCCTTAGCCTTGTAGAATTTATCTGATTTATCTAATACAGTGTTTTTTTTAAAGTGCTCTGAGCCCCTGGGGCTAGGAAAAAGTAGTAGCACTGTAACAGCCCAATCCTATTGGGTAGTCATAAAAGCCTCTCTGGCAGCATGCTAAAGGTCTGCCAACCCAGGTAAGCCAGTGGGGAAGGTGGAACGGGGCACGGGAGGGTGGAACGGGGCAGAGGGTTGCAGGACAGGGAGGAGGGCGGATTGGGTCTGGGTTTGGCAGCAGCAGCATCTGCCAAATCCAAATCCTTTCCCCAGACCTGGATCCATGAGGACAGGCACCAGCAATTTTGCTGGTGCAGGACTGAGTAGACCCTTCCAGGCCTCAGAGGCTTACCTCTGGGTAAGGGAACAGTTGTAAGGGGTAAGGGAATGGTCCTTTTTACAAAAGCTGCTTGGTTACCTGGAGATTATAATGTTTTTACAGACCAGGTAAGTGTCTCTTTACAAGCAGGCTGGTAGCTGCTCACACACTCGATCGCCAAAGAAAAATGTGCCAAACTTTCAAAGTGAGCTTTTGTCTGTGGGTGCTTTCAAATTGCAAAGGGCTGTCAGAAACGTGAGATCAGAGCAATACACCAGCTTTTGGATACTGGAATTTATCAGAAAAGTGATCACATTCATGCACAGAGCTTGTTCCTATACCACCTTCAGTCTCTAGCCCTGTCCTGAAAAAACAGTACATGTGTAACCACATTGCAGGCATCTGTTTCAATGTGCGTACAATTTTGGCAGAGCAGAAAAAAACACTTTCCTTTTTTTGGGTGATTTTTCAGCATTCACTTTTCAGCATTCATTTTTCAGCATATTATGGAATATTTTGTTTATTTTACTTTAGGTATTTACACCTTGCCTTTTCCATCATCTGATGCCTTAACTGTTCACTTGTTTTCATTTCCCCTCACTCTCCATCACTCTCACTTGCCCTCAGAAATGTCATCCAAAGGCTAAATCTGATTGGCTACTTACTACATAGTGCTTTGATGTGACTCCGTGCACTGTGTAATCCCTGATTAGGTGAGATCATCCATGTGCCCAATTCAGGAAAGAGGAATAAGAAGCAGTCGAGGGATGGTGCTTAAGTAGTGAAAACAGGGGCAGCTCTATGAGGCCGACTGTAGCAGCTACTTTGAGTGGCAGGCTGAGGAAGGTGGAAATTTGGCAGGGAGTGATCTGCACCCCATCCCCCACCTCCCTTGGCCCTCTGCCTGGTCACCTGCTCTACCCAGCTACTGTCCCATTGTCATCTTGCTTGCTGTCCTCTGAAAGCAAGCTAGTATGGGGATGTGGCTTACCTTCTCCGCCAGCACTGCTGCCAAGGATCATGGCGTTGCAGGGGGAAGTCGCATCTGTACCACTGCCACTTGGCCATTTCCTCTCCTCCTGCTGCTTGTCAACTGGTGGGGGGGGGGTGCTGGGAGTAGAGAGGTCCTGCTTCCAGCATCCTCACCACTCAACCAAAGTGGCAACAGTGGAGATGGGGTGGCAGCAGCACTGGTACTGGGGGGACGACGACGCACATATGTAGGTGCTAGATCAGCTGGGGCTGGACTTGAAGGAAGCAATGATACTGAACAGGATTGGGAAAAGGTGAATATTCACACCAACTTTTTTCAGGGGAAAAATTCTGTGCCACTGAAACTGCTAGCTTTCTGCAGAAATTAAAACTGGGGAAAATCTGGTGCAGCTCTAGCAGATTTGTATACCAATTCCCCTCCATTTGTCTTTGGAGATTTAAAACAAACAAACAAACAAACACACACACAACCAGCCTGATGTATGAATCTGCAGAGCACCTGGGACTGTGCTACACTTTCCCCCCAGAAACAAATATCTGGTGCAAAGAGAGACAGATTGGTCTGTGTCTCCCAAGAAGCATCTTATACAGGTAGTAAATGAAACATAGGGCAGGCTGCAAAGGAGCAAAATTGCATCCTCTTCAGCCAGCAAAAAATAGAGATGCTTCTGGCACAGTCATAATGAGAAAAAATGAAGCACAAGGTCTCCATACATCCCAGAACTTGCCCTACCTATCACATTTAAGATTGGCAAATAGACAGGAGAATTGGGATCTTTTTGCCTTTTTGGAAAGGGAGGGGCGGAGCGGCTGGAGCTGCCATGTATTGATCAAAATGGCACTTTTTAAGGGGTGGGTGGGTGGGAGAGCAGAAAGTGAATGCTGGATGGGGATGTCTCACTAGGGCTGCCCAGAGAATTTGTGGGACCTGGGGTAAGTGTGCTGTTGGGGGCACTGCCACTATACAAGACCCCCCCCCCCCCGTGTGTACAAAGTATTCTTGCATGCACAGATCATGTTGAAGAACATGTGATTCCTCCTTCTCCTGGGAACAATGCTCATGGGAAGCATCAGAGGACAGTCAATTTGGTTACTGGCTGATGGCCTCATCTCCCCAAAGAACCACGAGGCTGAGCCCTGAAGCCCCCCAGTGCACACCTTTATGTGGGGCAGCAATGGTGTGCCATGTTCCATCAAGAGCATTGCTCTGGCCCTGTCTTCTCCTGTCCACCCCATCTGTAAAAGGGCTTCCTCTAGAACAGGGGTTCTTAACCTTTGTATGATTACAGACCCCAAATGGATTGCCCAATATGTCCCCATACTCCTTTCGCCAGACTATCGAAATCCTCATCATCACCAGTCCTATAAGGTACCAGTATGACTTCAAAAGATGTCAATAGCTTGGTTTTACTTTACATATGGATAGCTAGAAACAAGATGCCTAAATCCATATTGATAATGGTGATCGTTCATAATCTAATCTAACAACATTTTTTTAACTGTTCAGAGATCGAGTCATATACCCCCATCATTTGGTTCCCATACCCCCAAGGGGTATGGATACCCCTGGTTAAGCATCCTTGCTCTAGAAAGCCCATTTGCAGATGGCCACAGAAGGTGGGAGGAGATGACGATGAGCGGCTCACTCAGCCAATCAAACAGCTCTGTCATCTGGGGAGGATGAATGTAGACTCTTCCCTCAGGGGCACCGAGGGAAGATAGCGCCCATCTACTTCTCCTTTCAATGTGCTCGGCCGAGGAGGGAGTGGACGTGTTCTTCAAAGAGAATGCCCATCCTGTTCACAGCACTGCTTGACTTGCGTATACATGCGCACACTAGGGGAGGTGGAGCATGCCATGGGGGGGCAGTACAGCGTTTTGCCCTGGGGGCCGCTGCTACCTGGTGCTCACACAGGAGCAGAGTGGGGAGGTTACAGTACTTTGCAAGAGCCCAGGGCAAATTGTCCAAGTTGCCCCTCTCCTCTTCCCTACCCTGAGCAGCTCTGGGTCACCTAGCGATCAACTAATTGGGAGGTTTCAAACGTTTCCAGAAAAAGGAAGTGATGGTTCAGAAATCAAGTGGCCTGCCATTTATTATGGCACATTAAGGATTTTAAAAGCAGGACCAACCTAGCAGTCAAGCATTCCCAGAATGGGGCTGCAGAGAATAAGAACAAGTTCTTTGTATGGGGTGTGGTTGACACAGGCGTTGGCTAGATGCCAAGAAGGACAGCGCTTCTGTCCTGGTTAGTAGCAATGCAGGAGAGGGGAATTTCAGCAGGTGCAACTGGTTGTGCAGGAGTGAGAACAGCTGCAGCAGGCTATTGCGGTGAAATGGCCACACTAAAGTCATCAGGAAGAGGGCAATGCAATGCTTGAATCAGAAGTTGCTTGGCAACAACAGAAAAGGAGCAACAAAACCACAGACCTCGAAGAAGGGAGTGAAAACCTCAGCTCTGACCCTGGAGGACCGACATGGCCAAAGCCTGTGACTTTCGCTCTTCCAGTTCCATCATTTTTCAGGTCTCCTGATCTCTCAGTCGACTCTTGACCCTTCAACTCCTGCTGCCCCTTATGCTTGGAACTGCCTCCTAGAACACCTGCAGGATGCCTCCTCTCTTCCTTTGTAACCTAGGCCTCCCCCAAACCCACTTGTTCTATGAAGCCTTTGGCACAGCCCCTTAGTCCCTGCACTTGACTGTAACTAGTCTAAGTACCCATCAATGAAATAAGCACACAATCTTCCCTGTTTATCCCTGTCATCACTTCAACTCCCTTCCTCTGTTGCTTCCTCCCCTGTGTTCATAACACGATTATGAGTAGGGACCTTCCTCCCATTCTTTGTAAAGCACCATGTATGCCGAGATATACAAATAATGATGATACTACTACACTGGAGTACAAAGCTAGAAGCCGTATAAAATCAGTGCCTGCTTGCTGCCCATGGACCACCAAGAGGCAAATCCGCAAAGAAAGACCATCGCTGAAAAGAGCCACTTCCCACGTTATTACAGAACAGGATGGCGCAACTTGTGACCCATGAAGACAAACATGAGATGGCTGAAAATCTTCCTGATTTTGTACTCCTGGGGAGGCAGCAAAACCAGGAGGTTCTTTGAGTCCTGGCTGGGTTACAGTCCTGGCTGCTGGGCTGGGTTTGACTCAGTGGTGGATCACAAATTCTGCAGGGCTGTTAGGGATGCACATGTTAAAAAATGTAGTGCTGGTCTGTTTCTCTCCAATAGCATATCAGGCAGCTGTGTATTTTCTTTCCATCATGTGTACGAAGAAACATCTATCAGGGAGCCAAGGCAAGATGTGATTCAAGGCTCTATCAGGGCTCAATGAAAGCCCACCTCACAATTCAGGGGAGAATGCCTGTCCGCATTGTTAGCTATAGGCAGACTTAAATGGTATGTCTTTCAGGCTGGAAACCTGTTTCTTGAGCCATTTATTATCACCATCATCATCAATAAAGGGTTCCCTGTCCCCAAAGTGCTCACAATGAAGAAAAAAAAAGACACAAAAGAGAAACCAGCAACAGCCATTACTGTAGGAAGCCTCCTGAGGTTCAGACTAAACTGTTTGCCTTGCTCCACATTTCCCAACTGGGAGTGGTCGCTGCCCTTTCCCGATCCACTATCATATTCCCTTTCCTCTTAGCAGGCTCTGGCTTGATCCACATATGCAGTGGAATGAGATGGAAAAGTCGTGAGGTGGTAGAATAGACTTTTCCATTTCAAGCTACGGGTGAGACGTACCACTTTAATGATCCCTTATGTAAAAGGCAAACAAACGGAGCACGGATAAAAGTTCTAACCTAGTCTGTTGGTTGATGTGCTGGTTTCCTATTTGCCGGGAGATTTTTAACGGTGAGCACTCAAAAAATTACTTGTCCGCCAGCAGTCTTAAGTGGTGCAATTCATTCTATCGCTTTGTTCTGTGGAAGGGTTAGAACAGGTTTTTTGGTCTGCTTGTACTCCTCCTTCCTCTCAGTTCCTCCACTGGCACCTTTCTGAGCCTCTATCTGGATTGCCTTTCTGGAATTGACCTCACTAGCCCCTTGGTGCTACAATTTGGTCCTGCCCTTCAGTCTGACAATTTCACTGAAAAAGGCCCAAGCTCATCTGGTGAGGATGCTGCGGTCCACCGTGTGGAGATGGGAGAGAAGCAAGTCACACAGCCTGGGCATCTGACCGTCCCACGTACCTCTGGGTACCTCCCGACAGGGCACCTGACACAGCCAGCCCACAAGGGACTTTCCCCTTCCTGGTGGCAGCAGCATACCCCTTCCATGTCTACTCTCTGGTCTGCAGTGAGTCCAACTACCGGGGTTCTCACAGCCTGGAGGCCAGTTGCGAGAAGAGGAACCAGGGAGCCAACTAACCTGGCTAATCCCAACTCTGCTGCACCTGCACACACCACCTTGTAGTGTTAGCCACAAAAAATCTGTAA
Organism: Plestiodon gilberti rubricaudatus; assembly: GCA_026170595.1. Taxonomy (NCBI): domain Eukaryota; kingdom Metazoa; phylum Chordata; class Lepidosauria; order Squamata; family Scincidae; genus Plestiodon; species Plestiodon gilberti. Next base: position 121,363,059 of record JANXHW010000002.1, read on the forward strand.
GAGGGGGGGGGCCTCTCTGCTCGGTATGAAACGGTCCAGTCAGTTCTCAAAAACAGAAGACGCTTATTAAGGAAAGAGAATCCCAGTGGCATGCACCTGCCACAGGTGGCCTCATCTTGCCCAGCCTGATACATCATGCGATGCTGAGGCTTGAGGTTGTAGGCAGCCGATTGATGCCTGTAGCCTGGGGGTGGAGCCTTACCAACCACTGAAGATTTCTTCTCAGTCTGCACTTGAGGGGGGGGGGTCTGGTTTTGCCCACTGCAATTATTTGTGATTGGCTTTCAATAAAGTGGCCCAGTTTAACGCAAGCCCCCGTTCAGTGTGTGTGTGTGTGTGTGTGTGTGTGTGTGTGTGTGTGTGTGTGTGCGCGCGCGCGCGCGCATGGGCAAAATGGGAAAATTGGCAAAACCAGGCACTTGGAATTAGAGGGAAGGGGGCGGGTTCGGCAGCAGCACCGCCCACTGAATTCTAACCGCCTTCCTGGGCCAAATTCGCTTTCAACCGTCAATGAGGACTTGTGCCAGCAATATCGCTGGCACAGGTTCAAGTTGACCCGTGGTGGCAGCTTACCCTGGGGGAAGGGAACAAATGTTCCCTTCCCCCAAGGAGGCCTCAACATGCCAAAACTACTCCGTGGGATACAGCAGACATACCACATTGGTGCTGCTGCATTGCCGTGTGGGGAGTTAGGTAGGATTGGACAGTACGAGAAAATCCGTGGATGGCGGAAGGGTTAAACACTTAGATTTTCTCCTGCAAATCCACACACACACACACCTTTGGACTTCTGCATTACTGGTACTTGTCAAACATGTTGGAGAAACACATTTCCACCCTCGGCTTGTCACTGCACAAAGTGTGAGGCCATTAGCATGCTCATCGACAGCTCTCTCCAGCTCGGACCAGATGCACTCTCTCCACCATTCACCTCAAACATTTGCAAAGGAAACTGGAGGCCCCGGGTGTATAAACTTTGCCAGAGGCTTCTTTACTCATTGCCTGACACAGGGGCTCAATGGAGCAACCCCTGGGGTCTCTAGCGCTCTCTTCCCCTTTCATTCTTCTTTAAACAATTAAGCCCGTTTGATGGAGCAGCTGACATCTCCCTGCGTCGGATTAGCTGTGTTCAGTGCTTACGCCAAAGCCTCTCTCTCTCTCTCTCTCTCTCTCTCTCTCTCTCAAAAGCTCAGGGCTGCCTTTTGAAGTCTAAAATATAATTCACTAAAAAAGGAAGAAGCAAAAACCCAACCTTGTCACATGCGAAATAAGGTTGACTACATTTCAACGCCCCTGGAGTCAGATGACAACCAGAATGAAGATATCTGGAAGTTTGTGTGATCACAGAGAGTCGACCAAGGTTGGCAAAAACTGCCATCTACAAATTGGCCATTAACACATTTTACTTGAAAATCAGCGGAAGGTTTTGTTTTTTTTAAACTGTTACTGTTTTTAGGTTTTGCAGCAGAGATTCTAGCATACATGCCTCAATGGACTCAAGGGAGTGGTGGCTAAATTTAGTAAGGACCAAACTAGATGACAGGCTAGCAGGTGGTGCAGTGGGTTAAACCGCTGAACCTTGAGCTGTCGATCGAAAGGTCGGCAGTTCGAATCCACGACGGGGTGAGCTCTCGTTGCTTGGCCAGCTTCTGCCAACCTAGCAGTTCCAAAGCATGTCAGTGCGAGTAGATAAATAGGTACCACTTGTGGGAAGGTAAACAGCGCTCCGTGTTCCAGCCGCATGCTACGCGCTGCGGCAAGGAGAGTCATGCCGGCCACATGACCACGGAGGCGTCTTCAGACAACGCTGGCTCTTCGGCTTTGAAATAGGGATGAGCACCACACCCTAGAGTCGGACACGACTGGACTTAATTGTCAGTGAGGTTTTAAGGCTTTACCTTAAACTAGATGACACGATGGAGATCCTTGAGTGGATTTCCTGTCTCTTTAAATTTTGGAAATGGCAGCAGTGATGTGCACAATCTGGATTGGGACAACAGCACCGCAGGTGGGCTAACCCCCTCCCCATTTTCTTGATGAAAATCACCCTCCCTCCAGTTATTAGCCACGACTGAAGCAGTCCTCTGATTGATGAGAACTGAACTATTAGCAGTTAGAGGTGACTGATAACTGGGACATATGTTTATGCTGTTGGAATGGGCCAACCGAGGATTATATTGTCACAAGCTGTAGTTTGTATGTTTTGACTGTTAATGTTCCGTGTTTTGTGTAAAGCTACAATATCTTATTGTTTATATGATGGTTAAGTGAATAATAATAAAAAAAAGAAAATCTCACATGCACCACCACCCCCAGCTACTATTTACACATGTCTTCCCTAATGGAGCAACTTGTAGTGGGGAGTCGATTTTTATTAGAAAAACAAAGTAGAAGAGAGGGTAACTCCTTTACTCCAGTGCTGTGGTCCTGATTTGTATCATGCTCATTTCCCAGTGGCAATTTGACACATTTTAAAGTATTAGGAGATCTGATCATGGATCTCCAAAGGATCTCCACTGTCTTATCTAGTACTAGCTTGATACCCGCGCTTCGCAATGGGATTTAAGTACTGTACTTTAAATCCATTTTGACTCCCATAAACTTTCCTTTGGTTGCAATGAAGCAGTTAAATGTAGCACAACTACTCCATGATGGAGAACACCTCCCAGTTGTCCACCATGTGCCTCATGATTAGCTCACACACCTCCCTAGTCATTAGGTGAGTGTCATACATGAGATAGGAGAGGGACCAGAACAGGCAGGCTCCGTCTCTTGTGATGGGGACAATACTGTGAGGCGCCATCTCCCCATTAACATTTAAAAACTCAATGGCCATACCGACTTAAAAAGCAAAGAGAGGGGAAAATGCATTAAAAAGTATAAAATACCGGTAATCCTTTCCTAAATATATGAATGTAAGGTTTTTTGGAGTCAGCACCAAATTTAATGCAATCTAATTACATAAATTTTCAATCACATGATAAGCTATGTAATTGTGGAATTACTAACAGTTCTGAAGGGAACTGATTCAGGTAGAAGGAAGGTTCTAGCTAGCCAATGAAAAGTGACAATTAAATTAGAAAGTGACAGCTGGGAGTTGAAAGGAAAGGTAAAGATCATAAAGATTGGGGAACACAAATAATACCTAAGGGGAAAAATACCTGAAACACGAAATAGGCCTAAAAACAAATAATTATTCACAGAAAATGTTCTCTAGTGAATAAAAAACACACCCCTTTTTACTTTTAATCCCTCTTTACCCCTTATGGGATAATTTTTTTAAAAAAACATTAAGGGCGCAATCCTCTTCTTCAGTCGGGTGGCGGAAAGCACATTTGCGACTACTTTCGAACAGGGAAGGCTGGCGCAAGGGGACGAGCATCCCCTTCCCCGAGTACACTTTCCGCCATGCGGGTACCTGCCCGCGGCAGTGCATAGGATCCGGCGGATGGCCTCGGCCGCCCGGCGGATCCTTACACTGGATTGGGCTGCCCAACAGTTTGTAAAGATTTAAAAAAGACACCTATATGCCAAAAAAGAATGTTAGAACTCAACAAACACAGGAGATAAAGGGTTCTTCTATAATTGACCCCCCAAATCTAGATTCACCCCTTTAGGGGTTGATTAGGGCAAAATCCTGAATTATGTTGTTAAGCATTTGTATGGGTAACTTTCATATTTCTAGGTCCAGGGGTTTGGGCTGAGTGTTGACGAGTCAGTCAGGACATTTGCTTTTATATAGAGAGAGAAACACATTGTACCCCCTTTGACCTCCTTAGGTGTCAAATTTCTAAAATTCCCTTCTTAGTGGGTGCTTATGTCATGGAAGGAATATACTCCCCAAATTTAATGTTTCTAGGTCCAGGGGTTTGGGCTGGGCGTTGATTGACACATACGAGGGGGGGGGGAATCATAATATAAAATCATAATATAGCGCTCCTTCCTTGGACTGCACCACTTTGAAATAAAGGTGGGGAGATTTTGGGGAACCTGCTGGGGGGTGCCTCCACAGGGATTTCATCCCCCCTCCTCTCCCTCCTTCTTTCAATTTGCTGGGGGGGGGCATGGGGGAACCGCTGCTCAGCTCTCCTGTTCTGGAATGATCTCGCCGCAGGTGGTGCAGGCCGGGCAAGCTTGGCAGGGCGAGGGTGCTGGGGTGTGGGTGTCACCAGAGGCAGGAGGCAGGCAGATCAGGTCCTGTGAGGGGGGCGGTGGGATCAATGGTGGGTCCCCAGCATCATTATTTATTTATGTACTGGGGTCGTGGCACGAAAAAGGTTGAAGACCACTGGTCTATGTAGTACCATATGGTCTCAACTTGAAATGATGGTAAACCCATCTCTCCAGTCCACCCATGGGAAGAACACACATGGAATGTTGCTTGCACTGAATCAGAACAATGAGTCGTCTAGCTCAGCTTTGTTACCTGTGATCTCTTGGGCTGCTGGGGGTATGAATGCTGCACATAAACTCTGCCCAGGCACACATTTAACTTGGGCTTCCTGCCATCCAAATTCCTCCTCTCAATGTTTTCTTCAGCTTTTTCTTGCCAAGAAGCTCCATGGAGTAAACATACCCTAGCCTCTATGGATGATTTACGCTTGTTTTATTAAATGCCTTCTCTCCTTTAATTTACTGAGTTAAAACACATTTTCACTCTTTTCTGCTGATCAAACGCCCGAGTAGTTTTTAATAACCGAAGAAGTGTTGTGATAGCAAGAGGCGGGCAAGATTGATTTCACACTTGGAAAATGATCAGACAAAGTTTCCCTCCTTGGTCTCTTTTGTAGAACTGGAGTTGCGGGAGAGGGGGGAATCCTGTTAGGTTTTCTGCTAAAAAAACACACACACACATTTGCTATATGAAACCACAAGACTTTGCTGAGTCATTGAAAACAGGGATTCCGTGATCCTGCAGAGGTTTAGAAGAGCTTATATCAATTCACATTTGCAAATCTAAGACCTGCTTCACACAGGAGCCCATGAACTGCAGATGAGATGAGATACCTAGGTGATGTCGCTGCTAGGAGTTTCAACAGCTGCTACAGGCACCGGCAGAGAGCCCCTGCCCAATATTTTCTGTCATCACTGTCCACTCTCCCTGAATCGGTGTCAGGCTTTTTCTTGGACTTGGAACAGCAGAGAGGAATTAAGGAAGTTACTCCTCCAGTCCAAGAAAGGAGGGAGGTGAGGGCGTGGGATATTGGCGGAGCTCGCCGTCAATATCCCCACCCCTGCCCAGCTTGCCCAATGGCCTTGTTCAGAATGCCCAGTGACGGTATTTTTTACACAAGGCAGCATTCAAACATTCAACCCCCCATTTCCAATCTCAATTGGTACAGTCTAATACTACTGACCTACTTCACCATCCTACCAAGGATATCTTAACACTGTAGTTAAGTGTTCTTTTAGGTTCAGATCCTCACTCAACCACAAAGTTCGCTGGGTGTCTTTGAAATGACCTCTGTCTTACTTTCAACCTAGCCTAACTTACAAGGTGGTTGTAAGGATAATGTGGGATAGGAGAACCCTGTAGCTCCTCGGAGGGAGAGTGGGCTATCAAAAAAAAAAGTGACGTCACTGTCACTTCCTTGCCATTTGCATATTAGGGGACATATTTGGGATACTTCTATACAGTATGTTGAGGTTCAGTCCCTTTATTAATCTTGGGGTTCACACTGGTGACACACAAGATGGAGAATCACAACGAACTTACATGACTCCTGGTGCCCAAAGCTCCCTCCTCACACTCATTCTTGTGTTCTTTGTGTTCCCCAACACTGGCACCCTTTGCTGCTGCCCTCCAGTCCGCCACATGCTCTCCCACAAACCTGTCTTGCTGTCCCAGCAGGACCAAATGCAGCTGCAATTATTTTACAGCAGCCTTGTTAGAAAATTAATATCCTCAGCAACTGAACAACTCCTAATAGATGAGCGTTGAAAAACAGTGTGTCTCTGCGCTACTTTGGGGCTCCTTATTACTAGACTAATTTCCAACCCATTTACAGGGCTGCTACCACAAGATCCGATTTTGCCAACGATGGAGGTTCTGAACTTTCTAGGGACCACAGGCCATTCTCAAGCCTCCCCATTTTTCACACAACAGCAATTAAGCGGGATTACAAAACCAATATAAATTAAAGCTTAAAAGATGCTGACCTAGGAATCATATATGCATGGTGCTGCCTCTGTTCATACACACCCTTTGAGCCCCCCTGCCCTTTAAGTCTCAGAATGGAAGGCAAGACTAGAGGCTTTTTTTCTGATACCTGGTTCCTCTTTCTCCTGAGGAACACCTTCCCAGGTGTCAGCTTCCCTGGACTGACTACCTTTGGCTACTTCTCATCCTCCTCAGCCTTCTGCTTTCTCACAGGTGTGGAAAGCCAGACACAGGCATCCTGGATGGTCTCACGTTCTCACGAAACCAGCCCTCCAATGCTGCCAGAGTCAATGTGATATCCCAGCTGGGATGGCTACAGTTGCAGAATCGCCCTGTCATCCCACCTCTCCACCCCCAGCTGACGACACGGACCCTGCCCCTCACCCAGTTCAGCCAAAGATGTGTGACGCAGCGAGAGGTGAGCTGCAACAATACGTCTTTTTGGGAAATCATTATTATAATACATATAAAAACCCCAGTGTATCTGGTGAGACACCCCCCCACCCCCAAGCACATAGCTGTGCATGTGGGGCAGGCTCTGCTTTCTGGGCCCACTCCCCCCCAAACCCACCTTTCCACTGCTGTGATGAAGCCTGTGGAGCCAGAAAGTAGGACAGAGCCCCCTCACCTTACTACCCTGTAAACCTCAATCTAAGCCACTGCTGTTGAGCCACCTGACCTCTCTCTCTCTCTCTTTTGTTGGCAGCAAGCCTACCACCACAATAATCAGAGGGAGGCTGTTCTTGCCCTGTGCACAGCGTACTGTGCTCCCCTCCACGCTCCCTTGCAAGTCCCTTGCAATGCTAGCCTGCCTCTGTAGTTAGCAGAACACGTTGGTAAGGGGTAGAGAGGACATTGAGACTCATCTTTCCAGGCTTACTGCACAACCCTATTCCCTGCCATGATATTCATGTAGCTATTCATGCAGCTGTGCCAACACACACCGCATGCTATAGTGGGGGTGATCGGACAGCCTGCAGGGGGAAAGTAAAAATATGTTTAACTTACCCCCCCCTCCCCGGTAGGCTGCCCAATCGCCTTTGGGTATCCTTGGACCTACGCTGCCACTTTGCTGGTACAAGTCCAAGGAGAGCCAGGAGGTGGAGCAGGCAGAAAAATGGGGGATAAGATCCGGTGTGTGCAACTGTAGCTGGATCTACCCCCTCCCCCATCACAGCCTGCATGCTATGGTGGTGGTGGGGTTGATTAGAAATAGGATTAGGGCCTCAGAAATATGAGTCTTAGGGGCTTGCAATGCTCACCTTAAATATAAGGTGAGCATTACAACATTATTATAGGTCAAGGCATAGTCATGCTTTCCTCTCCTACCCATGGCTCCCTCTACTCCAGTCCCAATTCCCCTCACATATTGTCTGCTAAGGTAAAGGTAAAGGTGACCCCTGACAATTAAGTCCAGTCGTCTCCGACTCTAGGGTGTGGTGCTCATCCCCATTTCAAAGCTGAAGAGCCAGCGTTGTCCGAAGACGCCTCCGTGGTCATGTGGCCGGCATGACTCTCCTTGCCACAGCGCGTAGCACGCAGCTGGAACACGGAGCACTGTTTACCTTCCCGCAAGCGGTACCTATTTATCTACTCACATTAACATGCTTTGGAACTGCTAGGTTGGCAGGAGCTGGCCAAGCAATGAGAGCTCACCCCGTTGCGGATTTGAACTGCCGACCTTTCGATCGACAGCTCATGGTTCAGCAGTTTAACCCACTGCGCCACCTTCTAGTAACTCGTTAATACAATTTTTCTTTTACTACTGGTAAGGCTCTGTTTTGTCATTACGACAGTCTATGGCATGAAGACAATGTCGTCTTAAACTTACGTTTCACTACTGATGAGTAGAATTTGTGCTTATTAAGCCAATTTGACATATTAGCTCACATTAAGCAGGGAAACACTGTGTCGTTAGCCTAATTTATTCTATTTAGTTAGATTTGAAAAACCTAACTTTCTAGGTTGTGGATCGTTGGCTTTACAATGCAAAGGAAATGAGTAACCCAACTTAAAAGCAGCTCCTGAATTTCCCAAATGTAGCCCAATTTGACTTGCGTGTGTGTGTGTGTGTGTGTGTGTGTGTGTGAGAGAGAGAGAGAGAGAGAGAGAGAGAGAGAGAACAAACTCCTGTTTCTGATACACTCACCCGGCTGTCCGAACTTGGGGCCATGGTGTCTGTCATCCATGAGCCGAATCTGGATCCAGATGCTCGGATGGTGATGGGGTTGCTTACTCCTGTGAGCTTTCCACACCCTGAAGTACAAAACAGAGAGGAATGAGGAGGTTAGAAGATAAGGGACAATGGAAGATCCCAACGTGCATCGCATTGGCTGAGAGAGAATAGTCAATAAGCCAGTGTGGTCTAGCAGCTGGTCGTGTTTTGTCCTTAGAGCTGAGTTCAAATTCCTGTTTGGCCACTGATTCGCTGAGCAGTCTTGGAAAAGCTAATCTTCCTGTTTCCTTGGTAAAATCAGAATACCCTTACCGCATTATTGAGTGGGGGGGGGAGGCATAAAAATGCGATCAGCAGCTGGATGGGAGGAATCCATTGCAGTACTTTAAAGCTTTCCTTTTAATCTGATAGCTTTCTCTAGATCCGACCAGGAGGAAATAAGAGCCCAACCATGTCACATCCTCTGAAAGTGGAGAATTGTGACATGCTAGGACCTTGGTTCGAATCTGCCCACTTCTGATCAGGTCCAGGGAAAGCTATCAGACTCAGCATCATTCCCCTGGCTGCTCTGCTCTCCCAACTGGCACTCTTCCACAGTGGTCCATCCTTTCTGTTGATAACATCACCCCAGCAACAGGGGCTTCAACATTCCAGAAGCAAAGCTCCTCATCAGAATGCCTTCGCCATGGTGGATGGAATGGGATGCTGCTCACCAAAGGGATCTAACAGTCAAATGCCCCCCCCCCTGATAACAGCAAGAAACAAAAGCAACTCTCTGAACAACATACATAGGAAACCAGCATGCCAACAAAAGCACAGATGCCTTGCCACTTCCCCAGCATCCTTGTACTGAATGCCCAGTGACGGTATCTTTTACACAAGGCAGCAATCAAACATTCAACCCCCCATTTCCAATCTCAAGTGGTACAGTCTAATACTACTGACCTACTTCACCATCCTACCAAGGATATCTGCAGCACAACAAGTCCTATAATAAAGGTTGATATAGGGTCTATATCAATTAGTATCATAGATGTCCTTTGGTCATCTTCTAGTCTTATGATTTTATACCTCTGGGAGTAATGCTCCCTAGAGTCTACACATTTTTTATTTTGTGGGAGGAGGGTGACAGAACTCTCAATTCCCTCTACTTGTTCAAATTTTCTATTCTCCTAATTAGATTCTTTTTTTCAGCATCCCCCATTATGAATGCCACTGAATTTAGCGATTTTAAAAAGAAGCAAGATATTAAAAAAATATACTGAATTTGTCAAAACGACCCTTTTAACATGATGACCTTACAATTCACCAACTAAGTTTTCAGGGGTTTGAAACACAATTCCTTCCCTGCTGATTTACAAAAGGAAAACATGAAGATGTTCAGGGTTTCAAAAGTCAGTTCAGTTAATAAATAAGTTAGTAAGTGCTGAGAATTTCAGATTTGGGCAAACATTTGTTTCAACTCAGAGGACCCCTCCAAAAGTACCCTGCAACTTTCCTTATATTTTTCTCTGAGCCTTTACTGGGGGGGGGGGGGAGAATATGAGTCTGAAAAGTCACTAACTGCCCAAAACTATCCTCCACCATGCCACTTGTGTGTGTGTGTGTGTGTGTGTGTGTGTGTGTGTGTGTGTGTGTGTGTGTGTTAAAAAACTTTTTAACTTATCCCCGGTAGGCCTTCTGGCTGCCTATGGGTCTCCTTGGACCCACACTAGCTATGTAGCAGTCATAAGTCCGAAGGGCGGGGCAAGTGAAAAATGGGGGCTAGGATCTGGCATGCATGTTTGCTGCTGAGATCCACCCCCTCCAGCCCACTCTCTGCCCCCTACTCTCTCCACCATGGACCTCCCCTGGACTGCCCCCTCCACAACTTTACCTGGGCCGGTGAACCAGATAGGCGAGCCTGGCAAATGCACATGCAGATAGGCGAACCTGGCATTCTGCCAGTGGCTCCATTTTGCATGGCAGTGGCGCCGTTTCATGCTGCCACAATGGGGCCTCCAGCAGCAGATCACAAGATCCACTGCCTTAGGCCCTTGATAGGATTTGGCCATAAGGCTGGAAGTGTTCATAGGCGTTTCTACGGTAGGGGCCAAGTTGTGCCCCGTGCTAGTACCGTGTTTACAAACCGGAGCGAGGAGGCCCCGCCCCCACGCTGTCGGAGCCATTCCGCGCAGCGAAGGTGAATGGGCAGGAGACTCTCTGCCCATTCGCCTTCGCTGCGTGGAATGGCTCCGACAGCGAGGGGGCGGGGCCTCGTTGCTCCGGTTTGTAAACACGGTACTAGCACGGGGCGCAACTTACGGTAGGGCCCCTACCGTAGAAACGCCTCTGGTAATATTCACTGAGTGCCAATTCACACGATCAGGTCAGTAGGCATTGAGAATTTTCACTGCGTGATTCTGTGCTGACTTTGGTTCTTGGAGTATTGCCACCGCACACCCAAGTCACACAGGGGCCTATGTTGGTCGGTCATGTCAACTCACCACCCATTTTCAGCAGCTTTGCAGCAATGCAATAGACATGGCTTGAGTTGCAAGCTGGATGTGTGACAAGTCAGCTGAATTACCCGTCTGATAAGTGCACGTGGGTGATGTTCTGATATCCCTGCATTTTTATTTTCGGTCTGCACAGCCGCGAGGCCCACATGACGCCTGGATTATTATTCACAAGGTATCAGCAGTGCAGCAAACCAAGCTAAACTCACAAGCCCAGGAGAGCTCACAGCATCTGCTGCCTAGGAAAAAAAAAACCATATGGTGTAGCAGCTAACAGAGGCAAGAACTTGCTCCGGATGCCCCCATGGGCTGTATTTCGGATTCTGCATACAGAACTGGCTTTGTCCTTTATAGATGCCCTGCCCTCATTATATCCTTTTGTGTATGGCAGAACTTCTGGAAGTGTCTCATCACAGAGCCAGTACAGCAGACATGCAGAACAGGACATGGTATAGCCCTTCCTAGCAGATGGCATAGTTGAGGTCCCCCTGCACAGGGACAGCTAGGGTGTTTCCTATCCTAGCTCAGTGTTTCCCAAACTTTTTCGACCTGCGGCTCCCTTGACCATTGGCAACCATTGGCTGTGGCTCCCCATGACATGATGTTGATGCCTGCCAATTGGCATTCCACTGTTTTCCGTGAGGATTCCGTGGCACTCCGCGGCTCCCCTGGCTGGTATCCGCGACTCCCCTGGGAGCCACGCCTCCCAGTTTGGGAACCACTGTCCTAGCTTAATAATCTCTAGTGTGCTAGTTTTCCATGAACGAGGGAGTTTATACATGCAAAGAAACAGACTCATTTCCCCCACTTTCAGTTAGATGTGGTACATGCCAGGATTTTTTTTGGGGGGGGGGCTTGGAAGAGGTTGAAAGGACTAGTGGGGGGGGCGCGGAAGCTGCATTTCACCCATCTGAGTGTTTTCAAGTGGTTCTATCACACAGTATCAATGTTGAGAGTTTGACAAGAATGCTTGAAAACCCCAAATGGCTTTCAGAACCAGCCAGGGGATGACTCACGCTTTGCTAGTGGGGATATGAATAGCGTTTTCCAACCATCTTTTTATGAGCCAAAAAAGTCACCATGAAATCAGTAGAAAAGGTTGGTAGGGGACGAAATAGTATCTAGCTGTACAAGACTCCATTGATTTGAAAATGAATGCTTGACCATCGCTCAGTCTGCATGTTGTCGAAGAAACTCAGTGCCAATGGGGGGGGGATTTGGAGGTTGTGGTGACTCCATCCCCACCCCACTGTTCAGTGGCATAGCTCTTGCTCAAGCAGTTATATGGCCTTCCAGTTTAGGCTAAGAGTTTGTATGGACCAACAAGAATTCCTCCAACATTTAGCCCCAAACGAAGGCTGTGCACCCATAGAGCAGAATAATACACTGTGGGCCTAATGCAACGGGTTAGAAAAGACATGCCCGGTGCTTTCAATGCAACAGGTGAGGAGGGGAAGAGGGATATACAGCTTCCTTCAAGGTACTGACTGGTGGGGAAATGCATTGTGACACAGGCTACATGTACCTCCGTTGATCTTATTAAATGCATTTTCTGTCCTCTCTATTATTGGGGCTGCTCACACTCTTTCTCTCAGTTTGTGTCATACTCTGTTATTTGGTTTGATTGCAGGCTGAAATTTAGACTGGGAAGCAATGGCACGGGCTAGTTCTTCTATGTTCAACCCAGTGTCTTCTTTCACTTTTCCTTCTCCTCTTTTTCTTTTTAAATTGCTCAATATTAAGCTTATAGAAGGGCACTGTTTGATTTGATCCTGTAAAGCGTTGTGCGCACTGACAGCTGTAACAACAACAATAATAACAGAGCATAGGTTTTCTCCCTTAATTCTGCCACAGGCAAAGGGAGGGAATAGCCACCCACACACAGCTGGGAGCTGGAGGGCCCCTTGGTATAAGCTAATCTGTAAGCCAGAACATCAGCTCACAAACAACACGAAGTGGCTGTGATGAAGAATTTTGTGATAAGGAGCAGTCACTTCTCCCACATTCCTAGAGCCCAATTCAAAACGCCATTCTCCTTTTCCAGTGTTTCATCTCCAGAGGGAATAAATGTTCACCAGAATTCACGCTATGCAATTTATTTATTTTTGCAAAATAAAACAAAATTGAATCTGCCTGAACAGGTTTAGTAGCTAATTCCTACAGGACCATGTGTATCTATTGATGAAATCTTTTTAATTTTGTTTTGTTTTGCAGCTTGGAAAAAAAAAAAGGCAACATCTCAGACCACCATGCTTCAAGTTTCTGAGCTCCAAATTTTGGATTCAGTAGTGACAAAATCAGGGAGGAAATGGTATTTTGCCTATGGATATCTCCCTTCCCCATTCAGTTTTGAGAGAGAATGCTGATTCTCATGCCAGCCAACTGCAACGAAGATAAGGCAGAAGAGAATTGTTTTCATACTCCAATCACTGACTGGGACACAGCTGCAAAGCAAAACAGGACAGGTCTGTCAATAGCCAGTGCCAGCCAGATATGCAGCCACCTGATGCGGGTTGCATTGGCGGTGAATTGTGAGAGGTCTGAGGGGGTGGCAGGTTCGGTTTTACCCCATCTGCCGCCAACGCAAGCCACACTGATCGGTTTCTGCTCACTCAAGCTCCCTTCCATATTGTGTTCCTCACGTGCTGCCATGAAAACCAGAAGTGTGGGATGGGATTGCCAGTTTCATTTACAGGGATAGCATGAAAGAGAGAGAGAGAGAGAGAGAGAGAGAGAGAGAGTGTCCCACATGTCTGGATTTTCACGACAGCATGCAAGGAGCATGGTAAGGTTTGTGTGGGTTTTGGTGGCGCAGAGATGGCAGACCCCAGATAGCATCAGGTGGCGTTCTGGGTCATGCTGCCCCTGTCAACAGTCAACAGCTATTACCCAAGATACCAGTACAGAACCTCTGTGTTCAGGGACAGCATATCTCTGAGAACTAGAGGCTTGGGGCAAACAAAAGGGAAGGGCTGTTGCTCTGCTTGTGAGTTTTCCAGAGGCCACTGAAAGGCCATTGCTGGAAAGAGGATGAGGGACAAGACTGGCATTTGACCTCATACAAAAATATGATGCTACCATATGCTGAGTGAGAACATTTGGCCTGGTCCAGCAGAGCAGGTCTTCTGTTCAGGGGCGTCGCTAGCCCTCCCGGTGCCCGGGGCACAGGTTGCCCGAGCGCCCCCCAGAAGGGCCCGAGCGCCCCCCCAGAAGGGCGCCTCCACCCGGCCCCCGTGTCCACCCCCACCATTCTCCTTACCTTCTTCAGCCTCCTCGCCGCCGCCGCCGCTGGCCCCGCGCTAACCTCGGCGCGGCTGTTTAAAAGTTGCGCCGAGGTGAGCGCGGGGCCGGCGGCGGCGAGGAGGCTGAAGAAGGTAGGGAGAGCGATGGGGGTGGGCGCTCGGGGGCCCAGGAGCGCCATTGCTCTCCTTACCTCCTTCTTCTTTCTTCGCCGCCGCCGGCCCCGCGCTCACCTCGGCGCGAGTCGGCTCCTTTTAAAATTGGCTGTTCTGCACATGTGCAGAACAGCCAATTTTAAAAGGAGCCGACTCGCGCCGAGGTGAGCGCAGGGCTGGTGGCGGCCAGGAGGCTGAAGAGGCGCCCCGGCTGAAGATGGCGCCCCCGGAAGATGGCACCTGGGGCCCGAAGCTACAGGGCCCCCCCCAAAGAACGCCACTGCTTCTGTTCTTATCATCGTAGAGATCTGAGCATTCTACAGAAAGTATTAAACTGGCGCCACTCGCTTTTTTCCCCCAGCCAAGCGGGAAAACATGGGCAATCTGTTACTTCCTACTCATCAGCAATAACTTTCGTTTCTCTTTTTCACAAGCAAAAGAACCCTCTGGGGGTACCTTTGTCAGGGAAAAGAAAACACCAGAAGACACCTTCTCCTCTCTGCACCTTTGGCAAATGCAAGCAGAGCGCAACCTGCTTCATATGCTTTTGTTTCCCCTGGAAAGGAGGGCCCCTAGAGGGCATCATTTCTAGAAGCAAAGGAGCCTGAGCATGAAACAGATGACATGCATGGGCACATCCACAGAGAATTTGCAGGCACACAGATGTTCATTAAGCATGCCCTGCAGATCTGAGGCTCCAGAAGGAGACGATAAACCCAAGAAGGTGGTGGGGAGGGGAATAGGACGACTTGGAGAGAAGAGCATTTGCTGGGCCACGGATATCGGTCCCTAGAAAATAATTTATCACATGGTTTCTACCCATTTGCATATAGGAATGCACCTACACCTATTACATGTCTCATGACTGATTCCCATGACACTCTTGATGAAGGAACATGTATTTGGGGTCTTCTCTGTCTATACTGTCCTCTGGAAGAAGGAAGCAGTTCAATGTGGTTGGAAAGCCTCTACAGCCTCACCATCGCCATGTTTTCCTTTTGATATGCCCTGCATTCTTGGCTCAAAAGACTGCTGGTTCTGCTCTGGGGAAAACAGCCACTGCAAGAGTGAGCGCGGTAAATATTGCATCTCCGCCCCAAGGCTGGCTGCTACTACTGATGGCAACATTCGTATCCAGGATGAGGCAGTGTCACTGGCAGATCCTTTGGACATGGCAAGGTGATAAATGAAGGCTGGAAGCTCTCTCCAGCCATGGCCACCTGCAGGACCTTCTTTTGGGTCCAGTGGCAACCAAAATCAGAGAGGGGCTGGAAATACATGTATGTGCAATGGAGTGGTTAACATATCAATCAGCCCCCAGAAGAAACGAGAAAAGGAGCATGGGCCAGCGGCCACCACCTTTCCTACCTAGCTTCTGCATGCAAGCATGTAAACGTGCCTCCAGGACGAGCACACGCTGTTGGAGCTCTTCATAGTCGTAGGCGCCCATCTCTTCCTGGATCTGCAGCAGGCTGCCCGAGAGGTTCCTCACTTCCTCTTTGAGCTGCACGATAGTGCGGGTGTCCGACTTGTACTGGTCCAGCACGGGGATAAGTGGCATCAGCTCTGTCATCTTGTCCTTTAATTCCTGCCAGCAGAGAAAAATGAGAAATCCATTGCAAGGGCCAAGAACCGTACTTTTGCATCCTCGCAACCAACGTCAGCACTCTGCTATGAACATTCCACACGTGGGGGGGCTACCTGGACTCTGTGTGCCCAGGGGTTTGCCATGCACACTTGGAATCTCAAGGACAAAACCGTAAATGCACCCCCACATCAGTTGAGATTAATGGTGGAGAGCATGTTCAAATCACCGCTATTACATTGCAATGGAGGGACAGGGGGATCCTTTCCCAGTCGCTACTTCCATGCACTCTGTTGAGGAATGTGTATGTGCCATCCTCATTCAAAAATATGATGCTACCGTATACTGAGTGAGAACATTGGTCCCTGTAGCCGAGTATTATTTACACCAGTTCTTCATGGTTTCAGGCAGCTGAGATGCTTTCCAACTGGAGATGCTACGAATCAAACCCAGGACCTTCAGCATACAAAGCGCATGCTCTACCACTGAGCTATGGCTCCTCTCTGAGCTGCCCTTTAGACAGGTTGTTTGTCATCACTGGTCTTCTCCAACAGCATGCATCCACGATCTGGATGTGTTCTGTAGTGCCCTCAAGGGATGCAGAACTCAAACATTTCATATTTAGATACAGTATTGGTGCCTGTCTATAAAATGCAACATGAGGAATAGACCTGGGAGTGTCCAACATCCCTCCTGTTGGCTGAGTCAAGACACATGCGAAAAACGAGAAGATCTAGAGCAGGGGTTCTCAACTAGTGGTACGCGAGCCACGGGTCAGTGGTACTTGAACCCCTGGCCAGCAAGATGGCGGCCGTGTCGTAGCCCTAAAAGTGGCAGCTCAGGCTCTGCCAAGGAGGCAGAGCTCGAGCGTGCAGACTCCCTGCACTTGGAAGGGCCGTCCCACCCACCCTTTCCTTCTTACCTTGTGTTTTCTGGGCTTCGGTGTGGTGAAAACCCAGAAGTGGTGATTACATCATTGCCACTTACTTCCGGCGGTACTCCTGCAGCGGCAGCCATGTAGGTAGTACGCCGCGCCAAGTACGCTGAGAACCCCTGATCTAAAGTTATGAAGGTTTGGCTTCCATATGGAGGCCTACCTCATGTGCACAGATGGGGAGTGGCCCACTCCTTCAGTTCCTGGCCAAATTAAAAGCAAAGAAATGGGGCACTTAAGTCTGATGGAGAAAGTTGTGTCTCTCCCCACTCTGGGTTGTGAGAGTAAAACACAATCTGAGACATTCCTGTGATTACTAGAACTAACTGGCTGAACAAAGTGAAACTTTTGGTTTAATTCACCTACTTGTCTGTTCAGCCTTACAGCCCAATCCTAACCAACTTTCCAGCGCTGATGCAGCCGTGCCACACTGCATTTTTTTTTGGGGGGGGGAGTCACAGAGGCCTCTTCAAGGTAAGAGAATGTTTGTTCCCTTACCTCAGGGCTGCATTGCGGTTGCACCGGCATGGAAAGTTGGTTAGGATTGGGCTGTTAGTGTGTTTGTTTGAACCACAATATCCCCCTGTGAAGAATGAAACAGAGGAATGAAACTTGGTGTGAATGTTTAGGGTGCAGTGCTCTAAGGTGTGTGTGGTTTTTTTTTTTGGGGGGGGGGGCTGTAGCTCAGTGGCAGAACACATGCTTTCAATGCAGAAGTTTCCAGGTCCAGTTCCTTGTATCTCTAGGTAGATCTGGGAAAGACCCCTGTCTGAAACAGGTTGCTGAGAAAGACCCCTGTCTGAAACAGAGTTGCTGAGAAGTCAGTGTAGACAATACTGAGCTAGATGGACCAATGGTCTAACTCTGGATAAGGCAGCTTCATAAGTTTCAAGTTTAAACATCAACTTGAGATCTGTATCCATTTCAAAGGAAAATGTATCCCCTCCCCTGCAACCCCCCCCCCCAGTAATATCATATCTGTCTTGAAGATTGAGACATCAGAATGAGAATTGGTGTGCACATTTAGGATGAAAGTCTACATTTCAAGTTCAAACACCCGTGTTATGCAATATCTCCCTTGAGCACTGAGGTACCACACTGAAACCTGCTATGTATGTTTAAGCCACAATGCTCCACTTGACATTCAAACAAGTTGATCCATACCCAGGTTATGGTGCAGGGAAAGAGAAGCAAAACACTTTGTAACATGATATCCAAGGCCTCCGGTTTACTAGTTTACGGCTGCAATCCTATAACACTTTCCTGAGAGTAAGCACCATTGAACACAATGAGACTTACTTCCGAGTAGATATGCATAGGATTGTACTGTACTGCAATTCCATGGAAAGCTCCAGAGCAGAACTTCATAACTATATGTGATGAAATACGACACTCACTTTTGTCTGTGGGCTTAGCTCAGACTCTCATGGATTAGGATCTTCTAGGTTATGATGATGCAGCAACCACACCCACACACACCCACACACACACACCTGCTGTGACTGGAGAGAAATATGCTGCCATAAAGTAGCATTGTTGAAAAAGGCAGTCAGATGCTCCAGAACATGGAGGTCCAACTCACAGTGGAGAGTCAACAGTAAGCTTAGATTGGAGAGACTGGAGACCTCTGCTCTGTGCTCAGCTATGAAGGTCACTGGATGACCATAAAGCCAGTCACTCTCTTCCAGTCTAACATTCCTCATTGGGTTCTTGTGAGGACAGTGGGTTAATCCCATATGTGCTGCTTTGAGCTTCTTGGAGGAAGAAGGGGCTACCAACAAAACTCCCTTGCCCACATGGGGAAGAACCACCTTATACATGAGTAACTTGCTTTCCCTATAAAAGGAACTATGACCACCACCTCAATTGGCTTCACTTTCCATTCAAGCACAGAGACATTGCCTTGTTCTATTCCATTTTCCTCTAATGACGATCAAAGCATTTGTATGTACCTTGGTTGGTTAATGATGCCAGAGCTCCTGGAATAATGTAAGAGACTCATCAACATTCCAAAGGAACACTTTGCATTTCAAATTCAAAGGTAATAATGATTATGCTTAGTCACCCTGCCTTTTTTAAGAGCATAATTTAATTACTCACTATAGCCCCGAATAACAGCCCTCATTTGACTGGGATGCTGAGTGAGACTTGATGAAGGAACGGCAACTTCCACAGTCCAAAAGCATTAAAATGAGGGTGCCAGCTAGCTCATTACAGGTTTGTAGCTCTTCACCCCCCCCCCCCCGGACATCTCGAGAGGAGGCAAATAGCTAGAGCAGAAGGGGCAACAGTGATGTGAGAGTTTTCCTTTTGTTTATTAGCAACCCCATGGGTGATTTGAACGTCCAGGATGTGCTGTGCTGAGAGAGGCTGTTTTAACCTTTTCCTTGCCTTTTCTGGATGTCTATCATCCCATTCACCCAAAGTTGCTATCAGCTGAGGTGGGAGTACACGCACAGGGGCAGCATTTTCCTCCATGGAGCTCATAGCAGCTCTGGCTGGCGCGCGCACGCGCGCGTGTGTGTGGGTAAATGTGTGTGTGATTCATGCTAGAGAAAGGGCGTGAGAAGGAAAGTTAAATCACCCTCTCACAGAGCATCACTTCCTCAATCTTCAAAGCAGCCCCATGGGGTTGTGATGGTGTAGTGGTTTGGGAGTTGGACTTAGACCTGGAAGATCCAGGTTCAAATCCCCGCTCAGCCACGAAGCTTCCTGGGTGACCATGGGTAAGTCACTATCTCTCAGCCCCACCTACCTCACAGGGTTGTTGTGAGGACAAAAAGGAGGGGAGGAAATATGTACACCACTCTGAGCTCCTTGGAGGAAGGGCGGTATAAAAAAATGTGAAAAATAAATAAATAAATGGGCTCAAAAAGTATGAGTGATCCTAATAATGACTCTCCCACATTACTTTTTAGGTGGGCCCTGGAAGAATGCAGATGATCTTGGAATTCTGTAACAGACAGTGGCATGGAACTGGAGTGTGAACCAAGAGGATTCTGGCTTGTGACGTCACTATATCTCAGCTTGAATATAGCTGAAAACTGCCCTCCTCCACCAATGATCCAGATGTCAAAGGGTGCAAGAAATCAGTGCTTGACCCACAGGGCTCTTAGCACCTGACACATAATAGGGGAAAACAAAAAGAAAGATTTTTGTAACAGGCAAAATGTCCCTTATAACAGGGAAAGTTCTAAGAGAACTATTCTATACAATTCTGAATGGGGTGGACAGAGCCGGTCAGACTCCTTTATTCCTCCGAACTGCAGGATATAAGAGGGTCACTTTGGCGAGAGAGCATGGGGAACTTGAGCCCGGTTCCACTCCCCAAGAACAGCCTGTAAAGATTCTCTCACACGGTTTTGTGCTGTTGGCTCCCGCCACAGTTTCAGCAGTCTGACACCCAAAGGTGAGATGCGGGGCAGGTGCCAGCTGCTGTTGGCCTTTGGCAATTCCTGCATCTTCTTCTGGGCTCTCTGAACTTTAAAGGCCAGAGCTCACTTGCTGTGGAGAGCTGGCTGTGTGTGGTTGATGGCAAGCTGCGAGGCTTAAAGGTGGTAGAGAAATTGCTGCTGCATTTTTTATGACCTTGGCACAGAGCGAAGGGGGGAGGTCATGAACAAACAGCGGCAAGGAAGGGGAGGCCTTGGAACAGAAAATGCAGGTGATGTGGAAGGGGAAGCAAAAGCTGAGCTTGCTGACATTTGTGCACGGAAAAAGGAGGGGGGCTCTAAATAACATGGTGAGATGCGACTGCAGAACAAGAACTGGGGCAATCAAAAAGGGCGAGTGGGCATGCACTGTGGAGGAGGTGGCCGCACAGAATATGCGTGTGCACGCACGAAGTAGTAAGAAGGGAAATGCAACATGCTGAGAAGACTTGATGCGCAAGTAGTCTCCCCAAGGAACTGTCGTTCTGTAAAGGGGGCTAGAGACCTCCTTTTACCAAATACAGCGGACCCTTTCTATCCACGGGTTCGGGATCCGCGGATTTGTCTGGTCCCAGACCCGCAGGAGACTGCGGTAAAAAGGAAAAAAAAAAAGAAAAAAACATGGGTGTTGTTTTTTACTTTTTAGCAGCAAATCCATTCTGAAGCCTCTGCAGGGCTTCTGGAAGCGTAACGACCCGCTTCCTGGTCGCATGAAAGCTCTTTCCCCCTCCCAGCCTTGTCCCAGAATGCATTCTGGGGCAAGGCTGAGAGGGGGGGAAGAGCCTTTGCATGACCTGGAAGCTGGTCATTAAGCTTCCAGAAGCCCTGCAGAGGCTTGAAAATGGTGCAGTTTGCTTCTAAGGCGGTTTTTTTTTCCTTCCCTCCCTTTTTACAGTGTTTTAAAGCAGACCCTGGTATCCGCGGATCCTCGCTATCCGTGGTGTGTGTGTGTGTGTGTGGAACGGATCCTCTCTGGATAGCGAGGGCCAACTGCATACCTTCCTGTTAAGTGCAATGTGAGAGACCTGGCTCCTAATTCTATTGTTGACTAACATTTCTCACAACAACAACAGAATTAATTGCTATGCGCTTAGTGACAAGCCTAAGGAGAAATCACATAACTCAGCAGTGCTCCTCGGCACTCAAAAGGGGAAATAATTGGTTGCCCTTGACTAGGTCTTCATGCCGCTCTCCTAGTGCATTTGTAAGAACTGATCTTAGATCTGGAGTAACTCAGATGTGAATTTATTCTGGTATACACGGGTCACCTCCAGTATTTGGCTCATACTATGCAGCAGGTAATTTGCCTGGTGAGCCACCAGTTGGTGGATCCCAGATTTTTCAGTTACACAACTAAGTAGCTCATGCAAGCCTGATGGTCTCTACCCACCTGCATGCAAAGTGCTTAGATCTCAAAAGAATGCAGGGGGGGGTTCTCTCTCATGCCACCCACTTTGTGCAACTCCCTTCTCTGTTTAGTTTCAGCCAACAAGTTGAAAAAATTTTTGTTCTCCAAGGCAGGTTTCCGCTGAGTGCCTTGTTTGTTTTACTGCTGCAATTACCTGCGGTTGTTCTATTGTTTTTATGTGGTTTGTATGTCATTTCAAGAACGTCTTTGCTGGAAAAGTGACGAAAACGTTTTATGAACAGAGAATTCTCAACATCCTCAGTTCCCAGGACTATTTGAGGGCAGTCATAGCAGGTTAATTGGGGTCAAGTCCATGTACGTTTGTGGTATGTGAACTAAGTTATGTCCTTCCCTAACCACTATGCTTCCAAGTAGAATCCACTTCCACTTTAGGTGGGATACATCTGCTTTCCACATTGACTAGAAAGGTCTGCCACTGCGGCATCATTTTCCCAGTCTAGGATAGTGTAACCAGGTAATAAAAGGGTTTTAAATAGAGGTACAGGCCAAGGTGGCTTAGTGGTTAAGACGCAGACCGGAAGGTAGGCAGGACAGTAGTTCGAGACCTGAGTGCCACTTGACGGTGTGAGCTACTGTCTTCGGCCCCAGCTCCTGCCAACCTAGCAGTTTGAAAGCAAGAAATCACAAGTAGATTAATAGGTGCCGCCTCGGCGGGAAGGTAACAGTGTTCCATGCGCTTCAGCGTTTAGTCATCCCAGCCACATGACCACGGAAGTATCTTTCAGACATCGCTGGCTCTTTGGCTTTGAAATGGAGACGACCCCTAGGGTTGGTGACTAGCTTTTGAGCAAGAGGAACCTTTACCTGTACCTTACAGGTTGATTACCCCTTTATCCGGACATCTGAAATCCAGACATTTTGGGAGCTATGACTTTTATGTAAAAAGATGTTTTCCAGCACCTGGCTGGCATAGCACAAGGCATGCTAGGGCACAAAATTATTAAAAATATTGTATAAAATTACCTTCAGGCTATGTGTACAAGGTGTATATGAGACATAAATGCATTTCGTGTTTAGACTTGGGTCCCATCCCCAAGATAACTCATTATATTTATACAAATATTCGAAACTCCAGACAACTTCCCATCCCAAGCAGTCCGGATAAGGGATACTCAATCTGTATCATCATGTGGGATGTTGTTTGAATGTCAGGGACTTGGATCTCATCTCTTTCCTTTCTCATGTCCTGCTAAATGTCCTTACAAGAGAGCTAATTAGTATCCTGATAGCATGGTGCTGAGGAACATCTGCCCAATAGCTGTCTCTCAACCACCACCTGCCAGCGCCATACTGCTAGCTGTCAGTCTGGGTCACAGGTCAGGCCTGCAAACCCAGTGGCAAACAGCAGCAGTGACCCAGCGTGTTGGCAGCTTGGAAAGGCTCCATCCGTTCTAATTAGCTTGGCAAGATGAGGCCAGAATTGTTACGCAAGGAGACAAGGGACTCCGTGGCTTCACTGTGGGAGCATCCGACGGAAGAAACCACAGCTTTCCAACAATGCCTGGAGAGACAAGTCAGGTTCACTGGCCTCCGTTTCGAAGGGAAACTGAGGAACAAAAACATGCAGAACTAGACAGAGCTGAAAATATGGGAAAGGAAGAAGAGAACTGAGACTGAAAAAAAAAAGGGGGGGGGGAAATCACTGTTGTAAAAGCCAGCATCAGATATGAAAAAGGTAGAGGAAACTGGACAGCAAGGGGCAAAAATGAGGACATTGTGTAAAGCAAGAGGCTGGGTAATTAGGAAATGTCAAATTCAAAGAGGGAAGAAGGGGTAGGAAAAATGGGTAATGTTAAGGTCTGAATGCAACAGTTAGACCTCTGGGTCTATGTAAGGAATTGGATGGGTAAATATGGCATGTAACTAGATGGACTGAAAGAGATTTGGGTATGGGCAAGGCTTGAATTAAAGCCATGATAAAAAACCTTTCGTTGCTGTATCAAGAGGGCAATGTCTGAATTTCCTTCCAGCTGACATAGATCTACTGCTGAAGCAATGGCTAGAAGCAATTCATTAAAAAGAAATGAGAATCTTCTACCCACCTCTAGCATGACATGGAGACAGGTGACAAATACTCAGGGTTGAAACTGATTTATACTTGGGTAAATATTGCAAAAAGGATAAGTGTACAAAATCTCGTTGAGAGTGAGATGGGAAGTATATGGGGCATGTGTGCATGTGCGTGTGTATGAGAGAGAGAGAGAGAGAGAGAGAGAGAGAGAGAGAGAGAGAGAGAGAGAGAGAGAGAGATGCATTCAGAGACTAGTTACAACCAGAGACTGAATGAGGTGACAGAACTGGAACATTAACTGTGCCCCAGGCACAATGATGTGTAATGACCTTGGGGAAAAAAAAGATGTAACAGTATTCAACATTCTTCAAATAAGGGAAACAAATACTGTCTCTGTTTTGAAAGAGCCTGACTCCAGTCATGACTGGCCCATCGCTTGGCTAATGGAACATTTTTTTCCCAGATACTTGATCTGGAAGGGAATGAATGAGTCAAGATGATGAGAGCACACAGTATCCTTAATAGTATAACAACTGCCTTGCTAGATCAGTCTAAAGGTCCAGGAGTCCAGCAGCCTGTTTATAACAGTGACCAAACAGTGGTTCACAAACAGGATAGTCTTCCCTGCTGCTTGTCCTCAACATTTGATTTCTAAAGGTATATTATCCCTGAACATAAAAGTTCCAAAAAGTTATCATGGTTGATAGCCATTGATAGACCCATCATTTTCTCTACTGGTGCTTAAATCTGAAGGTTATCAACATCATTATTAGGGGCCTGGATGCCAACAGTCATGAATCTGGAAAGTGGCCCCAAAGCTGAGGGCAGACATGGATTAGCAAGATCCATCTTAGCATCAGTTTCAAGGGTGTACAAGGATCATGATCTGATCAACATAAACATGAGGATGCAGTCTTGTGATAAGGCAAAGAACCCCGGCAAAGGGGGATGGAAGGTGAAAGCAGGAGAGATAATAATGGTATCTAGTTAGAAAGGATGAAACAGAAGTCCACACACAGGTCACTGGCAGGATGGCTGGGACTGTTGACCTGTGTTACCTATATCAGTAATTAAGAGGGCAGAAAGCGAGCTAACTGTATACCAGGGGTGGCCAACCTTGCACCATTAGGGCTACTGTGTTCTTAAGAGTTGTGTAGAAGACAGAATCTGGGCAGCTGCAAGTGTTGATGGTGCTGCTAAAGCAGCTGCACCTGCTGAAATGCCCTCACCTATGCAACCATTTAAAGGGCCAGCATTCATGTTGAGAGGTTGGCCACCACTGCTGTATACTGAAGAGTGCAAAGACTAGAAAGCTACCAGATCTCTCTAGATTGCTGGATAGACAGAGAGACCTCTACTTTGGACCTCTGCAACATCCACTTACAGGTTCTGGTGCTACAATAAGCTGGCCATCTTACATAAGAGCAGAAGCTCATCCAAGTGACTCGCTTGTTGAGGGTTGATCTTCAGTTTTTCATATCCTGGCATGCACCTGAACCCAACGTATTTTGGCATGCACCACAGGAGGAGGATTAAATTTGTTCCCTCCTTTTCAACTACATGGCACCCAAAGCAGGACCGCAGACTTTGGTTGCCCAATGGTCTAATCAACAGACCTTCCAAGGGGCCATCCCCGATCCCAGCTGTCTCAGGGATGCTATGGCACTGCCGGACTTTATTTCTCCCCTCTCATCCATGCACAAACCAGAGGCCCATTATTCTCAGCAAATGTCTGTAATCACCGTGGCTGGGCTTGAAAAATTACTGGGAAAGGTAATTGAATGGCAAAAGGCCCAGACTATGGATAGTCTATGCTCATTTATCAGCAGCACCAATTCCTCTTTGCAGGTGCCTAGAGGGGGAAAGGAGAGCTTGTTGATTTGCTTGGTTTTTAATTGCAAATATGATGCTCCTCTGGCTGATTCATGGGGGATAGTCTGCAGACAGAGACTACTGAGAGCGAGCAGCTCCAAGGCAAAGCAATCAGTTCCCTGGCTCACCTTGGACAGTATATGCCCTCAACTCTGGGGAAAGGCCAGCGAGAAATTGCTGTCGCCAAGCTAAAGAGTAGTTGTTGCTAAAAGACAAGCAAACAGATGGTAACTACCTGTTTGGGCCATCAAGGACCACAACACATTTCAGGTGTACACATGTACATGCAATGTGTGAACATGGCAAAGACGTGCTTGCAAACGAGTGTACCATACAGATATACTCATCAAGAAGCCATGATTGGTCATGCAGCCCTGCGGAAGGTATGCTTGTTGGTCTCTGGAAATGGCCTTAAGCACTAGCAACATATCTCCAAAGTCTTCTTCAAGATAGCCCAACCTGCATGCCATGGGACATCAAAGCTGTTGGAGTTAAGTCCAGCAGAAATACATCAGCTGCAGCATGAGCTATTTCTGCTTCCATCTTCATCACAGACAGGAAGTAGATTTTTAAGAGAAACAAGGCAGGGAATCATTGACGGCTCAAAGAACACAAGAGTTGAAGAAACATTCATGAAATGTGACATCTGCCATAGAAGTGAATCCATGATTCTTACTTCAACAACAACAAATCTACTTCTAGGTATAGTCTCTAACGAACGTGGAAACTGACGACGGCAAACCTGTGTACAAATGCGCCAATGGAGCGATGGCTCCGTGGGCGCCAGGTGTCATAAACATGCCGTAAGGCACATTTTCGACACCCGGCAAGTAAGTGGTGCTGGCAGAGAGGCTGGCACTTCTCACTCTGTCCAGGGCCACAGTCACCACTGGTGGACCCAGGTAGGTCCTGCATCGGTCGGGGCAGGGGAGACCGGGGTGGAAAGGGAGGGGGCGATTGGCCGGCCAGGCCAGGGATGAGGGAGGGATCATTGGTGGTGCGCTCCGCCGAATTCTATCCCCCGTCCCTGACCTGACACAGGCAGCTCGGATTTGTGCCAGCCATTTTGCCAGCGCACATTCGAAGAGGCCCATTTATCTTGCTGGGACTCTACCTGGGGGAAAGGGAAAAACGGCCTTAGGTGTGCCGCCACTGCATTCTAGACAGGATTGGGCTGGAAACAGGAGTACCCTGAGAGGAGGTGCAGCGGGACCCATCTGGTAATGCTTGCATGGGAAAACCGTGGCTTATTCATTACCTCCTTGGTTTATGATCACTTATTTTCCTCTGACTGGGAAATAACTGATATGATTGATTGCATTATACAGGCACAGTAGTGCCTGCATATTTAAGCTGAGTTTGTTTGTTTTTAGCATTCTACCATTATAAAGCCTGAACATTTTATTCATCATAAAATCAAGACAATCTGTCCTATCCACAGAAAACTGGCAAGGAGAATTTACCTTGTGAGGGGTATAATCTGACCATGTTTCAGAAAAAAAAAACTGATGAGGAACATTGGAGTTATAGCAGTTTTTAAACTGTGCTCTGAACCAGATACTCCTAACCTGTTGGCAACCATTCTCCCCCCCCTCCCTATTTTAAATGTCTTATTTTGGCAGTTGAGATTATATTAAAAAGTCAAAGACATTGTAAAGGAATACTCTTTCACTGGACTCAAGAAAGTCTGTTGTGTATTTTTTTAAGTTATGAGGCTTGAAAGTTACCATTTTAATTCACTTTTTTTTAAAGGGTACCAATTTTGAATAGGTGTCTGCTTGGGCAATCAAAGCTGCCCTGGTAGAAGAATAATTCCAAAACAAAAATGGCTGTTGGTGTTGGTGGGATGAGTCAGCTGCAGCAGTCTGTATTGGGTAAAAGGGGAAGGGGAACTGCTGCATCTGTGCGTGTTTCAGTCCAATCCTAACCCCCCCCCCTGCCAATGCAGCTGCATCAACAGAGTGCGTGCTGCATCCTGCGGGAGGGGGGCGGAGTAGCGGAGGTCTCCTCAAAGTAAGGGAACATTTGTGGCATGCAGTGAGTTTTGTCATGTGTAGTGCACGTGTGATGCCTGTTTGCATGTGGCAAGTTGTGGAACTGGTTTTCATGTGCCACGTTTCAGCATCCATTTTCATGTGTATGGAACACAGCATATTGTAGCAAGTGTGCAGCATCTTTTACTATACGTGTTGCACCAGGTGGCACAACAGGTTGTGGCACCAGTTTTTATGTGGTATGTGGAGATGCTTGTTAGCAGGTGTCGTGTTGCAATTCCCACTTTGCGAATGGCATGCTGTGGCACATGAATGGTATATAGCAGGGGTGGCCAAACTGTGGCTCCTGAGCCACATGTGGCTCTTTGACGTATAATGTGTGGCTCTTGGAAATAAGTTGGCTGAGCTCCTTTTTGCATCACAATTAATATAAAAGGTAAATAAGAAATTTGCAAGCTTTATAATTATTTACCAGTTATAAACTGAGAGTTCACTGTATCAAAACATAAGTTTAATGTTAATAGTGAGTCAATATATTTAAGTGCTTCTTAAATATTGCGGCTCTCAAATATCGGAAGTTTATCGTATGTGGCTCTTACATGAAGCACGTTTGGCCACCCCTGGTATATAGTGTGTTGAAGCATGCATGTGGCATCGTTTGCTCTGCATGTGGAACATTGTGGTGCCCATTGTGTGCTGCATGTTCAGCATGTGTCTTGTGGCATGTAAGATGTAGTATGTTTGTCATGTTTGTAGCATGTGGTGTGTTTCAGCATGTGAGTGGCATGTTTTGCAGCATGCATGTCACACCTGTAAGAATCCTGCATTTGGCAGTGTCTGTATATAGTATGTTGCCGCACTCACTTGCAAGTGGTGCACTGTGACCCCCATTTGCGTGTACCATGTTACCACATGTGTGTGGCATATCGCAGCCTCTGTTGGTGCAACACATTGCAGCATGTGTCGTGACATGCATGTCGCAGCATGCATATGGCGTGTTGCAGCATGTGTGTGGCGTATATTGCTGTATGCGGCAACACCTATTTGCACATAGCACCACCAGCATGTAGTGTGCTGCACAGCCAGTTTGCATGTGGCAAGTGGTAACGTATACACTGTAGAATGTGCACTGCAGCATGTTGTGTGGCATGCAGCATGTTTTGTCATGCATGTGGTAGGATGAGACACCTTTGAACGCAGCTTGTATGGAAGGATGTGGTGGCTCTGCCTCCACTTGACCAGGCTACTGGGATGCAGTCTTCAAGTTAATCAGATAGAGGACAAAACCTGAAGTCTTTTGCTCTCCTTAAGGACCGCTTCTTCGTGCATATTAAGGAGCAGAAATATCTAAAGATACGCTGAAAATGCTAACGTCTCTGTTATTAGCAGCCAAGCAGATGATTGTCAGAGCTTGGAAAGCTGAAACAATCCCTACAATGGAGAACTGACTCTCTAGACCCCCGGATAATGGAAGAACTTCTTCATTTATTATAAGCTGTAAGAGATCAGAAGATTTCCTCACAGTACGGTTCCCTTTTATCTCTTATGTGCAGAGCAAGCCAGAGAGGAGTCAGACTTTTCAATGTCAGGAAACAAGGGTTTTATTCATTCGTTGCACATTTGTTTCATGTTTGGATTTCATTTTTATTGTGGGGCTTGTCACTGTTAACGCTATTAAGCAGTTGTTCGGTGAAGACTCTGGTTTGCCTTTGCTACGTATTGATCTTATAAGTAGGCTTGGTCCCTTACTGCTATACAACCTTTCCCTGCAGTGTAATGGCTTCCTGCAAAGGCTGTAAACTATAAAGGGCAAAAGGTGTGGCCTGGAGATTGAACTGTTGCCCTGCCTGAAGACAGCTAAGCAGGTTCAGCCCTGGTCATCGCTTGGAAGGGTTGTCCTGGTTCAGCAGGTTATTTTGTAAATGGCAGTTGTTACCTTGTAAATTGCATAGTTATCTCGTAAATGGCGTTTAAAGTTATGGTGGCTAGTGAATTTTGGCGTTCTTAGGTAATTTTGAAAATTCAATATCTCAAAAAAAAAATTGAAAAAAAAATGTTTTTAAACATCTTATGATAAGGTACAAATCTACCAAAAATGAACAAAATTCATGACATCAAGTTCCAAAATGGATTTTTCATCGTTTGATTTGACATGGAATCAGTAGCGTCACTAGGACGCACGTCACCCTGGGGCAGGGGGCGCAAGTCACCCTAGTGACGCTACGATATCGCGGCGCGGGGGGGCGACCCGGCTCCCTCCCCCCGCGTCGCCCTCCGGACGCTCCGAGGCCGGCCCGGGAGCCAGCCTCGGAGCATCCGACCCCGTCGGCGCTCCAGGGCCTTCTGAAAGAAGGCCCAGGCAGCGCGTCCATCCGGGTATTTCCCGGAATTTCGCCCATGCGCAGACCCGTTTTGAGGGCAAAAAGCCGACGGGGTCGGACGCTCCGAGGCCGGCTCCCGGGCTGGCCTCGGAGCGTCTGAAGGGTGTCGCGCGTCACGGAGGTGGCGCGCGCGTCACCCGGGGGCGCCCCGCCCACCCCGCCACCCGGGGGCGCCCCAACCACACCCCGCCACGCTCCAGCGACGCCCCTGCATGGAATGACCCAGAGGTTAAAAGGCAAGCAAAACATGCATAAAACCCTGACATGAATAACTAAGTACTGCTGCCCTCTTCTTTTTCATTAATGCTGTTCCAGGAGTCCCGTCCCTGCACTCACATGCAGGCATGCCTTCCGCTAAAACAGTCTTCGTTTCCGGTGCTGCCCAACTGGGGCAACAACGCCAACATCCCTGCGCGTGACTTTGTAAGACTTCGGGTTGGTGATGTCCTGGGTTTATCCACGTGGTTGATTTACAAGCACCTGGGCACTTCCACCTGGCCCTTGAGCTGGTCTGGTGGGCTGGAGTCAGAAGTGGTGACTAGAGGGGGGCGGTGGGCCCC
Source organism: Plestiodon gilberti rubricaudatus (assembly GCA_026170595.1). Lineage (NCBI taxonomy): Eukaryota > Metazoa > Chordata > Lepidosauria > Squamata > Scincidae > Plestiodon > Plestiodon gilberti. Next base: position 121,393,485 of record JANXHW010000002.1, read on the forward strand.
AGGGCAGCACATGGGGGGCAACAAAGTGCCCATCAGGGGCATCAACTGTGCCGCAGCGGTGGTTAAAAAAAAAAAAAGCTATGCAGCTTGGAGGATTGGCCCACCTGGGCTCCTAGGAGCCTAAATCTAGCGAAAAAATGCCGGGGGGAGTTTTTTGCCGCGACACGGTGGGAGCGTGGATGCCACTGGCGGGGGCGGGACTTGTGGTGTTACAACGCGCGGAGCGTTGCCACAGAGGCTAGCTACGCCTCTGGCTGGGGTGCCCAACTGGCTGGCACATGCTGCTCCCAGCAGGAGGACTAGCTAGGATTGTTCTTGGGGAAGCCAGACCAAAGGGGTGCAAGTCCACACTCTGACCTGGCTGCCCTGCCATGTGGCTCTTCTATAATGGCGCTGAATTCAAAGAGGCTCTTACAGCCTGGCATAGAAGGCTGAAGCATCACAGAAGCCCTTGGGTAGTGGGAAGGGACCCCCCCCCAAGCAAAAAATAGGAGGGAAATCCAGGATTTTTTTTACCATAGCCATTCATCGAAACATGGAAGGCCTCTCTGTCTCTCATTCCCAACAAAGAGGGCAACTGGAACATTCAGTGCTCTATGTCTTCCTTTCCATCTCCCTAATTAATTCTTTCTCCTTTCCCTTCTCCTTAATAAATTGCTTTATTAGTGCTTTGTGCAGTGCCTGGCCATTTCCCCAAACTGCCCCCGCACCCTAGTGCAGCAGCTGTTAATTAGGAACGGTGCCCAGCTCACCACTCCCATTTTTGTCCTCTTTCTCCTGGCCATCTCCCGATTCCCCAACAAGGGGTCCTTTGGGCCACATCCTTGCTTTGCTGACGGCGTTACCCAGCAGTCCCCAGGGCGGCCCACCACCTGCATGCTGTGATTAAAACCAGCCAAGTGGTTTGCCACAGCTCTGACATTTAATCAATGCCTTGTCTGTTGCAGCTGTCAGGTTCGAGGCCACGCTGCTGAACGGCTACATCTCTTTTGGCTGCATTTCACAGCATGGAGAGGCGACAACTCCCAAAGCAGCCACAAGTACTCTCACTCTGCTAGGGTAATTCTTAAGGTGTTTAAAGCTCCCCAGGTTCCTTGTGCACCCACAGTTCAGAAGGGGACATAAGAAAAGTCCTCCTTGTCACCGGCATGGCCGCTGCAGTTTCCATTTTCCTTCACATCTTCCAGTTTATTGGCACTGATCCCGAGTGAGGCTAAAGCCTTACAAGAACATGCCTTGGTATGGGGAGAGGTGTTCCTATACTGGACAGAGAGCTTGGTTGCCTGGCTTTTTCACCCCATTCACAGCAGGTTCTTTTGACTCACCTGTGGGTCTCATCTGGACATATGAAGCTGCTTTCTGCTGAGGCAGACCATTGGTTCATCTAGTTCCATATTGCCTACTCTGGACTGGCAACATCTCTCCAAGGTTTCAGCCAGGAACCTTTCCCAGACCCACATGGAGATGCCAGGGTTTGAAATGGGGATCTTCTTTGTTCAAAGAGGTGCTCCACCATGGGGCTGCAATCCCCTCTTTATTGCGCTCCCACCTCACCTCTGCATCATGGCCTCGGATTCCTGACGGATTCCTCACAAATGAGTGCCAAGTGTGCACCAAGATCCATAAGCTTCATTGCGCTTCCCAGTGGCCCATCTGTGGACTTTTGGAAGGAAAAGTTGGCTGGGGTAGCAAAACTTGCTGCAATGGACAAGAGGCTGCAGCTATTCTATGGCGGTGGGCAGACTGGTTGGTACAAGAAATAGAGGGGAGGGATGTCACACACAGAGAAAGTTGTGTGTGTGTGTGTGTGTGTGTGTGTGTGTGTGTGTGTGTGTGTGAGAGAGAGAGAGAGAGAGAGAGAAGGGTTGGGTCTCATACCCTGAAGTCCCCAAGAGTAGCCACAAAAAGCACAATGCAAGATGAGGTACTTTGCAGTGCCCAGACTGCGTGAATCACTGCCGCTTATTCATTTAGTTTACTTTAAGCATTTGTACTCTGCTCTTTAGCAAATACTTTAAGCATTTGCACAACAGGTCCAAGAGCCCTTTACATGAAATCATTCAATAGCAAATCATTGCAAAAGGAAAAGGAAGCGTTGGTATGCTTCTCCGGCTTTTTTTTCTCCTTCTCCTCACAAGCCAGTTACTATTTCTATGACTGCTGCGAACAGGGAAGAACACATTCCGCTTTACTTGAGCTGGATCAGACCAGAGGTCCACCTAGTCTAGCATCCCGTTTCCCACAGTGGCCAACCATTAATCCATTTGTATTGGACTTGACCCTTCGGTTTGACCTTGACCAAGAACATGTACCAAGAGCTCATGTATCAAAGTGTCTAAAAGATGGAACTACCAAATCAGGAAGCCTTCAGTTCAAACCTTGCCTCTGCCATGAATCCAGTAGGTGGCCTAGGGCAAATCATCCTCTCTCACAGTGCAATCCTATCCAACTTACACCACCGGTGTAACCCAGCAGTGTAGCGAGAACGGGAGGTTCCAGAATGGAAAGGGGATTCAAATTCTCTCCAAAGGAGGTTTCAAAGGGGTTTTGAATCCCCTTTCCGTTCTGGGGCCTCCCGTTCTCGCTGCGCCACTGGGTTACACTTTCAGTTTCAGCGCCTAATCTGAAATAAAGGGATAATGGATTGATTTACCTTATACGGCTCATCATCATCATCATCATCATCAGGATTAGAACATGACAATAGATGTGACTTGCTTGGAAAATGCTAAAGCTCCATCTAAATGCTAAGTTTTATTTATTTATTTTGCATTAGAACTCAGGTATTGCAGTCAGTTGTTTCACTGCTGGACTTTAGGTAGAGACCTGGGGTCTGAATTGGTCAACAGGCATGGTCCCCTCCGGGCACAAGAGCAGCATCCTTTGTACTGCAGTTGATCTGGGATGATCCTCTCTGGACACAACAACATTCATGCACACTTGCTTCTTTTGCACAAAGGTATTCTGTTTAGTGCATTCTTGGAAATCCCCCCCAAAATGTGGTGACAAGAGATAAGCTCACTTGCCACCACATTGCTCCTTGCAAGGTCAACTCCAACGTCACCTTTTTCATATTTTCATAAGCCAGGCAAACAAGTCCACCAATGTTACTAATCTACATACATTCCAACTAGCCCACCTGTCCATCTATGTGGCTGCTAAGCATTTATAGCACAATGATTGAAAGGTCATTGAAAGAAAGACACACACACACACCAAAAAACCAACTTTCTACCAGTTTGTAGAAGCTCTCATGTTTAGTGGCTTGGAGACAATACTTATTTACCAGAGACAACCAAGCGAATGACTGTTTCCAAGCCTGGTGCCCACACTTGGAGGAATCCCCACTGGGCTTGCTCCATCTCCTCTCCCCCTTCTCAGTGTGCACGCAGGCAGAGCAGTCTGGGAAATAGGAGGCCTGCATGCATCCCTCATATCCCCCTCCATCTGTTCAGTCAAAGAATGAGAGCTTTGGGAGAATCATGCAAATATATTTTACTAACTGTCACAGTCATCCCCAAATTTGAGGCTTCATAGCGCACAGAAATAAAAGTGTTGGAAGGGCTCCAAAAACCATTCAATTCTGAGCAGGCCACCCTAATACTTCAAGTAGATGTGCCTACAATATTGTCTTGAAAACATACTGGGAAGGGGAGGTGGATCAAGACTCACAAAAGGCTGGGGAGCAGGTAGGGCCCATGCCATGGTGACTTGCCAAGAGCAAGCGAGGGTTTCTGGTTGATTTGGTGGTTGATGAAGTCTGGCAAGGTGTCTGGCCGGCGACACCTTGCCAGACACCTTGTTCATGGTTACCCAGTGTGGGGCCTCTACGGGACACTCTGCATAAACCTAGTCCTAGGAGATTAAATTAGGGAGGAATTCCCACAATGCACCTGCAACAGTAGACAGGGCTGGCTGGAGGTGGAACAGGAGCCTTGGAAGCTCAACCACCTTCTCTTTGAATTACTCTCTCAGGGGAGGGAGGCTACTAAGAGATTTACAGCCCAATCCTGTGTAAGTATCCAGCAGGCCGGCCGCCCAGGCTGCCTGCTGGATCCTATCCCCATTCCTGGAGCAGCCCAGAGGTCTACAGTGTAACGCGGGGTGGCACCAATGGGTCTCCTCGGATTTCCACTAGCTTTTTACCTGGCGCAAGCCTGAGGAGGCCATGTAATGGTTGCGCCGGCCCGGGAACAGGACGGGGATATGGCAGCAACCATCTACGCCCCCCGCCCCCCCCGGGCCAGCTCAGCCAATGGCCCAACTCCCTTGCCGCCTGGACCGCCCCCGTGTGCACCAGTGCTGTGCTTACCGTCTCCTGCGGCTGCGGGGACGATCCGGCGGCGAAGTGAGGACGGTGGGCCTCTGCGCCGGCTGCCCTTACTTGAAAGTTGTTGCAAAGTACTTTATGGCACGTTCGCGATGCCTTGGAATGGTAGAACACTTGCTCTGCCGTTTTAACTTTGGGTGGGATTGCGCCCTTAATATCTCCATGAAAGCAGGGTCTGTATCCTCTCTAGGCAACGTGTTTAATTAAAAAAACCAAACTACTGGATGTATTTGTATTTTTAAAAATAATTAAATGAAGACCTAGACACACCAATCAAGAGACAATCTACAAAATATATTCAATAGATACAAAAATGCAATAGATTTCAAATTAGAGGCAAGCCAAAGGTTTTCAACTAAGCTGTCAGTTTGAATGACAGAGACTGTCAGAGACTTCCTGCTCTTCTCTGCACGGAATGGCTCCAACGGCGAGGGGGCGGGGCTGCCTCGTGCCGGCTTGTAAACGGGGACTAGGACGGGGCGTAATTTACAGTACCGCCCCCACCGTAAGAATGCCTCTGGGTGTTCCCAAGTGGTCTCCCATCCAACCACTCAACCATACCAAGTGCTGCTTAGCCTGAGGATGCTCGTTCTATGACTTGCCCTCAGACCACAACCTGGGCCAGCATAGCACATTTGCCCTGCTTCAAATCAATAAATAACCAGATGAGGAGACCATCTGCCCCCTTTCCTTCATTAGTCTTTTGTACAAATTATCACAAGCAAAACTGACTCCCCTCATCATAATTATCAGCATATTCCACTCTTGAATTGTTTTGTTAGTGAAGTCCTTCCTACTTGTTGACCCAAAAACATCTGCTTTCATTTCATGACAAACGAAGAATATTTTCCTGCAGACTTTCAACAACCCTGTTTATGTTTTAACTGACAGTTTTAAGAGGGAGGGTGACATTAGTGCTGCAATGTTGACTGCTACTAATTAACTGACAAATGGATGAAATACTTTTGAATCAACTAAAATGGTACAATTCATTTAACAGCACATTTAAAAGAATACTTATTTTTAATGTACGTGCATGCTGATAAAAATTGCAGGTGGGAGCTTAGAAGAGACATTCTCCCTCCCCTCATACAAAAGGGGGGATGCCTCTGATGTCTGCAGTGACATAGGTCTGCATCATCTGAAAGCAAAGAGTATTATTTTTCATTCAAAAAGACTGCTTGATTCATATGCAAATGTATGTAGATTTAATCTAGCCATTAACGCTCATAAATTAATCGAGTGAGAGTGACAGCCCTAACTAGTATTGATTGTGTAGTTTGATTAGTAATTAATTTCAATTTCTAATCTGCACTCAAAGTACTCAAAACGATTTGTTTTTTTTAAAAAAAATAACATTTTTTTTAAAATACACCAATCAGATCAGCACTAATATGATCAAGAGAGTATATTTCAAAACACAGAGCAGGACCCTCCTCCCAGTTTCCCCCCCATCGATCTTTGCAGATCTGACTACAAGAAAGTGCTACTTTTCTTTTCTTTTTTTTAAATTAAGGCCAATTTATTTTGCTTTGAAGCTGGCAAGTGATTTTATTTATTTTTCACATTTTTATACCACCCTTCCTCCAAGGAGCTCAGAGTGGTGTACATATTTCCTCCCCTTCCTTTTGTCCTCACAACAACCCTGTGAGGTAGGTGGGGCTGAGAGATAGTGACTGGCCCAAGGTCACCCAGGAAGCTTCGTGGCTGAGCGGAGATTTGAACCTGGATCTTCCAGGTCTAAGTCCGACTCCCAAACCACTACACCATCCTGGGGATTTCAAACATCCCCTTCCTATACTGGCTGTCCCAAATCACCACTTCCTCTGTAAAAAGCTGTTTATTTTTGATTGGAATCAGGCTGACCTGGAACTAGAAGTTACAGAGATCATGTGGCTGATGCTTTCAGGAGGTCTGTTTCTCCTTCCCTCTCTCCCCAGATAATATCTAGTAAACTAAAACTTGGGATTGACATCATCATGTTGTGAGTTTCCCATAGTAGCTCTTGGTTGTTTATCCCGCAGCAGACTAACATGGCTACCCCTCTGTACATTTTTTCGTCTTCTTATGTGTTGTCAGATTAAAACCCATTTTCTCCCAGCCCACAGGTGTACACATTTAACTCCTGTTGCGTATATACACCCTTGGGTAAAAATGCCTATCGCAAATACCATTTTAGTTGATCTCTTGCATGCAGCAGTCAATTCAATGGAGCTGGAATGGGAAAATGTGCAGCGCCATGACATCTCGTCACTTGTTCGTTTACTAGATGTTATAAAGGAGAAAAGAGCAAGAGACATGGGCAGTGCCAGCCCATCCATGAGGTCACCCAACCTGAAGTGGTTGCCTCCGATAGCAGATTGGTGGAGGGCGCCCATCTCTGTCCACCAATTTGCTTCCACTGCCCCTCCTTCTCCTTTTACTCCCTGGATTGGAAAAAGGAAGAGGGGGACAGAGAGAAAGAGGAAATGTGGAGTGAAAGAGAGCGCTGAGCTAGAACATTGGAGGGTGGGAGGAGCAGAGGCTGGCACCTCATTGGGTAAGGGGGCAGCATTTGGCCCGCAGCCTCAGGAGTCGGGAGATCTTGGGCCGGCCCTAGACACAGGGTTACTACTTCTGAGGGCAGTCATGCAATCACCATCTTGAGTTTTAGGGGTAATAAATATACATGTTAAGTACAGAAGCATGTAACAGAAGTCTTGAGTTTTTTTTCTAATTGAAAGCAATCTCAGAAAGCTGCAGGACTGAGGAGTGGTGTGTGTTTGTGTGTGTGTGTGTGTGTGTGTGTGTGTGTGTGTGTGTGTGCGTGCGCATGTGTTTAACTCTTCACCTGTCCGCTGTGCTGTGTCCTCAGCCACATTTCCTCTTTGAGGAATGTAATGTACATTACATGTAATGCACATGTAACGTGCAGTTTCCCCCTCAGCCCAAGTTCAGGGGAAAGTAGAGAGAAACTCACAGCACAATCCTAGGTATGTCTACTCAGAAGTAAGTCCCATCCAGTTCAACAGCACTACTCCCAGGTGATCATGTACATACTTGCAACCCTAACAACAGAAGAGTGACCATGTATTTATTCATTTCATTTCTATTCTGCTTTTGTCCATACACAAGGACCTGATGGGGGATACGATGGGGGCATATCACCAATTAAGATAATCCAAACCCTAAAACCCACCCTAACATGGCCAATTCCAGCACAGATTAAAAACACCTTTTGCTGCCTGAGTGCTTTTTGAAAGAACACCTCTATGTGAGGCTGAAAAGTGACCAGGAAATTGAGCCAGACAGATCTGTCAAAGCCTCCAAAGGCAAAAGTTGTGTGGCTCTCTGGATCACACACATCATTCACAAATAATCCTTTTTCCTTTTTTAGTGCCTTGGGGGGGGGTTGACATGGTTTTTTTTTTTTTTTGCACCACTGCTCCAAAATGGCTTGCTAGTAAGTCCCATCTTCTCAGCCCTGTCCCAAATTTCCGTCACATGAAATCAAATGTCCCTCCAGAGACAGTGACACTGCCAAGGAGGAAGGACCTGGTCGAGCACGGGGTTACCTGGAAACTCTTGGCGTTCAGGTTTTTCTCTGTGGCTACTTTCAGCTTGGAGTCCAGCCCCTTCATCAGCGACTCAGTGTTACGGACATATTGCAAGTCCCGATAGGTTCGAAGGTCCAGCACCTCCATGGACTGGGAGATGTTTTGCACCTGCTCAATGGAAAAAAAGAACACAGAAATTAGACACACCACCTAAAGAACTGTAGGAAACTATTGTGACCATGGGGAAGGGGGGAGATTGTGAACAGACTCGCACAACTGGGATGATTCTGTGAGCTGGCAGCTTCCCCATCAGTCAAGCTCTGGGTCCATCTGTAGCAATTTCAGTCCTCCCCATCTGGGAGGGAGGACTCTGGAACCCTGGATTATGACATCACCAACTGCCAAGTACCAGATGTAATGTAAACCAGCATCTTAGTCCATCTGCACCTAGACTCCCATAAAAACCTAACACTGTACCTTTTAAGCTATTATGTAAATTGTCAGCTGCTTTGAGAACCAGTCCAAGCTGAAAAGCAGGGTATAAACGTAATAAACCAAGTATAGATACACGGGCTGCAACATTTAGTTGATCAGCCAACTGATCAGTTCAATTGATTCAAATAACCTTCTGATTGAATAAAAAGTTACCCCCAATTAACGAGACAACCAATTGTTAAAAAGAAAAAAAGTTAGTTATCTTTAATAAGTACCAATGAAAAGCGCAGCTGGCAAACTCCACCTTCAGAAATGCATTCCTCCTTTTCACTCAAGCAGGAAGGGATGCCTCCTCTAAGATGGTGTGAGATATACATTTATTGAAGGTATGTAAACCCTGTCAATTTTATTGTAAAATAACGCTTACAAAATGTCTTTGGACATTGTTTCATGCGCAAGGTGGCTTTCTAATTGAAACCACAGAGGAGGGGGCCACAGCTCAGTGACAAGGCACACACTTTGTATAGGCCTCAGGTTCAATTCCCGGCATCTCCAGGGAGGGCTGGGAGAGAGTGAAACCCCTGGACAGCTGCTGCCGGTCAGTGCTGACAACACTGAGATAGATGGACCACTGGTCTGACTCAGCAGGCGGCAGCTTCCTACGTTCCTAAATGCACAGGCATCATCATTGGACTGGTAGAGAAGTGGTGAGAGAGGAAGAAAGTAGCCTAAGCTGTATTTTAAGCCCTCCTAGAAGCTCAAGGCACCAGGTATGATACCCCCCCACACACACCTCCCATTGCTTCCTCACAGCAACTCACACAAATCTGAGAGACAGAGAATGGCCCAAGGTCGCTCACAGCGCAATCCTATCCAACTTATACCACCGGTGTAACCAGCGGGGGAGGGCAGGGTGGGAGGCTTTGGAGGGATGGCGAGATTTAAATCCCCTTTGAAGGGGATTTGAATCTCCGTTCTGGGGCCTCCCATTCTCGCTGCACTGCTGGTTACACCGGTGGTGTAAGTTGGATAGGATTGTGCTGTCAGTGAGCTTCTTGGCTGAGAAGAGGATTGAGCCCAGCCCTTCCTGATGCTAGAGTAGACCAACACTCTCAACCACTACACCACACTGGCTCTCACAGACGAAGTCCCACTAGTGTAATTCTACAGGTAAAGTGGCCAGAAGATCAACCGCACCAACCGTTGGTACGGAATGCCTTTCCATCACGAACAAGCAACTGCAGCTTGTCCCCTACACACTTAGGATTCAAAAGCAAGGATGCTGTTCAGGGCAACAGCAGGGCTCCCAATGCAAGCTGCTTTCATCAACCTCAGACCAAGGTATCTCAAACCCCCTGCAGTGGGTTTGGGGCTGAAGGGTGGAGAGGCATATGGAAAAGTGCACCCCCTCCCCTTGGCCCTGAACCCATTATGGGAGCCTTGTCTAGGCAGAAGTGAAGCAAGCAGCCACCCAAACACCCAGCCCTACCCAGTCAAAGGCTTGCACTGATGTGTTGCTCTCTGCTGCCAGGGATTTACCCTGGTATCAGAGAGAAGGACACAATTCTTGGCTGCAGCAGTGGTGGACGATAGTCCTTTTGATCCCCAACGTCTCTGCCATTGGTAGAGATCTCTCCCACCCTGTTGAGCTCCAGTCCCTCCCCTTCATATTCACCTGCACCCAACTGAGGTAACAAACTGCAAATAGGTAGAACCGATGCATCTAAAAAACGAGGCGAGCAAAGTCCATCCTATCCACATATTCTCCTTAGCCCCGCCATTGTGTTATGCACCAGATTGTTTTACATTTTTTGGTTCGGCAGATATACAATGATGCCTTCTCTCCTGGGAGCTGAGCTGGAACCTGCAGTCTGTTAGCACCAGCTGGCATTCAAGCGCCTTTCCTTTGCTTTGCACCCATGAAATATGGATGATAAGGTAACCAGACCGAGCAGAATACTGATCAGAGTTGAGAGAAGAGGAACGTGCTCTCCGAGTTTACTCTTTAAGGAAGGTACTGGGGTTATGAAGGAACCCTGATTTTAATAAAGCTTAATGCGAGGGAAGAAATCTTATCGAGAATTGGTTCCATCCCATGCCAGCAGCACTAGCGTGCAAGGAAAGGGCAACTTTGGCATGCACAGAAACCAGAGTGTTCATCCAAGCCATGTGGCTCTGCTCCATAGACATTCCTACCAGAAGTGGTCCGCATTGGCCCTGAGAGTCAGAATGTGTGGCTGCCACCAAAAGCATATGTTCATGCTTCTGTAATGTCTCCTACAAGCAGGGCCAGCTCAAGACCTCTTAGCACCTGAGGTGGTGTGCCAAATGCTGCCCACCCACCCCCTACCTTGTGACAGTCTCTACTTCTCCCACTCCTTGGACTGGAAAAGGAAGAGGGGAATGGAGAGGAAGAGAAAGTGTGGAGGAGAGTGCTGGAGTGGAGACACTCCCTCTTCCATCACATTCCTCTCTTCCTTTTTCAATCCAAGGAACAAGAGGAGCAGTGGATGCAAGTGAGAGGACGGAGGTGGGCATCCCTGCCAAACTGCTACCTGAGGCGACCACCTCAGTCGGCCTCATGGATGGGCCAAGCCCTGCCTACAACTCCACCTAATGTCCTGACATCACAACATACTGCTTTTCTAGGCCCTTCTTCCAAATCAATGGTTGCTGATGGCAGGGAGCATGGAAACCTGGGATATTATGGTATGGGTAAGTTCTACTGGAGCCGGGGGGGGGGGGGGTGAGCCAAAATCTCCCCCATCCGTTCATCTTCCTGTATGCAGGCAGTGAAAAAGAGGGGATGTTTTGGTAGATCCTTGTGGGTGGGATATGAAATTGGATGCGTGTGCAGAACATTTACCAGCAGAGGTGACGCTCCTTCCATCTGTCAATAACCCCCCCCCCCTCCAAGCAATGTCACACAATCAGGGAGTGTTGTCTCAAGGTTTTTTTTGGGAAGAAATCATTACTACCAGTGTGAGCCGCTATTCCCCCCCCCCCCAAGATTCCACTCATAATGAGGCTTCATGATTATGAAGGGGGGATTGTGAAGGAAGAAAGGAATGTTGCTTGAATAGGGGAGAGTGAGGAAAAAATGGTAGCTGGCAGGAAGAACCGCACTGCAGAGCACGCAGTGGCAAAATAAAGTAAGGGAGGAGAGGGGCTTTAGCTCCTCTTTTGACCCCTGACCTCCTCCAAATTTCACATCAAAAGTTCTCAAAGAAGAACTATATGCTCAGCCCTAAGTGCTGCTTGACATTATTGGGGGACAGGGCTGGGAGATGCTTTTGCTGGCAGCCACACACTTACAGTAACAGCACGTTTGGTTCTATGTGTGAGCTCCAGTTGGAGGAAGCATCTTTAATGAAGGAGCCAATGTTGAGTGATAAAGCACATGCTTTGCGGGGTAGAAATGCAGAGGCGATCCTACGGTGGGGCCGGTACTATAAGTTGTGCCCCGTCCTAGTCCTAGTCCCCGTTTACAAGCCGGCACGAGGCGGCCCCGCCCCCTCGCCGTCGGAGCCATTCGTGCGGAGAAGGCAGCGAGGGGGCGGGGCCGCTTCATGCCGGTTTATAAACGGGGACTAGGACGGGGCGCAACTTACAGTACCGCCCCCACCGTCGGAACGCCTCTGTAGAAATGGCCCTGGTTTCTCCAGTTAAGTGCTATAAGTAACAAGGCTGGGAAAGATCTCTCTGCCTGAGACCTTGGAAAGCCACTGCCAGTCAGACTAGCCCAAGGGTGTCAAAGATAAGGCCCACAGGTCGCATCTGGCCCACAGAAGCTCTTTATCCAGACCATGTGATATTTGGGCTCTCCCAGCATTGCCCTTTTAGCAGCACCGCTTCTACCAAAGCATCCATTCACAGAGCACCTCTCAGCTGCTGAGCTGCAAAGTGATACCTCGGCAGAAGCGGCGCTGCTGAAAGAGCAGACCATGAGATAATTGGGCTCTCTCAGCATGGGATCTCCCACCCCCTGCAACCCTCCTGCCTCCTGCACACACTTACCGGTGGGTGTCCAGTGGCTGCAGGCACACAGAGCCGGCCGTTCAAGACCACTGAATTCCAAATAAATGTTTTATGAACCAGTCAACTGAGCATGATTTGATCCACATCCCTCGATCTGAGCTATCCAGTCTACGTTCTCAATAGGTTAAAAAAAATCCTATAAACAATAGTCCGAATCCAGAAAAAGTTAGTTACATTTAAGTCCCTTTACATCAATGGGATTTAAGTCTAACTTTCTCTGAATTGGAGCCAGGAAATCATCTCCAGGTGACCTTGAAAATATTAATAAGCTTGGTCTGGCATTGTACATTTCTCAAGTAAAGAGGTAACCTCTCCATGGCTCTGCTGAGCTTCTGGTCCGTGAGTCACTAAACCAATTTTACCAACCATCACACCTCTGCATAACTGTTGGCCATGTCCAAGCTTTGCAGCTGCTTTGGTTAAGGAACCTGCCAAAGGTGCTCTGCCAAAAAGATGAGAGGCATCAAAATGGCAAAGCAGCTGAGACATCTCCATATCAACTGCCAAATTGTTTATGCAAGAGTTTTTGGGATTTGGCTTTTCATTACTCGGCGATAACTCATCCATGAATCCTAGCCAAAAATGAGAGGAAACTGGCTCCTAGACCTAGAACATGCCCTACTGATAAGTCCACTGGGTTTCTGATGTGATATTTTCTATGCCTCACCCAACGCCATACCAAACTAGCAATTACCAATCCCCATTATGTTTCTCTAATTTGAATGATGTGGTTCTATCCCTGCCAACTACTTTAGATTAAGAAGGAAACCCAAATTCCTTGGATCCCCAAAATAACCTGGAACCGTATTCCTCACAAGCATCACTTCTTTTCTCATCTCATCATCACACACTCAGCACAATGTCTGTAGCCTCAGGTTAAGAGTTGTTGCGTGAAGATATCTGCAAATGTAATTTGCTTGCTCACTGGCTGTGTGTGGTGTCTCGGCTAGCGCATCAGCCAACTGTACCAGTTCCAGCTGAACAAACAGTTAGGAGAGTTAAGGCCAAACTCTCTCCTCAAGATATGCCGGTGTATCTCCGCATGCACTGGTGCAACGTCAGCCCTGCTGGTGTAGAGGTATGCCTGCTGACGGATGCTGACGCAACGTCGGAGAAACATGGCATCACTTGGGCGCCAGCGCAACTCTGCCAGTGTAAAGGCCAAAACAGGGAGGAAACTGGGGCATGATGTGGGAGCGACGAGCGGTCAACTTACACATATCCTGACCCCTCTTCAGACAACGGACATGCCCCCAACACCAGAGAACTGTTACGACTGAGCTGGAATAGGTAGGAGTAACCCAATAAGGAACAATAGGAAGGGAAAGAGAGCAGCAAACTGCACCTCCTGCCACCCCCTGACCCACCCACTCTCCTATGACCGAGCATAGGATACAGACGATATTTGCCAGCCAATCACAGCACACCAACCCCAGTATCTGGGAGACGACATCTCAGATGATCAGATGCACAGCATGGGGCTATACCTCTCTGATCTCTCAAAGGGGAACTTTTGCTAATTGGAACCATGGTGAAAGGGCACTTTGGCCCACAGAGGGAGCACCGTGCACAATCGCTTGTCCCTCACAACATGTACATTGGTGTGGTGTCCAAGGAACTAATCACCGCATCGGCCCAACTGCAATGTTGGAAGCAAGAGAAATGCAGTAAACTCCCCCCTTCTCCATGCAGCCCAAAGGAAAGGAAATACACTATTGTTCTTTGCAGGACTGAATCCCCAGCATGTTAGTTTTCTCTGGGCAGGATGTTTTATGTGGGGGGACATTTAAACCTGCAAACCATCGCACCAGTACTCGCTGCAGCTCGTTGTTTCACAGGGTTCACTTGTGTTACCACCAGGCTTGCACGGAGAATTCATGCTCTGAGGACAAGCAAACATCTTGGATTGGACCCAAGGCTTCCTTTTCACTCCTGAGTGGTTTTATCAAGGAAATACTCACCTTCTCCTTGATTCAGTCCTGCAAAGAGCAATAGTGTATTTCCTTTCCTTTGGGCTGGACGGGCGGGGGGGGGGGGGGAAGGAAGAGGTGACTCTTTCCTCCAGTTCCTACCTCCTGGAGCAGACAAGAGGGAAAAGCTGCAAACAATATTTCTACAGACCAGTCAGCAAACAATATTTCTGCTTCGTTTTGCAAGCCAATTGTCCCTTTCAGCCACAGACCTGCTGATGATTATGCAAAAGAAACCAGTGCAATAATGCATACAAATAGCGTTTGATAACCTTCTCCCTCCCCATTACTCTTTTTGCATTGTCCAAATGGAAGCACGTCATTTTTCAGGCGCTATACAATGCCTATCGCATGCGACTGTTAAATGATTCTTAAGCAGGAGCAGCAGAAGTAGCTCCTTCCTAGCGAGGAAAGTAATTTAACAGGAAAGGATTCACTAATGCAGTCAAGAGGGAGGTAACACAAGAACCAGCAGCTGGGAGGTGATGCTGGACAGGTTCCAGTTTAAGATATGACAGAAATTAATACCAAGGGTGATTAACCATTGGTGCAGGTTGCCAAGAAAGGAGTGGATCCTCCATCCCTTACCACCCTCAAATCAAGACGAAATACCCTTGTAAAAGACACATTTTATGGCAGATTCACAGAACTGGAAGGGCAGCCAAGAAGTCATCCAATTCCTCCTATCTTCCCACCCATACGTATCAATCAAATGGAGTATCTCTTCAAAAGACCATTTGGGCAGCTTCAAAATTTGTGTTGTAGTGTTCACGGCACTTGTTCTCATGGTGAGGAGGTCATCTAATCTGTTCACAGTGAGTGCAGGTCACTAGATGGTACCTGCTGAGCTCAGTGGTAGTTCTGACTTTCCTCAACACTGGCTTGCCATGGATCTGTGTTGCTGTAAGCCGTCCCATTCACAATTACACCATGAACAATCACAAGAGTAATGATCCAGGATCTAGCATCCCCAAACAGTTGCAGGAATCAGATCCTACTTTAATCAACAGACACAGTCATCACTGATAGCTACCGTAGCGAACAGTTACTCTGACCCACACCACAAAAGGCTCAAGTTGAAATGATCAAGTTATGCACTGTATAGTCACAGGAATGGAGCTGAACTCAAGTTTTGTATTGAATCTACGCATTATAGAGATTATGCAGAAACGCTGCTGGAAATGGCTTCTGTGTGATGACATATCATTGCAACAGGGAGAGCCCCCTCCTATATGGGTCCTACTTCTGCATCACATAGGGATGGTCCGTGATACTGTGACATGTTTCTGGAGGTGGCTAGTGCTGCCATGGACCTACTGCATGCAATGCAGTTTCTGCGTGATTTAGGACATGGTTTCTGATGCATCTCTTGCGTTTCTCAAAGTTCTCCCTGTGAGTAGGGGAGAACTTTTGAGTGCTTGCGGGAGCGAGGCGATGGAGGCGATCCCAGGATCGAGCCTCCAGGGACAAAAGTGGTATTTTTAGACTTACCGGGAGTCACACTGCCCTCTGGAGGGTGTTTGGGGCCATGATCTCCCCAGCAGGCCTCCCAAGCCTCCGAACAGCTTCAGGAGGCAATTAAAACCGGAAGTGGTTTTCCTGAAAACCAGAAGTGAGCTTTAATCGCCTCCAGGAGCCGTTCGGAGGCTTGGGAAGGCCTGCGGGGGGGGGCATGGGCTCCCCGCACACTCCGGAGGGCGACGTGAACCTCAGTAAGTCTAAAAATGCCCCTTTTGTCCCCACCGGTGACACAATCCCAGGATCGCTGCCGCTGCCACCGCCATCGAGGATCACAATGCCCCTTAAAGGGGCAGTGCCAGCTCCCACCTGGCATGGTGGGCCACGACCCACCACTTTGAGAACCTCTGATCTATAGTGATTGAAAAAATGTACATAGTTAGGTACAGCTATTCTTACATCCCAATGAAGACCTGTGTGTATGAAGAAAAAAGATCAAATAGGAAACAGCCCACATCGGGTACCTCCCATGACAAAGACATGGGTCCACCCAGCTTGACTTCTTGTTCTTTAGCACGGGCCATATAGGCCAGGCCCATGTCTGCATGACAGGTTGCCACTGCTGTGTTTGGTGCATTGATGCTTTGCGGTGCAGATGCTGCATTTGCATGTGGCCGTTTCTTCCTCCAAGGCTCCTGCATTTAAGCCGTTTTCACAAATGATGCCGCAACTGGTTTTTGCATTTCTCTCATTCCTAATGTGACTATAAAACCTGCAGTTGCTTGAACGTACTGTTGATTTAAACCTCTCATTTGTTCCTCTTTTCTAGCATGCATTAGCCAAGCTCATTTCTGATGTTCTATGTAACAAGGCATGATTTGTACGGATGTGATGCAGCTGTGTCAAGTTTCCTGGTGGAAGAAAAGGCAGGCTATAAATGTAAAAAAATAAAAAAGTATCCATAGGGTCAAACTAGACAAGAAATGCATTATTGCATTCCTGTCTCGTGTAAAAACATTGCAGCTATAGCCCCCCCCCCCCAATTGGGACCATGGGGTAGGGTTTTTTTTAAATCCATTTTCCTCTGCACAGTTTCTCCCATGAAAATTGTTCCCCAAGCTGCTGTGTTACTCTGTGTCCAAATGCTTTTTCCTCCCATGGCAAATAGCAGGTGTGTGTGTGTGTGGGTTGGGGGGGGTTGTGGTTGGGGGGAGAATTTTACAGCAGGAAAACTCTAAACCCCCACCTGCCACACCACAGCTCAGGTCCAGATCTGCCTTCCTCATAGCTTTTCAGTAAAGAGATGGAAATAAAATGGCACATTTTGGATCTCACCCCTTCATGTCACCGGAGAAGAGTGCGCCCTCTGAACATTCTGCGACTGCACATGGCCCTACGCATCCCACCCCCCAACACCCTTGCCACACTGACTTCTCCTTCGCCTTGATCCTCTCTGACCACCTTGTTTTTTTCCCCCCGAGTCAACTCTGATTTGTTGGCTTCCCATTTGGATCTTGGCTACTTTGCAGTCCTGGTGACCTTAGCATCAATTATTCTATTCTACTCTCTTCTTTGATGCCAACTCATCCCGTTCTGCTGTAGTGGGGTTTCAGAGAATATTTAGGACAATTATGTAAATGTTGCTGAGAACAGGCTTCCCTCAGCACATTTAGCATCCAAAATAATGACTTTCTCTCAACTCACTTCAACTATTATTTACTCTCCCTTGCACCCACTCCCTCCCTCGAGTGCACTTTTCTTTACCCAGACCAGGAGTTTTCCCCCTTCAATTCCATCCTGTGCAGGCGGTAAAAGTCATTTTATTTCAGAGGCCTTAAAGATACTTGATTGCAAGCTGTGTTCTTTAAATGGTTATTTATTTATTAACACGGCCCTTGTTTGTATTTTATCGCCGAGAATGTGGGCTCTGAAGGGAGCTGTTTAAGAGGCATTTTGCAGCGCGTTATAATAAAAGTTTAATCGGCTTCCAACCACCACCCGCCCCTTTCTTTGTGTGTGTGTGAGCACGTATGTGTTAAAAGCCAAGGAAGAAAGATCGCAAAAGCAGCTCGCCTGTGGCCTCCTCCTGTGACGCAGACAGGGGAATGGTGAGCCATCAAAGCATGCGCACGCACACAAAGTAACAGCATCGGTGACCTTGGGATGATTGATATCAGTGGCATCAGAGGGCTCAGCCCTTTCCGTAGATGCTAGCTTGGGCTTAATTTCAGCCCACGTCCCCCCCCCCACACACACCCAAAAAAGTTGTCCAAACACTGGTGTTCAACCCAACAACATCTGAGCATGTGCGGAGAGCAAATCTGTTATCTCTAAATAACCACAGTGTGACTCCCCAAGATTAGGAAGCAAGATTTCAGGGACAAAAGGGTATGTGTCAAGGTCATCAACGACAGGTAGGGTCAAATGTCAGACTTTCCTGGAGGGAGCTTGGCGAGAGCTCTGTTCCTTAAGCCAATGCATCACTTTAGAAAACACAGGTCTTCCTGGGTCCTGGTAGCCTTACAGGGTTGTTCCCGGCTCCATCGTGACTGGTCCTTGCCCTTTTCTGTCCCAATATAGCTTCGCCTTCCTGGTAGCACACATGGACAATAAAGCATCAGCCTTGGACAATCAACAATCAGCCTTGTAATAGCTAGATTCACATACAGGGTCCAGATTCCAGGTTGACCATGGACATTATTTTTGGGTCTCCCTCCAGGCAGAAGAGACAACTGTCCACTGAAAATAATGAAAAAAATCCTGAAGTTTAACATAGGCTGTGATTGGCAGCAATGTATCCCCCATTCAGCAGCATCGCTAACCTTACTGACACCCGGTGCGGAGCTTACCACACAGAGGCTCCGCGGTCCAAATGTCCCCTTACCCCGAGGAGACTTTCCACCTGCTAAACTCCCCAACGGGATGCAGCATAGCCTGTGCCAGCAACGCTGCATCGGCGTGGGGAAGTTTAGGTAGGATTGGGCTGCCCGGCTGCTACAGGAAATGCGAGGCATCATTAAAGGGCAAGTTGTCAAATATTTAACTACGGTAGTTGTTCTTTATATAACAAATTCTGATCTTGTGTAGGTGTTCTCATGCTCCGTTGCATAAAAGGAAATGATTCTGTGTTGCAACGGTGGTTTTTAAGGTGATGGAGAGGAAGTGCAATGTACTTAAACTGCCAGTGCAATCCTAGGCGTGTCTACTCAAAAGTAAGCCCCACTGAGTTCAATGAGACTTACTCCCACGTAAGTGTGTATAGGATTGCCGCCTGCGTCTTTATCCTTGCAACTCACAGATTAACTGGCAGCTGTGTAGTGAAACAGGTGCGCACTGAAGGCAAAGGGCGGGGGAAGACACCACTTGCATTTTCTGCCTCATGCACCAAAGCGTCCTAGGTCAGCCCCAGGGGATTCTCTCTGCATGTAAACAAGGGATGAGGACTGAGGACATCAACCTCTTATCATCATCAACAACCTTCAATACACCCCGACGGCTGAGTGATCCATTGGCAGCACTCCTCTAATCTACGATAGCTCTTAAGCGGAGCTTTCTGGTTTCCAGATCTATGAGGAGGGCAGGTTCCTACCCCCGCTTCTTTCCTTCCAGGTTTTTCAGTCCTAGTCAAGGTCAGGCAGTCACTTCACCATCACCTGAGCCCTGCAGGTGCTCAAGGGAAGATTTATAGCCATGTTATTCTGCATCACTGCATCAGGCAGGAGACACAATGCTTTTCTCACCAGTCCCTGCCATGAATTGCCGGCGTGACTTTCTCTAATGGAGCTGCTGCCATCTGAAAAAAAGATTTATCTCAGACTGGGCAACCGCACGGGGCAGCCTTTTGCTCATGTCTAATCAAATGCTCAAAATAGATTTTGTTTTATTTATATCTCAATCTTCCTTCCTTCATGGAGCTGGGGGGGGGGGCGTGCACGGGGTTCTCAGGTGGTTGCCCACCTGGATGTTAACAAGGCCACAGTCTGTCTGGCTTCAGCAAGGTAGCCAAAGTTTCTGCTCTCAGACCATGTCTTGGGTCCCAGGAGGGGAAGAGGTTATTGGATAGCATTTCCCTCCATCGTGCAATAGCCCAAAAGGAAGGGGCCACAGCTCAGTGGGAAAGCACATGCTTTGCATGAGGAAGACCCCAGCTTCAGTCCCTGACGTCTATGGTGAAAAGGTGCTCAGGCAGAAGGGTTGGAAAAGACCTCTGCTTGAGACTTGGAGAGCCACCATCAGTCAGTCCTCGGCTGGATGGGTCAATGGGCTGATTCAGCAGAAAGTCGTTTCCCAAGGAACAGATTCATAAAAGGCTATCACTATCAGAGAAACTTGCATGTTGGATGGTTCTCAAAAGGAAAATCTAATACAGGGGTAGCCCACATCTTTTGGCAATCATACCTCATGTCCCAACCACAGTATAAGACACTTCCACTCTAATGCACACTGTAAGTGCACACACAGCCTCCTCGCAATGCCTCAGTATAGCTTTGCTGCTACTATGTCAAGCCAGAAAGCAGGTACAGTAGGAGAATGACAGTCAGCCACAGCCAAAGTCTGCTTCTTGACCACACATTGTGTTGGCCACTTATGACAGCTGTGCTATAGAGATTAGCCTACCACATGTGCTTGAATGCGACTCTCTACCCTGAATCACAACCTTCTATAAAAGACTCCCAAACAAAAGTGTCTACAACCTATTCATGAATGCCTCCAAGAGGAGAATTCCACAGTCTCTCCAGCTCATTTGCTCTCTGGGTACTTATCTGCTCTTGTACTTATAAAAGGTCTTCCTAATGGTTGACCTAAATCCATCACAATACAGTACTACATAGCTAACATGAATTGGAGTTTCTCCTTTACTTTGTGAGAAAACTCTGACCTGCCAAACAATCTCCCTCTTCATCTGTTTATTCACCTCCCTGCTCCCAGGTCAAAACATAACCAGATCTATTAGAGGGAAAAATAAGGACAGATGGAGGGCATATCAGTTCCAGGAAGGGGGCAGGTTTGGCGGCAGTTGCTGAATCCAAACCACATTCCCGGACCTGATCCTGTGGCTTAGATCCACGTGGACCTGCGCCAGCAATTTTGCTGACACAGGTCCGAATAGCACCACAGAGGCTTACCTTCGGGTAAGGGAATCCAGAGGAGACTCCCCCCCCCCCCGGGCAGGATGCAGCACGATCCATTTTGGCACACCTGCATCAGGGGCAGAGAAGCATAGGATTGGGCTGTTCGAGAAGGAAGAGGAATGTATTTTTAGGAAAACAGAATAGATTTGTTATTCATTAAAATCTTAGCTAAGGACAAGGATGTTTATCCAAAGAGACTTTGTTTCAGGGTATTATGTGAAATAATGTATGGCATATATGAGATATCCTGCTATATTATGATTTATTGCTGTCTTTGCATTTGATTATAATCATTTTTTTTATTTGAGTTGGTGCACCAATTGCACCCTCTCCTGGGGAAGGAAGATCTTGCCACAGTCACCCATGCCTTGGTAACTTCCAAACTATCATATTTTAATAATTTCAGTCCACGAGTGCTGACTCTAATGATTTGGATAAGACGCTTGTGGTTTTGGACATTGTTTTTATCTTTGCTGGATTTTCTATTTTTGTACATGGCTGATTTACTCGTACATCCTACTTCGTTGAAAATAATTGCTGGCCACGAAAGCTTTCGATCAAAGATATCATAACATGCTTTATGTGAGACTGCTTTTGCAAAATGTTTGGAAATGATAGCCAGTCCTGAACCCAGCAGCTACATTGTTAAATCGGGACTTGCTACAATCAACACATTGCACCTTTCTTTATGGCGTCCAGTTGGTATCCAGACACTATTCAAAGTGCTGATACTGGCCTTCAAAGGCCTTAAGTGACATGAGACCAGGATACTGAAAAAAGAGCCTACTTGCCTTCTGTCTGGACCTATCAGTGTGCTAAGATAATCACTATTATAAAGCCCTACTCTGTGCTCTCTCTCTCTCTCTCTCTCTCTCTGGACCATGGTGGCTCCTTGTCATCCCCATCCAGGGGAGCAGCCTGGCCACCCCCTCTAATGGGCTGCTGTGGCTGCCACTCAAGCTGTCTATCTTGCCCACCTGGCTCCCTCTCCTTTCAAAAGGCAGGAAGAAGGCGAGGAGGAGGAGAAAGGAAGTGGAGTGCGGTGCCAAGGCAAGTAGCCTAGCTAGAGCAGCTCCTCTGACCCTCCTTTCCTCCCTCCATCCTCTCTGCCCTTTGAAAGGGAAGCAGGCATGGAGCCAGGAGAGCTCATGGCAAGAAGCAGGAGCTGCTTTTGCCACCGTCCTTGTGGCTCCCTGCCGGCTGCCCTTGCAAAGGGCAGAGAAAGAGGAGCTGCTCTAGGAGACCAGTCTCAGCTCCTCTTTCATTTCCTCTCTCCTTCCCCTGCCCTCTCTACCCGTTGAAAAGGGTGGTGGGAAGGGACGCAGGAAGATGACAAGGGCAGCAGGAGCAGAAGGAAGAGGGAGGCGGAGACGGTGGTAAAGGGGAGTCAAATGTTTGCGGGGCACTTCACATGCCAGGAGCAGCAGCACCTGAGGTCAGTCTCAGGCACCAAGGGTCTTGGGTTGGGTCTGTACACAGAGATCATTTTTTTAAAATGGGAAAAAGAGGACAATGCCACAGGGCGGTGGTTCTCAAACGTTTTAGCACCGGGGCCCACTTTTTAAAATGACACTATCAGGACCCACCTAGCTTTACGAGACGCTCAAACATTTATATCCCTATATTTACACAAGCTTGCAAACTGCAGGAGTTCAGCTGTTTGCAGGATAATTAGCAGCTATCTAATGGCAATTAGCAGCTATCTGATTTTTGAATAGCCTCAGGGCTTGTGGCAATTACTTATCTGATCTTTCCATCACCTGGGGCCCACCAGAAATCAGGTCGCGACCCACAGTTTGAGAAACACTGCCATAGGGACCCACAATGTCCTTTAAGGTTCTTCTGGGAGGAACTGAAGGAAGGACAATATTTGAGTCTAGCATAACACTTGCCCTGCATTGATTAGACTAGCCTAGCACTCAGGAACACTGGTTCTTAAACTTTGTTATATGGAGGACCATTATTCTGCTTTATTTATTACAGTAGGCCCTCCTTATCTGTGGATTAGCCATCCACGGATTTGACTATCCGCGGATGACCATCCAAGGTGGAGGGACTCCCACTGGGGGCGGGGGGAGGAGCCACAGTACCCAATTTAACAATCGTGCCGCCCTGCCGCCCGCTTCTTGCCTCTCACGCCGCTCTGCAAAGCTCCAATGTGCCTGTAAAAAGAAAGGGGGTTAATGCAGCCGGAAGCGACTTCCGGCCATGTGCGTAACCGGAAGTTGCTTCTGGTCATTTTTTTTCTTTTTACAGGCACTTTGGAGCTTTACAAAACGGTGCAAGAGCGGGTGGCGGGCAAAGCTTAAAAACAAGGTATTGTGCCCCCTGCCCTCTGTGAATTTGATTATCCGCAGATTTTGGCATCCGCAGTGGTTCCGGGAATGGAACCCCTGTAGATACCAAGGGCCGACTGTATTTACCGGTATTTATTACTCTTGGATATGTGAAAAGAGCAGTGCACACAGTGAATCTCTTCTATCGACACAACAATTTCTTGCTTATAATTCACTGGAAGTGTTCAGTGCAGAAACATTAGATTGATGCGGAAGAAAGCACCACATTTGAATGACTGTTGCTAATCTATCAGTGCCTAGGTCTGTTCAGGCTGCTGAGGAGATCATACCGGCCCAACTACTGTTGGGCTTCTGCTCTAAAACCGTTTCCCTAGCCCTCTCACATGCCCTTCTCTTCTGGCCTCTTCTGAGGTCTTATGGATTTGTCTCTTAAAAGATACACAGCGCAATCCCACTTAACTTTTGTGCCGGTTTAACCAGCGGCGCAGCGAGAACGGGAGGCCCCAGAACAGAAAAGGGATTCAAATCCTCTTTGAATTCCTCTTTTGGAGGGAATTTGAATCCCTTTTCCGTTCTGGGGCCCCCCGTTCTCGCTGCGCCGCTGGTTAAACCGGCATAAAAGTTAAGTCGGATTGCACTGACAGTATTTAACAAATGCCAAATCTTGCCACTCCACACTTTCGCCAAAACACTTCTGGAAGTTACTCTAACAGCTGAGCTGAAAACACAACAATGCAATCAATACAAAAATTAATAACAATCAGCATCACCAACACCAGCCACTGAATAACCCAATAAAAACCATCAGATCTAACCTCAGGAAGATCTAAAAGACCTGGGCAAATTAAAAAAAAAGTCTTCCCCTAGCACCAAGAAAAGTTTGACATTAGCTAAGCTGCCTTGGGGAGAGAGCATACAGTATTTTAAACCAGGGTGCCACTACCAAGAAATCCCAGTCACCATTTACCTTACTTCCAAGGGCAGGGGGACCCAGAGGAAGGCCTTAAAGGATAATGTTAATACTTGAATAGATTCATGTAGAAGAAGGCAGTCCTAAGGTATCCAGGTTCAAGCCATTTAAGGTTTTACGGTAAGAATCACCACATTGCACTCAAAACACACGTTTGTCTCACCATCACAACATCACATGTGAGTTAACAACAGTCAAATGATAGTGAATGCATGGAGATAACAGTGGAATGGCTGGAGGATAGCCAACTTAAGCTCAGCAGGTCATATACTTTAGCACCCAGCTACTCAGGGTTCATTTCATTCATGAACTCTGTTAAGAAAATAGCAATTGTCAGAGGCAGGGGAAGGGATTGGGCAGGGGGAGGAGGCCCACCCCTGGGGGACAAAGCGTACGGGGGTGCCGTGGAGGCGGCCGCAAAACGGCCGCGCTGTGTGGAGGATTGGCCTGCCCAGGCTCCTAGGAGGTGAAAAATGCCGGGGGGGGGGGGCATTTTTTCGCCGCAATGTGGCAGGGGTGGGGATGCAACCGGTGGGGGTAGGGCTTCTGACGTTCCATGCAGGGGGGTGCCAGAGAGGCTAGTTACGTCTCTGGCAATTGTGCCCTGAAGAGCTAGAGTTAGTCCCCTCCAAGAGTCTAGGAGCCTTGAACTATACCGCATTTCAACTGGTTCAACAGCCATTCCCTCTCCCTAGGGAACCCTGAAAACCTTTGTCCTGGGAGGACTGTTCAGACAAGAGATCCCTGAGAGAGAGTTTTGTAGTTCCATCAAATGACAGCACTTTGTGAGACACCATAAAGGCGGATCCACACCTCACGTGTCTCAGCGCATAAGTGCCCAGTGTCCCGCCCCCAGGTTCAAACAATGGGCTCCAATTGGCTGAATGTGAACGCCAGCAAAGTGGAGTCCAACTCCATTTTGCCAGCGTTCGCGTTCAGCCAATCAGAGCCCGTTGTTTGAACCTGGGGGCGGGACACCGGACGTGTACGTGCCGAGACACATGCGGTGTGGATCCGCCTTAATGGTACAATTGGCAGAAATAAACCTAATGTAAGTTTGAAGCACAGAGCTGGCCTAAGAATGGGAGGATGAAGGAAAGCCACCAGTATTTGAGATAGAGCTTGCTGCTCGAGGAGAAAGAGGATGCGACTCTCACATACCAGGCCAAACCCAAACTCCTAAGCCAGTGTTTCTCAAACTGTGGGTCGGGACCCACTTGGTGGGTCACGACCTGATTTCTGGTGGGTCCCAGGTGATGGAAAGATCAGATACGTAATTGCCACAAGCCCTGAGGCTATTCAAAAATCAGATAGCTGCGAATTGCCCTGCAAACAGCTGAACTCCTGCAATTTGAAAGCTTGTTTAAATATAGGGAGATAAATGTTTGAGCGTCTCATAAAGCTAGGTGGGTCCCAATAGAGTCTCATTTTAAAAAACCGTGTTTTTTTAATAAATACCGGCTTTTAACAAATGTAAATATAGGTGACCCACTGGGGTTGTTTTTCAAGTGTTTTAATTATTTGTTTTTAATTATTTTAATGTATATACGTATTTTAATTGTTCTTATTGTAAGCCGCCTTGAGTGCCATTGCTGGGAGACAGGCGGGGTATAAATTCTTTAAATAAATTAAATTAAATTAAAAGTGGGTCCCAGTGCTAAAAAGTTTGAGAACCACTGTCCTAAGCTACTGGGTGTCAAACAAACCCATTTTGGAAGCAGCACGTGGCCAGTTTTCCTGTAGCTGCCATATATACAAGAATTAGCCCTTCGAGGAACTTCCATTCATCTAACAACTGGAGTTCCAGCAATCTCTGCCTTAGTACACACTGACAGGAGCCTGGTTTAACACATTAAAAATCAGGTTGAGATTACAACAAGCATTAAACCCTGTAATAAAAGCCAGAATAAAACCAATGTGCCGTGTCCAGGGCTTTGTGAGCCATAAACAATTTTAGAAGGCAATTTAGGGGGAAAATAGGTATATTTAAGGCAAATCCTATGTTTCTCGTAAAAGGAGGGAAGGAGAGGGCTGGCATGACACAGCTTTAAGAATTTCCCATTTTGCCGTCTTTCATTTCTTTCTATTCCTCCTTGCTGGGCTCAATTCTTTCTGGATCAATGGAAACAGAAAGTTGCTTTGGAAGATAAAGAGCAACCTTCCCATCCTTTTCTCCCGGTGAGAATGACTTCTCCAAAACATCCTTTTCTCTACTAATTACCTGATGATGTTGCTAACATCCAGATCCTGGCATCAGATAACAGAATGTAGCTCCTACAGATTCACGCCAGGCTTCCAGAGAGCTCTGTGAACTCCAGAAAACTTGTCAAGACTCAGTACACCCATGTAGCTTGAAGTCCCTGAACTACAGGGCATGCCAGACATTGGCCTGGGCAAAGAGAAGCATGCCACGCCTTTCCCGCTGCCTGTCCCCATGAAGGTGGGAAGGCCCCATGTTGGCATTTCAGTCCTCATTCCAGAACTACGGAGGAATCCCAGTCTAGAAAGAGACCAAACCTGCAGGATTATTTCTGGGCACATAGCAAACAAGCCAGTTTACTGGTCTTCTTTGCGTATGGAAACTGAAGGAGTTCAGCCTTCCCGAGCTTACCAGGTCTCTTGAGGGTTAGGCCTTGAAACTCCCTGGTAGGAGACTGGAATACTTCTCTCTCCACTTAAGGATTACTGCTATTGTGTGTTCCTACAAACCCCTTCCCACTAAACAATATATCTACACGTATCAACTGGCCACAGATCAACCCCACCCTATACAAAAACAGTGTCGTATTGTGGTTAGCGTGAGACTGGAGATGGGAAGGTGCGAGTTTGAATCTCTGTTCATAAAGCTCACTCTGGACTTTATCCTATAGGGTGGTCCAACGTTTCGTACCTTGAGGGCCGCATGCGAACTTCGACATGAAACCCGGGGGCCACACAATAAATTAAATTATTAATTAATTAATAATAATGACCGATGCATGCCCCGCCCCGCTGTCTAGCATGCCCCGCCCACGCTCCCCTGAAGATCGAAAGGGCGGTCGGCTCCCGACCACCTTTCCGATCATCAGGGGAGCGTGGGTGACTGCGGGGGAGGGAAGCTCCAAGAGCAGCCGGGGGCCGCAGCAGAGGCCTTCGGGGGCCACATGCGGCCCGCGGGCCACGCGTTGGACCACCATGCTATAGGCAGATTCCGCTGCTAGAACTGGTGTTCCATCAGCAGAAGGTCATTTCCGCTGGCACTGTTGACACAGCGACAATGCACGCAATGGAGCCACCAGCGCAAATACCGGAAGGTGGTGACCACATGCATGCGCCACCAGAGCACCCAGTCACCACCAGAGGAGGTCACTGGCATTGGTCGGAGGAGTC
Source organism: Plestiodon gilberti rubricaudatus (assembly GCA_026170595.1). Classification (NCBI taxonomy): domain Eukaryota; kingdom Metazoa; phylum Chordata; class Lepidosauria; order Squamata; family Scincidae; genus Plestiodon; species Plestiodon gilberti. Next base: position 121,421,020 of record JANXHW010000002.1, read on the forward strand.
CCACAGGCCAACAGGGGAAATATTTTCCCTTACCTCTCGCAGGCCTCCTGATTGCCCCTCACCATAACATGCAGCGCACGCCTCCATGGCCCACCTGCATGCTACAGCGTGGCAGGGGATAGGATTGGGCTGTGAGGGACAGTCTTGGGACAGTCACTATCTTTTAGCCTGACCTACCTCACAGGGTTGTTGTAAGAATAACGTGGGGGAAGAGAAAAAATGTATATGGTATCCAACATTCTTGAATGAATTATTAAAAAAAAAGAAATTAATTCTGTTACTATTGAGTGTCATGTTGTTCATGTGAGTGTAATCAGAATATGACCCACCACGACACTTCGCCAGGCACCTCTGGTTATCACAGTCAAATCACACCAAAAAGTCCATCTCGTACAACGTCTGCCAGAATGTATGGGTCAGATGCCTGTGGCAAGCTTACGAGCAAAGCACAAAAGCAATGGCCATCCCGTTGTCTGTCCGCGGTGTCTGTTATTCAGGGGTATACTGCTTCTGACCACAGAGGATCCAGTTCATGGTCATAGATATAGCAATGGCTATTAACCATCCCCTGCTCTCCAATTAAGTGGGTGGAGAACAGAAAAACCAACTCACTGCAAGTAGTGCTTGCAGAAAATGAACTCACTTCCTGCAGGGAGATTTCACCTTCAGCCCATCTCTTGGATGGCTCCAAATCCATTTGCTTACTCTTGAGAACTCCCCACCAAGGAAACAGCAGCGGGAGTAGGAAAGGTGGCTTGCAGGTAGGACACCCAACTTTTCACCCTCCTAGGAGCTGTCAATCCCCATTTTTCCCCAGGACGTCATCATTCTCCTTCCCCATTCCTTAGTGTCCAGAGATTTCTCTCCAACACTCATGGCTGCCTACAGCTCTCTTTCCTGCCTCGACAACAGCCTCCCCACAGGAGTAGTTAATTAAATGTCAAATGATTCTAAATGGCAGCAGCAAAGAAAAGGTTTGCTGGGTAAGGGAGAAGAAAGGGACATTTCTTCATTTATTTTGATCCCCGGTAGCCCTTTTGCCCCATCCATGCAGAGGCAGGTCAGGAAGTCGCCAGCTGCCCAGTCAGAATCGGAAACAGCTCAGTTTATCGTCCCATAACCCTTGCCACTCTGGAGACCCAAGCAATCCGTGTGAGATGGGCAAGAAAGGGGCGGACTGGCAACAGATATCAGGTTCAATAAACATCTGCTTGAGGCATCTGAAACTATTGGTTCTGTTTGTGCCTTTCTGCAATGCCTCTGTTCTCTGTTTGCAACACAGCGAGTCTTTGGCGGTTCAGAGACAGTAGACAAGAAGGAAGGTTGCCTTATGCCTCCTGCTTTCCCACGACAGCTCCCTAACACCTGGTGGACCTTTTATGTCTTCCCTTGAAGTCACGTGTGCAAATTCACAAAGCAGGGGCAGACGGTACATCTCACCAAATAGACCAGTAACCATAACCACAAAGGACACTAGTGAATTTTAAAAAATGTAACAGTCCGATTTGTTGGATCCCGATCTGAGTTAAGTTGCAGAGTTTATATTTCCAGAGTTTGGGAGAGTGGACAATGTGTATGCTTCCTTTGTCTAAGTAGCCCTGTGTGTATATATTGAAACCGTCCTGCATCCTTCAGAGGCTAACTCTAGTCTGCATGAAAACCTCCTAAATTCCATCTCCTGCTTTTACAAGATGCAGCCTATTGGGAAACCAACAACATGCCCCCACTTTTCCCCTTCCTCTTTTGCTTACCATCTAGCCTGATGAAGAATCCTATGGAAATCTAAAGCTTGCTGTTGGATACAGTACCTTGTTACTTTTTGCTTGGTCCTAATAAAGGCATTACCCTACTTTGGATTTTACTTCTAAAGGCAAATCAACATGATACGTGAACTTAATAAAGTAAGGCCCTTGTATCCACAGGGGATATGTTCCAGGCCCTCCCACAGATACATGAAAACCGCGGATAGCAGATTTTATCTGAGCCTCCCCCCCCGGCACACACGCAGGGGCCATCTGCTATCCGCTGATAGCAGATCCCCCTGTAGTCATTTCCTCCACCTGGGGAACTGTTGATCAGTGAGGGGATACACAGCAACATAACCAAAACTACAGTCTCCAGAATTCTTTTGGAGAAGCCATGACTGTTAAAAGGGTATAAATCTGATTCAGTTTGTAGTGCGAGTCTGTCCTAAATAGGCTCTTCTTCATTTTAGTTTTCTGCTTAAAATTCACATGGATTAGGCTTTCCCCATGAATCAGTGACAGCTTTACTGTCTTGGCCACTGCACATTTCGTACAAGTGATCAATAGTGATTAAAGAGTAATCTCAACCTAAACATTGGGTATATAGGCATGATTTGTCCCATATTCTGACCTGCAAATGCAGGCAATAAAGCCAAACCTTTTGCTGAGAAAATTACCTGCTATTTCTTCTCTCAGCCCCATTAGAGAGAGAGCGAGGGAGGGAGAGGGAGGGAGATGCAGCCGACTGCTTAAGTGTTTACTGTGTGTTGACTCTGACCTTTCTAGCATCATTCTGGCCTATTTGAGCTTAGAGAGCAAATATACTCAGGCTGCTCTGCTGGCCAACCTCTTCCCACCTTGTGTTTCTCAGCCACGCTAAAACAGCCTGAGCCGCAAGCAATAACCATACTTTGTGGGTCGTGTCCATGCTCTTACAACGTCCTTCTGCAATTTGAACGGTCCTGAAGAAGGAAGAGACAAATGCCGCAGGAAGGCAATAATGATCCTAACGGTTGGACACACAGTAGCTATGCGCAATGAGAGAGAGAGAGAGAGAGAGAGAGAGAGAGAGAGAGAGCTAGTAGGAGGCTCTTGCATACAAAGATGAATGCAGCAGGAAAGCAGTGATAGAAACTTGTGCAGAGGAGAAGTTGAACGTGCAAGAGGAGACCCAAGTGAGTGGCGTGGCTGGGTAATATCCTTGCAAATAGGGTGTTTGGAATAGGTTCATATGGCCCTCTGCTCTCTTTATCCTTCCCTTTTTCCCATTTTCAAAGGTTTAGCTTAATACAATATCAAACTTTCCTATGAACAGTTGAACAATTATTTTAGGTTAATCTTAAAACATCTGTGCAAAACCTGTAGGGCTTTTTTTGACCAGATGTAAGGATTTGCTTGGGTTTTATGCTACGGTTGCTAATACGTTTTTGATGGCCTTTCTTTTCATTTCTTTTGGTAAGTTATGCTTTGGTTAGGCCTGACTTAAAAAAAAAATACAAGGGATGCGTGGATGCCACAGAAGGCAGGAGCCACCCTCTTTCCCTAATGCCTAGTATTCGACATGCAAGCAATGACATCATTGCTTCTTCACTCTGCACAAGCAACAGCCAATGACAGGTTTGCAACCAACACAGGCATTTCCAGGATTCTATCAAGAGTTGGCATGTAAGTGTGGCATGTCCTATTCTGACTCAGGCAAATCTGAGCAAGAGCTGCATTTGGCAGCCTCCTTCTTCCTGTGATTCCCTTGCGTGTGGGGACCTTCGGTAATTGCAATTGTAAATTGGTGCGATCCTTATTTGGCTAATAAATACTTTATTTGCACGTGTGAAGTCAATAAGAAGCCGTCTTCTCTTTGTAATAAGATTTTAATGCAATTAATCTCGAGGAGGGGAATTTACTGCTCAGCCTGGCATGCGCTGCTCCTGCTCCATGTGGAGCAATAAAGGCGCCATTTCAATCTAATTAAGTAGAAGAAGGTGAGACAGAGGAAGCTTCCTTGCATGTTAAGAGGTAGAACTGTCTTTGAGAAGGGGCACAACTAATGTCAGGATCAAAGTCTCTGGCTTCCAATTAAATGTGGCGATAGCAAAGGGCTTGGGATGTGTGTGTGTGTGTGTGTGTGTGTGTGTGTGTGTGTGTGTGTGTGTGTGTGTGTGTGTGTGTGTGTGTGTGTGTGTGTAGTAATTATAAATGATGAGGGGGAAATAGATTTCTTATCCAAATGAGGGACAAAATTCGCATTTCTTAGTTGAGTGCAATTTGCATTTATTTATTTATTTTACATATTTCAGCAATGGGATAGTAAGCTGCGAAACAAATGCTGTTCTTCAGTATTCTGATACACAACTGGCAAATAGGAAAAACTAAGCTCTGTCACGGAATCACAAAATGGGATTGGACTAAAACACTGTCAGGTGGGAAAAAAAAAACCAGGGAAAGGATGTACCAGGGAGCTAAGAAGTGGGAAGGATGACTTCCTGCTAAGATGCCCTGAAAAGGCACTGTTTGAAGAATGGTGGCAACAGCAGCCAATTCACTGTTTAGAGCACATTTTAATTGGGCATAATGAACACAGATTCTTATATACGAGCTTAATTTCTTTCTGCTTTCTCCTCGCTTTGCCTAAGACAACCCCCTCCCAATATGGATAATAATGGATGGAGCCCTGTTCTTGCAAGACTGATTGATCTTACAAAACCTAGGGGAACAGGAAGCAGCACATGAAGTTAATGGGGTCATTTCATATAACAGAGGAGCCACGGAACAGACATATTGCCAAGACCTGTACTTCCAGGATGAATGGATGGAAGATGGGGGGTAGGGATCAGACCTCATCACATTTTCCCTTGCGAGTGCAATAAGGTCCTAGTTGATTCAGAACTGGTTCAGATCAGGCCAAACTACTGTAATTTTCAGTTTCGGGGCGAATTAGCTTGGTTGAATCTGACCAAACCTGATTCACACATGGGAATCTTGTCAATCACTTCCAGGATGCACTCTGTGCGCTTGGAACTGTGAAAGACTGCCAACACGGTAGGATGTGGGCACAAATGTTAGCATTCTTCGTTTTGACCTGAGGCTGGCACAACTCCTGCAGCCAGGTCAGCAGCCCCGATGGGCGTGGAGGACAATAGATTCCAATAACTTCAAGCCATCCCCCACTCCCCCAAGTTAGAAACACATTTCTTACTTTTTCCATCAATTGCCGTAGTTGTCGGCTGCGCAGGTCCCTTGAGCAGGTGCCCTGGACAGGGATGACAGCGGTGCACAGACATTTGCCGTCGGAGGCTTGAGCGGAGGTGTAAACCTGCCAACCTTCATCGGGGCTCTGGAAGAGAGTCTGCAGAGAGAAAGGGAACAAACAGCACTGAATAAACTAGGATTCAGGAAGGCAATAAAGGGTTTTCCCCCACCCCAGATACTTGGGTTTTTAAAAATGCAGAGGTCAAACTGTGCACTGAAAATAAATGCAGATTGGACCCAGTGGCGTTACTGGGGGCAGGGCGGGGTGAGATCACCCCGGGTGACACCCTCAGGCCCACTAGTGGCCAAAATTGTGAAAACTTTGTATTTATGAATAATACCATCATGTTATATATTCAATGTATAAGTACATGCTGAATGCAATCCAAGAAGACATTTTGAATTATCTGTATTCTATCAAACGTTACGGCCATAATAACTGGAAAAATAAAACACAACTGCCTTACGTAACAAAAAGTGGATTTCCTTCACTCAAAACAGACCAATGAGACTGATTGTTCTGAGAGCCGAGTTGGTTATTGATTTGTTGGGTGACCTGTACTGTTATATATTAAAATAAATAATGGGGGTGACACCATGAATTACCGGACCGGGTGACACCAACCCCAGTGACTGACCAGGAGTAATCTGTAGAAATACTGCCCGATGGGCATCTTTTGTAGAACCCAGCTCAGCCCAACCTTGTTTCTCCCTATTCACCTCTGGGGTCCATCATGGGGATGACGCGCTGAGTTCTCGCACTGGGTGACGCAAACCTTAGTGACGCCTCTGATTGGGCCTTACCCACACACCCTCCATTCCTCTGCCCCAATTGAAACAAAGACTTGAAAATCACATTCAGCTCTGAAGCCAGCCGTTTGTGGAATTCCCCTAATGGAGAAGCCCCAGAGACCCAAGATGCTCAAGATGCCATACTCCAACAGAACTCCCCAAAGTCTGGTAAACGATGTGCTGTTTGTCTCAACTCCTCTTCCCCACTCGCCCACATCACACATGGCATTGCTGTAAATATTTGCTGTCTGGCTACACAGGGAGACAAATTGCTAGCTGTCACTGTTGCATTCCTCCCCCCACCTCACTCAACTGAGGAAGAACGTGGCATGCAGGGAAGTTGGAGGGACTATTAAAACAAAGACAAATGCATCATATCAAGTTATAATAATATGCTTGTTACAAATACAGGGAACACTTCAGACTGCATCCCCCAATAGGATCCCTATTGCTGACAGATGGGCCACCTACAGCCAAAGTGGGAGGTAGATTTTGCCCCCCCCCATGCAACCATGTGGTCAACCATGAAGAAATTCTCCTATGAGCCCCTTTGGCCTTCATTGCTGTCTCCTTCTTACCATGGGAGAGGAACAGCGGAGCATGTGGTCCCAGCCTGGACATCAGAAAAAAAGGCTTCCCGTTTAGCAAATGCAACCCTCCTTTATTATGTCAACAAATGACTTCCTCTCTCCAAGGACGTTGCTGTGTTAGAATCTCACTTTGCTTTTGGTCAGCTAACGAACAGGCCTTGGCTAGCAGACCCGCTGGAGCTAGAAACTGTATTTGGAAAACTAGTGGCATGTTTATGGAGATTGATTGACACGTGTCTTATCTTGTGAACTCTTTGTTCTGTATGGTAGAAGTGTTGGGACGGTCGATGTGAAGTGCTAAAATAAACTGGACTATTTCCTTCTTACCTACAGCCTATTTTCTAATCAATTATTTCGGCTACACTAGCCATTCAGAAACAAGCCTGATTCTATCAGCATCACTCCATCCCAGGTTCTCCTTCTTGGTCACTCTAGAGTAGGGGTTCTCAACACCTTCCCGGCTGAGTACCACCTCCAGCGCCACTCTCCTGCTGCGTACCACTGGAAGTGACTGGCGATGACGTCATCGCCAGTTACTTCTGGGTTTTCAGAGGCCAGAAAACACAGGTAGGAGGCTCTAGGCGGGTAGGAGCACCCTTCTCAGCATTCCCGAGAGTCGCTTTTCTCAGGTGCAAAAACGTGCCGCTGAAAACGCTGCATCGGAGCAGGGTTCTGATGGTCCTGTGGTCCAAGTACCACCAGCAGTCGGCCGAAGTACCACTGGTGGTACTAGTACCACTGGTTGAGAACCCCTGCTCTAGCGTAATGGAATGTTGGGGACTGAAACAGGAGCACCAGAAAAGGTGATTGCGGTGGAAACAAACAGGAAGTGTTCAGTGAAGATGAGAAGGAGAAGAAAAAAAAACAAAACTCTTGCCTAGTGCTGCTACATCTCCTTGCTTGCACCAGTGCTTCAGGGATGTGGAATGCCCTGGGGTTATAGGCTACGAGAGCACAGCCCGTCACAGTACTTTCATGCCAAGTCAGCACTGCCTGCACTCTTTTCCCCCTTCCCAGAAGGAGGCGGTTATCAGCATCAGAGGCCACCTCCCCTTTCCAACCCACACGAACAGAATGCACTTCTAAAATTCACCCGACTCCAATCCTAACTAAATATGGAGCTGCTAATGCTATTTTTAGTTCCCACTTGCCCTGGGACATGCCGAACGCACGTAATGAGTTGTGGCGTGACCTATTCTGTCCTCTCCTGTTATGTCATGAAGCTTCATCACCCATTTGGCTGTCTCTTCCCCACCCCCAGTTCAGTTTCTTAAAGAGGCGTCTGCTAAGAATTTGGAAAGGGGGGGGGAAGAGAGAGAGCGCCTGAGAGAACTCTCTCTCTCTCTCTCTCTCTCGCTCGCTCGCAAAGAAGGAATAGTCTCAAGAGTGCAGAGGTCCCTCCTTTCCACCAATCCCTTCATGCAAGAAAATTAAGAAAGCCTCTTGGGAAACAGAGCAGAAGGAGCAGCCCTAAACAGAGGGAGGGGCATGGGGGTGGACAGAGAATGCAAACTAGGTCAGACCCTTGTTAGCCAACCTAATGTTCTCTCCTTCTGGATGCAGTATTACAGCCTGGCCATAATTTACATAAGAGTGCATTAGTGATCATCAGTGAGCGATACTGGATTGTATCCAAAAGCCGCCTGCCTCCCATGGAAGGTGTTTCTTCCGGAGGGAAGCTTCTTCCACTGATTGAAGGGAACCTTTGAATACAACCCATTGCGCTGCCACGATGCCACAGTTATCCAATAGCTGCTTGCTAGGTAGCTCTAGGGGTGGCATCAGAGGTGGGCCAGGTTGGGCACTGTCCTAGGATTCACGCCCATCAGAGGCTCCTCCTGACCAGACGAACTCCTGAATTCTCAGTACTGGAGGCAGAAGTAGGTTCTCTCTGTGTCAGGTGCAAGGGAGTGACAACAGGAAACAGGTATCTTGTTGTCTTGAATGCTGAGGCAACTGGTGGGGCCACTGTGAGACACAGGAAGCTGGATAGGCCTTTGGCCTGATCCAGCAGGACTCTTCTAATGTTCTTACGTTCAATGGTCATGTCTCATGTTCAATGTGTCATCAAGGGACAGGCAGGAGCACCATGGGGGCCCTGTGCAGGGGCTTTGCTCCAGGACCCCCAACAACCTGGCATTGGCCGGCTCCAAACCAATTTAAACAGCCACACACATTTTTCTCTGGAGGGAGGAAGGGGTGCCTTCGTGGACTCTTGGGATGCCCCTCCCACTCCACGAGTCAGGGTCGGATTGGTCGAAAGCCTCCTCCTATGGGAGGGCATCCTCTCTCAGTTCCCAGTCCGACTCTGACTCACTTCAGAGAAGGGTCATGTTTAATTGTTGGTCGTAAATTAGTGAAATTTTTTCTTCAACACTTCACCTAACTTCTACTCCTCCTTTGATTTCCTGTTGATTTTTTCGTCTTTTCCTCACACAAGTCTTCCTATTTTCTTCTAAGCCTTCTACCTCTCCCTACCCCGTCTGTCAGTGAGCTTCGGCCGCTCAAGCATCTGATGAGAGGAGCCAGCGGTCCTGACAGGCTCTAAGAGCGCTCCACGAACCGCCGCTGCGACGCGCCTCAGCGCGCACGGCGGGTCGTTTACATACCTCCGAGAGCAAGGCAGTCAGATCGGGCGGAGAGCAGACGAGGGTCTCCTCAGAGACTACCGCTGCTTCTCTGTCGTGCGCCTCCCTCAGGGCCGGGAGCGTCGGCAGTACCGTTGCTAGGCAACGCCAGACATCCAGTGAAGACAGCCTGACGCGAAGGCCCGGCCAGCTTCTTCAGACGCCCGGAGGCGCTTAGCTTTTTGGCGGGAACGGAGGCCTTCAACAGTTTACCTCAGTGTGACGCTGACGCCTTAGTCAAGCGCCGCGAGGAAATTCTCCCAGCAGCACACGGCTATAAGGCAAGTCATGGCAACTCCTGCGAGGGTGGGCCAGACGACCTCGGTTCAGGGGGAGGATTTGGCACCGGCTCTCGAGCCTCGGATGGAGGCGAGAATTCTGGAACTTGTTAAAGCCTCCGTGGAGGGAGCATTTAGAGTTCATATGGCACAAGCGGGGGGGGCCCAAAAGCTGCCTTTTTCTAGGGGACGGAAACGTAGGTCACTCAGCCCTCTTCTTTCCTCAGCCAGGGAACATGAATCCTCTTCTGAGGAATATGTGCAGGCTCCTCCGAAGCGCGCCAAGAAACACACAACCAAGTCGGTTGGGGGTTCCAAACGCCTCAGGGAGAAGGAGCGCACTAGCCACAAGAAGCGTGAGGCGGTGCTTAGCCCCTGGTCATCCCAGGCTTCAGACCCTTCGCTATCCCCAGAATCTGAGAGGGAGGAAGGGGAATTATCGGGACAGGACAGGGGTGCTCAGAACGTTACTAGGCTGTTTCCAGGTGATGTTTTTCCTCGAATACTCCAGAAAGCCCTAAAAACGCTGGACTTGGTTCCTTCTACTGAACAGAACCAGGATGTGCCCACTTCTAAATCGGCTTCTTCAAAAATTTTTCCCAAGATTCAAAGCAACCAGAATATAGTGCCTTTTCTGGATTCATTTAAACGGGTGTTGGACATGGAATGGGAAGCACCCATTCACCCTAAACACTCTGCCAGGCTAGTTAACAAATTTTACATGTTGCCTGATTCAATTTTGACAATACTGAAAGTCCAGACTATTGATGGCCCCATCGCATCACTTTCTTCGGCGGCTGCATTGCCATCCGAGGGGGAGGGGGGGCCCAAAGACCCCACAGATAGAAAGATTGAGACTTCCCTTAAGAGGGGATTCGAGGCTTCCGCACATGCCTTGAGAGCGTCCTCCGCTAACTCCCTCCTCAGCAGGGCTGCATATTCTTGGATCACGGACCTGGAGAAATCTGAGTCAGGCCTATCCGCCAAAATGTCCCTAAGAAAGGTTGCCTTGGCTCTGGCTTTCTCGGCGGATGCGTCCCTGGACGCGCTGCAGTTCAGCGCCCGAGCTATCACATCCAATGTCGCAGCACGCAGAAATGTGTGGCTCAGATCCTGGCAAGGTGATTCCAGTTCGGTCACGAGGTTGGTGGGCATTCCTTTCCAAGGTGGTAAGCTGTTCGGGCAGGCACTCGAACCTCTTCTCGTAGAGACTAAGGATAAGAGGAAAGTCCTCCCGACCACTAAGAAAGAGGCTCCTGGGCCAAAGCCTTATTCTCAACGGCCCTTTCGGCAATACCCCCGCTCCAGTGACGGCCCAAGATCCAGGAGCAGGTGGAATAAGTCTAGGGTTTTCCCTAGGGGACGTCCACAGGGGGGGAACGCCGTCACCACCTCCAAGTCCCACAAAGAGCACCGATGCGTCTGACGCCAGGTCAGACGCATCCTCCTTCGCTATTGGAGGACGCCTGTTGCAATTCGCGCACCGGTGGGCTACTGTTACAACCGATGCGTGGGTGCAACAAACGGTTTTGGAAGGCTATTCTTTAGAATTCGTAAGAAAACCCAGGGACAGGTTCTGGAGGGTCCCAGTTTCCAGGATCCCAGAGAAACATCAGTTGAAAATGGCGGCCATTCAGCATTTACTAGATATCCGGGCAGTAGAGATGGTGCCGAGGACACAGAGAGGGAAGGGAGTTTACTCCACTCTTTTTCTGGTCCCCAAACGAAACGGCGATTGGAGGGCCATCTTAGATCTGAAGTGGCTGGATCGTTTTATCCGCAGCCGCCGTTTCAAGATGGAGACGTGGAGGTCCATTGTCATGGCCCTCGACCAGGGCGACATGTTAACCTCAATCGACTTGTCCGAGGCATATCTTCACGTCCCCATCCGGCCAGGTCATCGTCGTTTTCTCCGTTTTTGTTACGGATCCCTGCACCTCCAGTACCGCGCTCTCCCGTTCGGGCTCAAGTCCGCCCCGAGGGTGTTTACAAAACTACTAATCGCTCCCATATCGTTTCTCAGGCAGAAGGGTATTACCCTTTTTCCGTATCTGGACGATATTTTAATAAAGTCAGGAAGCAGAGAGCGGGCACTGGCGGATGTGAGGCAGACTCTGGGTTGTCTCGAGAGTCTGGGTTTCGTAATAAACCGGGAGAAGAGCGCACTTTCCCCATCTCAACGGGTGGAACACCTGGGTCTTCTGGTAGATACTCACCTGTTCAGGATTTCGATATCACCAGGCAGACAGCAGAAATTCAGGACTATCTTACACAACACGATGCGGGCCTCACAGGTGGATCTGATGGTTCTGGCATCCATTCAGGGCCTGATGGTTTCCTGTCAGGATGTGGTAAATTGGTCCCGAGCCAGGATGCGTCCCCTCCAGCGCATCCTGAGTCCTTTCCAGAACGACAGAGAGCCAACGACACCTTCAAATTCCTATGACGCCCCAGATCAGGAGCGCACTGAGTTGGTGGACGGCGGAGACACGTTTATCCCAGGGAGTCAGCTTAGTTCTCCCGGAGCGTCTGGTGATAACGACAGACGCGAGTCTCCTGGGCTGGGGAGCCCACATGCTGGGGTCCCTGGCACAGGGGCTATGGTCTCGATCAGAGTCCCAACTCAGCATCAACCTTCTGGAACTGCGTGCTATCCGTTTAGCCCTTGCCCATTTCCTGGACAAGATCAGGGGTCAGCATGTCCTGATACGAACGGACAATACCACAGCCAAGGCTTATGTGAACAGGCAGGGGGGCACTCGGTCGCGGCTATTGGCACGCGAAGCGGAAATTCTGATGTATTGGGCAGAGATGAACATTGCATCGCTGAGGGCAGAGCACCTGGCGGGGGCGTCCAACACATCTGCGGATTGGCTGAGCAGGAGAGTGTTACAGGAGGCGGAGTGGCGTCTCCATCCAGACGTTTTCTCGCTGATCACTCTTACTTTCGGCGAGCCAGTGGTGGATCTGTTTGCCACAAGCGAAAACTCCCATCTCCCCCGGTTTTTCTCAAGGGTGTACGAGCAGGGGGCAGAAGGTGTGGACGCTCTTCACTCCCCCTGGCCGACCGGCCTGCTGTATGTTTTTCCCCCGATAGCTCTCATTCCCCAGGTGATTCGCAGAGTGAAGGACCTCCGAGCAGACGTTATCTTGGTGGCTCCCGGGTGGCCCAGGAGGCCTTGGTACCCGTCCCTGTTGAATCTGTCCGTCCAGAGGGAGCCGCCATTACCCCCAAGGCAGGATCTACTGACGCAGGGCCCGATTTGGCACCCGCAGCCTCATCTCTTCAGGTTGACTGCGTGGAGGTTGAGCGGGCGGCTTTGAAGTCCCTCGGTTACTCGGACAAGGTGATTGCCACCTTGCTGGCCTCTAAAAAGGGGTCCACGCAGCGCTCTTATGGGGCGACCTGGAGGAGATTTGTTGGCTGGTGCCGGGCGATGGGGGTAGATCCCATGAAGCCAAAGGTTCGTCACATCTTGTCCTTTTTGCAGTGTGGGTTGGATTTGGGGCTTAGCACCAATACACTCCGCAGGCAGGTGGCCGCTTTAAATAGCACCCTGGGTACTGGTATAGGTCACAGGGTGGTCACTCACCCCCACATTAAACGTTTTCTCCGTGGGGTGGGCCTGCTAAACCCTTCTGTTATTCACAGGACCCCTACCTGGGATTTAAACCGAGTGTTAGACGCTTTGACAGGGCAACCGTTTGAGCCCTTGGCCACTACGCCTTTAAGGGATTTGACACTGAAGGTATTGTTTTTGGTGGCAGTCACATCGGCACGCCGTGTGTCCGAATTGGGCTCCTTATCCATTAACTCTCAGCTTTGTGTTTTTCATCCTGACAGAGTGATCCTGCGCCCGGACCCCGCTTTTATTCCCAAAGTTAACTCGGCTTTTCACAGGGCCCAAGAATTGGTGCTGCCCTCTTTTTACCAGAATCCAACACAGTCTCAGGAAAAGATTTGGCACACCTTAGATGTGCGCAGGGCTCTGAAGTATTACCTGGATAGAACAGCAGCCATACGAAAATCTGAGGCACTCTTCGTAATGTTCCGGGGTACCAACATGGGGAGGCGGGCGTCTTCATCCTCCCTGGCGAGGTGGTTACGGGAGACTATTGAGCTCGCTTACCGGGCCACAGGAAGGGAACCCCCTGTGGGGATTACAGCCCATTCGGTTAGGGGTGCAGCCACCTCAGCAGCATTCGAGGGAGCCACGTCGATTGCTGATATATGCAGGGCGGCGACATGGTCCTCGATACATACCTTTGTTCGACACTATAGAGTAGACCTTGCGGGGATTACCGATGCCTCTTTTGGCAGGAGAGTCCTGCAGAGGGTGGTCTCGCACTAATGGACCGCCGCTCTCTTCCCACCCTAGCTGGTACTGCTCTGTGAGATCCCAAGAGTCCACGAAGGCACCCCTTCCTCCCTCCAGAGAAAAACGGAATTCCTACCTGGGAATGTCCTCTTCTGGGAGGAGGAACGGGTGCATTCGTCCCGCCCTTTGTCGCGGCGGCTCACGGGATGAAGCATCCATTAGTCTTTAGTTTACTGGGTGCTGGTTCTTCTCATCACGCAGATTGTTGCGGGCCATGGCAGTTTTCCCATGTTTTTGGTTTGTCACTCTCCGCTGGACTTTGACTTACCTTTGTTTTTGTTTATTTATCTTCGTCTACCTGTTGCGACGTCGGTGGAGGTTCCGTTCCTACACTCGGACCTCTTTTTGTTTTGGAATTTGTTTCTGTTCTCACTGTTTAGTTTTCTTGTTGCACCTATTGACCAGCTGAACCTAGACCCGTTGGTCAGGTGCCCGTGGAGGGCCTCTTTGTCTTCTTTCTTTATCTACAGCTCTGGACTGGGAACTGAGAGAGGATGCCCTCCCATAGGAGGAGGCTTTCGACCAATCCGACCCTGACTCGTGGAGTGGGAGGGGCACCCCAAGAGTCCACGGATGCACCCCTTCCTCCTCCCAGAAGAGGACATTCCCAGGTAGGAATTCCGTTTTTCTCAGAACAAACAGACCTGGGTATGAACTGGCCCCGATCGTATCCGTTTCCACTTGTTCCACAACAAATGCACCATGGAATAAATGGCACTGAATAATGATTCCGTTTTTAGAACCTCCATTCATTTTCATCATTTTTTATCTTTTACTGTATCCTTAGTGACAAGCAGCTCCTGGCTGCAGCTCTACCACACAGCCACCTCCTTCTGGCAGCCACGTTTCACAATGATGCTGCATCACCATGGAGAATATGGGTAAAAAAAAAAACATGGCCGCCCAAAGCAGCCAGCTGTGCAGAGGACCTCCAACCAGAAGCTGTTTCCTCTTACAAGAAAGAACTATTCTTTAAAAAAATGAAAATTAAAAAAATGGAAGAATAAAAGTGAATAGAACAAAACAAAAAGAGGTAAAAGAAACATGGAACAAATGAAAAAGAGACAGAAACAAACAAACAAAAATCAGTATTTTTGCCCCACCCTAAATTTCAGTTGTATCAAATGGTGGCTGAAGGGTTCATACACTGAATGGGTGTGTGTGTGTGTGTGTGTGTGTGTGTGTGTGTGTGTGTGTGTGTGTGTGTGTGTGTGTGTGTGTGTGTGTGTGTGTGTAAAACATGTGTCTGTGAGCTCATCCTGCAACAGCAGAGTATGGCTTTAAAATTTTGTGCTCTTACATGTTTTGCCTAAGGACACCCCCATCCCCCACCCCAATTTGCTTCAAAATTTCACTTGAGGCAAAAACGTGAGCTGCAACGTTAATCTATATGCACTCACACAGAGCAAGACAAAAACAACAAAGCTTGGCCTGGTTCCACTGAACATCTCAGTTCCATAAAGTGGGGAAAAGAGATTGTGGTGGTAGCCACCTGCCCTGTCCATCAGGAGGATGTGGCCCTCCTCCAGCCTCAATGGATGTTCACAATTGGGCATCTTGCTTGCAGAATGCTTATACAAGAAAAATCCAATTCGTGCTGGTCTGAATTGAACGGTTCATTCCTGAAATTCAAACAGGATATTAATTTCAAACTGTACACTGTGGGAATGGGCACAGGTTGGATTTTCATGCATAAGCCTGCTCTAAATACAGTATGTGAGTATCCTGTTTATTGGTCAGTATGACAGGATCTTGTGAAGGGCAGGTGCAATACTGCTTCCCCACAATGCATAGCCACGCATGTTCCAGCACGTGATGGGTAGAGAGGGAAGCCTACATGGATCTCCTTAAATCAGTGGTTCCCAAACTGGGAGACGTGGCTCTCAAGGGAGACGTGGAAACCAGCCAGGGGAGCCACAGAATACAATGGAATAATCTCAGAAAACTGTGCAATGCCAAATGGCAGTCATCAACATAATGGCTGAGTTTGTTTTTCGGCCTCGAGTGCTTGAAGCGCTTGAGAGCTGTTTTTCCCCCCACCTTCTATGGCTCTCGGGTCGTGTTTTTTTTCCCCCTGGCTTCCAGCACTCTCACCACGCTCACAGTTTCAACTGCGAGCTCCAAGCTAGAAAAAATGGCAGCCTCCTGCACCAATAGGAAGGCTGCTTAGCTGCAAAGGAGCTTGGGAGATGTAGTACGAGGGACGAGGAAATAACGATGGCAGCCTCATGAACCAATAGGAAGGTGGGAGATGTAGTGGGAGGGACGAGGAGCAACAGCAGCCATTCAGATTTGGATCATTTCCGTTCATTTTGAGAGCCCCCAGTAGCAGCGATATCAAGCATGCTAGGAACATCACTTCCTGCTATTTCCAAATTGAAAAACAAATGCAGCCAATGTAATAGCCAATGGTCAAGGGAGCCGCAGGTCGAAAAAAATTGGGAAACACTACTACTTTTCCTCCTGCTTATCCTGCCCCAGACCACCTGAATCTGACACATACTTATGTGTAGGCACGTACTTAATTTACAGACCAATCCTGCGTAAGGATCCGCCGGGCAGCCCAGGCCGCCCACCTGATACTGAGCTCCACCGCGGGCAGGCTCGTCCCCTTCCCCAGGTGTAAATGGCGCTAGGATTTCCACCAGTGAAATCGCTGGCGGAAGTCAGAGGCTGTGTAATGGCCCAGCCGAGCGGCGGGGGTCAGGATTTGGCCAAGGCTGAACCCCGCCCCTCCTGGGCCGGCTGGGCCTATCGGCCCCCGCCGTTTGCCACCGAACCGCCCCCCCCCCCAAATCGGCTGGATCCTTACCCAAGTACTCTGGCGGGCGGGCAAGGGCTCGGTCGCTGGTGCAGGGAAGGCCAGCCTTGCGCCGGCCTTCTCTGCTCTCAAGTCATCAGAAAAGTGGCTTACGGCAGGGAACGCTTGTTCCGTCGGCCGGAGTTTGCGCAGGATTGCGCTTTTATAAGTTAAGCAAAGAAAAGAGAAGAATCCAAATCCCAAACCACAATCTTTTTCACAGTATGTGTTCAACTGAATTTAAAACTTGCAACCAGTGTTAGACAGTGTACATAAATGTGTAAATAACAGCAAAACAGTGTGGTCCTGCAGATTACAGTAAAAAGTTTTTCCCTGCTTTAATAAATATTTCATGCCGCACCACGAAAGAAAAAAAAATCCACTTTAAGCTTTGAGAGGTTTTTTTTTTCCTTTTGCCCATGAAAAAGAAACTGTTTACAAGAAGTGGGGGAAGAAAATCCTAGCCAGGAGTCATTGTTAATGTATCATTTGCTGTAGGGAATTTTAGTAGGCCGGGTGAATAATAGGTTTAAGTAGTTTTATGTTTTGCGAACTAGATTTTTCTTTCTCCTTTCCCATGCACTTTCATATTGATGAAGCTAAAAGCAAATCAAACACACTGAAATAAGAACCAAGTTACAAAAGTTAACACACCCACCCCCGCAAAAGAACTAAAAACAGTCGCAAACAACCTAAGGCATGTAAAAGTTTCAAATCGCTACTGACTTAGCATCATGTGCTGTATTTGCAAATGTTTGGATTTCTGTTCTCTTGCTTCATTCTCTCCCATTTCCCTGTCCGCACTCCCATAATTACCCACAAAGTTGTACAGGTGTGTGTTGCTCAGTTACCTACCTGTTGATGGGCCACATATACGACGGCCTTCTTGGCACCCCAGAACACCTTCCCTCGATTTCAATCGTTATGCAAATTTAGTCTAAAGAGCCTCTGCTTTGGGCCTGCAATCTACGCTATTGGCCTCTGCAGAAGCATCCAGAAGTGACTTCCTGTTTGCAAACTTACAGACTAATCCTAACTAACTATCCGGCGAGTGGCCCTGGGATCCTATCCCCGTTCCGGGCCGCTCTGGAGCAGCCCGGAGGTCTACTCGGGGGAAGGGGATGTTCGTTCTCATTCTAGTTTGTCCCCTTCCCCCAGTGTAAACCGGGGAAGGCCCGATGGGCCTCCTCGGATTTCTGCCAGCTATTTAGTTGGCAGAAGTAAGAGGAGGCTGTGTAACAGCCGTGCTGGCCAGGAATATGGCGGGCGCCATCCCTGCCCCCTCCCGAGCTGGCTCAGCCAATGCCCCCCCTCCCTCACTGCCTAGACCACCCATGCGGACGCCAGAGGATCCCTTACCTTCCTCCGGCGGCCGCATGGGCGATCCAGTGCCGGAGTAAGGGCTGCCGGCCTAACGCCGGCGGCCCTTACTCCCGAGTCGTCACGAACGTGCTTTACGGCACATTCGCGATGGCTTCGGGCAGCGGAGCACGCGTTCTGCGGATATCGGGGGCTCACGGATAATTCAACTAACAACCACAAACAAACAGATGCCAGAATCCAGAATCAACCTCTGGAGGAAAAATAGTACCATTACTTGTGAACTCAAACTAACTAATGCAAATGCTACATTAGTTTTACAACACACAAATTGATTGCAGATTCTTTGAGGTAAAACACCACTCAGAAAGCATATGACGATGCTAAATGAACAATACAGCTCATTGCATGAGGGCTTTATAAAACACAAGGTAAATGGATCATTCAGACCAAGTTCTGGACCATGCCAGGTTTAGGGCTCACACATCACATTGCAGCTGTATAGAATGGTAAGCAGACAGTCCCTGCTCTGTTGCAAAAGGCCTTGAGGAGGGGGCACTTTGGGTAAAGAAGAGAAAAGAGGAAAGGGGGGTGCTTAACTCTTCTCCTGCCTGTTGCTTTTTCCCTGAAGCTTCTTACTCAAGATGCTTTTAACCCCCCTCCCCACCAGTGTTATGGACCTTGCAAGCAGAGTTTTAGAACCTCACAAAAGGAGAAGTTGCAACATCCCTTCTCTTTTGCAAAGTTCTTCCCTTAGAACAGTGGTTCTCAAGTTCTCCCCACGAGGTGGGGAAAACTATGAGTCTTTGCAGGGGTGAGGACAGCAGCTGCAGCGATCCCGGAGACTGCGCTGCCGGCAGAGGGAAAAGTGGTCATCCTCACCTCACTGGGGGTCCTGACGTCTTCCGGGGGTACAGGGAGACCTGCGGAAGGGTCCGCAGGCCTCCCCACACCCCTTGGAAGCCATCAGAACCCCCGGTAAGTGCAAAATTAACCAGGATTGTCGCCATGCTGTCCCCGCCTCTTAAGGTGGCACCTTACGCAACATCCAGATTTTTCTGGACCCAGTTCATCTGGTTCTAGTGGTGGGTCACGACCCATCACTTTGAAAACTGCTGCCTTAGAACATAAGAAGAGCCCTGCTGGATCAGGCCAAGGGCCCATCTAGTCCAGCTTCCTGTATCTCACAGTGGCCCAACAGATGGCTCTGGGAGCACACAAGACAACAAGATACCTGTATCCTGTTACCACTCCCTTGCATTTGACATTCACAGTGCAATCCTATCCAATTTACACCACCGGTGTAACCAGCGGGGGAGAGCAGAGGCAGGAGGCTTTGGAGGGGAGGAGAGATTTAAATCCCCTTTGAATCCCCCTTTAGAGGGGATTTGAATCCCCTTTCCATTCTGGAGCCTTTGGAGAGATCTTTCTGGAGCTCTTCACAATCCATTCTAGACTTCACCACCCGGAAACGTTTAGTGCCATCTTCAAACTGAGCCATCTTGCTGTTTATCCCCTTCCCAGAGCCCTTCACAAGAGGACAGGTGAAAGGGTAATGTTACTTGTGGCTGTAGTGTAATGTGTAATTTGGCTTCCATGCTCCGCAACACCACCAACTCTTTGCTCCCAGCCGCATCTCTGTTGCTCAGCTACCAATCCTCAACTTCTCTGCACACCCTTCTCATTTCTTCCTATGGAGACTGCAATGCCTCTGGACCTGAAGTGTAACCTGAATATGGATTGGTTCACACATGCCTGTATAATAACCCCTGATCCTTTATTACTTGATTACGCTATGCTGGAGGAGCTGAATGTACGGGAACCAACTTCACTGAAAGGCAATTGCGCGTGAAGCAATACAGAAGTTCTATCTGCGGCATCCGATCTGCAACAGCTCATTCACCTTATCACCAAGTGATGGATGTGCATAATGGCTCTGTGTATTTACTGTTGGTAGAAACGTTAAATTGCAATAGTGGCCAAAAAACGTGGACCTGAATGCTTTCAATCTGGTACATTATCATTTTGGTCCATTTTCATGTCATACACCTTTATCTTTCTACCCAACTTGTCTTTACTTAATGCCTAATGTACATAGCGGTTTTCCAAAATGCACAGATCACCTCATATACAATCAGCAGCCTTATTCATTTGTTTATTTAGAAGATTTGTTCCCTTAACTCGAGGAGGCCTCCAGGACTCGAAACTCCCATGTGAAATGCAGCGTGCAACCTGTTCCTGCGGCTATGTAGGCGCTATGGACTTTAGGTTGGATCGGGCTATTAATCTATAAACTGAAACTGCTTGCATTTGGTTGCTGGGAAGCAGCGCGCACTGCTGGCATGCCAGTAGGGAAGTCGGGTCCTTCCCGTGTGCGTCGCTGGGCCGCTGGCTGCCTGCCAGAGCAGGTAAGCCAGTAGGGGAAGCGGGATGGGACGGCCAGAATGGGGCGGGGAGGGGCAAAACTGGGCAGGGAGGAATGGGGGTGGCGAGGCTGTAGGAGGAGGTGGATTCAGTAGCAATGGCATGTGCCGGATCCTATTCCCTCCAGCAGCAGCTTCCCCACCCCATTTCTCTCCTTGGACCCGCACCAGTGAAATCGCTGAGGAGACCCACTGCGGGGCAAGAGGCTTACGCAAAGTAAGGAGGCTAACTCTAAAGCTTCCTGCTCTGTCCCCCACCCCGATGGATACAGCATGGACAGGAGGTGTGGTCTAGTGTTTGAGCTGCCACCTTGCCTGAAGAACAACTAGGACAGAGAAGTTGGGTTCTATGCAAATAGAACATTTATACTTCAAATAATAGAACATCATACTTCTGATGATGCCCCTAATGAATGGGGTGAAACGTAAAATTGTTCTTAACATCTGGTTTATGTGAATAAAAGTATTTATTAATGACGTAGTTTACCCGGAAATATGTGGATTTGCAACTCGGAGAACATTTATTGTTAAAAATCCTAACGGGATTAGAAAAGCCTGCCTGTGTAAATCGCCTTGAATAAAGTCCGATGAGAAATCTGATGACATAGAAAGGCCTTATATAAATACAGATATTATTATTATTATTATTATTATTATTATTATTAGCGTGTTGGCACAGCTGCACCAGTGGAGGGGAAGGATAGGATTGGGCTGTTAATTTTTTTTAATTAATATTGTTTTTAAAAAACTGTTTTGATTTTGATTGTATGACACTCTGAGCATCTTTGTCCAAAAAGTGGCCTATAAATCTAATAGCTAACTAAATAACTAAATAAATAGATTTGTCTATGTGGAGGCAAAGGCTGGATGTGGCTCACCTAAGGCTGCCTTCTGGCTTTGCTGCTAAGTTGAAACTTGAACCAGAGATTTCCTAGCTCGTATCCTTTCAGTACTATCAAACTGGGATAACGTCGTTGGCCAGTAGTACGTATTCTTTAGAATGCCTGAGCAGTGCACAGCAACTTCAGCCCTTCCCTCTGTGCAGAATTCTTCCACTAACACAGCCAGACATACAGAAAAGAGCCCTTTTAAGGCCATTTATTTCACATATGCTAATGCTGACTGTTGATTTCACTGCAGGAGCACGGGCACTCTGCAGAAGGGACGTTTGTCAAAAATTGGCAGTCTGTTGCTCTTGCTATTCTCCCAGGCATATCTGGCGAGGCAGGAAAAATGGCTTTTGTTCTGAATTAAACTAAACTCAGGCTTGTCTTCTCCCTCCCCTCTCCTCCTCTCCATTTGAACTAAGCAGATACTGCATAGCTGTGGCGATTCTATTCCCTGCTTTCATGTGGCATCTCTTTTATCCCACAATTATTAATATTTCTGCTTCGTTGTTGTGTGATGATTTTTTATTATTATTTCAAGCCGCCTCATATAATTATTTCTAAAAGATGGGATATAAATGCTGAAAATTCAAAATCAAATAGTTAATACTTGCAGCGAAGATGGCAGAAAAATGCTCAAGTTTATGTTGTTCGTGGGGTTGGGGTGGCGTAGCCAGGGCTGGCCTATGGCTGACGCCATAAGCCCTGGTGAAAAAAGATGGCAGCTCCACTACCACTGCTAAGGTGAGCCCCACAAAGACTTGGGGGACGGCACTAATCTTGGTGGGGATGGCAGCTTGGACTGTTTTTTGTTCTTTGACTTTACGGCGCAATCCTGACTGAATATCCGTGGGTGGCCGTTGCTGGGTGTCGTAAACGTGCCATAAGGCACATTTTTGACACCTGGCAAGTAAGCGGTGCCAGCGGAGAGGCCAGCGCCATGCACCCTGCATGGGGCCTCAGCCAGTGCCGGCAGACGCAGGTAAGTCCTGTGCCGGTCAGGGCAGGGGCATGGGGAGGGTGGACCATGGTGGAAAGGGAGGGGGCAATTGGTCAGCCAGGACAGGGACAGGGGAGGGATCATTAGTGGCGTGCTCCACCAAATCCTATCCCCCGTCCCAGGCCTGGCCTTACACCGGCTCCTCAGATTTACGCTGACCATTTGCCTTTCTCCTAGAGCGCTTCAGCTCCACTGGCATGAGCCCAATCCTGCCCAGGATATGGCGCAGCATGCTTTTGCACGCTGCGGCAGCACTAGACAGGACTGGGCGGTTACTTTACAAATCAGGCAATGCTCCCACATGCACGATCATGCATTGTGTCCAACGATGCAACAGTGAGAGCATTGCATGGCTGACACACCCCACTCCACTGAGGGGACCAAAAAGGCACATCTGAGGGCTCCCATGAATGTGATACTGGGACTCCCCGCTCAGACACAAAGCTCACTGAATGACTGAGGGCAAGTCACTAGTCCAGCGTACTGTGAGGGTAACATGGGAGGAAACATCATGCATGACACCTAAAGTTCCTTGCTGATACAGTGGAGTATAAATGTACCAAAGTAGCATTTTATGTCAACTGTATCACAGGGGGAGGTTCCCAAATATGACCAGATCTGGCCGATAATGGTGTACAGACAGATGCAAACTTTGCAGGAATGTTGCAGTCAGGGAGAAAGCAACCACCTCATTTTCTTTTAATGGCAATTTTAGGGGAGAATGGAAATATGTTTAGTATTACTTCTTTATCTATCCCTTTGTGACTTTTAAGAACAGTCAATGCATTATGTATCACTTAATCTAAAAAACATTGTGCTGTTCGGTACATTTCCAAAATGTAAAGATGTAAATTACTTGTAAGGTAATTCCGTGTTTACTAGGAACAGCAGTGTTCAGAGGAAATTACAATTGTCCGAGGTGTTTTGGTGTGTTGTCTTTTTCAGGATGCATTCTCTCTCTCTCTCTCTCTCTCTCTCTCTCTCTCTCTCTCTCTCCCCCCCTCCCCCCCTTGGGTAATAACAGTGGAATAGAAAGAGAAAAGATTTGCCCCCGAAGGCAGCAACATGACAGAAGACATTGGGCAACTATAATTTCCAACACACTTTTTTTTATTCCCAGCATCTTCTTGAAGTGCAGGTTCCCCCTTTTATTTGGTTCCCAGTTCCCTTGGTGCTCCCCCTCCCCATTGTCCTTACTTCACTCTAGCAGTACTGATTCAGTTTGCTGCATCAAACTGGGTGCAAATCCTTACACTGGAACACCATGGTGCTCTGGGGTGTGTGGCCAATTTACTGGCTACAGCTCCTCCTGCCCTTTCCACCAGACAATGGAAGCATTATCTAGAGGTCCTGTAGTGACGCAGGGGCCTCTGAAGGATGCTTCATTGGGAGGTGAAAGTGTCGGGTGCAACAGCAGCAGCACAAATCTCTTGGCCAACTTGCAGCACCATTGCCACTGGTTTGAAAGTCAACCTGATTGGATGGGCCCTTCAACAGGCATGGGCCCATACCAGTGCCCAACCTGCACACCTCCGGACTCTACCACCTCATTCTGCTGCATGTGTAGACCAGACCTAATCAAGTGACGCACATACATGCCGATCAAATCTGTAGGAGGAAGAGTTCCAAACTACCAATTGCCACTACTTTCCTCAGTTTCTGCGATCTCTTTATAAATACTAATCACCAAGTCTAAGAGTACCTAGATGTGCATTGCTGCCTCATCAGATTTCCTGCTAGTGCTGAGGAATTGAAACATTTTTTCCCTCCCTGGTATAACTACAGTTCAAGGAAACTAATCTCCAAACTAGATTTTTGTACAGAATCCAACACCGGCAAACGTGACAAAGGATGAACAGGCCTGCCTGTAATCATTGCTTCCAACACCAAAAGGGAGCTGAATGTCTCTGATGATTCTGGCTTGGCTCTGAAGTGTAGGGAGAAAATCCCTTCTAAAGGCAAATGCCTTTGCTAATAAAACACAGTTGCTTTCAAAAGGTGCTTGGCCTGCCATTTCCCTGGTGGCATTTTTTATGCTTTTGTAGGAGGAGGTAGCAATTTCATAAGCTCAAATCTTTTCTGGCACATAAACCACACATGGCCTGAGGGCAACCAGTCACTAGCGAAGAAAAACTTTGAATCAGACTCCAGATCAACCCCCCTTTTTTTGCGTTACATTAATGACACTGACAAGCTGCACTCTGGTCACATCCCCCAAAGCTTCAAACAGAGATGATGAAAAGAGGAAATACTTGTTACAAGGCAAACACAGGGTTCCCGAAATTAACATGGGGAGGGGGGGGATGGATGGAATGACGCATGTTTGGCAGAGGAAAAGCAGAGGTGGGGAGGGGTGATGAACCTTTCCCCTCACCCACCAATTCTCCCTTGCAAATGCCTTTATTATTATTATTATTACAGTATCATCATCATCATCATCATCATCATCATCTCATTCAAAACCTCATAGAACATAGTCAGATAAAAAGTGCCGTTGACTGGTGATAAATAGTGGATACAAGTTTCGACCTGAAACCTAAGTATCAACTAGGTATCGATGCAATATGCAAGATGCTCCTAAAAGTTGCCGTTTTGGGTTTTTTTTGTTTTTTTGTTTTTGTTTTTGTTTTGCAATTCCAGTGGTGTTATTTCAGTATATTGTAACTGCTTAAAATAATTCCAATATTTTTCAAGATTTTTCCAAGCACCCCGATGACAATGGAGACATGTCATTTCAATAACCAGGTCTTGATGATATTATATTAATTATTATTATTATTATTATTAAGAATATTTATATACCGCTTTTCAAGAGTAGTTCACAAAGCGGTTTACATAGTAAAATAATTATCTCATTTCACTCCACTGGGCTCCAAACTAGAAAGAAGCCTGAATGGAGGTGGGGAATGCCCAAGAGAGGAGATGGAGACCAAGGACATTAGGAAGGTTAAACGCTGCCTTATCCACTGCAGGACAGAGTTCACTCTTTCTCTACATTCACATTGCAAATGTGGATTTGGGAACTTGCATTTGCATTCACACCATGATAGGATTAGGGCTGTCGACAAGGAAGAAATTCTAGCTCATCAATCATCTTTCCTCCAATGTAATTAATTTGTCAGTTTAAATACAGTTGTAGCATACCAGACCCTCAATACAGGTGTTTGTTCAGGTACTAGAGAGAAGTGTTTAACAAGCAAAACGAATAAGCAAAAGCAATTTAATGACCATGCATAAACTCAGTGTGAGAGGAAAAGACCATTTCAGCTCTTTTCCATGTCTTTTTAGAGTAACAAACCAGAACCAAAATAGCCTCAGAAAATAAATAAGGTGTCCTTAACTCTGAACCCCATTGATTAAAATTTGCCTTCACCAATTAAATGTGACAGTTTTACATCACCCTTCCTCTAAGAATAATCTAGGCACTCTTTCCACACATTTTATCCTCACTGGAACTTTGCGAAGGTGGCGAGGCCAAGAAATAGGGATCTTTGTGGCTGAGCAAGGTACTGAATCTCGGCCTCCCTGGCTCTTGTCCAACACATTAATCGTTACACTACACTAGCTCTCATTAAGATTGGTACTCACCAGTCAATCAATCAAGGGCATCATCAATTTGGAATCCATACTTCAGGAAGCAGGGGTGAAGATATGCCCAGCAGTGTAGATTGATCCTACACCTTTTGCAACACAGAAAACTACTAAACACTGTATGCCATTTCCATCAGCCTGATATGGAAGAAATGGTTGGCAGACAGAGGGTAACACTTGAAGTCGCCGTAGCCTGTCAAAATCCGGTTCAGTAAGAATGAGAAAAGGGTTGGCTTAAAATTGACAACTGGACAGAGTCAGGCAGGCGAATAAGGAGCTGCATTTATCCTCGCTTCCATCGCCATATGCTCCCCTGGAACAATTTCAAATACCAAAGGATTCTGCAGGAGGGAAAGGATACTTGTAGAAACTACCAGCTGCTTACATCCTGAGACTTCTCTTAATCCAAACTCCTCTTGTCGCGATGGTGGAAGTGTGGCACATGAGCATTCTGATATCTCCTGCAAGAAGCGCATCATGAAAGACTGAACCAACCTTCAGCCTCCGCACTCGGAAGGAACCTACGCAGAATCCACTTCTGCAGTAGGGGCAACAGTTGAAACACTGAGGCCACACCATGGCAACCAAAGTTCTAGCCCCACCCACAATGCACTGTGATGTCACAGGTGGACAGAACTCACTGCTTTAGCCCTGTGGCATGTGATGCAATACGGATTCTCTTGCAAAGGTCTCATTGCAAGACACTGGTGAGAACACTTCCCAGGCCTGACAATTGCCTCTGCTATTTCCAAGTCAAGGCTCTTTCACACTTTTCAGCGGAAGCTGTGAGAGAGGCAGCAGGAGCAACTCAAACAGACTCTTCACGTAAAAGGGGAAACTCATGCAACTTGACACCAAGGTTTTGGAAAAGTGAAATTCAAGCTGAATTGCTTTTAAAGTAGCACATCTGCTGGAATGATGATACCAGTTAAAAAAAATTTCAATGCTGCCACAAAATAAATAAATAAATCTTATCTCAGGGGTTTTCTTACCTGTATAAAACTATAGTTTATATACTGGATAAACATTAAGGGTGGAACTACGGTACATAAAGTGCCCCATATTTGTTACCAACATGCAAAGCAAATGTGCATATATGTGGGGAGGCATTTGCAGGGGAGAAGCAGCAGGCGGGGCATGCTCAACCCTTCCCCAGCCACTTTTTATAACCCTCCTCACCCACTCCTTTCCCCCACATGACTGGCAAATACATCTCAAAATCTCCAGCTGAGGAAAAAGTAGCCAAGGGAGGGGTTGCAGAGGAAATGCAGCAGACAGGGAAATTGAAGCCCCTTTCCTTCCCACCCTCAGGTCATGTCCTGCAAATCCCCCCCCCTCGCCCTCCACACTTCTTTGCAGCAAGCGGCAGCTTTTGCAGGAAAAGTTTCACAAGCAGGTAAATATTCCCCTTTCTGCTCCAGTTCTTGGATCTGTTCTTCAAAATCCAGGCACATTTTGCATCCCAGTTCTTATTCATACACGGACAGAATCATGGCATTTAATACGAGGACAGTTTCTGTGAGTTCGCATATTTACCATTCACCAGCCCTTAAGTCCCTCTGAGCCACAACCCCAGAACCTGGGTCTATGTCATCACCAACTGCCAACGACCAGAAACTCTGCAGAGTAATGATGGGGTTGCTTCTGTGGGCTTGAATATTCAATCAGCCTCTGGGTCCATCTGCAGCTCCTTTTCCCCATCAAATTACCCAAAGCCATTAAGAGATTGACTTACATATGCCCACAAATTCCTAATGCAGTATTTCTCAAACTGGTGGGTCATAACCCACCAGGAGAACTGGATGCTTTCCCTGCCCGCTTAAGGGGCAGGGGAAGCATGCCAGCGGCAGCGATCCTGGGGATTGTTGTCGCCGGGAAAAAGGCGCCCCAAAATGGGGGTTTTCTACTCACCGGGGCTTGGGGGGTGCGGGGAGGCCTTTGCGACCCTCCACAGGCCTCCCCGATCTTTAGATTGCCGTAGAAGTGGTCTAAAATTGCCGTTTTTCAGTAATCTGAAGATCGGGGAGGCCAGCAGAGGGTCGCGAAGGCCTCCCCGCACACCCTCAAAGCCCCGGTGAGTAGAAAACCCCCGTTTTCAGGAGCTTTTTTCCCCACCGGCAGAAATCCTCGGGTCACTGCCACTGGCCTCACCCCTGCAAACACTCAAACAGAGGCAGAGAGAACTTTGAGAAACGCCGTCCTAATGCATTGCACCTTTGCATTGCACCTTTGCATTCCATTTTGATTGTCCATTTTTCTAATACAGGGTTTTGCTAAAGGATGAAAGGCACTAATTGAAGCTCTCCTCCCATTGCTCTGGAGAACTTCACTTCCCCCACAGCAGCAAGCGTTGGCTCAGATCTACCAATGGCTCTCTCTTTGTTCCTGATCAAAACCCTGGACGAGTGCGATCACAAGTCCAACACAAACACAAAGTACTACTCTCTTCACTCCCACTTAAAGTCAAGCAACTCCCCCGAAGTTCCACTTTGGTCTTTCCCCAGTATCGCCCACCTTCACACTTCTGACAGCATGGACATAATGCCCTGTGGATGGAGAGGGGTGCCACCTTCCCTTCTGGCAGGGTTCTGGCGGCTTTAACAACTACCCAGTAGGCAAAAATCCAACAGCGCAAAAAAGGTTGCATTCTGCCGAGCTGATGCCTGTCACGCTGCAGCTAAAGACACAGCTAGGAAAACATCCTTGTTGTGAGACAGCAAAATGGGACGTTGGCTTGACCCATGAAAGGGCAAGTTTGATGGGGAGAATAAAGAAACCTGGGTTGCTGTGGGTTTTGGGGAATTTAAATGAATTGGAAGAACAAATGAAGAGAGAGCTGAAGCTGAGCAAGGGCAGGAGAGAAGACACAGCACAGCCAGGTGAAGGAACAGAGCACAAGTCATCTGATCAGCACACCATACTAAGCATGGACCAATCATCATTGACTAGGCTTACCAGATCTCCAACCGGGACAGAGTGCTAGGCCTTTAGGAGAAGGAATGTGGGCAGGTGTAGCTTGTTAAACTTTAGAGCACAATCCTAGGCATGTCTACTCAGAAGAAAGCCCCATTGTGTTCAGTAGACATGCCTAGGATTGTGCTCTAAGGATTTAACAAGCTACACCTGCCCACATTCCTTCTCCTAAAGGTCTAGCACTCTGTCCCGGTTGGAGATCTGGTAAGCCTATCATTGACAAAACTACAGAATCGGTTACAGTTAAGGGGTGAAACCACACAATACAAGGAAAATGCAGTTTCCCACCTCCGGTTTTCCTTATAAGCCAAAATGCCCTCTTCATTCCTGCATTACCTTGGCACATTCAGGTACAGGTATCAGAAAGCCCATTAATTATTATTTTGGTTAATCACAGCCCACCTGGTAGTGGCTGATGTTTTCTAAATATCGAGTACTTCCCTAGGATATTTAGCGGTACTTACATAGAATATGTGCAGTTCTAAGTATAGCTGCCTTTTGCAGCTCATATGTTGAAAGCTGGCCAACCTTTCAACATGAATGCTGGCCCATTAAATGGTTGTACAGGTGAGGGCATTTCAGCAGGTGTAGCTGCTTTAGCAGCACCATCAGCACTTGCAGCTGCCAAGATTCTGTCTTCTACACAACTCTTAAGAACACAGTAGCCCTAATGCTGGAAGGTTGGCCACCCCTGGTTTACACCAAAGGTGTACCGGTGTTTTCCAAGTTTTAGGTATGGCACGTAAAAACATCATCAGGAGCAATGGGGCATAGATGCCACACCAATTCAGTGCTGAAGCAATATTTTAAGGATTTCCTTTTGTTCGGTGGAAAATCCTCTCAAATAATCCATTTGTAATTAACCATTTCCAAGGCGGATGCAGAGTGGTGGGGAGGAAAGAAGGTGCTGTGGCCATCACTACAGCTTACTGCCCTGGTCAAGAACAGGAGATCCTCACGCTTTGGAGCTATAAAGATTGCATCATAATGTTCATTCAGTCCCTACTAAACGTACAGCCCAATCCTGCGTAAGATGCAGTGGCCAGCCTAAACAGCTGGCCGCTGCATTCTAAGCAGGATGTGGCCTGTGCTAGCAAGGCTGGGCCACATTCCTCCCTTTCCCCTGGTGTAAGCCCCAGCGGCCCAAATGGGCCTCCTCGGACGTGCACCAGCGATTTTGCTGACGCACATCCAGGGAGGCCGTGCAGGGCCGGGCCGGCCTGGGAAGGGGGTGAGGATATGGCAGAGCGTGCCAATCACCTCTACCCCACCACCCTGGTCCGCCTTCCCCATGCCCGGCAAAGCATTTACCATTGTCCAGCGGCACAGGTCTCGGATGGCGGTGGAGTGAGCGGTGCCAGACTTGGCGCCGCTTACTCCAAGGGTGCCGCGAAAGTGCTTTACGGCACTTTCACAACACTCTAGCCCGGGGGAGCGCTTGCTCTGCTGGCCCAGCGTTGCACAGGGTTGTGCTGTTAATGGAAGCACCATACTCATCCATGGCTGCCTGCCATATCCTATGAAGCACAACTGGAGCTGGATCCAGGCCATAGTCTTTAACTTGCAGGAAAACAAATGCCCCCATCCTCATGGGTAGACTTTGCTGTGTGAAAGCCTGGCTAGACGGGCAGCACATCTGAGTTAGCCAGACGACGTTTGCTGTGTTGCTATGCAACATTCATAGCCAAAAATGGGTCAATTATGTTACCACCAAGTCCCATTGGACTGCATTGCCTTTTGGTTAGCTTCCCGAAGCCTGGAAATTGAAGACTGTGTCTGCAAAGGAGTCGTTGCTCCCTACCGACTTACCCTTGCTGATTTATTCACACCATATGCTGGTTCTCCAGCACTGAGATGCTCAGCATTTCCACGGGTAATTCATAATTATTAATTATGAAAATCAAGAGCAAAGACATCGTTGCGCATAGCCAGGCAAAGATAAATGACCCGATCCTCCGTAACGAGCCAGGAACGAGACGTTATTTTTGCAGGGAGTGGATTTAACTTCATGTCGCACATCAGAGGAAAAGGGGATTTATTGGATACAATACTGGATAATACTGTCTGGATGCAGCCAGCACAATGAATCTTAAATTAAGTGGTGAGCAGAAAACAGGACAGGCTCGAGAACAAGGCAACACACGTATTACAGTGGAGCAGAGTGCCCTATAGCAAAATTGCTCTTCTGAAAATAGTAATTTATTATTTATCGGATACACTTGTATTCGGCTCTTCCTCCAGAAGAACACACAGCAGCTTACATATGGTAATAATCTAGGCTGCCATCTATTCCCTAAAGCAAACTGCCACTATTCCAGAGTGGAACAGCTGCCCGTATGACAGAATATTGAAGCAGAATCCAATTAGAGTTCAAGCAAATACTATCAAACAGATTTCCATTGAAATCACCGTGTTAACTTTGCAAGAAATGAGGTAACAATAATCAATTTGCTGGATGTGCTTTCACGAGAGATACATATTGTGGCCATGCTTGTAGACAGCCACTCAACTGGTCACCTGGGGTGAACAAAATTCTGTAAACTAGAAAACAGAGTATGTTTGTTTCCTAGTCAAGCCTTCTGTTTGCCACAAATAATTAGTGCTTCCCAAATGTTTTTGACCTGCGGCTCCCATTGGCCACGCATTCCCATGACATTATGCTGATGCCTGCCAATTGACATTGCACTATTCCTGAGAGGATTCCGTGGCACTCCACGGCTCCCCTGGCTGGTTTCTGTGGCTCCCCTGGGAGCCGCGCCTCCCAGTTTGGGAACCACTGGTAGACTAAAGTATGCCTAGGCAAGAAGCCAGCTAGTAAAAATGGTTGTGAGCTAATAACACTTGCTAATAACAATTGTGAGCTAATAACACTCATTTGCACCAGGAGGCTGGCTGAGGCAAAAAAAATAAAAAATAATGGGGGTTCATATGAAAAAGCTTTGAGGTTTTGCTCCCTCCAAAGAGGGTTTGTCCACATCAAAACTAGGTGCTGCAATATTGGATACCACGTGAAAGCATCTGACACCTGAAAACACCTCTAGAACTGATGTGCTTTTAACAGCCTGATCCTAACTAGGGCTATGCATCCCTTTACGACAGCAGAACACTGTTCTGCTATTGCAAAATGGTTGCAGCCATTTTGGGAGTGCCGGCGGTTTACTCCCACAGCCAGCTACCTCTGGCAGGGCAGATAAGCCAGTGGCGGGGGTGGGGATTGGGCAGAATGGGGCGGGGACGGAGAGGACTGCACCTGTATACTCGTCCCATTTTCTTCTCCCGTTCCCTCTCTTGGATCTGTGCCAGCAAAGTAGCTCACTCAGATCTGAGGTGACCCACTGGGACAATGGAGGCTTACCCCCAGGAAAGGGGACAGGAAATCCTCTGCAAACACCCACCATGCTGGATGCAGTGTGCTCCTCGTTGGTGTGGCTGCAGCGGCAGAGGTTGTGTTTTTTTTTAAGTTAGGATTGGGCAGCGATTTCAAAGCTGTGTGCTACAGGATTAACCAAAGAGCACTTAAAAAAATTAAGTACTGTCAATTCTCACCATATGCAAATTCACATATCCGTGAGCCGCAGGATTGAGACGACATCATGCCATTTGCGAGGTGTGTCTCGCTTTCTGCAATCCCTGCTGCCTAAAGAAGCCTGCAGAGATCTTCCTTAGGCAGCAGGGATCGTCAAAATGGCGCCCATGATCAGCGCGGAACGCTTTGAAATGGCCAAGGAAAGTGTCTGAGGCTTCCCTCAGGCTTCAAAGGGCCCCGCGCTGGTCACGGGCGCCGTTCTGAATGTCCCTGCTGCACTCAAGACCTTCACGTTTCTTGAACCTCACCATCCCATTCACAGACAGGGGGCATGTTGTCAATTGGAGAGGGGCGAGAAGAGAGGTAGTGTCGATTTCATTTTCTAGCAATGCTCATGCTTCCTATTGCTGCTGGACACCATCTCTCTTCAAAGTTCTTTCCTATTGAGAATACATCAGAGCGAGGGCAAGCAGCTTTACTCCCTGCTTATACCCTCTCTCTGATGTAGCTTAAGGACAACACCATCAGAGTGAGGGCAACAGCAGGAAACATCTTGCCCTCAACTCTGGCATCTTCTGGATAGGAAGGGGCTTTGAAGACAAAATGATGCACAGCAGCAGCACAATGCGCAGTAGCTGCTGCTGCCAAAACCACAAGGCACTCGCAGGAATTTGGTGGCAGCAAAAAGCGGAGATTGGGGAGTTGAAAGTGCAAGCCAGAAAAGATATTTTGTTTAATAACTTTTGACTTAGCTCTACTTTAAATGGATTCTCAGGTCATTCAGAAAGGGGCAAGGTGACTAGACAAGTCCAGTTAAAGAGACAATTAAATACGTTAACAATACAATACACATTAAAGTGCTATTAAAGATTCACACTTATTAAGGTTGGAATGTCTTTGGTGAAGTCACCCATCTGCCCTCCTGAACAGCATCAGGCCAGGGAATTCCCTCCAGTCCATGCTAAACCGCTTGACATTCTGAACAAGTACAGAGTGTGTGCCTGCCCATCACAATTGCGCATTAGCAAAGGGCTTGGGTGCCAATGAGCATTATATAATATAGTCTCTTTAATCCAGCAGAAGGCACTAGGAGCAAAGATGGGAAGGGTGTGTGTGTGTGTGTGTGTGTGTGTGTGTGTGTGTGTGTGTGTGTGTGTGTGTGTGTGTGTGTGTGTGTGTGTGTGTGTGTGTGTGTGTGTGTGTGTGTGTGTGTAAAAATCGAAGTAGGAATAAGGCACTTTAAAAAAAACACTTGATCAGGAGAGGGCTTGAGGTTTTATAACTCACAGTTTGCAAATCAAGATCAGACTCTTGCATTGCAAATGTGCAATGTTAGAGAATTAAACCTGCATTGTTACATCCAAAAACTGATTAATAATAGGCACTGGCCAGTTGGACCATCACAGTTCTCTGCTCCTCAGCAGGCGCGTCACCAGGACGCGCGTCACCGGGGAGCGGGGCGTACGCGTCACCCTTAAGGACGCGGCCCCACCATCCGCGCGTGACGTCACGCGCATGCCCGGAACACACACACCCCCGCGCCGTTTTCGGCTCATTTCAGAGCCAAACGGACGCAAGGGTGGGCGGGCGAGCCCAGCTCCACCAACAAGCTGTAAGTGGGGGGGGTCGCGCGTCACCCCTATGCGCGCGACACCCCCAGCGCGCTTCCCCCTGTCGCCGCCCATGATTATAGCCATCAGCTCCCAAACCGATTGGAAAGCTCACAGCTAAGGCTTGCCTATTACACCTGAGAAGTCCCAGCATCTTCATCACAGCTAGCTTACACACCCAGTAGACTCAAACAGGGAAGGTGTTGGGGTTTTGTTTTGGACAGTACCATTTCAAGTTGCAGTGAAAGTGTGTGGCCAACACCTGATGAGCTGCAGAAGGCAATCTGGGAGCTAAGCAGGCTTTCCAGTGGCTAGATGGAGTGTTCTCAGTGTCCTCCATTGCTTCTTGCCCCTCCCAACAAAGCAGGATGATAACTACGATTGTGATCTGCGCCATGTACAGTATATAGTCACAGAATTGCTTCTCTGGGTGCAGAACCGTCATTTAGTGTGGGACATGACAAAGAGCTGCTCTCAAGATGCAAAAAAGAGGGCTGCCCCACTGACTTCCAGTACTCCCAACAGCAGGCAGATTGTACCCAGCTTCCTGCATTATGCCAACAGCATGACAAATACAGCCTTGATTGGGTTGGTCATCTATCTTGACAGACAACAGCCAAGCAAGCGTTCAGACCTCACCTCCCACTTTGAGAACTAGCCAATAAGAAACCTCAGTGCCACCGCCACGCCCCGTCAGCTCCTCAAGAAGTTGATGAAGAAGGTCCAGTAGGAATTCCATGGCCTGTGCATGGATGCTCTGAATGGCCCGATCCTGAGCTTGCCATTGCTTCAGCGAATAACTCTCCTTTGCGGCAATTTTCTGCCACGACACAGCCAAAGCAGTCCTGCCAAGCAGCTCCTGCGCTCCCTTCCTTTCTCCTCTTGATGCTGTTATGATGACCCCTGTCAACTGAGAATTGGCTGGGACCTGTTTTATTGCTATGGGTGTGTATCCGCTTCGCCGCCTGCTGGGGCACAGACGCATCAGAGCCGCATCAGACGCACCAGGCTCTGTGTGCATAAATCTATGTGGTGGGGATCTTTCAGCCTCCAGATAGCGTATCAGTGCTGTCTACCTGGAATAACCATATCTCATAGTAACCGCCGCTTAAGAAATACAAATCGGATGCGCTGAATGGTAGCACTCACTTACTGCTATGACAGGGAAAATTAATATGATGTGCAGTCATCAAATAGATATGTCAGGAAAGACTTCATGCTGACAGTTCACTTGCCTGTCACTCCCAGGCTTCCAGTGCCGTCCTTTCTATTATCTACTGATGGATTACACCAATTCCGTCTTGATTGATGAGCTGAGGGATCCCACAGAGGAGATTAGCCAGCTTGCCAAACAATGCCACTGCAGTTCACTGCCCGCCAGAATCCACTCCCCAACTGCAGTGCTGCTGTCAGTGGGATGGGTGGCAGATGCTGTTGAGGGAACCCAGCCTCTGCCCACGCACGCATACACACACACACACACACACACTTGTTGCTTTCACCAGGCAGCTGTACGATCTGGTCTGTGTGTATGCTGCGCTTAGAAAAGATCAGCTCTCCGCCCAGATTCTTCCTGTGGCCTGCGTAAATTATGCACATTCAACACATGGGCATATATTTTGTTAATTTGCATAATTTAACCTCCTGCTGCTAGCCATGGGAAGCAGACACGCACACGCAAACACGCGCGCGCGCACACACACACACACACACACACACACACACACACACACACACACACACACACACAGATTTAAACAGGGAACAGCAGCATTACTTATCCTGTTCTGTCCCCTCTCTGGCTTGAGAGATTTCCTCAAGCATCACCTATGCATGTTTTCAAGGCTATCTCCACAGCCTTAAGGGCCAGAAACTTACTTTTCAAAAAAATCATATTGAAGGCAAGATTTAATAGATGCTAAATTCTGTGCTCGCACCACACGTGCAGCCATGTGTCAGGTGCATATTGCACTCCACAAGCTAACTTGAAACGTTAAAACCTTTGCACATGATCCCAGTGATCTCCTGCAATCTACACTACAAGTTCGCTTCACCAAAAGGAAGGACAGCTTAGCAGCACTACGGCCAGCAGGAGGCAGTCCTTTGCTCACAGGTTCTGAAACGCTTCTTCTGTTCCACATTGTGCTAAATGGTGCCCCATGCTTTGAAATGAACATGCAGAATACACTCAGCCCCCGCAACTACTAGAAATGGGAACAACCCAGGTAAGAGTTCACGATACGAGCAGTCTATGGAGGAGATCATACTAATGCATGTGACAGGTGTTGCTCAAGCCTATCACCTTGACAGGGCGAGTCATGCCAAGTTCATGACGGCTTCTAGGATGCATCCATCCAGCCATTTTTAAAGGAGCTGGATGTGTGTCCTCCAATGCACGTTGGATCCCTGTAGCCCTGCACCATAAGCAAATGCAACTCAAGCCTGCACCATAAGCAAATGCAACTCAACTGAGAATACTGCAATCTGCACAATATATACCGTTGGATTGCTACACAATATACATATACTGTTGGATTGCTACTGTTTTGAAAAGTACTCTGCCATGCTCCAGCATCAGCGCAATATAAAACTGACAGAGCAATCCTATCCAACTTACACCACCGGTGTAACCAGTGGTGCAGCGAGAACAGGAGGCCCTAGAACGGAAAGGGGATTCAAATCCCCTCCAAAGGGGGATTCAAATCTCCCCTCCCCTCCAAAGCCTCCCGCCCTGCCCTCCCCTGCTGGTTATACCAGTGGTGTAAGTGGGATAGGATTGTGCTGTCAGTCAGGAACACCAGGTACAGGCAGGTACACCAATATTGTTCCTGCAACAATTGCTATTACTACTGGTGATGATGGTAAAAAAGGCATTTATGTAGCACCTTCCAAGCATCCAAAATACTTTTTGTCACTTCTCAGTCATGCTTACAATAACCTGTAAGACAGGCCAGTATTAGGGACCCCGGTATCCGCGGATCCTCGCTATCCGCGGGGGGGATTCCGAAACGGATCCCCGCGGATAGTGAGGGCAAACTGTATTTTCATATTACAGGTGGCAGACTGAAGTAGGAGTGGCTCGCTTAGGGAGCTTGTCATCGAGGTGAGACTTGAACTGGAGATTTCCTTGCTCACACACTTTGTCCCCAGGCGACATCAGATCAGCCCTGTTCCTGCCCAAGTCCAGCTCTCTCTTCCCTTCTTGAAGGAGCCACACGTAAGCATGCATAGGAGACTCCAGTACAGAGGCCCGGACAGACATTTGCAGCATGAAACTGTGTCACTGTTTTGTTTTGCCAGCCCTACTCTACTCTTGTCACTTTGGCCAAGCTGTATCCGTGACCTACAGTCGCTTGTCAGCTGCTGTTAGGCTCCTGTGG
Organism: Plestiodon gilberti rubricaudatus; assembly: GCA_026170595.1. Taxonomy (NCBI): domain Eukaryota; kingdom Metazoa; phylum Chordata; class Lepidosauria; order Squamata; family Scincidae; genus Plestiodon; species Plestiodon gilberti. The sequence goes on from JANXHW010000002.1 coordinate 121,458,187, forward strand.
GCAGCATGTGAAGAAGGCTGCGCACAGCCAGCTCAGAAAGCACGTTCCATCTCGTTCACTCACTCGCTCTCAATGAGAATGAGACATCGAAGGGAAAAAAAACCATACAGACAACAAAGAACCTTGTGGCACCCAAAAGCCTAACAAGTTGATTGTAGCACAAACTTTTGTGGACAACAGGACACTTCATCAGATGCATGAAGTATTATCTTCAGCCATGTGTGTGTGTGTGTGTGCGCATGCGCAAAAATATATACCGTATTTTTCGCTCTATAAGACGCACTCCCCCCTCCAAAAAAAATTAGGGGGAAATGTCTCTGCGTCTTATGGACTGAATGTTGCCCAAAACCGGGTCCTTTTAACAAGTTTTTCGGCCGCTTGGCCGCTTACTGCGTTGTTGTTTTGCAGCTCCAACCTTTGTCCTGCGTTGCTGCGATGTGACAGTTACTGCGATGTTTGCGCAGAGCTTCCTGGTCGCGTCCAACGTCTGGGAAGCTCGTGTGTTGGAGCTGCTGACTGGGGGCAGTCCCGGTAGGGCCGCAATGTCCCGGCGCGGCTACATGTGCTTCCAGAATGGCATTTACAGTGCCATAAAGCACATTCTGCCACCAGAACACTAGATCTAGTGGGGGCAACGCTACTTGGGGTTGGGCTGTAAATGTCCTTCTCCTGCCTGGCTCTGCCCAATGCTCAACAGAAATCACTGTGTTAAACTGTTTTAGCATATCTAGGAATCCCTTCTCTATCTCCTTAATCCCTACATTCTCCAGGCAAAATGAATGCGAGGTGTCCCCCCCCCACCTTTTCTCAAAGTGTTTTTGAGAAAGTTTTGTAACTCTGCATATCTCTAAGGCAGGGGTTCTCAACCAGTGATATGCATACCACCAGTGGTACTTGGGGTACCTTTGGTGGTACTCAAGACCGTGGGGCCCCCCTGAACCCCGCAGGGACACTCGAAACCCCCACAAGAACGCAGTGCTTTTGGTGCCGCGTTTTTGCTCTTGAGAGGCTCCTGCCTTTGGCAGAGCCTCTCGGGAGTGAAGAAAAAAGCCCACTCACCCACCCGGAGCCTCTTACTGGCCTCCTGAGTGGCATCTGGTGGCCCCCTGAACTGAAAACCAGGCCAAAAATCCCAGAAGTGGCGACGTTGTCATCACTGCTTACTTCCGATGGTGCTCAGTGTGGCAGTGGCCATGTAGGCAGTATGCCACACTGAGTACATTGAGAACACCCGCTCTAAGGAATTACCTGCATTTACATACTTCTCTGTTGACTGGGGTGCCCCTGTTTTGGGACCAGACCTGATGCCACCAAATCCAGATATCAACTTCATAGGAATAGATGCTCATAGATAGTACTCCGTGTATTTCATGGCTTCTAAGCCAAGCAATTAACATATTTTTTCTATATAACCATGTGTGTATGCCCATGTGTGTATATACAATTACACTCCCCAACCCCACACACACACACACACACACACACACACACACACCCCTGCCAACACTTTTTGCATCTGATGATGTCCACAAAAGTCCATCTCTAGACCATGAATGTTTATGCTACAATGAATTTGTTTATTTTTAAGGGGCCACAAATCTCCTGATTATTTTTGCTGCAACAGCCTAACATGGTTACCCCTCTGAAAACAAATACTGTAACAAGAATGCTGAGAGTTGTACAAGATGTCCTGTTGTCAAGAAAAATATAATGCTTTTTACTCTCACTTCATACCCATTTTCTTATATCCACACTTATAACTTCTTTGCCAGCTTCCATATCACATCCATAATTAGATCTTTGTCCTGATACCACACTGTTTTCATCATTTCATCCTGATCTAAATTCTTTGCCAGTCTGGATACCTTGGCTGGAGTGGTGAATGTGTGTGTGCGTGCGCTTTAATATATTGGCAACCAGCCGTGTGTGTGTGTGTGTGTGTGTGTGTGTGTGTGTGTGTGTGTGTGTGTGTGTGTGTGTGTGAATATATTGGCATCCAGCCGTCCAGCCCTATTTACAGTTATTCACTGTTCATCCCTGGTTACCCTTGATTGCATCTGCCATTCCTCCCCTCCCTTTTAGTTACATTTGTCTCTCCCTTTTTCACCTCTGTCAACAATTTACAGCCCAATCCTATTTGGGATTGGGACGTTGGTGGACCTTCCTGGACCGTCACCCGCCAGGGCAGGTAAGGCAGCGGCAGGACTGGTAAGGGGGCAAAACGGGGAGGGAAAAAGCTGAGGGAGGGAGTGTATATGGTAGTGATGGCGTGCACCAGATCCCATCCCCTCTTTTTTCTAGCCTCTCTGCCCCCTTTCTGTCCTTGGACATGATGCGCAGGTCTAAGGAGATCCATTGTGGAGCAGGAGGCTGGAGGCAAATCCCCTTCCCTTCCAAAGCCCCTCGATCCACCCACCCACCCACCCCGCTGGATACTGTATGCTGGTTTTCGGTACAGCTGCACTAGCGGGGGGGGGGGCGGCGGAAAGGATAGGATTGCGCCATTAGATTGTAAGCTTGGGGGGGGGAAGGATCTGTCACTTTTTTGCTTATGTTGCTCAGTAAAGCCCCATGCACACTGCATGAGAAACAGACATATCTGATAAAGAAATACAAAACATTTGGATGAGCCTTTCAGATTCCTCAACACTCCAGAAAAGGCCTCAAAGTTGTCATTCTCAAGGCATTCAATTCTGGTGGACATATGGAGCAGATGGAGATAGAGGAAGAGTAGATACAACAATCTGGTGGCGTAAATCAGGTCCTACACAGAAACTTCAGGTTCTTCACTCATTGGGAAGACTCAGTGAGCCACTAGCCATTCTGTATACCCATCACTCCCATTTAATCTCCAACATAGGCCTATTGGAAGTCAACCTTCTGCCTTGTGGTGTTTGCTGCCAGCTGTTCCAGAATTGTACTGGAAAACATAGGACAGGCTCCATGGAAAAGCACATCCTGTGCATGCAGAAGACTGCAAGGTTAGTCCTCACCATCTCCACTTAAGAGATTTAAGGAAGCAAGGTTGGAAAGATCTCAGCCTGAGACCCTGGAGAGCTGCTGCCAGCCTGAGCAAGAACTATTGGCCTCAGTGGACGAATGGTCTGACTCCGTATATTTCCAACCTGCAAAGACTGATGCTGTATTGAAGAACAGTTCACATGAAAAGGTGCTATGAGATTCATACTTCAAATAAATGTACATTTATGATGTTACGTCAATATGAACAATAGCAATTACATTAGCAATGTTCTATACTCTCACCCCCAAAGTGCAAAATTTGGAAGTCAGGGCAATTCATCATCATAGCCTTGATTTAAAGAAAATAAAAGGTAGTATAAGAGCAACAGCCTCAGAAGCTACTCAAACCAGAAGAGTAGCTCGGCAGTTTATTGCAATGGAGGGAGATGGACTTCAGTGTCCTGAATACCTCCACCCACCCACCCCCTGCATGTCTACAGAAGCAGAATATGCAAATTGTCTTATTTTGTATAATATATACAGTCACAGAATTCAACTTCTGATGGCACAGAATTTAGCGGTGCAATCCACATGAAGAGATGCACCGCTACAGCACGCAAGCTGTCGCAAAATTGCTGCAAATCGCTTTGCAATAGCCCAGGAGTTGCGGAGACCTGCACTGGCCCGCAAGTGCCAGCAGAAGAAGCAGCGCAGGCCAGAGCAGGTAAATATCATGCCGAGCAGCACAAGTGCAGAACAGGGCATGGCAGGGGGAAGGCAGGGAGGGGGTGTAACAGGGCAAAGGGAAGGCAGCAATAGGGCGAATCGGGTGGGTCCAGGAGGGGGCGGGATCAGCATCAGCTGTGTGCACCGCATCCTATCCCCCTCCCTGGGCCCGTTTCCACAACACGGATCACCTCGGATGTGCGCCAGCTATTTGGTTCGCGAAGATCCAAGTAGACCCGTTGCGCAGACCGGGACTTTCCCCAGGGCAAAGGGACAAATGTTCCCTTACCTCGAGGCGACTGACGTCCAGCCTGTGAAATTCTCATGCAGGATGTAGCACAGCCTGCGCTGGCCCCGCTGCACAAGGACTTGTGGTGGATTGGGCTGCCAGTTACTTTACTGCAGAATTCAGATGCCTTTCTAAGTATATGGTGTCCAGTTTATCCTAAGCCACAAATAGGGCTTCAATCACAATTAACATTGGGTTTCTGGTACCTGGGCCATCTGTAATAATTTACCCCAGTCTCTCTTTTCTATGGCCCGGTGCTGTCTTCAGATCCATGCCTCCAACACTTGCAGTTCATTCAGGTTCCTGTTTTTCAACCCAACTATGACTGGGTTTCTACTCTTCCATAGTTCCTTGGTTTCCATGACTCTCAGCTACCTTCCTTGGTACTCTTGCCTCTCCCACCAAGGGAATAAGGCTTCCCCTATCTGTAAGCTCTGTGAGGTCTGTCCCTTTTTCTGATAAGCCATTCCTTTTCTCAGGTTCTTTGTTTCCTTATGGTTCTTTTCCTGGGGCTTTCACCTACCATTCCTTCCGGTTCCTGTACTTCACTCCACTGTCTATGTCAGCCTTGCCTCCCGAGAACAACACCCATTCCACTTGCCTCAGACAGCTTTTCTTATACCTGGTACCTGGGCAAAGTTTTTATCCCAAACTGACATGCTGTCTCTTCCATCACAGGAGTTGGTCTGCAAAGATTCCGTTTGACAGCTTTCTCCCATGAGGACTCAGAATGTTCATGAACATTCCATAACATCACACCAGCTCAGTCAGTTGCATCAGAGGCGTGATTGCCACAATGAAAGTGTGCACATCTAAGAATACAGACACTCACACCCACCCACCCACCCACACCCACCCACTGCAAGCCTAGCCTTTCTCTGCCCCCACTTGTCTCTTCTTGTCTCATATATCATAGGGTAATTTAATCCACTTCCCCTTAAATAGGCCACTTTTCCTCTGCAACATTTCCTCTGCTTAACAATGAAGGAGGAAATCAGTCTAGTTCTTTCAGCTGTAATGCCCCCTCCCTCCTCCCCCCAGGGGGAGATGCTGAACAGTTCTGAGTGAAGTCAACTGGAAATGGAGAGAGGAAGAGAGAGAGCGTGTGCACTATTTTCCCTCCACCCATCCACCCACCCACCCTTTCCAGCAGTGGAAAAATGGAGGAAAACGTAATACCAAAAGGTCATTTCCCAACGCATGAACATGCAGACTGGGCTGCAGGCCCTCACAAAGGCGGCTGGGCAACAGTAATCTCTCTCTTTCCCATTTGATTTCTGGCTGCGATGTGCACGTTTGCAAACTGAAAAGCGACTGGAACCTGGTGGACTGAAAAAGCCCTGAAGGAGGACTTGTAAAGGAAGAAGATTGGACATGATATAATTGCTATTATTCTTATTTACCAGAGGGTTGCAGGCTTGGTTGCCTCTGTGTGCGGATCTAACAATGTTATGAAATCAGATTGCAAAAACAATAAAAAGCACCACTCTCCCCTGCAACTATGTAATATATATGTATTCCTGATCAGTGCCAGGTTCAAATCCCAGCTCCATCATTAATGCACTGGCTGGCCTTGGGGAAGCTGCTTCTGTGCAGCTTAGGAGCTGGGATAATACCAGCCTACCACCCACACATGGCGGTTACGATGGAAGCAGTCAGGTCGGCAGTGTGTTGTATCACACTGAAATGACACATGATACACATGTTATTTTAGACTTCCCCAAATAATCATCATTATTAGGGAGCACCTGCTTTGCATGCAGAAGGTAGGGCTGGGAAAGACCCACTGAAACCCTGGAGAGCCACTGCCAGTAGTGTCAATACTGAACTAGATGGAGCAATGGTCCGATTCTAGTACCAAGCACAGGTGCAAAGATCTAGATCCAGAAGCAGTATGCCATGGCACACCAATTACAGAGGAGGCAGCCAGCAGGAAAGGGCTACTGGCTTCATGCCCTGCTTGTGGGCTTTTCAAAGGCACCTGTCTGGCCACCACGACAAACAGAATGCTGGTCTTGATCGATCTGATCAGCTCAGAGCTTTTCTTATAGGCTTGTAAAAAGCCATTCAATTCACCTGATCGCCTGTAGCGAGTAAGGATGGTTTCCAGGTGGCTAAGCAAGTATACAAAACTTGGTTCTTGGCTTTCCTTTAAGATCACAAATTTCATAACACAGGCAGGCGGGCAAAAGCCTGCTCACAGGTTATTAATTTTTATGGAGTAGTTTGTCAGACTGACCCAACACTCTGCATTCTAACTGTGATCCTGAGCTGCTTGCATGCCCAGCTATGGCAGATGGAATCTTGGGAGCATACGGAAAGCAGTGCTCTGCCACAGCCGACAGCAAAGGACCCTTTATAATGGATTGTTGAAACACTAGCTTAATTTCTAGCATTTTAGTTCAAATTAGGCAATTGTGAAGTACCAGAGTGTAAAGCCCCCTTATTCAGGAAAGCTGTTGGATGGGTTATATTTTCTTGGCTTGCTTTGAGAAACAAGTAGCAGGGTAGCTGGATACTTTTATAGCTATTTCAATTTTTTTTTATTGGTGCTTTGATTTGAATTTTAACATTAGATTATAAATTCCTTTGGGCTTTTGAGAAGACAGGGGAGAAATGTTTTGAAGGAAGGATGTTCTGAATGGGCAATTCGAACCTATTCTTAAGGCTGGCTGTGCCAGTCCATTATACAGGTAAGCTATGCATGACACTGAACATGGGTCTGCCACTGCAAACAGAATTCTTGTCTAGAGTTCCTTCCCCCTAACATTTAGTCACTCCGTGTAGTTTATCCTGCCCTGCTCCACACTGACTGGCAGGGATAGGGAAATGACATGGGTAAGTCTGACTGCACTGCTGAAAGGGTGGGCCACATGATAATTGGGCTCTCCCAGCGTCTCGGCAGCTTCTTCCTTTCTCACCCCTCTTGGTCTGCCTCTTCCCCTGTACCATTCCTCGCCTTCTGAGGCCTCCTTCTGTCCTCCTTCCCAAAGCCTTGGCAGAAGTGGCGCTCCTAAGAGGGTGGCCCTGAAAGAGCCCAATTATCATGCAGACCACCCTTTCAGCAGTGACACCTCAGCAGTAGCGCTGCTGCAGAAACGGTGACTCACATGATAACAGGACTCTCCTAGTGCTGCCCTTTCAGCAGTGCCACTTCTGCTGATGTGTCACTTCACAGCTCAGCAGCTGAGAGCAGCTGATGGTGGTGCTGGGAGAATCCAGTTATCACAAGGGCTTCCATGGGTCATATCCGTCCCTCCCAGGGGCCTTATATTTGACACCCCTGAGACAACATATGCATACTCGGGAGGCTTCTGCCAGATGACTCATACAAGTAAGAAAAGCTTGTATACAATTTTAAAAAACACACACCAAAAATCACCTTCCAGCTTTGAGCAGTAGTACACTCCCCTTTTGTTGCACTGCTAGCTGGCACTATTGGGAGGGAGCAATTATTGGGGGGGGGGAGCAAATACTATGTGATGCCTTTTGTTTGAAGTTGTATGCCCAGTTTCTACAGAGTCCCTCAGTCTGCCAATCTCAAGGTCCCAACGTCTGTCCCATCTTGACAACCACAGGAGGCAATCATGCTCCCCTCAACATGGTACAGCACTGAGATCACAAAACTCACTGAGTCAAGAGACACAAGGACAAAGTTTCAGGACACCTTATCCAATGGATGTGAACTAGAAAGAGGATGCTGGGACTGCTGTTAAGGGGCACTCCCACAGCCCAGCACATGAGCACAGGCTCTCATAGGATTGCTTGGTCAGACAACAGGAGAGGGACAAAGGAGAGGGAATACACACATACAAAAATATTAGCTCATATTTAATAGGAGACTATCATGTTCCGTTTAAGTTTCCTTTTTTTTTTCAGCAGACAAAAACAGGACTACCACTGATCAACCTTTCTGCATAGGCCTTGCTTTCTTAAAATCCACGCTTCTCAATGTCACTTCAGTTTGGACCCTTTCCAAATGTTACCTCTTTTATCATTCCAACAGGGCATGACCATCCAAACGGTGAACGCAGACCTCCAGCTGCGGCCTGACCAATGCAAAGCAAACCCGGCTTAATACGCCCTGTGTCTTATACTTTATGGTGCTGTTGGCAGAGGGGGAGGGAAAATCAACCTCCAAACAAGCCGTGACCCACATGATAAATGACATGTTCCAGGGTGATCCGTCCCATGAGGCTCTTTCCTGCCATCTCTCTTCACAGCAAGGGATGTGACTGGAGGCTGTAATGTGACATGACTGAGACACGGAAATGGAAGGGGTTTTCGAGGAAAGCCAAATACTCTGGGGAGAGGCGAAGGCCACAATCACGCACACTCTCAAGCGCTTTAATGATCGCTCAGGAATCTCCCCCCCCCAATTCAGTTAACAAATTACACTTTTACTAATTGAAGTAGCACCACCTGTTCCAACCAGTGCATGAGAAGATGCTTCCCCACTTGCCTTCCCCAGATAGTGTCCTGCAGTTGAACTTGGAAGCAATCCCTCCATGCCACCGTGACAGTCTGGCAGTATGCAGCAACCCCCCCCCCTTCCTGTATTACCTCCACACCCAACCCCAAACCACTTCCTCTTCCTCCATCCCTTTTCTGGTAAAACTGACAAGGTGTGAGGAAGGCCTTGTCAATTTCACTCTCAGTCTGTGAGTGACCTTTTGCTTCTAGACCAGGGGTTCTCAACCCTTTCCTGGCCGAGTACCACCTCCAGCACCACTCTCCTGCTGCGTACCACCGGAAGCAGTGGTGAAACAAGGGTGGAGCGGAGGCAAGTAGTTCTGCAAGACTCCGTTACACTGGAGTCAGCAGCCCCTCCCCTTGCTGTTGAAGCCATTCCAGCAGCAACAGGGGAGTGTCTTGCGTGTTGCCTTTGCTGCCAGAATGGCTCCAACAGCAAGGGGGAGGGGCCGCTGACTCCAGTGTAACGGAGTCTTGCAGAACTACTTGCCTTCGCTCCACTCTTGTTACGCCTCTGACCGGAAGTGACTGGTGATGACATCATCGCCAGTTACTTCCAGGTTTTCAGAGGCCGGAAAACACAGGTAGGAGGCTCTGGGTAGGTGGGAGGGCCCCTCTCAGCATTCTCGGCCAAAGGCAGGAGCCTCTCAGGAGCGAAAATGCACTGCTGAAAGTGTTGGAGCAGCGGTCCAGGGGTCCAAGTACAGTCGGCTGGTGGTACTAGTACCACTGGTTGAGAACCCCTGTTCTAGACCTTTGCTAGGCATGCAAGTAGGTCTGAAATAAAGGTTGGGCCACCGCTGCTGTCATAAACGCACCAGCATCTCCACTGAGTAGGAGAGAACAGCACTGTTTCCCTATACCATGGGAAAGGAGTCTTGAGGGAGCTCTCTTGCAGGTGAAACACAATGGGCAGCCCAATCCGATCCCCCGCCAGTCCATAGCATGCAGCACTACTGACTAAGTGCAAGCTGCATGCTATGGGGGGGGGGGGGCGCGACCAGATGGCCTGGGAGAGGTAAGCATTTTATACTTACCTCTCCATAGGCTGCCTGACAATAAATGGGTCTCATCGGAACCACACCAGCTCTTTTGCTAGGCTGGGAAAGGGGGATAAGATCCAGTACATGTTGCTGCCACCAAGATCCACCCCCCTCCCTCCCGAAGTGCCCTGACGCCTCCCCTGAACCTGCCCCTGCTGCCACCTTATGTGCTCCAGTGTAACCTGGGTGGGCCGTTAGTGGGTGCATGAGGCCTCTGGCCATTTGTGCCAGTGGCTCCGGAGTGCCCGATGGCGTCATGCCTTTTGCGTCACCGTAACTGGACTTACAGCAGCAGATGGCGAGATCCGCTGCAGGATTGGGCCGTAAGTTTCCTTTCCGTTCGTTCTATTACATTCCTCTCCTCCAATGCCAGCAAAGACATTTAGGAAGGAGGTGGATGGCAAAAACGGAGGTATGGAATATTATTTTTGCCTTTTCTTCCACTGCTTTGGAAGATATAAAGAGGTCTATATCAGAGGTCCGGGTTGCACACCGGCAACCCAGCAGTATGGAAAAGATCCACTGGATTCATTTGAAACACATTAAAAATGGAAAATGGGACAGAGAAGGCATTGTTTTTCAGTGGGTCACAATACAACACATAACACAGCAGGTCCCCTCCTGGTTCAACTCTGGTTCTCTCCCCGTTTGGCTGCAAGCTCCATTATTATGTGGAGCATGCAGAATGGAAAGCCTCCTGTGATCTGTCACCTGGTTATTAGTTAGAGCTGCCTGCTCTTGTCTCAAGAGCAGCAAAAAATTGCTGACACCCATCCGGGTGATGGATTGAGCAATCGAGCATTGCCCCCACCTCCTCCAGAACTCCTGCTGAGACCCCCCCCCCACACGCACGCACACTCCTCTCTTGCTTTTGGCTGCCTTCCTCAGCAGCTTTCCCAGGGAAGACACACACACACACACACACACACACACACACACACACACACACACACACACACACACACACACACACACACACACACACACACACACACACACACACACACACACACACACACACACACACACACACACACACACACACACACACACACACACACACACACACACACCAGCTGAAACCTGATTTTGCTTTCAGCACAGAATTTCAAGGCTGGATAAGAAGTTAAAAGGCCAAACGGTCCATCGCCCTCCCCATAAGCAGTGTGCCAATTCAGTCTAAACAAGCCCTGAAAGATATTTATCCAAACTATTTTTTTTAATGGATTGTAAAATTATGAAAACCACTTTGCCTCTGGTAACGTCTTCTGTTCCACTTTCTGTGTGGTTAGAGAAGTCTCTTAGGGTGAAAGTAGACAGTCATTCTAAAGTGTGATGGAAGCCATATTTGAACCCGTCTTCTCAGCATTCTGAGGCACCTGTTTCCAGGGCCGTGAATGTGTGAGCCACAAAATGGCTTCCCCACACTTCAGAAGGAATATCTTTGGGTTGGGCCGGCAGAAAGGCCACGAAAGAAAACTTTCAGTCAAATGTGTACAGTGGTGACTCGCGAGGTTGTCAAAGTAGGAGGAGCTACTGGCCACCTTTCACCATCACTTCCTTGTGGCTTCGGGGTGGCAGAAGTGCTCTTTTCGGTGACTACCAGGGCAACCAACCCTGTCAGCATCCACCACCACTAGCTCTGTCCCTGGAACAGGATGCATAAGGCCCCATACTGTTTGCTTGCCCATACTGTTTGCCCATACTGCTGCCGCCGCTGACTTCAGAGCTTGCGCAGAGCTCCCACCTGACATGCACGGGAGGTTCTGGCTGCAGTGGGGGGCAGGGCAGTTTTGTTTTTCTGCTGGCCTGGTCAGTCTGAGAACAGCAAAGAGGTTGAGCAGTGCCAACACAGCGGCAGGTTTCACCACCCTGTAAATCTGCTGCTCAACGCAAACGTTCCAAGTCTCCTCATGAAACGGCCAGCCCTGGTAGAACTGCAATGAGGACCCATGGGATGGGAAGGAGGACAAGAGGATCCTACCCTGATTCCCCGAAAATAAGACCTGCCCTGAAAGTAAGACCTAGCATGATTTTAAGGGTTCTTAAAAGGGTTCTGCTAAATATAAGACCTACCCTGAAAAAAAGACCTACTGCGTTTTTTGAAGAAAAAATTAATATAAGACCCGGTCTTATTTTCGGAGAAACAGGGTAGAGGTGCTAGGACTCAGGGCCGGTGCATATTGCTCCATTTCTCCACATGTAATGCAACTGCATGGAGAAACATCGGCATGAGCTGACTGTGCATGCAGTGACCTGGAAGGCGTCTATCTAAGCCAATGTTTCCCAAACGTTTTCGACCTGCGGCTCCCTTGACCATTGGAAACCATTGGCCACGGCTCTCCATGACATTATGCTGATGCCTGCCAATTGGCATTGCACTGTTTTCCAAGAGGATTCCGTGGCACTCCGCGGCTCCCCTAGCTGGTTTCCGTGGCTCCAATTTGGGAGCCACAGCTGTGGCACAAAGTGATCAGGGTGCTAATCTGCTGGCTCTCTGCATGCGCTGCCTGTCACACAGTAGCGTGAACTGACCTGAACAGATTGCAGACTGAGTCAGAAGCCTTCCTGGGAAGGAATACCAACAAACAAGGTGGGCGACAAGAGGGCTTGGTGTCAACTAGGTAGCTGAAAAGGGGCGGGGGGAGAGAGGAAGAGCCACACACTGAAAAAGTATCATCAGTTTTATTATTATTAATAAAGCATTTGTTCTGCCTTTCTCTCTTTAGGGACCCAGGATGGCTTACACAGTAATAAAAAGCAATCCAATACCCCAAAACATGATAAAAGTAAAATGACCAGGGATTGCTGCAAAGCAACTTGCATCATGACAGCATGACATATGGGGAAATGATACCACACGAAAGGGGGACACAACATGGCAGCAGCCCTACGCCTCCCAGAATGTCCAATTCAACCCCAAACGTCTCAGGATGCCAACAAGGCTTTCCTCCCCTGCACATATGCAATTGCTGCACTCCCACAAACCTATACTGTACACACCAGACGTTAAAGCAGACTCAGCATGAGACCTTCTTTGAAGACTCATCCTGCGGAGCATCAGCACTCAAGACAGGGGACAAACAAGTCTTCAGGAGCAGCAGCTGGTTTGGAGACAGACGTCAAGTCGTTATAGGAAGGGGATATAGCGATAAATATGTTCCAGCTAGTGGATTCTCAGGTGGAGATTAGTTAGTACTCCCCCATGTCATTCCTCTCCAGAGCCTCTTTTGCTCGGACCACACTGCTCAGCCAGATGTTCCCGGGCTTAATTTTTATTTTTTTTTAAACTCAGAGGAGAAGAGGAAATGTTGGCTTTGTCTTATCCTTCGAGTGGTGCTGGGGACATATGGTGCTCAGAGTTTCCACAGAGGATGCCGGCTTTGAGCAGTGGGAGAAAATCAATGGAGCATTGAGGAAGGATAGTTAATTCCCCTTTTCATTAGCAAAGAGCTCCCTTGTAAGCTCCCATTTAAATCCCATTTGGGCGATGTAGGAGGGAGACGTGCAGCTTGCAGATTGGATTACGCTCTACTTAGTGCAACACAGTGGCTCGTTCCTCATGAGACCTCTGTCAGGGGGTTGGCACGGGCCCATTGTACCTTGTTCGTGTGTGTGTGTGGGGGGTCTGTTGGTGGATGCCAGGTTGACAGAACATTTGCCCTATTGCTTAATCCCACCTTCTCCCCCTGATTGTAATTGAGATAATGGAACTCTTGAAACATACAGCTTAACACATATGAACCTGGGGCTTTTCAATGGTTGGATCCTGCATGTCTCTCCAAGACAGCGATTTCAACCACTGTGCCGCAGCACATTGGTGTGCTGTGAATGGTCAGCAGGTGTGCTGCAGGAGTTTGGGGGAGGGTCATATATTCATTCATTTCATTTCATAAATCTTTATTGGCATAACAGGTAAACATAAAGTGTCATATATTAGTAGGGCCATGGGGGATGTGAGCCCCCCACCGGCAGTGCGGTGTGCCTTGTCAATTGTCAAAACACTGATGGTGTGCCATGACAATTGTTGCGCCTTGTCAGCATGCCATGACATGATAAAGGTTTAAAAATGCTGCTCTGATGTATTATTTCGATAACAAAAATGCACTAAAAAAATGATGGCTTCAGGACAAGAAATCAGCCCAACTAGGAGGTGGGAGGGAACAGGGCTTGAGCTGTGTAGGAGTATCAGCATGTAGGGACAGAGACAAGCAGCCCCCCTCCCAATTCTTCCCTGCAAATCTCCACTCTTCAATTATGGTTCGCAAACAACTACAGGTCTGGTGTCATAAAGAGGAACTGGAGGGATTGTTCCCCAAAACAAACCTTTAGCTAGTTGAGTTGGAGGTGGCAAAACATCCCAAAGAAGATTTCGCTCAAGAAGCTGAGATGTATTCAATAAAGTGCCGCCACCACCACCCCTCAATGCAGTGAATAGCATTTTAAAAACAGGCATGTTAAAAAAAAAATCACAGGAAGCAAAACAGAAAAAAGTAAAAGTGTCCCCATCAAATGAATAAAAGTGGTACCCAATGTGATGGCAGCAGGTTAGTGACTGTGGAACCACACACAGCCACACACAAGCGAAGAGACAAGAAGGGCTCCTGTATTCTACCACCAGTTCCAAGATGCATGAATAGGGTTGTGTGGGAGGGCTCTGTTTGCCGAGAGGAGAGGGTTCTACTGGAGAGGAAGCACATTTTTTTAAAATGCTCCATGTTGGGTCCTTGGGCTGCAGGGCTAATTAGCACGGCCCAGGGGAAAGCAAAGCGACACTTTACAGTAATTGGCTAATCATTAGTCACTGTAAAACCATTAATCACGACAGGGGAGCATGTTGCTAATGCAGCTCTAAGAGGCAGCATCATCAGTGCGCTCATTTAATGGATGGCTCAGTTAATGGGGAACGGCGGGAGCTGGGAAACCCTATCTAAGCTAGAAGATTTACATTGTGCTGAGCAGCAGTCCGCTTTGGCTGAGCCCTAGAAGGCCCAGTGTGTTGGTCAAATTGCTGCTTAATCCATGGAGGCCATGGATTCTGCATCCCACAGCGATCAAACCAATGGGTCCCTCCAAGGAAGGACGAAAGCATTTGTGAACTGAAGTCAAGCCAGCCCTGACAGTGTAGCGTGTAAAAGAGGAACCGCTCCCTACCCCACCTCCCTGCCAATCTGGCAGCCACAGCCCCCGAAACTCCAACTTAACCCCTTATGGTGACAAGCCAGCACGGCCACAAGGCCGAGAAGAGCCGGCGCTGCAAAACAAATGCGGTGGAGGAGAGGGCAGGGCTACTTTGCATAGGCACAACACTACTCTCCCCTCTCTGGCCAGGCTGCACGAGGCCCTTGAGGACAATCATCTCCTCATTCCCTCCATGTACTTGATTCCAAAGGAGAGGGCACAGGCAAGTCCACGCCCACCCAGACACTGCAAAAGCAGAGGAACACTGAAGTCTGAACTGGGGACATGCTCCTGTGTGGAAGATGGCATCGCACAACGAGAGCTGCTGTGGTGGTCATCACTTATAACTAAGCAGATACCCCTATTTCACGTTCTACACAAAAAAACAAGACCTACTACAGACTTAAATCGTTTGATCCTGTTTGTGCCAAACAAATCTATTCCCACAGTATCCTTGTCACCAGGTTCTCTCATTTCCATGCTCTCTCTCTCTCTAGATTTCCTGCCCTGTCCCCTCAGGGGCTTCACCTTCCTGAGCAGCTGCTGCTGCTGCTGCTGCACTGCCTCACTTTGCTCTAGTCTCTACATTTCCTCCACCCAGCAAACATTCAGGGCTCACCCTGGCCCTCCGAATTCCAGCCTCCAATCTTGCATCAACAAACCCTCTCCTCGTCTCAGTTCTCTGTGAAGCACAGTAGACTGGCATGATTAAACTGGGTGGGAGGAGGAGCGAGAAACAAGCCTTTCGCGAGCAGGGCTCCCTGGTTAGACGGGGATGGAGCCCGAGAGCAAAGTGCTTGCTTTACCCTCAGAAGGTTCCAGGTTCAATCCCAGGTGTCTCCAGGTAGGACAGAGAAAGACACACACACACCCCATCTGAAGCAGCTTCCAGTCTGTGCAAGACAGTGGTTCCCAACCTTTTTAGCACCGGGACCCCCTTTTGTAGAATGACAATTTGTCAGGACCCCCTTTAAGACCTAGGGCCGGAAGTGATGTCATTGTTTTTAACAAATTGCAGTGTTTAATAAATCACACTTTTAAAAATAAATCACATTTTTAAATTGTACGCATAAGTAGCCCCATTTGGGGGGGGGGTGAGCTAATACTAACAGAGATGCTAAAAGGCAAGCAGAAAGTAACACAAGGTGAGCAAACAAGCCCCAAGAGCGCATCAGCCATTTTGGGGGTGGTCATCCAGCTGACATCCCACAATCTCCCAGAAACCGCTTTGTGACCCCCTTGGGGGTCATGACCCCCAGGTTGGGAACCACTGGTATAGGAAATACTGAGCTAGTTGGACCTGACTCAGTGCAAGGCAGCTGCCTATAGCCATCCCATCATACATCAACAGTCCCTCTCCTATAGACAAGGACATCTCCTTGGTGGGAGTTCCATGTTCACTGCGGATATCGACTCACACTGAGCTGTAAGTGGCTGTGACCAAGTACTATACAAACAGGGTTAAATACATCAGCGGAATGCTCAAGTGGCAACCCGTTTGCCAGGTGTGATCACTGATGTCGGTTTGGAGGAATCACATACCCTATTAACTGCTTCTAATTACGGATACTTTGGCTTGAAAGGAGAAAAAAAAGTTTCCATACAAGAGCAGGAGAGGGGCTCTTCTGGGAAATTTCCAACGATGTCACTGTTGCACTGTCCATAATTGATATTGTTCGAATGTGGATCCAATCGCAAACCAGCCACTTAGCCCTCAAGTGGGTTGAACTTTTTATGCTGCTGGGTCGGGAGGGAATTGGCCCTTTTTCTCCCCATCAAGTAACCATGGAAACACCTATTTATCTCCCACATGCAAAATTTAAAAAGAAAAAGTACTTGCCGTTTGGTTGGTTGCTTTCCCTTTCCAGCTGAATAATTCCAGTTCCAGCTCCGGGCGTGTGCAAATCCAAGATGTAGCCCCAACGATTCTAGGGGTTTATCCCTGTATGGTCTTTGCTAGTAGCCAAGAATGCCTGATCCCAGGGGAGTGATTACCCACTCTCATGCACTGCCCCACGATCTGCACTTAGATGCATGTTAGCTGCTTGATCAGTTACTCTTTTATGCCAGCTGAAGCAATTGCAAAGATTGCAGATGACATCTCCAGGAAATTATGCAGAAAAATCAGAAGATTTACTGCTGTTGTGTCAACCTGTTTATCCGATATTCCTTAGCTTCCCTACGGGCACGGGAAGGGACACCTGTTTCCCTCTTGGCATTATTGTGTGCTATAAAGCAATGCAAGTCAGGAAATATTTTAGATGTGGGCAGCTTAATTCATAACCCCTTCATAATACAACAAAATGATTATACCCCGTGCCCTACCAACCTAAACTTGAAAAACTAGCCCAACCAGATAGCTCTTACAGTGCTTCTGAAAGATACTCAGCTCTCAAGGTAGAAGCCCCTGAAATATTCTTCTCCTCTTGGCTGAACCCAAACACAGGTCCTGTGTAGGAGCGCTAGCCACCTGCCGGAGCAGTTAAGCACACGCATGGGGTTGGAGAGAGGTGGGAAGGTGGTTGAATGGGATGAGAGTTAGGTGGATCAGGCCTGGAAGGGGGGTAGGTTCAGCGGCGGCGACACACGCCAAATCCTGACCCCCTTCCCAGACCTGATCCGCCTTCACGGATCAACTCGGACTTGTGCCAGCAACTGAGCTGGCATAGGTCCGAGCTGACCCATAGTTGCTGCTGGGTTTCCCTCAGGGCAAGGGAACTAATGCTCCCTTAGCCCAAGGAGACCTCCAGTGGTCAAAACGTCCCTGCAGGATACAGCAGTAGTCACACCAGTGCCAGTCATCGCTGTGTGGGGAACTAGTTAGAATTGGGCTGCCCGGCTGCAATCTATGTACACTTTCTTGAGAGTAAGCCCCATTGAAGACAATGGGACTTACTTCTGAGTAGACAAGCATAGGACTGTGTGCTCTTAGATGCATTTCCATTGATTCTAGAGACCCATCTTTTCTAGAAGTGGGAGGGGTGCTAGAAAGTGATTTCTCATAAGGTTTTACACTACTGCTGAAGCAAATGCCATTCGAAATGGAACATAAGATATAATATTGACTAAACTGCGCACACAGAAGCTTCTTCTTTGGTTCATTCAGGAGCGAATGGTTTTGATCGGATCAAGGGATCCAGATATGCTTTGCATAGCTCATGAAGGCTCACCATGATCAACTCTGAGAAACCATGAAACAAACCAAAGATGTCTGGGTCAAAACAGACTTCCTTAGTCCATCATCCTGGAAATGTACAGGTCCCTGGTCCAGTTTTCCAACATTAAAGAAACAGAACTATGCAACTATGCTATGTCTGCCCTGCAAATTATAGTCTGTCTATGCAGTTTTGGTTTGCATTTCTAATTCTACATTTCAGATGTAGAGTGGACCCTTTTTATTCGTGGGTTTGGGATCCGTGGATTTGATTTCCTGGAACCGCGAATGTCCACGCTAAAAACCCTGTAGAAAGAAAGGCAAAAGTCCCAAAAGCGCAATTTTACCTTTAAATAGCAAAATTGCTATTTCCTGGTTCCTGGTTCGACCCACTTCCTGTTTGCGCAAAGGATCTTCCCCTCTCCCAGCCTTGTCCCAGGGTGCATTCTGGGACAAGGCTGGGAGGGGGGGGAATAGTCTTCCCGTGTCCCGGAAGTGGGTCTTGAAGCTTCAAGAAGCCTCGTGGAGGCTTGGAAACGCTGTGATGTTGCTATTTAAAGGTAAAACGGCGCTTTGGGGGCTTTTTTTCCTTTCTACAGGGTTTTTAATGTGAACCCGGTATCCACGGATCTTCGCTTTCTGCGAGGTGGGGTCCGGAGCAGATCCCCGTGGATATCAAGGTCCGACGGTATTCCACATTTACCCAATGTACAGTAGTTCCATTCCATGCTCCAGTATCATACTGAAATAAGTCTAAGAGCCCAATCCTGCCTCCGTGGCGCAGGGGGTATAAGACCTGCACCAGCAAATTCCCCAGGAGAGGTCCATGGACCCCAAGTTAAGACCCTCTGGTCTAATGAATATAGTTTGTCTTGGACCAGGACAAACTGTTGAGCAATCCCTTTTCAGTCAACCTTGCAGGGCTGATTTGAGTAAGTCAGCCTCCTTCAGTTTCCAAGTCTGTAAAATGAACTATTCCCTCAAAGGCTGTAAGGAGAACAAACATATGATGGCAAGGCCCTTGGAACCATAGAACATTACAGAAATCAATTGTCAGACCATCTCAAATTGCCCCGCAACTCTATCCGACACAATTTCATTCCAATACTACAGAGGGTGCGAATGGCCTGTCATACAATTGCAGTCCTTAAGCAGCAAAGCCTTCACAAAAGAGAGATTTGTGTGCCGAAAACTAACATGCACCAATGGCAAATCAACTGCAATGCTAAACCCCAGAGACCCGGCTTAGCCTGCTGCTGCTATCCAACACGCTGCTCCAACTGCGATCTATTAACAGCCCTTTCTAGTTACCAAAACCTTTCATCTCACGCTCCAGCGGCTGGCGTGGTGGCTTTATTTTAAATGTGGGTGCAACACGCAGCATGTAACTCACTGTTGAGGAGGGTAGATCCATTAGGAAAGACGATGGCACACAGGCTTTTTATAGCTTTAATGTGCAGCTGTTCTCACAGAGCTGGCATGGGGTCGGCAGCGTAAATTCTTAAAGCGGAAAGAAAATTTTGCTGCTGGGGGCATTTATGGGCTGGCTCAAACCAGATGCACTAATAAAAATTTTGGCAGGGAAAGCGAACAAGCTTTCTTTGGCGTGGAGGGAAGGCAGAGGGGAGGGACTGATGGATGGAAGCGGAGGCTGAGAAATCTGAATGAGAAAAAGCAACATTTGGTTGGGAGCAGCCAGAGTGGTTAGCCAGTCCTTGGCTGCCCAGTGAGAAGAAGAAAGCCCTCTGACTCGCAGCTTAAAAGACAAGAGTTGGAGGCTCTTCTGAAAGAGTGTAATGGGACTGACACAGCAGTAATTGGTGCTCCTTGCACAGGGAGCGTTAGAAAAGGTTAGCCAGCACTGCTCAGCTTCTAAAGAGAAAGCCACGGTTTGCCTGTCTCAAAGATACCCTCAGGGCTGAGATTCCTCACCATGGTGTTCGGGGGGGGGGGGGATGACTGTGGTTCCCTTGCAGTGAGTAAAGGCAGGACCCACTTCCCTGGAGGCAATCCCTTACTTATGAATTAGCACAGTGTTTCTCAAACTGTGGGTCAGGACCCACTTGGTCGGTCACGACCCGATTTCTGGTGGGTCCCAGGTGATGGAAAAATCATATAATTGCCACAAGCCCTGAGGCTATTCAAAATTCAGATAGCTGCTAATTGCCCTTCAAAGAGCTAAGATCCTGTAGCTTGCAAGATAGGTGCTAATTGCTCTGCAAAGAGCTGAGCTCCTGCAGTTTGCAAGCTTGTGTAAATAAAGGGAGATAAATGTTTGAGCGTCTCATAAAGCTAGGTGGGTCCCGATAGAGTGTCATTTTAAAAAGTGGGTCCCGGTGCTAAAATGTTTGAGAACCACTGAATTAGCACATTCCTGCCTATACTCTTTGATTACATGGCTTAGGACTAGTTCAAATGAAGTCACCCTGTGGTTCTCATTCATCATCACTCACAAGCTGCTCCATGGGAACTCCACAAGCAAGGATACCATAGGACGGTCTTCAGGGGGCCCACAAATCAAGTCACCAGTGGTAACCTAATATTTACCTTTGGTAACCACTTTCCCCTCACAGAGGAAGACCTTGAGCTCTCCAAAATTCACAGAGACCGAGAGATCCCAGGAGAAAGAGCCCCCCCCCCCGCCCAAGTCATGTGGCACAAGGAAGGGTCTGGGTGTCATCTCACTTTGTATGAAGAAAAGGAGAATGTCAAAAGCAACAAGAGAGGCTTTAGCTGTTTCAAACCTTCTCTAAAGCCATTGCAAAAGTGAAAGACCTATTTCACCCTTCTTTCTACATCACACAAAAGGGAGGGGAGGGGTGATAATTGCTGGCTATGAAATCCAGTCAAAGCTTTGTGGATGCCTGTCGAGGAATCCATCTATCCATGCAATACCACATCACATAAGAGGGGCAAAGGAGGGTCTTCCTGCTATACAAAGAGTAGGGCATTTTACAAAGCTCTGTTCAACATCAAGGAGTCTAACTGAACCTTGGAAAAAAAGGCCTTTTTTCCTGAACCAAAGCATAAAAAAATTACTTATTCAGAAAATAACTTTTATGATATCCTCTGATCTGAGCTAAAATTTATCCTGAAGATATACATGTATAACCAGCATGAGAGCCAATTTTAATCAAATGGGTTTGTCCAGGCTTCTGACCTGTTGAAATACAAATCTTGTCAGTTTTAACCTTTTGTATGTACAACATAGTAGATTAATAGCAGTTTTGATTACCGACAGAGTTCATCAGTGGTGTTTTGGTCTGCAGGGTTCCAAAAGTGCAGAATGCAGCAGTTTTACACAGAGTGCGTAAATTGCTCCAACACGGGAGACGAGCAACACCACCAGCTAATTGCTCCATCCCATAGCAAACCAATCAACATCATCATGCGAATGTTAGAGACAGCCAGAACTAAGCCCATTACCAACGAGACCAGCCCCATTACCACCAAGCTTTGTGAAGGCTGAAACAGAACCAAAGCGGAAGAGCTCTGCCCAAGACCTCCCAACGCTTCAGGCCATCATGCCAAATACTGCCCCCGGCATTTACCCAATGATGTGCCAGCCTCTGCTCCTGCCACTGTCCAAGGTTCAAGTTCAGCACTCCCCTCCACATTTCCTCTTTCTCTCTGTTCCCCTCTTCTTTTTCCAATTCAGGGAGTGGAAGGAGAAGGAGGAGCAGTGGAGCCAAGTAGGCGGACAGAGTTGGGTGCCCCTCTCAATGTGCTGCTGGGCAGCCCAATCCTAACAGAACGTGTTTTCTGCCGGCACTCACTGCAGCAAAGCGGCTATAAAGTGCACTCCAGCAGCACTAGCTGCCGGAGCACCAGTGGGAAGGCCAGAGAAGACTCACGCAGACCTGAAGCAGGTAAGATCTCACAGGGCAGGGGAGAGCGGAACGGAGGAGGGATGGGCAGAACAGGGAGGTGATGGAGAGGAGGGCGGATCAGGCCTGGGAGGGGGGCCAGATTCGGCAGTTGCAGCACACACTACAACCCTCCTGACCCTCTTCCTGGGCTTGATCCGCCTTCACAGATCAACTTGGACTTGCTCCAGTGATCGAGCTGGTGCAGGTCTGAGTTGACCCATAGCGGCTGCTTGGGCTTACCCCAGGGCAAATGTCCCCTTACCCCAGTGTTTCCCAAACCTTTTCGACCCGTGGCTCCCTTGACCATTGGCGACCATTGGCCGCGGCTCCCCATGACATGATGTTGATGACTGCCAATTAGCATTGCACTGCACTGTATTCCGAGGATTCCGTGGCACTCCACGGCTCCCACGGCTGGTTTCCGCAGCTCCCCTGGGAGCCATGCCTTCCAGTTTGGGAACCACTTCCTTACCCTGAGGAGACCTCCAGCAGCCAAAACTCCCCTGCAGGATACAGATGAGGCTGCACAACCACCGCTGCATCGCTACGCAGGGAGTTAGTTAGGACTGGGCTGTGAAGCAACGGCTTCAGTTGGCTTCATGGGTGGGCCAGCCCTGGCTCTGGTCACAGCTGAATCTGGGTGAGAACCAAAGCAAAACACTTTCTGAGTTCACTCTTTACAGATCATGCTGGGCAACAGGATATCACAGAGGTGGGAAGCCAAACTAGTCATGGCCAGTAGAGAAACTCCTCAGCCCTTTTCCTCCTTGTTTTGACTTCTCCAGTTTCTCCTTTTGGAGTTTCATCTGAACCAGCCGTTTTGGATATCGATGCAACCCAGGGGTGTTGGATTAAACTTTATACTAAGAAGTGGCTGATTGGTTGCTTGGGTCATATACGGCAGGCTCCCAGGTCCCTGGCTAGCTCAGAGAAGAGTAAGTAAGTAAATTGAGTAAGTAAAAAGGAGAACTTTGCATAGGACGTGCATAGGCGAGGGACACAGTTCACAGCCACTTATACCTTAGTAAATCTTTCAAACCCCTGGTTTTCACAGTGTAAGGATACTTGAGTACTACCTCCTGGGATGTTCAATCTAGCAGCAATTTGGATGCAACTTAAAATTCAGTTTAAATTGAGTTTCTAAAAGCAATGATGCAGACTCATTCAACAGTGAATCCTACTTCAGCATGACTACATTTAATATATTTTGCACTTAATTTCTAATTTCACACTCAGAAATTCACAGCTATCCATTCATAAACAGAACAGATGAAGTGTATATGTGGGGAACAGCTCCTATTTAGAGTGCATGCTTGGAAACAACACTGGGTTCGCTCAGAGAGTGTACCTCAATTCCGTTCAGGTGGTATGACGTTTTAAAAGCAGGAGCACAGAGCGTTACTATTCCCCCTCCCTCAGCAGGACTATGCCCAGTGGCATCGTATGGGGGCACTCTTCTTGATTCACCTTCCTACATAACAAAATAGTCAGACTTCCTGTAAGGGACAGGCGCATTAGGAATAGGACAGCAGACCCAGGCACTGCAATTCTCTTTTTGAACTGAATTCCTTTGAAGTGATGTAGAATGTAAGGGAGTAGAAAGCAAAATCAAATACAGTACAGAATTAAAATTGGAAGGGAACATTGGAGCATGAGACCTGCCTTGCTGGATCCGAACGGACTCACAACTCGATCCTGCCTAAGATGCGGCAGCCGGCCTAAATGGCCGGCTGCTGCATTCTAGTCAAGATGCGGGCCACACCGGCGTGGTCCGGGCTCACGTCAGGGGAAGGGGACGTTTGTCCCCTTCCCCTGGTGTAAGCATCGGAGGTCCCAAAGGGCCTCCTTGGATGCACGCCAGCTCTTTAGCTGGCATGCGTCCGGGGAGGTCATGTAAGGTTGGCCCGACCTGGGAAGGGGTGTTGGATATCGATGCAACCTAGTCAATTGCCTCCTCTCTTGCCACCCCGGCCTGCCCTCCCCACGCCCCTGCGCCGAACCGCGCAGCACTCACCTGCATCCAGCGGCCTGAAGTTTGGGTAGGTGACAGAGTGAGTAGCGCCGGCCTCCACACTGGCACTGCTTACTCTTGAGGTGCCGCAAACGTGCCTTACAGCACTTTTGCAACACCTTAGGCCGGCGGAGTGGGAGCTCTGATTGCGCGGTCAGACAGCAGCCAGACAAATGCTGCTGGATTCTCACAAGCAGGATATGGAGACAGGGCCATGAGACCAACTCATGCAGCAGATTGGTGGGGGTCACCCATCTCTGTCTGCTTACTTGCCTCCACTGCTCCTCTTTCTCCTACCACTTCCAGACTGGAAAAGGAAGAGGGCAGAGAGGAAGAGGCAATGTGGAGGGGAGGAGAGTGCTGAGCTAGAACATTGGCGAGTGGGAGGAGCAAAGGCTGGCACATCATCAGGAGGGGAGCAGCATTTGGCTTGCTCCCTCAGGCATCAGGAGGTCTTGGGCTGGCCCTACATGGAGATGATGGTCTTCCAGTCATGTGATAATCATCAGAGTTGGAGTGCTTTCGAACCAAGGTTCCATTTAGCTATTGTTCCTCAGGAATCACTGGCAGTCCTGCCCTCTGATTTTGCCTGCTCCTTTTAGATGATCTTCTAAGCTGATCACCATCACCACACCCAGTGTTACTACAAGACCAACCAGCCCAACCCAGTGCTCAAAGACAGGAGTACCGAGCCACCCATCCTCTGCAGATTAACCTGAACACAATGTGCCACAAGAAGAGAGCAGGCACCCTGAAAAAGATGAAAGCAGAGCAATCAGTTGTCAGGCCCAGTGGTCCAACCCTCCCCACTCTGGATACTCGCCAGTGTGAATTCCTTCCCAAACTCAAATATAGTAAGTGCAGATCTGAAGCAAGGCAGAGCCCACTTACTGAGGTCCACTTTAGTTTGAATGTGCACCTGTGAAAAGAAACTTCATGCACGTAAAAAGCTAGCATGGCAGGAAGAGAGATTGATCCTATCCTTGTCCCAAACATGCTATTTTCTGTCTGTCGGTTTGCTTTTTTTAACATGAAGGGAAGGTTCCTTATAGGAGTGCATTCAGACAAATAACTCCCATCTATAGCCTGAGAAGTAGAGTCTTGGAAAAGCTTTACCACTACTTTTCATTACAAAGTGGTCCCAATGAAATATTTTGAATGCAATTTTGCACTGCTCAGTGGACTGCCTGTACCGGGGGTAGTCCTAATGATAGGGGGCAAGATATTGCACAAGAGGAAGAAAATGTTTTGATTGCCCATATAGACTACATGATGGACCATAAAGCCAATTAAGTGCATTAATCGGTTGAACAGATTAACTGGAAAGTGTACTCAAGCAGCCAGCAGTATATCAAAGGTAAGTAAGATTCAATGGACTGAGCAAAAGGACAATAGGATAGTTGGCCTCAAATCAATTTTTTCCCTAAGGTGCAACTCATTTATTCGCTTGCTCCAAAGACACAATCCCTTTAATCCATTGTTTTCCACATATTTGAAAGCAATGGAATTTAAGATGGCTAAGGGAGAAGAATTATGAAATGGCAACAAAGAACACTATGAAACATTTCTAACTGGAAAGTTATTTCTGGGAAGGATGCTCCTAAAAGGAGAATGCTTCACAAGGGGATAGAAACACAAAGGGACTCAGAAATATGTTAAGAGAGTAACTGGGAGCGCGCGCACGCGCACACGCACACACACACACACACACACACACACACACACACAAGCCTGGGGCACTAGCAGCTTTGCACGAGCTGGTACAAAAATCCATTAGTAATGGTCAGAATAACATAGATCAGATTCTGGAAAGCAGAAATCTGCAGAGCCCATTAAAAGTTAGGGCCAAGTTTTTGCAAACATTTTTAGTAGTAACAAAAAGCCCCCTTCCAAGGTGATTTTTCATGTGCCTCAGTGAAGAAAAAAAATGTTGGTCCACTGAAAGCCAGGACAATAATCTCTAAAGACCATTTCATGCCCCCTCAGTGCATGTAGCCAACTCTGATTAGCTATGTATCACTGTGATAATATCCCATTCACTACATGATCCCTAATTGGCTGGGATCACCCATATGTATTCCCCCAAGATGATGAACCAATTATTTTTTTTAAAAAAAACTGCAGTAGATCATGGAACAATAGTGGAAAAGTGGAGAGAGAGGTGAACAATCAGGCTTTCTGGGCAATATTTTCTGGGAAATATTCCACACTGCCCCAACAAAATGGCTTCAGTTTTAGTTTCAGCAAGTGGCTGCATGATCAGACCATGCCCTGGGATGGAATGTTCTGTTACAACCAGCATCCAGGCTGGGAGGCTAGCATGGTCTTCCAGGTTGAAGCCTGTGACACACCAAGCACGGCCACGTTCGTCTCACGTGCGTCTCATCCAGTGGGGCCGACGTGCTGGAACGTCATTGCTACAAACCCTAGGCACACCAAAGAAAGCCGCGTGGAGAAGGGAAGACGTTCTGCCCTGCCCCCTCTCTTTTAGCCAATCAGAATCGAGACTTTTCAGACTCTATTCTGATTGGTTACCGCATTTGCTCCGTGTCCCGCCCCCAGAGTTCCAAATACAGATTCTGATTGGCTGAACGTGGCACAAGTCAGCAAAACAAGAGCATGGGTTTCCAGTAGTATGAACCGGAATGTGCCTTTTGGCGCCTCCCGGCACTCCTGTGTGTTCCAGCCAGAGGTCAGACACACCAGACGAATGTGGGCGCCTGGACGTGCTTGGTGTGTCACAGCCTTGAATGTCTTCTCAGAGGCCTGCAACATGTTGTGTAGGTGGCAGAATTGACATATTGGCATGCTAGACACTTTGGAGCATGCACAGAGGCACACACCTAAGCTAGATCTCTCAGTATATGCTCCAGTGGATTATGGTACCCATCCCCAATGTTATAATTCAGCCTGTAGTTTAGTGGAGCTCTTCACAAACTTTTCAGAATCCCTAAACGGTGTGTACAAGTGTGTGTATTTTTGAAATTTGGAAATTTCCAGTCCATCTACTTATTCTGCACCGCATGACCACATGATATAAAATTAATGCAATTTACAAAAAAAAAAATCAATGGAAGCTGAATTGCCCAAAGTGAACTAACTGTTGAATTAATGTAGTTTTATCGACATTCATATTAACTCATCTGAATTCAAATCCATTCAGATTCAAAGCACTTCCAGTTCTATTTGAATGTGAAGCTACCCAGAGGAGGCACATTTGAATCTGAATGTTTGCCAGAGTGAGTCAGTAGTATCTAAATCTGAATCACAGATTTTGCTTCGGCCCTGGTGACAATTTGCCATGCAGTAGTTGGTTTACATGGTCCACAACTCCCAGCTGCTGTGCAGCAACTGAACACTGGATTGTTGTGAACAGTTTTTGCTGAGACAAAACTAAACCCAACAGTATTGGAGCAAGATTTTTTAAAAAAATAAATACTACTTCCTCATCCCCAAGTCAACATGTCTTGAGGATTACACTATTTAGCTAATACACTGTTGATTACATGTTTTTCACCTTCAGGGAACCCCTGACATGAATTCATCCACTAAGGGACCTCACTTCTGAATCCCACCATGTTGCTAAGTAATCATCTGTTCACACAGAGCAGTGACTGGGCCTTTGGGTCCTTGTTTGGCCTAAGAGTGCACCACAGAAGACTCCTAACACACTCCTCTCCTTGCACAGTGCAAGGGGAAGATCAGTAGATGTAGCGGACAAGCCATCATTCAGGGAAACTTGTCCTCCATTACTGATCATCTCATTGAGGAACCCTCAACAAGATGGGAGAGGTCATAGCTCAATGGTTGAGCATCTGCTTTGCATGCAGAAGGTGGTGTTTTTTTTTTTCATTTTGCACGCAGCTGTCCCCCCCACTGCATCCCCCAGAGCGGCAGCTGCTTCGTGTGCACCCCCCCCAGGCACGGGGGACATTTTCAGCGGGGCACGGGGGCGACATTGCACTTAACTCGTCAGCACTTCGGTCCTCCTACTTCTTCTTCGGCATTGCAGTCGGCAGCCATGATGAGGGTGAGACTCTCTAGCACACATGTGTACCTAGTCTCACTGGTCTAGGTACACATGTACCTAGAGAGGACTCTGGAGGACCAACCAGCGAGACTAGGTACACATGCATGCTAGAAAGTCTCGCCCTCATCATGGCTGCCGACTGCAATGCCGAAGAAGTAGGAGTACTGCCGAGTTAAGTACAATGTCGCCCCCGTGCCTGGGGGGGCGGGGTTGCACATGAAGCAGCTGCCGCCCTGGGGGTGCAGTGGGGGGCGTAAGCTGTGTGCAAAATGGAAAAAAAAACGGAGAAAAACCCAGACATTTTGCCACCCCTCCCGAGCTTTCACCCCCTGCACCCGGGGGCCCAGGGTGCCCACGCAACCCCCCCCCCTGACAACGCCTCTGGATGAGGGGCAAGTTTTTGCCAAAAATCCTGACATTTGCTATGACCCTTCGATAAGTCGAGGGTAAAACTTAAGGATTTGTGGAATTATTTTAATTAGATAATTTGCTCTGATTTTTC
Source organism: Plestiodon gilberti rubricaudatus (assembly GCA_026170595.1). NCBI lineage: Eukaryota > Metazoa > Chordata > Lepidosauria > Squamata > Scincidae > Plestiodon > Plestiodon gilberti. The sequence goes on from JANXHW010000002.1 coordinate 121,486,426, forward strand.
CCCGATGACTGGAGGCTGGAGGGTTGGAGGAGGATGTGTGGAGGAAGAGGGGAGACTGGAAAGGGACAGTAGCCTGGAAGTAGAGGCTCAGAAGGAATAGCTTTGCCACTTAGTCTCATCACAGCCACTGTATTTTACAGATCCATGTTGCCTCTGGGGGGCGGGGGGGATGACACTTGCAAAGATCACCCTGGGAGCTGATCCCCCCCTCTCTCTCTCTCTCTCACTCACTCACTCACTCACTCCTCCCTTAAAAAAATATCTCCGTGCCACTCACAAACCAGCAATAGCAGCCAGAAAGACCCTCCCTCCCTCACACACAGAGCTCCCCTCCAGCAACACGCATGCATTAATAATGCTTTGAAGAAGCCCCCTGTATCCCCCACATTACCTTTGTTATGTTTCAACTGAAGCCTGTGTGTTGCTTTTCCAAAATGCTTCTATGCTTTAACTAGCAGGGAAGCAGACAAGCCAACTGGATGGTAGAGAGGCTCAGCCTAATTAACAGGAAGCAGGAACTGGAACTGCTTTCTGTTAACTGCCGAGCCTCTCTACAGTCTGCTTGTCTGCTTCTGAGCTACTGTAAGTTAAAGCTAAGCTTAGAAGCAGACTTTTGTAAAAGCAAGACACAGGCTTGAATTAAAACACAACAAAGGTAATGGGGCGGGGCGGGGGGTTGCCGCGGGGGGGGGGGGGATAGAGTGAAAGGAGAGCATGCATTGACCTGATAAGATGAGGCAGCTTTTCCGGATCTTTTATTTTACCTAAATTTCTCGCCTTGTAAGTGAGTATATACAGTAAATATCAACAGATTGACAGTCTTACCCTTCATGTGAGGGCTCTCAGTTAGTATCCTTGCACATGGGTACAGAAAGTTGAGCAGAACTGTTTGCTCTCAAGCAGGTATGATTTTGCAGGTTATATGGGCTGCGCTGTCAAAGATTTTAGATTCTCCTCCTAGGCTGTACGAAGGCTCTAGTCTATTTAGTTGCAAACCACGATGTTTTAATTGTTACAACAACATGGCAACGGGCATGCTTGTTCTGGAAATATATGAATTCCAAAATGAGAAAGTTGATTGAAATCAATGATTTAAATTGGCCCTTTTTTCCCTTAGTGGCTTAAATCAATGATTTCAATTGCCTTGATTTAAATCAATCCACCCTGTGGAACACTGACCGAGGTAGCAAAATCCTAACTGAATAAGACTGTTTGCGATACACAGCTAGATAGTGAAATTACAGTCTTATTCCAGGATGGAAGCCAAGAATCTAGCGAGAGAGTAATTTCAAAGAGAAACAGCACATTGTGAGGTTTCCTGACCATAATCAGAATGCTTTCTTTGTAGTAAACATCAAAATGTATTTTCTAAATACATAATCTCATACCAAGTCTCTGGAAAGAGAAAAATATACACCTGTTTATGTTATAAGCGAATACTCTCATATACCCAGAAAAGCAAGAGCACAATATTAAGGTGCATTTCTGTTCTGCAGTAGAATTATGACGTACACAAGTTGGCCTTCTTCTAAAAGATAGCATGCTGGCAGGGTGGAGCTGGAGGCCAAAGGGAGAAGCAAGCATGTGTGGGGTGAAGCTTTGGGTCAGCCCTACTCCTGTTCCTGATAAAGTTAACTGAAAGCGTCATGAGAATACGTAAATCTAATTCCAAGAATTATGTACGTCAAACCTCAGAGAATGACCAATAAGATATGTAACTTGTCTATTACGTATGTTCCTATATTTCTGTAACCAATAAGAATTGGATCTGTTTTTTCAAACTGCCTGCCTTCTGAAAGTTGTTTTCTGTTGGCTATAAGAAGCATTGTAATGGAGAGCTCAGCACTGCTCCTCATGACTTTAGGACAAGAGTCCCATGGGAAGCAGTCAGCACATGTGCTTAATAAAGAAAGATGTCCAAGTTTCTCTCATACCTGGTTGCTGATTTATTAATCAATGCGTAACATCAAGACGGGCTGAGGTACAAGAAGGGGCAAAACAAAAGCTAGCATGGGGCCAGGGCATGGACTAGAAGGGTCTTGTTTACTTGTTAATCACCTACCACACAAGAGAGTCCTAGACTCCTGATAGCCTCTGGAAGACACTTTTCTTCTAAATTAAAAACTGCAGACTCAGGTTATTCCTTACACTCCAGTGAGGTTGACTTTTAAGAATGTGCAAGAGCAAAAAGTACCCTAATATCATAATGACCCTATATAAAAAGTTATAATGCAGCCACATTTAAAATTACTGCATTTCCGTAATTGGATTGAGATTTTTGCAAATAAACAAAAACACATAAATAAAATATTGCTTGTAAATAAACAAATTAAAATATTATTTCTTTCTAGATCAGCTTTTTTTTAAGTCTTGTAAAACTAGGTGGGTCCCGATAGAGTGTCATTTTAAAAAGCATTTCCCGATGCTAAAATGTTTGAGAACCACTAAGCTTAATGCGCATGGCACTTTCATATATATAGCATCAGTCGAAGTCACATTGTTGCTGCCATGGCAGAGTTTGCCAGATTCGGCAGCAAAGGTGGGGGAAAAAGCAAAAAGTTTTTTCGGCTGTTGTTAGGCCATTTGCGGCAAGAGGATTTGTCCACCCGCCCATGCCGCAGCTGAAAAACCATCAGGGTGCTTTTTCCGCCGCCGGCGCATTGCCGCCAAAGGGGCGGGGCTTGTGACGTCACGCTCGAGGCAGGGCTTGTGACATCACGGGGGTGTCACGGCAATGCCCCCGTGGGGGTGTAGCTACGCCTCTGTCTCAGAGTAGTGCTCAGTATCAAATAGGTTGGATGTCCTGGCTTGTTAGCAAACTGTGGTTAGAACAAATGTGCCAGGTTTGGCCACAATGCATTGATTTACAAGCATGAATCATCAAAATAACTGCTGCATATGGAACAGTTACTACTAAACATGCAAACCATTTTTTTTTTTTACATGCACACAATTTCAAGGAGTGTTTGAAAATGGGAAATGGACTGAGACAACAACCCTATGCACACTTTCCTGGGAGTACGCCCCACTGAACATAACAGGGCTTACTTCTGAGTAGACATGCCTTGGATTGCGCTGTGAATTGCCTCATATCTCCAGTGCATGCATCTCTGTATGGAGATTTGATATGGAGTATCTAATCAGAGTGAAATGTTCTGGATTAAAAGACATAGAACAAAATGTATACTCGGTCCTTAAGTAACGACTTGAATGTGTGAATGGGCCACTGGACAGAACTTTAATATAATCTTTCACTACCTTAAATGCTTTTCAAGGAGGGGATGTTTCTACATTCAGCTGCTAGCCAAGTGCTGAGTTGTGTGTGGGAAAAAGCTTGATCTTAATGAAATCTAAAAACTCCTGTTCTATGGCGCCTATTAACAGAATACAGTTCGGGCTCTGCAGTTGCATAGATATTACACATTTTTGAAAAATTAACTGAAGCTGTCAGCTTTACTCTGACCTACTGATTAAAATGGATGAAAGTGATGAAATGGGGATTTTTTTTGGGGGGGGGGCTGAGATGGAAGGGCACTCTCTGTTTTCTAAAGCATTTTTGCCATTTGAAAGAATTTAGAAAAAAACCAAAAAAGTGCTAGAAAAAAGGTTTAACAAAGCATACAGGAAAATATTTCAAGATGGCCTTTCTTCTAACAAAGAGTGGCAGCACCTGTTGGACTGAATGCTCTTTCACTTGTCCTTCTGTTATTTGTGGGACTCCCACAAATCCAGAGTAGACATTTTGCCAAGAGCATTACATTAATCATTTACAGCACAATCCTATGCATGACTACTCAGAACTAAGTTCCATTGTGTTCAATGGGGCTTACTCCCAGGTACGTCTGTACAGGATTGCAGCCTTTGAACAGTAAGGCCTTTGTTCCAAGACTGGGGGGGAGAGAGACATATCTTTGAATGCTTTCCCCATCCCACACAATGCATAAACTCAGCATGATAGAAAGCAGGTTTGGCTGGAAACTTTCTCCCACCCCAAAGCTGTATCTTTGCACAGGCAGGAAGTTTGACATTGCGAGGAACAGGAAACATACCACCTCTCTCTCACACCTTCCCCTTGCATAGTCTTATATACTGCAATCCTAGATGTGTCTACTCAGAAGTAAGCTTCAATGGACCCTACTCATGTATAGGGTTGCAGCCTAAGAGTGGACAGTATCGTGATCATTCCACCATGCTTATCCTAAATATTTGAATCAACATTTTGAAGAGTCCCCATAGAAAGGAAATTTCATTCTATAGCTCAAAGATAGCTACTGAGAGCCTCCCCCCCCCCCCATATCCTTGAAGCTCTAATTCCGCCCATGGACTGTGGAGCTAAGAGGTTACTACTCTGGAACAAATACAGAGAACCCTACTGGTGATATGAAAAGTGCCTTTGAGTATTTCGCAATTTATGTGCATCATGTGTGAATGTCGCTATGCACAATTAAAAAAAAAATCAGAAGGAAGCCATTTTAAAATCAAAACCACATTTTAGTCCATGCACGATTTACATTCCCATTGCAGACGTGTGAAATGCAAAGACCCATTTATGCCACATGTGCGAAAATGCCCTGAGGTCCTCCACCCGGCTGCAGGCAGGCTTGTGCCAAAGCCATTTAGGACTTTAACAGCAAAGAGAAGCAGCACTTGGAATCAAAATATGCTGCATTCATTTGTCTCCTCTGGGGCCTCCATCCTCCCATTGTAACATAGACATCTTGGCCCTTGTTTAGTTCAAGTCAGGTGAACAGAGCGAGGAAGGAAACAAATGGAGATGGGTATTTAAGTGGATAGATTAGCTGCAACCTATAAAATAGATCCCTTTAAATAGACAGGTAGCATCAGGCGGGGCTCCCCAGCTGCCTTCGAAGCTTCTTGGCAGAAATCCCAACATTAATTTGTTCAAAGAAGAGTTTTGTTTTCCCATTTGACAGGTTCCCCTGCACAACAAAGGCCTTCGATTTCAGGGACTGTTCCTTTTGTAGCATCTACTACAGCCTCAATACTAACACTCAAGCTTTCCCTATCTCTTGATACCTGGTATTCTAAGGAAACTACTGTAGCATACCTGGTATGCTAGAGAAAGTCCAGGCAACTAAAAACCTTCCTTCTCCCAGTCCAAAGTGTTGGGCAGCAGCACTGGTCCTATTAAATTCCACTGGTGTCCCACAAAATAGCAGCACTCTAGATTTCTCCCCTTCTCTCTCTCTCTCTCCCCCCCACACACACACACTCACTGACCAATTTTATGAGATTATGGGCGCAATCCAAATCTACTTAGGCCGCCGTTGTAACCAGCAGCCCAGCAAAAACGGGAGGTCCCAGAATGGAAAGGGGATTCAAATCCCCTCCAAAAGGGGAATTCAAAGGGGATTTGAATCCCCTTTCTGTTCTGGGGCCTCCCGTTTTCACTGGGCCGCTGGTTACAACTGCGGCCTAAGTAGGTTTGGATTGCGCCCTATGTTCCCTTTAACCGGATGTTTTACAACATATTTTTCAGAGGTTTAACATCTGAACAATCACAACCTTGGTGTTCAAATCACATAACCATTTGAGTTCAAAACAAAACAAAAAAACCACCACCACAGGCATTTTGTCCTAAGGCTACCAAAAAATCATAGGAAGTTGCCTTACACTGAGTCAGACTATTCGTCCAGCTGGCTTAGCATTGTCAACACCCGACCGGCAGTGGCTCACTGGGGTAACGGGGTTTCAGGTATGGGTCTTTTCCCAGCTCTACCTGGAGATATGAGGGACTGAACCTGGGAGGTTCTGCATGCGAAGCACAGATCTCATATTGACGTAAGCAAGCAACCACTGCCTTCGGAGGTACAAACTCAGCCCACTCCAGAAAGACCAGGGGCTCAGATGGCTTTAAAAGCGGAATAGACCCCAGTTCTGTGAATTCATCTGTTACTGGGCTATGTGGAACTTCCATGTTCAAAGGCAGTGTATTTTTACATACCAGTGGCTGGAGGAGGAAACGGGGGGGGGGGGCGGCTACTGCCTTCACACCTTGCTGTTTATGGATTTCCAACAGGTATCTGGTTGGCCATCACAAGAAAGGGAATACTGGGCTCAGTGGCCCTTTGGGCTCCTCTGTTCTAAGGTCAGTCCTTACAAATCCATCTAGCCCCACTTTTCCTGCTACTAAGTTATAGTCACTAAATAGAGGATTCAGAATATGGTGAAGCAAGTCAATAAATCACTAGTAGTAGTAGCAATGCTGTATCATGGTAGGGAACAAGTCTTGGGGTCTATCCTGCAGCCTCTCATTCCTCCCGTGCTTCTCCATCCCAAACAAACCTGTTACTCCAATCCTGTGCACCAAAGAAGCAATGTGCATGCCTGCGCGCACCCATCTGTGTGCCTTTTCAAGAGCAGACTAGCAATACGTGATCTAGCCAGAGAAAGTTCCACGGGAGAACCAGAGCCTATCAACGATATAGGGTCCTTCTGAACATGCAAATTGAGGCAGTGGCAGAACTAGGGAAACTCCAGGCAACTAAACATTTTTGTCTCATCATGTTAGAAATTATTTCCTTCCCCCCCCACACACACACACATCACACTCTCTGTACAAGATATAGCATCTTCTATCCATAATCCATTTGTAGCTGGTTCTTTTTTTTCTTGCTGTCCCCCTCCCCTTCAGTACAGGAATCCCCTTTTTAAAAAAATGTTGAGGAGATGAAAGAACTGAGCAATTGTATCATATTAGCTGCAGAATGAAACATCCCTGTAGCACACAAGAACGTGATAATCGAGGGGCTGATACTCCCCCCCTCCAATTCCGACATATCCTGCAGAGTCCACAACCCATCAGAACCAACACACACACACACACACACACACACACACACACACACACACACACACACACACACACACCATTTCTCCTTTAAGTCGTGAGGAAAGTTTTCTGCTCCTATGGATATCTACTCAGACAAGCGTGAAAGGGATGAGGAGGCGATAGAGAGATACTTCCTTATTTTTCTCCTTGTTTAATGTCAATACGGTAATGAAGCCGAATTAACCCCTTCGGTGTGTGTAAGGAAGCGACACCGCCTTTAGGGGCAGGATGGGATTCTGGCTGCATCCTGGGAGCTCGGCAGGCACAACAAACAAAGCAGACAGCAGCCAGGCTGCAAGCGGTACTCGGAGCTGGCATCGGATGCTCCAAGGGAAGCGAGGCGCTTTCCGTTCAGAAGCCTTGGGCGGGCGGAGAAAGAGCCATCGCGGCTCCTGCGCTACCTCAACCTCCAATTTGACTAACGCACGGGTATCTCCTTTTCCATTCGAAGGACGGAGCGACTTGAATCTGTGAAGCCGAGAGGGGTCGCCTAGCCGTGAATGGGGGGGGGGGGGACACCGTTGCTTTGCCATGACCTCCACTCCATGTCGGTAGATGGTTTGAATAAACAAGACACCCTGGAAGGAGAGGAGTCCACGCGCGGACACACCGTGGGCAGCTGGAAAGGGGCAAAGGAGCACAGCCTGGATCGGGGAGGGCAGATGAGAGGAACGGGGCAGGGGACCAAAGCTGACCTGCCCAGCGCACAGACAAGTCCGAAATCGCGCCGGAAGGACCAGCAACCGAAAACGACCTTTGCAAGAGAGTCCATTCGGGTCGGGGTTTTGGTTTTGCCAAACTAACTCGCCCATGAAAGGAACATGGAGGACTCCAGTCCTTCAATTCCAAAATAGCCCCCCCTCTTCTCCCACTCTGTAAACGGTCCTGAATTTTAATCCCATCCGGTGCCTTTGGCTACAGCCGAGTGGAAGAGGGAAGGGGTGTTTTTTGGACAGGCCACCCTGCAAGGAGAGGATCGACAGGAAAAGGGACGAGATTCTAGGGACGGATAGGAAAGGCGAGGATACGACGACTCTCTCCCCAAATTAAAGCCAGCGGGAAAATAAGTTGACTGTCCAGGGTCTTACCCATCCCCAACGCGGGAGAGAACGAGAAGAAGCTACCCAACTTATTAGGGACGGTGTGACGAGAAACTGGTGTCTGGCCGGCTCTAAAAACATCTCCCACCTACCCCCACTTCGTGTAACCTAAGGTGAGCCTGGCAGCTGCAGGGTCCTGCCCCGTCGGGAGGAGGGGAGCTGCTGGGGAGTCTAGTAAAGCCCTCTCCCCCGTGAGACGGAGAGCCCAGGAGTCACTGCAATTCTCCTTTGCCCATTGGGGAAAAAAGGAAAAGGACGAATTGTGGACTGCGAGGGATCCCGCGCCCGCCCCAAATGCACCTCCCCGGCAGGCGGCAGCTCAAGCCCTCCAGGTCTGCTAAGTGAGGTCAAGAGCCCAGGAAAGGAGAGAGAAGCGCGTCGCTTCGAAGGGACGGCCTCAACGGGAGGAACTCACGCTTCTTTCGGAAGTGCCGGCCTGCGAGATGGTGCCGTTGAGCCCCACGAGGGAAGGCAGCGTCTGGGACATCCAGTTGGTGACCATGGCCATAGTGCTGAGCACGGCGCCGATCTTCAGCAGCGGCACGGTCATGTCGCCCCCTGCCTCATGCCCCTCGCCCTCCGGCGAAGCCCGCAGCGCAGCTCTCCTCCCAGCTCATCTGCCCGTCGGGGAGGCTCCTGCTCCCCGTCCCAGCCCAGCCACGCGTCTCTGCCAGGCTGCGAAGCCGAGAAACTGGGCGCTTCTCGCGCCCCTCCTTATAAACGCCCCGGCCGCTCGCAGCCGCTCTGACGTCACAATGCCGCTGGCCACAGGCCGAGACCGGCTCAGCGGGAAGGGAGGGGGACCAGCTACAGGCTTGGCAGTCAGGCTGCACGCAGCGGGGGGGGGGGGCAGCCAGGGTCCCACAAAGCTGCTGCCCTGGGCACACTTCTTTGAGAGTCAGCCCCGTTGGCCTCAGTGATGATGAGACTAATTCCCGAGGTAGGAAACAGCACAGAGGATCGGGCTACCCAAAAGTCACACAGCTCAGGCGAGAGATCCCTTCCTCTTGTTAGTAAAATAACATGAATGAACCAGGACGGGTAATCCCATCCCCAAAAAACTGCTGCACTAGATGCAGACTTCCATTGCTTCCATCTAGCTCCCATTTCTACAACAGCACACAAAACTGGTCAGTGTTTTTTTTCACTTCTTTGCCTGCAGTCTCCCAGCCGGTCCCTCTTTGCAACGTCCCTCCTTCTCTTAAAAGGAGGAAGTTAACCTCCCCCCCCCAACTGCCTAAGAACTGGATTAGCTCTGCTCCCTCCTCCCATAGTCACATAACAACCTTTCCCATGTACTGACAAGATCAAAGGCCACAGATGCCCTTGCTTGCCAACATTTGCCAATACAACTCATATCACAGCCTTTCATTTCTCCCTGCCCCACAGATCTGCCTGACCCAGGGCCCAATCCTATCCAACTTTTCAGCGCTAATAATGCAGCTGTGCCAAAGGCCGGGGCATGCACTACATTCTGTGGTGGGGGCAGGACCTCTCAGAGGGAGGTTAAGGGGGTAATTTGTAATCTGGCCCAGGGCGAAAAATGGGTCAAAAGGGGGTCCTGGAGCAAAAAAAGGGGGCCCCAGGAACCAAATTCATATGTAGGGAAGGGGCCCAAAAGAAACTTTGTACCCCCTGATAAAATTCCTTTGAATGGTCCTGAGTGGGGGGGGGCAGTCACAGAGGCCTCCTCATGGTAAGGGAATGTTTGTTCCCTTACCTCGGGGCTGCATCGGCGCTGGAAGGTTGGATAGGGTTGCCCCTCCCCCAGTTCTTTGTTTTGTCAATAGAGCATCCTCCCCATCTAAAACAGATGTGCAGTGTGATCCTATATGTCTTTACTAACGTTCCATCAGGTTCAGTGGGCTTCACGCCCAGGTTACGTGCACGTGAACTTTGAAGCTGTGGGGTACAAGCCTATAGTTCTTACACAGAAGACCTATTGAATTCAATGGGACCCAGAGGCTTGAGGGCTCACTCAGCTTACATCACCACTGAAAAACATGCTCATTTATAATAGGCATTTATCCTTGTTATGTATATGCCACATCATGCTCATTGTGCTGTTTGAGTGAGGGGGGATGAGGGGTGTTTTGCTTAAGATTGTATTTACCTCCACGGGATTCAGCCAAAAAGAGAGAAATCTGTGAGATGGTGACCACAGAGGAGTGAACCAAAGCTTTGCAGAAGAAAATTGGACTGAATTTGTGTCATAGCAGACATGACCTGAAGAGTAGCAGCGTTGGAACAGACTGACAAGATAGGTTGAGGCTTCCTGACTGAGCACTCTGCCCGCTTTGTGAACTACTCTTGTTGAAATATTCTTGTATATATTCGTAATAATATATGAATCTTGTATATAGAGTGTATACTAGCACACACCTCCTTGTATATAAATCTTGTATATAAATATTCTTAATAATAATGATCTACAATCATCCTCTTGTTTAGATTTAAAAAAAAAAGCTTTTGCATGCATGCAAATCTGGTCTTTGTACTCTCCTTCTAAATATTCTGCTAGTTAGATTTGTGGTTTGATCACCCGCAGGTCTATAGAGGCGACTCTTTAATCCTTAGGATTAGGAGGCAAACAATAAAAAGTTTTGAAGTTTGTTTGCAGAACAGCACATTGAAAATTAGGTACTTAAAGTTGTTTCGTTTAAAGTAGTTTCATTTAAAGTTGATGGGAAAATGCCATAGGAATGTTTACGTTTAGCCTATGGTAAAACTGGTTTCATTATAAGTACAGTAGTTTCACTTAAAGTCGCAGTTTCCAAGAAGAACCTATCGACAACTTTAAGTGAGAACTTGCTGTATAACAAAGTTTCAAGTTATTAGACTAGGGCTGTAATCCTATGCACACTTACCTGGGAGTAAGACCCATTACATATAATGTGACTTACTTCTGGGTAGACATGCATAGGATTACACTGTAAGTCTACTGTATATAGTGGGAGTTGCTTCTGAGTAAACCTGTACAGGATCATCCTGAAGGTGCATGAATTCTAAATGATGGGTCCTAATTTGAGAATCGGAATAGTAGACAACATTATTGTTGTTATTAATCATCCATATTATCCGTATTATTAGTATTAATATTAAACTGTTAAAAACAAGTTGGTACACATGCCAGAGCTTCACTTCTTGGCCACAGACATTGTTCTGTTTAACCACAGTTATCACTGGCCTCATTGGTTTATCTTGCCCATCCACAAGTGAAGTCTGGCAGGAAGGATCATATCATTCTCCCCACTCCAAAGGTAGAGAACTGCAACTGACAGCCCAATCCAATTCAGGATTGCGCTGTTGTGCGGAAGGGTTTATGACAGCAGAAGAGTTCTGTTGTCATAAAATGGCCACTGAAGGAGCGTGCAGCGCTCCATCGGTGGCTATTTTGCGAGCGCTGCGGCTAGAAGTGGGAGCACCACAACCACACCAACAGACCCCGTCGTGCCCACCGGGCCAGGTAAGGTAGCGGTGGGGGTGGAGGAAGGACGGAACAAGGCAGGGGGAGGATGGAATGGGGGAGGGGGAGGGACATGACAGGGGTATGATGGAGGCGGGAGGGAGTGTATACTAGCACATACCTCCTCACCTCCCAACATTCCCCCTTCCCTCAGTCTTGTGCCAGCTCAAGGGCTGGCGCAGGTCTGAAGAGACCCCATTGGTGGTCAGGAGGCTTACCCAGAAGTAAGCCTCCTGACCCCTCCCTGCTGGATACAGCATGCACCTTTTTTGGCATGGCTGCGTGTGCGCGTGCGCACGCGTGTGTGTAGAGAATATAGGATTGGACTTTCAGTCTCACTGATCCTAAGGGGCCTACTTCCTAAGAACGATGCTTAGGACTGTAGCCCAAGCAACTTGCCTAAAGCTAATCACTAGAATCCATAGTCAAGCTGAGATTTGAACCCACACCTTAATTTGAGCTAAGATGCGGTAGTCTCAACTAGTTTTCAGAGCCAGGTCTCAGCCTAAACAAAAACAAAGCAGAACTGACCCTAATGCTCAGGATTTAAATCTATGTATCTATACGCTCGTAAATCTTTAAGATTCTTTTCCCAAAGGTCAGCACATAGGTGTGCGTGCATATGTGCACATTTCTGAAAAAGATTACTGGAGATGTGGCATGACCACCAATTATAATTTTGCAGCTGCCATATTTATGGAAGCAATAGGGAAACTGCGTAAACTGGTAGCAACATGCAAATTTGCTGCCACTTTCTGGCTCTTCATATATTACTGTTGAGTGTCCTCAGTGCTGAACAATGCTCCATGCTCAAACCATGTCCATGCTCAAAGGGAAGCAGTAGAGTGTGGTTCAGAATGTGGATTGCATCAATTCAGAGTGAGGGTGGAGGTACATGTTCTTTTTCTCCCTGCACTGGCCAGTTCCCCACCCTTTTCCCAGTTCCAAGGGAAAGATTCCAGAATTTCTACTTCCTGAGTTCTCACAATATGTGAATTCCTTCTATGATCCAGTCCATTTTCTACTCCAGCCACCTATGAAACAGAGTCAATGCCCCCTACAATGGAATGTTTGAGTGCCACGAGACACCATGCTACAGACTAGTAGAGAATCTCACTGTGTCCCATCGTCATTTCTAAGAACAAGACTGCACTCTTAAATGAATCATACCATTTGGACATTGAGTCTGTACAATGGGGGATGTCACAGAGAAGGAATTCTTGATGGTTGTTACAGTTGTGGAACCTCTATGCTCCCCTGGAGGCTAAAATCCTATGCACGTCTCCTTGCAATCAAGTCCCATTGAACTCAGTGGAACAGACTCACTTTGGAATGAATGGGTCCGTATGCTTTGAAACGAAGATGAACACCACCCCTAGAGTCGGTAACGACTGGCTTTTGAGTAAGGGGAAACTTTACCTTTTATGGCTGGGTAGGTCACACCTTCCAGAACTGCTTCTTTACGTGGGTTTGACTTTCAGTGCCTAAGGTTAAAGGATGTGTTGAAGATTAAGGCTGAGAGTGAAGCAAAAGATTTTCATCCTGGAATGATTTTATCATGGTATTTTTGCTGGGCCTAACTGAGCCAGAGCTAGGTACCTTTCAATTCCATTGATTCAGTGGGATCATCAATCATGTGCTCACATTTGCAATCCAAAATCATTCAGCTCTCTCATTGCCCTTCCTGAAATTCCTGCACGGGCTTCCTGCCTGCTCCTGGATCCAGCACACGCTCCTGGTCCTTACCTTCAAAATCCTCTCTCTTGCATCTTTGCTCTCACATGCCACGACAGTCCGGCTACCCACAATCTTTGCTCCTCCAACTCCACCACCTTCAGCAGCCCAAAAGTCTTCTGCTCCTTCAAATAGCTCCATCCCTTCTTCCTTGCTGCCCCTTATGCCTGGAACTCCCTCCCTGAGCACCTGAGGGATGCCCTCTTGCTTCCTGCAAATCCCTCCTCAAAACCCACCTTTTCCATAATTCTCAGGAGCCAGTCTGTTTACCTGATAGTGGTAGAGAAATCAGAAGTCTATTTTGTCATAAACACAATCTGATGCATGACCCTCCACATGAGCGATCAGGGTCTATCAGGGACGTGCAGTGCGGACGCGGCAGTTGTAGCTAACCCGCCCCCTCAGGTGCAAGCGGGTAGCACATGTGCGCAATCTCACAGTTAGGCTGCAGTTATTTTCCGTGAACTACGAAGGGGCGGGGTTGCCTCACTTATCCCGCCCGCACCACATGTCCCTGGGGTCTGTAGTTAAGATGAAAACATCAAAGCAGGACTTGTAACAGAGCACAACATGTGCTTGGACATAGCTATGACAAAACGCCAATCCTTTCTACCTCTTACGGCTTAGAAACAATTGTTCCTGCTTTTCCCTTCCAAGAGAAACTGGGCATTGGATTTTTTTAAATTACAACTTGATTAAAGTTTGATCAAGCCACCACATGGTCATCTCGGTCTTAGGGTTGTTTCCTGCAAGGAGTTCAGGGGTATTATGCATGAGAACCAACCTATCTGGTCCTCACAACAACCCTGCAAGTTAGGTCGGGCTGAGGGTGGAATGACTGGCCTAAGCTTATCCAGCTAATATCCTGGATGTGTGGGGATTTGAACCCCGCAACCTTCCACTCCTCCCAGTTCAACAATGTACAACCTATTTTTCTTCTATCATGGAACTGAAGGCAGCATCATGGAGTTCCCAGGTAGTTTCAAAACCAGGCTCCAACTAGACACAGACCTGTCAGCCTCACTTGCTTTTAGATTAGACTGCACTCATACTTGTTTATCTTGAATCCTTTAGTGTTAAAATGCTGTAATTCACCTTGAATCCTCATTGCAAAGAGCATCCAAATCAATAAGTCATGAAAGATAGGGGACGGGGGAAAGCTCATCATATTTTGAAATGATGCTGTGTACAAAGCCATTCTGGGAAAGATATTGTTCCATTTGCAAATGTCTCAGTACCTGGCGGATCCCTCATTATATGCATGTGGTAGCCGCCCCTGTGCCGCGGCCCTAAACGGTGAGTGTTCCGCTGCCAGGACCACCCTGGAGTTCCTGGCATGACCAGCGGTGATGTAATCACCAGGCATTGCAGGGATTACTGGGGCTGGTGGGAGCTGGGCAGGCTGGGCAACTGCGGAGGGGTGAAGCTTAAGGAAGCAGGCAGGGTTAAAAGGAGAGGAAGGGAAAGGTGAGGGGGGCAAGCATGCAAGAGCAAGGAGGCTGGAGGAGGGGACGAAAAGGCATGGAGCAAGGAGGAGGAGGCCAGGAGTGAGGAGGAGCATGAAAGGGGGAGAGGTACAGGGGACAAAGAAGAAAGATGGAAGGACAAGGGGAGCCTCCGGGAGAAGGCCGTCTTCAGCCACTCCAAGCCCAGCCGACTTGGCCGAGTCGCTTCCAAGTTGCATAGTTCGTCGAGAACAGGAAGCGGCTCGGAGCAGCAGAAGACAGTCGAGGCCGAGCAAGGGTGACACATCCCTCAGGGAGGGGTGTCACCCGGTGTGGCTTGCACCCACTGCACCCTCCTCATGATACCCCTGGTTGGCTTGATCCTAAGTCATAGATGCTCCAGTAATATTTTGAAATCCCCAGGTGAAATGAATCACATGATAGCAAGTTCCCTGTGTTACTTCGCAGTTTGGCACAATTACAAGGGCCAGTGAAACGGATATGGGAACTTCCCCTGGGACATCCGTCATCCATGCTTTAGGCCTGAAATGTGTCATGGAATTCAGCTCAGGGCTGGGAAGCAGCAACCACTCCTCTCTGGAGGTCCATGCATAACAGACAAAAGGAAGCACTACTTCTCACACTGATAATGAACTTGTGGAATTTGTTGCCACAGGACGTGGTGATGGCCTGGATGGCTTAGGACAAATTCAGGGAGGACATCTGTTAATGGCCATGATGGTCATGATGGCCAGATGTTGTTTCCTGACTAAAAGGGAGGATACCCCTGAATACCACCTGCTAAGAGGCAGAAGGGCGTTACTTGCCTATATTCTCCCTGATAACTGGACCAAAAGGCACCCTTGCAATTCTTTTATATTTATATTTCGCAGGGGAAGAGTAACTGTCCCTGTTCAGCCCAACATAGTGTCCCTCTCAATGGGTGCTGGCCGGTATCTCTATCGTATGGTGTTGTTTTTTTAGATTGTGAGCCCCTTTGGGACAGTGAATTACCTTCTCATTCCTTTACAATGTAAACAGCTTGGAGAATGTTTTTTTGTTGAAAGCCATATGCAAATTATTATTATACACAACAAACAACAACAACAACAACAACAACAATCTCCTGCTTGTGGACTTCTCAGAGGCATTTGATGGCCTGTGTGGGAACAAGATGCTGAATGAGGTGCACATTTCAGCTTCTGATGCATTCTGGGAACAAGAGCCCTTTCTAGATAACAAATGAAACACATGTGGGGAAAGAGAGGGGGACCATGGCAATAGGCAATCTGAGGGGGACCCAGCAATCTGCATTTGTTCCTGTGAAGGTTGAAACAGAGCTGCTGTGCATACTGACAACATCTGCACGTGCCATTTTCTCCATGCAGTTGTGAAACTGTGGTTGTACGCACAAAAGCTCTGTTCTGATTTTCGAAGGAAGAAGCATAGGTTGGGGGCAAGGTCTGCCACCAAGGTCACACATCCTCACTTGTGTGTTCAGCCTCCACATTTGAAGGTATGCTGAAAGCTAAGGATGGGTTCAAAGTGGCAAGGATTGGAGACGAGAGAGACTTCTTAGGACGACAAAGGAATTAGAACAAGATGTGGTGGCGAAGGAAACGTCCATGTCCCTGATTCTCCCTGCAGAAGCTCCTCTCCCCCCATTTTCTCCTGCAACAATATTGTTCATAGAGTGATAGATCTTAGATTGCCGCCTGGAATCACTTGGGCCACAGAGTCTTGAAACTGCAATTTAAACATCTAGGGTTTTCTTTATGTTATGACTGTTCTTCACTGGATAGCATCTGTGTAGTGTGGCTCAGTTACACCTCAGCATCTGAATATTTTAACAGGCTGCTTTAGAGGGGTTGGTTTGCGTGATGGCACAATTGCACTTTAATATCCAAATGCATTTTACCATGTAAGCACGATAGTTGCTGCCATCTGGATAATATATTGCTTTCATTTATTGCTGATTTTCATATATTCACAGCGCAATCCTGCACAACGTTGGGCTGGTGGAGCAAGTGCTCCGCCGGCCTAGGTTGCTGCAAAAGTGCCAAAAAGCGCTTTCGCAGCACCCTGGGAATAAGTGGTGCTGACGCCGAGGCCAGCACTGCTCACTCTGCTGCCGCTGGGGACCCACACCGCCAGATGCAGGTAAGCCCTGCGCTGGGCGGTGGGAGGGCGTGGGGAGGACGGGCAGGGTTGTGGGGGAGGGGGTGATTGGCAGGCCAGGCCAGGAAGGGGAGCTGGGATATAAGTGGCGTGCTCCGGCAATATCCTAATCCCCTTTCTGGGCCTGACTGGCCTTACACGGCCTCATCGGATGTGCGCCAGCAAAATAGCTAGCACGCATCTGAGGAGGCTCATTGGGACCTCACTGGGACTGCTTGTTATATTTTCTGCCGTGCATTTACTGTTGCTTTACAATTGCTATTATCCTGTTCTGATGTGCTGTGAATCTGTTTGGGCACAATGCGTTATGGAAATATGCACAGGAAATATGGCTTAGAAATAAATAAATGAATGACGACGATGGAGAAGAAGAAGCTGCTGCTTCTGGGTGAAAGTAGGTACAAGGTGAGATCACAAGGTCCAGTGGGCTAGGGGTGGGAAGCCTTGAAGGGTAAGTTGTTGCCTGATTTATAATGCTGGGCTACGAAAAGAATCTTCAGCAGAAAGGCAGAAGGAACTTTGCATGCACATTATAGAGAAGATTTTTTATATAAACTGCTATATAATGTGCACTGGGGGGAGGGGCTGTGTGGCGCAGTGGTAGTTCAAATGTCTTGAATGCCGATGGTCCCAGGTTCAGACCCTGGAAGCCCCAGGCAGGACTGGAAAAGTCCTGCAACCCTAGAGACCTGCTGTCAGTCAGTGCAGACAACGCCACCCTGGATGGACTCAGCAGAAGGCAGTTTCATCATATGCTGCCACAAGTAAGCCCATTAATTTCTCTTGCCCAGCACTGCAGATAAGAATTTCCAGCAGGATGCTGGGAGGGGAACTTGACAACAGGTCATTCTGGGTTCCTTTTAGGCCACAAATGACTGACATTGGTGTCTGTGAGCAAGCTAGTAGCATTTCTGTGGCTATACTTGCAAGAGTGGGTTTGGGTACAAGATAACTCGGCTTAGGGCAGCAGTCAATAGAACCCAACAGGTCCCTACAAGCTCTCTTTGATCCGGTAACATTTAATAGGGGCTTTAACGCAGAGTCAAGAGCAAAGCCACAAATTAAAAACAGCGACGTTTATAACTGCAAATGGGAAAATTATGAATCTGCAGCCACTGGAAACTGGCAGAGATCCTGCCAGTCCTTGCTTTGGAACGCAGTACAGCAGAGACCTCTAGTGGCTGCCTTCGAGGTTCTCCTGCATGACACTTCAGAATCTGGAAAGGGTAGCTTCTCATCCCCAGCCCTGCAGAACCAGGGCCTTCTGGGGCAGGGTGGGGGGACCACTCTGAAACCTCCCAGGCGTACCTCCTAGACAAGATGTGGCACATGGCTCTCCCCAACTGCCTCTCTGTGCCAAGCTGGAAGTATGTGAGGCAGCATTGATTCCTACATGTAGGCACCCCTACCAGGTAAGAAACACAGTATTCTTTACTCTGGCTTTAGAAGTAGGTTTTCTCTGTGCCAGGTGCAAGGGAGTGACAACAGGAAGCAGGTTATCTTGTTGGCTGTGTGGCATCTGGTGGGGCCACTGTGAGATACAAGAAGCTGGACTAGATGGGCCTTTGGCCTGATCCAGCAGGGCTCTTATGTTCTTACAGTGGTAAGAAGGCACCTCTACCTGGTAAGAAACACAGTGCAGCCCTCACGCCAACAATCTGGTGAAAGGAGGTGTGTCAAGGGGCTAAAATTTCAGAGAGAGAGAGAGAGGGAAAGCCACTCCCATTAGCAGGAGGCAGGGCGTATCAAAGATGCAGTCTCCTCCTCCAGGGAGGGCTTCCCACCTCCCCAGACCAGTCCTGGAGAGCTGGAAAACACCTCCATGATCCCACCAAATACAGTAGTAGTAGTAGTAGTAGTAGTAGTAGTAGTAGTAGTAGTAGTAGTAGTAGTAGTAGTAGTAGAGAGAGAGGCCTGTGGTCTACCTCCTGTTGTCCGGCATAATCCACTCAATGCTACGGTGCTGTTTCCTTACTCTCCTCACCCACCTATCCTTAGCTTTCCTGTCACTTACAGCCTCTTCTATGGAGAATGGGGCAAGGCAGACATGCCCATGGCGTCTCCTGATCGGGTGCAGCTAGGGTGCGTCTTCCACCGCCGCCGCCACCATCTGAGCTGCTTGCTACATCTGATGTTGGAGTGGGAGGGGGCCAGGTGGGCACCCCAATTGCCAATTCTTAGTACTTCAAAGCTCCTTCCTATTATTATCAGATACTAGGGAAATGTTGGTAAAGCTATAAATAAGATGGCCAATTAGAATTTATCTTCTGACCCCGGTATCATTATATTGCTACATCACTTGAAGGATTCCATGAAGAATTGATTGTTCATGTATTGACTGAAGTACAGTAATTATAGTAAAACATTGGGATTTTTTTAAAAAAAGCTCCAGACTGTGATGATTGATACAGAATAAAGTATGGGTTATAAAGGATAAGAATAAGCTCATCTCTCTAAGTGGCTGCAAAATGAGAGAACAATGGAGAGCTTTGGATACCTGCAAACCATTCATTAGTACAGCTGTATGTACTCTGCACCCACCCTCACAAGAAATTATCCAAATTCTGTGCCACGGTTACCCAAATTTGACAACATAATATACAGTATTATGCAGATGTTCAAATTGTGGGGGATTTTCCATAATTTATTTGGCCGCTGCTGCTGCTAATCTTGGGAAGGGCCATGAGCTACACAGTGCACTGAAACCTCTTCCATTACCCCTGAAAATCTTACTTAGTCACTTGTTGCCAGTGGCGTACTAACGCCTGGGGCCCTGATATACAGGGCCCCAGGCGCCGAGCCTCTGGGGGGCGCTCACCCCGGGCTCGAAGCTGGAGCGCGGCGCCCGCCCGCAGCCATAACGGGCAGGCGGCGCTCCAGCTTTGGAGTCCGAGGAGAGCGGGGCCTCCTTACCTCCTTCTTCAGCCTCCTCCTCCTCACCACCGGCCCCGCGCTCACCTCGGCGCGAGTCGACTCGGCTCCTTTTAAAATTGGCTGTTCTGCACATGCGCAGAACGCCTAAGAGGCCAAGAGAGGGTCCTCTTAGGCGTTCTGCGCATGTGCAGAACAGCCAATTTTAAAAGGAGCCGAGTCAACTCGCGCCGAGGTGAGCGCGGGGCCGGCGGCGAGGAGGAGGAGGCGGCTGAAGAAGGAGGTAAGGAGGCCCCCGAGTACCCACCCCCATCGCTCTCCCTCCCTACCTTCTTCAGCCTCCTCGCCACCGCCACCGCCGGCCCTGCGCTCACTTTGGCGCAACTTTTAAACAGCCGCGCCGAGGTGAGCGCGGGGCCGGCGGCGGCGGTGAGGAGGCTGAAGAAGGTAAGGAGAGTGGTGGGGGCCGGGTGGGGGCGCTCTTCTGGGGGGGTGGGGGTGCTCGGGCCCTTCTGGGGGGCGCTCGGGGAACCCGTGCCCTGGGCGCCCGGAGGGCTAGCGACGCCCCTGCTTGTTGCCAGCTGAAATTTCACCAGGCATTGCTCCCCACACAATTTGAAGCATATATTCAAAAAGACAAGGCCAAGGGTTAGAAACTAATTACTGTATCTTTCTTTCTTTCTTTTTTTTTTTTAATGAAAGCTACAATTCTTACAAAACTGAATTCTACTCCAGGGGTAGCCAATATCTTTACTTACCAGGAGCATGATCTGCAGCCTGCCTGGTCCACACCGCTTCTGTTTGAAATGAATGCAGTGCAGTCTGGGTTCCCAGCCTGCACCGGTTCTGATCATATCAAACAGAAGTGGTACAGGCCAGGCTGGCTGCAGGTCACACTCCTGGTAAACAAACTAAAGGGAAAGGGGCGGGCGTCAAATTGCATGCCCCTACCTACTTGGTGCTTCATAAGCACCAAGTAGGCAAGGAGGGGTGATCCAGATTGTGGCAGTCTCCCCCCCCCCTTTCTTCTTCAAGCAGCGCTGGAGGGAGTGGGGGGGGTAGCTCCTTGCATCCTTACCACACTCCATCCTCACACAGCATATGAGAATGTAAAGGGAATACATCTCTTTACAAGTTGTACAGAGCAAGGGGAGGGAGTAGTAAAGAGCTCCTTGATTGTGCAGCATTTAAAGTTTAAAGGGACGTGTTTCCTTTAAATGTTAAACCCTCCATGAAGGTGGAGCACAGGGAGGGAAGGGGATGATCTGACTCCCGCTTGCATTTAGCGAGCAGGGAGCAGATCAATGCGGCTTACATTCGCTGATGGGAGCAGAGGGAGGGCTGGACGGAGGTTGCAGCAGACGTAAGGTGAAGGGCACCCTGAATCCGCCACTCCTTCCACCAACTGTACTGATGCAAGGCCCATCACATGGCTTCATGGTTGGGCTGGCCATGGATTTAGACAGAGCAGGGTCTTTTCCAGCCCTACATGGAGACTGCTGGGATTGAAACTGGGACCTTCTGCATGCAAAGCAGGTGCTCTGCCCAGGTCTGACCGAAGAGGAAATGGCACCTGAAACCTATGCACACACCCCAGAGGAGAGGCAACACCGATGGAAGTGGCAGCATCTGCATTAACCCACCCCCTCCTCCACAAGTGAGAAGAAGGAGAAGAAAAAGGCAACGAGGAGGAAGAGGAGGCAGTCACCTTGTCTCATGGCTGGGCCAACCCTGACTCCACTGCTCAGCTATGGTCCCATCACTGGTGAACCCATCCTATGCACAATTAACTCTGAGGGGTCACTTCCAAAATCAGTCCTCTTCCCATTGTTCAACAGGCAGACCCCAAAATTCAGAAGAACTCGAAGTTGGACCTCGGACATAGCATGAAGTCCCACAAGGGGTACCGCTTCAATATGTAAAATGTCTCCCTGTAAGTTGTGATAGAGCTTATCTCATCTTCCTTATGCTTCCTTTTGCACGTACTTGAGTTCCATTGTAGCGCATGATTCAATTAACCTTTATTCTGCATTAGGAATTCTAGTGTTTTGTCTATCTTGTCACTCTATTTATTGTTTCTTCTTTTAAGTTTGCCTTCTGTAAGTACTCTGCATTTTTTTTTTTAAAGTTAAATCAAAATGGTTCAAACAAACCAGCCAGGAAACCCCAGCATGTGTCTGAGGAAGTGCTTCTATATGTCTAAGAGCTAAGAACAATTCTGGAGATTTGCATTTGAGGCTAAAATGGGCTACATGGAATCAATGCCTGAGAGCCTAATCCTATGCCAGCCGCTGGCAGGACTGGGCTCCACGCTGTTGCAAACATGCCGTAAAGCACGTTGCGACCGCGTGGAGGCCTGTCTTGCTGGTGTGGAAGCCAGCGCCGGAAGGGTCCACCGGGGACGGAGCTGAATCCGCTGGAGGCAGGTGAGCTCCACGCTGGCCGACGGGGAGGGCTGTGGGGAGGAGGGCAGTTCAGGTCCAGGAGGGGGGCGGGCTCAGCGGAGGAGACCTCCACTGAATCCTAACCCTCGTCCCAGGTTTGAAAGCCCAACACAGGGTTTCTCGGCAGAGGCATCATCGGGGGGGGGGGGACACATGAGGGGGTAGTGGGCCAACAGCCGGCAGGATCGGGGCCCCGGGCAGCAGGCAGGCGGGGGGGTGTCAGGGCGGCTGACGGCAGCACAACTTGTGCCATTCGGCAGCACAAGTGAGGAGCATCGGCGGCAGGTTTGGCCCTCCCGTCTGCCTTGAGCCTCGGTAGTGTGCATAACGTCTGCAGCTGTTATGTCACTTCCGATGCGGGGAGGGGCAGTCCGTGCTCTGCCACTGGTTCTCCGAGTCGCACCAGCCATTTAGCTGAGTATGAGTAGCGCCATGGGGCTGCTGAGTCTCAACATGGGGGAAGGGACACTCGTCCCTTTTCCTCGAGGAGACCTCCAGCCCTGCCCTGGACACAGCAGAGCCTGCCCCAGCACCGCTGCATCCGAGCGTGGGGCTTTTAATAGGATTGGACTGTGAAAGGTGATGGGGGGGAGGTGTTTCACTCTTAATGAAAGTCCCACCCCTTGACACTCTCTGCCTAAGTTTAACCAAATCATGTGGCCCTTGAAAAACAGTAGCTAAGGGGACTACTACAAAAGGTAAAGGGGCCAGTCCCCTCAGAGGCGTCGCTCCGGTAGGGGCGGGGCTGTAAGTTTTGCTCGGTCGGAGTCCCGTTTACCGAACGAACAGGAGGCGGCCCCGCCCCCTCACTCTCAGAGCCATTCCCCTGCGGAGAAAGCAGGAATGGCTCTGACAGTGAGGGGGCGGGGCCGCCTCCTGCTC
The DNA here is from genome assembly GCA_026170595.1 of Plestiodon gilberti rubricaudatus. NCBI lineage: Eukaryota > Metazoa > Chordata > Lepidosauria > Squamata > Scincidae > Plestiodon > Plestiodon gilberti. The sequence continues at coordinate 121,509,399 of JANXHW010000002.1, forward strand.
GTTCGGTAAACGGGACTCCGACCGAGCAAAACTTACAGCCCCGCCCCTACCGGAGCGACGCCTCTGAGTCCCCTTGTTATTCAAGCACGACACTGAATGAAGAACTGCCATTGATAAATTTTCATGAGCCCAGCATGCCTCACATCAGGCCTGAAATCTCAGCCATCAATCTTTGCTTAGTTGGCTATAAGAAATTCCTTTTAAGTAACTTGGCAGACTGAACAGGTCGAAGCAAATTGGAAAATAGGTATCGTATTGCCTTTGTTAAAGAAAGGCGATCGGGTAAAGGTTCTAATTATTGGGAACTAGGCGCCTGTCAATAGCTGGGACAAATTCCTTTGCAGCAAAACTTTTGGATAGATTAAAGCGGCAATCTTGTACCCTGGACACTCAGAGAGGAGGGTGCAAAGCAACCCCCCGAGGGCCCCGATAGGACCTCCCCCTCCCTCACGAATGGCCTCCATGTTGTCTGGCTTGTGACTGCTTTTCTAAGGAGACTGTGACCCAGCCAGGATATGAGGCCAGCCTCCACCTTATCTTTAAACCACCACCACCACCACCACCACCCCAGAGCTGCTCTACTTCAAGCCTTCTACAACTTTTGCTGAGATTTTCATACACCTATTTGGGGGAGGGGCGCCAAGGAGGTTGATGATGATAAACAAAAACATGGAAAGACCTTGACTGGACACCAAGGACCTTGGCTGAGTTACCATGTGTTTGGAAGAGTAGCTGAACACAGAAGCACTGGGCACAAGGACAGCTAGTGATGGGGGGGGGTCTTACTATGGGGGGTCTTACTGGGTCAAGCTGAGGAGCCAATCCACATGGTGCAGGACTGCAACTTAATCAAGCCTATGCACATTTTCTTAGGAGTAAGCCCCACTGAAATCAGTGGGTCTTAGTTACAAGTAAACATAGGACGGGTTGCACAGAACAGTGCCAGGAAATGGGATTGGCTGGCTTTAGAAAGGCAAGACATCCTATTGACAGCATCTTTGTCCTATTCTAGTTAATTATACAAAGAGCTGAGTTTGACAAATCTCATGTTATGGCTTTTAAAGATTTCCAACAAATCTATGATTCTGTCTACTACACACCCACTCTTCAGAAACCCAAGTCTCCTTGTGGGTTTCCAGCCGATACAATCGTCAAACCCAGAACGTATGTAATTTCTCCGTCGAGCAGAGCTGCACAACCTGTGAGCCCCCATGCTGACGATGGCTCACCAACCATCTACGACAGCCTGCCTGCGGCTTGAGAAATCCCCTGGTGTTGCAGCCTGCCTGAGACGGCAAAAATAGGATTGGTTGTCTAGCATCTTACAGGTCAATGGTACATGGTTGGTGAACGACACTGGGCTTGGTGGATCGTATCTTCTTCAAAAAGCAGCCAGGGAGCAAGTTGGATTGAGGCCATAGCACAGACACACAGAACCTTGAGTCGGAAGGGACGCTGGAGGTTAGCTAGTCCAGCCCTTTGCTCAGTGGAGGCAATTCCTGCAGCACCCCTGATAGCCTTGGTTGGGAAACCTCCAATGACAGAAAGCCCACAATGGCACAAGACAGACTATTCCAGTGCCAGACAGCTCTTAGAGCTCAGAAATTCCTCCTCATGTCTAGCCTAAATCTGCTTCCCATTCTTTAGTGCTAGCCCAGGGCAATGGGTCCTGAGTTCCATGCCCAGGAAGCAGGGAAATGGATAATGAGTGACATATTTGGGACACTGTGAAGGTCCTGTCTTGTGTCTCTTCGTACAAGTAAAACATGTACAGTTGTCCCCTGTTTACAAGCTTAAATTGTTCCACCAAAAAAATAGTCGTATGCAAACAAAAAACAAAAAAAAACCACACCTTTATAGCAAAAATGATTTTTCCCATAGGATCCCACATTATAGTTTCCTATTGGTTCCTGAACACAAAAAAATCACCCCCCCAAACCCAACAATTGACCCAAACAGGGAACAGAATAATACCTAATTATGAACACAATGCAATTTCTACTCAACTATTTATGTAATTACCTTAAATTACCTTATGGCCCAATCCTATCCAATCCTATTCTGCTGCATGCTATGGGCTGGCTGGGGACCAGGCAGTGACAGATTACCTACTCTGCTGCTCTCTGGTCTCTAATGGACCTACTCGTATTTATGTCAGCTTTTTGCTGGGCGTGGATATCGTGGATATTGCATGGATATCGGCACCACTGCCGCCACTGCCAAGATCTCCCCCAGCCTGCTCTCGATACACCCCCGGCCCAGCCTGGTCTCCACCCCAATCATCCCATGAACTGCCCCCTCCACCACCTGACCTGCACTGGCAGAGTGTCTGGGCAGTTCTGGGGCATGCACAGAGCCACTAGCCATTTGCTCCAGTGGCTCTCTGAAGTGTGAGGTGGCAACACAGCTTTCACACACCGCAATGGGGCCTATGGCAGTGGATCACAAGATCCGCTGCCATAGGTCCTGGACAGGATTGGGCCATTAGCGTAACAATATACCTACTAGTTAACATTCACCAAATAGTCAATACATGGGATGTGCCATGAGGGAAGCATGCGGGGAACTCATGCTGGCACGCAAGAAAGTAAGAGAATCGTACTTCTCCTCGAGCACCCACATGAGCGTCCAGTATGCTTCTGTTGTAGCACACGGGAACTGCACATCGTACTGTTTAGTGCATGTAAAACAGTGCTTTATGAGTTGAAATCTTCAGATAATTGAAATTATGCTCATACAGTGAATTTACAGGTTGAAATTTGTACACCTTGTTATAGCAAAATCTCATAAAGTGATTGCTCATATAGCAAAGGATTACTGTATAGGACTGTACTGCATTCAGGGCCGGCTCAGCCATGAGGTCGGGTGAATGGCTGCTTTGAGCAGCAGGCTGGGGGAACTGGTGAATTGGTGGAGTACCCGGCACCCACGCCTCCCTGCCACCGACTCAGCCACTTCACTGCACACTCAGTCCTAGTATTCTCGCTGCTTTGAGCAAGAGAGAGAAGGACTTGGAGGAGCAGCAGCAAGTTACCCCACCTTCCAGCACCACTGCTGCAAGCAAGCGAGCAATCATGGCGGCAGGACTGGAGGAAAGAGGTGTGGGAGGGGGGCTGCAATTGCGTTCCATAGCCTCCTTCTTCTTCCCTGCCTGTTTTGAAACAGTGGCTGGGTAGGGAAGATGAAGGAGACTACAGAGTGATGGGGAGGGGAATTGGGCACTATGGAATTCCTCCGTTGTTGCTTCTTGCCCACCTTCTTCAAAACCAACTGGGTGGGCATGGTGGTAAAGGTGGGTTGGGGCATTCATGCAAGAGAAGGGAGGTGCAGGAAACTAGGGCGCCTCCTCAGGTGCTGCGTCACGTTGGGCTGTGCCTGACTGTGCTGACTTAAGGCTGACCTCCACCGCATGAGTTCCGGGGCGCCTGCGTCTGGAGGCATGCAAGCGTAGGGGACTGGATGCCCCGCCTCCAAACGCTGCTCTGTTCTCCACCAGCGTCTTCATGCAAATAATCCCTCCCGATTGTCCCACCTTCTAATTGCTGATTGGATGAAACACAAGTGTGCTCCAATTGGCTGAATCCCCTCTCATCCCATTGGTCAAACCATTAGCTCCGCGTCCCGCCCACTCAAAATCATGAGCAGGTCCATGACAGATCGCAACGGAACTTGGGAGAGCGCGGCTGTCCTGCGTTTCGATGCAATCTGATAAAATTGAAGCCACACAGCTCTGCACTCTCCGCACGCGCCCGGGACACGTCGGAACTCGTGCGGTGGAGGTCAGGCTTTCAGCCAAAGGCCTACTGCAGAGAAGCCGAGTTAAGCCTCCTTCACAGACAACGTAGGTTTGGGGAAAAGAGAGCACAGGTGACCAGATAGGTGTGCTCAAATAAAAGGAACAAAGCAACCATTTAATGAGCAAACCAGCTGCGAACAACAACAACAACAAAATCAGTTGATAATGGAATAACTCTCTGCAGAAGTATTTCAAATGAAATAATCACCAGATGCATTTATCGGGCTGCTACAGCAGCTGAGGGAGGCCATGAAAGAGGAACATGAAGACCATCAAGCCAAAGTGAAGCAGCAATTCTCAATGCCGTTGATTTCAATAGGAGAGGCATGCACCCCAATCCTACGCATAGTTCCTAAGAAGTGAGTCCCACTGTGTTCAATGGGACTTAACACCCAGGAAAGGATGTACAGAACTGCAGCCTTAAGCACATGCTTAAGCTTGCCAATAAAAATCGGTGGAGTTTAAAAATACAGTGGACCCCCTCTAGCCGCGGATCCGGCATCCGTGGATTTGTCTCAAAGCGGATACGGGGGTCATTCAAAAAACTTGGGGAAAAAAGCTTTAAAATAGCATTTCGTACCTTTTCGCTGACAAACTGCTCCATTTGCAGGGCTGTAGACAGTGAAATCATGCTCCTACAGCCTCTTCCGGGTCGCTCGACTCCCCCACCCTTCCACAAGTTTGCCCCAGAATGCATTGAGGCATGCCTAGGGAAGGGGAAAGTTGAGTGACCTGGAAGGGGCTGTAGGAGCACGATTTTGCTCTCTACAGCCCTGCAAATGGAGCAGTTTGCCAAAGAAAAAGGTAAGAAATGCTATTTTTAACCTTTATTTTCTTTTTTCAAGTTTTTACAGTGACCCCTGTATCCGTACTAAAGCGATTTCGCTTTATGCGGATTTGAGTATCCCCAGGGGGGTCCGGAACAGAACCCCCGCGGATACAGAGGTCCAACTGTACTTAATTTAGGGTGGATCAGTTCAAAATTGAAAGCATGTGATGGTTTTTAACTGTCCTGCTGAAAGGAATCTAAACATGGACCTATTCAGCAAGTCCATGAGAGGCATCTCAATAGCGTCGATGCTTTGTATCTGTTCACATCAGATATTGAAGAGAACATGGTAGCAGTTTATCAGTAACACTGGCAATGGAAGGGCTGTGAAAAGGAATTCTCTGACTGCCTTAGCATATCTGCAATCCTCTTCCTCATTACTCAAGCATAAACCTTGCTTGAATTAATGAAACGTACTTGCAGCACAATCCTGTGTAACTCTTGTACCGGTGTAACAGTAGATCCCCCTGGGTAAGAGCATTTATGCCAGTGTAACTTGCTGTACGCTGACGGATGCAGGACGGACACCGGCGTAACCCCCCCTCGGACACCTCACACGCACAGTTCGGACGAGGAATGGACACCAGCACAACTCTGCAGGCGCAGGGGGTATTCTGGGGGCATTCAGATGCCCCTGGAATGCCTCGTGCGCCGGCGGAGTTGCACCGGCATCCTTTCCATATCCAAACTGCGCATGTGAAGTGTTCAAGGAGGGTTACGCCAGTGTCCATCCTGTGTCCGTCAGTGTACAGCAAGTTACACTGGCATAAATGCTCTTACCCAGGGGGATCTACTGTTACACCAATGCAAGAGTTACACAGGATTGCACCCATAGGCATAACTGATTGTGGCAGTGTACCAGTGCAGCCCAAATTCATGTGCATGTTTCGTTTGGGCACAAGTCCCTCTGAGTTCAACATAATTGCCCCTCAAAGAAGTGTGCATAGGGTTGCAACATTCATAGAATGTGGCCGGCAAATGGGTGCAAATATACTCTAGTGCAGAGTGCTGAACCAAATGGCTCACCGACAAAAGGAATGTTGATGGATGGGCAAAATGGTTATAGATTTTAAAACTTTGGGTAAAGCCCCTGGAGGGTGAAGTTTGTAGCTCAGTAGCACTTGCTTTGTATGCAGAAGGTTCTAGGCTCCATCCTTGGCATCTTAGTTAAAAGAACCCCAGGAAGCAAAGCTGGCCAGAGAAGCCACGGAATCTATTCCCAGTCAGAGTTGGCAGTACTGAGCTAGGTGGACCAATGACCTGACTCAGTAGAAAGAGGATAATCCCAGAAATTGTGTGCAAGACCACAAGTGGGTCAAAATGAATAGCTGGTGACGTGGTTATGTTAGTGAATTTAACAATATCATCCAACCAGTAGCGTCACTAGGACGCGCGTCACTAGGACGCGCGTCACCCTGGGGCAGGGGGCGCGCGTCACCCTCGGAGCGTCCGACCCCGTCGGTGCTCCAGGGCCTTCTAAAAGAAGGCCCAGGCAGCGCGTCCATCCGGGTATTTTTCGGATTTTTCTTTCAGAAGGCCCTGGAGCGCCGACGGGGTCGGACGCTCCGAGGCCGGTTCCCGGGCCGGCCTCAGAGCGTCCGAAGGGTGTCGCGCGTCACGGAGGTGCGCGCATCACCCGGGGGTGCCCCGCCCCCCCGCCACACTCCAGCGATGCCCCTGCATCCAACAAATCTAATCTCGGGCTGATAATGTTGAAAAATAATAATGATGTTTAAACCGCTTTGTGGATTTCTGGAATTGCCCCAAGGCTGTCTTGATTGTGCCATTTTTATTTCACACACCCATTCTTTAGAATAAACAAACCAATTAGCCAGGCTCTGAAATGTGGTAGGTGCACCCAACAGCTGACCATATGATTTTCCTCAAAGACCATGTATCCCAGACAGAGGTCCATCTTACATAATAAGTGGGGAACCTAATGCTAGATCCCAAAACAAGATAGACCAGCAAATGATGACGTACATAGTTGTTTACTGCTCGGTTATTTCTGTTCTCATCTGTGCAGACTTTCAACTGGACATCCTCACTCAGTCCTTTCAGGAGAACCTCCACATCAACTATACCTAGTGCAGGAGTTCTCAACCAGTGGTACAGTACTAGTACCACCAGTGATACTTCAGCCGACTGCTGGTACTTCAGCCGACTACTCGAACTGCCGAACCACCAGAACCCCGCTCCGATACGGTGCTTTTGGCGGTGCGTTTTCACTCCTGAGAGGCTCCTGCCTTTGGCCGAGCCTCTTGGGAACACTGAGAAGGGCCTTCCCACCCACCCACAGCTTCCTACCTGCGTTTTTTGGCCTCCGAAAACCTGAAAATACTGGAAATTATGTCATCGCCAGTCACTTCCGGTGGTACATAGCAGGAGAGTGACACCAGCTGTGGTACTTGGCCAGGAAGGGGTTGAGAACCCCTGACCCTAGTGGATGCAGGCAAGTAAGCATCCAATGCATGAGGAGAACCAGCTACATGGTATTGTTCCATTGGCCCAGTCTTCTAGATGTTTGTGATGTCACAATGAGCCACACTGCACAATCAACCAGGAGCCCAAAACTAGCTGGGTACAGGGCTAGACTGGCGGTGATATAGTATGAGTAGTACAGGGTAGATTTTGCCAGACCTGAAATATTTAATATAATTACTACAGTGAACTGACCCACTGCAAGGAGGAGGCCCTCTATTCCTATGGAAATTGATATTGACACAATCAGGGACCTGTGGTTTTTACTACAGAAATCCCTTTATTCTCCTAAAAGAACATACCCAACTTGACCACCTATTCTGCTGGCAGCTGCAAAGGATTCTTCCTAGCTGCTTAACAGATCCTGACAAAAGACCCAATGACAGCAGGTACCAAACTCATGGCAAGAGTCAAAGCCCCCCATATATATGTTGCCCAGAACACCATGGATGCTACTGTCTTGGGCTTGTACCCATGCCACTCCTAGTAACACCTACGATTTTTATTCACGTTGCTCCCACAAATCTTGCTAGCAAGTGCCATCACAGCATCGCATCCAGTATGCCATGTAACAACCCAGTCTGCCTGAACAGCATGGGAAGAAGGTAAAGACATTGCTAGGAACAGCATGTTAGGTGAGATTTCAGGTTAGGTGCTATGGGACCACTGAGAGAGAGAGAGATCCAATAGCTTATCATCTAATTCTATCCAAGTAGTGGTCTAGGAAGAACAGGATTTAAACTTTGAGGAGTTAAAAATGGGACCTGAGGGGAAGAACTGCAAAAGTCAGATACTTCCCAAAACAGACATTATGATCCTGGGGTGGAATGAGTGGCAGAGAAGCATTAGAAGAGAAAATTGAATTCCTTTCATCAAGCAGAGCTCTAGTCAATAGTCCTGCACTGCCATCTTGTGGCTACAAACTGAATGTCAGGAACGGCATAGGATACAGCGAGCCTTTAGTCCAGCCGTGCATCCTTACACAGAATTGTGCTATAAATGCTACATTCTCCTCTCTCCCTCTTCCATAGGCCAATGCCGCCTGGTGGGAAGGATGGGCTGGGAGGATCACCCACCAACCAGCATGCCAGCACTTTGTCAGATCGCTGTTGCCAAATCACCCTTGCCCCAGCCTCAGCTCTGCTCAGGTAGATGAGCAGGGATTGGCAAACTGCTGGCCAGGGTGCCCCCACCTTCATGTGAAGGTTAACAAGGCAAAGGGATCCTCTTATACAAGTTGAACTTTAGAAAAAGAGTGGGTCAAAAATGGCAACATAACACAGTTAAAGTAATTAGTAATAAATGGAGATTTCTTAAATCATCATCATCATAAATCATCATCATCATGTGGTTATTTGATAGTAAGCCAAGCCGTTATCATGACAATACCCAATAAATGTCCTGGCTTGTAAGAATAACTGCATTTGATGTCTTTGATTGACAGCTTATTTATTTTAAAAGCTGTAGGAAAATCCCTTTATTATTTGAGCAACGTCATCACCTCATTTCAGGGCATCTCTGTACATTACTTGGGGGGGGGGGCTTTTTCACTCTGAATTGTGGGGACAGGGCAGAGTACCACTAAGTTCCATAGCTGCTTCTCCAACTCATATCTTAAGGGTACAATGCCACATTCACCTGCATTGAAGCTAGTGAAGCGCATTCATGGAGTCTGCAAGGATCCTTCTCACATGGTGCTTATATTTATATGTTTTTGCTCTGATCTGTTTTCCACATGGATTGTCTTGCTCTCTTCTCTCCTCTTTTCCTGTCAATCATCATTTGTTTTGGCCTGTTCCTACGTCCTGCCTGTCAGCATCTCCTAACACCCCTGGAGGCCATTTGTTTCGATAATGTCCTGATAAGACTTTGCTGGTGGTAGCAGTGTCATCCGCTACTGAGAACCTGCAGCTGCCTTGTATTGTTGTGGCAGCTTTACAGACAAGGCATTTCAGTGCTTGTGCTAGAGTTAGACAATACATTCATCTACATTCAGTTAAAAAAATTTTTACATCTTCATTTGGCCCAATACCTCAGTAACTAGTGATGCTTTCTCAAGAAAAAACTATACAGGTGGGCCCCCATATCCACTGATCCACTATCCATGGGTTCAGTTATCCATGGATCGCGGGGACCCCCCAGGCTTTTAATTTTTTCCCAGTAAGCTTCGTTTCTTCCTTAAACAAACAGGAGAAGCAGTCTTTGGCTGCTTATTGCAGGCAAGTAGAACGAGACTAAGTACTAGAGAGGCTCTGCAAGGTAAACAGAAACCTTGCAGAGCCTCTCTAGGACTTAGTCTCGTTCTACTTGCCTGCAATGGAGGCTGCTTCTCTGTTTGTTTTAAGGAAGAAACAAAGCTTAGCTTGCTGAAAGAAAAATAAGAGCTGAGGGGGCGAGCATGCCTGCCCGAAGGGGAGGCAGGGCGGGGGGCCCTCAGGAAACCATAGAGGGGGTGTTCGCTCTTATCCATGGTTTCAAGTATCCATGCAGGGGCCTGGAACATATCCACAGCAGATATGGGGGGAGTACTGTATATTGGAATTGGATATACAAACATTTTCACATAATGATCTGAGGAAAAAAATAGTAGAAGCTGGATATATGAAATATCTTACCTGAACTCTGAGAATTGGTAAAAAGTCTACAAAAGGTGTGTGTGCGCACGCGAGTGAGAGAGAGAGAGTGCATGAGAGGTGTCCAATCCTATGCTGGTCTCGGCTGGCGGGACTAGGCTCCACACTGTCACAAACATGATGCCATAAAGCACATTGCGACAGCGTGGAGGCCTAGAGGGCTGTCACTTCCTTGCTTAGTTCCTTCCTTGCTAGCTAGGCAAGTGCTTCCTTGCCTAGTCAACTAGGAAAATTGAACCTACTTTTCTTGCCTTTTCATAGTTTTCCCTGCCTGATCTCAGTTTGCTCAGGAGGGAGCAGGTTGCCACATCTCTCAGACCATCATGTTCTGCTGCTGTTTGGTTTTAAGGGAGTCCCTGGCTTTGGGGGTTCTCGACCCTCCTGGAAGGACGGTTGTCCCCAGGCAGCTTCCTTCTGTCTAGCTTCCCAGTCTCAGATGGTGGCAATGTTCCACCCTTCCCAGTTATTTCCAGTTGGTTCCTCTTTAAAGGGTGAAGCAGAAACAGGGAAGTGAGTGCCAGTCTCAAATCACTAGGCGTTGAGCTTGATCAACCTTCTTTCTTCTCTTGAGCACATTATGTCATGTGCAGCCACTGTAAAGATGTGCAACAGTGGCAACCCAACCACACAAGATCAGTAAGGGAGAGAATCCCTACTCTGTCCTAACAATTTTTTTTAACCTGAAGAACATGAACATATTCTACTGAAGGTATAAAAAATGAATTAAAAAAAGGAAAAAAATGGCAGACACATGTAGACAGAGTGCCTCAGATCCTGCCACACTGAAAGTATCATAAGATGGTGTGAAATTAAAGACAGAACCCACTCTTCTTCCACATATGCCAGGAGACTGGGGGGGGGGGGGAGTGCAGGGTCAGTGGCAACCACAAATAATGGTTAGCTACCAAGGCCAACCAAAATGTGTGGACCCCTTCTCTAAGTTTTCCTTTGAAATATGTTTTTTCCTGAGACATCAAATGTACATAGAGATCGAGCATGCGCTGGTCACAGACAGGTGGCAGCACTGCACTGCATTCGGCACCAACTACATTCCAAAGTGTGCCCAGTTTCCCCCATCATAGCATGATTACATCTCATAGACAGCTGTTTCAAACACAATGTAGGGTGAAATATAAATGAATTTTCAGCCCAATCCTATCTAGCAGTTACGACAGAGGAACAGAGGTTCTGCTGTTGTAAATGGCCATATGGCAGTACACACACTGCGCCAACATCCATTTTGGAGCCACTGCCACAAATGTTGATGGTGTCGGCGGCCAAGTGCTGCTATTGGCTACCGACGGAAGCGCTGGTAAGCTGGTGCAGGAGGGGGGCGGTTGGAGTTTGAGGGCAGCAAAGGGGAGGAACAGGGGAGTGTCTGGGCAGGTGAGAGGTAGAATGGGGAGGAAAGGGGTGGATCCTTGTGGTACCAGCATGAAGCAGGATCCTATCCCCATTCCCTCTCCTTTTCCCTCTCCCTTACTCTCCTCAGTTCTGCACCAGCAGATCTGAGGAGACCCATTTGGACAGCGGCCTGCCCCGGGGTAAGGGAAGTTCTCTTACCATGAGGAGACCTCCACAACTACCCCCTCCACCATACAATGCAGTGCCTGCTCTGTTGGCACAGCTGCATTGGCAGGGTTTTTCATAGAATTGGGCGGATAGATGTACATTTTCATAAAGTTTAGGAGTAAATGTAGCACACCCAGCTGGCAACGGTTATTACAGGTAGTCTGTAAGTTTGGCCTGTCAGGCTCACATCTAAATCTTCTGAATATCAAATACAGAATCTGGACTTAGACAAACCCTTGGTCTGATCTCACAAGGCAATTGTCATGTTCTGATCCATATCTTGAAGGCCAGTCAGATACCAGGCATCCTCTGGATAATGATGGGGATACATTTTTAAAACTCTGTTGTAAAGTGAATCCTTCGTTGAGTAAACCTGTGGATATTATATATCTGGATTTTCATCAAAGGCCCCTCATCAAAGGCTCCTGAAAAAACTCCATAGTCAGGGAATAAGGGGACAGGTCCTCTTATGGATTAGGAACTCACTGAAGACTAGGAAACAGTGAGTGGGTGTCAATGGGAAATGTTCACAATGGCGAGAGGTGAAAAGCAGTGTGCCCCAAGGATCGGTCTTGGGACCAGTGCTTTTCAACTTGTTCATAAATGACCTGGAGTTGGGGGTAAGCAGCGAGGTGGTCAAGTTTGCGGATGACACTAAACTTTTCCGGGTGGTGAAGACCAGAAGGGATTGTGAAGAGCGCCAGAAGGGTCTCTCCAAACTGGGAGAATAAGCAGCAAAATGGCAGATGCGCTTCAATGTAAGTAAGTGTAAAGTTATGCACAATGGGACAAGAAATCAAAGCTTCACATATACACTAATGGGTTCTGAGCTGTCTGTGATGAATCAGGAAAGAGATCTTGGGGTGCTGGTGGACAAGTCGACCGTGCGGCAGCCGTGAAGAAGGTCAATTCCATGCTTGGGATCATTAAAAGGGTCAATATTATTATGCTGCTGTACAAATGGATGGTAAGGCCACATCTGGAGTATTGCGTCCAGTTCTGGTCACCGCATCTCAAAAAGGATATAGTGGAACTGGAAAAGGTGCAGAAGAGAGCAACCAAAATGATTAGTGGGCTGGGGCACCTCCCTTGCGAGGAAAGGCTACAGCTTTTGGGGCTCTTCAGTCTAGAAAAAAAAGCGCCTGAGGGGGGGCATGATTGAAATGTTTAAAATTATGCATGGGATGGAGGAGTAGATAGAGAGAAGTTCTTTTCTCTCTTGTACAACACTAGAACTAGGGGACATCCACTAAAATTGAGTGGTGGGAGAATTAGAATGGACAAAAGAAAATATTTCTTTACCCAGGGTGTAATTAATTTGTGGAACTCCTTGCCACGACGGGGTGAGCGCTTGTTGCTTGGCCAGCTCCTGCCAACCTAGCAGTTCCAAAGCATATTAATGCAAGTAGATAAATAGGTACCACTTGCGGGAAGGTAAACAGCGCTCCGTGTTCCAGCTACATGCTACACGCTGCGGCAAGGAGAGTCATGCCGGCCATATGACCATGGAGGCGTCTTCAGACAACGCTGGCTCTTCGGCTTTGAAATGGGGATGAGCACCACACCCTAGAGTCGGACACGACTGGACTTACAGTAATTGTCAGGGGTCACCTTTTCTCTGTATGCCAGGTGCAAGGGAGTGGCAACAGGATACAGGTATCTTGTTGTCTTGTGTGCTACATGATGAGGCAATTGGTGGGCCACTGTGAGATACAGGAAGCTGGACTTTTGGACCTTTGGCCTGATCCAGCTGGACTCTTATGTTCTTATGAGTCTTCAGCACCATCTAGTGGTCAATTTTGGTATAGCGCATATAGCCTATTCAATACAGTGCAGTTGTAATAGGGAATGAACGGCAAGTACTCCAGACCCATCTTTTTATGTCCCCATCAGCCGTTTGGCGCTAGATTAGTGCTTTGATGCTTGACGCCTAACAGCTGATGGGCTGGGGATTTAAAAAGACATGTTAAAAAGGATTTTAAAGGGACTGTGAGTGCTTTATGCCTCCATTTTGTAATCAGCAGCAGGCTTAGGCGGCAAGAGACAGCGACTTTTTGTAAGGTACTGTACGGGGGGGACGGGACCATCATATATGTGGATCATCATTAAACGAACCGTCGTTAACCGGGGGGACACCTGTATAATGAGCTGAAATGTTTTTGGTACTTGGGTAGGCTTATCAGATTTCCAACCGGGACAGAGTGCTAGATGTTTAGGAGAAGGTATGTGGGCAGGTGTAGCTTGTTAAACCTTAGAGCACAATCCTAGGCATGTCTACTCAGAAGCAAGCCCCATTGTGTTCAATGGGGCTTGCTTTTGAGTAGACATGCCTAGGATTGTGCTCTAGGACTTAACAAGCTACACCTGCCCACATTCCTTCTCCTAAAGGTCTAGCACTCTGTCCTGGTTGGAGATCTGGTAAGCCTATACTTGGGGGGGGGGGGGAATATCCAGCAAATGCTCTCAATCCTGAAAATGCTTACAAAAAATTATATTCTCCTAATTTGAGTGTGTTCTTTAACACTGTCACTTGCTGTTGGGATTTAGAAATGTCAAAAGGGAGGAGATGTAAAAGACTCAATTTAGCCAATTCATCAACAAGACTTAGGGCTCTTTATAAAGCATCCCTTGTAATAAAACTTATAAAGTGACAACTAAAAAACTTGCAACCAAATTCTGAAATACTGCTACTTGTAAACTTTGGGTGGAATTTCATTTCAGGTCTAGTCTAAATCTCTGCTGCAAGGCAGAGCTATTCATATACCAACTCCCAAGCAGTCAAGATCTCAGGGTGCCAACAGGCAGAGAAAAAGTGCATCACTCAAGCAAGTGAGCCAGATCACAACGCACTCACCAGCATTAACTAAATCCATATATCATTTTGGAATATGTGTCTTGTACTGAGGTCATAGTAGAAAGTGCCCTGAAAACAACCATTCTGTGTATTTGAGCTATAAAGAAGGCAAATGAAGGGCAGAAAACAGCAGCCCTGTGTTAAATTCTACCCTTCCTTAAAGGTAGAATTTATGCCATTCCCTAATCGTCTATACATTTCCTAAATTCCACCCTTCCTTAAAGGTAGAATTTATGCCATTCCCTAATCGTCTATACATTTCCTGTATGTCAATACGCTGACCTGTCCCTTCTCCACACCATTGATTCTCATCGGCAGGAGTGAGGGTATGCACAGCATGATAATGTTAGGACAAAGGATAAGCTTTTCTACACATTATGGAAGGTGAACACTTGATGTGGGTTTGCTATTTTCAGTGGCAGCCCTGTCTTGGTCTTATCTTAGTTCTGGGGGTCAGGAATTATTAGGAAACAAGCTCAAATTAAACAGCAAAGTATAATCGGGTGCACACATGTTTAAAATCCTGTGCACAGTTTCGGTTGTCTCATCTCAAAAAGATTATTATAGAAGTGAAGAAGGTCCAGAAAAGGGCAGGGAAAATGCTTAAGAGCATTTTTCTGTGAAGGAAGCCTTAAAAGATCTGCATTTTTTTCTTTCAGAAAAAAAGGATGACTAGAGGGAGACATGATAGAGGGGTTTAAAATTATTAATGGTGTGCAAAGAGTGCATATATTATCAGTCTCTCTCTGCTAGAATTCTATAGAGCAGAGGGCCATCCACTGAAACTAAGTGGCAGCAGGTTCCAGATAGACAGAGGAAGTATGTCTTCACCCAATGTACAATTAACTCATTTAATTTTCTGCAGCGAGGTTAATTAATGCAGAAACTCCAGGCATCAAGATCTCTCTTTTTGCTGATGATGTGATGCTCCTCTAACAACATCCTAGAGCTGAGCCTAAAGGAGCACATTTCACAAACATGTTCAGAAGCTCTAAAACACACACACACACACACACACACACACACACACACACACACACACACACACACACACACACACACACACGTTTGCAGTGAAACGGGAAGGAGAAAGCGTTGGCCCATCCAATGGAAGCAGTTGGTGGCCAGAATGTCTGGGAACACAAAGAGACTGGTCCAGACAATGTTGCTCTCGATGGTGTCCTCATGTAGCTAGATCTGATTGGTAATGTAGTTCACGAGGTCATCACACTAACTATGTGATTCCTGATTGGCAGGGATGGTTTGAGGAAGGAGTGTGGTGCTGTGGCAGCAGGAGTGAGGGGCAACAATGGCTGCAGACAACCATGCAAAAGACAGAATTAAGAAAGAGGGACATTTCTTCCTCTCAAAACAATCCCTTTAGTACTGAGAAACAAGGCATGAGAACAATTGGGGGAGCCCTAATTGATCTTGTAGGCCAGTGTTTCTTAGGTTTTGGAAAGAACCGATTCTACTCCCCAAGTTCCCCAATCACTGGCAGCCATCTCCAGGGATGTGGATCAAGTCCCTGACTCCAAGTCTCGAGTCAAGTCCCAAGTCTCTGGGTCCAAATCTCAAGTCAAGTCTCAAGTCTTTGCCCCCAAGCCTTTGATTGTGAGTTGAGAGTCCCTATCTATTTAATGGGGAAAATGGGATTAAACCTGAATAAAATTAGACTTGTCATAAAAGGCTCCAGTCTCAAGTCAAGTCCGAGTCAAGACATTCAAGACTCAAGTCTACATCACTGGCCATCTCCCTAGAGTCGGTGAAGGCATGGGGTGCATGTGGCCCATTGCTCTCTGTGGACTAAGGACGTGGACTGGGGCACTAATTTCATACGGCCTGGGCCATGAGAAGAGAACAGCACATCTCAGACTCGCCTTGCCCCAAAAGCAGCCAGCCGGAGAAAGAGGCAGGAATGAAAGGCATTGCTATGACCAGACACTCCCATGTTCCCTGTCTCTCTGCAGCTTCCATGGTTAGCAGAGCAGTTTGGGTGGCTGCAACGCTAGAAGCCTTTTTTTTTTTTTACTGGAGGGGGCAAAGTGTCTTTGGCTCCATCTCCGGCAGGAGTCTGTTCCTCACTGAAAGATCTCTGGTCCCCCCTCTGAGGAGCCTGTGCCCCTCCGCTGGGTCCTGCCCCACAGTTCAGAAACCACTGCTGCAGCCTCGCTAAGAGAAACAAAAAGGTCCTTTTTGATTATGGCAAGCTGTCAGGAGACAAAGTGAATAGTACAAAGACGGAATGTATTGAAATCAACACAAAGAAAGAGTTGGAAAAAAAAAAAACAGATTGACGCTTTGTTCAATGTTCCATGAGACCAAAGGCTACATAATGAGAATGATACTTAACTGACTGTCTAACTTACATTATATATTGTGTGCAAACATATGTATGAGAACCTTGCTGCCGGTTTCCTTCCTTTCAAAGAAAAGCAGTCACAGGGAGAAGGATTTCAAGCAGGGCAGCAATGGAAGGGGGGGGTGCTCTTAACACTTTCCATGCCCACAACTCCTGTTTCAAAAAGTCTTCCCCAGCTCCTCCACTTCTTGCAGGGTTCAAATTGTACGTTTGCCCTCACAGAGTGAAAAAAACAGGTTGGATAGGTGGTTCATTTATTTCCCACCTTTCTCCCATGGTGGCATTCAGGATGACAAACATGCCACACAGGTGATCACTTATCAAGGCATTGACCGGATCTAGACCAACATGCTATCCCAACTATTGACATGCCACTTTCTCCCGTCATGGAGCTCAAGGCAGCACACCTGGGTTCTCCAGATGGTCTCCCAGGCACTGATGAGACCTTGGTCTGCTTAACTTTAGCAAAGTGGCTGTACCATGTGCACCTTCAGACTGTGCCTTCCATACAAGGCTTGTTTCGATATGCAACCAGACATAAACATCCTGTTCCAAAAGACTATTTGTGCTGTTCAAAAATCCACGTCATGCTAACGTCGTATTATGCTAGCTCAGTGGTTCCCAAACTGAAACCAGCCAGGGGAGCCACGGAATCCTCGCGGAAAACTGTGCAATGCCAATTGGCAGGCATCAACCTAATGCAATGGGGAGCCACGGCCAATAGTCAAGGGAGCTGCAGGTTGTAAAAGTTTGGGAAAAACTGTGCTAGCTGATGTAAAACAGGCCCTGTTCAAGTGTACCTAGGCCCGGCTGAAGACAAGACAGCATTGAAGCTGTGACCAAATTCCAGTCCCATTGTTTTGCTTTTTTGACATGTGTGAACACACACCCGTTACTGCCACCTCCACTACCCATCACATCTTTAATACTGGCCAGACAGGTGGGGAGTGCTGCTCAGCCAGTGAAAGCATGGAGGAAGTGATCCCTTTCCCAGCTGCGGGAGAACAATTGAGAGCAGCAGCATTGCAATGGCCACCCCACCTCTGCCTCCAACTCCACCATAGCAGCTCTCACTGCTGAGAACATAAGAGCAGCCCTGCTGGATCAAACCAAAGGCCCATCTAGTCCAGCTTCCTGTATCTCACAGTGGCCCCATCAGATGCCTCAGGGAGCACACAAGACAATAAGATACCAGTATCCTGATTCCACTCCCTTGAGATATTCCACTCCATTGAGATATTGAGATATCCTACTACTAAAACCAGGAGGTTGCATATACCCATCATGGCTCACTCTACAACAGGGGTGGCCAACTTTTCAACATGAATGCTGCTGGCCCTTTAATGGTTGTATAGGTGAGGGCATTTCAGCACTTGCAGCTGCCAAGGTTCTGTCTTCTACACAACTCTTAAGGACGCAGAGGCCCTAATGGTGGAAGGTTGGCCACCCCTGCTCTACAATGAGAGCAAGCAAGAAGGGAATGGGGCACAGGGCTCAGGGCACCCATCACCACCACCACCAGTTTCCTGCCTGCCTCAGTCCACCAACCACTTGAAGCAGGCAATTCAGCTTGCCTTATGGGTGGGTAGCCCCTGAGCCACTGGCGTCAGTACAGGGGGGGGGGCGGAGCTGTAAGTTATTCCGTGATCGGAGCCTCCGTTACAAGGAAGAACGAAGCGCTCCGCCCCCGCGCCTTCCGACCCATTCAAAACAGTGAAAACATGCATTCACCACTTTGACTGGGTCGGAAGGCGCAGGGGCATGGTGCTTTGTTCTTCCGTGTAACGGAGGCTCCGATCACAGAATAACTTACAGCTCCGCCCCCCCCTGTAGTGACGCCAGTGCCCTGAGCATATCTGTTTCTCCTGTCTGTGCCAAAGGCACTGCCCACAGATTCCACTGCTACTCCCTGTAGCAGGTCAATGTTTGCCAATGTTTCAGATATGAAGATCATTCTCTAGAACATGGGGACCCCCTTCCTGACAAGACCTGTGAAGTTGTCAGTGTTATAAGGGTGCTGAGCAGCTCACTTAAGCTATCACGGTAGATGCTGCAAAGGCTTCCCGAGAGGTCCTGCCTTCATGGAAGGCTGTTCTGTACTGTGCCTTTCAAGACAAAAACTCTCGGCTTTCAGGAGAAAAGCTTTTTGCTGTCTGCTTCAATGGCCTGATTCTCCAATCCAGTTGTTGGGGGCCTGCAAGAACAGCAAAGCTAAAACAGAAGTGAGCAAAACTCTCCAAGTGCTTAAGGTTGTATGACTTTCCTCTCTTACAGTATGGAATATGTAGTAGAGGTATCACTATTTTTTTTAAGAGTGGACTTCCTGGTTGTTGCAGGATGTGATGTAGCTGGGGGACTTAGAAGGGTGTCTTCTAGTCTTGGAATGTGACTCTAAGCAGAAAAACTGGTGTGCGCACATAGGTGTTGCAGTGGTGCGTGCCACGTGCATGAATCAAAATCGCATGCCACTGTGCAGTTCCACATTTCCCATTCAAAAAGGCCTGCTTCTATGATTTGGCCCAGAGAACCTGCAGATGGTGCAAAGGGTTAAGCATGTCCTCCCTCCTTGCTGCTGCTGCTTCACTCCCAGTTCCTCGCTCCTGAAACTGCTTTTCTTCTCCATGTGCATCTAAAAATAAGCATTGAGGATTCTCCTACAGAAGCTTGCAGACAATCATGTGCAGGTTAGCCCCGAGAAAGAGGAAGACCATTTAAAACCAAGTGGAAAGGGTTAAGTTGGACATATAGGTATGGCTAAATTTACAATTGTCATGGTTCATAAGGGTGATTTTAATACAAACAGGAGTCTTTCTTTAGCTACTTACTTTTGTTTCAAGCACTCCCAGCAACCATTCCGGAATGCATTATAAAAGGGGTAGGGGCAAAATAGTGAATCAACTTGGACAAAGAAGAATATGAATGTAAAATAACCTGGATGGTGGATTAGCAATCCTCATTTTCTGTATCCTCATTATTAAGCAGCAGTTTTGTTAGCAATGATCCCGTGGGCAGCACAAGAACATCAACGCAGCTGCGTTCTGAAGGACGCTATTGTTTTCTTGTTGGCTTTAAAATGTCCCTCATGGGCAAGAAAAAGAGACAGGAATTGTAAGAAGTATACTCATGTATTATAGCAATATTGAATATTTGGAATAAATTAAAGGGAAGCTATATCCAGAGATATAACCCTAGGGCCTAGAGTTCTCTTTTTACACACACACACACACACACACACACACACACACACACACACAGGAAGAAAGGTAGGGAAAATATTTCCTATGGCAGTTTAAACTTTGTTTTATACAAGGTCCTTTCTTGATTTATGCCTAGACAGTGTCCAAAATGAATAATGATTGCCCTAGAGACTCTCTTTCAAATTACAATTTTTTGGGTAGTAATGATGTACAATACTATAGTAGTGTTTTCCAAACTGTGCACTGCAGTACCCCAGGGCGCTGCAGCGAACTCACAGGAGTGCCGCGGGAGTCTCCTGAAAAATCTTTGTCCCGGCTCTCCTGGGCACCACCATCTTGGCTGGGCCGAGATCTTGCGAGAACCGCACGAGATCTTGGCCGGTCCAAGATGGCAGCATGGCGCCACCACAATAGGGCGCCGTGGAAGAAGTACTGGGACGCTGAGGGCGCCATGACCGAGATAGGTTTAGGAACCGCTGCACTAAGAGAAGAGAGACTAGCTGTGCAATCCTAGACATGTCTACTCAGAAGTAAGCCCCATAGATATTTATGGGACGGGCAGCCCAATCCTGTGTAGGATATGGCGGCTGGCCTAAAGGGCCGGTCGCCATATCCTATTAAGTTCCCAGGCTGCCCCGGAGCAGCCCATGAACAACTTGGGAGAAGGGGATGGTCGTCCCCTTCCCCCGATGTAAGCGGTGGAAGGTCCAATGGGCCTTCTCGAATTTGCACCGCTCGGGCAAGGCCACACCCGGAGAGGGCTAAGGATATGGCAGCTCTCGCCACCAATATCCCCACCCTCTCCAGGCCCAGGGGCGGCCAATGGCCGCCCTCCCTGTCCACCTGGTCCGCCCTCCCCCACCCCTGCCCCGACCAGTGTAGGGCTTACCTGCTCCGGCAGGCGCAGGGTCGAGGGAATGGCAGGGTAAGGGCCTCCGGCCACAGCACCAGCGGTCCTTACTCATCGGGTGTCAGAAACACGCTTGACACCACATTTATGACACCGTGCACCAGGGTAGCACGTGCTGCCCTGGCACAAGACTATGCAGGATTGCGCGGTTACTCCCAGTAAGCCCCACTGAATACAGCAAGACTTCCGAGTAAACACGTATCATTTGAGATGTTATTAAGTGTAAGTAATTTGAAGGGAGTATGCACAGACACAGACAGACACGCATGCACGCACGCAAACACACATGCATACACACACACACCCCTCAGCAACTAACTCATTGGCAGGATATTAGCCATGTGGAATAGTGGAATAAAGACCTAGGAAGTCAAATCGGAAGAGATACATGAATCTATCCATGGACAGTTGGACTGTAAATCTCATTTTCTGTAAGTAAAGCAAAAACCCATTACAAAGTAATTACACAGTGGTTACAATACACCCTGGAGTATTAAAAAAGATGTGTGGGGATGCAAATGGGAAGTGGTTGCAGGCTGATGTTGCAATAGGGGATTTTCTACACGCACGCCATACGCTTTTGTGCACACAGGGTGTGGCAGAATTGACATCATTTTGCCAAGTCAATTCAGGATGGCATAACTGAAAAGCCTCTGGGCTTTGGCAAGATGACTATTTCAGAAAGGTAACTGTATGACTGTGCTCCCCTTACTCCCTTCTTTCCCCCCAAATGTTTTCCTAAGGAAAGCTTCAGCATGAGTTAAAGCAGAAATGAGGCGTCCTCGAGACACTTGGAAATCAGCACCATTGCACAAAGACCACATGGCCAGGCAAAGAAGTCATGTTGCGTCTTCTTTGTCTGGTATCCCCAAGAACAATTGGTCCCAGACAGCCCACCTGCTGGGATTGACATGAACCAGCTGATTGGACATCCAAGTCCATCTCACCAGGCCAGAGGGCCAAAAGGGATGCCCAGGTCATTGCAAAACATCCAACAGAATGGGATAATGGCATAATCAACCCTAGTTTCTTCTGGCCATACCTGAAGATGTTTATGTGTGTGCCTGCTTGACTTCCTCAGGGAACCCATGTGTGCGGTCAAGTTCTCACTCACCTCCCTAGAGATCAGAGAAGTATAACGGACTCTTCAAACGGATACTGGAGTAAATACAGTTAGGGAACAGTGAGATATAGATGCATTGGGCAATTATGTTTGCTTTAAAGCATGCTGTCTTGCTTGGGAATCACCCCACTTCTGGTACCAATTGTCTTGCTTTGGGAAGCACCCCACCCTGGGGACCCCAACTGATTCAACCCAACTTCTCCTTCTAGGAGCAAGTTTATTCGCTTTTAAATGCCCGCTTCGACTGAAAAACACCTCTTCCCTCTCAAATAGCCACAAAGCTGTATGTAAAAACGAAAGCTGAACTCCTCTGGACAATTAACCAAAATTTATTGCTTTACAGCATCCTTATCTCCCTAACAACATAAATTATCCCACAGCAGAAACCCTTCTGCTTAACAGAAACAGTCTATCTCCTAAAAGCAAAGCAATCCCTTTGTGACTCAGTCCACAGAAAGAGACAGCCCCTGCTGTCTTCCTTCTCCCAACAAGTCACTCTCAAACCCGGGCTCTTTCCACTGGCATCCAGGCAAGCAACAAGCTGGTCTCTTCCTTTCTCCGTCAGCTCAGCATCCTCCAGCTGGGCGTCGTCCTTCTAGAAGTCCAAGGTGCAGTCCTCCTCCTGGTCCTAGGTGGCGGCGGCGGCGGCGGCGGCGGCGGCGGCGGCGGCGGCGGCGGCGGCGGCGGCGGCGGCGGCGGCGGCGGCGGCGGCGGCGGCGGCGGCGGCGGCGGCGGCATCCCGTCGTCGCTCAGAAATCTAGCAGCGTATCCCGCTGGCGAGGCTTCCTCCTGCTCCTACTGCTGCTGCTTTTATACTCAAAGCCCTCATTAGTCCATCATGGATCACAGCTGGGGGCTGCAATCCAAAAGCCCTAATTATTGGCAACACCTGGGGGGCACACCCTGTGTGGGCGGTAGGTGTGCCTCCACCCACGCAGTCCTGGGTGTTGACTCCTTGCTGCCCAGGACTGTCAAAGTCCTGTCAAAAGTCCAGTCTTCATCTGTTAACTCCTTGCTGCCTGGATCTGTCAACAAGGGTCCACTGCTGACACCACACTTGGCTCCTGCCAGTCTGCTGGATCTTCTTCCACTACACATGCCTACAATCTCCTGTTTGTACTTTTGCTAAGATCAACACCTGGGCACTGCCAATGCCCAAGCCATTTCCCAATCCTGCTTGCTTTATTTTTTCCCCTCATCCTATACAAACCTGCCTCCCATATTTTTAATGAATTCGTTTTAAGTTTTAACTCTTTACCTGCCTGTGGTTGGTTGGACTCAGTCAGAGTCTTACCCCAGTCCTCCTAGTCCATGCGCTATTGCCACTGGATAGGTCTTGGGGGAATTCTTCATGTAATGGAGGCAGCAGAGTCTACTGATTTTGGCCCTGGCATAGGGGCAGATCAGGGGGCAGGAGGGAAGAGGCATTGACCTCCTCCCTTAACAGTCACCACAACAGGTCTGAGTGTTTTTCAGAGAGGAAACCTTTCAGTGAATATTGCGTCATGATGAACAAACAAAAGCTTCAGAAAATGACGAGTTGCACACATGAATCTTTTCTGACTGTTTTTCATTAAAGAACAGTATTCTCTGAGCAGGAGGAAGCTCATTTATCTGTTTAAGCAAATGAAACAACTATGAGGCCGTATCTGCTTCAGACACATGGCAGGATGAGCAAAGTTGTGATGCCCATCAATCAACAGCTCTCTCTGATGGAATAAGTATGGTCAACTCACTTCATTCAATCTCTCTGAGAATGGCACTCCACAGGTTCTGAATCGATTTGATCCCAGGTTTTGACAGAGGTTATGAACAATGTGACATTCATTGTCTCAGAGCCCAATTCTATCCTCTTCACCCCCTGCTGATGCAGCGGCGCCAAAATGGCAGCCACTGCATCCTGTGGGGGGCAGTGGGACCAGGAGGCTTCTGCAGGGAAAGGGGATGTTTAATCACCTTACCCCCTGCATAAGCCTCATGGCCCGCAATGGGTCTCCTCGGACCTACGCTAGCAATTTTGGAGAGGAGAGAAAAGGCATGGGGAGGCTGCAGGGAAGGGGGATAGGATCCGCGAGGGCCTTCTGCAATGGATCTTCCTCCTCCCGAGGCCTCCCAGCCCCCGTTACGCCCCCTCCCCACCCAGTTTCGCCCCTCCTCACCCCTGTTATGTCCTCCCCCGTCTTCCCGCTGGCGTACCTTTCCTGGCGCACGTCCAGACATTGTCCGGCACAGCTAGGAAGGCAGAGGCTTTCCCGCCAGCGTCCCCGGCAGTGCGCTGACCAGCGCACTGTCGGGGAGGCTTTTGCGACTGGCGCTGACTGCTTTACGTCAGTCAGTAGTGCCAGCGCGGGAGGTACACCGCCATTGGACAGTGCACTTAGGACTGGGTAGCCCATGAAAGCTTATGCTGAAATAAATGTTAGCCTTTAAGGTGACACAAAGCTCTTTGCTAACATGCATTCTTAAAGTTACCCACTTTTGCAGTTCTGAACAAGACAACTGTTTGCCAAAGAGGGTTAGGAATGTGAGAGTCAGAAACTTGGTTTTTTTGCATGATGCAGTCGCGTTACTGCATTGTACAGTAGCGACAGGCAGAATAAAATGTGAAACCCAGGTTTAGGCTGCCTTTTAAGCCACTTTCTCAACCCTATCGCACCCCCATGCATGCAGAGATATCAACATCACCCCCAAAGTCGCATACAATTACTGTACATGGCAAGGCAGTTGCTAGAAACCAAAACCCTCCATTCTTTTCTTACAGCCCCCTGGAGAGACCCTTGCTGAGCAGCTAATCTCTGCCTCTGGAGCCTCCGGTCTCCTCATTTTACTGGCCAACCCCTTAACATAATTACAGGAAATCTGCATGTAAATTGCTCATTAATTCAGGCCCGCTTGGCAGCATTTAGAAGCCAGGGGAAGTGCTAGGGAAGAAACTTGGTGATAATGAGAGAAACCAGAGGTTCTCCAAAGGGCAGGGAGAGGAGTAGGGTGACTCTGACCCTGTACACGCCCACACTGCCTAGTCCCCTGGGCTGTCTAGCATATAAAGTATCCCTGCCTTGCACTGCATATTGGAGAAAGAGTGGAGGGGGGAGAACGAGATCAGAGTCTCAAGCTTCATCATTTTCCATTAAAACAGAATAAAGTGGTTACCAAGGCGGGGGTGAGACAGAAGAAAGATACCGAAAGTTCCATGTATGTTGCAGGTTTGTGAAAGTGCACAAAAAGCACATGAGATGACATTGGGCACAGGTATTAAAATTCTTGAGACTCCTTGAAAAAGAAGTTTATGGTCCTTATGATTTGTGAAAATGTACTATAGCGGCACAATCCTGTCTACTTTTAGACCGACAGAGCAATTGCTCCGCCGGTCTAAGGTGTTGCAAATGTGCCAGAAAGCACGTTTGTGGCACCTGAAAGAGTAAGCAGCACTGGTGGAGAAGCCTGTGCCGCTCTGCCAGTGCTGCAGAACAGAGGAATGCCGCGGCGGAGAGGTAAGTCCAGAATGGGGCGGAACGGGGCGTTTCAGGGGGGTGGGATTGGTCAGCCGGGCCCGGGGAGGGAGTGGCAACAGCCTCCTCCACTGAATTCTATCCCCCTTCCTGGGCCGGCAAAATAGCTGGTGCATATTTGAGTAGATCCATCAGGGTGGCTGATACATCACAGGGTAGTAGATCCATCAGGGTGGCTGATACATACATCAGTAGCAATGTATGGTTGCAAGAGTTGGACCATAAGGAAGGCTGAGCGCCGAAGAATAGATGCTTTTGAACTGTGGTGCTGGAGAAGACTCCTGAGAGTCCCTTGGACTGCTAGGAGATCAAATCAGTCAATCCTAAATGAAATCAACCCTGACTGTTCCCTGGAAGGACAGGTACTGAGGCTGAAGCTCCAATATTTTGGCCACCTAATGCGAAGAGAGGACTCTCTGGAGAAGACTCTGACGCTGGGAAAGATTGAAGGCAAAAGGAGAAGGGGAAGGCAAAGGATGAGATGGTTAGACAGCATCACCGATGCAACGAACATGAACATGAGCGAACTCAGGAAGATAGTGGAGGACAGGAAGGCCTGGCGGGATATGGTTTATGGGATCACAAAGGGTCGGACACGACTTAACGACTGAACAGCAACAAAATCAGGGTGGCTGGGGCTCTACTCAAAGTAAAGGGATGAATGTCCCTTTACCCTGAGGAGGCCTCCAGCTCTGCCAGCACAGACCCTATCCTGCACAAGATGCGGCAGGAACCTTATTTGTGCCACCGAATCCTGCTAGACAGGATTGGGCTGTAGGTTGATTACCCCTTATCCAGACATCCGAAATCCAGATTATTCTGAAATCCAGACATTTGGGGGGCTATGACTTTTTAAAAAACCTTTTTCCAACACCTGGCTGGCATACCACAAGGCATGCTGGGGCACAAAATTATTAAAAAAATATTGTATAAAAATACCTTCAGGCTATGTGTATGAAGTGTATATGAGACATAAATGAATTTCGTGTTTACACATGGGTCCTATTCCTAAGACATCGCATTATATTTATGCAAATATTCTGACATCCAGACAAATCCAAAATCCAGACAACTTTCCATCCCTGGATAACCATCCCAAAATCCAGACAACTTTCCATCCCTGTACTTGTGTTGGCAAGGCCTAGTGATGTGTACGGAATAAAATGTGTAAGCTGAGTAATTGCAGTGTGTGTGTGTGTGTGTGTGTGTGTGTGTGTGTGTGTGTGTGTGTGTGTGTGTGTGTGTAGGTGCCTGTGTGGCAGTGCCCTGCATGGCTTCTTGCCACTTTCTGTGACTAGCAGAATAAATTATACAAAACACCAACTAAATGATGAAAAATAGGAACACATTGGGCATATTTGCATAACTTGTCCTGCTTGCAGAATCCAGGTATTTCTGGTTCAATGTTAAAGCTGGAATCTTGGAAGTCATCTAGTCCAACCTCTTGCTCAGTGCATGCAATTGCTACAGCATTCCCGAGAGGTGGCCATCCAAACCTCTGCCTGAAAACCTCCAACAGAGGTGTGCGCACCAGTGCGCGGACCCCTTCTCTTCCAGCACGGCATCAAAACTGCATTGCGATGCCGTCTCTGGATGCTTGGCGATAATGTCATGTGTCATCACCGAACATCCAGGTTGTTGAACTCTGTGCTACGCCCAGAGCCATGTGGCCATGCAGCTTAGGGGGAACACTGATGTCTACTACTGCACGAGTTAGACCAGAGGTTCTCAACCTGTGGTACGGGTACCCCCTAGGGGCACGCAGACCTCTTGCTGGGGGTACGCCAACCCCTGCCCCTTATCTGCCCCATCAGCAGCTAATTAAGTGTTAATTAACATGGATTTTAAATTGTAGTGTTTTTTTTTTTTTTTTTGAGCCCTTCTGTCTCTCTTATTTTGGTTTTGGCCTTATTTTTGTACTTTGGAAAATGTACTTTGCTAGGGTGAGGGAGGGATGAGCTGATTTTGGGAAGTGTGACTTGGAGAAAAAAAGAGATCCTTGCATCTCTCTCTCTCTCTCTCTCTCTCTCTCTCTCTCTCTCTCTCTCTCTCTCTCTCTCTCTCTCTCTCTCTCTCTCTCCACACACACACACACACACACACACACACACACACACACACACACACACACACAGTTAAATAAGACACTTTTTCACATTTAAAATTGTTTTTAAAAAAAAGGTAAATGTATCCCCTGACAATTAAGTCCAGTCGTGTCCGACTCTAGGGTGTGGTGCTCATCTCCATTTCAAAGCCGAAGAGCCAGCGTTGTCCGAAGACGCCTCCGTGGTCATGTGGCCGGCATGACTCTCCTTGCCGCAGCGCGTAGCATGCAGCTGGAACACGGAGCGCTGTTTACCTTCCCGCAAGCGGTACCTATTTATCTACTCGCATTGACATGCTTTGGAACTGCTAGGTTGGCAGTTTTAGTAGTTTTTTTATTTAACAATTAATTACCTAATTAATTGATTGATTAATCAATTTAATTAACAGTTAATTAGCAGGGGGGTACTTGAGAAAATTGGACCGTGATAGGGGGTACCCGGGCCTCCAAAGGTTGAGAACCCCTGAGTTAGACTATTCCAGTGCCAGCAGTTGCAGTTGTCACCTGTCCATTGCTGGCTGTCCCCTGGGTCCTGAAGGCAAACAAAGGAACTGTAACTAACGGCCCAATCCTATGGGAACCTTGCACTGCCGGAACTAGTGTTCTGGCAGCACAATGTCTTTTATGACTGTCACAAAACATGACAAGCCATTTTGCAGAGCTGGGCTGTGACCACAAGCAGCGAGTGGCTGCACACCAGCAGCCTTGCAACAACCCCAAGCACTGTAAGTCAGTGTTGGGGGCTGGAAGAAGGCAGGGGTGGGTGGAATGGGGTGGGGAGGGGGGAGGAATGGGGCAGACACTGGGGTGGGGAGGAGGGTAGATCAAGGTCAGGAACAGGGTGGTATCAGCGGTGGCAGCAGCACTGCCAATATCATATCCACCTTCCCAGGTCCACTTGGACTTGTACCAGCTAAATCGCTGGTGCAGGTCTGAGTAGACCCATTTAGGCAGTTGAGGCTTACCCCTGGGCAAAGGAACAAATGTTCCCTTACCCGGAGGAGACCCCTGGGACTCCCCCCCCCTCGCTGCCACACGATGCAGCACTCATTCTGGTGGAATGGATGCATTGGTGGGGGTGGGGGTTGATAGGATTGTGCTGTAAATAAGTAATTTCTAGGCAGGGCTTATGCCTAGGTAGTCACATTAGATTTTATTGTTTTCATTTCCCACTAATTCCAAGACCTGTTTTTGTCTCATTCCAAGGCCTCACTTGATCACCACAGCCGAGCAGAGGAAGAATGGGATTTAATACCTCAATGCATTTTCAGCATGCTGAATTCCAGGGACTCTCAAATCCCAACGGAATATTCAAGTCCACCCACATAATTTTCAACTCCACCAAGGAAAGGGAACACGCAGCTACTAATTACATAGTGAAATAGGAGAGGGTGGAGTTAATGTGACATGGTGTACTTTAATTTTCAGTGGTGAATCTTAAAACAATAGATTTTAAAAATGGAAGCTATAAAGAGGAGGCATAGAAAGGGGTGAACAGATCTGCCTTTAAAAAAATTGGCTTTTTTCTTCTTCAAAGTTCAGTTCAGTGTTAAAATTGGGGTGATAACTCTTTTCTACAGAACGTCTAGATGAAGTTCAGCCTGTGACCGAACACTGAACTCTGGCTGAACCCTACACAGGGCTGCAAGGCTCTAGGGCCAACTTCGTTCAATGTGTATTGGCTAAGCATGTGGCAATCCATTCAAGCTACCGTAGTAGGAAAAAAAATCCACACAAGCTTACTCTAATATCCCATACTAATTCCTTTGGTCTGACGTTGCCCCTTCCCAAGTCATTCCCACTGACCAATCACCTTCACTCGCCCTGCATTTCTGTTCTTAATTTCTACTCACGATCTTTCTGTGGCTGCCATTTCCAACGCTAATCAGCTGAAAAGAAAGAGAGGCATGTATGCGGGCCAGAGGCCTGCCCTGCAATGCATTGTGAGTATACAAGATGCTTCGTCTCAGACAGACACTTTCCCCGGAGACGTTCCAATGGCATCAGCTGGTTTTCTGCAACAGCAGTGTCCTTGCTCCCTCACTCAGGATGTCACTGCTTATATATTGGCAAGAAGAGGGGAATCAATGCTGCTCAGGGCCGCACTGACAAGAGGTGCTTAGAGCGGTGGATGCATCCAAAATGGCAGCTTTGTTTTTTTGTTTTTTTTTCAAGACAACTTCAGCCTCAGGGTTTGGGAAAGAACCGTTCATATACAACACCTTGGAGAGTTCCCACTTGGTACTGTGAGCCATCGGTTTGAAATCCTCCAGGTGCTGCCTAGGACAGTAATGGTTCTTCAGCAGAGATGACAGCTCAGTGTGTTGTCTTGCTTAAAAAAGTTTTGACTCAAAACGCACTACGCCAAACCAGCTCTACTGTGACGCCACTGCCTGTCACAACAGAGAGGAGGGTTTGTGACAAACCCGTTTGTCAGAAAATGTGATGGGCATGCAGAAGGATTTTTTTTCTTTTGACAGTAAAAGTTTTGCAGGAAAGAACTATGTTAATTTGTGCAAATAGCACACTCTTCCAGTTCATACTGTTTTCAAAGGGACTGTTACCTTGGCCCATAAAAACCAGCGCTATCCATCGATGAATGAGTGTGTGTGTGTGTGTGTGTGTGTGTGTGTGTGTGTGTGTGTGTGTGTGTGTGTGTGTGTGCGCGCGTGCATGCGCGCACTTGCCTTCCTCAAGAACTGGGTGGTCTCTAGGACTATGGAGATACTTCAAATTCTCATTGGAGTTCCTGGTCTACAATGATCACAGGGGCTTGCAAGGGAGACATGAGGGAGGGAGGGTGTAGCATCCTGCCTCACTCCACAGGATCGCATGATACACACATAGTGGCTCCAGCTGCTTGGGCTATTCTGATGTGACTGGCAATGGTGCTATTACCGGATGCCTTGGAAGGTATGGAAGCTGGTGCAAGTTGGCCCAACAAGTAAATGGGGAGGGAATGGAGCCGGAAAGGCTAGCTGGCTTGAAAGGGAGGCAGACAGAGCTGATGGGGTGGAACAGGACTGAGCAGAAAATGGAGGATGAAGGAGGGAGGTAGTGATGGAGGGGAGAGACAAGTGGGAAAAGGAGCAATAAGGACAGAGGTATGACAGAGGGAATGAAGCTCAGGGGAAGGTGGAGGGGGGAGAGAGAGAGAGAGAGAGAGAGAGAGAGAGAGAGAGAGAGAGAGAGAGAGAGAGAGAGAGAGAGGGCAGCAGGAGAGAAGGGAGGCCAATTGGAGCAAACAGGGGAGCTATGTAAAAGGAAGTCAGAAGGAAAGGACAATGCAGAGCTCAGGGAAAAGGAGCCAGCAAGCATTCAAGCACCCCCACTAGGGATTCCCCCAGCTGTGGGGACCAGGATCACATGTCAGCTGACCCCCACACCCCATGAGCAGGGCAAAGGATTAATGCCCGTCTTGCCCAGTTTGGTGGATGTCCTCCGCTAGGCCTGACCTTTCCAGTCTGGTACCCCTACCATCCTAACTAGAAGGAGCTCACTGTGAAGGGAACAGTGCCCCCCCATATGTTGGCAACGAGGGGAGGAGTAAACGAGTGACTGTTGAATCAATTATCCTGATGTAAGGATCTGTTTGTGTTAGTACTAAAATAAGCCCCTAAGCAGCAATGTCCCTGTCAACGCTCTGGTCTCTTCCACCAAGTGAACCCCACACAGTGTCCTATTCCACTCCTTTTGATGTGGACCTCCCCCCTTGGAAGGAGATGGAGGGGGCAGAGGCGGCCACAGAGGGCTAACAGTAGTCAGCCTCCATTGTGCCTCTAGCCATGCCCCCCCAGCATGGCCTTGGTCAGGATTGCTCCCCCAGCTGCTATTTGTCCTGAGAGGACACTGTCCACTGGTGGCAAGCGTTTGAAACTTCGAAGAGAATGGATGCATTACTTCTTCGCTGCCGTTGCTTGTACTACCAACAAATGAGGTAGGTAGGCAGGCATTTAGAGGCAGTAAGTTGGTTGCTGTGTACTATTAGCTTTCAGGAGCTTATCTGCAAATTTGATGTTAATGTTACATTTCAGCTGAACAAATTCAAGGCTAATAAAATTAATTCAAGGTTGTTGCACCTTTAAATCCAACAGCAGCCATATATGAGAACATGGAGCAGTGGGGGGGGGGCAGAATCAGCTGAAGAGAATATAAATGGGATTAGCAGTTGCGTTGCTAGCATCGGCCGGGGGGCGCGCGGCGATGACGTGTTTTGCATCATCGCCCAGCCCCCTGCACTCCCAGAAGGCTTTATGTCAAGCCTTCCAGGACACAGGGCAGGTGGGAGGGTCCACAAAATGTGCCGATTTTGGTCTGTTTATGCTCAGCGGTTGCAAATGCAGCCCTCCGGCTGCAAAAAAAAAAAAAAAAAGCGGCCGCAAAGCACTAAAGTCCTGCCGCGGCTCCTCCTCGTGAGGAGATCCCGGTTGTCACCCAGGGGCATTGCATTCCCCGCCCCCCCATAGCGACACCACTGGGGATTAGGAGAATTCCCTTGAGAATGTCTTTCTCAAATCGGTTTCAGCTTGATGCCAAATCAGAAGTAGAAGTCCAGTACTTCCACCCAGTTTGAGTACTAATCTGCCCTTCTTTTTCATTGCCTCAGATGTGCTACAGGACTGTGTCCGCACCTCCCACAATGATCATTCTAGTGTGACAGAAACGGGAGAACACATCCTGAGTTCCTTTGTACCACTAAAAATGTGAATGGTGATGACCACGGTACTCCGAATCCAGCAGGGAATTGCAACAGTGGCCCCTTTTTGTGTTTCACCTGCAAAATGCTTGCTCACTGCAATAACGCACCACCAATCAAACATGTGCTGCGGTGTCTGAGCAGATCTAGGACACAACCAACATGTGAATTTGCACCCACCCGAAAAATGCTCTGGAGAAACAAAGGCAACGGAGCAAAGGGGAAAAGAGAATGAAGCCCCCCTTGAATCAAGAGCTGCTCCTTCTCCTGGTCTGACCCTGCTGTGGCCTATCGAGAGTGCCAAGCGACCGGGAGCCCAAGGAGATGCAGAAGCTTCTGCCCAAGTACAAGGAAGCCCCCTTCACCAAAAACTCATGGACCCGTAGCTTTCTCAATTCCCCTAAGCCAGGGGTGGGGAACCTCCGGCCCGCAGGCCAGATCCGGCCCGCGGGACAATCTGGTCCAGACCCCACTGGACCGGCCCGATCCGGCCCGCAACCGGAGGCTCCGCCGCCGCCCGCCGCTGCCACCGCCTTCCCACGCCGCTTCTTTTTAAAATCGGCCTTCCTGGACCTGCGCAGAGCGCGATGCCGGCCAAGAGGGCAATCTTGGCCTCAGCTGCGCTCTGCGCAGGTCCAGGAAGGCTGATTTTCCTTCTGAAAGGGGCCTACTCGATCTGCGCAGGTATAGAAAGGCCGTTTTGAAAAGGAGGCGGCGCAGGAAGGCGGCGGTGGCAGCGGCCTGGAGCCCGGTAAGTTGGAGGGAGGGGGCTCAGGGAGGGCTGGTGGGCGGGCGGGAGCTGAGCGAGAGCGAGCGGTGGGTGGGTGGGAGGGAGCTGAGCGAGCTGTGGGTGGGTGGGTGGGAGGGAGCTGAGCGAGCGAGAGCGAGCGGTGGGTGGGCGGGCGAGTGAGCAGTGGGTGGGTGCTGTAAATTCACGGGGGGGCAAATTTGCGGGGGGGGCCCAAAAATTTTGGCTGGCCAAAAAGGTTCCCCACCCCTGCCCTAAGCCATGGGTTCTCAACCCCTTCCCGACCGAGTACCACCTCCAGTGCCATTCTCCTGCTGCATACCATCGGAAGTGACTGGCGATGACATCATCGCCAGTTACTTCTGGGTTTTCAGGTTTCTGAAGGCCAGAATATGCAGGTAGGAGACTCTGGGCAGGTGGCAGTGCCCTTCTCAGCATTCCTGAGAGGTTTGGCCAAAGGCAGGAGCCTCTGGGGAGCAAAAACACACTGCCAAAAGTGCCATGTCGGAGCGGGGTTCTGGTGGTCCAGTTGTCCAAGTACCACCAGCAGTCGGCCAAAGTACCACTGGTGGTACTAATACCACTGGTTGAGAACCTCTGCCCTAAGCTTTTCCTGGGGGGGGGGGGCTGACAGTGAGAAGATGGGGGTTGTCATTAGGCAATCCTTCACTTTGAGTCAGGGTGAGAATGCCCTACAGGGGGTATAGACAGCAGCTGTTGTGTCCCTCAGTGAAGGAACTCACACTAAAAGGGGGCGGAGTTTTTTCGGTTATCAAGTTCCGGCTGCAGATTTAATTCTTATCAGCAAACTGTGGTCTATATTAACCCATATCACTTTGACTTGTGTCTTTATTGGGGCATATAGACAATCTTCAATAACTCTGTTATGCCAGCTAATTACTAGGGCACCAACATTTAGGCTGCAATCTAACGTGCAGTTACCGTACCTGAAAATAAGTTTCACTGAACAAAGCAGAATTTAGTGCTGAATATACATGCACAGGATTAGGCTGTCATTTAATTGGTTAGACTAATCAATATACGGTATATTTCAATAAAGGCTCTCCAAGCAAAAAATGGTCCACCTACTCTTACACACTGGCGGGTAATGCCTAATCTGCAGTGATGCCCATTGTGACACAGACATTCATTATCCAAAAACAAAGTGTGCCCTTTACTTTAGAACAATCGTTTTTCTCATACGCAACTTGATGCAGATTTACTTCATTAGGTAATTGATTAATTGGTTGAAGTTAATTGATTAACCAACTGGGATTTCTTGAACCGAATAACAGTCCTACTTATTACTACTTTATGGACAGAAGTCCCTGTGGCAAGGTAGTAAACAAAGGAGAGATTCAGCACCCTGGACAGTTGCCCAAGTTGCTCCAAGGCAAGGCCCACCCTAGCTAAGGTGGGTGATGAAGGGGTCATTCTTACGTTGGAGTAACTGATCCTGCAAATAAGACAGTGTCACATACGCGCTATAGCTGGGTCCCTTTTACACAGTACACAGAAGCAAACCTGGGTTCATTACTGAGTGCACGCTAGCTGCCGTCAGTCACAGCTCCCTGAGGAGTATACCTGTCTGATGCACACGTTTGCTGCATTCACATGTGAAAGTACAGTACAAGTGTATTCACAGTACAAGTGTATGCCTAAAAATGCTAAGTGGCCTTCACTCTGTGAGCAAACAGTTGCAATTGAATTGAAAGGGAACGCTGATTATGAACATTATGAACAGCATCAACAGCTTAACAGCTTCTCCACCATGGTGAAATCTTCTCCCGGTGCTCCACTCCAGACCTCCTCTCCCAGCCATTCTATTAATCAAAGTGAACCGTCACAACACTTTTCAGGAACAGGCCTGGGAAATACAATTCTAAACTATAATGATTTTTTCACAAGGAAGAAAAACAATGGATTGAATGGACTGAATAGAGATTTTAGCTTTGTGAGTCACTCTATCAGTCTCAATACCCTCTTGGTATTTAACCCACTATTGTCTCCCAAGCATTTGATGTGCTAATTAGAGCTGAAACACATAAGCCAAAGCAGCCCTTGCTTTCAATGAACTGTACAATATGAATTAAGCGGTGGTATCTCATACCATTCGCTCACAAAATCTATTATTTAGGTAGGATTTGGACACCTGGAATAAAACCAAGTGCAAAAGAGGGGCTTTAATGTTTATGTTTTATTTGAATTCCAACTGGATAGTTTCCAACTTGCAAGGTATTCACCCCCAGTCTTTGAAACAGCACAGGGTTAAAATATTAACAGAAATGTTATCCTGCTTTCAGATTTTGAGTTTGCTTGATGCAGAATTTGGGTTCAGTTAGTTGATTTGGCAGAACCCTCTTCAGTGATCCAAAGAGAAAGTTTACTTCCTAAACCAAATCACGTCAAACTGGATACATTTACCAGATGGTAGGCACTGTTAAAAGCCCCCTGTGTTAAATAAGAAATGGGAAAGATGTGCAGAGACCTATCCTAACACAGAGACAATTCACACAATAGCAACCAGGCTGCAGATTTGTGTGATGAACAAGGAGAGATGGATAAATATGGTCAACAGACCATCAGCGGTAACCTAACCTCTAGCGTCACTACAGGGGGGGGGGCGGAGCTGTAAGTTCTTCCATGATCGGAGGCTCCGTTACACAGAAGAACAAAGCGCCCCACCCCCGCGCCTTCAGACCCAGTCAAAGTGGTGAATGCATGTTGTTTTCACCGCTTTGACTGGGTCTGAAGGCGCGGGGGCGGGGCGCTTCGTTCTTCTGTGTAACGGAGCCTCCGATCACAGAAGAACTTACAGCTCCGCCCCCCCCCCTGTAGTGATGCTAATGAACCTAACATTCAGTTTTGGAGACCACGTCCCTCTTTGCCTAGCACAGGGGTTCTCAACCTGTGGTACTAGTGCCACCAGTGTTACTTTGGCCGACAGCTAGTGGTACTCGGACTACTGGAACCCCACTCCGATGCGACACTTTTGGTGGTGCATTTTTGCTCCCAAGAAACTCCTGCCTTTGGTTGAGTCTCTCAGGAACACTGAGAAGGGCCCTCTCACCTGCTCAGAGCCTCCTCCCTACATTTTCTGGCCTCTGAAAACCCAGAAGTAACTGGTGATGATGTCATCGCCACCCACTTCCGGTGGTACTCAGGAGAGTGGCACCAGAGGTGGTACTCAGCCAGGAAGAGGTTGGGAACCCCTGGCCTAGCACAAAGTGAGAAACTCTGAGCTCTTCAAACAGCACAGGTGATTCAGAGTGGGTGGGGCCTCACATTATACTTTGAGTGGGAGGCCAAATCTGCCCCTCTCTATCAAACATGCAGAGAACTGGAGAGAGAGAGAGAGAGAGAGTTGGAGGTTTCATTTAATGCTGTGCTGAACCTTCCCTTATGAACATGTTTTAGGAGGCTAAAGATGGTTTGGTAGGTACAGCTTTTTTGGGAAAAAAAACACACACCAAATGGCTGCCTTACCAATGTCATTTGCAATGATTCATGCTTCTTGTTTCCCCTTTCTGCAACTATTCTGGTGCCTTTTTTTTGCCATGCTTTCGTCTTCTCCAGTAAGCCTAGCTAATCAGGGATCATACAAAGTGTGGTGATCTGGACAGGCAGTGAGGCTCACTGTGCAGTGATAGACGGGGGAAAGCAAGGCACGCAGCCTATGCACCTGACCTTCCCATGCACCCTCCAGTATCTCCTGAGTAGCTAGGAGCTGTCTGAACAACAGAGAGACCAAAAATGGGGTGCCTTTCCTTATCCTACCTCCCGTCAGGGGGGGAGCCTAATTATCAGGGATCCTGGCTGCTAGCTGAGTGATCTGAAGCCATCTAAGCTGGTTGACCCCACTCCTCTGCAACTCAAACTCCTCTTGTGTAGTGTAAGCTCTGAATAACCTGTTAGGGAGCAAGAGACAATAGTTCTTAGCTCTAGTCGGAAAGAAACAGGCAAGCAACTTGTAAAAATAGCAACAGTTTATTTAAAAAGACAAACCAAAACAAAAGGGAAATGAGCAAGAGTTAAGTAGGTGAAAATGAGCACTTGGAATTAGAAGCAAAGGAAAATAATAAAACTTAACTACCTAGAAATAAACCCTGCCTAGAGAGTCCAGTCCTAACTAAATCGCCCCCGCCAATACCAATGGACAATGAGCTGTATCCTGCAGGGAGGGACAGTCCAGAGGCTTTTGTTCCCTTACTCCAGGGCAAGCCTCTGCTGCCCCAATGGGTCTCCTCAGTTCTGTGTGCCAGCCATTTTGCTGGAACAAGTCCAAAGAGAGTAAGAGAAAGGGATGGGGAGAGGGAACACGGTTAGGATCCGGTGCACACCAGTGCTGCCCCATTCCACCTCCTGCCCACCCTCTCCCAACCCAGAAATTCCCTCGTTCCTCCCTCTCCCCGCCCAGTTCTGACCACCCGCCCCTACCACCAGCTTACCTTTGCTGCCGGAGGTAGTTGGCGGCAGCAGCGGACCTCTAGTACTGCCACCGTTTGCAGCAACAGCCCCCAAATGGATGCCATATGGCCATACAGGGCAGCACAGCCCTAGTTAGGATTGGGCTGTTAGTTGCAGTTCCCTTGTTCACTTCCCAGGCCAGAGGGGTTGTCAGTAATGCACAGTTAATCATTGCAAGGATAAAACTTAGGTAAAGGTATCCCTTGACAATTAAGTCCAGTCGTGTCCGACTCTAGGGAGCGGTACTCATCTCCGTTTCAAAGCCGAAGAGCCAGCACTGTCCGAAGACGTTTTCATGGTCATGTGGCCGGCATGACTCAACACCGAGGCGCATGGAACGCTCTTACCGTCCCGCTGACGCGGTACCTATTAATCTACTTGCAATTTCTTGCTTTCGAACTGCCGTCGCACGGAATCGAACTGCCGACCTTTCGATCGACAGCTCATGGTTCAGTGGTTTAACCCACTGCGCCACCCCCTGGCTCTAGGATAAAACATACATTAGTTCAAATTAGCCAGGTGCAGTTGCTTTAGCAGCACCATCAGCCATTGCCACTGCCAAGATTCTGTCTTCTATGCAACTCTTAAGAATGCAGAGGCCCTAATGGTCACCCCTGGGTTAATCCAAAGGCAGAAAACCCTGGGTCACAGCCCCTTGAACCTCCCCTTGGTCATGGTCAGATGGATATAGGGGTGTCAAATATAAGGCCCAAGGGCCGGATATGGCCCACGGAAGCTCTTTATCCAGCCCCCGTGATAACTGGGCTCTCCCATCAGCTGCTGAGCTGCGAAGTGATGCATCAGCAGAAGTGGCACTGCTTGAAAGGGTGGCACTGGGAGAGCCCAATTATCATGCGGCTGCCCTTTCAGCAGCACCGCTTCTGCTGAGGTGTCACTGCTGAAAGGGAGGCCCATGTGATAATTGGGCTCACCCAGCGCCACCCTTTCAGCAGCACCACTTCTGCCAAGGCAGTGGGAGGGAGGTGATGTCACTTCCAGCCCTCAACAGGCCCCATGAATGCGATTCCACCCACTGTATGGAACGAGTTTTGACACCCCTGGTCTTGAACCTAGCTGGGTGTTGGTGATTTGCACCTGGCCCATTGTTTCACCTAGGTTGGGGCCAGACTCTCTGGCATGCCCAGTACACATCTGATGTGTGTTTGTAGTGGAGTCTGATGTACACATCTGGTGCCTTTGTAGTGGAGTTCAGGTTACAGTGGTCAAAATGGAGACATCGAATACTGACTCAAGCATCATGTAACACATACATACAGTCTTTTTATTAGAGCAATTCAGTCCTGTTTACCACATACTGAATGCAATGGCATCTCAGCAACATGTAGCTAACTAGGCTGGCTATGTGACAACATCCATGAAAGCAAATTAAAACTAGTACAAGGAGGAAAAAAAGAGAAGAGAGAAAAGCCCCCACACACATGCGCACTGTTACAGCAATCATGCCCAGGCCATGGAGACACTCCCTGTCTTGCCATGGAGGGGTTTCACTGCAGCACAGCATGGCAGCACACAGCGCATTCTGGATGTGTCTCCAGATGTGGATACCATCTATGAACATTATCTGTGTTTTTATGGTTTTTATGATTGATAAGAGTGTTAGCAGCCTGGAGGGTCTGCGTGGATGGAACAGCAGGTAAAACTGTTTTAATAAAATCAATACAATAAATCAACGTCACACTACTTTCAATGGGACGTAAGTTTGAATGAGCATCCAAATGCATATCCCCATCCATATTCTGACACAACCAGTCATGCTTAATTATGCACACTCAGAGGCGTCGCTACACCTCCACTGGGGGGGGGCGTTGCTGCGACACCTCCACGTGCAGCCACAAGCCCCTGCCCCCTGGGGGTGACGTCACACAAAATTTGGTGGCGGTGCGAAACCACACACATACCCTGGCACACACACACACACCCGCCGCTTGACACCCCCGCCACCCAGGGGCCCACTGTCCCCCCCCTAACGGCGCCTCTGTGCAGAGGCGTCGTCTGATCTGTGGCGGTGGGGCGGTGGGCCCCAGGGCATTGGGGCGGAAGGGCTGGGGGGGGGGCGGGAGGCTCCTTAAGTTTCGTTTGTGTTGTGGCCTTTTTTCGGGTTTTAAAAACCTTTTTAGGGGGTTTTTAGCACTAGCGCGGGGCTTGTAATCTTTAGTGTATGCTTTGAGCCACTTCTCTGTATTTTAGGAGCCTCCAGCGACGACCTACTCCAGCGCGACGATGTCTTCCGGGGCGCAGATCGTTCCTCTGCTCTGCCCCTGCTGTGAACTCTGTAAAGCGCCCAGCAGCGCTTTTTAGAGAGTCCAAGCATGCGCAGGACGACGATTGGAAACATCGTCGTCCTGCGCATGCGTGGACTCTCTAAAAAGCGCTGCTGGGCGCTTTACAGAGTTCGCAGCAGGGGCAGAGCAGAGGAACGATCTGCGTCCCGGAAGACATCGTCGCGCTGGAGTAGGTCGTCGCTGGAGGCTCCTAAAATACAGATAAGTGGCTCAAAGCATACACTAAAGATTACAAGCCCCGCGCTAGTGCTAAAAACCCCCTAAAAAGGTTTTTAAAACCCGAAAAAAGGCCACAACAAAAACGAAACTTAAAGAGCCTCAAACACAAATAGCGGGTTCCTTTGCCTTTCGTTGAACCTAGCCAGGGGCTAGGGCAGAGAGAGAGAGAGAGAGAGAGAGAGAGAGAGAGAGAGAGAGAGAGAGAGAGAGAGAAGCAGAAGTAGAAGCATGGGGAACCGTGCAAAATTTGTAAAAACACACACAAAAATTTAATTTAAATAGTAAATACATATTCCATTACAGAAAAAAAGGATATTCCACACTCATACAACCATGAAAACTTTTAATAGCTTTTTAAAAGATCAGGATGTTGGGTGAGAGGACCTTAGTTCCCATTAGGAAGGCAAATCAGTCTTCTATCGTGGACAGTGATGGTAAATGCTAGTTTTACCCTTTATGTCCCCACACTTTTATTTAAATAACCTGTTATGGTATCCACAAAAGGCAGAGAATTGTGACTGTTGGCGGGGGTGGGGACAGTGGCGGCGCCACGCCGTGGGGCGTCAAGGGTTACGACCGCGCGTTTTTATGGGGGGGCGTCAAGGGTTTGGGCCACGGTTGAAAAATGGTCTGGCTACTCCTCTGCCTCTGTGCACACTGCAGTTGGATCAGGACTAGAGATCAGCAGCTAAGTTCCCTTGGCAATAGGAATACAGTACTTTCCCTTGCTTGCTCCACCCCATTCAAATGCTTGCCCCTTTTGAGTATCTCCTGAACAATCACCAAAATTAGAGGATGCTCCTCATGGATGTGAACATTTTGATAACACGTACCCCTTTCCCACCACCTTCAGCCTCAACTCTCACTTTGCACCAAGCAACGGGGAAAGTCCAGAAGAAGCAAAGCAAGATCCTGTTCATTGTTTCTGATCTGCTTCAATCAAGACCCATGCAAACTGAGGGGCCTACCCAGCCCTCCTCTGTGCCTGTACCAGAGGGAAGGGAGTGGTGGCAACTACAGATGGTACCTGACGATCAAATGAAGCGGGGCTTCCATAGTCTGCCTTTCACGCAGCAGGCACACCTTTTGGACCCACTTCACGTAAAGACAGCCACTACCTCTACCTTGATTATGCATTAAGGCTGAGCTACATCACAGGCAGAGGCTCTGCTGCCGCCTCTGCCTCCGCCTCCGCGCTTGGAGCGGGGGAGTGTCTTCCCGCCTGTTGTCCCTCCTGTTGTCCTGCCTTCTTAAGAAAGCGCAGCTTACAGATTGGAAGTAGTTCTGATTGGCATAGCATGGCTCCTCTCCCTCTCATGCGATTGGTAGGCTGCAGTAGCTCCGCAAACCGCCCCCTCAAAAGTAGGATTCCAGCTTCAGGTACACGCCGGCAGTGCGGAGGTCACAGATCCGCTTGCTTCAAAAATGATGTCAGAAGCTCCGCGACGCGTGTAATATAGCTCAGCCTTTAGGAAGCCTCATCCTCTCACTTCTTCTTTGTCCTGCTCATCCAACTTAGGTTGCCAGGGACCAAGTGACTTCAGCAGAAAACAGCACTTGATATCTGCCAGCACTAAATACTGAGTGATGTTGTTGTGGGATGAGGGTGTAAAAATGTGACAGGTTGTGATGAGTGCCCATTTTCTCTCCCTTTTTTGCCTATTTTTCTTTGTTTTTGAACACCTCTAACTCCCCAGAAACTTCTGTATACATTCAGCAGTCTAAGAGTTGCTGGGACATCCCCTTGCAGTGGTTTTTGTCCTTTGTTTGAAACACCATTCCTCACAGCCATGTGCTCATGTGGATTCAAATCCTTCTTCATGTTTGGAGTACTTCTACTGAGATTGACATGTGCCTACCGAGTGGACAGCCAAGCCTGTCTATCTAGGTACAGAGGCTGGAGGCTAGGTGGGCTCCACTCAGCCAATAAGACAACTTTATGACATCATCAAACCTAATTACTTAAGTTCAAGTACAGAGATGCTCGGGTGTGTTTCTGCCAGGTCTGCTGTGATATCTAGTGTTGGTTTGTGGCACAACCACGTACTCTCCAGTAAGTTCAGGGACTGGGATTCCTGGGACAATGTAAGTAACTGCAATATGGACTATATTTCTAGCTAGATCTATCTAGGGAGTTAATTTTGTTTTATTTGCTCTTTTCACTCCAAGCCAACCTACAGACTTTGCTCTTGAGCAGCTTCCCAGCTCCCTCTCCTAGGCATTTCTGGTTACTATATCAATTCGGTCAAGCTTTTTCTTTGGGTCCATCCAGCTAAGTTCTGGCATTTTCCATCAGCCTGATTGTACTTTTTTCTACCCCCTTTTCCCCCTTTTGTTTCATTATTTTTCTTTTGCATTTTTAATAAACTAATTATATTTTGAGTCTTTGTTTGCCTAGTTCATGCTCATGGGTAATCAGTGGGTTGTCGCATCTGATTGCTTGCAGGCACTACCCCTGGGGTTCTGTGCTCTTCTGGGAGAGGGGTTTCAAGATGCCCCCCTTTGCCTGGTCTCTTTAGACTGGGATGGTGGTAGCAGATATAACTGCAAGCTTCCTTCCCCATTCAGCTGTTGATCCAGTAAAAAGAGAACATTATGAGCGCTAGCCACTAGGTACTACTCCCCTCCATCAGCCTGCCTCCTCCCAGTACCTTTCCTTGACACATGTGAAAAGTAAGAGACATGTTGTAAACACCAGCATGTGATACCATCTGCCCCATTCCCTGCCTCCTTTACCTAGTCACATACCTGCCCCTCATTTTTATCCTGCTTTGCTTCACCTCACCTCTCCTTTTTACCTTATGGCCTATTACCTTGGCTGCCCTATATAGGTTGAAGCAGCCTGCCTCCTCTGCTGCGGTTGCTGGGAATTCACTATAACTGCTGGAGCTTGAAACCTCAAAGGCCAAGACACTAACATAACTAGAGTTTTGCCTAAGCTGAAAGCTCAAGGAGGCCAGGTTTGGTGTGATGTAAGTCTTGAAATAAATATATAACCATTTCTATCCCTCCCTGCTAGGTCTGCAGAATCCCTCCACTTCCAAGTCTCCTTGTGCCCTTCACTTCCAACTCACAGTCCACATTGTTCTGATCATCAGGAATCCAGCAGGGAGATAAAGAAGACAGGGCTTGACCTGACTTCATCCATATTACATGACGGCAGCTGGAATCCATGTCTAACACGCCCAGCTTTTTAAAGCTAAGGTTAGGCTCACATCCCTATTTGTGACCTTCAGAAAGCTGCAGGCCCTTCTGTCCTTGCCAGAGCTTGGGCAAATTCCATCTGCCACCTGCTAGGTGCAGCTGCAAAGGATGGAAGATTCTTTCTTCTGAGATGAACCAGTGTGGAGCTCTAGAAAGTAAAGCATGCCAGGCTAAATGGGGAAATACAAGCTTTTTAATGCATTTGTTGTTAATGTTAAGAGTCAGAGCTGACTCAGTGCTGAAAGAAGAAAGGGTATCTCTGCGCATGTGTAGAGCTCCACGACAGTAGACATCACTGAGTAATTTCAGTCCATATCTGCAGTTCTAGGATTAAAGGCTCCTGATCAGAGGGGATGGTTTCCAGGCAGGCTGAGGGTCTAATGTTGCAGGCTCTCAAAGATAAACCACTTGGGTACAAGGTCCTCACCGAGGGTCCACAAATGTTAGCTGCACTTACAGACCAATCTTATCAAGGGCCTATGGCAGCAGATCTCACGATCCACTTTTGTAGGCCCAATGCAGTGGTGCAAAAGCCACACCACTATCACACACGACAGAGCTGCTAGCCAAAATGGCCAGTGGCGCCGCACACACACCAGACTCACCCAGACACTCCTCCGGCCAAGGTACGGTGGCAGTGGGAGCAGACCATGAGCAGTTCAGGGTAGGTTCGGGGCAGGGAGAGAGTTGGAGATGGTGGACCTCAAGGCGCACACCAAATCCTATCCCAAATTTTTCTACCTGCCCCACTCCCTTCCTCTCTTCAGACTTACGCCATCTGACATGGGTCCAAGGAGACCCATAGACAATTAGGTGGCCTACTGGGAGGTAAGTAAAAGAAATACTTACCTCTCACTGGCCATATGATCACCCCCATCACAGCATGCACTCCATTGGTGCAGCTGCATGCTATAGCATGGCAGGGGATAGGTTTGGGCTGTTAATAACTAAGCCTTATCTTATGTTGCTACTGCCCAGTCCTTTCCTTGAGAGTAACTAGGCTACACCCCTCCCTTGACTCCAGTGTGGGCCCCAGAGGCCTCAGTATGTCCTGCTACCTTCATCAGCCACTTTTCCCTTACTGGGCTGCCATCACCAACATTTCTCCAGTCATGACCTCCAGTTAATAGTACCTGGAAATAAACCCCACATACCAACCAACCAGCAAATTGGAAGCACTGTTGGTGCCTGTTCTGTGACCACCTACAGCCAGATTGTGAGACCACCTACAGCAGTGTGATGGGACTGAACCAGAGACATGTTATTGTTCAATAGGGGAGGGGGCATGGAGGAATTGGTCTGCTACTGTGATGGCTCC
The DNA here is from genome assembly GCA_026170595.1 of Plestiodon gilberti rubricaudatus. Lineage (NCBI taxonomy): Eukaryota > Metazoa > Chordata > Lepidosauria > Squamata > Scincidae > Plestiodon > Plestiodon gilberti. The sequence continues at coordinate 121,553,727 of JANXHW010000002.1, forward strand.
AGTGGTTGCTGGAATTAAATTTATGGTCGCCACTGGTGATTTGACAACTGTGTTTGAAGATGCTTGGTCTCACACAATACTCAGTTCTTTTGCCACTTGCCTGTCTACACCCCCTATCCAGGAAGTTCTGTGCTAGACAGAGCAACTGTCTAATCTTGGAAGAAAACCAAGAAACAGCAAAGTTAGCACTGAGCTACATTGCCAGTTGTCATCAGATTACCAATAGATGGCAATGAAGAACAGGGATGTTGCCAATACATTTGACTTTGTTACTGTGCAGCACTGGCAGATGAAATTTCAAGCTCACTTCCATTTTCTTGCCTCCAAAGCACAAGATTTCCACATAAAAAACATCTGCCTATTCATAACATGCCCATTTTTATTTTGGCGGTCATTCTTTCAGCATTGTCCATTGCATACTTCAGTTAAAGCTCCTTGAAAGTTATTTTTACACATGCATGTTTGGCTCACAGTTGCACTGCATCATGGGTTCAAGTGTCTTTAAAGTTTCATGGACTTTAATTCTTGTGCTTGTACATTCACTTGCAAGAACAAAATGAGTTAAAATATAAGAATACACATGGCGTATTTGCCTTATGAGAATGAAACCATCTTGCAACACTGCAAAAATTCACTTATGTTCACACTCAAAAGCATGTCTCCTTAAATAGGTTAAGTAAAGGTATTACAGAATTTGGGATGGCTGCCCGAATTTTTGGATAAGAGTTCAGAAGTGAAAGGAAAGCCAATATGCAATCTACATTCCACTTAAAAAAAAAATTGTGAGCATGTGTTTAGTATTCATCTGCTCTAATGTGGACCCTTTTCTCTTTTTCAGTCATCCACACAGCACACTCTGGAAAAAGGAATGTCAGATTTATTCCAACAAGTTTCTGGATCTCATCGTTCCGAGTCTGCCACAACTATTACTCTTAAGAACAGAAGAGTGTGATGTAGGCAGGGTCATTCTTGATTACAATAAACAGAGAACAGAGACTCCCAACCATGGGATTCAGATGCTTTCTTAATGTGGTTAGCTGTTTCTCATTCCTTAGCAGATCGCTTAATACAGTATTTCTCTAACTTTGGGTCGGGACCCACTTGGTAGGTTGCGACCTGATTTCTGGTGGGTCCCAGGTGATGGAAATATCAGATCAGTAATTGCCACAAGCCCTGAGGCTATTCAAAACTCAGATAGCTGCTAATTGCCCTTCAAAGAGCTGCGCTCTTGCAGTTTGCAAGATAGCTGCTAATTACCCTGCAAACATCTGAGCTCCTGCAGTTTGCAAACTTGTGTAAATATAGGGAGATAAACATTTGAGCGTCTCCTAAAGCTAGGTGGGTCCCGAGATAGAGTGTCATTTTAAAAAGTGGGTCCCAGTGCTAAAACGTTTGAGAATCACTGGCTTAATAGATACGTTCATCCTATACATTTTGACAGCAAGGGTATATAATGCAATGAAATAAAGCATCTTTGATCTCAGCTGCCAGTTTCTGTGAGAGAAAAGGGGAGCACAATGAAAAGACTATACCCACCCAGCCCATGAACTTCAATCCCCCTGCCAGAGTGGAGGTGGTGCCATAGATTTAGAAAGTACTTTCTCCAACTCTTCTGCTTGATAGCAGGATGCCCTAAGCAGGTTGTAGCTAAAAGCATCACTAACAGGCCCCTGTCCACCCTTGCTTTGAAAGCCTAGTGGAAGGCGGCTCGACAGCCTCTCTCTGCACAGGCCTCTATGTACTCTGTGCTAAATAAAACAAAAATAAAAATATGTGTCAAGGTAACCCAATTCCTGTGACACACAAAAGGTGAATTCTATGAGTTGTATAAAGTATGCAGATTAAGCAAATTTACATAATCACTACTTTGCATAATTTATTCTGCTTCTGCTAGTCACCTGCCAAGGTGCTGAATGTGGTACCAGATCCTCATCTTCTGAGCACTGCATGTTTAATTCAGCAAATCCTCTGGCCTCTGAGAAGTCATCAGGCATTTGGTCCACACATCTTGAAGTATATTTTCACACCCATAAATGTGAGTATGCCATAATTCTGTGGGAATCCAGAAAAAGTAGAGGATGCGCATAGAATCCAACTTCCTGAGAATCTCAGCTTTCATTTGAGAGAGCGCGAACAGTTTCAAGTCCTTATAGCTGTGAAGGTAAGCCTGAAAGTGAGTAGGCTGACAATCTCCGCAGTTAGGGAAGTGATTCAACAACGTGTTCAGTGGTTTGGGGTAGAGCATCTGTATCCTTGTTACTCCTAGGACTAGCAAAGCCCAACCAAAGCCTGGAAAATTAAAAGAATTAGGCACATTTGTTCCATTGGCTTTGCTAATGCAGGCCGCAGAATTCAGGTTTTTTCCTTGACACAGAGTGTGGATTGCCTGGGTGTAGGATTTTAAATTGTTTTCAATGTGGAATATATACTGTTCAGCATCAGGGCAAGAAAGGTGTTTGCCAGGAGTCTCAAGAAGCAGGATCTTGCACCCAGAATCACTTTCAGTGACGATTCTGCACCTCCATTGAAACACAGCATATGCACAGCCCTGTTGATGCAGGTTGCTCCATGGAAACTATGGCACACATGGCTGTTCGGAACTTATGGACTCAGTTCTGATACATGAAGCAGTCGTAAAATGCCTCTGAGCATGTGCCGAGAGATTCCGCTTCATGACTGGGGAACTGCAAGCAGCCTCCATACATCTGGAGGTGGGGAGAGGAGTTATCAAGCCAGTTTGCACGACTTCCACTCATGCTTGCAATGTTTCCCCAAAGCACCTTCTCATCTCCGCATACAACCAAAGTTAATGCTAACTGGTGAATGCTGTGAAGGAGTATTTTGTGGGGATGCAGTGCATGCATCAATATAAGGACTTCTCCCTAGAACAGAGGGTTTTTTCCCTCTTCTCAAACATTTTACCTTCAGGTAATGCTTCTCACACTGACTGCCCTGCCAAGGAAACTCAAGGGTGGTATCCTGTGGTACCCTAAAGACCAATAAACCCATTTATTGTAGCATAAACTTTTGTGGATTACACTCCATTTTGTCAGGTGCATAAAGTGTCATCAGTATAGGTATAGAGAAAGAACAAAAACTGTAAAACAATGGGGCCAAATGGCCATGAAATGTAGGAAGTACAATTTGTGACAATTCCATGCAAAGCCTAAATGTATATAAGATACATACAGTGTCAATTCATAACAGCAGTAACTGATAACATAATCCTCCTAGCCATGCTAGGGCTTCAAATCTAGACATATCGGATAGTAAGGCCCACCACTGAATATAGTGGTACTACGTAGACATGCTAGGATGGCACTTAAAAAACCCCAATCCTATACATGTCTACTCAGGAGTAAGGGGACTTACTCCCAAGTAAGTGTGGATAGGATTAAAGTCTGAGTTAATTAAACCCGGTAAAATGTGCCAAGATGGTCTTCATTCAAACCTGAGCCAAAAATAAATAAATAAAACCATCTTGATAAATTCTAATTCAGCAAGAAACGCGTCTGCCGCACATGTACCAAACAGCATGCTCAGAGCACTGTGGAGTGGTACCACACACTGAAAAGGTGTGTGTGTGTGAGAGAGAGAGGGGGCAAGCAACTAAGAACCTGAATACTTGTTGGCTTCAAAGTGTCAAAAAGCAAAGGCTTGAAACCTGCGAGTCCCAGATGAACATTCCTTTCTTAGTTACCACCCTAGATTGAAGTGAGAGAGGAGGAGGAAGAGAGGAAGGCAGGCCTGGGTATCAGAGTGTTTCAAGTCACAATTAGAGAGGTACAGTATTTGTTTTTGTTGAATACGAGAGGATTACAGCCGAAGTCTTACTGAACACAATGGGCTAAGGCTTACTTCCGAGTAAAACAAATAATACCGTTTCCAAACACCTCTAGCCACAATAGGCTGGTCTTAAAAATTATCTAGAGAGAGGAACTTTAGTGGCCGGATCTCAAAGGAGAGAGCCCTCGCAAACTCACACAGCGTAAGGGGGGCGCAGAGAGAGAGAGAGAGAGAGAGAGAGAGAGAGAGAGAGAGAGAGAGAGAGAGAGAGAGAGAGAGGAAAAGTGTCCAGTATCGAGAGATGTGGAGGTGGGCGTGGACTGAGAGAAGCTATACTGTACACAGTATACACCTAAAACAGGCAACGTTGCGCACTGAAGCTGAGGGCTAAGCCCAGAAGCAAATTAACCCGTCTTCCTCGTGGGGATCTGGTCAAGCATCTAACACACACACACCCCGCCGCACCACACACAGACATCAAATCAAACTCCGCCCCATGACCCCTGGTTGTCACGCTGCTCTAATAAGGAGAAGGGGGGACTTCACCCCGATCCTCGCTTGGGAGAGAAGGCGCCAACTCGTTTCCTGGTGTCCCCCCACCACACACCCAGCCCCAGCTCGCTTCTCAACCCAACCCTTCCGGACAGCCAGGCAGACTCCCTTGGACGCCACCGGCACTTACTGTACCTGAGCAGCCCGGGAGACAGCGACCAACAGCAGGAGCAGGTCAATGAGGAAGCGCATCGTGCAGGCGCCGAGCCCAGCCCTGCTCAGCCTCGGGAGGGCTCCAGCCAGCCAGCTCCCCCCTCCGCCTGCTCAGCGGCTCCTCCGCATCCCCGCGCCAAGAAGGAAGAAGAGGCGCCGCTGTCGCCAGACTTCAGCGCGCTCCGGGCGGGAGGATGGACAGATAGGCAGGTGCACGGCGCCCGATGGCCTCCCCCCTCTCTCCACCGTGCAGGGCAAAGGCAAGGAAAGGCGGTGGCCGCCCGGCGCGGTGCCTGCTGCTGCAGGGGGGGCCCAGGATCTGGCAAAGCCAGGCTCCGCCTAGCGCTGGGCCAGACAGGCAGCGCGCCCCGTGCGCTCCCACGGCCCCAGCGCCACCTCTCCCAGCCGGCAAGGAAAGGAGGGGAGGACGGTGGGGTCCCACCTTGGAGGGGAAAAAAGAGGGGGGGCTTCCTTGAGCCTTCATCTCATTGGTTCTCTCAAGCCTATCGCCTGCCAATGTCGGGCGCTTAGGGGGGCGGAGGGGAGCCCCTTCCTCAGGCAACCACGTTCGGGCGGCACAGTGATAGTACTACACACAGTATATATTCGAGAAGCTTTGCTCGGGTACGGAGGAGTTGGAAGCCAAACAGAACCGTAACCGATCTATAATACGGCCTTTGGATCTGTCGCCCCTTAGAGCCACACGCACAAGATCGCACTCAGCGTTAATGAAGCCTGAATCATTACCATCTTGAGACCCCCGTACTTGCAATAACGAAAGCAGATCGGAATCCCCTCGTGACCCATAAGAAAGCACTGAAGGGAAGGCAGATTGATGGGCTGATTGATTGAGAAACGCATGTCTCGCTTAAGCAGCCCTAGCGGGCTCTCCAAAGAGTTTATGTGCATCACAGAACAGAGCCAACAAACGCCACGATCAAAACAGGCAAAATCCATGCTGTAATGACCCTGTGCATACAACAGACTACTGAGTGTTGTGTTTATTGTATTGTAGTTAAATATGCATTCAGGATGCTGAAAGAGGCATACAAGGGCGGGCTCCCCCCCCCCTTTAAACAACAGGTGTGTGGGTGAAGTCGAAATTCTAATCCATATTGGTAATTAGGGCATATCTGTACAATCACACTCCAGATTAGTTCTTTTGGACTAACTACCTCTCTTGTTTCCATATTTGCAGCCATTATGACAAACTAGCATTCCCCAGAGAGACAGGGATGGTAGCTAGTACAATGAACGACCTCTTTGAGGCAAATAGCGTGGTCTATTTGTTCTGAGAAGAACCTTCAACTTGGAGCTTTGTGGGGAGAGAGGGGAAGATTATTTAATGGACAGACAGAGAGTAGATGGTGATGGGGAAGGTAGTTTCTAGATCAGCATAGTATTGTGCAGAATAGAAGATCTAGATCAACTCTGTAGTACAGTAGTTGATTGAGTGGTGACATATGAATGAGTTCATACAAACACCTGCTTTGTATACTAGAAGCTCTCAGTTTCCATTTCTGGCATCTCCAGGTAGGGCTGGGAAATACACCCTGTCTGAAAACCATGGAGAGCTGCTACCAGTCAGTGTCAACAATACTGAGCTAGGGGGACCAAGGGTCTGACTCGGCAGAAGACAACTTCCTGTCCTTGCCTATGAGAACTGTGTTCAAATCCTTGCCTAAGCATGCCGTTGATTTGATGATCTTTGGCCAAGCCTCTCTCTTTCCCAGAGTTGTTGAGAGGATCAAATGGGATTGCTTCCTCAGGCTCCTTGGGGGAAGAATGAGATACAAATGTGAAATTTAGATTTCAAAAGAAAAGTGTGCAGTGGCAAGTACGGAGACGGGGTTTTTTTATATATGGACCGGAGACAGGGGCATCCCTGGAAAAGTGGCCTGGATGTTTCCTGGCTCCGGCTTCAGATATGTCATGGTTCTGCACAAGGTCTAGGAGTAATTGCACATTCCCATTTCAGAAACTGTACTACTGTATATTGTACTGTATGTTTCAGAAACTGTACTTGTCTGTATATCGTCTGAAGAGAGCGACACCAACCTTGCTGCTTCGCTTCATCGCCTCGAGCAATCCAAAACCGCTGAATTTTCAGACCGGAGTGGTCCATGATTAATTTATGATTTCATAATTATACTTGCATCCCACCTTTCTTTTTCAACAGAAAACCCCGAGATAGTGATCAAAAGACATATAAAATTCAAGTGGGTCAAAGCGAACCAATGGAAAGTGTACATGGCCTCTCTTGCAGAATGGCTGGCTGTCAATGGAAGACCAAGTTGCACTTGGGCCCAGTGGAAAGAGTTGCTCTCTCTCTCTCTCTCTCTCTCTCTCTCTCTCTCTCTCTCTCTCTCTCTCTCGCTCGCTCTCGCTCTCGCTCTCGCTCTCTTTCTGATAAGATGAGGAATGTCTGGACACTGATGGAGTCTGAAAAGGGAAGGAGCTGGTGGCAGATGAGTCAGGCAAGCAGATGGAAAGGGCCTGGCATTTCTTTCCTCCGCTTTAGGGAAGGGCTGCAGCTCACTAGGAGAGCACCTGCTTTGCATGCAGAAGGTCCCAGGTTCAATCCCTGCCTTCTCCAGGTAGGGCTGGGAAAGATCCCTGACTCTGAAATCCTGGAGAGCCACGACTATATTGTTAGTATAGAGACAACAGCAAACTAGATGGACCAATGGCTTGACTCAGTATAAGGCAGCTCCACAAATCCTTCTTGTAATCTCCTTTGCTACAGAATGAATGAAAAGGAGGGTGTTGGCAAGGGGCAGTAGCCAGCAGGTTGGCAGGCCATAAGAGGCCTGTGGATTGGCATAAATTCTAGGATCCTGGCCTTGTGCCCTTGCCTGGTTAACACAGCAGTGCCTCTGGTTTACTGCACTCCCAGCTTCAACTCAAGCTCCATCCCCAACTCCAGCTACCTAACCCCCCACCTAGCTCCATCAAGGACTGACTGTAAGGAACTTGAGTTAAATAACGTTGCCCCCAGCCCCAAATACTGCCACCTACAAACCCAGCCTGGTCCCAGCAATATACTGCGGCGTATTTTGTCTCTGCAACAATAGAAAGTTCCTGGCTCAGTCTTTTCAGTGTTTGATATTTCAGGCTCTATGAATCTCTGCTGGAAATGGTGTTTGTCTTTGGTTTCCTCCAATCCAGGGCCTTTCATATTCCAGATAAAAGGAGGGGTGGGAAGAGAAAAGATGTATCCTTTGTTCTGCTGAAGGAAGGGAAGTTGCCTAGTTTGTCTTTTCCTTGAACAATACTTTGCCAGAGACAGCCCAGCAATTATCTTGTTGAAATGTGCTGCATGAGCCGCCTCCGCCATGCTGAAGGTGTGCCCCTTGGAAAGGTGGGTGTATGGGGGGGGAGCACGTTTTACTGAAACAGTAGGAAAGGACCTCAAGAGATCAGCACCAGGTGATCCTTTTAAGGCCTCTTGGTGAACCTCCAGGATCTACTCCTGCTTTCCGTTCTCTTCTATCCTCAGTCACGTTAAGGGGGTCTTACAAATAGGATGAGAAACTTATTCTCAAATCCAGCAGCCTGAATGTACCATGTGGAAAAACAAATCCCAAAATCCATTGCCTAAGGGCTAGTTCGCACATGTATATGAATCACTGGGGAACTGCATGGTCAAGTGAAGACTTGCATGTGAAAATGGGTCATCACACATAGAAACTCACCAGCGTTCTAGCTCAGCACTCTCCTCTGTCTATATTTCCCCTCCGTCCCCCTCTTCCAATCCAGGAAGTGGAAGGAGATGGAGAAACAGTGGAGGCAAGTAGGCAAGCAGAGATGGATGCAACCCACCAATCTGCTGCCTGAGGCGATGGCTTTAGTTGGCCTCATGCATGGGCCGGGCCTGCTATGTACAGTAGTATTATATAATATATGCATGTGTGAATCTGCTTTAAGTCCTACCCAAACCTAGAGCAAAGAATTGCAGTACTGAAAAAGGGACATGGATGAATTTCTATCCCATTATGAATATTTTGTAACGACGGCATCATCATCACCAGTTAGACTTATGTTCATATCTTTTACTTTGTCCTCTGAGTCCCCTTGCAGCTGTTTGCCATTATTCTTATGAGCACAGTAAGCATTTATGATGCTATCCGGCCAGGCAGATAATTTTAAATGATTAGCATAAATCCAACTGGAAAATTAGTCTCTGCTATCACAAAATGAACCACCCAGATGCTACCACAGGTCCTTCCTTCACTGTCCTGCACCACCACTTTGAGACCAAGCTCACTGAAATTGGGTTTTGACAGCCTGTATTCATGGCAAAGTTCTGATTTAGGATACACAAGGAGAAGGAATTTCATTTTTCAGATCAATTTCTGATGTTGGGTACAGATGTCCATGTAAAACTCTTGTTTTTTTAATATTATCAATATCACTATAAGTTTAGGCCTCCCCATAATCATTATCATCATCATCATCATCATCATCATTATTATTTGTGTGTGTGCGCGCGTGTGTGTGTTTTGCTCATGACCACACAGCATTTTGTAGTACTGATGCAAAAGGGTGAATATATCCCAAGAATGCAGGTGGCTTAGCACAAAAAAAAATTGAAATAGCATGAGGATGCAGATATTGCAAGGCTACATAATGCTTATTCACACAAACATGACTCATAAGCAGATCCATCAAATATATGGTGGATTTCAGAAGAACGATCAGGGAGGTGTGTTTGTGTGTGTGTGTGTGTGTGTGTGTGTGTGTGTGTGTGTGTGTGTGTGTGTGTGTGTGTTTGTGTGTCTGTGTCTGTGTTTGCACTATACGTTCCTGTTTAAAGAGATGAGTTTTCCAAACCATGCTAGTTCCTTTTCCAAATGATTTTGCTTTGTTATATAGGATACTTTAAATATAAAGCTAAAAGCTGGCACAGCGCTGACAACTGTTGCCTGTTTTTGAGCCTCTCCCTTCCCTTTATGAGCCATAGAGTTACATAATAATGCCATAGAATATTCACGTGTATTTTAATTGCAGAGAGGGATGCTCAGTTCTAGAATGTTAACAACCAGTATAGCTTCTGTGAGGGAAATGAAAGGGCAGATACTATGAAGACTATATACTATTGATAGAAAGGAGGGGAAGAAAGGTAGAGAGGTCAGATGTGCTGAATTTCACATATTGATTTAAATGGCTAGATCTAGTTTACTTGAGTTATCAATTTGCTAACATAGAAGAATTATCCATTTGTGAAAATATGAGGATCCTTATGTTGGATTGCATGTGGAATATTAATAATTATACAGTTAACTTTAGAAGTTCCTCTTATGATCTGGAGCCAAGCTCCAACCTTGGACTTTTTTTCTTGATACTTATCCTTTCCAACAATCTAGTCTGCCATAATAAGGAGCAAAGGTTTGATTTCTACCAAAAAGGGGCCTCTGTACAAAAGTATGACCTGTTGCCTTAGCAGAGCAGCTCAAGGTACAGTACATGGTTATTAGATTCCTAAGGCTATGTAACTAACTAGCACTCTTTTTCACACTGGGCTTCTTTTCAGTTTGCTCCTTGTTGCTCCTTTGCACACATGCTTAGGCCTACCATAGTCCCAGAATCGAGCATGGCTTTGGCCTAGAAAAGACAGGAGCCACTCCCAAGAGTGCACCGCGGCAGGCCAATACAAGCCGCGGCTTCCGCAGCTTCTGGTAAATGAGACGACCGCGTTGGCCAGCCATGGTACACTCTTGGGAGCAGCTCGTGTCTTTTCTAGGCCGAAGCCACGCTCGATTCCGGGACTATGGTAAGCCTACACATGCTTCCTTTCTCAGCATTCCTGAGAGGCTCGGCCGAAGGCAGGAGCCTCTTAGGAGCATAAACACACCACCAAAAGCGCTGTGTCAGAGCGGGGTTCCAGAGGTCCGAGTACCACTGACAGTCGACTGAAGTACCAGCACTGGTGGTACTAGAATCACTGGTTGAGAAACCCTGCTCTAGTATACAAAGGTCATGAAATGGCATTACAACATGTCCAAGATAAAATAAGATCAGAAACAACTGCTATCCTCTCTCTAAGATATTACCGAAGTATGGAGATAGTGCAATCCTATGCACTTCTACTCAGATGTAAGCCCCATTGAATTCAGTGGGACATTCCCAGGTAAGTGTGTGTAGGATTGCAGCATTAGGCTGCAATCTTATGCACTTTCCTGGGAGTAAGCTCCATTGAACACAGTGCGACTTAGTGCTAAGTAAACATGTACTATATAGTATAGGGTTGTACTGTTAGACGGCAACGATCCTATGCACACTAACCTGTGAGCAAGACCCACTGAACACACACTGTCAAATAAACATGCATACGTTTTCACTGCACAATAGGTTAAAATTTATGGATGGCTAGAGATTAAAAGTCTCTGATGATGAAGGAAAGAAGGAGTCAATAACCAGGAAGGAAAATAACCCAGAACCTCTGTCAAGATTAATCACAAGACAGTCTGCAGTGATTTAATGATGCATAGCTACTTGCATGGGGAAAAAAATCAAGAAAGTTGAATGCTAATTAATGACAAAACACAAGATAAGATGTGGATTGCACCTTTATCAATCACAGAGTGGTTCAAGAAACTGCATTTCTGAATAAATACAGGCAGCCCAATTCTATTGGGTGCTTACAACTGCAGATCTCCTTATCCGTGGCTGTAAGTGCTGGTGCAGCACTGCAAAAGGTGTTTATGCACTGCAGGACCACTGGCACAAATAGCTGGAGGCCTCGCTTGCATGCCAATGGCCCATCCAGGCCATGCTGGAGCAGGTAAGGGGGCAGCAGGGGTGGGTCATGGGCAGTTCGGGTAGGAGCGGGATGCAGGCTGGGCAGAAGGGGGTGGATCTTGGTGGCAGCAGTGCATGTTTGGGATCCTATCCCTCTTTCCCATCTCAGACCCGTGCCCTGAGTATCCTTGGACTTGCGCCTGATAAATAGCTGGCATAGGTCCGAGGAGACCCATTGGTGGCTAGGCAGCCTACCGGGAGGTAAGTATTTTTTTTTACTTACCTCTCGCAGGCCATCTGATCTCCCTCACCACCACCATCATAGGATGCAGTGTGCACTCCATTGGTACCACTACATCTTGTAAACAGGTGGGGGATAGGATTGAGGGGACTTTTGTGTCAATTTTGTGTCCTCAATTTGGCTTGCAAACTGCTTTGCTCTTTCTCTGCCACGATTGGTGGTAAGGTGAGAGTGACTTTTTTACAGGGCTTTTACTGAAGGCGTGTGGAAATAATATGTCTGTTTACAAATGTACGGGTTGAGTAGGGATGACAGCATTGCAGCAACTGGCACCCAAGCAGGCAGTGCTGGTCTGAAATCCAGCCACCATCTCTTCACCTACATCCACAATTGTAGTTCTCTCAGTCATGTTAATGCAAAACACTCCCTTCAAAATCCTGATTTCTCTTTCAGCTCCTTTAGCACTGCCACTCCAGATTCAGATCTGGCAAAGAGTTTTAACCCCTTACCCTTTTGCAAGAGAGTATGGCTCAAAGTTCATTCCACTATGTCTTCTGACAAAAAGCAGAGAAATTTATATGCCCCATCAATGATCATGCTATATCAAACCCTACCGGTAGGGTAGGGATACCAGTATCGCTACCATTCACATAACAGAGGGCACATGTCACAGAACCCTGTCTAGTTGTAGCTGAAGAGCATTTCCAATTTGAGTAAGCTTTATGCTCTCCATGAACCCCATGCTTATAGATGTGGTGCAGAGTTGGAACATTGGTCAAGCAGCACTAAGTGCTGTGACTTATTTATCGGACATGAGAACATAAGATGAACCTGGCAGGACTGGACTGAAAGTCCATTTAGACTAGCATTCTGTTTCCAACAATGGGCAGCCACATCCCTCTGGGAAGCTTCCAAGCCGTCCATGAAGACAACAGCCCTTCTTGTTTGTCCTCAGCACTTGGTTTCCTGAAATATTGCCTCTGTCCATGGAGGCTCCATTTTTCTTCTATTGCTAATTGTTGCTGATAGACCTATCTTTCATGAAAGTATCTCATCTTTTTAAAAAGGCATCTACATTCATTCATGAGTCATGACTATAATCATGTCCTGTGGGACTGAATGCTCCCAGTTATTTGTGCATTGTGTGAAGCACTTCCTTTTATTTGGCCAGAATCTACTGCCAATCGGTTTCGTTGGTGGCAGAGGGCTGGGTATTATGAAGAAGAGAAGAAACAAATCTCTATCCATTTTCTTCCTTTACAACATGAATAATACAGTATCTATTATAAACCTCTATTATGCTCCCAGTTGACTTATTCTTATTCTTATTCTCTAAACAAAAAGGCTCCAAATACTTTAGTCCTTCCTCATGGGGAAGGTGCTCCAATCCCTTGTGGCCCTTTTCTAGCTGTATGTTATCCAGAGATACAAGCTGGGTGGCTGAAGAGGATGGGGTATCTGAGCACATGTGGAGTGCATTTCTATTAATTTAGAATCATTGTAAGTACCCCAACAAATCTGCAGCTAAGGAGGAAGACATTCGGGGGGGGGGGTTGAAGTTGTTGCTTCAACAAGCAAATGTCAATTACCTTTGTATCAGCTAAGCCTGCACATACATAATAATAATAATAATAATAATATACAGTATTTATATACCGCCTTTCTTGGTCATTGGATTTCTCCTCTGACTTTAATCAGAGGTATGTGTGTATATATGTTTTTTAAATGGTGACTTTAAAAGAAAAAGAAAATGATCCCAGCAGAGTATTGATTAGCTTGGATAGAAAGAACTTGGATCAATTAGCTTGGTTAGAAAGAGCTCCAAATTAAATACTTGACTTGGGGATAAGATGGAAACAAGATTGATGGGGAAGGTGACACTGGACAACATTTTTTTTTACTTTTTGTGATTAAACCAAGTTACCTTTATGTTGTTTGGCCTGCTGAATGTGAAAATGGCCGTTAAAACACCAGATTAGCTCTAGTTTTGGGGGTACGGCATCGCCACCTCATAATGCGAGTCAAGCAGCTTCCTCGTGAGGAAGTCGACACCATGGCTTCCTCACGAGGAAGCTGCTTGACTCTCATTATGAGGTGGTGATGCTGTACCCCCAAACTAAAGCTAATAGGGCAAAAACGATGCCATTTTGTGAATCGGTGCCCCAAATATACCCATATGCAAGAATAGGTCTCACTTTTAAGAACGCAAAATGTTGTGTTGGCCTGTGTTATTGTTTCTTGTTGTTTTCTTGTGCTTGTAACAAAGGGAAAAGTAGGGTGGTCCAACCATCTATGCCAGTGTTTCTCAAACTGTGGGTCGGGACCCACTTGGTAGGTTGCGACCTGATTTCTGGTGGGTCCCAGGTGATGGAAAATCATATAATTGCCACAAGCCCTGAGGCTATTCAAAAATCAGAAAGCTGCTAATTGCCCTTCAAAGAGCTGAGCTCCTGCAGTTTGCAAGATAGCTGCTAATTACCCTGCAAACAGCTGAACTGCAGTTTGCAAGCTTGTGTAAATATAGGGAGATAAATGTTTGAGTGCCTCATAAAGCTAGCTGGGTCCCGATGGGGCGGGGAACCTTTTCCCTGGCGAGGGCCGTTTGAAATATTAGAAATTTGTGTGGCTGCCATTTTTATTTATTTAATTAATTTTTGCCCCCGCCCCCCATCGGCCTCCGGAAGCTCCGCGCTCACCGTCCGAAGCCGCCGCCGGGTCCGCTCGTCACCTCCGGCATACCATGCCGATGAGGGCAAGAGGGCAAGAAATGGCCAATGGCCTGGTGAGAAGGGGTCGAGGCGGCGGCCGGGGAGGACATGCAAAGGCCCTGTCCCGGCCTCCGGAGGTGACGCGCGGACCCGGCGGAGCCTCCAGGGGCCGGTTGGGTGGCCTCCCGGCAATCTCTCCGGGGGCCGGACCAGATGGCCTCGGGTGCCTGATCCGGCCATGGGGCCGGAGGTTCCCCACTGCTGCGATAGAGTGTCATTTTAAAAAGTGGGTCCCGGTGCTAAAACCACTGATCTATGCAGTTTCAGTAGAATACAGGGCACAGGTTTCTAACTTTTTTCAAGACGGGCCACATTCTCCACTAAATGCATCATTAAAATCATGCACATCAACTTTGAATAATACCCAACAGTTAGTGGGGCTTAGAGTTGACAGACTACAACCTAGAGAGTGCTTCTTTCCCTTTAAGACTGCACAGTTATTTCTAAAATTTATATCCCGCTGACATGGCTTTTAAAAGCCCTCTGGCAGTTTGCAAAGCATAAATTCAACGAAACAGCACATCACCCTACTAAAATCAAAAGCAAAGAGCGGCATTACCATAATAAAAATATTTAGAAGCCATCGTATATCCCCATCAAAACAAAAATCACAAAGGTGTGGGTGGTAATTAATTTCATGGAATGGTCTTTGCTAATCTCTGAGAAAGCATAACCGGGAGGGCTTGCTGAACTTCCCTGGAAAGATAGTTGCCTCATCCAGGCACTACCACTGAGAAAGTGGGGGAGTCAGATGCCACTGCTGTGTCTCCTGCCCTGGGCCTCCCTAGGTCACACACTGCTCATCTCCTCCCCCCCCCCACAACAAATGGGGAATGAATGACAAGACCCCAGAAGGAAGAAGATGACAAGTACCAGAATGGCAACCTCTCCCACCGCAAATGCAATATCGAAAGGAACATTTCTGGGTGTAGTGGTTTGGGAGTCAGACTTAGACCTGGAAGATCCAGGTTCAAATCCCTGCTCAGCCATGAAGCTTCCTGGGTGACCTTGGGCCAGTCACTATCTCTCAGCCCCACCTACCTCACAGGGTTGTTGTGAGGACAAAAAAAAGGAGGAAATATGTACACCACTCTGAGCTCCTTGGAGGAAGGGTGGTATAAAAATGTGAATAAATAAATAAACAAACAAACAAACAAACAAACAAACAAACTATGGGTTTTGTACAGGGCCGGGCCCCATGTTCCAGAAGAAATAAGGCACTCACTGTTTACAGCCCTCAAACAAGTACATTTCTCTATAGGGAAGAACACAACTCAGGGCCCAATCCTATCCAACTTTCCAGCACTTATGCAGCCGTGCCAATGGGGCGTGTGCTGCATCCTGCGGTGGGGGTGGGGGAGCCGTCACAGAGGCCTCCTCAATATAAGGGAATCTTTGTTCCCTTATCTCGGGGCTGCATTGTAGCTGCATTGGCACTGGAAAGTTGGATAGGATTGGGCCCTAAGCTAGCAGCTAAAAGGAACTTGAAAGAAAAGTCTAATGGTGGAGTCTAGTTCCATCCCGTAATAGAAGTTCTAGGACAGGTTTTGCTGTGTGCAGCGGGGTCCCAGGAGAGACCCCGAGGCTTCGTGGCCTGGGTCCGTAGGCCAAGTAACGCAGAGACAGAGTCCAAAACAAATTTGAAGTGCAAATATGCAAAGTTTATTGCTAGCAAATATCAAGCGCTTGAGATGCAGAGCTCTTAAGGAGAATCTGCACAAAGCAAGTGCAGAAATGACAGCAGTACATATAGTCTTCAGTAAAATGTCCCCCTCCTTGCAATGCCCACTTGTTCCTCCTACTTGTCACTCCCTTTGTTCCACCTTCTGTTTGCGGTTTGGGGTTTTTCCAGTAAATATGATTCTGCGAAAAATACTGTCCTAAGCAATCATGCTTTGATGGTCCTCTGTTGTCCTCCTTCCTCCCTCCCTTGGGGACCATGGGTACATCTTGCGGTTTCTGCTAAAGCAAGCTGTTGCAACTATGTGTAATTCTGCTATGCCAGGTGTCCCTTTGGGACTTTCCAGCTGAATTCAAAGCTGACTTCCCCTTTGACCTTTCTTTGTTCTAGAGGCTTAATATAGCTGTAGCTTCAAGGGCCTGTCTTTGGTTTGGCTCAGGCCTTTTAGTTTAAGCTAGTAAGGCCTGGTCCTCAGGTTTACGAGCCAAAGGGCTTGGACCTGGGCCCAAGTGTTGTATGTAAGGTGTGATGGCGGCTCGTGGAGCAGGCTGAGGAGCAGGCTGGATGGTGTGTTGCAGGTAGAGTTGTTCAGGGGGATTAATCCCTGTACTTGGGCCACTGCAGTTTGACATTTTGCAGGCTTCTTCAGAAGTGAACCACTAGAGCTCTTTCACTTTCTCCTGCTCCTATTCAGCTTATATGTACAGTGGCAGTTATTCCAACTGTACATATAAGCTGAAGAGGAGAAGGAGAGAGTGAAGGAGCTAGTGGTAAACTTCTGAAGAAGCCCGCCACAGTTAACGGGCGAAACGTCAAGCCTATCCAATTATAGTTGAACGGTTTAAAACTCGCAAAGAAAGGGGATATATGGGATTTTCAGCCATGTATATTTTGTTGAAGAAATAAAGTTTTTTTTAAAACTCATACAACACTTGTCTGTAGAAATTCCTATTAGTAAAGATACCTGTGACAAAGACAAGGTAGCAATATCCAGGACTATCCAAATCAGAACAAGAGAAAAAAGACTTTAGTCCTCTGCTTACGTTTCATCCCATGCTTGGGACTTTTTCAAAGCATACAAACCGGCAGCAACTGGCAAATGGTTTAAAACTCGAGAACACTGATGGATACTGATGGATACTGACCAAGAAAGCCTGAGCCACTACTTAGAAGTTCTAGGGTTTAACTGTTTAGTGGCCGTGTTACTATGGGGATTTCCAAGGAATTCAGGACAGAATAGTAAA
Organism: Plestiodon gilberti rubricaudatus; assembly: GCA_026170595.1. NCBI lineage: Eukaryota > Metazoa > Chordata > Lepidosauria > Squamata > Scincidae > Plestiodon > Plestiodon gilberti. Next base: position 121,570,893 of record JANXHW010000002.1, read on the forward strand.
GGACAACCTAAAAGAGGGAGGAATACAGTAGGAAGTGCAGCAGTAGCAAATTCTCCCAGCACCAATACAGTGTCAAAATAAAGGGATATCTCTGGGTATGCAACTTTCACCCAGCAGCTTTCTGGACTTCAGAAGAGCATGGCAAAGGGCAATCTAAAGCAAAGGAGGGAAAATGGAAACTTTTCCACCAAGGTGGAGAGAGCTTAGCTTTAAAAAAAAAAATCAGGCAGAGAGCTATATATAACAGAGCATGCATTTTATTTTATGTCTCAAATGTATATTCCGCTTACCCACCCACCCATTCCCTCCTGGTTCATGAGGCCATTTCACAATAAAAATGTCAAAGGGTGTATAGAAAAACCTGGGAATGGCACCAGAAAGGCACAATAAGGAAAGGTAAGCCGATCATCCCAGCTCTGACAATCAAGAGTTAAAGAAAGCCCCAGTGGCCTGCTGAGATCTGGTCTACACATGCTGAAGAATAAGATTGTAAAGAGATGGCAGAATGGACTGCACCATTCAGACTGGAGATGGGGGAAATCATGTTTTTTTCCCCATAATTCGTCCAAAATGAATTGGTAAAGACTAAGAAGCAGAGCCTAACTCTCTGGGCAGAGCCACCTGCTTGATCCAAGTTTCGTTTTTTTCCTCCCCACTAGCTCTGAAATAACCATCTGGTTAATTGTAAAATGGATGTGTCTTTCCTTGGGCAGGATTAGAACCCGCTCCAAGTAGCGGAGCATAACAGCAGTGGGGATGGAAACCCAGGCCTGCTAAGGATAACCGATTCAAACCTCATTATGCCAGGTGGCAACGACAAGACACCAGCCCTATCCTGACTGAGGAACTGAAGCCAAGAGCTTTCTCTCGTCTTGACTGCTTCAACCCCTTAGGTTCCACTTCCTTCCCAGACATGGTGATGGATGAACCCAGGGATCCTGGGTATCATTCGGCTTATGTGCGCATAGAGTTCAGTGGTAAAGCAATGTTTTGCATGCAGAAGGGCCCAGATCCAGTGTCTGGCATTTCCAATTAAAAGGGTAACAGGTGGCAAGGTTGGCAAAGACTATTGCCAGAGACAATGGGGAACAGCTAATAGCTGCATACATGAAATCATTTTATATGTGTATATATTATCCTGTGTGTGAGAGGGATCTCACAGCTGTTTTGGATGGTCAAGAGAAGACCAAGAGAGGAAATATGAATGAGATGTCATTCATCTCCTTACACTTATCAGTTTCAAATGAAGAGGGGAGATGAACATTCACTTGTGTGCATCTCCCCTTTGGGGCAAGACCGGGAAGCACTGGGACAGAAAGCACAAGCCACCTTGTATTTCCTCTCTTATATCCAAAGCAGCTATGAGATCTCCACGTGTGTGCTTGTGTAGCACTCACAGGTATGAGGTATCAAGACCATCCCAGAGGCTGTGTTAGCACCTCTACATTGCCAATACATTCCTACTGTATTCATATACTGTATCCAATACATTCCTACTGTATTGCCATTCAATTGCCAAATACATTCCTATCGTATTCCTCCCTATTTTAGGTTGCCTTTTACTATATTGTCCTGAACATCATGTGAGCATCCTTGCCCATGTGCTAGTATAGCTCAGTTTGGAGGAGTGAGTTATTTTGTCTACTTTGTGTTGCTTGCTATTTTATTCCAGATTGGTTATTACCAGTGTTTGGAAGTATGGAGAAGTATGAGATATAAGGCACTGGAGATATGTATGTAGTAGTCAAGGGCTAGAGTTGCTGCAGTTGGGACAAAGAGGTTCCAGGAATGAAGAAGTCATACTGTCACCAGAAATAGCCAATTAGATTAACATTTTTAAGATTTTGTTCATAGTCATGAGGACTAGAAACTTGCTCTTAAAAAAAATCCTGAAGAAATTATGCTTGTTGCTTATTGCTTGTTGCCTATTTTGCATGCTTTATACAGTTTCTGCTAAGTAAGCTCTTCAAATGCTGAAAGAAACCCCTTTCTTGACCAATGAAATTGTTGCATTCTGCCTTTGAAGGCTGTAACAATGTTGCCTTCACATTTTCAAGCCCGTGTTTGTAGCTATAAGGATGAGAAAACCAGCTTGGGTCCATTGTTTTAAGTTTTCCATTCTCAGTTTGCTCAATTCACCACCTGTTACCAAGCTTTGTACTCACACGATGTGATCACAGACCTGCCGAATTCATGTAATTGCTCAGTTTTGTGGTTTCGCTGTTTATTGCATCTGGCACAATTAGCCAGATGTGCTATTCACAACTACAGCAAAAACAGCTCTGGCTTTCCAGGGGGTACCACACTTTGGGCTGGCAGCGTTCACTGTCACTTTTCATCCAAAATGCCACCACAGCCAGCAGCCAGTTTATCAATCAGTAAGGGGAAAGTGACAGCCCAGAGATTAATCTCCATCTTACTAACTTCACTGCTGGAGAAGTAATGGCCTTGGGGGTCTCTCCTGTACTGAAGATGGAGCTGTCTGTGCCGAAGCTGCAGCTGCTGGGAGCTGACAGGTTGATTTGTATGGATCATAATTCAAGCTGGAGAGAGCTCCCATCCTCCCTCCCCCAGCTGCTCCCATGCCTTTGAAACAGAAATTGAATCTATTGGAAAATACTCATGGATCTTCCAGAAGAGAGGTGGTTGGGTTCAGGACCAAGGACAGCTCCTCAGTCCCTGAGAGGTGCTCTGCCTTGGATGGAGGCAGGCAAGCTGTCACAATGGGGAAAAGGCTTTTCATTTCTCATTTCAATTCATTTCCCATCTATTGAGATTTATAGGCAGAGCTGTGTGTGTCCTCTGCCAAATAAAATACAAGTTTCGCATCAAGGTGACCCAAATTCCGTGATTGGAATGCATGAAGCAAAGCCAGCGTGCCTGTATGTGCTTATTTTGCAAAAGTTACCCTGTGTCCTGGAAGCAGAAATTGAAATGATGGGCTAGAGGAGTGGAGGCTGGAGGAGTTCCCCCAGCTACTCACATGCATTGCTTTCCACAGGACTAGTCTATTGGAGAGATACAGTAGTATCTCCATCTACCCTGTGTGTGCGTGTTCGCATATGTGTGCATGATTTTTTTGCCCATTCCTCTAGACCTCTTCATCACCCTCACACATATTTACACCAGCATTCCCATATCAACTGGCCCAGCAATCGCCCCTATTGCTCCCAATGCATTTTTTTTCCACTCCTCCAATTCCCAGTGCCTCTAGGAAAGACACTGCACAAACCCTCAATCAGCAGACAATCCTCACTCCTCTGCATCGCCTATCATTTTTCTGGAACCATTTCCAAACAATCCCCCCCCCCCCGAAAAATAAACCCCGTCCTATGTCTTCATGGAGAAGCTACTTTGGAACCTAGTCCCTTTTAGAGGGATAAATAAAACGATTTGCTTTTCTTAAATGAAGCTTTTTTAAATTCTCTGCACATTAGAAATTCAGGTTGTGTCATTTTGGGAGACTCTGGAGTGAAATTATAATGTTGCTAAGGCCTGGAGAGTGGGGGGAAAAGACTCTGCAGGGATGAAAGGAAAGAAACTATATACATTTTGTGCTGTCTAGTGTTTTGTGCAGATTGGAAATACAAGGGGAAGTGTTGGATGTACAGTCCATGCACAGTTACATAAATAACATGGGATGGGGCATTTGAACGTTGGGCTGAACTTTGGGCTGAAACATACATTTTTTCCTCTATGGAGATATGCTGTTGGAAAATGTCAAATATGGAACATCTATCTTAATTTTCCAGTAAAGGTCCACAAGCAAGGTAACAAAGCCTGCTTTAGACATTACTAAAATGGTGCACTTGGTGTCAAAAGCAAGAAGAAACCATCCTCATGGGGGAAGCAATTTTTGTGAAGAGATACAAATGTGGCTTGAGTATTCTAGCATAAGCCTATGCATGTCTATTCAGAAGTAAGTTGCTCTGAGTTCAATGGAACTTACTCCCAGGTAAGTGTGTATAGGATTGCAGCTTTAACCATATCAGTAAATTCTGTGAGGTCTCCAATCAGACATGCAGGACTCTGTACAATGTTCTCTTGCTCATGTATAAAGGAAAAAAAAAGTCATTTAGGGTGTGTTTGGCATACTTGCAAATCACCATTCCATTCTCAGGTAAGAGTGAAAATATCTTACAAGTGGGGGAGATGATCTGAGGGTACCTTGACTGTCTCACAGCACACATGTATTTTTTCAGCCCTGGGGTGAACTCTGATAAAAATTTGTTTGCTTGTTTGTTTAAAATCAAGTATCTCCCACCTCTTTGTTTTAGATAGAATGCCCAGGTTAGGTTATATCATAGGTTAAAAACAACAATATAAAACATTGTTGGAATCCCCCTCTGATGCTGAATGTGTTATCCTGATAGTGGGCATCTATTGGCTAGCATTGTGACATCACCAACACATCTTTCTCCCATCCCCAAAGCAGCAACAATGGCAAGATTACAGTCTACAAATAGACTACAAACAGATAGTAGCTGGGAGCAATTTTTGGCAAGAAAATGGCACAAGAGACAGGGTTACTCTCTCTTGCATATTGCAGTTTTAATCTGGATCAGGCTCCCGTGCTGCTTTTTGTCAAAGATGATATGCTTCCAGGGGCTTAAGAATGCCTCTTACAGCACAGTCCTATGCATGTCTACTCAAAAGTAAGTCCCATTGTGTTCAATGGGGCTTACTCCCAGAAGGTGTACATAGGATTGCAGCCCCAATGACATAATCACTGTATTAGCTTGACCTTTTGAGTTGACTTGCTGGTGTATTTGTACCACTTGTCTCAGAGCCAAATTTATTCTGCAAATGCAGAGCTCATGGTGACTGCTCAAAAATACTATGTGTCATTCCCCTAGGATGGAGCAGAGGTACCATTTAGCTGTTACAGCTAATACTCACTGACACATGTATCAAGCCTGGTTTCCTCTGTCTTATAATGAGGAAGCAGCTGCCATGCATGTAGCTGTGTGTGTAGCATGCATGTAAAGGCATAAAGGGGGGCTTGTGCACCCAGTTTTTGCACTGTTGGGGGCACAGACAAGCAAATGAGGAATGTGTTCCTCTTCATGGAAAGCTGCTTTAAAGAAGTCCAACATAAAGGGTTGAATAGCCTCACACTCCATAGAGTAAAACTGTCAGAAGCACAAGGCAGGTATATCTATGTAACAAACATATAAATTACAGAGGTGCAGCAGGGGTGGCAAGCAAGCCACTGACTGCAAAATGAAGAGAGAATGGCGCAGGCAAGGCAGAAACCCCCAGTGCTCAGATCAGAACCCATGCACAGAATATTGCCCTACCAGCTACCACCATGAGGTCAATGCCAAATAACCTCCTGCCATATACTCTCCGAGAGTATAGTCCTTCCATCCTTAAAATGTCAGACTGACTGGGGGTTCCCAGTGTCGGTCTGACGTCTTCATTCTTGAAGCCTCCTTGCCCCAGTCTCATGGACTCTAGGCCCTGATAACTACACACTTATTTGGAAGGGTGGAATAGTTGGAAAACGAGCCCTTGTGCTACTGCCCCTCCTCTCTCTGTCATTTCTAACTTCTACTATAGGAGCAAGGGTGACGGACGGTTCTCCTCCTAAAGAGGCCATTGTTTAAAATTCCCGTTTAGCTTTTGCAAATCTGGCTGCTCTCCTTGACCCATTTTCCTCACAGCTGCAGTGGCTTGTGCTCTCTCTCCCCCCCCCCCCTCCATTGCTGGTTGCATGGGACTCTTGTTACATTAATTTTCCTCCAAATACTTCTCCCCCTCCGTCCCGGCCACAGTGTCTCGTTGTTGTATGGAAACGGATTTGTACATTCATAAGGATGACTTCATTCTACATATTCAGTACAGTCCCAAGCTAGAACCTATTGCTAAACCGGTAATCACCCTGGCCGCCTCCTGCAGGTTCTGTTCACAAGATCAGTCCCCTTAGGATAACAACCCTGATCTTGCTTCATCCTCTGCTTTCTTTATGCATTCCCAGGAGCAGGGCCAGCAAGATACCTCCTGGTGCATGAGGTGGCAACATGCATGCCCAATGTGCTCCCCCTTACTTGGTGATGCGACAGCCTCTGCCCCTCCTGCTCCCAGGACTGGGAAAGGAAGAGGAGGGCAGAGCAGAAGAGGAAGTATGGAGAGGATAGGACAGGGGTGAGCTAGACGACTGTTCTTCAACCTTGGGGATCGGGACCCCAATGGGGTCGCAAAACCTCCTTTGTGGGGTCGCGACAACTTATGGGAACCAAAATGGCTGCTGGGGGGGGGCAGTGGGGAACCTGCTGGGGGACTTCCACAGGGATTTCATCTGCCTCCTCCCCTCCTTCTTTTGATTTGGTAGGGGGCAGTGTGGGGAACCATGGTTTGGCTCTCCTGTTCCAGAATGACCCCGCCACTGGTGGTGTGGGCCGGGTAGGTTTGGCAGGGGGGTGTACACAGGGGTGGGGTGGGCGGATCAGGTCCCGAGAAGGAGTGGGATCAATGGTGGGCCCTGAGCCTCATACTTTATTAATTAATTTATTTATTGGGGTCGTGGCACAAAAAAGGTTGAAGACCCAGGCTGGGCTAGACAATCTCGGCTGCTTTACCTCATCCCTCTCCTCTCCTCAGTACTTCTGATCCATTTTTCCCCCTTCCTTTCCCAATCCAGGGAGCAGGAGGAGGAGCATCGGAGGTGAGTGGATGGATGGAGGTGGAGATGCGACTGCTGCCAATCTGCTGCCTGAGGCGACCAGCTCAGTTGGCCTCATGGAAGAGCCGTGTACACAGAGACTAAAGTAAGTGCACAGACCGTCAAAAGCCACTGTTGTTGTCAAGGGATTGGACTCAGCTCTTCCGTGATCCCCAAACCATAATATAAATAAGGAATGGACAAGGGGACCGTACTGAGTAGAAAAAACAGCAGCACCGCATCACATGCACAGGGCCGGCCCAGCCATGAGGCTGACTGAAGCAGCCAGTTCAAGCGGCAAGTTGGGGGAGAGCAAACTGACATGGGGTGTCCCACCACCCCTACATCTGCCCAGTGCCCCCCCTCCAGCCTACTGTCCACAGAGACATTTCAGTCAGCTATCTGAGGAAGATGTGGCAGCAACAGTGGTAGTGGGTGCATGCACATTTAAACTAGGCTTACTAGATCTCCAACCAGGACAGAGTGCTAGACCAGAGGTTCTCAACCTGTGGTACCGTACGGGTACCCCTAGGGGTACGCGGACCTCTTGCTGGGGGTACGCCAAGCCCTGCCCCTTATCTGCCCCATCAGCAGCTAATTAAGTGTTAATTAACATGGATTTTAAATTGTAATTTTCGGAGCCCTTCTGTCTCTCTGGTTTTGGGCTTATTTTTATACTTTGGAAAATGTACTTTGGTGGGGTGGGGGAGGGAGGAGCTGATTTTGGGAAGTGTGACTTGGAGAAAAAAAATGAGATCCTTGCATGTCTGTCTGTCTGTCTGTCACTCACTCACACTCACACACACAAACAGAGTTAAATAAGACATTTTTTCACATTTTAAATAGTTTTAGTACTTTTTATTTAACAACTGATTACCTAATTAATTAATTGAGTAATCCAATTAATTAGCAGTTAATTAGCAGGGGGTACTTTAGAAAATTGGACCATGATAGGGGGTACCCGGGCCTCCAAAGGTTGAGAACCCCTGCGCTAGACCTTTAGGAGAAGGAATGTGGGCAGGTGTAGCTTGTTAAACCCTAGAGCACAATCCTAGGCATTTCTACTCAGAAGCAAGCCCCATTGTGTTCAGTGGGGGCTTGCTTCTGAGTAGATATGCCTAGGATTGTGCTCTAAGGTTTAACAAGCTACACCTGCCCACATTCCTTCTCCTAAAGGTCTAGCACTCTGTCCCGGGAAGAAATCTGGTAAACCTAACTTAAGCTGTATTTTTCTTTTCTTTTTTAAAGGGGGAGTTACAAGCTAGCAGGGGCAGCCAATCCAGGTGACAGGGTCACTTAGACTGCTCCTGCACATAAACTTGCAAAGGAATCCTATCCATGTCTACTCAGAAGTCAGCCCAAATGAGTTCAAGGGGACTTACTCCCAGGATAAGTGTGCATAGGATTCCAGCCTTGGGAAATGAGTGGTACATGACTCTCAAAAGACACAGACCTAAAGTGTCGAATGTTGTCTCCTGTTTTCAAAAGTTGTGAAAGAGAGCGTTATATTCCTTAACAGTTAAATTGCACATATAGTCATAAATTGATCCAGGATCATGAGCAAAATGCTATGGCTCAAACATTCTGGGATTCGAATAAATAGTCCTACAGAGTTTGACACCCCACTCCCTGATCAACAGTAGTTGAAGACAGCACCCACAAAGGCTTTTACAAGGGCTGCCATTCTTTCAAAAGCCCCACTTGGCCCCACTTTTGACAAAACGAGGCTCAAACATTTGTCAGAGTGTTTCCATTTGGAGAAACGCCGAAGGATCCACACTTAAATCCAGGTTCAAACAAGGTCATATCATTGGATCAACCCTAGATCTCTTGGCACCTTTAAGAGTTGTAGGGCTTGGGAATTCCAGCAGATAACGTCTCAGAGGTTGTGCTGCTGCAGAGATTTGAAAAACTGCACCTTGCATGTCAGAAAAAAGCAATGTCAAATGCACACACACACACACACACACACACACACACACACACACACACACACACACACACACACACACACACCGGGTTAAAGGAATATAACATTGAGAGGTGTCGGCTAATTCTCCCCTGTCCATGTGGCTGGGATAGGGATGCTTGTTCTGTAATGGGCTGTCATGGCCCTGACTGAAGCCTGCCCATTGCTGATGAGTTCTGGCCTGCTGCTGGTATTTCTGCTGCCACATTCAATCTGTCTGCCCATTACTCAGGTGTCACGGCAATCAGATGAGATCTCCTGTCTGGGATGGAGGTCTGGACCATCGTAGGTAGGATTGACAGATATCTAGGCTCAGCCAGGATGGCATAAGGATTGACTGTCATATTCAAAGAACCATAAGAAGTGCGCAAAAAGAGGGTTTTGATCATTCTAGAATGACATGTTTTCATGCACCTTTGCATCGGGCTTGGGAGGCAGCATCACTCGGAGAGTTGTGGTCACCCAGTGGGCAGAACTATATGTGTCCTGCATGTCCTCCAAGGGTAAAATTCACACAGAGCATTGTGATTGGCAATTCCACAATGTGCTTTGTCACACTGACTGTCTTCTCTCACAGGCTGCTGTGCCTCTTCATTCCACTCTGATAACCACTGGTTTGAGAATCAGTAGGTGAGATTATGGCTCCCGTGTTTCTTTGCCTGGTTGCTCCCTGTTCAACAATCTGGTGGCTCAGGATGATAAATTTGTAACAAAGAGGTGGGACCATATGATGTCCATCAAGCCCACATGGAAGCCACTGATTTTGGCTTCCTCCTAATTCCTGCGGCGTGGGATTGTAGTTGCCCAGTGGTGTGAAAAAAGCATTCAGCCCATGCATGAAAAATATATTCCTCTCTAGTTAGCTAATTGATGGGCAAAAGAAAAGTCTCAGCCAGTATACAAGAGACTCAGGTTCTAGCACCTGGTGGTTAATCACTGAAAGTGGTTCTTGTCTTGAGAGCAACTTAAGTGACAGATATTGGTTTCACTACAAGATCAGTTTCCTTTGGATGAGAAAACACCAGGGAATTAGACAACCTGTGTAACAGCTTTTGTGTGATGTACAGGTTGAGCAAGCTTCGTGGAGGGGGGCACAGAAGCACATACACAGGTAGGCAGTGCTACTCCTAAGACAACAAAGTGTCCTGGAATCCCATTCCACACCACTGGCATTGCTCGAGGTGGGGCGGAACGATAAGTTTTGCACTGTGCTAGCCTCCATTTCTCCCTGGCACATCCCCCTCGCCGTCGGAGCTATTCAGGCAAAGGCAACGCGCAGTAGACTCCCTGCATGTTGCCTTCGCCGCACTGAATGGCTCCAACGGTGAGGGGGCAGGGCCGCCTCGTGCTGGGGAGTAAACGGAGATTAGCACAGTGCGGAAATTACCGTTCCGCCGCACCTCGAGTGACGCCACTGTTCCAAACCAAACTGCTTCTCCTTAGCTTCCCTTGCACACAATCTGCCTGGAGAACTGGTTCCAGTTTCCCTACAGATGGGTTCTGACTTGCATTCTAGCTCTTTTGAAGCTGTCTATTAGTGACTTTTTTGCCCCATCAACCAAACTGCACTAATCTGCCAGAGAGAACTATTTCCATTTTGTATAAAGAACAGTCTTTTACGGTCTCTTGGGTGAGAACAAACCTAGAGGATAAGTAAATCGTATTCTGTATGTTTGTCTCTGTAGAATAGGATTAGCACAGTCTCATAAAGATGTTAGCAGAGTCTGTAGGATGATCCTTCTTTAGCAGAAGATATCAGTGCAGAAGGATTAATATTTCATTTTACACAATCCATAGCTGGCTGGAATCTGGCTAATATTAAGCCTTGGCTAGTTTATTCATCAGTGGTCTAGAACATCTCCTAATTTGTGTCTACTTGTTCTCTCGACACTGCTGTGTGTGTGTGTGTGTGTGTGTGTGTGTGTGTGTGTGTGTGCATGCGCACATGGTGTTCCAGTGTGGAATTTGATGTGTGAATGAGTCTAGCATTAGAGTCAGGCTGTGACATAATAATCTCTAGGATGTGTTCTTTAAAGAGAGAATATATAAAATATTTTTTAAAATAAATAAATAAATAAGATGACCCATTCTCCTTCTCTGGAGTGATCGATGTAAACAAGAACAAGGAAAGCAGCTGCAGGCAGGCAATATGTTCTAGCAAGTTCTGCAGGAGACGGACAGTGCAAGCCTAGGCATGCCTACTCAGAAGTAAGCCCCGCTGAGTTTAATGGAGCTAACTTCCAGGTAAGTGTATACGATTATTGCAGCCTGAGAGTTGATTTGATTGGAGTCTGGAATGAGAGCTAAGGGTGAGAGCAAGTGCAGAGCTGAAGTACCTTGGGAGGCAAGGCAGCTCTCTACGAAAGTAAGCTTCTGTTGCTGGGAAGGGATGAAAGCTCTCCTATTTCTCTCCACCCAAGGCTCAGCCTGTATATCTGTCAATAAAGCAAATATTGCAAGGACACCATAAGCCTACCATCCTCTCTCCTCCAAAGGAAGTCAGAACTAGTCAGTGCTGCTGACCCAGAACACCCCCCCACACACACACACACTATTTTCCCCCACACACTATGACTATATATATAGTAAAGGTGACCCCTGACAATTAAGTCCAGTGCTCATCCCCATTTCAAAGCCGAAGAGCCAGCGTTGGCCGAAGACGCCTCCGTGGTCATGTGGCCGGCATGACTCTCCTTGCCGCAGCGCGTAGCATGCGGCTGGAACACGGAGCACAGTTTACCTTCCCACAAGCTGTACCTATTTATCTACTCGCATTAACGTGCTTTGGAACTGCTAGGTTGGCAGGAGCTGGCCAAGCAACGAGAGCTCACCCCGTTGCGGATTCGAACTGCCAACCTTTCGATCAACAGCTCATGGTTCAGCAGAGCAGAGCAGACAGGAGAGCGTTGCACCTTGCTAAAGAAAGGGCTCTACGCAACTGGGAACCTAGTGGAATCCCAGTTTCTGAGAGGTATTGTCCTTGTGGAGTGGGTTGTGTAGAAACATTATTACATATGTTTTTGTATTGCCCACTCCATGAGTCACCTCGCAAGCAACATCTAGGCCCTATATTAGTCAAGCTTCAGGGCTGGGCAGATCAGGAGGTAATACGTTACCTTTTATCGATGGAGATGGATGACGTAATGGAAAGATCGGCAGCCTTTGTTAATACAATCATTATATCACGTAAAGCTGATAGTATTCCCTACGATGTTTAAGCTGTAATTTTGTTGTGTTTGTAGTTCTGTTTGTTTTAGATGTTTGTAATATAAATATTATGTGTTATGTGTTAAGTGTTATATGTTATGTTTGTTTTTGTTTTGTTCTTATGCCAATAAAGGTTCCTATATGTGTGTGTGCCTTTTGTCTTTCTCAGGGAAATATTCACAATATTCAATTCCTTCATAAAGAAGCTCCATAAAACCACATCACAGAAAACTCAGTTGTCTGCACTGGGGCAATGACAGAGAGAAAGATCTGCCCCATTAGAACCTAGAGGTGAATTATTCCATGGAATTTGGGAGGGGTTACATTCCAAAGCAGTAAGATTCCCAGGTTGCAGTCCAGAAAATGTGGAATAGATTAAAACAAAGGTGGGAGGGTGTTTGCAAGAGGATCAGAGGAACAAAACATGACAGGATTGGGTTGTGTGTGTTACAAAGAGTGGCAAGCAAAAAACAAACCCCTGACCCAGATAACTGAGTACAGTACTCTTTCCCTACCTACCGGTATGTTGTTCCAGAGTCTGGATCCTTCACTCACTCACGGCACGATCCTCCTTAACTTTGCACCTGTGGAGCGTGCACTCCACAGGTGCAGGGTGCTGTAAACGCACTGTAAAGCGAGTTTTCAGCACCCAAGAAGTAAGGGTTGCTGGTGAGCAGGCCAGCAGCCCTTGCTCCACCTCCGGACTGACCCTGCAGCCGCCGGAGCAGGTGAGATTAGCACCAGCTGGTGGAGGGGGAGGGAGGGAGGGCCGGGAGGCGAGGGAGGGTGGCCGTTGGCAGCCCAGGTCGGGAGGGAGGGCCGGGAGGCGAGGGAGGGTGGCCGTTGGCAGCCCAGGTCGGGAGGGAGGGCCGGGAGGCGAGGGAGGGTGGCCGTTGGCAGCCCAGGTCGGGAGGGCAGGGATATCGGTGGCGAGATCATCCCCAGCCCTCTCCCGGCCTGGGCCACCCTTACCCCGCTGCCGCTCGAGAGATGACATACATCCGAGAAGGCCCATTGGGGCCTGGCAGCCCGACACCGGGGAAGGGGACGAACATCCACTTCTCCCAAGGAGTCCCCAGGCCACTCTGGAGCAGCCTGGGAAGGGCTCAGGATCCTGCGGCCGGACCCATGGGGCGGCCGTGGATCAGGCTGCCCATCAGCGAATGGGTGTGCCTTCTGAAAAAAATAGTAGTTGTTTTCAGCAACAAACCACACTAGGCATCCCTGTGTATCAGTGGCGTTGCGGCAACTGCATGCGGGAGGGGCAGCATACACAATGCCATCCCCCGTGACATCACCGCTGGACATGACTTCGCCACCACTGAAAACGTCATCACCCAAGCGCAGGGAGGGCCCAACTTCAAGCTGCCGCCCGTCCACTGTTTGCGACGGTGACGCTACCGCCGCTACCTATCCCACCGTCCATGCTGTGTGGTTGTCGCCGCCCGCCCCCTGCTTTGTCACACGCCCCTGCATGTCGCCCAGGGCGGGCCGCCCCCTGCCCAGGCGGCCCAACGCTTCTGCTGCTGATGTCATGGGTTTACCCAACTGGAGGATTTATGACCACCTGGGCACCCCTACCTGTCCCTTGACCTGCTCAGGTGAGCTAAGTGCCCAGTAACCTGGCACATGTCACTCTCAGCACGATGGCTGGCTAGGATTTGTTGTTTAAGTTCAACCAAGACATGAAAGTGAATCCACACACTGACCTGGCTGCTCTGACATCTGGTTCTCTCATGGAACAGCGCTGAATTCAAAGAGGCTCCTGCAGCAGGATGCCTTAGCAGCCTGGTTTAGGAGACTGAAGCATCACAGAAACCAGGGGAATCCACTGTTAAACTACTGGGAGTCAGAGAAACCTTTGCTGATCAAATGCATATCACACAGAGATCTACCACTAAATTCCATCCAACCCACCTTCTGCCTGACCTTGTTTTACATCATACGATACCAGCACACTTCGTTCTTTGCATTAGACATGATCCGGGCAGGACTGTGTTACAAGACCTGGGTCTGCTGCTGTCATGCACAGGCAGCCTTGATTGCTGCCTCATCTGCCTTTGATCTTCGTCTATGTTGCCCTCACCCTTAACTGTTCTTCTTCCTTGCCTTTGTGCAAAACCATCGCTTTGCCAATTTCCAATTTCTTGCAATTGTGCTAATCAGAGCCATTTTCACTGTGTGTGTATGTGGAGGGGCAGCGGGAGATTTTGCTGCAATTGGCTTCACTTTCTGTATAACTGTGCACAGAATCACACCACAGCCTTTTCTCTTTAGATTCTAATTGCCCCATTGGTTTTGATTTCTCTCTGTTCCTTGCTAAGTATGCTGGGCCCTAGGGGAAAAAAAAAAGACGTCTTTCCTGTGTCCAGAGCCAGTGGGGGGTAAAACTCACAATTTTTTCAACATCACCAGTTTCCCAAAGGGACTATTATGATAGTTTTGACTGAATAACATCTATCTTGTACTCCTCAGCTTCTCACCCCAGAAGGATTTTATCCCAGTTGGAATAGAATACCACTTGGGCACTTGATCTAAAATTAGACTCCAAGCAACAGGGAATCCTCATCTATCTTGTGAACAATTCTGTGGTTTAATGTATCTCCCTGCTAGGAACCTGCTGATCCTTCCTTTGCAGCTGAGTTTATCATGTCTCTAATCTGAATGAGGAGCTTCTGATGAGTCTTGCTACAGATTTGCTCAAGCAAGGCTGGTGTTTTGTCTTCCATATTCAAATCTTAAATATATAAGGATCGTTCTTGAGTGGCATGCAAGTACCTTCCAGTGGACCAAAAGCATTGGAGTGTTTTCATTTATCAGGCTTCCTGCAATCGCTATAGGGCTGAGTTTGTAAGACCATCGGCATTCATTCACACTCCCTTTTTACATGCGCAAGAAAAATATGAATTCCATTTCTGGAACAAAATTTCCCAACAGACTGATACAAAGATTAAATGTTATGCACTGAAAATGTAAATAGGTCTAAAGAATGATCCCATGCAAATCTCACTGCAGGGCCATTAAGCACACCTGCTCATCTAAATGCCATTCATTGAAGTGTCTCTTAGGCTGCAATCCTGTATGGACTTACTTGAGGCAAAGCCCCATTTAAACTCAGTGGGACTTACTTTTGCGTAAACACGCATAGGACTAACCAGTCAGTCAAACTGAGCAGATTCCAGTCATGGGGTGTGTTCACAGAACAGATTTTGGAGTCACTATATACATTCAACATATGGAATTGGTGGGGCACAACAGGACACCTGCCAGTCACAGCTGGTGAAAAAGGGGATGACTGACAAGCTGGCGGGGGGAACGGGCAGAGGAGTTGCACAGAATGATGGCTGCCTCTTTCCCTGATTCACTAGGACAGGGGTTCTCAACCTTTGGAGGCCCAGGTACCCCTTATCACAGTCCAATTTTCTGAAGTACCCCCTGGTAATTAACTGCTAATTAATTGGATTAATCAATTACTTAATTAGATAATTAATCGTTAAATAAAAAGTACTAAAACAATTTTAAATGTGAAAAATGTCTTATTTAACACTCTCTCACGAGAGAGAGAGAGAGAGAGAGAGAGAGAGAGAGAGAGAGAGAGAGATGGATGCAAGGATCTCTTTTTTTTCTCCAAGTCACACTTCCCAAAATCAGCTCCTCTCCCCCCCACCCCACCAAAGTACATTTTCCAAAGTACGAAAATAATCAGAGAGACAGATGGGCTCCAAAAATAATTACAATTTAAAATCCATGTTAATTAACACTTAATTAGCTGCTGATGGGGCAGATAAGGGGCAGTGCTTGGCATACCCCCAGCAAGAGGTTCGCGTACCCCTAGGGGTACCCGTACCACAGGTTGAGAACCTCTGCACTAGGAGATTTAAAGGGCAATGTGCCATGTGCAGCCAAGATCTGTCTGTGGGGTAAGGTGGCTATACACTGCTCATGGAAGCTCGGCCCTTTCAGTGCTGACCTGGAAGTCTTATTCATCAGCCTATCTGATTTTAGCAACTTTGAGGGGCTCGGAGTGTGATTGGAATAGCAGAGATAGAGGAGGTGCCTAACCCTTGAACATGCTCTCTTGAAACTGCTTTTCTCACTGCCAAAGAAAAGATGCATTGACCCAGTATCTTTTCCAGGTGGGAAATTTGGGGGCCAACCAGGGGAGCAGGTTAAGCACCCTACCTTGTTGTTGTTGTTGCTGCTGCTACTGCTCCATCAAATTCAGAGCATCCCCTGCCAGCTGTCTTAAATATCCACAAAGAGCGGTGGTCTTGTTTGACTGCACTTTCTGTGTCTATATTTTACTGCCCTTGCATTTGCAACTTCATTCTTAATAATGCCACTATAAGTCATTTTGTGCAATAGATTTTATCAGCTTATATCTATCAGTTCAGGGAGTGCTGCTGCTGCTGCTGCTGCTGCTGCTGCTGCTGCTGCTGTTTTCAGGGCTTGTTTGTGAGCCCTCCTTTTTCTTCTCACTTGCTTTTTTTCTCATTGCCCATACAAACATCTTTACAACCATACGGGCTTGTAAGGGGTTTGTTCTATTGCTTTTATCCTCCTGGGTGCATTTTTGCACCAGAGGAAAACATTGTCCAAGGCTTTGCAATGTCTTAACTTGCTGGCAAGGACTGATTCTTTTAATGGCCATCACTAGTGTATCATTAATTATACTGGGGAGATAGGCAACCCTGGATCCAGAGTCGTAAAATAGGCCACTCTGAAATTCTGAAACAATCAGGTGTCATGGGGAGGGAGTGAATTCTAGCTTCCTCAGGGATGTTCTGGGCATAAGGCCCTTTTTAAAAGAAAGCATGTGACCAACCAATCTAGGCAGTCTCTTGCGTAAAACGTGAGAGCAAACTCATGCTCCTGTATTAAATGAAGAATATATGCCATTGGTCCAAATAACCTGGTATCGTCTACGGCAGGGGTTCTCAACCTATGGTACACATACCCCTAGGGGTACACGGACCACTTGCTGGGGGTACACCAAGCCCTGCCCCTTATCTGCTCCATCAGCAGCTAATTAAGTGCTAATTAACATGGATTTTAAATTGTAATTATTTTTGGAGCCGGCAAGCTCCGCAGCGCATCAGTTACAGATCACAGCTGGTTGTTGGGAGACTCTATGCTGACTGGCAGGCGCTCCCCAGGATTTCAGACAAGAGTCTTTCCTAGCCCTACCAGGAGATGCCAGGGACTGAAGCGGGCACCTTCCACATGCAAACAATATTCTCTACCACTGATGTACAGCACATACATAGTCCTGTCCTGTCCTGTCCTGCTCACAAGGATCAGTCTTGTATTGATCCTATGTACCCATATATGTAGGCCAGCGGGTGGCGCAGTGGGTTAAACCGCTGAACCATGAGCTGTCGATCGAAAGGTCGGCAGTTCGAATCCGCAACGGGGTGAGCTCTCGTTGCTTGGCCAGCTCCTGCCAACCTAGCAGTTCCAAAGCATGTTAATGTGAGTAGATAAACAGGTACTGCTTGCGGGAAGGTAAACAGCGCTCCGTGTTCCAGCCGCATGCTACGCACTGCGGCAAGGAGAGCCATGTCGGCTACATGACCATGGAGGCGTCTTCGGACAACGCTGGCTCTTCGGCTTTGAAATGGGGATGAGCACCACACCCTAGAGTCGGACACGACTGGACTTAATTGTCAAGGGTCACCGTTACCTTTTTTTTACCCATATATACTTAAGTATCAATCAATCTCGTGGATAAGTCAAGGGCGCGTTTTAAGCCAAAAATTCATGGAATTCACTATGACCCATGGATAAGTCGAGGTCGAGGGTAAAACTTAGCGTTGTATGAAATTTTTTGAATTCTTTGAAAACGACTTACTGTATCAGTAATGGTTCTGACTCTGAGACAGCAATAGAAATTCTCCAAACAGGAAGAAAGGTGAAGGAGCTTATGGGAGTTGTAGGCTTTGTGAGGAGTACAGTTCTTCCATAGCAGCAGCCTTCACCAAGTCTACAACTCCCATAAGCTCCTTCACCTTTCTTCCTATTTGGAGAATAGCTCCGTTTCTGTGCTGCTTCAGAACAAGGTAAAATAGCTCAGCTTAAGAACACAAGTATAATCATTAATTATATGATCCTTGATCCTTGCTGGATCAGGCCAAAGGCCCATCTAGTCCAGCTTCCTGTATCTCAGTGGCCCCACCAGATGCTTCAGGGTGCACACAAGACAACAAGATATCTGTATCCTGTCGCCACTCCCTTGCACCTGGCATACAGAGAAAAGGTGACCCCTGACAATTAAGTCCAGTCGTGTCCGACTCTAGGACGTGGTGCTCATCCCCATTTCAAAGCCGAAGAGCCAGCGTTGTCCAAAGACGCCGCCTTGGTCATGTGGCCGGCATCACTCTCCTTGCCACAGTGCGTAGCATGCAGCTGGAACACGGAGCGCTGTTTACCTTCCCGCAAGCTGTACCTATTTATCTACTCGCATTAACATGCTTTGAAACTGCTAGGTTGGCAGGAGCTGACCAAGCAACGAGAGCTCACCCCATCGTGGATTCGAACTGCTGACCTTTCGATCGATAGCTCATGGTTCAGCGGTTTAACCCACTGCGCCACCCGCTGGAAACCTACTTCTAAAACCAGGAAGTTGCTTACAGCTTGTAACGTGTGATGCACTTTTCCTCCATAAATCTGACAAATCCCCTTTTAAAGGCATCTTGGCCAGGTGCCATCACCACATCCTGTGGCAAGGAGTTCCACAGATTAATTATATGCTGGGTGAAGAAATATTTTCTTTTGTCTGTTCTAACTCTCCCTCCACTCAATTTTAGTGCATGTCCCCTGGTTCTGGTGTTGTGTGAAAGGGAGAAGAACTTCCCTCTATCTACTCTCTCCATCCCATGCGTAATTTTATATGTCTCAATCATGTCCCTCCCCCGCCCTCAGGCGCCTTTTTTCTAGACTGAAGAGCCCCAAACACTGTAGCCTTTCCTCAAAAGGGAGGTGCTCCAGCCCAGGTTTTTTTTACCCACCCCATGCATCCCACTTCTCAGCCCGGTCCCCAACACCCACGTCAATGAGCAGCTGTTTGTAGAAGTCCCATATATAAGTCGAGCCAGGTTTTCAGTGTCAATTTTAAGGCATACATTTTTCAACTCATGCATGAGTATATACTGTATTTCAATGGGGCACATGGTCCAGAAGGCCAGAAGATCATAGTTGTTTATGGTGCTCACTACACTTAACCCACCTCTCTTTTTCCCCCTCAGCTTCTATCGGTGAATTTCAGGAAAGTGATCCTTTGGGGTGTGTCTGTGTGTGCTGCTGGCTCGGCAATACTCTGTTCCCGCATGGCCACAAGTCTCAGAAATAATCAGCATGCAAGAATGTAACCTGCTGCCTTTATCTGCTTTTGAATACAAATTTGACTAGGTCCTCAGCTTCGCTATGCACGGTAATAGCCCCCCCCCCCTTCGCAGCTAGCAATGCTGACAGAAGAGAGGGGAAGGCAGTGTGAGGTTTGTAAATATTCAAAGCCAGCCAGAGTTTCTCAGCAAATGTTTTGGGAAGGTGATCACCCTGTGAACTGGCACAGGTTCGGGAAAATGTGTTGAGCAAGCAACTTCTATTTTGGCTGTACAAAAACTGAAAGGTGCAGCTAAAAGATTCATGAAGGTCAAGGTAGATATCTTCCCCACAAGGCAAGGACCTGCTGTTGCTGAGAATGGAACACTAGTATCCTGGCTTCTCTGCACACTTGTCCAGGTTTTCAATCTGTTGTCATAGGAAGGGCCAGTTCAAACAACCAGTTGTGCTCTGTTTCCCAGATCGACTATGCGCACAGAAGTTCTCCTGTTTGCCTTAATTAATTAATCAATATATTCTCGACACGTCCCTTTTCAGAGGAGTTTCCAGTGTGTGTGATGCCAAGCACTGAAATAGCACAAAAAATAAAACGCAGGAATAAAACAGTCCAACTGAGAAATTAAAAGAGTGCAACCCAACATTCCCTCAGCCAAAAAGAGCAGCAGCATTAAGCATCAGATTCTTCAGGATCGCGTCGCAGTTACGGTATGTGGGATTCTAATATGGATTCCACACAGGCACATAAGCTAACTGAAATTGTGCATGTCCAGTTGCGGCTGTGTGAGCTTGACACAACCTCAGAGCGCATTTTTCAAGATCACCTAAGATCACAGACTTTATTGCAGTAATTTCCAAATAATACCAGGGCACTCTACAAGGTTACAAGAGAGAAATAAATTTAAGAAAAAAATTAAAAGTCTTCTGTGAGGCCAAAATATCCATTCGCAAAGTAGGATACCTGCTTCAACTCTGCATGATATGGGCAAGAGGCACTTTTTCCATTGGTGCTCCTCTTATATTTAGCAGTGGGGGAGTAACTGCCCCCCTTTCACCCCAGCACAGTCTCTTTTCTGGTGGCTGTTTGCTGGTGGTGTTCTGCATCTTTTTTTTTATTATTGTGAGCCCTTTTGGGACAGGGAGCCATTGAATCATTTGATTCTGTCTGTAAACCGCTTTGTGAACTTTTTGTTGAAAAGCGGTATATAAATACTGTTAATAATAATAATGATATACTGTTCTGACCTTGCCTTCTTGCAATCAGCCTCTATAGGGGTGAGTAATTCTACCATGTTTCTGAATTGGGTGTGAGTAGATCATTTAGTTCCTGCCTTTTCTGATGCAGAAATGTAGGAGACCTGCCTTTCCTGCCCTCAGAGGCAGCACACCACACCCAGAACAATGACTCAGGCGCAATCCAATCCTACTCACGCCACCGTTGTAACCAGTGGCACAGTGAAAACGGGAGGCCCCAGAATGGAAAGGGGATTCAAATCCCCTCCAAAAGGGGAATTCAAAGGGGATTTGAATCCCCTTTCCATTCTAGGGCCTCCTGTTTTTGCTGCGCCGCTGGTTACAACGGTGGCGTAAGTAGGATTAGATTGCGCCCTCATGCAGAATCATAGCGGAGTGGGCTCCTCTGAGCTCGGGTAGTTCATACACTTATTATACATTTTAAAAGTAAACATTTTCAGGTGTAAGAGTGAAGCATCCCTTCAATTCTATTTCCAGTAAAACACACCTGTGTTTTAGCTGCTAGAAGTCTAAGAAGTACTGCTTTAATGAATCTATTGTACTCACAATCAGGGCAGCAGGCTTATACGGCACAAGTAAGGGGCCAACGACACCTCACACTTAATATGTAGTTTGGCCCTGTGCTGTTCCTTTTTTTAAACTTAAGAAGTTGTGAAGGGGAGGTCAGGATTGGTACCGTAGCATGAGGGGAGGGGGTATGCCTTCATGCCACTACCCAAGAACGTACCTTAGTACCTGAAATTAACCCTGAACCACCATTACCTTCTAGTTCCAGCCATGTACATGTCTATAGGTTATTCCCAACGTTACCCATACCAATGTGATCGCATTTCTGTCCTACATCTCTCCCAGGAAACTCAGAGTGGTTTACATGCGGTTAACCAGCTTATCTTCAGAGCAACCCTGAGAGGTAGATTAGGCTGAGACACCACTTGCTCCAGGTTGCACAGTTAGTTTGTGACCAGGGGTAGGATTTTAACACAGCTGTCTTGACCACTGCAAATCCAACACTCTCCACTATACCACACTCGTTCACCATAACCATGCATCAAAAGTGTAGGGGAAGGGATGAATCACGATTTGATCAGCTATTGCTCACCACCAGGAACGTTCCTGGTCACAAAGCTAATAGAGGATAGTGGTAGTTCAGGGCAAATTCTGGCCTTGCCTCCTTCTGCACAGGACAACTGTGCAAGCCTATACATGCTTGCTCAGAAGTAAGTTTCATTGTGTTCAATGGGGCTTACTCTCAGGTAAGTGTGAATAGGATTGCAGCCTTAGAGACGTTCTTCAGAGTGCCATGAGTGCACAATGTGAACTGGGTTAGTCACCCTGGACCAGAGCCCTCAGGCTGAAGTCAATATTTTTTCCAAACGTGAAGGGGAAAGGGGTTCAGATGAGTTGCATAATGGCATCTTTCCATGGAAAAATGACTTTAGAAGAATGACAAAATAGGTTCTTGTTCTGAGCATTTGATCTGATCATTCTGGTTGTTCACAATCTCAAATGCCCCCAAGGCATTTAGGGTCAGATGTGCAATTTTTTCCAAGGGAAGTGTATTTTTTTCCTTGATTTTTTTTCAAGGGAAGTGTATGTTGTACAGCAGGGCTTGAGACCAGGAAGATTTCAGTACTCCTTAAAAATGAATCTCTGAGCCCTCTGGTCTGGCATGTTGGGACCATTGTGAATACTGGAGCAATCAGAACTTACAGACTTACACCCACTGGTGAATTTGAATTTTATGCAGCCATTTCTGTTTCGTTTCTTCTGTGTTGGGATGTACCATCTGATCTAGGCTTACCAGATCTCCAACCGGGACAGAGTGCTAGACCTTTAGGAGAAGGAATGTGGGCAGGTGTAGCTTGTTAAACTTTAGAGCACAATCCTAGGCATGTCTACTCAGAAGCAAGCCTCATTGTGTTCAATGGGGCTTGCTTCTGAGTAGACATGCCTAGGATTGTGCTCTGTGTGTTTAACAAGCTACACCTGCCCACATTCCTTCTCCTAAAGGTCTAGCACTCTGTCCTGGTTGGAGATCTGGTAACCCTAATCTGATCTGAGATGCAAGCTGAAACTGGGAGCCAGTGTAGGGGATGATGTTTCAGGAGGAAGCAGGCACAAGCCCCATTCAACCACGAAGCTCACTTTATGATCCTGGGAAGTCACTGTCTTTAAGTCTAATCTACCTCACACGGTTGTTGTGATGGAGAAATAGACATCTGTGTATGCCACTCTGCAGTGGTTAAATATGACCATATATTTAAATCTGTACACTTTTCAGCACTTTGTAAAAACTCAATTGTTGCTTTGGGTGGGTGATCTTAGTTGGCTTCTGCTCTTCAGTTTACTTTCTGCTTTATTGAGATGGTCATGTTTATTTTGCAATGTCTTGGTTGTGATTTTTTTTTAAAAAAATGTTCTATTATGTGATTGCTTTTTAATGTTTTCGTTCTCTGTACACCATCTTGGGCTGCCTCTGAGTAGGAAAGACAGGATGTAGGTTTTTAAATGGCCTTTTATTTAAGGCCATATAAGTAGGCTTACCAGATCGCCGACCGGGACGGAGCGACCTGCCCTTAAGGGGCGGGGCGCGGGGGGCCCAGAATGTGTCGCGTTCTGCCACCCCGCCCCTTAAGGGCAGGTCGCTCCGTCGCGGTCAGCAATCTGGTAAGCCTACTTATATGGCCTTAAATAAAGGCTTATATGGCCTTTTCCATCCAATCCTTAATACAGGTGTGATGGCTGGAGCACATATTACAGGTGGTGCACTTGGGATTGGGCATGAGATCTGTCCTCATGCACTTTGATTGGGGTTCAGCCCAGCAGCTGACAAACCTAGCAAATACTTCCCAGAGCAAAGTGAGAGGATACTTAGGGGGTGGCCAACCTTCCACCATGAGGGCCTCTGTGTTCTTAAGAGTTGTGTAGAAGACAGAATCTTGGCAGCTGCAAGTGCTGATGGTGCTGCTAAAGCAGCTGCACCTGCTGAAATGCACTCACCTATGCAGCCCTTAAAGGGCCAGAAGCATTCATGTTGATAGGTTGGCCACCCCTGCCTTAGCCTCTGCATTACCAAAGTTTCTAGGGTAGCTTCTTTTATAGTGGTAGGAGAGGCAAAGGCACTTCTGTGGACCTAGCCAGTTCTGCTTCCCAAGCAAAGCTGCTCAAGAAGGCGCATGAGGCAGACAAGAACAGTGTCGGCACGCTTCCTAGTGCTAAAGTAAAAGAAACACAGAAGACTTGGCCTTATTGCCTGATAAATGCACATTCGAGGATCATGACATTAGATCTTAGTCCACCAAGAACCTCAAATCCTGTGAGTGTTGGGCCACTAATCAATTTGATACAGGCTGTAAACCTATCCACATTTATCTGTCATTGTGCCTTCTGGTATGGGTGTGGAAAAGGCCGAGTCTCTTATCACTAGGCTTACCAGATCTCCAACTGGGACAAAGTGCTATACCTTTAGGAGAAGGAATGTGGGCAGGTGTAGCTTGTTAAACCCTTAGAGCACAATCCTAGGCATGTCTACTCAGAAGCAAGCCCCACTGAACACAATGGGGCTTGCTTCTGAGTAGACATGCCTAGGATTGTGCTTTAGGACTTAACAAGCTACACCTGCCCACATTCCTTCTCCTAAAGGTCTAGCACTTTGTCCCAGTTGGAGATCTGGTACGCCTACTTATTACCACCTAATTGCACATCTCCAGATGGATTATGCTTGAGATCAAGCAGCACGGCACCATTTGCATCACTGCAGTTTAAGCCCATTTGTGGAATGGCATGGTTAGCTTCTCCTCCTCCTCCTCAGAAAGTTGTTCTGGTTTCCATCCATCCTGATGGCCATCCACTCCTGTTGGATGGGCCTTCCAATGTTTTGTTGTGCTATTTGATTTTTAGACTGCTGTTAGCCCTTCTTCTGCCTTTGTTTCACTATCGAGTCATGCATAAAGTACAGCAAAAGAATAAGTAACATCACCTATTCAAAACAGGACGATTGCAGGGCAAAGAGGTTCCACGAACTGGCTGGCAGCTAATCCCACTTGTCAGGGGAACCAGTTGCTGAGGAAGAACCTATAGACACAGTGTGATGTAAACAGAGTATTGTGAGAGGGAATGAAAACCAGCGCGGAGTTGGTGGGAGCAGCAGAGATCCAACAATCCAACACTCACAGGCCCACACTGTGACTGCGTTGCAAACCTTTGTACCTAAACCATAATGTCTTGTTTTAAAAATGAGACATGGAGGCTCGAGGCAGGAAACTGGTCTGCAAACTGTTGCCCAAGGTGATAACTCTATGGTAAGGTCAGCCCTGTTATCTTCATGTGATGGAAGGCCACTAGAGCAAGAGACCATCACATGAAGATAAGACCATCTCTTAGAATCAGCAGCCGGCACAGCCTGTCAGTGACTTCCGAGTGCAGCCTCCCTGGCCGAATGATTCAAAGGATCAATTCAAAGGATCACAAGTAGCCAACCCTACCTAAACTTCCCTGCACCAATGCAGCAGTGCCAGCACAGGCTACGCTGCATCCCATGGGGGAGTTTAGCAGGTGGAAAGTCTCCTTGGGGTAAGGGGACAGTTGCATTTGTCCCCTTGCCCCAGAGAAAGTCTCACTGTGGGTCAACTTGGACCTGCACAAGCTATATAGCTGGCACAAGTCTATGTTGATCCATGTCGGTGGATCAGGCCTGGGAATGTCCTGTCCTATTTTGGCTCAGCACTAGTGCTGAATTACCAGAGAGGCCAACTTAGCCATGTATTTAAACGTGTCTGTCTGAAGCCAATACAAAATGGTGGGGAACACTGTGAGAGAAAGATACAACCTAGAATGCACTGGCGTCGCTAGAGGTGGGGCGGAACATGGTGATCCCGTCCACTCACCGTCGGAACCAGTCCAAGTGGAGAAGACAACGCGTAGGAGACTCCCTGCGTGTTGCCTTCACCGCTCGGACTGGTTCCGATGGCGAGTGGGCAGGGCCACCATGTAACAGAGGTACCACTATGCAAAACGTACCGTTACGCCCCACCTCTAGCGACGCCAGTGCTGGAATGTGTCCATAGCTGAGGAAACCATCCCAGTGGGAATGTGGCTTGGTTATGCTGTAATCCTATACACACTTTCCTGGGAGTAAACCCCAGTGAATACAATGGGACTCACTTCTGAGTAGACATGCCTAGGATTGCACTGTAAGTCTAGCTTTCTTCGGATCAGGCTTTCAACTACAACCAAGAGGTGTCCTTGCTAGGCAAGTCTCTCTAACACAGCCAGCTGATAAAAAGATGGCAAGTCAGTCACACGCTCTGAGGTTTAATACAGGTTGTTAGATGATACAGTAACACACAAACACACACACATATGCCCGGTTGGCACCACAGCCTGAGATACAAGGAGGAAGCATAAAAATGTAGGCATTTAGCACCAGAGAGTTTGAAGAGAGGTCAGTATCAAAGGCTGAGAGTAGGTCGCACAAGTGGGCACAGGTTTCATGTCTCTTTCCTATATCTACTCTCAGGGGCTTTGGGAAGCCCATCAGACCTGCAGGTACTTGGAATGTTGGGACCAATCTGAACTGCCTCCTCCTCCCATAGAGAGGGTATTAAGGGACAGGGATTACAGAATCACTGCCATATTTTATAGGCATCTGCCAAGAGAAAACAGAACCCGGAATCCTCCACCCTCTGTTCATGAAGATGGAGTAGCAGAGGGAGTCACTGCTCCCTCTCCCCCAAATGGTGATGACTGTAGGTTCACAGCTGGGATTTTTGTGGAGGACAAAAAAGGGAGGCAGGTTCAACTCCTTCCCAGCTCCCTTGATTTTGCAATGTGCTATGTGGGTACCATCCTGCACCAGAACAGGAACAGACAACAGATAGCGAATAATTATCACTGCTTGGAGTCTGTATTCCTGTGTGATGGATCCCTGTGTGAGTATCTGGTCTTTGCAGAGGGTAATGCCTCCCCTTCCCCCTACTGCTTGCAAGATATTTTACAGGGATGTGTCATATCTAGATAATCTGCTAATAGCTGGATTACCACGGCATGCCAAGATAGTATCTATGAATTGAACTGAATTCAATGGAGGCTCCAGTTCCCCTATGCTCAGTCCTTGAACCTTTAATCAGAATCCTGTTTTTTTGTAGTTGCCCATTAGTTTGGAAGTCAATGCTCTGTTTTGCCAGTTTCTCCTGTCTGTTTGCGGGCGGGTTGCCAGTCGGTTGGTCCTGAATTCCCAAGATGCTTCAGGCAAGATCATGATGCCCCTGTGCGCTTATTGGATAGATCAGCAGTGTGAGAAGCGGTCTCCATTGCCCCCATCCCTGCACATGGCCAATACCGGGCAGTCAGTCCAGTGCTTCACTAAGGTTGCATAATAGCACCATTTGTCAAGGCCGCAGAAAGGGAGGGCCCTGGCTCAGTCTGGGCCCTGCTCTGCTCCTCAAGAGTTACGGCCCCAAGGGACCTTGGCCGCATAAATAGAAGGCTGTCATCTGGTTAAATACAACGGCAGGTCATTGCAGGGCCGGCTCTTCTCTAGCACTGTATTCCCCCAGTGAAAGGTGGGGGAGTTTTAGCTCTCTCTTTCCCAGGGATGGTCCAAGAGTCTAGAGGGAGCTGCTCGTCTTTGAAGGACTCAGCCACTGAAGCAGACAGGTCCAAGCTCAAAGCCAAACTTCTGATTGGCTTCCCCGAAATCCTGAACAGCCACATCAGCCAATGGCAGCTGCTCCACACGTGGCGTCAGAATCTCCAGTACCGTCCGTTCCTGGCCTTTGCGTACCTGAGGGGGAGAGGAGACGAACATCAGAAGTGAGAACTCAGGGAACTAAAGAGGTGGGAAGACAGACAGGTGGACATATATAGGTGGACAGGTATAAAGAACGAGGAAATTGTGTGGCCAAGTTGGAAAAGTGTGTTGGTTAGCGATGTGGCCACATTGTGGGTGACACTTCAGTGAAGATGTTGAAGGACTGGGCAATGACATTGTTTTGCTGCAGACCTCAAGAATTCTTAGAGGCCAAAGGCAGTCAAAGAACCATAAAACTGTTGAGAATGACTAACGGTGGGCCAAGCAGGCAATGGTCCAGGGGCGCCCAGTGGCAGGGTAGCGTATATAAAACTCTGGAGATGGTCTAAAGTTACAGTCTATCTTACTTTAGTTTAAAGACTTGAGACTAAAGACAGTCTAAAAATATGAAAGATGCCTCCCCTGACACAGTATGTCAGCTGAGAGACAGGGATTGCAAGACGATGAAAATGAGGTGAATGGAAGGAAAGTCACTGATGGTATCTTGCCCTGGAGCCACAAAAACCTGGACAGCTTTGTCACTAGGCTGGAAGAGAGAAGAAAGCCATCTTGTCCCACTCCTTGCACCATCAGGATTCTGCCTTGAGATTTTGCCACGGGACCCTCCCTCCCCTCCCACAGTGTCCCACACACAAGATGCCCCAGCCAGCAAAGCAGACAGCTCCAGATGACTAAAACCAATGAGTCAAACCAAAAACTACGGGGAGTAAATTACGAATATTATAGACACACCACTGTGAAAATAGGATGTTGTCTGTACCTCCATCCTGCCCTTATAGTATTCAGGGGAGTAGATTCCAAGTAAAAAGGTTATAGGGGTGTGGGAAACCACCAAGCTTTATAACAATGTTCTAAGGATCACAGAGGTCGAGCTGGAAATGTACTACAAAAACATTGAGAGAGATGAGAAGGTGATTATGTTTGAGGAGCATGTGACCCTGCAAATGCTCCACCCATCCTAGAAACAGTATTAACAGTCACTCAAGCCAGAGTGAGCAACAATTGTGACATCATCAGCCAATGGACCAATCATTTTCCCTCTATCCTATCTGCAAGTCCCAGAATTCTAAAAATCAACTGCCAAACCACCTTAAGCCACAGAATACAACAGATGAGGCTAAAAAAAAAAAGAGGCTGGAAATTACATTTCAGCATGTCAGGCAGCTTTCACAAGCCCAGGACACCAGCCAGGTAAAAAGGTGACAGGCCTACAGGAAGCAGGGGTCAAGAGAATCAAATGTTGGTCAAATGCAGAGGGGGAAGGAGGAAGGGACTAATAGGCATCTTACCCACCCAGCTATAGGATATCTTTATGGCCACATTTCAATATACTGTATATTCCCATCATCTGGTGGGCATCTTGCTAGCAAATTCCTCCATTCCTGGGCTCAGTGTCCATAGTGACCCATCATTTGTGGGTCCTGGAGTCACGCCAAACTATTGTTTGCCAGTGATGAAGATACTCCATGAACATCAGACATTGGGACAGTCTTGTGGGAGAGGTATCAAGAAGCATATAGGAAGAGCAAGACAAGAGCATCAGAGCAGAAGGCAAATTCTTACCTGGCAGCCATCATACAGGGCACGGACAGGTGCTTCTGTGCTGTTGTGCATCAGCTCCACACTGTTGAAGGCCAAGAAACGCAAGGCCCGAGTGTGGCTGCTGGTGTCAGCCTCATACCAGGCAGCCATGTTTTGGCAGAGGAGGGTGAAGTTCTGATGAGCAATGGCACTGAGCAGGCGAAGAAACGTGAGCTGGGTTACCTGCACAGGATTGCCATCTGCATCCACGTAGGAGAACTGGAAGTCAGAAATAGGAGAACACAAGGAGCATAGTATAGTAGATGGATGGCAGAAAGGCCCACCCCATTCACAAACACACACACACACACACACACACACACACACACACACACACACACAACAGTCCCTGAATTAATTCCCCATCCTGGCATTAATTCTCTTAAAGCACTATTCCCATAGTGTGATGTGTGTGTGTGTGTGTGTGTGTGTGTGCCCCCCCCCCCAATATTTATAGGAAGATCATGCTGAAGGCCAATTAAAAAATACTCCCTATGTTTTTGAAGACAAGGGATTATTTTTCTGAGATAGGAAACATTTCCTTGGCACTGGGGTCAGATGAAAATTGATAGTTGATTTTAGTTACCCATGTGGAGGCTCTAAGTAAGTAATGGCCCAATTCTATGGGCCACTTACGGCAGTGAAGTAAGTCACGTTCCAACAGTGCAAATGTCGCACCACCATCACGCGTTATGGAACTAGCAGTGGAAACGGCCAGAGGCTCCATGCGTATGCCAGAACCGCCTGGATGGTCTTGCCAGTGCAGGTAAGGTGGTGGAGAGGGGGGCTTTTCATGGGTGGTTACACACAGTAACTTGAGAGTAAGTCCCACTAAGCTCAATGGGAGTTTTTGAAGAGACATGCCTAGATTGAACTATCAGGCTGCAATCCTACACACACTTTCCTCAGAGTATGTCCCATTGAACTTAATAGGACTAACCTATGAGTAGACATGCATAGGCTTGTGCAGTAAAGTAACCAGAAATTTTACATTTCACGGAATTCACTGGGAAGGGCAATCTATAGCTGCAGAGTTTAGTATATGGCATTTAGTATATTACTGAGATTCATGAGAATAATGCTTGCTCTTTGATAAGATCAATTTGAGCTAGTTGAAACTAGTGTACTTGTCTTTGGTGAACATTTTTGGTAGTACCAAAAAGCCTCCCTTTTCCTGGGTTATTTTTGGCACACTGCATTTAAGTTGCTCTCACCTTCACCTCCCTCAGCAATGTTCTCAACCAGCCAAATTGGACTGGCCGATTTGCATCATGTCATCATCCAGTTCATTACATAAACTATAAGCTGAAGGCATTGCCCAGCCCATGTGGCTAAATCAGGAAGGAAGAAAGAAAAAGAAGCCAGAGGAAACAGTGGGTCTAAACAGGGCTAAAAAGAAAGTGAATAGGTGCAAGGTCTAAAAAAAAAAAAAAAGAAGTATTTGGAGGAGCATTTCCACTTCACTGAAATAACGGTTTTCAACCCCATATTACGAAGTGGGGAATGTCAGGAGAAGCCGTAATTTATTTTAGACAGCTGAATTAATTCAAATACTCAAGGTGAAAGAAGGTTTTCATTATCTAAAATACAGCTAATTTAGCAGGTTAAACAAAGCTGAAGCCCACACCAAGATACTCAAAAGGCACCAATTCAAATCTGAAGCAAATGAGAAGTCACATTCTATTTGCAGAGTTGAAAAGCCCTGTTTGCTTTGGCTGATCGTCCTCCACGCAACTAGCGTTTTTGCACATGTAGACACTATGAGCATTTGGGTCTACAATTCATGACCCACCTCCTCACTGGGCATCCCTTGTCATTGCTGTAGCACTGCTACCCTTAGAACAACCCACAGAGAATAGCACCCAACTTGGTTAACGCTATCTAGTGGGTGTCTATTTGGGTTATAATCTTGACCATAAGAGACAGGAAGTAGCACTACATACCCTAACTAGACTGCTTCTCAAAATAAGAGGAAGCGACAAAAGGAGAATTCCTACCTTCTTGCCCCTTTTAAATGTGCTGTACCAACTTCCTGGTTGTTCCTTGCTCCAAGCGGCGAGTCGTACCTAGACACAGGGATGGCAAATCAGGTGTCTGCTGTTTCATGACTCTGAATTCAATTTCCTAAGCCAAAGAACATGTTTTCAATCTCTCACCCTAAGTTTCCCCCTACCAAACATGAGCAATGCTAGTAATGTGTTTGCACTAGGCAGGGTATAACCTCTGAGGTCACCGGAGTTCATTCTACTAATAGTGCCATTTCTGGTGCCACTGATGTAACAAGAAAAGGTAGAGAGGCACTCCTGTTGCCTGCTGTGAAAGCTCACGCAGGCGCTCACCAAAGTCTGAGCCTCTTCCTGTTTCCCCCATCCCCAGCTGTTAAGAACAAAGCTTGTTCCTCTCAGCATTTAGAGCAGGGGTGCACAACATACGGCCCGCGGGCCGCATGCGGCCCCCCTGACGATTTCCCGTGGCCCGCGAAGAAATCGGGGATCCCAGAGAGCGGGCGCTCTCTGGGATCCCCAAGTTCTTCGCGGGCCACGGGAAATCCTCCGTGCCCACTCTTTCATGGCAGTTGCCGCTCATTCTGCTCCTGACGCGGCTCATTCGGCTCCTGGCCGAATGCCAGGAGACTCCAGGCGGCGCATTGCTCGCCGCCAATCAGCTGAGTCTCCTGGCGTTCAGCCAAGAGCCGAATGAGCCGCGTCAGGAGCAGAATGAGCCGCGTCTGTGTTGTGCACCCCTGCTCTATGCATATGAAGTACAATGCAAGATCCCCCACATTAAATTAAAACCTCTAAACCTGCTTCCTTCTAATTAAAACTGCGCTCTGCTTGCTTGCGTCACGGCCAGGTTGCAGGGTAACAGTCGACCCCCGATTTTCGGCGGGAAGACGAAGAAAAAAAAAAAACGGTCCGCAGCGGTTTGCCGCCGAAATTCGGCGGCAAGCCGAGGATCTTAAAGTGACGGCTGGCAACAGCTCCTCCCGCCTTCCCCGTTGAGCTTCCAGCGAGGCCTGCTCCGCGGTCCTGGACGTCAGCGGGGCTCCGCTGCCTGCAGCAGCCGCTCTGCAGCCGCTCTACAGGGACACGCACACGGAACCGAGGCAGCCGGGCCCCGGCCGACCCCAAGCGGATCCAGCGCCTCCGCAGCCTCCGCAGGAAGGCGCCGCGCAACGTGCTCACCAGGATGCCCCGTAAGCTGGGTAGGGGAGAGGGAGCGGAGTTTGGGATTAACTCTAGGCAGGTGCCTTCTCGCCCTCTACGAGGTTCTGGGTAGGATCATCATGGGAGACACTGCACATGTTCAGAGGCACTCCTGTTATGTTATTATTTGAAAGGCAGCAGTTGAGCCGAGGTGTGACACGCATTTATGGAATTTGCGCTTGTATACCGCGTGTACTGCAGTGTGTGTGTGTGTGTGTGTGTGTGTATATATGTACTTGCACGTAGTAGAATACACCCAACGTGTCAGTGAGCTCTGACAGCTGCTTTTTATGTTCCTTTTCCGTGCGTAGCCATATTTTTAGGTTCTATAAATATAACATTTGATGTTCTAAAACACGTGTTTTAAAACTCCAGTTTGCTCTGTTTTTTGTGGTGGGAGAGGAAATGCGTTTTCCTTATGCGTTTCCCAGGGATCATCCATACATAGGCTTACCAGAGTTGTGGTATGGGAGAGAGAGTTTTGAGATATTTTTGGGATATTTTCATGGACACGCCCCCTGTGATGTCACTTCCTGAGGAAGTGACATCACGGTTTCTTGACACGCCCCCCCGTGCGGCCCCGAAGAAGTTTGGCCTATTCATTTTGGCCCCCGCCTACTTCCAAGTTGTGCACCCCTGATTTAGAGCCCTATCCTGCTCATTGCTCACAGAGGATTAGACTCTGGGGTCTAATGGACCACTAGGTGCATTTCTTGCAAATCATGCTAGACCAGGGCCCCAAAAGGATTGCCTTTCCCCTCACTTGCCTTGCCCAGGAACCTGCTAGCCACAGCGGTCACCTTATGAGGCTTTCCTGCATCACCCATCACCTTCGAAAGTACTGTTAGCAAGTATACATGAGAGGGCTTTTCTGTTGCAGCATCTGGATGGTGCAACTCCTATCTGTTTCCCTACTCTCCTGTAGGCCATGCAACATTGAATAAGGGAACTCAAAAAAGCAAGATGAGCCTGGCAAACAAATTCAAACAGACGCCTTGGGGAGACCCACACAAGTAAGACACAGAGGTCAACAGTCTCCCCCACGGTTGTTTCCCAGCAACTGCTATTCACAGACATCCTGCCTCAGACCCTGGAGGACTGAATCTTGACCACCTCTGAGTTAGACTGGATGCTGGAAACTGGATAATGAAGTAAAATGTTTACCAACCAAGCCTTTCTATAGTCCTTTTGATGCCGAAAGTACTTGGCAATCCTGATGAAATGAATCCAGTCTTTATATCTTGATTGTTCACAGCACCCTGCAGTCACAGCTTTTCCCCAACCAGCTACTTACTGCCTCAAATTTCTTGTCGGGGAATAAGCAGGTTTCGCCACCAGCGGTGAAGTTGCAGAAGACCCTGAAGGCATCTCGGCTGCAACCTTGGTTGGGATCGATCCAATATTCACCTGGAGATGGATGGAGAAGTGGGTGTCAGTGCAGAAGAGCCTGGTGGACCCCTGGAGAGTGAGAATAACCCCTCCATCACTACAGAAAGCTGAATACCGTTAGTAAAATAGGGACTTGGATTCACTACAAGTCCACGTGGCAAGAAACAGACCACAAGAGTCCTATGTGCTCACATACAGTTGCCCTGCCCTCTAATCACTATGAGCAGCATCCAGCTTCCCTCTCACTCACAGAATTAGGGTACATCTACACTAAACGCTTCCATTTGTTTTCCCAGCTTTCTCCAAGGAACCCTAGGACTGTAGCTGCGACAGTATGGTGGAGATTCTACCTTGCCAAGAATGCAGGGTAACTACATGAAACGAAGGAATTTGTTGGGAGAAACCATGACAGCTACAGCCATTTCCAAGTATCCCCGCTTGGAAGTAGATAGAGAATTGTGTGTTTGAATGCTCTCCTACAAGGACAAAACAAAAACCCTCCCTGCACACAGAAAAACACTGTGTCCGAAAGAACAACAGGCTGAATCCTTCTCTGTAATGTGCTAACAGCTAGTGTGTATGTTCATGAAGCTGCAAGGATTGGGGCAGGTGGGAATATAAGTTAGCACACATAAAGAAAACCTTCCTCCCAAGTTAGATCTGCAACAAATACAAACTCAGCCTCCCTCTAGGTCCTATTACATCGATTGCCTTTTATCTGGACTACAGTTTGTTCTCAGTCTCACCATCTGTGAGGTGGGGATGGCAAAACTGAAGCTCCTTGCAGACCCGAGCTGGACTTTCTGGGGTACCCAGTGGACATCGCATTTGCTCCACTTCATCGCGAAGAGAGCTCAGCACCGCCAGAACTTCTGACAAACCATCAGCATCAGGGTCAGTGTTCAGTTCTCCTGGCGCATCGCCCTGCTCTCCTAGCTCCCAGTCACGACGACTCTTACGGCCACTCTCCAGAGGCAGTGGGTCCTGTAGCTGAGCAGGGCGACCCTAAGGGGGAGGGAAGGGGACACAGAAAGAATGAGGAAGAGGAAAAAGTGGGCAGTGCTGGTCCAATGATCATCCCTCCTTCAGGCTCCTCTGCCATCACTTACTGGTGGCCCTGGAGGTCCTGGAAATCCTGGATCACCTCGTGGCCCTATGGGTCCCTGTAAGACAACAAATGAAAGTCTCAGCTCAAGTGGATGGTGTCTTCCACTGAAACTGTGTGGACAACGCCTAGGTCTGATTGATACGTCAAACCAATTTCTAGGCTGAACCACTTCAGACTCAGAGCCCAATCCTATTCATTCCCCCCCACCCCGCTGATGCAGTGGTGCCGAAAGGGCAGCCACTGCATCCTGTGCGGAGGAGGGGGGCGGCAGACCGGGAGGCTTCTGCAGGGCAAGGGGACGCTCAATCCCCTTACCCTGCATAAGGCTCACGACCGGCAATGGGTCTCCTTGAAGCTATGCTAGCAATTTAGCTAGCGTAACTCCGAGGAGAGGAAAGGGGCAGGGAGGCTGCAGGGAAGGGAGATATGATCCGGTGCGGGTCATCCACAGTGGCTCCTCCCCCTCCTGCAGCCTCCCCGCCCTCCATAATGCCTTTGTTACGCCTTCCCCCCCCCCCCCGTTCCACCCTCCCCCCCCCCCGGTTCACCATTGTCGGCGTGCGTCGGGGCATCCTCTGGCACGCCCGGGAAAGCAGGGGCCTTCCCGCCGGCATCCCCGGTAGCACAATGTTCAGCGCACTGTCGGGGAGGTGTGGACTGCTTTACGGAAGTTTGTGCCAGCGAGGGAGGCGTGCCGGCTATTGGGCGGCATGCATAAGATTGGGCTGTCAAGGTGTGGGCTCATGTGACTGAAGGGTCCTGCATACAATAAAACATTCTGCACATAAAACAATAGATTTGGGGGAGAATCCTTCCTCACATCTGGTTTTCAATGATGAGATTTGTCATGAGCACGTTCCCCGCCTTCTGTGGAAACCCGTCTTCCCCCCCCCCAAATGGCAGTACAGTACAGTACTCTGTTTAAACTAAGGTTGACCTAGAAAACAGCCTATCACACTCTCCATTCTGACCAGAGCTCTAGATCATGTCTCACATATAAAATTCCCCCTTTAAATGTATATTGGAATCCCGTGACTGTCCAGTTTCCCCAGAGGACAATAGCCTTTCACGGAAAACTTTCGGGACCCCATTGGGTTTAGGTCACACATCTATTCATTGGTCCAGGTCGCTCATCTGACGTGGGACCAAGAAATTTGGGCACCTGTTAATTTCAAATCACCCTATCAGAGCCTGGGGGACTAGGCTCCCTAAAATGAGATTTCTGTCTGGATGAGTCGAGAGTGCAAGATGTGTGTTGTGCCTTGCAAGATAACAGCCAAGCCAACATGAAAGCCATGATACTGTTCAAGTAGGAAAGAGTTAACTCTGAAGAAAATCTTTCCCTCCAGCGCCAGGAGAATGCTGAATTGTACATGGACTCTTGTTCAGGGGAATCCTAATTAGAATCTGCTCTTATTTTATTTTGAACTGTGCTTCTTGATCTCAAGTACAGAATCCGTTTGCCTGTTTTTCCCTTGTTCCATTTTAATCTCCAATAAACCTTTTCCTTTGATTTGATCTGATTAAAACTCACCTGCCCAGTGCTTTAACCTAAGAGCAACTGGCCTACCATCTTAGGTGCCTTGCTCAGACTTGCACACTACTCAGAGAAGGCTTGAGTGTGTGCATGATTATATGGTGATGATGTGGGTGAGAGAAACAAAGCAAGGAGGTCAGTCAAGATGCGCCTTGCCCTTCTCCCTCCTTAGGTAAATCAGAGTGAGGGCTGTTGCACATGTAGACATGCTGGTGGGCAGACAGACCCCCCCAGCTGGTTGAAGGGCTGATAATGTGACCCTGACCCCATATTGCTGGGGGTAGTGATCTATCGGATATATGCTATTCTGATATGATCTCAGGGTAGAGAGAAGCACCACATTTCTTGGAGAGGACCATGGTCCTTCTCAGAGCTACCTTTGAAATCGCCACAAAGTTTTGGGGAGTTTCTTTGTACTGGGGAGCATTCAGTCTGGAGTGGCAGAGTCCAGATGCAGGTCTATCACTGCAGTGATAACAGCAAGTCATAAAACCTGGTGAAGGGAGCTGAGCAAAATTTCCAGCCATCAAGCATAGGGCCTGTTCAATGACTAGCAAATTATAAAGGATCCATTAGCCGATATACAACTTTTGTTGCATATGTATAAGTGCATAGGCTACAGGAATCAGATTTTCCTGACACAGAACAAGAGTTCCTTTGGCACAGAAATTCAGAATTCTCTTTTAAGCAGATAGGCTTTGGCCTAAGTCCCCCTTCACTGCCCTTAGTAGAACTGGACTTACTTACCGGTGAGCCCTTGTTGCCTTTTTGCCCCAGAGGTCCCTAAAGAAATACAAAAAGGGAAGTTTGTGGGGCATTGTGTGTGGGAAGAGGATGGTGAGAAGGTATTGGAAGGGAGGAAGGGTATTCTGGGTATAAAGGGGGCTAAGAAAATACAGAGTGTGAGGGAGGAAACATGTGTGAGTGTGGTAGTCATCGGGGGTTGGAGTATTTATTTATTAAATTTATACGCTTTTCCATAACAGAGATGCCCAAAGCGGCAAATAATAAAATCAGAACAATTAAAAATAATAAAACCCAATTGACCAAAACATTTACTTCCATAAGAAGGAAAGGGAGAGCCATGTGAGCACAAGCAGACATGGGGCACTTTTAAGAAGAAATATAAGAGTCTGGTATCTGACAGCGTCAGGTGAGGGATGGTTAACATTGGGAGAAGGAAGCTGGGGACCACAAGCCTGTGCATCCCTTGAATTGTCATGTCTTGTCTTGGAAACTACCTAGCAGCTGAGCCAGTATGAAGTGGGGGAAGTACTTACTGAGAGGCCTGGTGATCCAGGTGGGCCTGGAGGGCCGATAGGTCCAAGGATTCCCTATTGGGGAGGAGGCAGATCATCAGCATTGAGTGTTCTGAGGGCTCTTCCCAGCCAGACTGCAAAGAGCCCCTTTTCACATCCTTGTTCTCTGCAACACCCCCCCCCCTTAACTGGAGTTTCCATCTACTCACAGGATCGCCCTTAGGGCCTGGTGTTCCCTGGTTCCCTGGCAGCCCCTGGTCACCTTTCTCACCCATCTCACCTGGGGGGCCAATCAACCCAATGAGTCCTGCATGGCCCTAGAGGGAAAGCAGACAAGCTTAAGAAGAAATCTCTCTCTCACACACAACCATGTAATATGATGCAATGGTGTGGGGGAGGGAAGGGGGGAACCTGGAAGACCACTGTGTATGGCCATGAATCACAGAAACACATGTGAAGGCATACTGAGTGTGCAGCGAACATTTGGAATTTCTTTCTCCAAAAGCAAGATAGAAATGTATTATTTATTTATTTATTCATTCACATTTTTATACCGCCCTTCCTCCAAGGAGCTCAGAGTGGTGTACATATTTCCTCCCCTCCTTTTTGTCCTCACAACAACCCTGTGAGGTAGGTGGGGCTGAGAGATAGTGACTGGCCCAAGGTCACCCAGGAAGCTTCGTGGCTGAGCGGGGATTTGAACCTGGATCTTCCAGGTCTAAGTCCGACTCCCAAACCACTACACCATCCTGGCTCTATATACCGTATATACCATATTTTTTGTACCGTATATACCGTATGTACCGTATTTTTTGCTCCATAAGACACACTCCCCCCCCCAAAAAAAATAGGGGGAAATGTCTGTGCGTCTTATGGAGCGAATACTGTAAAAAAGCTGGTCCTCTTACCCATTTTCACAGCACTTGGCCGCTTACCACGTTCTTGCTGTCCACCTCCTCTTCGTCCTGGGGGCCGGCTGCATCGCTGCCCCGCCGGGACTGCCCCCGGTCAGTAGCAGCTCGAAGACGCAGCACCTTCGCTTCTTCTCCAAGCAAGACGCGAGCCTCCCAGACACTGAGACGCTGGACGTGACTGCAAAGCTCTCCGGAAAACGTCCGAGAACTTGGGCGTTTCTGGAGAGCTTGCAGTCGCGTTCAGTGCCTGCGCAAAGTTCCCAGACCCTGGATGCGACTTTAAAGCTCTCCGGAAACATCCGAGTTACTCCGATGGGAACCTGGGAACTTCGCACAGGCACTGAATACGACTGCAAGCTCTCCGCAAACATTGAAGTAACTCTGACGTTTCTGGAGAGCTTTAAAGTCGCATCCAGGGTCTGGGAGCTTCATGCAGGCGCTGGACACGACTGCAAGCTCTCCGGAAATGCCCGAGTTCTTGGACGTTTTCCGGAGAGCTTTGCAGTTGCATCAGCGTCTCAGCGTCTGGGAGGCTCGCATGTTGCTTGTAGAAGAAGCGAAGGTGCTGCGTCTTCGAGCTGCTGACCGGGGGCAGTCCCGGCGGGGCCGCGATGCAGTCGGCCCCAGGGACAAAGAAGAGGTGGACAGCAAGAATGCGGTAAGCGGCCAAGCGCCGCGAAAACGAGTAAAAGTAAGAATTAAGGTCCGGTGCGTGTTATGGAGCGAAAAATACGGTAAATCTGTAACCCACTCCAACCTTGATTAGTGAGCAGAACTAACTTGTAACATACATATCGTAAGTATAAAAATAATTTCTGGATCATGGTCTGTTATTTCTGTGAAGACAGATCAGCTTTAGGCCTGGTCTTAAAGTGAGTTAAACCGCTGAACCATGAGCTGTCGATCGAAAGGTCGGCAGTTTGAATCCGCGACGGGGTGAGGTCTCGTTGCTTGGCCAGCTCCTGCCAACCTAGCAGTTCCAAAGCATGTTAATGTGA
This sequence comes from Plestiodon gilberti rubricaudatus, assembly GCA_026170595.1. Taxonomy (NCBI): domain Eukaryota; kingdom Metazoa; phylum Chordata; class Lepidosauria; order Squamata; family Scincidae; genus Plestiodon; species Plestiodon gilberti. Next base: position 121,610,128 of record JANXHW010000002.1, read on the forward strand.
GTAGATAAATAGGTACCGCTTGCGGGAAGGTAAACAGCGCTCCACGTTCCAGCCGCATGCTACGCGCTGCGGCAAGGAGAGTCATGCCGGCCACATGACCACGGAGGCGTACTCGGACAACGCTGGCTCTTCGGCTTTGAAATGGGGATGAGCACCACACCTTAAGAGTCGGACACGACTGGACTTAATTGTCAGGGGTCACCTTTACCTTTTTACACACGCATCATAACAAAGCAGGTATGAGATGATAAATAGTACTCCTGACTTGGTAAAATCTCGAGGCTTCTCTACATAACAACAAACAGTCCCCTGCCAGTAGAAAACTAACACATCAGGGACTGGACTGGGCTAGAACCTCTCCCTGAGGAGCTAGTTTTTATTTGCAGGGTTTTAAAAAAAAGTAGAGGTAGTCTTCAAAATGGCACCCCTCACCTGCAGCCTGAAGTGGTACAGTCCACTTTGTTGCCTTAGGATTCTTCTACGACCCCATTCCTCTATATGTGTAAACCAGGGCTTAGCCCCCTTGGAAGACAGGCATTTTATGCTGATAGAGAATTTGCCTATTGCTGCAAAGTGGGTTCATAGCTTTGCTTGAGATTTGAAAACAAAAGTATCAGAGAACAAAGCTCACTGATTCTCATGACCAATTGACACCAATGTTTTTCACTTGTTGTAGTGAACCTGAATGCCAACTTGATCTTGTGAGAATGTCTAAACATGACCCTGGGGTAGATCTGCATAACTAGTAATCCATCACTAAAGCTTTTGATCCAGTGAAAAGATAAGTGGAGATTAGACGATGCAGAAAACAAAAATAGGAAACATTTCCAGTACAGTGGGTAACAAATCAGGGTTGTAATGTAAAAGTTTGAGCCTCATCCTCCTACCAGATAGTAGAGACTACCTGCACTTACCTTCTCTCCCTTGTAGCCAGGATCACCCTTGAGGCCTGGGAGTCCAGTGGGCCCCTGTGAGTTGGGGAAGAATTGAGTCAGCAGGTCATTTGGATTTTGATCAGCACAGGACACAACCCAATTATGCAAAGGAGCAGGATTTAAGATGACTGAGAAATGTTTATTTTGCTATGACTAAAGGCTGATTCAATCTCCTGGCTTTAGAAGTAGGTTCTCTCTGTGTCAGGTGCAGGGGAGTGACAACAGGAAACAGGTTATCTTGTTGGCTGTGTACTCCTTGAGGCATCTGGTGGGGCCACTGTGAGATACAGGAAGCTGGACTAGATGGGCCTTTGGCCTGATCCAGCAGGGCTTTTTTTATGTTCTATTCACAAGTACATTCAGGGATCCACAAATTTTGACTGGCCGCCTTGAGTTCAGGGACAACCACCTGCTTCCCCCTCTGGAGATAGAAAAGCCCGTATACATTGTTCCTGCAATTGTACTGCATTCTGGAGGAGCTTAAGAGTGTTTTGAAAGGAAAGTGAAACTGTGGGGATGATCCCCACCGCACCCTCCAACTTCAAGAAAGACGTCTGGGGCTTTTTCTTTTTGCTTTGGCTCACAAGTCTTCAGCACCCAGAGCCAAAACAAGAAGCTCCAACCTTTCCCTCCAGCTTGGAGCCGAGGAGAGTGGCAGAGATATTTCCCATCATTACGTTGCACTTGGGAGGAGCTTCAAGCACCTCAGAAGCACAGTGCAACTTCAGTGACTATCCCTACATCTTTCTCCAGCGCCGATCTAAAGAAAAAGACTGGAGCTCTGCTTGTCACTATGGTGAATGGAATTGTGGACCTCTCAGTTCATCACTATATGATATACATAATAATATTATAATAAAGAATCCTATGAAGATATCTCTGAGACTCCCAGGATCTTGGCTAGATCCTGAATTGCCGATAACCAGCCCAGCATAGGCTGTGATGAAGTATAACAACAACAATAGTGGTAGTGGTTGTATATAGCACCATCTATGCACACAGCATTTTACCCACTTGACGATTCACTGCTGAATGCATGAAGTGCTTGCACTGAACAATATAGCATTTGAGATGATGTGGAAGTCCCATCTTCAGAGTTTGTGATGGCGGTTTCACACATGCAAGTTGTCAGTTCACGACAGCCGTCCATGTCTGAATGCAGCCTGAACCAGTCTTGTGGTCTGGCTTAATAACTGCTCAGTGATTCTGCCTGAGCAGCTGCTTCTCCCCCTCCCTTTCTGGACACATGGATGCACATGCTCATATTGTTTGTAGCATCGCTTAGGAAACCTTACTCCACAGCTGAAGTACGCTGTGCAGGAACATCTACAACACTGTCTGCCACAAAACAAATACCCATCCTAAACATAGGCTGCAAGCCTACCCACTGTAATCTGGGAGTAAACCCCACTAAACATAGTGGGACTTCCTTCTGAGTAAATGTGCATAAAATTGTGCTGTGAGTTGAACCTGAAGGAAGAAGGAAGAGGCTGGCTGGAGGCTCAATCAAAGAGTAGCAAGGAACTAGAAGTCTGTCTTATAAGAAGGAGGGTTGTAATGTTATCTGACAAACGCCTCTGTCATGGCCACAAATGGACTCTGTTTTCTACTGCACTCACCATAGGCCCTGGTGGCCCTGCCTGACCTGGTGCTCCCAGCAGCCCTTGTTCACCCTATGGGAGAAAGAAAGTGCGAAGTTAGTGACAATAGGGAGAGGGCATTACCGGGGTGGGGGGGTGGGGTGGGGGGAAGGTCATCACATTCCCCTGAGCAAACCTGTGGAATGGGAGAGGCAGGGGGAGAGGAATACTGAAAAGCCAAACGTGTGTAATTAAAGCAGATAAGGAATAATTAACACACAGAAATCTCTGTATAAAGGCTGTAATCTAAAGGCGCAGTGTGTGTGTGCATGCGTGCGTATGCAGGGAAAGGAACTGTATACACAGCTGGCGCTTTCTTTACTGTTTTCACTGCTTCAGTTCCTGCAGCTGGCAACATGAGCTGCTTTTCAAACAAGACACGGCTCTCTTACTTGTGCATCTACTGAATCACAGCCTGTGGTGAAAATCCCCGATTCCCCCCTATTTATTTTTTACCAGTTTCGGACCTTCCCAGCACCTCAGAGGCTTTTGTGTGATGCCTCACCTTCCCAAAGGGGCTGCTTAGTCATTCAAAGACAGGAGCCATGTTTGCCCTATTGGGGTGTTGTTGTTTAAGCATCTTCCTCCTCCTCCTCCCTCAACAAACTGGTAAACAAAGGACCTGGCACTGAGCCAGTGCATTGGACTGTTAAGCCCACCTGATCTCCCTGAGAGGGAAATTCAAGGGGTTCATGTGACTCCAGTATCCAATCCTACAAATACAGGAGAGTTCATGCCCGCAGGTGTCAGGAAGTAATGGGGTCACACACCCAGCACCCGTCTGCACATTTGCCTAGGTCTGACATCAGCAGGAGCATCGGATGCTCCATGGGAGGTCACTCAGCCATCTGCATAAGAGTGGGCTCAAGGTCTAGGGCACTGGAATAGCATATGTGGGGTACGGAAAGTACCCAGAGAAGTTACGTCCAGTTTTTCTTTGCCACTTGCATTTTAACCTCCTTGCGAACCTTCGCTGCCGCCGCCTCCTCCCCCCCCCCTTTTTCGTAGTTTATGAATCTTGTTTTTCATTCTTGCATATCACCCTCCATTGCTTTGATATAGTACAGCCTTTAAGAAACTTCTTGTATTTTTACTGTTTTACCTGCCTGGTCTCAATCCGCTCAGAATGGAGTTTATTGTCACATTAGATTGTCACACTCCACTACTATTTGGCTTTTTAGGAGAAACCCCTTGACTATTGGGGTTCTCAGCCTGTGGGTGCCTCTATCCCCTGGGCAATTCCCTGTCATAAGGTTTGGGGATGACATCTGAGGTTCTGGGAGACACAAGGGGGACCAAACACCACTGCTGATGACTTTAATGCTTTATTATTAAAGCAGGAGATGTTGCTTAATGTTTTATTATTATGATTTATTTTATTTACTTATTTTAAAAAATATATACCCTGCCTTATCCCGTGCCAAAGCAAATGCCCAAGGCAGCTTACATCCTCAAAGATAAAAAGTACAATCATATAAAAATACATAAAATAAGTTAAAACAATAAAATCCACCTGGGGGACGGGGACAATATAGAACAGAGAAACAGCGAAGCAAAACAACTTGAGAGAGACCCAGAAGTCAGACATTTATTATTATTACTACTATTTATTATTATTGTGACACTGGGGTTCTCCCACTTTCCTTACAATAAAATCCCAAGAAACTCTTCCCACCCCCAATATATGCAGATGGTCTTCCGCCTATAATAATAATAATAATAATAATAATAATAATAATAATAATAATAATCCAAGATAAAGGGTTTATGGGTCCAATAGCCATGTTTATAGTTAAAGCCAAAATTGCAATTAAAAACAAGTTAAAACACAGATTATCCAGGCTACAGGAAGATGTCAAATTAGTAACACTCGATAAATAGTTTAAAATTACAGGCAGTATTATTCCAACGTTTCGTCCTTGGTCTGAGGACTTTTTCTAGGAGAAAATTGATTTTCACAGCTATGCTGTTTTTTCTCCTAGAAAAAGTCCTCAGACCAAGGACGAAACGTTGGAATAATACTGCCTGTAATTTTAAACTATTTATCGAGTGTTACTAATTTGACATCTTCCTGTAGCCTGGATAATCTGTGTTTTAACTTGTTTAATTTTAAATAGTTTAATTTTAAACTATTTATCCAGTGTTACTAATTTGACATCTTCCTGTAGCCTGGATAATCTGTGTTTTAACTTGTTTTTAATTGCAATTTTGGCTTTAACTATAAACATGGCTATTACACCCATAAACCCTTTATCTTGGAAAATTATCTCTGGCCATGAAAGTTTTCTGATAGCATTAGGAAGATATTTTCTAATTTCCATCCTCCATCTACCTGCCAGTAGTTTAAAAAACCATTGCCTTCTCTCCTCCCTTTTGTGGAAATGTTGAACAGTAGCTCCCACTCCCTTTCTGATATATTTTCAAACATATGAAAAATGTTGCCCCCCTTCCTGTCATGATGTTTTGAGTTTAGTATTTTTTACAACCAGTGGGAAGTCATTAAGAGGTTCCCCACCACCCTTTATCAGTACCCCAGCCATTGGATAATGAGTGAAGGCACTCACTGCTGGGCCAGGAATCCCACGTAGACCTTCTGGGCCAGGACGGCCGGGGGGCCCCTGAGGGCCCACAGGTCCCATCTTCCCTGCGGGTCCTTCTGTGCCAGGCTCCCCCTGAGTACAGAAAGCGAGTTAAACACATTACAACTGAAAACAGGGATGCTCAATTAATGCAAGTGTCTAGTTCAGGTTTCTGGTGAATTAGATATCTAAGCTCTCAAGTAACTGACTTTGAAAAACACAAACATTTTGCACAATCCTGTCTGTGGACTGCGCCGGCAGACTGCATGCTTTTTTTGTGAGCATTTTGCAACAGCGTAGAGGTCTGCCACACTAGCGTGAAGGCCCCGCGCACACCGGTGGCCAGTACAACACCTGCCAGAGCAGATAAGTCTAGCACAGGTCCCCGGGAGGGCGTGGAGGGGTGGAATGGAGTGGGGGAGGGTGGCGACGGAGCAGGGGGTGGGCAGAACAGGCCCGGGACAGGGGTGGGATCAGTAGTGCTGGCACACGTCGTATCCCATCCCCCTTCCCGGGCCTGATCTACCGACATGGATCAACTTGGACTTGCGCCAGCGATATAGCTGGCACAGGTCTGAGTTGACCCATGGCAGTATCTGGGGCTTTCCCCAGGACAAGGGGATAAATGCCCCTTACCCCAGGGAGGCCTTCCACCTGCGGGATACAGCGTAGCCCCCGCTGGGGCCGCTTCATCAGCGTGGGGGAATTTAGCTAGAATTGGGCTGTTAATTTGCCTAGCCCTGCCTCTTGAGTTGAGGGACAAAATTATCTTATTGCAAGGATGCCTTCCACCACCAAATGAGAATATCGGTGCTAGAACAGATGGAATACAGGGGCGAGAGGAGAGCTTCAACGGGAATTAATAAAAATTATCAACACCCCACCACTAGATCCTAGGAGAAGATTTTGCTAGAAGCAGTATCCTCTCTTACCTTGGTCCCTTTCTCACCCTGCCGACCTTCACGGCCAACTGGTCCAACAGATCCCTAGAATAGAGGAAGAACATCATTGCACAACACATTCTGATGATACGTAGTTCTCATTCTTTTACACTTCCTCTCTCTTCTAGAGAAGGATTCCAGTTTTGTTCAGTTCCATTTACGTAAAAAAGTAAAAAGTTAAATTTGTTCTAGCCACAAGTCATTGCAAAAATTACTCACACTATCAATTAAAAAAGCACATAAGTCAAATCAAGTACCACTCAAATCTATAAACACATAACCAGCTCCAGACTCTAAATGCATGCACATAATCAGAAAGAGCGCACTGTAAGATCAAAGTAACACCATAACGTTCTTCCAAAAGTACACAGATTGGCACAAGTATTGAAAATGGTCCATAAAACCATTAAGGATATCAGAATCCACATACATTTGCTTAGATTTAGTCAAGGCCAGTACAAACATCATTACTTTTTGAGTGATCTTTTGCTTATGTAAATGGTATTTGTAGGTTTGACCAGGGCTCTCATTCTTTCGGCAGTTCTGGAACAAAACTGTCTCTTACAGAGCAGGTCATGGAACAGCAAAAGAAGTAATGCAGCATATCCCCACTCTTATCTAACCTGCATACACAAAACTGCATACAGCAATACCTCGCACTTTCATCTGGTTAGGGACCAGAGCATGGATGAAAGTCAAATGAATTTCAAAGCATAGCCTGATTTAGCTTGCACATTTATTCTGGCCAGCAAAAAACACACGTGAGAATCTGTGCGAAATTTAAACGAACAGAAATAAGAGAAAAATAAACATAACATCGACGAGCATCGTGGAAGGTTAGATGAAATCGGACGAAAGAGGAAAGAACGTGGACAAAATTTGAAATGTGGTTATAATAGAAAATGATTGAAAGAGCAAAGCAATGAAAGTCACGTGGATGAAAGTCAAGGTATTGCTGTACCATATGTTGTGCTGACGAATCTGCCATCTAAAACTGCAGGCGGCACTAGCTGAAACCTGAGAAATGCAAAGCTCTTCCTTGGTGGAAACTTGCTTATGGAAATGTGATCGTTCTCCACATCTCATGGTTGCAGGTAATCGCTGAGTTCCAGGGCTAAGGCCAACACTGAAAATTTTTGTTGGGTACATACGTCCTTCAGTCTACTCCCAAATTCTGCTATGACTGCCTTACTGCAGACATCAGAAAAGTAATGAACTGACAACCGACACTGATGTATCATATGAACAGTCTTCTGAGATCAAATACTGTATTAAAAAAAGAGCAAATACGAAGACCTTGCCAAAGACAAGCGCTTATTCCCAGTCTGGACCCAGATCTGTCTTGGCAAGCAAATCTGAAACTCTACACTAGCTTATAGAGCTCTATGATAAGAACCTCCAATTTCTGTGATTACAAGAAGTTAACTCACATATATTAGTTGGCAAGTCTCTGGTTTGAATTTTTTTCTCATGAACTAGCAAAGGCTCTTTTGGTGGATCTGTGCAGGTCAGTTGTGTTCTGGCATAAACGTCTGAAGTCCAACACACCCACACATTTGCCCTACATTTCAAGCATTTCGCTGAGATTGCCCACAGCTGTTCAGGGGAGTGTGGGTTTGTGTGTGTGTGTGTGTGTGTGTTTGTGTGTTCTTTTTTTTTTGAAACCATGAGAGCTAGGAACATGTTTCTGAAAACAACAGATTGCTTGATTGTTTACACTGAAATAATGCCTCTGCATTCCACAGAGCTCCCTACCAAACAAGTATACAAGTAGCTACAACCAAAACCTCACATTCTTAAAATACGATGGCATCTGATTAAAAAAGATAACATCTGAACTGCAGTGTAATGACGATGTGCAACTTCTCGGACTTCCTTCTCCCTTTGTCTTTTGGGATGGCAGCCCCAACTTACCCTCTTTCCTGGTGACCCAGGAGGACCTGGCTCCCCAGAAGCTCCAGGAGGTCCCTGAAAATCAGAGCACAGATTATTTCTAACCATCCAGATATATATATATATATTTCTGGCCATGTTTTATAATGAGGAAAGAAACTCTCAATCTACATAGTGCACCACTGCATGAACGTGGCTCGCCACATGCAAGAGTTGCCACATGAATGCAAGGGGCCTCTATGTGTGCACCAGACCCAAGAAATATTATACAGTAAATGGTACTAAATACAGATGGCTCAGCCTTTCCACACCACAATGGTTTTGATGGAGTTCAGCATCTCCAGTTTTGGATTTCTTGTGTCAGTTGCTGCAAGCATAGCTACACTATAAACATATTGGTTTTATATGAAGCGTAATACTGTATTTTCCCCAAAGAATTTTGGGAACTGCATTCTGGTAAGGAGACTGAGAATTCTGGTCTTGCTCCCTATCCTCTTCCTCAAGGAGCTACAGTTCCCAGGATTATCTGGGGAGAGGGAATAATAGTCAAACCAGTTTAGAGTAAATACACTCTATATGTGTCTTAATGCTATAGAAGTGCCTTTTGGGTACTGGAAAAGTTGTTTTTTAAATCTAAATAATGAGAACAAAGATCATGAAAGGAGGATGGGGGATTGCTCCCCAAAATGTGTGCCTGCCATACTCACAGGTAGTCCAGGATCCCCCATGTCACCTTTCTCACCAGAAGTTCCATCCAGACCCTGGAAAGAAGGAGGACAAAGGTTAGTATCAGAGTCTACGCATTCTTACCTGGAGAACAGTTGTTTCAACTCCAGGGGGATAACACCGTAAGCAGGGGTGTATTAACCCACGGCCGGGCCCCTAGGCTTTCAGGTATTTCGGGCCCTCTCCAGCACTTCAATCTTTCACCCCACTACAGCTGACAACAAATTATTATCGAATAGAAAATTTAACAATATACAGTGAAAGGACGTTTACTGATTATTATGTCGCTGACTGTGATCCATAACTGGGACACTGATGGGCGACGCGGGCCCCTGTCCCTGCGGGGCCCCTCGGTTGAAGCGTAGTCAGCCTTATGGATAATACATCCCTAACCATAAGTTGGCATTCTTGCACTGCTTTGGCTGGAGCACCAGCTGCATCCTACCTTGAGTCAGTCAGACCTAATTATGATTGTTCATGCACTGGTGTTATTACTATACTGCACTCTATGGGGGATTGCCCTTGAAAACCAATTATTTTATTAATTGTATTAATTTTATTATTTTATTTTATTATTTATTTTATTTTGCTGTCTATTTTAATATGTTGTGAGCCGCCTTGAGTGCCTCCCCTGCAGGAGGGGAGAAGCAGGATTTATTTATATTTTAAATAAAATAAACAAATACAGTAAACAAACAAACAAGTAGCTGTTGAAACTGCCACTTGAATATCCCTTTAGAAAATGAAGGTCTTAATGTACTGAACTGAGCAGTCAATATTTAACGTTGACTACCTTAACATTAACAAACACTTCTTCTTAGTTTCTCAACAAGTTTTCTAAGAATATCTCTTCAAAAGTTCCATCTGAAAAGTGAAAAAAAAGTTCTGAACTCAAAAACTTGAATTCGAACTCTGAAATCTGGGAAATGTGCCAATTTTTTTTCCAGGTGTAGCTACATTGCCCTACAAGTCTGGATTGTGAAAATGCCCCACCGTTCATTATGAAACTATGAATGTTATTCATTTATTACATATGCATTCCTTCCTTCTTCAGGGTGGCATTTGTGGAATGATCCTACTTTATCCCCACAACAGCCCTGTGAAGTAGGCCATGTTGAGAGAGAGAGAGAGAGAGAGAGAGAGAGAGAGAGAGAGAGAAGCTGCCTTAAAAACCACCCAAGCTAGGATTTAAACTTGAGCTTCCCTGATCCAAGGCAACTGCTTCCTTTAATAAGTATCTTACTGTTTATGTGATCACTTGTGTGATCAGCCAAGCCAGAAGCACCTAGCCTTGCCAGAAATTATAGCCTTTCTTTCAGCTCATTAAAGCCTTGATTCACCACTTGATTCTCTTCAAAAGAGAAACAACAACACTTATAAACAAACCCAGATGTTGAAGTCTGTTCAAGCGTTGTTATCCTCCTAGGGTAAGCACGAGGGCAAAAAGGCCCTTAAGTTATGTGCAGATCAGTATAATCCTGGATATGCTCCAAAATGCAGGATCTGGGCAGACTTTCAAAACCCCCCCCCCCCATGTTGAGATTTGACTTTTCGTCCAAAACTGGAAAACTGAGAAGTGCTGGCTTGGAGGCCTTTCTCGTGCTCTTCCCCCACTGAACCAATATCCCTTTCTCAAAGCCAAAAATAAAACCTGTCCAGGGGCTCAATGAAAGACTAATACTCACAGGGGGGCCAGGGTCGCCAGATGGGCCAGGGTCACCAGGAAAACCTATTGGACCCTGTGATGGAAGAACAGGAACAATGAGAACCACATAGCCCAAGACACACACCCTCGGAAAACACCTGTTCTCCAGAAGCCAAACACCACTCTGCTTCTGCCCAAATTGTGGAGTGTCTCCGCTTATCTGTATTCTGGGCTTCTCCAGACTCCAGGGGGGACCCTACAGGTTGCTGAGGAAGGATACTAGTCAATGAATATTCCTGTCTCGGATTGTACTGCCTTGTGGTGAAGAGCTGGAATAAAACTGCCTTTGGGGCTCTTCCAGTTTCTTTGCCAAGTTTCTTTTAGTCATAACTCTGTTCTGTAGGCTTCCATTGTGTTTGCTCTGTTGCAGGGTAGACACCAGGTTCAGGGGGGGGGGCTTGGGCAAAGCGCTGTGCTAGTCTCCCCCCCCCCCCAGTGTGCTCTCCTCTGAATATGTAAACTAACTGCTCCCCTGAAGCCAGAAAACAGTGAGTGGACATCTTCTTTCCTCAGTGCTGCTGAGGAGAATTACTTGTCTACCCATTCTCAGCCACAAAGGACAAGGGCAGGATGGATACTCTCTTTCCTCAGTGGCATCGAAGAAAGCATCTGTCCATCCCACCTCTTGGAGGCTGAGAAAGGGGACTGATGGTTGTCTCCTTCCCTCAGTACAACTAGGGGAAGAAACCACCCATGCACTCCCTCAGAGAGACGACAGAGCAACTTGCTCAGTGGGGCGAGTTGCTCTGTTATAATCTCCTCACATTGCCCTTCACATTTGTGAATGGGCTTTCTGAAGGCCTCTGCATCTTCACAGGGCCCTTTGAGGAAGCCCATTTGCAGATGCAACGGGCAGGAGAAGGCAGCAACAGAGGGACACGCTCAACTGAGCACATCACTCTGCCCCACATAAAGGTGAATATGGGGGGGGGGGGTTCAGGGTGGGCCCTTACGAGCTTGTGGGCCCTTCAGCCAATGCCCAACCTGGATGACCTCTGACACCACCCCTGTTCTGTTGATCTGAAATGGGATGATGGGATCTTTTTTCTTGGACATTATAGACCTAGGCTGGAGTGTCTTCTTTACAGCCTTCTTTAGCAACCTGAGGTTATACAAGAAATATGCTTTCAAATAGGGAATATGAGCTGGAAGTCCTCACCACTTTCAAATTTAGAAGCCAATAACTCACCAGGTTCCCTTTGGACCCATCTTCTCCTGGTGGACCTTTTTTTCCAGGGGGTCCTGCAGCTCCTGACTGGCCAGAGTCTCCCTTTTCACCTATATCGCCCTTCACCCCCTGTGAATGTGCGCATGCACACACATGCACATGCACACACAGAGAGAGAGAGAGAGAGAGAGAGAGAGAGAGAGAGAGATTGGTCACAATCCCCTTGGAACAGACTTTGAAAAAGCAGGCAAGCTCATTTCATCCTAGGGAGAGTTTCACATCTCTGCTTCAGAGCCAATTTAGCCAAGTGACTCATAGCTTCAGGGATTTTATCCAACTTTAAGGAGAGAGTGGATTAAACAGACAAACTCTAGTCTAGAAGAAATGGTGCAGGAGTACTGCATTTCCCCCAGCTTCTCTCTAAAGCTTGGAAACTCACCGGCCGTCCTGGCTCCCCTGGAGGTCCTGGGTCCCCTGCTTCACCTGGTTCACCCTATGTGATGAGAGAGAAACAGAGAATGAACCCCAGCCCAGCTGTGCTGGCTGCCTCTTCAGTTCCTACCTGGAGCCTGTTTCCAATGCCTGCAATTTAACCCCAGAAAATGCATACTGGGGTATTAAAATACCTATCAGTATAGTCTATTAAGAGATATCCCAAATCCCAGGACCTAATGGCACCTTTCCCAGATGTTACTACTTTTATTATAAAGAGATATATGAAGAAGAGTTTGTAAGAGAAAGAGTCTATAAAGAAATATAGACTCTCATCTATCTATTCGACATGTTGGTCCTCACTCAGAGGAGCGGAACACATCCATCACTTAGGTGTATGTGGCCAGGTCACATTTATAGCTAGAATTACAGAGGAACGTAGCTTCTGACCTACATCAAATTAATCACTGGGAAAAATCACACAGAAAAGTACACCTGAGCATGTGCAGAGTTTGTAACCCTCATAATGGTGTACCCAGAGCTCACTCTCTCACAACTTGCATTAAGGATGTGGGGCTTCCAAGTCAGAATATGATTGTAGCCCCAGACAAACTTCAGCCCTAGTGAAACTCACTGCATAAAGTAAGCACAGCCATTATGTTTCCTGCTGAGCCAGAGTAAGCTTTTCCTATCCCCCAGGTTGTGGAAAGTTCCCACAGCCCCTAACATCCCCCTGGTTCTCCCTCCACAGGTCAGCAGGCAACACACAGCTATGGAATAGATGCACAAGCCTCTTCATGGCTCCAAATCCAAATTAGGCCATCTCTGCCTCTAAACTCTCTGTTCATGATGACTTTCTTACCACTTGTTCCCCTTTCCTCTGTCTTACTCAGCTTACAGCTCCCGTGCTTTTTGCATCTGCTAATGGTGAAACACCATGCTGCCAGAGAAAGGGTCACATCTGCAGGTGCTGAGGGGAATCCATTTGTCCTTTTCCCTCATCAACATAAGGATGCATCAATCCCTATACCAAATATCCTGGCTTGGACTCACCTTTTCACCAACGGCACCTGGTTGGCCCAGACCACCTGGTTGCCCAGGCGGGCCCTGGAATTAGAGATGAAACAAGCAATTGAGAATGTGTACAGCACAGCTCATCATAGTGTTCTCCCTTGTCAAGTGGCTATCCAACCACCCATTCAGATAGATTCATTATTCGACCAGATCAAATATCTTCCTCCTGCAATTTATGCTCATTCCCTGCAATTTGCGCTCATTTCCACTCAGCCTCAGACAAAATAACTGAGCTCAGTATCTTTGGATCAGTTTCAATGCGATTTTGTATGTGGACTTTAATGTGCAGAGCATTTTCTGACACGGATGCAAAAAATGCTGCTCCCCCAGCATTGCATACAAACCAGCATTGCATACAAAACAGACTCCCTCCCCCTTTCCACACACACTATGGTCACGGAAGCTGCTGAATCTGGATGCTTGGCTAACTGCTCTTGGAAGGTCCTCATAAGATGATTCTGTTATGAAAACAGCTACACCCTCAATTGCTACTGCTACTGAGGTCTACTGAGAACACTCTCCTCATTCTATCAGGAACTATCTATGGGTGTCAAATCACTAGGGACAGGAGAAAATGGTGATAACACAAAAGCACATAACACCACTTTCTGCTTAAAAATCTGTGAGAAAAGAAAACCATGTGATTTTGCGTCCTCCTTCATCTGCTGACACTGTACAACCTACCCAGTACACTTTTCTACCTTAACTACATTTCATAGAATCTCTTCCCAATCACAGTGGCACAGTATTCCTCAAATCCCCACTCTCATCCTCTGAGCTCAGGCCTTGTAGATCCATCTACAGAAAGCCAGAAACTATCACTCCAAAGGACCATCCCATTCATTAGGCAAATGAATATTTGTCTACATGCTAGTGCTTCTCCCTTCCTGGGAGGACGACAAACAGGGCAAATAGAGTCTATCCAGAGCATTCAAGTAGGCATTCTACCACATTGCTCCAGATCAGCGATTTTCAACATTTTTCTTCTCATGGCACACTGGCCTCTATGGTCAGGTCTTCGCCTCTTGTGATGTCACTTCTTGCTTCTGGGAGACTCATTCGGGTTCCGTGGCTCTGCTTCTAGGACAACTGTCTGGGCTTAGAGCCAGCGGAGGAAGAGGGACAGACAATTTGTTACTATAGACAGTGCCCTAGAAACAGAGCTACAGAACCCGGAATAGTTTTTCAGCAATTTTCAACCGCTGTGCTCCAAACTCAAGCAGCACACCTGCAGACCTTTCGTGGCACAGCAATGTGTCATGGCGCACCAGTTGAAAATCACTGTTCTAGACAGAAAGACAAAAAAATGTTACTCACATCCCCACCACTGGGACCCTGTGGCCCTCGTGGCCCTGGAGCTCCTGGTGGGCCCTAGAGGAAAGAAATTAGTGTATGGCTAAAATTTATAGAGACATACCAACAGTGGAATTAAGGGCAGGGTTAGGTTTGATGCTGAAATTGGTGAAGTGGTTGTTTCTTACCATTGGGCCAACATCACCGCTCTCACCCTTCTCTCCTGGGGGGCCTGGCATCCCCTGTGAAAGAAACAATCCCCCAGAAAGGTAAGCAAGTATAAAGTGTTTTGCCCCAATGTGTTGATATCCCTCTGTCCTGACTCGAGTACAGGTGGGCCCCCATATCCGCTGGGGATATGTTCCAGGCCCCTCTGTGGATACCTGAAACTGTGGATAAGAGCGAACACCCCCTCCATGGTTTCCTGAGGGCCCCCCACCCTGCCTCCTCTGCAGGCAGGCATGCTTCCCCCCCCCCCCCGGTCTTATTTTTCTTTCAGCAAGCTTCCTTAAAACAAACAGAGAAGCAGCCTCCATTGCAGGCAAGTAGAACGAGACTAAGTCCTAGAGAGGCTCTGCAAGGTTTCTGTTAACCTTGCAGAGCCTCTCTAGTACTTAGTCTCTTTCTACTTGTCTGTAATAAGCAGCCAGAGGCTGCTTCTCCTGTTTCTTTAAGGAAGAAACAAAGCTTACTGGGGAAAAAGTAAAAGCCTGAAACCGTGGATAGCGAATCAGTGGATATGGGGGCCCACCTGTACATGCATATGTTTGGAAAATAGCAGTCAAGTGTTCATATGCTTCAATGCACAGATTTAAGTCGGGGACCCTTCTTGGGGGGGGGAAGATACATTTCAGGTTTGGAGAGCGTGCGCATGAATACTCAAGGTTCTGTGGGATAACTGAAGAAGTCTGAGTTTGGCATGCAAGCAAATGTTTAGAAAATCAATTATCGATATTCTTGAGCAGACCCCTATTATTACACCAGAATCTCAGAGCCTCTTTAGTCCTCATGACTTTAAAGATGTCGCTTCACACTCCATGTTTCCTTCTTGGGAGATACCATCTACATAGTCCTCTCACCAAGAGTGAGACTGTGAAGCGGGGGAGGAAAGAGTGAATTAATTATTTGCCCTGGTGTGGTCCCAAATCTAGATTGGAGGCTTCTATTTACCAAGAAAACCAAGCAACAAACATGCAGTACAAACATGTTTAACGTCGCATCGGTTTTGGCCCTCCATTTAACAAAATCACAAAATATTGACTTTCAGAAGGTCAAAATTCATGGAATTCAAGAAAGGTGCAGCTTTCATAATTGCCCAAGTTCCCTAGTGCCCCAATTCAAATTCTTGTTTTGCAAACCATTGTTTGATAGGCATGTACCCACATACTGGTAGTAAAAATATGCATTTCCCCCAGCGATGCAACTGATAACCTCAATATTGCTTCCAGTTCCACTGGAGCAGTCCCCTAAACAACAAGAATCTCACAGGAATTCCAATGCTCCTCAAACCACATGGCACATGATAGCTCCATGTGGTCCAGTTCCTGGACTCACCTGTAAACCAGATGGGCCACTGACTCCAGGGAATCCACGTGCTCCTTCATCTCCTTTCTGGCCGAACATGCCCTGCTGTCCTCGGCGCCCAGGCTCCCCATCAACTCCCTGTTAGTAAGACACCATGTCAGGATTTCCACTGATACAGAAATCTCCTATTGCCCATCTCTCTCTAGCAGAGCAAAATAGCAGAGATTCTGGCAGTGGAAGACATCACACCCAGCTAAGATCCTCAGGGTATCTGGACTTGAAGTGATGTCCACCAACATGGGTCCAGACTATGAGAAATGGAGGAAAAGTGGAGACATGGGAGAAGAGTTGAGACATGTCTAGGGAACTATGAAAGGGGACAACCCCTTGGAGGAAAGCTTAAGGACTCAGGTACAAGTAACACTACAGATTCTAGGACAGAATATATGAAGTGGAAGAAATACTCACAGCGGGGCCTGGATGCCCAATAGGACCCTGGATCCCAGTAGGTCCAGGAGGACCCTGCAGGAAGAGGTAATGAATGAGATGGGGACGCCCCTTCCCTTACCCCCAGTTTTCTACTTGTTCCACTTGCCTTCAAAGGGCTTTCTGATCCAGGTGATAAAAAAGCTATAAGCAGTCAGAACACTGAGGTTGAAAGGGCAGCAATAACAATTGATACCTCAAAATCCAGCAGTAACCTGCCTCAGACTCACCGCTTCCCCTTTGTCTCCCTTGCTTCCCTTCTGTCCTGGGCCACCCATCTCTCCCTAGAGAGTGTAAAGAGAGGCACTATGGTGAGAACATAAAGGATCACCAGGGAACCATCACTGCAAAAACCATTGTCAGGTAAACATGTAACCCACTGAGTAAAACCTTGGCTATGCAAACCAAGGCTATGGAACGCATTGCCAAGGAAACCACAATAAAGCTGTTGCCATGGAACCAGTTGTCAGGGAAACATAAACAGAACTGAGCAGCTGTATGGACCCTGCACTTATTTTTTCTCTTCCTCAAAACAAGAGCCAAGTGCAGGCTTCTCACCTTGTCACCGTCTTCTCCAGCAAGTCCTGGTGGCCCGGCTGGGCCCGGCAACCCCAATGGACCTGGGATTCCATCATGCCCAGCTGGGCCCATTGGGCCTCGTTCACCCTGAAAAAGTGGAAATTGCAAATGAGGACGGGGTGGATTGTACAGCAGTACCAGAAGCAATGAGTGGTGACAGGATACAAGTATCTTGTTGTCTTGTGCTCCCTGAGGCATCTGGTGGGGCCGCCTTTGGCCTGATCCAGCAGGGCTCTTCTTATGTTCTTAATGGAGGACATACAGCTATCACCATTACACTGAGGTATGGATACCAGTGGTTTAGAGGCCTTAACCCTCAGTAGAGGTTTTACTGCATCAGTTCAGTATTGGGGTCAAAAGTATACTCCAAGAAAGTCATAAAAATAAAACAGCTGGGAGACTTAAGCATGAGACCATGGCATTTGCAAGTAAAAAATTACATTTCACTGAGAGCATTTTTATTTAAGTAAAACAATACAGCTGCACATCGTAATCATGGTCAACACCACCCCACAAGGTAAATACCTAACACCTATAAGAACTGAAGGTGGGGTCTAAGTGGCCCACCAATTTTTAAACATAAAACACCACACTGTGCCATCAACCTGAGGAATTCAGGCTCCTATGACTCTTCCTATAATGCCATGACATTCTTCCATGGGATACCACATGGTTGCTTTTCCTCCCTCTTTGCAAGCTAGAAGCGGCAGGAAATAAATTCGGTTTCTTCCCTGGCTGCTAGTCAGAAGCAAAAGGAAATAGCCAACCACAGCCAGCAAACCAAGTAGCTAAGTTACAATGCGACTTGCAAGGACATCTCTTAGCTCTACAAATAATAATAATAATAATAATAATAATAATAATAATAATAATAATAATAATGCATAAGAACTCAAGTGTTACCATGCACTTTCCCACCATTTAGCTACATCTGCAGTTGTATTGCTCTGGGCTTGCTGATTACAAAGATCCCTGATGGCAGCCTTCAAAGACATATTTTGCAAAGATTTTATTTTTTTTGTAAATAGAGAAAAAGCGTTCTTTATTGAGAGGTATCATGAAGTTTGGCTGGCCATCTGCAGGGTTGCAGACATGGAAAATCTTGCAAAATTAGCAGATGCAATAGGGGTAAACAGGACCCTAGAAGCCAACTTAGAAAGTATTTCTCAACAAGAACTCTGCCAATAGCTATGACCAAAAATACAGTTTTAGTGGACAACAAGGAAGGTTCTAACTGAAAGAAAAAAGTTTAAAAATTCAGGTTTACAAACAGTTTTATAGACACACATGTAACACACATGCAGCCATGTGTTCTGTCCTGGTTTGCATTCCACATCCATTTTTTTTAATTGCTGAAGTTACTAACTAACCCATAAAGCAGGTACTAACCTTACTGCAGCACCCTATACCAACTTGTATAATCATTTGGATAAATGTTTCATAATGTGCATTATCATCACCATCTTTGACTTTTACAGTTTTTTGTGCTTCCTATTGACGCTTTTTAATCCAATTCCACTACACCTTGTTTTCTTTTCTTAACACACACACACACACACACACACACACACACACACACACCCCGCATTGTTCAGGCCACATATAAGAACCAATCTGTCAGAAACATCTCAAAGTTCTCCCACACGTCTTCTTTCCACCTTCATTTTACAAACCACAGTAAAATGTGCAGTATAAAGACACAAAACTATCTGGGAACACATTTGCCATTGTCTAAGTAACCCAAAGTCTTGTTCCCCAACTCAAAATGCAAAAAGCAGCCTAGGAAGCATGAAAGAGCGACATACATATATCCAATGAGCATGTGAAGGATGGAAGGGAGACAAAGAGACAGTAAAAAAAAAACTTAAGAATTATGCTAGCAGGACACTAGGTTAGAGCCCATAATATCCCAAAAGGGACAAGAACAAGCCTGTGATGGGAATAAGGACCAAAGAGGGTAGATTTGGTGTACGATTCCTTTGTGGTGGAAAGTAAGAAGAAAGTTCAGGATTTTTTTCAGGATTTTTTTTCAGGATTTGCTAAGACCCAGTCCCAGGGCTTGACAGCTGTCATAAAAACATGTCTCTGAGAACATACAGAGTAATTTTTCTCTACCAATGATTTTAGGGAGAGAGACCACAGTTCAGTGGCAGAGCGCATGCTTTCATCTCTGCCATGTGCCATCTTCAAGTGCGATGAGGGGATTTGGAGAGCTGCTGCCAGTCAGCAATACTGAGGCAGATGGATCAATGGCCTGATGATGAACTACAAGGTAGTTTCACGTGTTCATATGAATAACCACAGAAAGCCTGAAAGTAAGGGGCTGCGCTTGCTGGGTAGCAAGGTAAGCTTCAGTCACGAGATCTCTCTTTTCAGAAACTGAACACTGATGAAAAAGAAGTGACTTGTACGTACCGGTGCTCCTTTTTCCCCTGCAGGGCCAACAGGTCCTTGGTTACCCCCACGTCCTGGCAGTCCAATGCCCCCAGCTGCTCCTGAGGGGCCTCGCTCACCAGGGGAACCCTGTTGGGAAAGAATAGATATCTAAATTCTTCTTATTTGTAGTCCTCTCTATTACAGGACTCTTTCCTAAGATCATCAATGCTCATCACTCAGGCTACCAAGAACTCCACCCTAAGCCTCTATCCTGATACAAGGTTCCCCCATCTGATCTGCAGTCCACACTACCTTTGAGGGTTTTGTCACGGCTCTAGGCAAGATACCAGTCTACTCACTGTGGGGCCAGGTGGGCCAGGTGGCCCTTCAGCTCCCTTCAGTCCAGTTGGTCCCTGAGGGAGGAAACAAAATTGAATTTGAATTAGGGACAGTGAAATATGTTTCTTGCATTTTTTTTTCTTGCAAAGAGAATTTTGGTGCCTTGTAAAAACTGGAATGAGAAACTAAGATTAACTTCACCAAGTCTCTGTCAAGACGTTATTTGAGGGCCTGAGAGAAAAATAAATAAATAATTGCCCATGTTCTGCTATAGTTATTAACGAAGGAGAGTGCTCTCTAGGCAGAGTAAGAAAAAAAATGTACTTCTGCTTAGTGCACAGTTCACAAACTATGGGGTGAGCCTTGGGGTGTAAGCCATCAGAAGCAGAAAGGTGGGGAGTCAGTACCAGACCTCCAAGTAAGAAGGCTGGGCTAACCTCAATCAGTCTTATTTCTTCAAACTCTCCAAGATAGACCTGGCTAAGTGGTATTACGAAGCAAAAGTGGTCCTACTCCCCCCCCCCCTTCAAGAGGGAGGGGAAAGGCTTAAACAAATCTTTACCCAAATCGAAAGATCTTTTTATCCTTCACTTTAACCCACAGATCTCACATGGAGTTGCATGCTCATGGCTGTGCAAGAGGATCTCTGTACATGGAGATCACTCAGGCTTGGTGGGGAATCATAGAACAGAAGGAAGAATAGGAGATTCAGTTTGAAAACCTTGAGGGGGAAAATGGCAAGTGCAATGTAAAAGCAGGAAAAGATCCATCTTCAGATCCATATCCATCATGTGCCAATGCTTAGGATGTTGCCCACTATGGCTACTGCCTCCCACATCAATCCCCTCAGCACTTACTGTCTCTCCAGCAGGTCCTCGAGCCCCAGTGAAACCTCTCAATCCAGGAGGGCCATTTTTGCCTGGGATGCCGCTGGGGCCAGGATCGCCCTAGAAGTCAAGGTCTGGTTTACTATACAGGGAGCAAAAGGGATGTGCAAAACCTTCAGGAAGATTTATGCCCTCTTTGATCACCTTTATGAGAAATAAATCTGCCCTTTTTGATGTGTGCTGGTTACACGTGGTCAACGTGGCACATGTGAGACACTTTGGATCGCCTTCTTCACGTTACAGGGCCCAGATTCAATAAAATCAACGTGGATTTAAGTCTTGCAACACAATTCTGTATCAGCAGAACTCCAAATTTCAGCTTGGCAGAATTTGGCAGTAACACAGCTGGATGGAGGAGGCCCATCCATCCACATGCAGGGGAAAGAAGAGCTGGAACAGCCCCCAACGTTTGATGACATTGCCATTCATCTATACCCGTGATGGCGAACAGGTGACACGCGAGGTCATTTTGGGTGATACGCCAGCGTTTCCCCCAGGGCCCCGACACACCTTATATTTTCGCAAAGGTTTTACAGGCTTGTCTTAAACATTTAGGGCAGGGATTTTGGTAGACCTCTTTCAAATTATTCTCTCGTAAAACTCAGCAACAATAAAAGTCACTAATGGATGTTAAATAAAATGCAATGTGCTCTATAGTTGTTTTCAGTTCAGTTCAATTCAAAGTTACTATTAAAAGTAGCAATAGTCAAAGTACTATTAAAAGTTCGGGGGGGGGGGGAAACACACCAGCAGAGTCAAGTTAGACATTTTCAAAATCTCTGACATACCAAGCACGGCAAAGCACCAGCCTCCCCGGCAAACTGGAGAGGAAATCAAACTAACGACAAGTGGATCAGAGAGTGAAAAGAGAACAAACTGTAAAGCAGGCAATTAACTCCCACAGGATAAACTAACTAACACCGAACCGTAAAAATAACCATAAAGAACGAAAACCTTTAACAAATGGAGGCAAGCAGGAAAAAGGAATGGGTGGGACGAATGCCCCCCCCCTTCCTCTCCCATTACAGGAGATTCACAAGGTAGGGAATTCCTCTTTTCTCTGGATGAGGAAGGGGGGCCATTCGGTAATGAATGGGATATGCCAGAGCCGTAGCCTCCCAGGGTGGGCCTACTTGCCTCCAACGTTGAGAACCTCCTGCAGCACCCGTCTCCCAAAACGAGCCTCTGCAGCGGCCAATTTGTCAATCTTATAATGCATCAAGAACATGTTAGGGGACGCCCAGGTGGCGGACCTGCAAATATCCACCAGGGAGGAGGACCCATCAAATACCGCTGATGTGGCCGCTCCCCTGATCAAATGAGGTAAGATGCCCTTCGGCGGATCCAACCCCTGAGCCCTATAGGCCGACTGAATAGCTAGGTGAAGCTATCTAGCGATAAGGGAAGCTGAAGCCTTTTTCCCTAATGAGACCCCCCGGAAGACTACGAACAAAGCCTCAGTACATCTGAATGCTTCAGTACGCTGCAAATAGAAACGCAGTGCCCTTCGCACATCTAGAGAGTGCCACTCACGCTTCCGGGGGTGAGAGGGATTTGGACAGAAAGTGGGCAAAACAATATCCTCTGAACGATGAAAAAGGGAGTTGACCTTGGGAGTGAACGAAGGGTCCACCCGCAAGACCACCTTATCCTTATGAAAAACTAACAGGTTCTTGTTTATGGAAAGTGCCCCCAGCTCAGACACCCGCCTGGCCGAGGTCAAAGCCACCAATAGGACAGTTTTCAGAGTCAGATCCTGAAGAGACCTGTCAGATCCCAGGGAGCTCTTGCCCATATTGATGACGAATCCATGTTGTTGTAAGCACAGAATGGTCGCCCGCAGATCTCTCTCCGCTGAGTCCTCGGATCCGGATTGGATCAGGATGTCGTCCAGGTACGGGATTACCGACAGGCCCCGCAGTCGTAACTATGCCAGTGAACCCGCCAGAGTTTTGGTGAACACGCGGGGAGCCGTCTTGAGCCCAAAAGGCAAAGCCCGGAATTGTCGATGTATCGAACCATAAGAAAAACGCAGGAACCGCCGGTGTTGGGGGTGGATCGGAATGTGCAGGTAGGCCTCGGACAAATCGATCGAGGTTAGAAAGTCCCCCCATCGCAGGGACGCTGCTATCGAGCGCCATGTTTCCATCTTGAACCTCTTGTGAGCCATGAAGAGGTTCAACCATTTGAGGTACAGGATAGGTCTGTGCTCTCCGTTCTTCTTCTCTACGAGAAAAAGAACGGAGTAGACCCCCCTGCCCCGTTGGACTAGAGGGACAGGCTCTATGGCTCAAATGTTGGAAAGATGAGTGATGGAAGCTAGCAGGTGCTGATGTTTTGTCCTGTCCCTGGACGGAGGTACCTTCCAATAACGATCTTTCGGGATGCGAAGAAATCCCAGGGAGTAACCCCTGGAAACCGTGTCTAAGATCCATTTGTCCGAAGTGGTTACGCGCCACTGCTCCGCAAAGGCGAGCAGACGACCGCCAATAGGCACGGAGCCGTCTTGCAACTCGGCGTCACGCGTTTCTCTGGTTGCGGAAGGGCTTACGCGGGGGCTCTCCCTGGTTGTTTCCAGATCTGCCCTTGGGGAAGAATCTCGACTTGTTCCATCTATTAGGGGCTCTGTTAGACTCTCTTGGGCGAGCTGGGGCTCGAAAGGAACGAAAGGACTGGTTCTTAGGCATGGGGACCTCCTTGCTGGAAGACGGGAGGACCTTGCGCTTATCCTTGTTCTCAATTAACAACGGTTCAAGGGCTTCCCCGAAGTCTCGGATTTAAGAAGGTCGTCTACCCAAAGGTAAGCAGCGCGGGCAAACAGCGAGGTGGAAGCTGAAGCCCTTAGAGACTGAGACACCATTTCAAAATTCTTTTTGAGTGAAATGTCTACCTTCCGATCACAGGCATCTTTTGGACCCCCCTCCCCTTCAGACGGAATAACGGCTGACGAGGATAGGGAGGCAACAGGCGCATCCACTGAGGGAACCTTTAATAACCCCATGGTCTGCTCAGGTAAGGAGTAAAGCTTGTTGATCAACTTGGAGGCATGCTTAGATTTAATGGGATTTTTCCATTCCTGATCCAAAGCGGATTGAAAAGAGGGAGGAAAAGGAATGGTAGCAGGTGGAACGGGCCCCTGAGGGAAAATCCCCTTAGGCGCCATAGCATCGCCTTGAGAGCTGGCTGCCTGCTCAGTCGGGGTGAGATTTAGAGCTGCTGAAACTTTGGAGACCATGCGATAAAAAAGATCGGGAGGGAAAAGTCTGCTGGGGTTGCTGTCCTGCTCCCCCCCAAGCCATCATCGGAGAGCTCCCCCTCCTCTATGTCAGACTCAGCTCCGGAGGACGGAGTGGAGCTAAGGTAAACCGCTTCAGCTTGTAAGTGCTTCCCTCCTGAACGAGAGACCGAAGGGGAGCGAGAAGAATGGCCAGCCCTAGGTTTCTTAGAGGGACGTGAGCTACGGCTGGAACTCCTGTGGCCAGAAGGAGAAATAGCGTCCTGCGAACGGGATCGACTGTCCCTTTGGTGCTTCCGACGGGAGGAATGCCCCCCCGAGGCTTTCACAGCCTCCTCTACCGCTGCCTTCACCATGCTCAGCAAGTGAGCCTGTAAAGCAGGATCCATCTGAGGGGCGCTTACAGTAGCGCTTGCTGAGACGCTGCCCCTTGAAGCATCGGAAGCTGAGCCCTCAGGTTCCCCCATAGCGAAGCTTACCCAGGTCGTAGTGTCAGCCGAAGAGGCGAGTCCGCAAGTCCGCGATGCACCGGGAATTAATGGGCCCGCCCGAATCCGATGACAGAGGTTCTGCGGTGCGTTGGTCCGAAGCAGGAGCGAGCGGCTGCAATCCCAGCGCTCGGCCCCGAAGGGTTTGTGTTAGCGCGGTAGAGAGCTCGACTGCTGACAAAGACGGCCGGTATCTGGTGTTGAAGCTGGGCCGAAAGGAAAACAAACGGCAGCAGCGCCGCCCAGAGGGTTCGCGCTCGTCTGCCTAGCCGTTGAAGCCTCCGCTGAGGTAAAAATTAAAGGCGGGAACCTTCGCGCGCCACCAGACACCGATAGGCCCACATACACAACTTTCCTCGGCGATCCACCGCCTTGCTAGGGACACAGGGTCGGGTCGGGAGGGAGCAGGGGGAAAAGGCAGAAGGAAGGCAGGCAAGAAGAAAAAACTCTGATCCACAAAAATAAGGTCTTCTAAGAAGAGCCACACAACAACCGACCTTTCTCTAACGAGGTAGGACCGGACTGGGGCGGAGCAGCACCCGAGGGGGAGGAGTCAACGAAGTTTAACCGGCCCTACCTCTGGACGTGGAGGGGTTAACCCATTCATTACCGAATGGCCCCCTTCCTCATCCAGAGAACACTAAGTGGCCATTACACAGGCCTGCAAATTTTGAGGGTCAAAAAAAGTTTCTCAAAATTTATGGTGGTTTTATATGAATTTGGGGCACTGATTCCAAAAATGGCATCGGTTTTGCCCTATCACATCTAGTTTTGGGGGCACGGCATCGCCACCTCATAATGCAAGTCAAGCAGCTTCCTCATGAGGAAGCTGTGCGTCTAGATTCCTTACGAGGAAGCTGCTTGACTTGCATTATGAGGTGGCGATGCCGTACCCCCAAAACTAGACGTGATAGGGCAAAACCGATGCCATTTTTGGAATCAGCACCCCAAATATACCCAAGAATAGGTCTCACTTTTAAGAAAGCAAAATGTGTGCAGGCCTGCGTTATGTGCCAGGTTTGATTTTCAGAAAGGATATTGTAGTTCCGCTGATGAAGACAAATATCGGAGATCCTCTTTATGTCCAATTCTGATGTCCTGATTTCTATCAGGAAAAATCAAAGTTGTGGCTGGAGGTGCAACATTGTGCACAAACTCATGTGCTTCCCTCTACTCCTGGCAGTGAGTTGGGAGAAGCCTCTTAATTGCAGAGGTGAAATTGACAACAGCCTTGAAGCCCATTGTCAGTTTCAGCAAGACAGGAAGGGGGCTTCTCCAAACTCACTGCAGAAGGGAGAGGAAGTATGTGAATTTCATTGCTGCTTTTTGACCACAGGCTATAGAATGCATAATTTGTGCTGAAAGTGTGCTTTTTCCTGTGAGCTGCAAACAATATTGGGCAAACCTTTGCATATGTGAAATGTTATTTTAAAATATTTTTCTCTCGCCTATTCATCCATAGAAGACCCAGAAGATGACTGACTGTCAACTGTATAAAACCAAATAAAAATACTATCATCATCATTAAAAATGAAACATCACTTGGCATAATTCAGCAGCAGGAGCAACAAAACTGCATATGAGGATCAAAATCAATAATCAGTTTCCATACAGATCAAGTACATGCTGAAATAGTAATGTCTTGCCATGGAGTCTAAAGGCAGATAGAGAGCGATCTTGTTGAATTTTGAACTTCTTTCAATTTTGGATTCTGACATTTACAGCACAATCATGTGTATTGTTGGAGCAGTGTGCCGCTCCAAGATGTCGCAAACATGCCATAAGGCATGTTTTCAACACCCAGGGAGTAAGCTGTGCCAGTAGCAAGACCGTCGCCGCGCACACCAACCTGGGTCCTGGCCCTGCGTTGCGCCATTGAGGTAGGTCCCTGCTGGTCAGCGGAGGGGAGAGAGCGGAGCGGGGCGTTCCGGGAGGGGGGAATTGGGGGAGGGATCAGCAGTGGCATGCTCCGTCGAATCCTATCCCCCATCCCAGGCCTGGCTGGCATTACACGGGCCTCCCGGATTTGCGCCAGACGCCAGTCACTTTGCCAGCACACATCTGTGACCAATTGGGGCAGTTACTCAGGGTAAAAGGGACGAACATCCCTTTACCCCAAGGAGGCCTCTGCCTGCATCGGTTCTGGTCCAATCCTGGATAGGATCCGGCGCAGCATGCTTTTACACACTGTGCATGGTCCTAGACAGAATTGGACTGCCCATATTCAGGCATACTTTAAAAAAAAATATCACAAACTCAAATCTTAAGTTTTGTTATTTAAGCATCTTTTAAAAAGAAGTTTCAGCTTACCATATTTAGCACCTCACATTTCACATGCTGGATTCTTTATTCTGGGGTTGTTGTTGTTTTGAATCTTACTAGCATGCACAATTGGTAATGTGGTAAAAAAAATCTAAATTATTTAAAAAAAATTCTAATTCCCCCCCTCCAATTTTTGCAAGCTAATTTATAAGAGTTTGCTCAACGTTCCTCTCCTTTAATTCACTGCTGCTTTAGTTCAAACTCCCAAATCTCAAGACATGAACTTCAGTCATGAACTCATGGCTCTTCATTTCCTGACCTCCAGAGTACTGATTCACGATACCCTTTGCTCTAACCGAGTTATTAAAGCTAGACCACTGGCACCTCTGCCCCATCTCTTGTGCCCCACCTCTGCCCCATCTCACATCTTTTGACACCCTCCAAGTTCCCCAGGTGAACACTCACCTTGGCACCTTCCCTACCAGCAGCACCTGGCAGCCCTTGCTCTCCGGGGGGACCAGGGGAGCCTGGGTGACCTCTTTCCCCCATAGGGCCAGTTTCTCCTGAGTTTCCCTGTGGTAAAAAGAAGATACATCATTTGCAAGCAGATCGGGACAAAGTGCAGAGTTGCTTGGGAAACCAGCCAATGGCATTTAAGCATGTTTTAGATCATTCTTTTTGTGTACTGAAAGGACCCATCAAGCACCTTAGTGAGAAATTATGGCCCAATATGGTCACAAAACAGGACAGGAAGGAGATAAATTACTCTCTTCTTCCAGCCCATCCACCACTGCGCCAGTGAATATGCTTCTCAATGCTGAGATTCCATTCTTAGCTCTCTTCGTTAATAGCTGCTGACAGACCAATTCCTTAATGAATTTATTTAATCCTCCCCCTACCCCCAGCCCACCTCCCAACACATGCCACCTAGCAGACATCACCACATATTATGGCTACTACTTCCCTAAGTTAATTATGAATTGGCTGAAAAAATAACAGCATTTGTTTATCCTAAACCTACTGCAAACCAACTTTGAGTTTCAGTGTCATTTTTGCTGTTACAGACTACTACTCTGAAAGGGAGGGAAAGCAAGTCTGTCATTTCTCAGTTGTTGCATTCTCCATAATTTTATAAATCTTTGAAAATACTTTTATTAAATTTGGAAAACATACAACATCTCTAGCTTGAACAAAAACCAAACAACCAATATTTCCATTAAAATCACCATAATAAAACATCAGAGTATTTCATTTACCAATTGCATCCTATAATTTTTGATTATGCTTTTCCCACTCGTCATCTTCTAAATTAAAAAGCTCTGCCTTCTTGCAAATATGAAATGGATGTTTTCACCGTGCCTTGTATGTATGCCCTGTATGTATGCCCTGTACCCCAGAGATTGGAGGCTGACTATTCACTGTTGGAGACTCATTGGTGAATTGGATGGACCTATATTCTGATCAAGCACACATAGGATGTATCCAGATCCCACAATGAAGTTCTGAAGTTCCTTGTCTTCAATCACCCTTCACTATCCATTCTTGGTCAGTAATGGGACCTAATGTCAACTCTGCAATCACCTGCACACAACCCTCTGTGCTGCCTCAACTGTCAGAACATCAGTTCAGATTATTCCTTCATCCCTTAAACATGTGCACTAAAGATCTTCTCCTCACCTGTGGTCCCACGACCCCAGCAGGCCCCGGTGGGCCAGTTTTGCCATGAAATCCCTAAAAGAAGGAGAAATGAAGGTTAGTATCCAAATATGAGATGGCACTAAGCAAGAGTCCTATTGGGACCTCAGTTAAGGCTCATGCATCCATTGAACAGATGGAACATTTGCTGTCTTTGCCAGGCAACTATGAAGGACTACCCAGCAGTGTTGTTGGGCCGGCTGATACCTGGGGTGGGGGATGGAACGTGATGACATCATCACCATGACATGTCACCGTGTCAAGACATCAACCCCCCCCCCTGTCATAATGTCAAACCCACCCACCCCCGCTTCCAGCATTGCTCCAATTTGGAGCCACACGGAGGCGAGGGAGGGCAGGAAGGCCTATCCACAGTCAAACAGTGAGTACGACTGGCAAATGCTACACCCCCTGAGTGGTGTGTACTGTACCAGTTGCACCCCCATAACGACGCCTCTGGGACTACACAAGAACTACTTACTTGTGCTGTCCCCCCCCCCCCACCTCTTACGAAGTGGCAGTAGCACTTCAGCTGTAGCCTAGTTAGCCATTTTCCTGTTCTGAGAAACTGCGTATTATTTTTGTCTGCTGGAGCAAAATGGTTGCAGTGGCAGAAGCAATACTCAAGAGGCCAGAAGGAAAATGGGAGAGACAGGCCCAGCAGGGTGCTTGGGATAAGGAATCGGCAACATGTCAGTGGGGGAAGAAGAGACAAAAAGTGGGTCCTTTGTCCAGGACATCCAAATTAATATTCACACTTGTATCCCATTGTTTGTTCAGTTTGCTCACGGTGGAATACATGGATGGGGGCCAAGGTCACCCAGTAAGCTTCCTGGCTGAATGTGGACTGGAATTCCGATATCTGGCCCACGTCCAATGCCATTCATCACTACACCACACTGGTTCACAATGGCTAGGCCAACCATGAATGCTGTTCAAGTCAACACTTACCGGCTCACCACGCTGGCCTGGATGTCCTGGCAATCCATCTTTTCCAACAGGGCCCTACCAAGCAGAAAGAATTAGACAAGTCATGGGATGGCCAGGACAGACTGCTTGCCCCAGGCAAGAGGGCTGCTGCCATATCCCAAACACACACACATCTCAGAAACGTTGGGGCTTATGTGTGTAAAGAAGTTATGCAAGAGGATTTGGTCTGCCCTATGACTGCAATTCCTTCATGGCACTGTCTGCAGTGTGTTTCTTCCCCCCACTGCCGGTATGAAGTTGTTGTGAAACTGTAAAATATCCATTTCACAATGCAGCACATGCGGAACAGCCTAGGCTGAGCTAGGGCTAATAAAACAGTCGTGATAAAGCAGTAAATGTCCATGCGGTGAGAAAAATGAGCAGTTGGGAAACGGCTGGGGCCTGGGAAATCCAGGTCATGTGTTCTTCAAAAGCAAACAGGGATTGTGTTCCTTTAAGTGCTCTGATCAACACTGTGAGAGGACAGTAAAACATGAAGCCCAATAAGGAACCTCCCAATTAAATCTCCGGAGGGCAGAGATGGAAGAAGATAGCTCTGAAAAAAAGGATCCTATCACTGACTATCCAATAAAATCAGTACATTACTGACAAAGTACTGTACATTGCAAGCTGCTAAAATGCTGTGATACAAGCATGTCTCACAGTTTATGTACATACTTCATGCAATTGTATATTTTAGGTACAACTAATTTTCTCAAGATGCAGTACTTGTGTCAGCACAAAATAATGGGGGGGGGGAACCTCCAATTGGGGCAAATTCCCCCATCAAAAATGGTCAAATATAATCAATACACAGTTCCAAATACTGCAGACCCTATTTTTCGCAGCAATATGGCTTTGCAAGAAGACGCGCAAGTCAGTATTTGCAACAACACAGTCCATATTACTGCATGGGATTTATTCTTGAGCTTTACCTTGTACACACAGACTTGCATTTGTTCCCATACACAAGCCCAGAGATGCACTGACTTCCTAATACACTTATTGATAATGGTATTAACATTAATAGTTTTCTTAGGATGCAGATCATATGCTAGAGCAGCGTTTTTCACCCGGTGGTACGCATACCACCGGTGGTACGTGGGGTGTTGTCCAGTGGTACAGAAACTCATAGGCATTGGAAACTCATTATAATGCTGCATGTGTCCAGAACATTAATTCCTGCTGGATCTGATGATCCCTGCTGCAGTGGGTGGCTGGCCCAGGAGTGCTGCAGCGTCCCTTCCACAGTGCCTCCAGAGCGGCCACCTTGGGTGTCACCTTGCAAGCAGGGACTGCGCACAGAGCACATGTGCGCCTATGGGTGGCAGAGGTGAGGGCGTATGCTCACCGAGCCGTTGGAGGGCGCACGAGGTAGAAGCTGGCGCTGCGAGAGAGCCTCTTGACTTGGCCACCCGCACGTCTTTGCTGAGCCCGCTCCACGCTGTCCTTGTCTCCATCCCTCCCCTTTCGC
Organism: Plestiodon gilberti rubricaudatus; assembly: GCA_026170595.1. NCBI lineage: Eukaryota > Metazoa > Chordata > Lepidosauria > Squamata > Scincidae > Plestiodon > Plestiodon gilberti. The sequence continues at coordinate 121,640,828 of JANXHW010000002.1, forward strand.
CTGCCCTCTTTCCTACCCTCCCAGCCACCCCTATCGCTGTATCTGCAACCACAGCACTATCAGCTCCAGAAGAGGCAGCAGGCGCTGCAAGAGGAGCTGCAGGATTATCGGCTCGAAGCTGCTCCTTGGGAACCCCCCGCTACCCCCCTGGCAGAGTCGCTGCTGCTAGTAGGTTTTGGAAACACTTCCCCCCTCCTGCTTGGTGGTACTTAAGGTAATTAGAACATGAGAAGTGGTACATCAGAAGAAAAAGGTTGAAAAACACTGTTGATAGAGGTTGCCATAGTCCCTGTAAAGACTGTAGCAGCGACAGGAACAGTAGAGAGCTGGAGAGATAATTTTAACACCACGACCCTGCAGCACTTCTCATGCTTTCCCCACCACCAAGAAATGAGCTATTAGCTGTGTACTGAATTATGTAATCTGTTTAGGGATCATTAAGATTGAAATCAGGGCATTCAATCTTTTAAATAAATAACTAAAAAAGAGAGAGTAAAAGTACAGTGGCAAGTCTATCCCTCGTTATATAGGTGGTCCCACAAACATGCATTTCTGTAGGGGACGTGGGGCAGGGCCTGGCTTGTTAATCTCTTCAAGAGTGCCTCCAAGAAAGATTAGTTAATTGCGCTTGTGCTACAGCCCAAAGTCCAAGGCAACGGGAATCTACTCTGATTGTCACCAGAGGCTCATTCCTTTGCCCGCACATACTCAGGTCCTATCTTGTAAAAGGACAGAGTGTTTTCTCAGGCTGTTTTCATAGCAGACACTTACAGCCCAATTCCGCGTAGTAACACTTACAGCCTGACACTTACAGCCCAATTCTGCGTAGGGTCTGCCGCAGCGTGCAAATGCACACTGCGCCGGATCCTAGGAAAGATCTGGTCAGTGCCGGCAGAGCCGGGGTACACCTTGGGAGAAAGGGACATTTGTCCCTTTCCCCCCAGGGAGAGCCCCAGTGGCCCCTATGGGCCTCCTAGCATGTGCGCCAGCAAAATGGCCGGTACAAATCTGGGGAGGCCGTGTAAGGTCGGCAAGGCCTGGGATGGGGGATAGGAATCGACGGAGCACGCTGCCGATAATCCCTCCCCCATCCCTGACCCAGGATGTACAATTTTTTTTTTACAGTGTGCCCTCCCTAAACTGTATCCAACCATGTTCGCAGGTCTAGACGTAAAAGGCATTTATATAAACCCAAGTTGGTGTCTCATGGGGAAGGGTTTCCCACTCTGTTTCTAGACAGATAGCAGTGGTGGCTCCCACTAGATATGGACACAGAGAATGGTGGATACTTACAGGTGGCCCCTTAGGTCCGGGGAATCCATTGGGGCCCTGTGGTCCAGTGGGACCCTGTGCATAGAGAGTGAAAAGTCACTGTGAAATTCTCTTTCTCTCTCCCTCACCCTCTCTCATCCCATAATGTATCAGAGCTCACATTTGTATTTCTCAATCCCAACCTTGTTCTCCCTTTATGGCAGGGGTGTTCCCTGTTACTAGAGAAACAGCTTAACATCCATGGCTTCAGTAGCCTCTAGGAGCTAACAGCCTGTCTTCCTGGGACTGACTTTTGCTGAAACAGGCAACAGGACTCTGACCTCCTACACACCCCACACCTGGCTGCCTGTCACCTTCAGGGACTTCACAATTCCTCTTACCTTTTCCCCTACAATCCCAGGGGCCCCATCATGTCCAGTATCCCCCTGTGGTGAGAAAAAAAAATGTTGAAGAATGACAGAAAAGGTCTCAGACCCTCAGCTGCAATGGACATAAACAACCTGTTGAGGACTAGGATGTAAAATACTGTATTATTCAAAGCAAAAAGCTGAAGCACCAGCAGGGACAAGAGCAGCAGGGGCGGGGGGGGGGCATTAATGACACTAGGCATTACACATTCACACAGGAGGGAAAACACTATAAACATGTCTTCTCTCACTTGGTGGAGATTTCTCGGGGCCAAGAAAAACCAGGAGGCAGAGATTCTGGGACTGTCCCCTGCTCGCTTTGGGACAGGGAACTATCTTCTCATTTCTTCTGTTATGTAAACTTCTTAGATAACACTTTTGTTGAAAAACAGTATATCGATAGACTCTCAAATCCGCGGATCCCGAACCCGAGGATAGAAATTCACCGCAGATCCCGAACCCGGAAGGTCCACACTAAAAACCCTGTTAAAGGGGGAGGGAGCCCCAACATCACCATTTGGACTTAAAGATTCCCCGTGGATAGCGAGGTACAACTGTATAAATATGCCCGAGATAGAGCCTAGGGCCTTCTGCATACAAAACATGTGCCCAGTCTGTGGAAAATTAGCATATTTCTCTGTACAGAGGGGTTCGTGTTTTTTTCTTATATGGGGGAAACAGTCGAGCATGCAATTTCTCACCTGCCTTTATGCCTTGCAATACATCTGCCTAGGTAGATTTCCCCCAAGCCTGCTAATTGCCAGTGAATTTCAGCGCCAGTAGAGTTACTTTAGTTAGGCCGTTGTGAAAAAAAAGAAAAGAAAGAATATGTTCTAGACAGCCATGCCAACTTGCCTGAAGGCTGTTCCTGAAGAAATGGGCTAGGCAGAGTCTAAAAGGATTCTGGTTTGAGATCAGTGGTACCCGTCGCATAAATGATGCAAAAGAACTTGTGCCATGCTCAGATGGAGAGCACTGGTGGGCCACAGCTGAGGACGGACGGACGGACACACACACACACCCTGCAGAGGACACTGAGAGAGGTACAAGAACACATGCACCGTACAGAAAACAGAGATACCTTTGGTCCTGGTTTTCCTGTCGGTCCTGGCAAACCACGCTCACCTGGAGGGCCCTGGAAAGGGAAAAAGGAGATTGATTTGAGATGGGTGCTTTTAAGTGCTACTAACTACTAACATGTAGGGGAAAAATACTGTAAGATGTTCTGAGTTCATGGGACAGAATGGATTATAAATAAATACATAAATAAATAATAGCAGCAATTATCATTGTTGTGAGCCATCTTGGTGGCCTGTGGGGGGGCAGGTGGGCAAAAATGTCTTCAACAAACAAATAAGTACCACGTGGGGGCTGAACTGGATTTCCTAGGCACATCATGTGTGGGGGGTATGTTAAATGTGCCCTGAAAATGAGCAGCAAGGTTTAGGAGGCATCCAGAGGGCAGCAGCCCTCACTTCCTCACTAAACCAGGGCTGTTCATAATTGCCACCAGAGGATCTATACAGGACATCACAGTCTCAGTGTTCTGTACTTCCCATTTCACCCTTTAATTTCTTTTGCCAGCAGCATCACTAACCTCGGTACCACCCGGTGCAGTGACTCCTGGCTTCACCGAGTGGCAGACATGAAAGTAAGACACATTACCGCCAATTACTTCCGGTTTGCAAGCCTCTGCAGAACTCGGAGCAGCCAAAGACTGTCGAGGAAAGGCTCCGGCCGCTGACACAGAGTGACACCTTTCCTCAGCGTTCTTTGGCTGCTTTGAGCTGAGTCACTGAGTTGGAGCGGCCGAACACAAAGAAGTGGCTCAGAGCAGCTAAAGATGGCTGAGCAAGCATCTTTGGCCACTCCAAGCTTTGCCTACTTGGAGAGGCCAAAGACAGACAAACAAGGCTGACACCCCACAGGGAGGGGTGACACCCTTGCTCGGCCGTCTTCGGGAAGTGCTTCAGAACAGTCAAAGATTGCTGAGCCTGGGTGGTGCAGTAGGCTTCTCCCATGGTGTCACCCCCTCAATGGGTGTCACCTGGTGTGGCCCCCACTCCCACCACACACTCCTTACAACGCCCCTGTCTCTCGCTTCTCTCACACTTATTTTCACAATCCTGTGGAAAAAATAGTATTCTCTCGTACAGTATTTTTACAATACTATAATCTCTTTCTCAGCAGGGAATTGTAGGTCACAGTAGGCTGGAATTTAAATATGAAAACCTTGTTGGCCAGCTTTTTTTTTTCTTCACACACTCCTATTGCATAATTATAATTGCATACTTATGCAGTAGGGGGTGAAAAAAAAAGGCTCACCAGCATCTTAGCTAGCTCTGTATCAATAAATGGCATTGAAAATACAGTACGTCTTTTTTTGAAACCAAGCACGTCAGTGGGGGTCATGCTGTCAAGTGAAGGCTCACCGAGGGACCGCGTTGTCCAGTCTGCCCAGCCTGGCCAGCTTTACCCTATGAAAGAAGATAAAGAGAAGTGGGTGGTGAGCACGGAAAGCGGTACGCCCAGACCCACTGTGCCACATTCTCTCCCCTCCTCCATGTATCCCAGATTACATGTAATTATAAGGCATCTCAGAGAGGGGTTTCCAGCCTAGTGGTCTAGCAAGCTCTGTACACCTGTGGCTTTAGACTTGGTTCTTCAGAGCAAACGAACAACTCGTTACTTGGCCTTGCCACTTCTTCCCCTTCGGAATGCCACTTGTGGGAACCTGAACATCTGCCTCTTTCCCCCCAGCCTCCCCATCTCTGCTAGCCATGCTGGACCTCGACTTCTGCCTGACCCAACTCCATTATCTGTCCCTAGTCCCTCAGATCTCTGCCAGCCCCGCCCACTCCAGAACCTGACCTAAACCTTGCCGCTTGCATTTGATCCCAGCCGAGGCCTGACAGGAGCTGAAGAAAAAAAAAAAAAGGATGATGCCATTGTGTTAGTGCTTGCCCACTCCTACAAGAGGTAGCCAATGGGATGGAGAAGGGGAAAGGCAAGAGAACACCAAGACAATGACATCCCAGCATATATCTCTCCCCCCCCCCCATGGGACATTAGTGAGAAAGACATGAGTTAACAGCATCCCCACAACTCTCTGTAATGTAGTTTGGGCCTCATATACAGAGAGTGATACTCTACTACATAGGAGTGTATGTGTGTACATACACACACATGCACGCACACATGCACACCTCTACAGCAATGACCTATACTCACCAGTTAATAAACCTGCAATAACTTATTCTAGGACGAAAGAGAGGTAAAATCAAGAACTCCTCTCTTTGTCCAAGGTTGCTGTTTTCCTTTTCACTGCTTTAAGATCTGAATCACTTCTCAAATATGTAAACAGATCAAAGACTGAAAACAGTTGGCGCAGGCTGCTAGTCCAGATTAAAGGCTGCGACACATCAGCCACGCTGCGGCACGGTGTGTGGGCCAGCATCGGCACATGGCTTGAAGATCTCGGTCTGTCTTGCGTTTTGTAAGATTGCACGGCAACGCAGCTGTGCAAGCAAAGTTGAACAAATTCAACTTCGGCCAATGAGAGGCCACATTCGGTGCAATGGGGACAGAACGTGAAGCAACACGTTGGCCAATCAAAATTGAGTCTGAAAAGACTTGATTCTGATTGGCTAACAGAGAGTAGGGACGGGGCAGGACATCTTTCACTTCTCTGTGCAGCAAATATCACAACAGCAGCAACTAATTTGCTGAGGGAGATGCACTGCAAATCAACAGCTCCTGTGCGTCGCGGTGCGGTGCCACACAACGGCTACTCTCATGCCGCACCGCGCCACAGCCGGTGTGTCACAGCCTTAAGCAGAGCTCAGATGCAGCCTTGTCAAGCAATGGTGTCTCCTGCCTTGGCAGCTCTTACCCCAATTCCAGATGTGTGGGGGTTGACTGTGGTGGGGAACGAGGGAAAGACCCTTGCACATGCTCAGATGCACTTTTTCTTTATTCTGAGATTCCTGACCTTTACATATTCTACTGCTACCCACTGCCTTTCAGTAAGAATTTTGTGGCGTGGGGGAAAACCAGCCTGGCCCCAGAAGGAACAGCTCCAATGGCAATGGAGCTGGCTTCTCCATGCCCTGCCAGAAAACAATCCTCTGTTCTTCTCCAACTGCAAGGCCAATGACTACAGCTCTAAAGGGAAGTACCTTCTAGTCACTGCCATTGGCTGGAGGACTGCTTGGTTGTGTGCTGCACATGTCTTTGTAAATTACAGTATTCTTGTTTTATTGCAATCTATTGTAAACTATTTTGAGGTTTATTGTAAACTATTTTATTGCAATCTATTGTAAACTATTCAGTCCAAAGGCAGAGTATTAATCATCTAAATAAATAAACCTAGTCCAGATCACTCACGTTGGAAATAAATTCCAGAGTTAAGCCCCAAGTCAGATTAAGCCCTCCTACGTAGGAAGGCATCAGACAGAAAACCTTATAAAAAAACTTATAAAAAAGGGAAGTTAAAAAGGGTGGACTGGGCCGATGGTAGACAGCTCGATGAAAGTGTCAGCCCAGTGTGCAGCGGCTGTGAAGAAGGCCAATTCCATGCTCAGGATCATTAAAAAAAGGGATTGAGAATAAAATGGCCAATATTAATATGCTATTGTACAAATTGATGATAAGGCCACACCTGGAGTATTGTGTCCAGTTCTGGTCACCACATCTCAAAAAGGATATAGGGGAACTGGAAAAGGTGCTGAAGAGAGAGACCAAAATGATTACTGGACTGGGAGACCTCCTTTACGAGGAAAGGCTACAACGTTTGGGGCTGTTCAGTCTAGAAAGAAGGCGCCTGAGGAGGAGAGACATGATCATTATGCATGGGACGAATAGAGCAGATAGAGGGAAGTTCTTTTCCCTCTTGCACAATGCCAGAACCAGGGAATATCTACTAAAACTGACTGGTGGGAGAGTTAGAACAGACAAAAGGACTATTTCTTTATCTAGTGTGCAATTAATCTGTGGAACTCCTTGCCACAAGATGCAGTGACGGCATCTGGCCCAGGTACCTTCAAAAGGGGATTTTAACAGATTTATGGAGGAAACATCCATCACAGGTCATGATATCATGACATATAGTCATGATGACTATATGCAACATCCATGTTTTAGACTGAGGTAGCCTATCTCTTAATGCCAGATGCAAGGGAGTGGCAACAGGATACAGGTATCTTGTTGTCTTGTGCTCCCTGAGGCATCTGATGGGGCCACTGTGACATACAGGAAGCTGGACTAGATGGGCCTTTGGCCTGATCCAGCAGCCAGGCTCTTCTTATGTCTTTATATGTCCTTAACTGTTGTCTCTTGCCCTCTGGTACTGCTACCATGCTCCCGTCCCATTCCTGCACTGTCCTGGGTGTGTCTTTTCCATCTGCTGTGCTTTTGAGATATAGGTAACATGTCTCCAAGTTTCACTCACCCGTTTGCCTTTTTCCCCAATGAGGCCCAAAGGCCCTGGGAATCCAGTTGAGCCCTGTGGAAAGACAAAACAGTCTTAGTGCAACAACAGACAATGACCAGAGTCAACAATTCTTTCCCTTATCCCAGCTTCTCCTCACACTCACCTTAGGTCCCTGACGGCCTGGGTAGCCTGGCAGGCCTGGCACACCCAACTTGCCCTGTGGAGAGAAACAAAAATCAGTCTGGATGTGCCCAGAAAAATAGAAACAGAAAGGTGAATAGGTTAGTCGCTCACCTTCTCACCAGCTGGGCCAGAAGAACCTGCTTCCCCCACAGGCCCTGCCTGCCCCTTCAGCCCCTCAGGGCCATCCTCGCCACGTATGCCCAATGGGCCGCCATCACCCTGTCAAGAAATGAAAGAGTTAAGAGAGTCCCGGATAGGAGTGGTGACAGAATTTCGGACTACACATATTCTCAATTTAGTGATTCAGAGACTCCCCAGTGCTACAATAGGAGTAATTTAGGAAAATGGTTCAGGCAAGAATTCGTCAACTTTTGTGCTGGAGGCTAGTTTTGCACCATTTAGTCTAAAGGGGAGATGCATTTTGTAGAACTGACAGTATTTTGCTCATGCAGAGAGAGCAGCATCATTTTTTTTTCATCTAACACAACAGGTGCCTTGGATTTTTCCAAAAAGCACAGAGAGAGAGAGAGAGAGAGAGAGAGAGAGAGAGAGAGAGAGAGAGAGAGAGAGAGAGAGAGAAAAGCACTCCAATCCAAGTCTGCAGGGTGTAGTTAAATACATATTGAAAACTCCATGTTCTCCACAGAAGCCAAATGGGGAGGGCAAGGCACTCGCAGGGAAGTATCAGTGAGAAGCAGAGGGACGTTTAACCCTTCCCTTACTTGCTGATTCTATCCCACAAATACCGTATTGGTCTGAGTATAAGACTCACTTTTTTCTTCTAATTTAAGTTTTTAAACTAGGGGTGTATCTTATAATCAGGCTGTTGCAATTTAATGCCAGTGATTTAATTAATTTTTTTTCATAGCACCAAACTTTAAGGGTGCGTCTTATAATCAGGTGCGTCTTATACTCGGGACAATACGGTATGTCCCCTCCTAGAAGTTTTTAATTCCGTGACCAAAAAGGATTCAGCTCTGAAACCAGAAGAAAGCTCAGCTCAAGGAAAACACCACCTGGGCAGGGATAATTGCAGTGGGCAGGGGAAATGCTAAGCACCACTTCCTCCCATTTTCCCACCAGCTCTCTCACTATACAGGAAATGCTTCAACAAATGCAGGTTTGGATATACATATTAATTTGCTACAGTAATGTGTAGCTCTGCCCTAAGAAAAAAGAAAGAAAGAAACTTATTGATAGTAGTAGTGCTCTTGTAGACAGTAGTAGATAGCTGGTAGTGCTCTTGTTTTCTCAGTCTGAGAGGTGGTAATATGTATTTTTTTTAAAAAGAATATGAATTTCTGCAAAATGAGGATATTATCTTGAAATCAGCTGTGAGTTTGCCGGTACCCTGAACCTCCTGGTCACCACCATTGGAAGCTATAATTTTGCAGCTGGCAGGCCTCTAGGAGTTGGTACAGGCTGATGACATCATCAACCTTAGCCAGCGCCTAGCTCTTGAGACTGGGAGGAGAATTACCTCAGCTCCAGAACTGGCAGACGACGCAGTGATGAAAAGCTTGTTCCTCAGCTGAGCATGCTGCATCCAGCACTGGCATTCCAGTTAGTATACTCTCATGCCAGCATGTGCTACACAGTACAGTTTGCATATCGGAGTTCTATGGTGCCCAACAGCTATTATAGGGCCATAATAGTTAAAACACACCGAGTAGCACGCAAAACTATGGGATTGTCTAGGATCTCTATTCAGGGTCGGATGCAGCCTCTTTGGCTGTGGAACAGATTATTGCCTGCTTGTTATTTCCCTTCTCCGCCTCCCCTCTTGACTGACAGCCCAATCCTATCCTCCTCCCCCCCCCCGCTATAGCATACAAATGCACCAAAACAGGTAACGCTGTATGCTATGATAGGGGAGGGGTGATCGAGAGGTTTGGGAGAGGCAAGAGAAAATATTTACCCTTACCCCTCCATAAGCTCCTTGATCGCCTATGGCAGTGTTTCCCAAACTGGGAGCCGAGACTCCCAGGGGAGCCATGGAAACCAGCCATGGGAGCCGCAGAGTGCCAGGGAATCCCCTCAGGAAACAGTGCAGTGCCAATTGGCAGGCATCAACATAACGTAACGGGGAGCCGTGGCCAATGGTCGCCAATGGTCAAGGCAGCCGCGGGTCGAAAAAGTTTGGGAAACACTGGCCTATGGGATAGCTATATCTTGCACACGTCCAAGGAGAGAAAGGGGGTGTTTCAAGAGGCTCCAAAGGGGATAACATCACTGCACGTTGCTCGTGTAGGGATACACCTCCTCCTGCTTCCGACATGCCTCCTGCCCTTCCCCAGTTCACCAAGGAACATCCTCCCCTCACCCACAAAACGCCTGGCCAACTTATTGAGACAAGTGGAGCCTCTCCTGGCCACTACTGCGCATGGGGTACTGCTTGCTGTTCCTGGCGGTGGCCCGGAAGCGCACGGCAATGCATGCCAACGCAATGCCATTTGCGATGCCATAAAGTGTGTTGCGCTGCCTGAACATGCAGCGGACCTTCAGGATTGGGCTGTGAATGTGATAAGAGAGCTTCACACTACCTCTTTCAGGGTTTATTTTTTGGAGGCTGTACACTTGAGGCTGTTTGTGCTTCCTCAAGAGCCCCCCTCCCACATTCAGAATCAATAGCACCCTTAATAGGGTTATCACTCACACGGTCACCCTTTGGACCCATGTCACCCTTGAAGCCAGGGAATCCATCTTCTCCCTGGAGAGGGACAAAAGAAAAAAACTGAAGTCAGAACAGAAGGAATGCTTAGGTATCTACATCTGGCACTGAGAAATGGGGAAAGTAATACATGAACATCCATGGTATAAACTGACAAATTCTAATCCTTAGTTTCTCTTCCATGCTAGCAACCTAGTTTTGATGATGTTCAGAGTCCATTCCCTTGATCCAAAACCTGTACTTGCCACTTCCACCACCCTTTTACAAGACTAGCATGACCCTTCAAGAACAGACCTGAGCCATGTAGTTCCTGTAGGATGTTTGGGAAATGTTAGAATATTCCCTATATTTCAGGGTGGGGAAAGATTTCTCAGGTTTTGATTGACTTAGGGTGCAATCCTATACATATCTACTAAGAAGTAAACTCCATTTAGTTCAATGGGACTTACTCCCAGGTACGTTTATATAGGATTGCAGCCTAAAGCTGACATAAATTTCCTCTATAAGTCAACCTCAGTCATGCACAACTAGCTGGCAACATGTTAATTCAAACTTCCTTCAGATTTTGAATTTATATTCTCCCAATATGAATTTCTCCAACATTCCCACTTATGGTTTGCTGCGGAATGAAAGGATTTTTTTTGGGGGGGGGGGTGTTTTAAGGCTGAAATCCTATACACACTTGCCTGGGAGTAAGTTCCACTGAAGTTCACCTTAACCTAGAAACTGATAATAACATCCATCCCATGAAACTGACCCAACTCCTAGCATCAGACTTCACCTGTTGGCTGGCCCTTGATCCCCAGACCCAAACAAGTATTACTGCCCAATCCTATCTCCCAACGTTGGCGCTAATGCAGACATGCTGATGGAGCGCGTGCTCCATTGAAAGGGGGGGGGCGCGATAAGTCAGCCAGCAAGAGGTAAGTAAAAGTAAGTATTTTTACTTACACCCTGGTAGGCTCCCCATTTGCCAATGGGTCTTCTTGGACCTACTGATGTAAGTCTACCAATGGCGTAAGTCTGAGGAAGCCTGAGTATCACCTCAATTGAAGCCGAATGATGGGGAATGTTATGAGGGAAAACAACAAAGAAAAAACCCCGTGTCGGCTGTGTACGTATTGCCTCTGTTCAGTGATTCAAACCCGGGTCTGAATGTTTACTTTAAATAGGGTTTATCGAAAAAATGTTTCAGCTCTGTGAGGAGCAAAGACCTAACTGCCTGTGCTGCGAGGCAAGGTCGGTCTGGGGATATCGGGCACCCCCTCCCCCCTGGAAGACTTAGAGCATCTGACTTGTCTGTCCAGGAGAGAGAGAGCTTTCCAGACGTCAACACTGACCCAGCCTGGAACCTCCGGAGAAGGGGCAAAGTGGTCTGGGAAAGGATAGGACCCTGGTGCAAGTTGCTGCTTCCTTTCCAATCCTGATACACTTGGGGCCTTAGAGAATTTCAACTCTGAAGAGTACTAAAAAGGTGACTAAACCCTGTGCTCACTCTGTCCCAACATTGCATCCTACATACATTTGCTCCCCTCATAGATTGACCTACATAATTCAGACGAGTGTACCACAAACAGAGAAAGCAGGAATAGGCAAGTTGTACCCGGAGATTGGATGAAATCAGTGGGAATGTGGGATCTCTCGTCTCAAAAGAGAGACCTCAAATCACTGTTGGAGACTCTTACCTTCTCACCTTTGCTGCCTTTCAAGCCCCTCACTCCAAAGGCCCCCTGTAGAAACACAGAAAGTCAGCCTTACATTGAGTCACACCATTGGTCCATATGTAGCTCAGTATTGTTGACATTGCCTGGCGGTGGCACTCTCTGCAGGTGCCCACGTTCTCATTCTGGGTTTGCAGGAGTTAGTAGAGGGAGGCATGAAGCACGTACCTTGACTCCCCGGGGTCCTGGATAGCCAATTGGCCCAGCTGCACCAGTTGGACCCTGGAGAAGAAAGATTTTTAGAACGCGTAGAAGAACATATTAATATGTCCAATCAGCATCCTATTTCTGAGTGCTTAGCATAGCGGACACCCTTCCCTAGGTTACATCTTCAGGCAACTCCTTAGCACATACTTAAGTTCTGCATGGCAGATTCAGGCTTTTACCTGGGCTCCTTTCTCCCCAGCTGGACCTTCTCTTCCTGGATGACCCTGAAAAGCAACACAAGAGGAACAGCAGAATGATGCAGCCATTTGGAGAAGTGACGCCTAATTAAATACACTAACAAGGGAGCCACCAGACTGGGAACGCACCAAAAGCAGTCAAGGCTACTTATGGGTGCTGTGAACACAGTAGAACTGAAACTCAAGGTTAGGCGGAAACATGTTTTTTTTGGGGGGGGGGAGTTTAAAGAAAAAAAATGCTTTTTCTCCCGTTTTATTCGGTTGGTAGTTCCTCCATTGCCCACCGAGGAAAAAATGGGCATCTGGAGAAAAAAAAATAGAATCCTATGAATATGTTTTCTTATGCTGAATGCCTGCCTTCTCCCACATATTGCAGCTGCTCCTAAAAGAGGCACCTAGCCTCCTCTGAGCACCAGACCTATGCATTATTACAACATCCTTGGCACTTACCGGGGGTCCATCCACCCCAGCCAGTCCTGGTATTCCTACTTTTCCTGGTGGACCCTGCAAGGAAGAGAGATAAGCATATTGGATTACTTAGGGCAAGAACATGTGAACTGTGGTATAAATGTTGTATGCAGGTTCTCATGGCTTGTTACAATTTGTAGAGAGATCGGAGGTATGGGTGAAGAAGCCATGTCAGAGGTTTTTGTTGAAGAGACAAATACAATTTTATTGTTACCAAATGCCTGCAGATATTCCTTTAACACAAAGACTCCAGCGTACTGAAGAAAAAGGGGGCACATAGGATTATAGGATTCTTTGTCTAACGGATAATCCTATGCGCCCCCTTTTTCTTCAGTACGCTGGAGTCTTTGCGTTAAAGGAATATCTGCAGGCATTTGGTAACAATAAAATTTTATTTGTCTCTTCAACAAAAACCACAGACATGGCTTCTTCACCCATACCTCCGATCTCTCTACAAAATGTGGTATAAATGTTGTGGAATACGGCTCCCAGGCAAGCTTGACCTCCAAAACGCTTTGTTTTCTCTATTAAAATTGGCCAGCCAAGAACAGGTAAAGCACTACTTTATGACTGCATATTATCTGGTATAGCTTAGAGATCTCCCCCAATGTCGGGGTACAATCTGCAAAAGAACAGTTAATACATATCACAGCAGGCCCCCAAAATGTGTCCTGTCCCCCAAACCATATTTACACACCAACTTTGGGATAAGCCTGAAATCAGGGGCGTAGGCTGATATGGGGCCCTGGGGCAGTGGGCCCCAGGGCGTAAGGGTGGAGAGGCTCCTGGGGGGGCGTAGAGGGCCTCTGGAGGGGCGGGAGACATCCTAGGTTTCGGTTTTTTCTTTTGTTTTTTCCCGTTTTTTTCCGGGTTTTTTAAAGGTTTTTTTTAGAAGTAACGGGGCTTTGTAGTTTTTCCCCCCCTTGCATTTCAGCCTTGCCTAGCAGCCCAGGAGTCCTGATTCACACACCCGCAGAGGGCATTAAGGGGCAATACACTTTCAAGTTTATTCTGCAGAGCAAAATTCACAAAATTGATGTTTGGAACACTTTCAAGTTTATTCTGCAGAGCAAAATTCACATCATTATGAATGCCTCATCATGTGTGCTGCTGGAAATGGAGACAGGAGGTACAAAGTGGACAAGGAGGCTTCCAAACTGAAATCAAAAAATCCCAAAAATTTGCTGCGCGGCTGCGCTGTGGGGCATAAAGGATTACGGCCGCGCGTTTTTATGGGGGGGGCGTCAAGGGTTTGGGCCCCGGATCAAAAATGGTCTGGCTCCTCCTCTGCCTGAAATTAATGCCATGCCTAAAATAGACACACCTTGGCTCCAACTTACCTTTTCGCCTGGCAGACCAACATGACCCTGGGGACCAGGCAGACCCTATGGGAAAGAGATGGATAAGTGGAGATAGGGAAAACAGTTATATGAAGAAGAATAGGTATCTTAGTTCTCATATAGTCTTGGTCATCCGATGAATGAGGACACATGAATCTATCTTAGAGCATTGAAGCTGTTCTGGAAGAGCCCTCAATGCATTCAATTCAAACGTGCCTGTCTTTTCCAGGGTTGAGCTGTGGAAGGAAAAGTCAGGTTCTGCTCCTTTCAACAGAAACAGACTGTGCAGGGAACTGATTGGCTGGCCCCCATGACGTCACAAAGGACAACTCCCACAATCTCCAGTAAACTGATGATTCCCAGCTCCATCCCTGTTTTCTACCATCTGTCCAAATAATGAACTGGTGCTTGAAGTCAGTAATGGACTGGATGAGGAGTAAGACAGAGGTGCTCTTGGTCAGCAAAAATGCTGGTTTGGGAATAGGGATTCAGCCGGTGCTGGATAAAGTAGAAGTACCATTGAAAACACAAGTTTGTCATTTGAGGGTGTTCTTGGATCTAGTCCTGAGCAGCATTCCTGCTAAGGGGCCACGCCAGTGCACAAACCCCTTTAGCAGCTGTGCGGTGTTGTGACGCATTGCAACACCGCCTCCGGACATTCGGCGATGACGTCAACACCAAATGTCCGGGTTGTTGAGCTCCGCACTGTCTAGAGCTTGGCTGGGAGGTATGAGGCTGCACTTTAGAGGGAACATTGGTCCTGAGTCAGGATGCCCAGGTTTTGGCCAGGAGTACCTTTACCCAACTTCGGCTGAGGTATCAAATATGCCTGTTCCTTCACAGTTCAGATCTGACCACAGTGACACATATTTTGGTGACAACACACTTGGACCATCACAATGCATTCTATGTGAGGCTGCCCTTGCTCAGAAACTTCAACTGGTCCAGAATGCAGCAGCCTAGCTGCTGATCATATAACCCCACAATTGTAGAAACTGTACTGGTTACAAGTGTGTTTCTGGCAGTGGGGTAGGAACGTGGTCCCCAACTGGGGGGCCGTTTTGATGCCCCCCTGGCGTAAGCCCCGCCACATGACGTTACCCGGAAGCCACGCCCCTGGGTGACGTCACGCGGCCTACCAGAGGCCAAAATGGCACCACAGGATGGGTCAAAAACACTCCCCCGCCCTCTGGAAGCCTCACCAGTGGTGCTGCTAGGTTCGCCGCCACTGTCGAGGGCCGCTAAAATGACAAAAGTGGTGCGCAAAGGAGCCTCCGCCAGAGCCGCCGCAGGGACCGTGGGGGTGAGTTTTCTCCCCCCCCCCCGACGTGCTGCCCGGGGATGGACCGCCCCCCACCCACCCCATTCCTACGCCCCTGGTTTCCTGGCACAATTCAAGGTGCTAGTTTTGACCTTTAAAGTTTGAGCTGATTTGGGCCCAGGATACTCAAAGAACTGCCTTTTTCTGTACGAGCTTACCTGCTCATTAAGATCAAAAGAGGAGGCCCTCCTGTGTGTCCCACTGATATCGGAGACGTGATTGGTTGCAACCCAGGAGAAAGCCCCTCTGAAGTTATGCCCAGGCTCTGAATCTCCCTCCTGAGACAGAAATGACTGGCCCCATCCTAGTTATTCTTTCATTGTGCTGGTAAGATCGTTGTATTTTGGCACGCTTTCAACTGCTGATTTTTATAATCTCATTTTTCTCATTTTTATGCTGTTGCTTTTAGATTATTAGTTGACAGCTTCTCGTTTTTACTGCTGCTTTAATGCTGCTTGTTTTCATTGTGTGGTGCTGATGTTTCGTTTGCATTGCATTTTGCTGATGTTATTTTATCATGTTGTAAGCCTCTTGGGTGCCATGGTACAGTGGAAAGGCAGGGTAGAAATATGTAAAATAAACAAATATCAGAGCAGTTTTGCTTTGAAAGGATGCCTTCCTCTCCTTTTTTTTAATTAATAAGGTAACAGATGAACAGGGAAGCCTGTGAATGTTCATCATGTGGCCCTTTAAAAAAGAAAGAAGGCAGACTGCCCACCTGAAACACAGCAGGGAGAACTAAGTGCTGGGTGAGTCAATACTCAGTTCGTTGGTCTGCATGTCTGTCATTTCAGTTGCACAGCTGAGACAAAGCCAGGCTCGCAACACAGCTTGAGAAATGGAAGCACAACTCTTATGCTTTCATATGATGTCCGTCTTCACTCCACGTCCTTTAATAATACCCTCCCCTTGTACACATACACAAATTGTCATGCAAAACACATACCTGAGGTCCAGGATTTCCTTGCTGCCCAGGGGGGCCTGGTTCACCCTGAATACCCTGAGGACAGAAAATCCTGCAGTTAGCACCTTCTGTGAGAGTAAAGGTAAAGGTATCCCTTGACAATTAAGTCCAGTCGTGTCCGACGCTAGGGTGCAGTGATCATCCCGTTACGAAGCCGAAGAGCCAGCGCTGTCCGAAGACGCTTTCATGGTTATGTGGCCGACATGAATCTCCTTGCCGCAGCACAAAGCATGCGGCTGGAACACAGAACGCTGTTACCTTCCCGCAAGCGGTACCTATTTATCTACTCACATGAACGTGCTTTCGAACTGCTAGGTTGCCAGGAGCTGGGCCGAGCGGCGAGAGCTCACCCTGACACGTGGATTCGAACTGCCAACCTTTCGATTGACAACTCATGGTTCAGTGGTTTAACCCACTGAGTACATATGTGAGAGTACATAGATACATATGATAGTGACAAAGGCGCAACAGTGTGCATACACAAACTGCACGCAATACTAAAAGTGCTCTGTCTTTCAGTGGTTTTTTTAAAGATCGGTTTCAGTGTTGTGGGAGGGGGGGACACAGTGTGGGTAGAGGCGAGGTTAACACTTTACTCCTGCACTACTGTTCAGACAAAAATCACACTCCTCCTCCCCCCCCCCCCCGCCCATGGTTGCTATTGCCCTGGAAAGAAAGCTTCCACTGGCACCAATGGAAGCTTATCTCCCAAAGCCAATAATAGCTGTGTGTGTGAGAGATACAGATTGAGACCCTGGTGGGGGCAAAGAGTTAACCCTCCATGCCCCAGTCCCAATCCTGACCAGAACCTTACTCCTCCCACTCTGGTGGTTGCCATTTGAGGGTGGAAGAAGCAAATACACAAACCATTTCCAAGCATATGCTTTACATAACATGCAGTTTGGCCTTTACTTCCTATCCCATGTAAAAATGCTGTTTGCCAAATAATTACCAGGCTTTGCTTCTAGGCAGCTCTGGGTATTTAGACCACATTCCAGCAAAAGAGTTCAGCTGAGAAGCACACTTAACTCTGTATTGGATTGTGATCTTCATCTTCAAATGCGCTCTTCTGCTTAAAGTGTCCTCTAAAGCGCACAGAGAGTCAAGCAGAAATCAATTATTTCACAGCTGGCTCCCTTGTCTCTTAGCAGACATAATTCTGTAGTACAAAAGTATGTGGGCGACATGACCAAAGGTTTTGGATTATGCCTCTAGGTAGCATAAAGGCTGCCTGTAGTTGCAAACCAGGATGTGTTAATTGTTAGAGTAATTGAGAGATAAAGATGATACAGATTCAACGAACTGGGGTGAGGAGTACTTGCTTGCAAAGTGTTTCCTTCCAGTTAATTTCAACTCTTGCTTTGTTTTCCTACAACAATTCTTAAACACCATGAACATAAGCAAGCACAAGAAACTCACAGAGATAAATTGTTTGTCTCTCCAGAAAAATGGGATTCAAGCCTAATTGTCAAACTACACATTACATAATAAAACACATGCTTGGAGCAGAGTTTTTTTTTTTTTTTTAAATGTGTAAATAGCAGGCATGGGGCGTCCAACCTGGACCGGGGCTGTGGCATGGGAAGGAGGAGCTCCTCCCACCATGGTCCTCATCCAGATCTGCCCCCTTGGCTGCTATTTGCCTTGGGAGGAAAGCTGCCCAATCTTGATCACAACACTATGACGGGGGAAAGTTAAAGCCTCCTCACCCACATTGCAGTCCTGATTTGAACTGAGCCTCCCAGTGCCTGCTATTTAAAAGGGGGGGGGGAAGCACATCACCTCCAAGCATGAGGGCATCTGGTCCTCAGATACACACTCACAAACCACCTTGTAGATCAATGATGGCGAACCTTTTGGGCTTGGTGAGTCAAAAATTCAGAATTTGACTCTTCTGGTGTGTCTCTCTCACACACTCACACTCACACTCACACACCCCGAACAAAAGAAAAACAATTCTTCTTGTTCACGTGAACGAAGACCGTGAATATGGGGGGCCCTTTAAAAATAGTCTTAAACATTAAAAATAAGTCAGAAAAAGCCTTCCCTACCATTGTGCGGCAAAACCACGCTGTTTGCAGGCCTGCAGGGCAGTCTTCTGCACTCCTGGAAGCCACTTCTGGGTCGCGTGACTGTTCCCCTTTGCCCTGGTTCGCCCATCACGATGCATTCTGGGGCAAGCCAGGACGCAGGAGCACAGAAGACTGCCCTGCAGGCCTGCAAACAGCACAATTTTGCCGCATGGTGGTAGGGAAGGTTTTTTCTGACTTTTAACAATGTTTTTTAAAGGGTCTGCCATACCCGCTGCCTCCACGGATACTGAGATCCTGTAGTTGTCGCCTGGTGTTGGTGAACGCTGGTGTGTCACCCAAAAATCATGGCGTGTCATCTTTGACACGCGTGTCATAGATTCGCCCTCACTGTTGCAGATCATAGTCACATTATTCAAATTCTCAAAAGGCATGCATCTCCTGAGTGCTTCCCTTGTCACTCTTAAAAGGACATGGGGCACAAGGGCCAGCTGTAATTGCTAATACAGCTCCGCTGCCATTTTCGTACATCTCCTTTAGCACTCATATCCCTCCGGCACATGCTTACTTAATTCCAGCGCAGTTCCCCCTGGCGTATACCAGGAGAGGTGGCCACTCTCCATGCTTTCTTACCAAATTGCCTTTGTGTCCAGGGGCCCCATCAATACCACTGACACCCTACGGAGTGAAATGAAGAAGAAAGAAGAATGTGAGGGGTCTTCCTGCACAGGACCAACTCAAAGAAGTGCCAAGAAAGAAACTGCATCAACATTTGCCATCAAAATGTTTTTGGGTGGTTTTCTTTTTGCAGGTTCAGAACTTGGGCATTTTACAAATTCAAAGCTCAGAATTTGAAGATCTGGCTTTCATTTTGGAAATATATACCGTATTGGTCTGAGTATAAGACTCACTTTTTTCTCCTAATTTAAGTTTTTAAACTAGGGGTGTGTCTTATAATCAGGCTGTTGCAATTTAATGCCAGTGATTTAAATTTTTTTAATAGCACCAAACTTTAAGGGTGCGTCTTATAATCAGGTGCATCTTATACTCGGGACAATATGGTATATTGTATGCTCTCAGAACTGGGTGACAAGAATGTGAGTTTTGCCACTGAAATCTGAGCACTGCCACTTCGGCCTGGAACACATGTAATGCTCCCACTTTCTCAACAATGGTCAAGAGAATGCTGTGGGCTTACAAGATCCTTCTCTCCTCCCATCTCCCATGTGAACTCCCTCTTCTTTTGTGATTTGCTTTAATCACCATGTCATAATGTTATATCTGCATTGGAATGCATGGTTAAGGCCAACTAGATTCTCCCAAAACAAAGGTCTTCAAGCCAAACCTTGGTTTCATACTCTGGTTATGATGATGGCAATCCTGCTTAGGGTTTGGTTAAAGCAAACCATGAAAGAGGGCATTCACATGTGAAAGGGGAGAAGAAAGAGGAACAAACAGACACATTTTTGGCATTAGGAGGTCAGGAATGTTATGACCACAACAGAAGTGGGATTCAAAATCTCTTCCCCCAAAGCTGCTAAACATTGTCCCAAATTCAAACTTCACATTTAAGTTTAGAAATGCCGAGAACAACGCATTCACTCAGACATCTTAAGTGCTGCTTTTGAATTTAATTCTTCCTCCTCAAATCATGGGATCATGATAGAGTTAGAAGGGCACACAGGTCACCTGGTTCACCCTCCTCTTGCCCAAACTCTATTGTTCATTTCTCTTCTACCCAAGTGCAGGAAGAAGAGAGGGAAGCGAATTCATACCGGCTGGCCTGGGGGACCAGGAGCACCTCGTGAGCCAGCCAAACCACGCAAGCCCTAGAAACAAAGTTGGACGCGTTAGTGACACTCAAAAAATGTGCTTCACTTTACTTTATTCTCGTGCAGAAAGACTCTTATGTGCTTCTCCACCTAGAGCTGCCTTATCACATTTCAAGCTAAGGTGGGTCTTTCCCTAAGATTACTGAGAACAGTCTCCCCACCAATACAGTCTAGACCAGGAGTTCTCAACCCCTACCTGGCCGAGTACCACCTCCGGCGCCACTCTCCTGATGTGTAGGAAGTGACTGGCGATGACCTCATAGCCAGTTACTTCTGGGTTTTCAGATTTTTGGAGACCAGAAAATGCAGGTAGGAGGCTCTGGGTGGGTGAGAGGGCCCTTCTCAGCATTCCCAAGAGACTTGGCCAAAGGCAGGAACCTCTCGGAAGTGGAAACATGACACCAAAAGTGCCACATCAGAGCAGGGTTCCGATGGTCCGGTGGTCCAAGTGCCACCAGCAGTTGGCTGAAGTACCACTGGTGGTACTAGTACTAATGGTTGAGAAACCCTGGTCTAGACTAACTCCATCCTGGAGTCCAGACTCTCCTGAATGTGACGTGCAGATACTCACAGCTTCTCCAGGCTGGCCTCGGGGGCCATGCATGCCATCTGAG
This sequence comes from Plestiodon gilberti rubricaudatus, assembly GCA_026170595.1. NCBI lineage: Eukaryota > Metazoa > Chordata > Lepidosauria > Squamata > Scincidae > Plestiodon > Plestiodon gilberti. The sequence continues at coordinate 121,661,486 of JANXHW010000002.1, forward strand.
CCCTGTGAAAAGAAGGAAGAGGTGAGAGCCCTTCTGGGTAGTAGGCTATGTCCATCCCAGCCACCTATTACCCCAACTGTCATACAGTCACAGAGGGGGGAAACACCTGATGAGGATGCACACAGCGGCTACCTAAAAGCAGCCACTTTTAAAAGCTTTTAAAAGCGGCCACTTAAAAGCTTCAAAACATGATGGCTCCAACAATCAAAGGAAGCGGTCGTCTGTAGCCTCCAGCTCAGTGGTAAAAACCAGCCTACCACACCACCCCCAACATCCTGCATTTCCAAGTTGTTGAACGGCATATTGCATGTCTAGAAGGCCGAGATTATTGCCTTCCCATTTTCCTTTTAAGTGCTCTCTGTGAATATAAAGCAGTGTTTTTTTTTCAAACTTTCAGCCTTAAGGGAATACTTTTCAAATAGATCTGTTCACTGAGGATTACTTGACTATCGCAGAACACATGTGTTGCAAAGGATTCTGGAGCATGTTCTGAGGCAGGCACACACTTGGTTCATGTGTGTGCATGACAGACCTGTCAAGCTTCAGCATCAATCCTGTGAGTAAACAGCATTGCCTAATGAACACCCAATACTCCTCTGCACTCTGCAGCCAGGGGTAAATCATCAGATGGTAATTTACCAGAGGCAAATCAAAGGTACCAGAGGTAAAGCATCATCTGTCTTGCAGAGAGGTTTGGCCACCATGGCTGATCTTCTAACTAAGAATTCCCTGACAAGCTTCCAAACAACCCCAGAGCTCCATGAAACACTGTTGGACGTTACGGTCCTCTGTACAAAGTACAATAACCTGTTTCAAAACTAGAAATGCATCTCCTGTTCCAATAATATATGGAATGAGTCTATGTATTGATTAAACTTATCCTTTACAAAATTCTCTGGAGGTTTAAGATATTGTGCTAATTAACCATGTTGAGAATGTTGCATATCTTTTTAGTGATGCATGTACATTTTTTCTTCTCATGTCATTTTAATTTTCTTATTCACCCAATACCTAGCTATAATCATGTAGGGGGGCTGATATAATTAAATCCAGAGCAATTTCATTATCTTTCTGGGTGATAATATCCTCTGCATTTCCTGACAAAGGAAAAGGAATCCATGGAAAGTGTAAGTATAGGACTGGGGTAAGGCTGTTGCCATCTTGTCCCCTAGGTCTTGCTACTGCTTGGAGTTGCTGTGAGGAAGAAGAGATGGCAGCCACAGGCCGTTCTTATACTTGGACTGTGGGTGGCCCAAAGGAGCAGAAGCCATATCCCCTGCAATTGTCACTTGCTGCCAGGTTCCTTCTGGTGGCCATTTCCCTGGGGGGCTATTTACATTGGGCTTCCTATGCTTTTATGATCCACCTGGGGTGGCCCAATCACAAGGTGACCTGATGTGGCTTGCCCCAGTGGTGGGCTGCAAGGGGGCAGCAGATTTGGGATGCCCTTCACCCTGAGTCTGCCACTGGCTCTCTCTCTCGTCCACTGCAGATGCAAGCTGCATTGATCCGCTTCTCGCTCACTTGAGCGAGAAGCAGATCGTCTACCTCCTTACTGTGAACACCCTTCAAACACAATCCTCAAACACAAAAGTGATCCTCAAACACAAAAGTGCACCCTTCCAGTTTTATTTACAGATGAAGGACCTCCTTCATTCACATGGTCCCATTAAGTAAAACTAGAAGTACCACACTTCCAAGTTTGAGGAACCCACTCAAGGAGCGTGGAAAAAGGCTTTTGTTTTCCCACACACACACCACTGCAGAGGCTGCAGAGGCCTGTATCTGAGGTCACACAGTCCTTGGATCCACCTGCAGCCATAGCCCGAAAGCTGATTATTATGTATGTGCATTTGCTAATTGAATGTTAACTGTTTAGAGAGGTCTTGGCCTGAAAGGTGGTACATATACGAACAAACAAACCACACAATAACCAACACGACTTGTTTCTTTGTCCACCATCCACCCATGCCTTGGATTGATACTTACCTTAGCGCCATTCTCCCCAGGAGCTCCAGGTGGCCCTGGCTTCCCTACATCTCCCTGAAAGCGGGAAAGTAAGCAATGAGCAGAGATGGTACCACATGGATAGATCACATTATATAGCACTGTGGATATTTCAATATACTTACCCGATTCCCCTTCTCTCCAGGAAGTCCCGGGAGCCCATCAAAGCCTCGGTCACCCTATCAATAAGAAGAAAGCAGCATCAGCACCAACAAGAACATCCCAGCCTTCTAGCCAGCAAGTATCTCTGTATCCCAAAATTTTCATTTAAAAAAATCCCAAATTATTCTCATTTCTCTAGCCCTTTAATGGTATATAGCACCACTTTACTGTAACTATCACCTTCACCCTTACAACAACCTAGCAAGGTAACAGAATCCCCATTTAACAAAAGGGAAACTGAGGCAGAGAGACTGCATTGCGCAAAGTCCCCAAAAGAGTTCATGGCTGGGCAAGAATTTGAATCTGGTTCTCCTTGATTCAAACTGTATATACAGTACTGCCTCCTATATTCCACCAGTTGCAACATCATCCCAGTCACTAGTTTAGGATGGGCCTCACTAGGGAAGCAGAGAGTTGCCAGGGAAAATGCAAGGTCATACTTCCCTCTTTCCAGTGACTAGTCATGAGACAGAATTCAGATTCCCACTGAACATCCATCAGTGCAACTCGAAAGGCTGTATATATCTCACTATTTGTATTACTGGTAATTGCTAAATAGTCAGGCAATCTACTGTAGTTATTTCTTGCATGGGTATTGCTAACCTAGAATCTCTATCCCAGACATCTTAGGGTGCTGCCAGAGGATTAAAATTGCAAGTCTTAGCATTCAGTAACATGATATCTGGTCTCATGTAATGAATAGGAAGTAGTTTTACTGCAGGAGAGAAATAGCCTATCTGTAGGGACAATCATAGTTGAGTTCACCTGTGTGTGTATGTGTTTGTGTGCATTAAAAATACTAAAAAAAAAACCCAAAGGGATATTTAAATGGCGGAGTACAGCTGCAGAGTTGTGGGTTGTTGCCTTGATGATCCCTTATAAGCAGTTCCTCCTCCTCCCTAGCCCATTTCCTTTCTGTGGGACTTAGGTGCGCTACCTTAGCAGGTGACCCTCTATCCCCTGGTCCTGCAGCTCCTGTGATATGTGCTGACCAATGGGTACCAAGCCTAGCAGATCTGGAGCCAGACTTGGCGGTCCCAGTAGGACCACCTTCTTTCATCCTACTGGTTGAGGTCTTCTGATAGGCTCATCACAGAGCCTTTAACAGTGTGACAGGTATCGCGTGGAGAGGTGAGGACCAGGCCACCTCCAGCACATTACAGGCCACCATCTGGGCAGCCTCTCTGCACCCCCAGGAACCCTGGATTCCTGGGCCTGGCTCAATATTGGTGTGTCGATGCTGGCAGGCCCAACTCTGTCTAGACTCTAGAGGGAGTAAGGATAAGGCAGGGAGACCGCCAGCATGAGACGGATCAGCTGGAGCCATGGCTGGGGTGGGGGGGGGGAGAGTGGAATCTTTTATGACTAGACTCTTGACAGCTGTGCAATAACATTCTATACAGCATTAACAAGCAGAATTGATGTGCTAGCTGGCATGGAAGAAGAGGAAATAACTTTTTCCCAGAAACAAAATATTTTTGTTGAAGTGCTTAGATTGAAGAAGAAGAAGAGAAAAAAAAAAAAAACAGCATCACAGCTTTGTGGAAAGGTGCCTGGATTCCCACACAACAAATAGATAACAACTGCACATTTACCACAGTACAGACACATACACAAGTTGTATGAAAAGCTCTTAGAGTGCCCCATGGCTCCTGCTCTCTCCTTTGATCAGATCGCTTTATAGAGTGATTTATATTTTCTTTCTATCTTTTCTTTGTCAGCTATGTTTAGTGTAGAAATTGAGGTGCCACCAGCAATATTGCATGTGCATTTGCATGTGTAAAATGGCAACACCCAGATGTGCCAATCCACTGTTATAATGTACATCAGCTGAGATAACTGCAATTTGTTTTGCTTTTTTTAAGAGGGAGGGAAAACTTCATTCACATAGAAATTGGATGAAAAATCATGGATATCAGTAACACTCGATGGACTTTCTGTGGCTATCCAAGAACGTGGCAAAGTGCAAAATTCAATGGGCATAAAAGGACAGGTTTCACATATCTCTAGATGGGACCGGAGTAAAGTTGCCCTGTAGTGATTATCCCAGGCAAAAACCTAATTAAGAACTGGTCCTCTGAGATACTGAAACCACTTTAACCTTGAATGACAGAGGCTCACTGAAACAAAGGGGAAGAACCACAGTTCAAACTAACTGCCCTTCCCAGTCATGTTTTCGTTTCCTTTCACACACCTTTCACAAAGCTGAGATTTAATTATGTAGTTTCAACTTCCATTTTTAAATGACTTTTCAATAAATGTCTCAAAAATCTGTCTAATTTTTGTCCCAGAACACACCACCAATCACAGGCAGTTGTGTTCAAGAAGCCTCAAAAGGTTGTGGGCAATAATCTCTAAGGGGTCTGCACTGGTGTGAGGACCACTTTGGCTGCCACATTGGAGCCCTGTGGCATTGCCGGACGCACAGTGATGATGTAAAATGTCATCGCCAGACTTCCAGGAATGCAAAGTTCCGAGCTGCACGGAGCTTAGCTTCCCAGGGCTTTGAGCTACGCAGCCGCGGCACAGCATAAAGGAAACAAAGATTGTGGGGAGGGGAGTTGCTCCAGGGAGCTGGAGTTGCCCATGGAGTCAAGTTTAAGAAAACTTCTGGGCCTGGAAAGCAGTAGAGCTGTGCAGTCCCTGAACTAGTTCAAAAGCCTGTGGGGTTTCTTGCACACCCTGAATTTCATGAAAGAAAGAAAGAAAGAAAGAAAGAAAGAAAGAAAGAAAGAAAGAAAGAAAGAAAGAAAGAAAGAAAGAAAGAAAGAAAGAAAGAAAGAAAAAGTTCGAAGATACTTTTCAGATCTCTCTGAATACCAGATTCTAGAGACAAACAACAGGGAACGTGGACTTCCTGAAAGTTTCTGGCTGTCCACTGTTGGAAACAGGATGTTGGACAAAATGGACTCTGGATTTGATCCAACAGGGCTTTTCTTATGTTTCTTTCCTGCACAGCTTCCTGTGAGCAGTGCTTTGGTTCCAAAACACAGATCAATTGTTTCACATGGTGTGTGTACCTGCTTGATGAAAAATTCTCCTTTACCAAATGTGCAAATTTCAACATTAAATTGAAATCTATAAATATTTGTCTTGGCTCTCTCTCTGCATGCCACAGCTGTATCACTGAACAAGGCACTAAACCATAGTGGTACTGGGAACCTCAGAGCTGTCTGTCCCCTCCCTTGCATCAATTCCACCTCACAACAACAGTTTGGAGACCTTGGGTCCAGTTTCTCCAGGGAGTCCTCTGGCACCATCTGCTCCTGAGCGACCCTGAAAAAGAAAGGAAAAGGGTGAGATAACCATCGTTTATCTATCTTACTATATAAACTGCTTTATGAAATGTTGTTGTTCAGTCGTTAAGTCGTGTCCGACCCTTCGTGATCCCATGAACCATATCCCGCCAGGCCTTCCTATCCTCCACTATCTTCCTGAGTTCGCTCATTGCTTTATGAAATACTTTTGTTGAAAAACAGTATATAAATATTCTTAATAATAAAGAGGAGAGCGTGGGAACATTAAAACCCATTTCCTCCGAGCCCACAGGTGTACGTATTTAACTCTTGTTGCATATACACACCCTTGGGTAGAAATGGTTTACCATCACGCAACAGGAGCATTACCAGTTGGACAGCCCAAACCTATGTAAATCCCTGCGTAGTGATGCAGCGGCACCGGTGCAGCTACTGCTGTATCCTGCGGGTGATTTTCAGCTGCTGGAGGTCTTCTTAGGGTAAGGGGACATTTGTCCCCTTGCCCCAGGTAAGCCCCAGCAGTCGCTATGGGTTGGACCTGCGCCAACTCAATCGCTGGCGCAAGTCCATGTTGACCTGGGAAGGCGGATCAGGCCCAGGAAGGGGGTCAACATTCGACGTGTACCGCCACTGATCCCGCCCCCCCTCCCGGGCCTGATCCACCTTCCTCCCCATACCCATCACCGTTCCGCCCAGCCCCCGACCCATTCAACCCCCTCCCCACCTCTCTCTAACACCCTGCGTGGGCTTACCTGCTCCAGCAGGTCTGCGTGGGTTCGCCAGCATCCAGTAGGCCGCTTCGGACTCCCCGCCAACAGACCCGCTGCGTGTGTCACTGTGGGCTGCTTTGCGACTGCTGCCATAAAGCAGCCTGCTGCTAGTTATGCCAGCAGGGGAGGGGGTAGGACTGGGCTGACACTTAGCCATGGATGGGTTAGGGCAAAGATACTTACTCGTTTGCCAGTTTTCCCTGGGGGCCCGACTGGCCCCTGTATCCCAGGGGAGCCCTGCAACAAGAAGGATGAAAGCTAAGATTGGAAGCTGCTTCATACATAACTTATTCCTGGGGATATTTCTGAAGTTCTTCCAATCCAAATTTTTACTTTGGTTTTAGAGGTCCAAATTACCCAGTATTGTTTCTGAAATTGATCCAATACATCAGGAATCCGCCATTATTTCATTTTTTAAATTTTAATATTTTTTTACAGATTGCATTAACATTTCCATTTTTTACACAGATTGTAAATGCATGGCTTGCTGCACCCTTTAATTCCTTCACTTTGTTCATGTCTTTTCTCTCTTTCCCCCCCCCCCATTAATCATTGCACATTGATAAAACATGGCAAAGTCACCCTAGTTAAAGCAGGATCCAGGAAGAATGGAATACAGAGCTGAGCAAACCGGTGAAACAATGAAGGAAATGAATGGGAGAAATCCTTTCATCGTCCTTCTACCTTTCTCCAACTCAAGGATCAATCTCTGTTCGAGGGAGGGGGGAAAATTGTGTCCTTTGTAACAATTGCCATGCATAAGCCTTTGTGATCAGTGGTGACATCTACCATATATATCCTTGTTTCACTCGTTTTCTACCTATAAGATATTTCACATGCCTGATCATTACATGTGGTCCAAAATATAGCAGCTAGGTTGCTTGCTGCCAATAGCTGAAAAGAACTCTAGTTTTCAAACAATTTTACTGACTGAGATCCTGGATCTAATTCAAAGTGTTGGTTTACTTTTAAAGCCTTCAATGAAATGGGTCATGGATATCTTGAAAGTGTGCCTCCTCTCATATACTCCTCATACCTTTAGATCTATAAAGAAGGGTTTCTCCATTGTAGCCACAGTTCATCAAAATATCTTGCTGAGAGAAGGTTGTCTGGCTAACTCTGTCCTTGCATTTAGAAGGCTGATCAAGACCTTCCCTTTTAGGAAGGCGTTTATGATCTGACTTGTTTTCTCAAGTTAAAAGGTAAAGGTGACCCCTGACAATTAAGTCCAGTTGTGTCCGACTCTAGGGTGTGGTGCTCATCCCCATTTCAAAGCCGAAGAGCCAGCGTTGTCCGAAGACGCCTCCGTGGTCATGTGGCCAGCATGACTCTCCTTGCCGCAGCGTGTAGCATGCGGCTGGAACACGGAGCGCTGTTTACCTTCCCGCAAGCGGTACCTACTTATCTACTCACATTAACGTGCTTTGGAACTGCTAGGTTGGCAGGAGCTGGCCATGCAACGAGAGCTCACCCCGTCGCAGATTCGAACTGCCGACCTTTCGATCGACAGCTCATGGTTCAGTGGTTTAACCCACTGCGCCACCCGCTCAAGTTAGCTGTGTCTTTATGCATTTTGCTGGTCTTTTCGTTGTTATTACCCTGCCTTATTATTTGATATGCACTTTATCCTGTTTTACTGTAGCTGCTCTGATGCCTTTCTTGGCCCAGAGGCGGGCATAAATGTAAGTAAGTAATAAATAAAAGAATATTATCCGAAGTTGGCGGAAGAATAGCTGGTCAAAGTGTGGTGGGGGCGGGAAACAAGAGGGAAAAGAGATATATCTACTGGATCATTCTGCTATCCAGAACTTTACAGTTACGTAAGAAGTGTCCTGCAGGATCAGGCCAAAGGCCCATCTAGTCCAGCATCCTGTTTTCCACAGTGGCCCCAACCAGATGCCTCTGGGAAACCCAGAAGCAGTGTATGGAGGCGAATAGCCTTCATCCACTGTTGCTTCCTAGCAACTGGTATTTAGAGGCAATACTGCCTCTGAACTTGTAGGTAGCATACTGGCGTCAATAGTAGCCATTGATAGACTTGAAGGTCCACTGCGAAGCCTTCCCCCGGTCCTGATCCCTGTCTCTGCCAAAGATAAACATAGGGAGGACAAGGAAAGAAAAAGAGCCACTGATTGAAAAAGAAATTGTGTCACGCAACTCTGTTATGAGCAATGCCAGATTCTTGAATCACTGCAGAAAAGATCTTCAGACTTAAAATGGTTACGAGAACCTTCAAAATCCCAGCACAAGCCAGAGGTGTAACATAATGGCTGGGAGACAGGTTCAAATGTCACCTGTGTAATTTTTGTAAGCGTGATTTGTAAGTGTAGAAGGCAAAAATATATATACAAAGAGCGGCAGGCCGGCATTTCCTCCTCCATCCCCAGGGTGAGGAGCCCTCCTGCTCATCTTCAGCAACCAACCTGTGGCCCAGAATCACCAGAATCGCCTTTCAGTCCAGTATTCCCTGGAAGACCCTAGAAAGAAGCAAGGTCGAAACCTGTTTAACTGCATCACAATTCTCTAAAATCAAGAATAGGACTCTAGATGGCAGCCCCTTAAGGCAGCGGTGGAGAACCTCCAGCCCCAGGGCCAGATCAGGCTCCCGAGGCCATCCAGTCCGGCCCCCGGAGAGATTGCCGGGAGGCCGCCCAACCGGCCCCTGGAGGCTCCGTGCATCACCTCCAGAGGCTGGGAGAGGGCCTTTGCATGTCCTTCCCAGCCACCGCCTCGACCCCTTCTCACCAGGCCGTTGGCCATTTCGCACATGCGTACCACACCGATGAGGGCAAGCTCTTGCCCTCTTCGGCATGGTATGCCGGAGTTGACGCGCGGACCCGGCGGCGGCGGCAGCTTCGGACGGTGAGCGCGGAGCCTCCGGAGGCCGATGGGGGGGGGGGCCGGGGACAAAAATTAATTAAATAAATAAAAATGACGACCGGCCTTACGGCCGGCCCTCAAGCAAATTTCTAATACTTAAAACGGCCCTCGCCAGGGAAAAGGTTCCCCGCCCCTGCCTTAAGGTGACAAGTCCTTCCTCCCAAACCCCATGTCTAGAAGCTCACCAGAGCACAGTGTCACACTAGATGAGGCAGTAAATGTGCATCTGCCTTTGGAAACAGCAGCCACAGGACTACCTCTACACTCACCTTCAGGAAGTACAGTAGAATGTAACCACCTGTTGTGATGTCTCAGTGTTCTCTTTTCACTGCCTCATCTCCAGATCGCTGGCTGCTGATGGCAGGGGGCGGAGACACATGGAACACTGTGACATCACAACAGGAGGTAAGTTCTACTAAATGTTACGGAGTGGGAGGTGGGGCTTAGGTATGAGCATGCCATTTGCAGCTTTCACAACTAATTCTGCCCTTAAAGGGCAAGGCAGATAATCCTAGGAAGGTATGGACAGTTGCCAGAAAAGGTGAAAACTCTTTCCTTAGTCCTAGATCAGGGATAAAACATCTGGATGTCATGCCCCTCATTACTCCTAGAGAGTGTTGTACATTCAGAAAAGCAAACTCCAGAGGTAAGCAATTCTCTTCACCGCCACCCAACCACGTAACGTCTTAGCCAATCCTGTCACCGGTAGAGAAAGGATGGTGAGGAGTGTTCAACCCCCACCCCTGGCAAAAAGACTCTACCTGATTGTATGGAGCAGCTTTAAATAATGACAGTTACTCACCAGTGGCCCTGGCCGGCCTGTAAGGCCCATGGGACCAGGGGGACCCTTCATAGAAAGCTAAGGAAAGAAAGACAATGTCAGGGAGGGACGCCATTTAACAGAACTGAGAGTGAGCAAGATGGAGTACAGGAGCATCCAGTCTTCATATCTGTAAGGCACATGGGATCTCAAACCAGGTCCCCCTGCAGGCAGCCAGTCTCTGATGCCTGACCTCCATGCCTTGGCCCTTCAACAACTCTGGCTTTTCAGGCAATTTTTCAGAAGAAAGTGTGCCCTCAAAGGCACTGTTGGACAGGATGCAAGTCAGCTGACATGACCTAGCTGTGGTCATCTGACTCTCCCAGGCCTTAACCCTGGCTTCTAAACCAGACCGGAAATCTGAAAAAACCATCAAGCAGATACCCCTGCCACACCTCATCCCTGCTGTCAGATGAGCTCCATAGGCTTTAATCCTAGCCCGGTCTTTACTACACTTTTGCCTCTGGCCCTCTCCCTCTAATTTTGGATTTTGACTCCAATCTAGCCTTGACCAGATACTTGTGAGTGTTCCTCTGTAGCCTGCCAGGGCCCTAGCCTGTTTGTGATAAGATCTGAAATCATGCTGAAATAGAAAATAGAAATAGAAAATAGGGATTTTGCAAAATGTTGCTTCATGTTAACTTCTCCTCCATTATTGTGATTGTACCGCATTATTGTGATTGTACCACACTTCTGTGCATGACTTGCTAGACTGGGATCTGAATACATGGCTCAGAGGTCGACCTTGGTGGAGTAACTGCCTCAGCCACAGTAATCTCATCCGTTAACGGGAACAGTTCTGATCATCTGGTGTGAGTTGAATTAAATGAAGAAACGTTGTTCCCTCACTGAGATTTGGAGCGTGACAAAACTATAAACCTGTCTTCTTCCTCAGATGAATACTTAGCCTAGAAGGTAAACTTGAGACTAGTAGAAAGATTTACCTTAGGTCAGTCTGGATAGCAACCCTCAAGGATGCGGACAAGTTCTCCTTTATCCTGTGGTTTTGCTCACTTGCCCAAGTTACCTGGATTATTTTACTAAGATGTTTCTTGAATTGTGAATTTATTTATTTAAAACATTTATACCATGCCTTTCCAACAGCTCAAGGCAGCTGACAATACTTGATAAATTAAATCCAAAATAAAATTCAAATAACAGCCCAATCCTGCGTAGGATGCGGCCCGCGCCGGCAAGGCTGGGGCACAACTCGGAGGAAAGGGACGTTTGTCTCTTTCCCCCAATGTAAGACCAAGTGGCCCCAATGAGCCTCCTCGGATGCACGCCAGCTATTTTGCTAGCATGTCTGGGGAGTTTATGTAAGGATGGACAGGCCCGGGAAGGAGGTTAAGATATTGGCGGAGCGAGTCGCCAATATCCCCGTCCCCCTCCCTGGCTGCCAATCACCCCCTCCCCCGCCGCTCTGCCCCGACCTCCCCATTTCCTCCCGCCGCCAGACACAGGGCTTACCTGCATCCTGTGGCGCAGGTCCCCAGCAGCAGCGGAGTGAGCAGTGTCTGCCTCGGCACCAGTGCCACTTACTCCCAGGGTGCCACGAAAGTGCTTTCCAGCACTTTTGTTACACCCTAGGCCAGCGGAGCGCTCGCTCTGCCAGCCCAACATTGCACAGGATTGCGCTGCTAAACATGTAAAATCTAAAACATAATTTAAAAATTATGCCAGAGCAGCAAATGATAATAACAATTCTAAAAAATGTAGGTAAAAAGACAATCCACAACAAGCTAAGAATACTAAAGGCAGCAAATATAGACGTGCACAATAAAAGCAACAGGCCGGATAAAAACAGCCAGGGATATCCCACCCTCACCTACCCCAAAAGCTAATGTAAATACAAACGTTTTTAGGCCTTGCTGGAAACTCTCTACTGAAGGGGCAGGTTTTAGATTTTCTGGAAGTGAGTTCTATAAAAGAGTTGACTTTTGGATCACCTTGTTCCCTCCTATTCTCTGGCTGAGGTAATTGGGATAATGTGGGCTCATATGTAGCCTGGGAGTGGGGTGGGAAGGTCATGCTTGTATGATGAAGAGTGTTATATGATTTGATGTGTGGGAGGTCTTGCCTTTGGGGATGGACAACAAAGTCTTCAAGTTATCTGGAGTCCTGTGATGTTATTATTTCAGAGAAAGTCGAAGTGAGAAAGATGTCAGAGCAAACCAGAAAGGGAGGCACACAGGCTCCAAGTAGTTTTCAAAGCAGGGAAGCAAAATGGATTATATGGCACAAAGCAAACAGAAGACAAGCAGCAACCAACGAACTTAACCATAACGATGAGAGCAGGGTCAGGATACATACAGGTCTACCTACCCACAGTGCTTACCTTGGCTTGCTGCAAGATAGCCTGGGCCTGGGCTTCTTGGAAGGACACTGAGGGACCTTTGGATGAGTCACCACCAAACTGGAACTAGAAATGGATAAATGAAGAGGATGTTAGAGAAAGTGGGACAGTGACATCATGGCTAGGTCAACCAGTAGACTTTGCGCCAAAGCACATGCTCCAGTCACCATAGAGATGTTGCCCAAAATGGCTTCCCTGTGCCAAGCAAACCTGACCTATATACTTGCAAGTTGGAGCCTTGTGATTTGTTCACATCATTCTGCAAGTTTCCCCACCCTTGTTCTGTGTTCCCAGATGGCTTCGGGTAGGGCATGGAAATGTACAATGTGACCAGACTGAGTCACATGCAAAGATTACAGCTAGGAAGGGACCGCTCACAGCAGGGAGGCTGTTTTTGCTGGCATCCCCTTGGCGACTGTACCATATGCTTCAGCCTTAAGCTAGCTCTCCATTTTGGTTGCCGAACAAATGTTTTGTTACTTGTCAGAAAAAAAATGTGTGATATTTTAAAGTGCTGAAAACTCAGGATATCCTTTTTGTATGGGCTACACAATTTGTAAAGCATGCGGTATTCCACCTTTTAACAGATGGGTGACCTGTACGTTTCTGCCAAGCTCCTCAAGTCCAAGCTATAAATGACATTTAACATGTTATTTGCCTTGATGGGCTTAGTTTTTCTTTAAAGAACTACAGTCAGATCAGGTCCAGGAGTAGGGAGGGTTAAAATCCCCTGTCATGGTCCTAATCTGGTGGAGAAGGGGGGCAAACCAGTTGCTAGTCACTAAATAAGACCTCAGCCTGTTAAATGTGATGTGTAGTATGGCTCTCAGTCTTTGAACAAACTCTGAAGTTGTCCTTCAATGTGGTATGATTAGTGCATTTACACAAGTGTAGTAACAGCCTGTCTTTTAAGTACATTGAATCACAGTCAATATCACCTTCCCCTTCTTAAGTGGTCTTGGTATTACCTTGCTTTGATCCCTACAAAAAAGCCCATCTTTGGCCTCCAGCTACCCTGTTGGTGCTGAGCTGGCCATAAACATTTTTTTCACCTGAAGCATAAAGTCAAAACGATGACTGGAGCGGAGCTCACTCTTGTCTTAAAACATCAGCCAGACAGGAAAAATAGCTTCCCTCTAGAATCTGCTTCCAACAGGCAACAGAATCTTCTGCCTGTTGTTGTTTTACAGCAAGGCTGTCACCTGCTTTCTAGCTCCCCAAACCTCTACCCCCCCCCCCCGCATCACTTACCGGCAACATAATCATTGTCCCAGGAGGTCCGCGCATGCCATCTGCTCCTGGAAGGCCTGGGAGCCCTGGCGGTCCCTGTGCAGAAACAGGTGAGAGGCCTCTATGTCAATCAACCCCAGGAAGCGTTGAGCAAGGATGAAGGTGTGTCAAGCTGAGACTTGTCTCCCAGCTCCAACACAGAGGTACACTGAAAGGGGTGCATTCCAAAACCTCTCTTCCCCACACCCACCATTCACCATCCAAGGAGACAGAGGAGGCTGAATTTCAGCTGAACTGCACAGATGGTTTCTTACCCGCTCACCGGGATCCCCCAGAAATCCTGGTGGCCCTCCTGGTCCCATTGGGCCCATCTCACCCTGGGAAGAGAGAAACAGAAACAGAAAAACAGGCATAACCCAGTGGAATCCCACACTCCATTCCTCTTTCAGACAATGTAGCACCAGGAATCCCCAGACCAGTACAATAAAGATGCAGGCATCACCAACATCATACCCAGCCCTGGTTCCAGTACAGATAAGGTGCCTACCAGCACAATCCTAGGCGTGACTACTCAGGAGTAAATCGAACTGATTTCAATGCAACTTACTCCCTGGTAAGCATGTATAGGATTGCAACATAGGATTTCAAGTACTCAGGGAGTGACGCTTCAGCTCCTGGTCCCTCCTGATGACTGGCAGAAGCAGAGCATCCACATATATACAATCATTTATTCTGCTTCTGCAAACCTGCTTACTCTAATCAGGTTGTAGAATTCAGCATTTCTGGGACAAGAATTTGGGAGCGTCTGGCACAGCGCTTTGAGACTTTCTTTTCTTAAAAACGCTGATTACATGCAGTCCTCTGTATCCACTTTACAAAGGAATAATTGGGGCTAACATGGATTATGAGTAGGGTAGAATTTGAACTCAGGATTCCCGGATCCAAGTCAAGTTCTTTCTTTGCTGAAGTAAACTGGCTTGGTTCTGCTTACTCATTGTAACTGAGACTGAGAGGGAACCCTAGCAGAAGTCTGTGTCTGTTCAACTTAGGGAAGTAGGTGACTCGATATGGGAAGGCCATGTAGGAGAGGTTGTTGTTGTTCAGTCGTTAAGCCGTGTCCGACCCTTCATGATCCCATGAACCATATCCCGCCAGGCCTTCCTGTCCTAGGAAGAGGTACCTAGGAGAGAGGTACCTTTTGAGAAATGACTTAAAGCGTTTTTGCAAGCTCTGGAACAATTGTGCCAATTTCACGCTGAACTTCCCTGATCCAAAACAAAAGACCATGGGAATCTCAGAAGCAACATGGCTGACATAATCCACACAGAAATATCCAGACAGTACCACCATCTGATTCAGTGCTACAGCACCCAATCACCAGTGCAGGAATTACCAATGTAGACATTCCCATCAAAGACAGACATGGCACAAGGTACTGACATTCCAGAACACAGCACAGCAAGCAATAGATGAACCACAGAACCAGGTGATAACCACCTGTGGAATCCTCTGGTGTGCCAGACCGGTCTATCTCTCAGCTCTCCCCCAAATGCATTAATTACACTCACCACTGGACCTGGATATCCAGGTGGCCCTTCAAAACGCCTGCCCTGCAAGGAAAAGAGAAAGGGTTAACACAGCTGTTAATATCAAAGAGTCTGGCAGATGAAAAAATGGGCATCCATGTGAGTTGCGAATATATGCAAAGTCATATAATATATACTAGTCACTCTTAAACATTCTTAGAACAACCTTTGTGTACCTGTAAGTCAGGACGCCAGAAATAGCCGCGATTTTGCACTTCCAGAGTGAAAGTCGTATACAGTGGGCCCTTCGCATCTGCGGGGGTTCGGTTCCTGGAACCCCCGCGGATTTGAAAAAACATGCACTCGTTCACAGTGGGGTGGGGCATCATCACTGTACCTTGAAAACCTGTGCAGGCCCTCTGCCCACTCCTTCCCTCTGATGCCACGTTGAAATAGTGTAAAATGCCTTTTAGAAGAAAAAAAAGCGAAATGGAAGTGACTTCCAGTTGCGCGCTTCTGGTCATGATTTTTTTCTTCTAACAGGCATTTTACACTATTACAACACGGCGCCAGAGGGAAGGAGCAGGCAGCGGGCCTGCGCAGGTCTTCAATAAGGTACAATGGTGCTGGCCCTGCCCCCAGTGGGTTCACTCCCTCCGTGGATGGCCAATCCATGGATAAGGAGGGCCCACTGTATATGTTATTCTGAATACGTGACCTGAACAGGCAGGAAGATTGTGAATATTGTTGTTGGATCCATGAAAAAAAAAAATGCTGGTTGAATTACTTACTAAAGCTGTTGTGCCCACTGTTTTGCCAGCAATGATACAAAACTGCATTAATTTTTTGTAGCTACATCTGTGCTTTTGAATGTGGAATACGATGTACAACAAAATCAACTGAACATGTGACGCACAGCGACGATTCAGAACCGAGCTTCTGTGTGTGCTTTCGAACGGGGAACATGATGAACATGTGGATAATAATATCCATGATTCTGATCTGCTCTTCAAAAGCGTTATCTGCTTTTGCTGATAAATGCACCTAATACATGCAGGAAGACCCACAAATGTAAAGGAACAGGTTTTGAACAACCTTACCTGTAAATAAGGTTAATTCAAACTTGTCAAGGGCAATCGCTAAAAGAATTCCAGCACTGTTTAGGGCCCAGTCTACCTCTGCCACAAACTGTTTTATTTGTAATCCACCTTGGGAGTTCTTTTATTTGAGAGGTGGTATAGAAATTCCCTGAATAAATAAACCTTAACACTTCATGCTATATTGTTTCTGATGCCCAAAAGGTTCCTATATCCTATTCTTGGTGCCTCCGCTACTGTTTGGAAATCACAAGTTTCTGAGAGGTTCACCCCTCTAGGATTAAAACCGGACTGACACCAATGCCATGTTACCATTCAGGAGTGGAATTTGGTCCCCATTCTCACTGATGTAGGAATGGGAGTGCCAAGGCAGGATAAGTACCATACTCACAGCCTCTATGATTGCCGGCTCCCCTTTCTCTCCCTTCAGATTTGTTTCCTGGAACAGGCACAAAGAGAACAAATTATCACAAGGATGGATGGCCAAGCTGTATCTGCCATGGAGGAACTACCATCTCCCATGATCAAGGTATGAGTCCACTGATGAAAATGAGACATTCAGATTGGGTATGTTAAGTGGGAATTCTCATCTGTGCCATCCTACATGTGATGTCAATTTTGCTTCCATCTTTAAGAAAGAAAAAAAGGATAGCAGCTGCTAGAGTGGGGGGACACCGCCCCCACAGCACAGTCCTACTGAAAATAAACCTGGGACAAATAGCAACCTGGGGGCAGGACTTTCATTGGGGCAGCAGAGTGGGAAGAAAGTGTTAAGCCAATGTATAGACAGGACAGCTGCAAAGACTGATGTTTCCAAAGCGTTTCAGTATAAATCTTTATCAAGGGAACATTCAAGGCTTTTATGAACCAGCTCCATAAAACTGCATTGCACTGCAATGTCATTTTATTGAGCTAGTTCGTAAAGGAATTAAATATTTCCTTGATAAAGATTCCTACTGCAACCCATTGGGAGTATTAGTCCTAGCAGCTGTCCTGTCTATGCATTTGTTGTGAGTTTATAGATGTCCTTGATCTTCATCTTCATTTGTAGAAAGGGTTAAATCCACCACCACCACCACGTAGTCCCAATCAATAAATGAGTCGTCGCTACCCCCCCCAAGCTACTTGTTAATTTTTCAAAATGAAAATACAAGGATGCTTTTTAGCATTGTGTGTAGTTTGGTCCTTACTGAACAAGGACATTTTTACAACTTGCTCTGACTATTAGGGTCAGATGAAATGGAGACTAGCCATGAAGCTGAATATTAAAAGGGGGGGGGGATATGGGTCTGTTCTGTGAGATGCTATAAGAGAAGTCTGGAAGACGAAAAAGATTATGTGTGCTGAACTTGCTAGATGTGGAATTGGCTGCTGCTTCCTTCCCAATCCGTAAATTTATCAGTAAATGCACATCTATTTATCCATAAATGTGCAGATAAATAAGTGCTTTACTAAGACACACAAATCCTCCACTGATCTCTCTGCCAAAAGAAGCTGACTCAATAAAGTTGTTGCACACTTACAGAATGATGAATGAAGCAGGAGCAATTGACCCATACGATATTCTCAGACCTTAGTGTGGAAATTCAGAGCCACAGCTTATGGGTCTCTCAAACCGAGTAGCCTCTAGGACAGGATTTCTTTAAATGCATAGCTCACGCTATTCTGAAGGGTCAGAGGAGGTAGCAAAGGCATCCCCCCACAAAACTCTCTCTGTCTCTGTCTCACACACTCACACAAAGAAAACCACACACACATACACAGAAAACCAACATGACATTTCATCAGCTTAACCCTGAGCTCCAAAGCCCAGACTAAACAGGAAAGTGCTACAGTACTGCCAAAAGGCACTCAAGGATTGGCCTAAAGGTAAAGGTGACGCCTGACAATTAAGTCCAGTCGTGTCCGACTCTAGGGTGTGGTGCTCATCCCCATTTCCAAAGCCGAAGAGCCAGCGTTGTCCGAAGACGCTTCCGTGGTCATGTGGCCGGCATGACTCTCCTTGCCGCAGTGCGTAGCATGCAGCTGGAACACTGAGCGCTGTTTACCTTCCCGCAAGCGGTACCTGTTTATCTACTCGCATTAACATGCTTTGGAACTGCTAGGTTGGCAGGAGCTGGCCAAGCAACGAGAGCTCACCCCGTTGCGGATTCGAACTGCCGACCTTTCGATCGACAGCTCATGGTTCAGCGGTTTAACCCACTGCGCCACCCGCTGACCCAGACTAAACATGAAAATGCTACAATACTGCCAAAAGGCACTCAAGGATTGGCCTACAGAATGTCTTTCTTTATGCCCTTGCTATTGGAATCTGATGCATAGATAATATTATAGTGAGCCAGAGGCTGCAATTCTACCCACGCTTACCTGGGAGTAAGTCCCACTGACTATAATTGGACTTACTTCTGAATATAGGATAGATCAATCAAAATACCTTTATTGGCATAACACAAAAAGACATACACACATATACTGTATACAGATAAATTAAAATAAATAGTGCATAATACAGAAAGCAAGTAAAAGGAGTGGGTAGGAGGCTATAAAGGGATAAACAGTCAGCATCCATTTTAATTAGATTTTGCTAGATTGGCCACCATGTAAGCTCTTTGTTGAATAATTAAACAAAGAAAGTTAGCTAGCCGATTAATGGACCATTTATTAACAGATGAGAGTAGAATCAAAATAATCTCTGAATCAGATTTCGCTTAGTATAGGATAGAATGCTTAGAACTGGGCTCCGACTCTCAAGGCATAGCGGCTTTGCACAGATTGGCCAGTTTAAACATCACTATCCCATCACAGAAGAAAAAAAAAACACCACTTGATGCCAGCGGACAGTGGTTGGTGGGGTGGGCTGAGAGGGAGCCAGAGCAGCAGGCATTGTGCTGTGGAAAGTTCCTGCAGTGCAGCCACATCTTTGCTTCTGAATTCTTCACCCTGCCCTCAAAACAGTATAATTAAGAGGGTACTCTTTAGTGAATCTCAGGGTGAAGACGACATGCAACCTTTTAAGAATTTAACAATTTAACACAGGGGTTCTCAAAGTGTGGGATGCGATCCTCAGGACAAGGGTTTTTTTGTTATTTAACTATAAATAAAATGCTGTTATGCAAGTAAATTACCCCTCCACCTGGAGGCTGTCGTGGTTGCACCTACCTGCCTGCCTGCCTGCCTATCTGCCTGCACCACTTACCCTATTGTTGACCACTTAGGCTCCTGTGCTGTGTGGACCACTCCAAGAGCAGTAGTATGTAGTAATGGCATTAGTAATGTACTGTAAGAAGTGTTTTGTAACAAATATATTGTACTTTAAAACAGGGGTTCCCAACCTTTGGAGGCCCGCGTATCCCCTATGCGGGCCTCCTGTTGCCCCGCGTACCCCCGGACTGGCTGCCCCGCATACCCCATTAGTGTATTTTTTTCTGGGTTGCGGCGCGGGCAGGCGGGTCTTCCCAGTTGTGCTGCAAACCGGAGGGAAAGGCTGCAGCACTTTTTTTCTGGGTTGTGGCGCGAGTGGGAGGACCTGCCTACCCGCATTGCAACCCTGAAAAAAAGGTTACAGCCCTGCCAATGTCCCCGGTAGCTCCTCCTACCTGTTATTCTGTGCGCCACCATCTTGGATCTCGCAAAATCTTGCGAGATTCAAGATAGCTGCGCCCATATCTCGTGAGAATTCAGTGGCGCCATCTTGGATCTTGGGAGATTTAGTGAGATCCAAGATGGCAGCACCCAGGAGAACAGGTAGGAGGAGCTACCAGGGACATTGGTAGGGCTGTAGCCTTTTTTCTGGGTTGCGGCGCAGGCAGGCGGGTCCTCCCACTTGTGCCGCAACCCAGAAAAACAGGCTACAGCTGCCCGTTATCAGCTGCTGACGCAGCAGCTGATAATGGGCATCTCGTGTACCCCCAGACCTGCGGTCCACGTACCCCAAGGGGTATGTGAACCACAGGTTGGGAATGCCTGCTTTACAATAGAAAGACTGAAACAGTTTTGAATTTGATCAACATTATAAGGGGATTCCTGACAAATCCCCTAATTCGTTTAATATGCAAAGGTAAGTATGCTTTCTCTCCTACCAACCTACCTAATCTTAATGAAATCACTAGGT
Source organism: Plestiodon gilberti rubricaudatus (assembly GCA_026170595.1). Classification (NCBI taxonomy): domain Eukaryota; kingdom Metazoa; phylum Chordata; class Lepidosauria; order Squamata; family Scincidae; genus Plestiodon; species Plestiodon gilberti. Next base: position 121,681,702 of record JANXHW010000002.1, read on the forward strand.
GTAATATGGGGGAGGGCATATCGCATAAATTTATATTTTCTTTTCATGGGCTGCAGTAACATGAAGTTTGAGAACCCTTGCTTTAATAGGTGCATCTGTCAAAAGTTCCATGGGTCTCAGTCAAAAACTACGAAGGAGGCATGTCTGCATCTGGATAAATGCTCCCATTTTGAGAGTAGCACAACCCAAAGATGTCTTTCTCTAGTCCAGGGGTTCTCAAACCTTTTGGTCTCTGAAGCCCCTTAGACTGCTAAACAGAGTCTCAGGGAGCCCTGCCGGCGCATGTGGGGAGTCTTGGGGAACCCCAGAGCGCTGGCGCATGCACAGAATGGTGCAGTGCTGAGCAGATGGTGGCCATGTATGGTGTGCTCGTGGAGCCCCTGAAGGAGTCTCAGGGAGCCCCAGGGTTCCTAGGAGCACACTTTGAGAAACACTGCTCTAGTCATTACCTTGGGGATCTGGACAGATGTTTCACTACGCTCCGCTGGATCATACCGCTCTTCTTCACTGGCATCCCTTCGGTCATTGTAGTCTTCATATTCCCTGAGTCCATAGTCAAGTGTCTCATCGTATGCCCTATATGTGTCGTTGGCATCCATGCCTGTGTCCTCACCGATTACATACTCCTCTCCAAGTAGGTCCTATGAGAACAGAGGAATGCAAAAAGAGGAAGAGAAATGAAACACAGCAGAGGCTCCCTCGATAATCTGACTTTCAGGAACTTGGTGTACTAACTACTGTACTAGACCCCATATTCCTTTCTCTGGGTGACTTTCCCCCTGACCCCTGCACTTCCCTTTCAAAGGAAGAAAAGGAGTCGTCACTCACCCAGTCCTGTGACTGTATGTTCTATCTAATTTTGTGTAGGAGCAAACCTCAGGCTTGTCCTCTCCCTGATGCATAGAAGTTTGGAATGACCCAAGGACTACATGTATTATGTACAGTATTTGTACAGAAATAGACACTAGTCACGAGGGGCTGTAGCTCAGTGGTGAACACGTTTTGCATGCATAGAGTCCCAGATTCAATTCCTGGCACCTCAAGAAAGAGGCCTGTCTGAAATCAGGAGAGCCACTACCAGTCTGTGTAGACAACATTGAGCTTCCCGGTCGAGTACCGCCTCCAGCGCCACTCTTCTGCTGCGTACCACCGGAAGTGACTGGCGATGACATCATTGTCAGTTACTTCCGGGTTTTCAGAGGCCAGAAACCCCAGGTAGGATGCTCTGGGCGGGTGGGAAGGCCCTTCTCAGCGTTCCCGAAAGGCTTGGCCAAAAGCAGGAGCCTCTTGGGAGCAAAAATGCACTGCCGAAAGCACCACGTTGGAGCGGGGTTCCGAGTACTACCAGCTGTCAATCATAGTACCACTGGTGGTACTAGTATCACCGATTGAGAATCCCTGAGCTAGATGGATCAATGGTCTGACTCAACGTAAAGCTACCTCCTATGTAAGACATGGTAGACAGATTGCCTGCAAAGTGACTAACAATTTTATATAATAATACTTCTTATATAAATGCAAAATGAGTGGCATACATCAATTTGCACTACAAGCTCTGTCCATGGTGGAATGAGGTGCATGAGCTCAAGGCCCACTCAGATGCACAAGACAGGTGAGTGTGTGTGTGAGAGAGTGTGTGAGTCCTGGGCATCAGAGAAGAAGCGATACATTTAAGCAATAGGAATGTAAACCGAGGTTAAATAAGGGGAAATGTGCATTTATTCCTTCCTTTTCAAACAGCAGGAATTTACTTCTAATTTCTGCAATGTTATGTTTGCACGACACAGCAAGGAATAAACAACTACGGTTCCTCCTTGTTCTATGCACATGCTGAGAAAGATAATTAACAGCCATCTTGTACTTTCTTACATTGAATTAAGTACAGAAAATGATGCCTCTGAGAAGGACACACTGCCCAATTACTGTATTTCTGCCCCAGACAGTTGTAGTCGCAACTCTACCCTAGAACTATTCACTCCATCTCTTTTGATCATCCCAGGGGAAAGAGCAGTAAACTACAGCTGGGTTTTCCCAACAGTACAGTAATTTGAAGCCTACTGCTGGTCACAGACAAACCCTACTGCGATAGGGCCATGTCCAGCAATAACTCCAGCAGCGAGGCAGACATAACCTGCCAATGTAAGCACATTCCATCAGAGCCACTCAGCAATGGAATAAGCTGTCAAGAGTGGTCGTGGAATCTCTTTTCAAGATTTTCAGGAAAAGGTTAGCTGCCTTTGGGTGATGCCGCATCATGAATGAGAGCTAGCGCTGTGCAGTGATTACAGTGATGGCTCATGATGTGGGAAACCCAGGTTCAAATCCCGGTTCAGCAAGGTCACCGAGGTGAAGACAGACAATAAGCAATTTGAAAGAGGAATCACTGCTTACCCCTTTTATCTCTGCTAGGCAAATTTAGACTTTTTTTTTGGTCCCATAGCAAACTTGATAAAACTAAAGGTGACCCCTGACAATTAAGTCCAGTCGTGTCTGACTCTAGGGTGTGGTGCTCATCCCCATTTCAAAGCCGAAGAGCCAGCGTTGTCCGAAGACGCCTCCGTGGTCATGTGGCCGGCATGACTCTCCTTGCCACAGCGTGTAGCACGCAGCTGGAACACGGAGCGCTGTTTACCTTCCCGCAAGCGGTACCTATTTATCTACTCGCATTAACATGCTTTGGAACTGCTAGGTTGGCAGGAGCTGGCCAAGTAACGAGAGCTCACCCCGTCGCGGATTCGAACTGCCAACCTTTCAATCGACAGCTCATGGTTCAGCGGTTTAACCCACTGCGCCACCCGCTGGCCTCGCAAACTTGATACCAGGGGATAACAGAAAGGGCTGCCTCACTTAAGCCACTTTCCAGCTCTCTCAAGATGAAGACAGATGTAGCAGGAAAAAAGGGCACTCCCTTGGCTGTGGGGTGAAATGACAGGTGTGCATGCTAGCGAATCAAATGCTCGTTCAGCACAGTCTTGCCCCTCCCACACCCCAGGTGATCTGTTTGCCTTTTGGGTTGCTAAAAGCATCACATCAACGTTTTATGTACTTGTCCATTCATTCATCTTGTTTAGAAAAAGAAACGTGTGTGCTCAAAACTGCTCCAGCGACTGTGGGGGGTGGGGGTATAGCATGGAAGGGCAGCTGATCAGACCCGTGCACAGCCAGATTCTGCTGACAACTTGAAGAACCACTTTCCCCGCCCCGCCCCGCCCCCTGACCTCAAGTCTGGAGAGGAAGAGACATGTCTGAACTGAACACAGTGAAGGCGCTTACAAATTAGTCTCACCATTCCAGTCTGTCTTCAAAAAGGATTATCTGCATCCAGTGCTGATGGCCTTGGGCAAGTGACTCTTCCTCAGCCTAAGCTATATCACAAGGTTCTTGCTAGGCTAAAATGTTTTTCTGAGCTGACGGAAGGGTGGGGTATAGAAATCTACAAATAGAGATCTATATGAGATCTTAGGGCAGGAGGTAGGATTCATACCGTAGGAACAGATAACTCGTGAAGCCCTTCTTCTTCTTCTTCTTCTAGGATTCACAGAACTGACCTGCACACTAGGAAGAAGTATGCGCTAAAGCTCCTCTGGGATTCTGTCACTTCAGAATGCAGGGGGACAATCACATCTCTGAATGTTCTCGAACATTAAAATACCCCCTGCATGCAGTCAGCGAGCATGCTAAAAAGAAGGATGGGATAACCAGGCCCAGTCCGAGGCCAAGTCATGCCTGAGGTGCGCAAAATTCGCCGCCCCCACTGCCACCTCCTCCTCCTAGTCCACCTGGTTAGAAGGGGGTTGATCCTCTTCCCACCCCCACCTCCAAGCAGGGCCACCATGTGAAAAGTAGGAATCAGGCCTCTTCACCTCACTCCTCCTTCACAAGGACTCTTTCAACAAATCAGGAAGTGCGGAACGTGACAGGAGCACTCCCAGCATGCCCAACACTTTTTGTTTTGTTTAAAGCAGTGGTTCCAAACCCGTGGTCTTCAGACCACAGGTGGGCTGTGGGACCCTGCCAGGTGGTCCGGAAGGCCTCCGATCATTCAGGGGGGTGACAGAAACGCTGCCCAGGTCTTCGGCCCCTGCTGTAGGTCCGCCGATGAGGCTTAGAGCACAGCAAGTGGAGCTGGGAAAGGCCCACCCACCCATGGAACATTTGGCTGTGAAGTCTCAGCAATCCGGAAGCAATTGGTAGTGACACGATGATGTGCGCCGTGCGGGGTCATCACGTCACTGCAGAACTACTTCCGGGTTGCCAGGGTGGTCCATGGTGCCTCGGGTTTTGCCATACTGGTCCGCAGTCTCCCAATGGTTGGGAACCACACAAGGAAGAAACAAGGTGAGGGGTAGGGAAGCAGATTGCCGCCTTCCACATGGTTTTGGAGCGAAGTGGCAATCCCCTACCTTCTCACCTTGCTCCCTCGTGTGGTCCCTTTAAATAAATCAGGAAGTACAGAACTTGCTGGAAGCACTTGCAGCACGTTCCAAACTTCCTGTTTTATTTAAAGGGACTGCGTAAGGAGGAAGCAAGATAAAGGGTTAGGGCAGTGTTTCCCAATCTTTTTTGACCTGCGGCTCCCTTCACCATTGGCCGCAGCTCCCCATGACATGATGTTGATGCCGGCCAATTGGCATGGCTCTGTTTTCCAAGAAGATTCCATGGCACTCCGAGGCTCCCCTGGCTGGTATCCGCGGCTCCCAGTTTGGGAAACACTGGGTTAGGGGGTTGGATCACTGCCTTCCAATCAACTTCTTACTCCCTTTTAGCAAGCAGGAACCAGATCAGCGTGGCTCCATCTGTGGTGGGCTGGGGGGGGGAGGTGGTGGCAGACTCAGGGTAAAAGGTATGCCAAGTGTGTTCACCACTCCCTACAAGCTGCCGCTCAATGCAAGGTGCATCATTCGTGTCATGCGGGGGCTGGCCCTGGCTAGAAAGCAAGGCTGGTCCACTCATGAGGCAAGGAGAAGCAGCCACTAAGAGACAGGGTGAGGGTGCAGAACTGGCAGGGGATGCCCTGTACCTTCTGTCTGCCCACCATCTCCATTGGCTTGCCTACCCACCAGCCTTGCAAGAGAGCAGTCAGGGACAGGATTGTAGTAACACCCCTTGCCATCATTGGCTCTACACCTGCTGCTTCTTCAAAACAGCCTGGGTGGGAGGCGCCTGAGAGCGGAAGAGGAAGAAATGGTAAAGGCAGGAGGAGGCAGAGGCAACAATGATGGAGATGGAGACAGTGATGATGGAGGGTGCAATACGTGCAAGTCATGGTATTGGTGGCTTTGTTTGGCTAGAGGGCTAGACACTTCTCCCTGACATGCTAGTTTTCCATGGCCACAGTGTTGTTGTTTTTAAAGAAAAACACACACAAAAGCATTCAATTGTATGATTGTCCATCTGCACTTTAAATGGTCATACCTCAACAGGACTGTACCACATGCTGTTCCTGGATGTGTCTATCAACCCTATGAAATCCCCTTTCACGGATAGCATGAATCTTGACTCCTGGACATTCCCATCTTTTCTCGCCACCCAAACCACTGCATCAGAATGTCTCCCCAAGTTTCAGGAATTCTGAGTCCCAGAGGTTTTCCAGGCTCCAGGAGTGAGAGAATGCTTTTCCCAGTGCCTCATTCCCCAAATCCTCCTACCTCATAATTGTTGGTGAGGTTAAAGCTGACTGTGACAGTGGTAGCAGTGACATCTCCATCTGAACCCTCATCCCACAGCTCACTTGCTGCCTTTGTAGGAGTAGCTCGGCTCAGAGTCTCATACTTGAGGGTGGGAGAGAAAACAAGACATTAAAAAGGGAGCAATGGCTGTTCATTTAGTCAATTTTACCCTGCCTTCCCCCCCCTCCCAAAAAAGGGATGTCCAAGGCAGCTTATAAAAACAAAAAGTACAAATAAAAACAATACACAATACAATAAGATACAAATAATGTAAAAAGCAAATCAGCGATGCCATAAAAATCAGTTGAAAGAACAAGCAGCAGCATAAAAACATAACCTAAAACAGCATAAGACGCAGCATAAAGCAGCAACAACAACAAACAGCAGTCAAAACTGTTGTTGTCATTCTTGCAGTGCACACACAACACTAGGCAAATTGAGAGGGTTAGAAATATGCCAACTGTCAGCCAACCAAGGTTCTTCTACCCTAAAGATCTGGCAACCCTATTAGAGTTGCCACGTCTCCTGCAAATCATAAGAACGTAAGAACATAAGAAGAGCCCTGCTGGATCAGGCCAAAGGCCCATCTAGTCCAGCTTCCTGTATCACACAGTGGCCCCACCAGATGCCTCAGGGAGCACACAAGACAACAAGTTACCTGTGTCCAGTCGCCACTCCCTTGCACCTGGCACAGAGAAAACTGACTTCTAAAACTAGGAGGTTGCTTATGGCTTGTAACCTGTGATGGTCTTTTCCTCATTTTGGGGAAGTCAAACCCCAAGATTCAGAAAGTGGACCTTGAGAGCTAAAGGTGCCTGACAGATCAGGAGGTGGAGTTCTGCGGAGCAAAGGCAAGCCCTAGGGGCACCTAGTGGGGCAGAGTATGGCAACTGGTGAGTCAGGCAAAGAGCCTGGCTGTGCCTTGTGCTCCCATGTCGGGTGGACATGGGGGCAGAGCCGGGTGGACATGGGGGCAGAGCCAAAAGCAGAAGCTCTCGAGCCAAGCACAACATAGCCTGCCCCAATGAGTACGGTCCCTCACCCTGAGCATTTACTCCTTCCTCTCCTCTGGAGGCGATGAGGTGAACACCATGACCTTCAAGTGTCAAGTCAAAACTAAAGATATGGCAACCCTATCTGGCATGGTTGCATGCGTATTCTGTACCAGCAAACATTACGTACCTCTAATCTCTGTGTAGAGGCTACATGCTGTGGGGGAATCAATTCACGCAGTGCACCTGAATACCCACTAGACACACATGCATCACTTATGGGCCCATTGAACATCCACCTGTTGGATGCAGCGCTTGCATAGGATCAATGCATGCTGACCCACACTATTTATTTATTTACAATATTTCTATCCCACCTTTCTCCCTGAAGGGACCCAAGCAGTGAGCCATTCCATAATTTTATGCGAATCAACGATTACACAGTTCAGGTCTATGCAAGTTGGACTTTACACATACATGTCCCATGGAAACATTGTGTGTATGCATGATGGACCTCTAGCCCACTAGAAGGGGGGCAGACAAAGCCAGGGCAGGCACATCCAGAGGCCTGGGCATGACTACCTCACCATACTTCAATTTCCACACAGAGGTTCCTCTGAACTGAGCCTCAGAACTGGAAGAGACACTTAAGTAATAGCACAGAAAGCAGCCCTCCATTTAATCAAAGAACTGGGTCCATGCATGGTTACTGCTGAGGCACAAAGCTATTAAATTCAGTGAAAAGGCCATTGCAGCATGGAGTATAGTGTGATCTTTTTGGCAATATACCATAGTCTAGCCCAGTGTTTCCCAAACCTTTTTGACCTGCAGCTCCCTTGACCACTGGTGGCCATTGGCCATGGCTCCCCATTACATTATGTTGATGCCTGCCAATTGATTCCGAGAGGATTCCGTGGCACTCCGCGGCTCCCCTGGCTGGTTTCTGCGGCTCCCCTGGGAGCTGCGCCTCCCAGTTTGGAAACCACTGGTCTAGGTTCCGACAAAGCAGGAGGAGAGGAGCCCAAGGAAGAAAAAGGCAAGCGACCCCAAGAGCACCATTTAGAGATGCAGGCAGTGACAGACTTCCTCTCTTTTAGACACCCTGTGACTTTTCCTCAGGAATGTTTATTAAACATTCTGAGGTATAAAGAAGTAACCACATCAAATGCTCTTAAAATACTGTGCTCTTCTGCAATTTAACCTCAAATATATGTGAGCTGCAGCAGGACTATTTTTTACCAAAGGGTGGGGTAGCCATTTTATAAGACGTACGAACAAATAAAACAGCAGCCCTTCAAACTTTGCTGTGAATCTTGCCCTCTCTCACCACACTACTGACATTTCATTGCACATCCTGAAACCTGGAGTGGTATCCTGACAGGCCTGTCAAACTCAACTGAGATCATCTCCTCAGCTGCGGGTCAAAGTCACATGACTGTGTCCAAGGTGTCTAATTCGATACAAGCAGTTTTTTCCATGTAGAGCAAGTTGATTTTGGAATGGCAACCCAGTCTTGTGAGCACTCCATCAAACTTGGCAGCTTTGCAAAGATGTCTCAAGATGTGATCTGTGCATCTGCCATGGCCTTCACAAGACCAGTTGACTAGGCCAACATCCACCCAAAAGATCAACTTTGGTTGACTACACTGTATATTTACATGCACGCATGCACGCACACACCAATCTCAGACAAAGAGACTGGGGACAGGGAGAGACAGGAGGTGCCCATATCAGGGCAGAACAGGCGAGCAGGTGGGTGGCAGCTCTTCCCTGAGAAGGAGCTGGGAAGGGAAAAGAGACAGATGCTCTTTTCTTGCCAACGCTGATCAGCCTAGCAGCTGGAGCTCTGATCCTAGAGAGAGAAACTCGGCCAACAGCTCCATTTGGCAGGAAAATGGTTCCCCCTAGTCAAGCCAAAAGTGACTCACTGGCAGGATGAGCTCAGCTCCCCCTGCCCCATATTTCACAAGTTTCTGGATGTTGTCCTGACACAAAAGGACCAGTAGTGGGAGGACATAGACTGGTTAGAGGGCAGGAAAATGTAGGAAAGAAATACAGTGGGCACAGGAAGACATATACCGCACTAATGTCATAAAGAATGAGGACAGGGGGGGAAAGATATGAGATTTGTTCGTCTGCAAGGAAGCAAATTCGGTTTAATGCCTTCATTTAGAGGAAGTTGATCAAACTTTGGAGGGCACAGCATAACTATACTAACCTTTCCAACCCACCAGTACCCTGAACTCAAGGGCCATGCCACATATTTTTTGCCACTCCAGTGGCATCCCTAAGCCAGGTTCTGGAACTGATATCCTATGCCATATCTACAAACGCACTTGGTTCTACTACACTCCAATCCTATAGGCCAGGGGTACTCAACCTGTGGTACGGGTACCCCTAGGGGTACGCGGACCTCTTGCTGGGGGTACCCCAAGCCCTGCCCCTTATCTGCCCCATCAGCAGCTAATTGTTAATTAACATGAATTTTAAATTGTAATTATTTTCAGAGCCCTTCTGTCTCTCTGATTTTGGTTTTGCACTTATTTTTGTACTTTGGAAAATGCACTTTGGTGGGGTGGGGAGGAGCTGATTTTGGGAAGTGTGACTTGGAGAATAAAAAGAGATCATTGCACGTCGGTCTCTCTCTCACACACACACTCACACAGAGTTAAATAAGACATTTTTTCACATTTAAAATTGTTTTAGTACGTTTTATTTAACAATTAATTACTTAATGAATTGATTAATCCAATTAATTAGCAGTTAATTAGCAGGGGGTACTTCAGAAAATTGGACCGTGATAGGGGGTACCCGGGCCTCCAAAGGTTGAGAACCCCTGCTATAGGCCTTTTGCGACAGTGTCCCAAAATGCCCAGTCAGCATAGCGGCATCATTGTCAGAGCCCCATTGCCACAGATCCTGGGCTGCATCAGTCGCAGTAAGTCAGCAGTGGGGGCGTGCCACGGGCAGGAAGGGGGAGGGCAAGGGAGGATTGGGGGGAGGGCAGGGGGCATTTTCGATCTTGGCAGCAGTGACTTGCGCCAGGATCTATCCCTGAAATCCTGCCTCGGAATGCAAAATGGCTGGCATAGGTCCAAGGAGACCCATAAGTGATTGTGCAGCCTGTCGGGGGGTAAATAGAATATATGTTTTACTTACCTCCTGCTGGCTGGCTGATTCCCCCCCCCCCCCCGGCATGCAACACGCACCTTTTGGGCATGGCTGCATGTTATAGCATGGCAGGGGAATATAGGACTGGGCTGCTAGGTCCTCTAATTCTAGGGGGGGTGGGAATGTTCATGTCTTTCTCCTCCCTGTTCAACTGCAGGTCTCTTAATTTTTCTAAGGATGGCAAAATTCAAAACGTTGGTGGGCGGAGTAACTTTTCAAGCACCAGTAGGCGGCTTCATGTTACACAGCAACAAATCTGGGTTTTCCACCAATCATACACAACATTCAACAGGGAGTCGCAGCAAATGTCTGCAATCCGCTGAGTGCACCTGTATGATTTGTGCGCGTGTGCATACATGCGTGTGCGTGAGAGAGAGAGAGAGAGAGAGAGAGAGAGACAGACAGACAGACAGACAGACAGACAGACAGACAGACAGACAGACAGACAGACACCACACTCCCACTTCAAATGTTTAGGTGTACACTTGAAAAAATCTTAGGTATACACCTAAAAAAACCAAATGTGGGAAGGGGCATATAGTAGTCCCCGTTTACACAATCAAGATTTAAATGCTGTTATTTCAGGAAGTTATCCTAAGACAACCATCCCTGCATACAGGAATCAAGGAATTCCACCCTATTTCAGCCACATGGTCTTCCTAACTACTGTGTGTCAAAGATCACCACCATTTTTTTTAATGGAACTGTAAACTTTACCTACTGGCAGGGGGTGGGGACTACTATTAATTACATGGTTCCTTATCCTGGAATAAGACAGAAGTGAATGGTATAGTGCAGTGGTTCTCAAAGTTCTCCCTGCAAGGTTGAGTGCTTGCGGGGGGTGAGTGCTTGCGGGGGTGAGACCAGCGGCAGCAGCGATCCCACAGATTGCCGCTGGCACCGGGAAACAAAGGTGATTTGTGCACTTACTGGAGTCCTGGAGCCCTTCGGAGGGTTCGGGGAGGCCTGCGCTACCCTCTGCAGACCTCCCCGAGCTTCAGATCACCGCGGAGCAACCCACAATTGGAACCAAAAGCTGTTCCCTGCCCCCTTAGGGGGTGGGAACAGCATGGTGGAGGCGAATGCGGGGATCGCCGCTGGCACTGATTGCGGGGATCATTGCCGGTGCCGGGAAAAAAGTTTTAAAAGGTGATTTGTGCACTTATCAAGTGTACACCTGCATAGGGTAGCGCAGGTCTCCCCGAACCCTCCATAGGGCTCCTTTTTTTCTTGGCACCGGAAACGATCCCCACCGCCATGCTGTCCCTGCTCCTTAAGGAGGCAAGCAACAGCTTTTGGTTTCAATGGTGGGTCGTGACCCACCACTTTGAGAATCATTGATGTAGTGGTTCTGGTGTTGGACTTAGATCTAAAAGATGCAGGTTCAAATCCCCGCTCAGCCACGGAGCTTCCTAGGTGACCTTGGGCCAGTCACAATCTGTCAGCCTAACCTACCTCACAGGGTTGTTGTGAGGACAAAAGGAGGGAAGGAACCATGTACACCACCCTGAGCTCGTTGGAAGAAGGGCAGTATAAAAATGTGAAAATAATAAATCAATACAATACCTTGTCAGGACCATCAACTTTCATGCAGCTCACTTCACTCTCCCCTCGAATGAACAATCACATCAGAAGTTGATATAAGTTCAAGGACTACCAGCCCAGGGCAACAGATAACAAGACGACACCCAGACTGATCTTAGGATCTGCTGGTCCACAATACCAACACCTCAAATACCTCCTGGCTTCTTGAGTCTACACATCTCTTTGCTTTTTACGTCTGCACCCTGAATGTTACATTTCAAGAAGTTTGCCTTGCCAATACCATCACACCAGGGTGGAGCCAGCCATGAATTTATGCTGCAGTTCTTTGAGATTTACCAAGCAACTGTTGTAACTTTCTATTCATCCACCCATCCATCCCTTATGCCCTACCTATTAGGCTTACTGATAAAAACTGGGCAGATTACACTCATTGGCTCTTTGAAAATTTCTAGCGACCGAACCTCTGGAGGAGGTCAACAGGAGATCCGACTTTCAGAGGAGGAGAACGTTTCCCAGGCATGGAACTCACCTTTGTCAGAAGAACAGGGCTATGCAGCCAATTGGTACCAGTGGAATCAGAAGCATGGAGGTGAGCGCAGGGCTCCCAGACCTTCTAGAGTCCATGACCCCCAAGGCCAGAGGCTGTTGAACAGGACTCCTAGGACTGCCCGAGAAGAGGCAGCAAACTGGCAGTCAGGTGGACCAAAATGGCAAGCACTGAGCACTGAGCAGGAACCAGTCAGGATTAAAGCAGGAGAAAAGCTGCGAGTTAGGCAGGTTAGGCAGGACATGTGAGTTAGGCGGGCAGTGGGTTAGGTCAGCTGAGGCTGCGAGTTATTAGGCCAGCAGAGGGCAGTTAGTTGCACTCTCTACCTGGCCTGAGGCCGGAGTGGGCGAGGATGTCTCGGATGATTCCTTGTTCCTCTTCTTCTTGCCTCTACCTCTCCTCTTGCCCTTGCCCTTTCCTCTGCCCTTGCCCTTCTTGCCCTTCCTGCGGGAAATGGTCTGCACAGGATGGGGGAAGGGACAGGAGAAGGGGGGGAAACAATGAAGGGGAGGGAGAGAGAGAAAGCAGACACTTGAGAAGAAAGAGACACCCCACCATTCCCATGGAACACCAAGAGGCACCACCCTCACACCCAGCCACCAGGAACCCACTGCCGAGACACAGATGGGGGGGGCAGAGGGGGACATGGCAGCAGCCCTTGGGGGAGCTGCTGCACACAGGAGAGACCCTTCACCCAACAAACTCATCCTTTCTTGCTTTGATGAGTATTGGACCAACATGCTTTTCTGGAGAAAACTGGCTTGATAGTGCAGACAAACCCCTTCGGCCCACATGCTCAGACTCCTCCGCCCCCCCCCCATTCTGTCATTCTTGGGATGCTGCTGTTCACCTTTGGGATAAACCAACTTCCATTCATCCTCCTGTGTACAATCCGGACTCTCCACTGCTAGAGCCTTTCTGATAGGGTGACTACCTGATGGCACTAAAAACTGATACAAGGCTTGCCACACACCGCTAACTGTTCCAGTACAGGATCCAGTCAAAACAGGGAAGTGGTGCCAAGGGCAGCTGGTAGATGACCGGTGCTGTTTTGGTCATGATGAAATGATGTCCTGGCCCTGGAGATCCACTTCTCAGACAATAGGTTATCACAGATTGACATCTCACTATGAAGTCAGCAGGTTCTGTTCCATGTTTTGGCTAACAATGCCAAGCATTCTGTCACATCTCTAACCAAGGAGCAGGTCCCTCCCTCCATCCCTCTCTCCTGATGAATGACACAAGGGGTCAAGCTGCATGGATCCTTCAACCTTTTTAACAATGTGTGAACATGCTAAACCTTCAAAGCTGAGTGGGCTTGGGATTAGCATGGTGGATATTGCAAGGATATGCCAGCATTCTGACCAGAGCCACCAACCCCGAATGACACCCACAAGACCCATGCTCTCACTCCCCCCACTCCTGTAATTTCATCGTATCTGGGTCTACTTCGTAGTTTCCTAAAAGTAATAGCTAAGGAAGCAGGGACAAAAGGCAAGGAGGCTGGGGATCCCCCTAATTCAAGCAGTGACATGGTCCTCAGTGATAACTCAAATGTGTGTCCAAATGCAGAGCTTTGTCAAGCTATTTTACTGCCCTCCCTAGTGCATTACACACAGTGGGCAGTAGTAGTGGTGGTAGCAACTGCGTTACTTCCTCAAGGATCTTCCTGACGACAGCCCCCTTTCCTTGCTCCATGTAAGGAAATGGAGTGAAAACTGGGGCACTGGAAGGGATCGTCTCCGTCCGTTTGAAGGGGATTGCAAATGAGGAAAACGATTCCTGTTGGAGGGGGGTGACTTTGTTCCCCTTTGGAGGCTTTTACAATTAGCCCAGAGCCCCTGGGATTCTGCCACCTAAACAGGTCAGCTATGTTGCCTTTTAAGGGTTGAGCCAACCCTGTCCAAATGCCCGTTCAAACCTTGCTCATTCTAACAAGCTGTTTTGGGTTTTCAACCCAATGTGGCCGGGAGGGTGGTGTTTTTTTTCTCTTTCTTTAAATAGCATATGGGGGGGGTCTTCATTGGCTAGACCAGTGGGTCCCTATAGATGAGCCCCAGATAAGGCCCAGCTTTCTTACACCACCCACAAGTGTACACATTTAACTCATGCTGTGTATATACACCCGTGGGCAGAAATGGTTTAAGAACTGGGAATGTGACTAACAGCTTCCCCTGCAGTTTGGCCACCTACCTCTTCAGGATCCTGGGCATGCAACACATAGGTGAGTGGCCTATTGCAATCAGGCATGTAATGCTGGCAGTATTGGGCTGCAGCTGCTGGATCCGGCACAATCAGCAGCTGCTGCAGGTCACCCTGGAGGGAAGAGGAAGAAGAGTTAGAAGAAGCCCACAGCTAGTCAGAATCTCTTTGTCTGCACATGCACAAAGTGCTGGGGGCACAAACAAGGGTATGCAACATGTGTTAAGAACCAGAGCTGCTACCAGTCAGTGTTCTGTGTTCACAGTAGCTGTACGAGGCAGTTTTGTGCATGGGCTGCATTGCTGAGGAAGTGTGGAAAGATGGCAAAGAAACACAAACAATGTAAAATGGGGCTCCCTCCTATAGCACAACCATCAGTAGTTCTATTATATACAGTAGTACTTTCCCTTAGCACTTAAAAATCACTGCATGTACATTCTTTCAGCAATCTTTGCAATAACTTTACAAGGTCAGCATTATGATTCCTCCATTACAGATGGGCAAACCAGAGGCTTTATTATAGCCTACATATGGCTACACAGTGAGTTGGATTTGAACTTGGGAGAGGGGCTTTACTGCTCATGCTCTTGACCCCAATACTACAACATCTCTCAAGAGGACATGTCCCTGCCTTATAAGGGTGGGATGAAAACTCGAAGTTCCTGAGGTATACACAGAATCTTAACCCCAGTATTTTCAGTCAAGAATTAGGGACTTCCATAATTAGCCAGCCTGCAAGGCCTGGTAAACACTGCACTTCCTTATTATTCTCTATCGTTGCAGGATCTCTCAGGCTTTCAGTGGCATAGGTGGGGGGGGGGATGGGGCCCCCCACCCCAAGCAGCAAGCCAGAGGGCGACACCATGCTGTCTGCGGCAGGGGGCATAGTACTCACCACTCCGAGCAGTCGGACTGGTGAGTGGAGTGACGTTTGGCCCTCCTGCCCACCCGCAGCCTCTGCTTGGCTCCAAATCGGAGCTATTCCGGAAGCAGGGGGGCAGGGCAATGATGCTGGGGGGCTGGGTACTGGTCGGCCCAGCTACGCTACTGCAGGCTTTGAATGCCCTCCTGCAACCAGCCTTTGAATTGACTTGAGGTCCTGTGTATGCCCATCCACGTCTGTTCAGCCCCAATCCTGGATATTCTCTTAGTTGACCTGCTTGCCAGCAAAGCTCCCTTGCCTCAGTGTGCCTAATCTGTCTTCCACAGCTCTCTGCTACTGTCCTTCCTTGCCTCCCCTTTGCTCTCAACAAAGAACTGCCTCCCTACACATTAAACGTGGCTTCCAGTTGCCCAGCTGTGGAACTCATTGGACTCCTAAGTGAAATACTCCTGAGGTATGGACCTAGCAACCAAACTCATCTGCTAGCTACTGAGCCACTCTAGGACCTATTCCTTTTTGGCCCTGCTCCAGCAAGCAACTGTTTGAGTAACACAGAACTCTTCATCCAACCAATGATGAGGCCTGGCTAAGAGCTCTGTGCAAACTGAAAGCCTGCCTACTTTTACACCAACAGAAGTCAGTACACTAAAGGATGACAAAACTATCTTTTTGTCTCTTCTATTGCCTGGGACCAAAGTGCCAACAACGGTCTGTGCCAAATTGTTATGACTGTGCATGCACACAGACACACATTCAATTGCAGCTGGACATGCCTACGCTCCCCCCGCTGAGCCAGTGTGATCCGAGCCAGCTCTACTGCACTAGGAACATTCACTCCCAATAAATCATCTCATAAAGTATGGCCAGTGGGCCCGTTTCCAGTACAGCCCCCGGAACCGCCTGCTCCCACCTGCTCAACTGGGACCCACAATCACTCTGCTCCCAGCATTCCTTTGGAAAGGGAAAGGAAGAGAAATCAAGCAGCAAGATGGATTGCTCTGGGGAAGGGGTGAATCACAGCCCAAGGAATGGGGTCGAGCAGGGACAGAGAAGGCTACATCAGGCAAAGGAAGCCCCCTTGTTGACAAGGAAGTCACGAGGGGGGGGGGACAGCCAGGATTAGGAGAGTGTCCAGATTCCCACACACATAAATAAACAAATGGAATCACATGTACACAAGAAAACCCCAAAACATCTGCATTCCCAGCTATGTGCACATACAAGGAAACAAAACATTGGAGCCGCAGGATACATGCAGTTACAGAGACAGACATCCGCACTTGCAAAATGCCCTCTAGTTAGCTCTCCATCAGCACCCTCTCCCCTCAGGGCTAATTCAAACACGACAAGTTTGTGGCAGAAACAATCATGCTCATCTGCAGAGTCATGAAGCATTCACACATTACATTCTTACTAGTTTCTGGCCGAGAAAACATCAATTTGGGTAATATGCAAGCACTATGAATGCGTGATAGGGTGGGGGGCGCTTACTATAACTGAATCCTGAGCATGGCAGGGACTATGATAACCAGAAGGCAGAGAGCTGATACAGCAATCTCAAGCAGCCATCTCAAGCAGCCAGCAGCCCTAGTGTCTTCTGCATTGACCAGCACTTTCCTCTGTCTGAAAAGGTGCAGGCTCCATGCTCTCGAGTGAGCAGAGCAGAAGACCTGGCGCAGATTGGCCAAGAATTTAGAATTATTTCACATCAACCATGTGAAATGTCAATCATGTTTGCCATGGTGATATTGGTGCTACACTGCATTGCCTACAGTAAAACACGAAGTGTATAGGGCAGATATGCATCCCTCAACTCACAACAGACATGTGCTGGGGAGCCCTGATTGGCTAAGGCTCCATGATGACATACCGTATGCCCACTGCATATTTAGGGATGTACCTCTGCCCTAAATACTATATGCAGTAATCATGCTCTCACTGCGAAACACACAAAGTAGGACATGGATTTTATAGAGAAAGGAGAGTCCCACAATGCCTTCTTCCCCTGCCTGTAACTGGATTTGGAAGAATATTAATTGCTTACACAATTATATGCATTGTATCTTTTATAATTATATGTCCTACTGCATCTCTTGATTCCCCTCAATCCCATTCCCAGTGCAGGATCCCGGATGCTTTTGCCTGGAGCACACAAATCTGCTTCTGGAGGATTAGTTGCATTCCTTGCTAAAGTAGGAGAGCGGATTATGAGGGGAGGGAAGTGTGATGGAACAAGCATACAGCCTAGCTTGGGAACATTCCTCAGGGTTCCTTCCATCAGACCGTCCCATTGCAGCGAGTCCTCCCACCACCTTCACAGCACAGCTCAGTAGACAGCTACCTCCCCCTCGCACACACACCCCAAAAACCCCTACTGGGCTGCCTCATCACCACCACTGCCCAACTCCCCAGAGGCAGATGGCCCTGGGCCAAAGTTTTCTAAGAACCACAACAAGGGGTGCTTGTTCTCGGCCACCCCCAGGGCCCAACCCAGGCGTCTTCAAAGACCTTATGCCCTCTGACATTTTGCGCCCAGGGAAGGAATGTGGGAGGTGCCCGAGGCAGCTTTGCTCTGCTTCTGGAGTCTGTTGAGACCAACATAGTCTCATCTAGACTGGGAATCCCTGGGGTAGAAGCCAGGATTTTCCTCATTGGAAAAAGAACATCTGGAACAGTTAAGGGATGGCTGTGCATGTGCAGAAATTCCACAGGAATGCCAAATCTTATATTCACAAACAGGACACTCTTCCTCCTCTGCCTTTTGCTTCTGCCTTTTCCTCCAGTCTTCTTCCCCTTCTCCACCCTTCTTCTCTTTCCTCAGGCTCCTGTTTATCAGTTAATTGCTTATTATTCTACAACACCCTTCTGCCAGCCACCTTGCCTCTGGGTTCTCTCTCCCTATACTTCTCTTCCTCTTGGAACTTCTACCCAGTCTTCCATCTGCCCCACATATTTACTCATCCCCCTAAGGCAGTGGTTCCCAAACGTTTTAGCACTGGGACCCCCTTTTGTAGAATGACAATCTGTCAGGACCCCCCCCCCCCCAAGATCTAGGGCCAGAAGTGGATGTTATTATTTTTAATAAGTTACACTGTTTAATAAATCAATTTTTTAAACAAATAAATCTTTTTTTTAAGTTGTACTCATAAGCAGCCCCATGGGGGGGGAGTGAGTTAATATTAACAGAGATGCTAAAAGGCAAGCAGGAAGTAACACAAGGTGAGCAAACAAGCCCAAAGAGAGCATCAGACACTTCTCGACCCCCCCCCCAGAAACTGCTTCGCGACCCCCTTGGGGATCCCGACCCCCAGGTTGGGAACCACTGCCCTAAGGCATGTGTGAGGTTTTCATCCCAACAGAACTGATCTCTTTCCCTTCCTTCACAGAATTTGGATTGCAAACATTCCGACAGCTCGGTTCCCTGAGTAATGTAATGTTCTTGCACAACATTCCATGCCATCGCACCTGCTCAGGGTCAAACTAAATGAGATAGCAGAGATAAAATCAGATATGTGATCAGATATTTCCATGAGAAAGACCTCAATATAAATCTGGCAGCCAGTACAGTATATAGGCAGCATACAAAGGCCAGCTACACTACACTCCCTGAATCACAGGGGCAGCAGCACAGAGCAAAGGCTGGACATAGAGGGGAGAATAGAGCTGTGCAAGAAGCATTGGTTTTCTATATACTGGCATCACTTTGTATTCCCTCAGGGCACCTGGGTTTTGTGAGGGTACCACAGCAAATCAGGGGGTGAAAGTGGCTTTATAAATACCTGCCCATATAATTTGCCATATCAGAGGCCATCGAGCCTATGGGATTCTCATCAGGCACACAGAAGGAGGTGGCATGGCAAGAATGGGGGGCAGAGAGTCAGTGACTGCTATAAGAAACCAGGATGGCACCATTTTAAGCTCATTCATTCGATGGGACATGAACTCCAACTACACTTTTCTTTCCAGAGATTTGGCAGGTACGTTTTGATACCCTAGTAGCCTGGCATGGTCTTCAGGGGTGTGTGCATGTGTGTGCGTGTGCATGCACATGAATCAATGAGAGAAGCTGAGGAGAAGATTTGAGAATTCTGAACCATCTTCCCTACCTCAAAAACATCTTCATTCGGCCGGCGTGCCCCAAGTAAGGCGATGCCCTCAACACTAACAATAGGCTGCGCATCTCGCAACAGGGGCAGCGTTACAGGGTCTTCACAGTCGACACTCAGGGAAACATTCCTACCTTCCACGCTCAGGGCAATGCGATGCCACCTGTCAGGAGATGGGACAAATTAGCAAAGTGATATATATATATATAAAAAGATGGTACCAGTAAACAGGACGTCAGGTACCTAGACCTCCCTTTCATTCCTACTCCAACGCTAGAGGGGTTTCATAAGGATTACTGAAGCATGGTTTGGAGCCAAGATGCTACTAGAGCAGAGTATTCCATCCAGGACAGGGATTGCTACCACACTAGAGCCTTTTATGGCTCAGTCGTATCTGGGCCTTGCATTGCCAGAACTTGCACTCTGGTAACACAAGGCTCTTTGCAGCGGTGCATAAGCTGGAATGCCGCTGTGCGCTTGAGTCTCTGGCGCAAATGGCTAGAGGAGGTGCAGTGAGCGCAACAGCGGCTCCTCAAGGCTGTGGCAGTGTCGGTAAATTGGCAGCATGGTGGGCAGGGGGACAATTGGGGATGTTCCAGGGACGGCAGGGCAGGGGGTGGGCAGGAGGAGGTACTTCTCAACAGCAAAGGCGCACACCAGATCTTATCCCCGATTTTGTAGCCTGCCCCGCCCCCTTCCTCTCCTTGTAAAATAGCTGGCATGGCTCCAAGGAGACCCGTAGTTGGTAAGAAGGCCTACCCAGAAGTAAGTAAAAGCGTTTTTTCTTTCCCTCTGGTTGGCCTTCTGATTGCCCCACCACCACAGCATGCAACGCGCACTCTGCTGACATGGCTGCATGCTATAGTGTGGCGGGGGATAGGATTGGTCTGTCAGTGTAGCTAGGTATTCCATCCTGTAATTAGCTGGAAGTGGAATAAAAAATTGAGGTTCCACACAGCAATTAATGTAGCATTATATTATCTAGCAATGCCCTACTTTAGTCTTCTTTCTTCAGTAAAGAATATTCTTTATTCAAAATTCTTCTATAAGGTTTACCATCCAGTTAATCCCATTTGGAAAAGGTCCTTTCCAATGTTAACATTTCCTGTTGGGTCCTGCCTGTTGCATTGCTTCTGGAATGAGTGATAAATAGCTTCTTAATTGCACCTTGAGTAGCCTCTCTTAATTGCCAGAAGGCCAGTTTTGGTTTCTTAGTAGGTGGACAGATGAGTAGATGGACATTTAAAATCTAAGGACTGGTTTCCTTGCATTATTGCTTTCTTTTTAATATTAAAAGGGCACTATTTCATAATTTTTAAAAATGAAAAGAAAAACAGTAGTAAAAAACTCCCACCCCTGTGATAACTGACAATAGGGCAATTAAGAGATACTATCCATCACTAGTCAATCAGCCCAGGTGAGAGATTATTAATTTATATTAATTTAACTATATAAACCACTTTGTCAATTACAGTACATTTTTACAAAAAGCAGTACATAATAATATTAATATATTTAGTAATAATAATTTTACTATTAATAGTATATTTAATATTACTAATACTAATAATACTAGGAAGCAATAGAAAGGGTAAGACAAACAAAGGAAACTTTTAATTAAAGGCACAGAAGTCCTGAAAAGCAGCAATAGCGCTTTGCCTGTCCGCAGCAGGCAGGTTGGTGCTGCAGTGAGGTTTGGGGGAAAAAAAAAACATAGGATAACCAGAAGACATTGGACTGTTGCAATTTGATGACAACGTTATCTGAATTCTCCATAAAAAGTGAGTGAACAAAAGATAATTCCAGAGGAAAGGGCTGGGGTGGAAGCAGCCCTGGACATCTGCTCTTTAAGATCTCAGGGGAACGCAAGAGTTCCATCGCTGCATCTTCTTCCGAAAAAGCTGCTGTGATGGGGGAGTAGGGGGAATGCTGAACAGCAGCCTTATTCAAAGAGCTGAAATAGACTTCCCTTCCCTGAACATAAAAACTGTGAGAGTGGCAGACTATGCCTTTAAACATGTGTTGCCCTCAGATTTTTACGAAATGCAGCGGGTATTCCAAGAGGACAATGTGGTGTGTAGGAGTCTGGAAGAGTGTGTCAAATTCTTCCTCCATCCACTGCTTTCCTTCCTGCCACAACCACCCACTTCCCCACTGTTTTTCTCCTGTTCAAGCTCCAAGACTGGAAAGAAACCCAACCAGGAGAAACCCAACTTGGAGAGGAATTGTGGCAGGGAAAACAGCAAGTGGGAGAAGGATTCAGCACTCCCCTCCTGCACTTGAAATCCCTTCTCCTGTTGGAGAGGTGTTTGGTGGCCATCTGGGTTGGAAGTCACAGTTTTGCCATTATCACATATAGCCCTTCTCTACACAGAAGAGGCTGCTAGGATCAAGGAGAGAATGAGGTTGTATGCTTTGTGCATTAAAAGCTAGGGGATTGTAGGTGAGGGAAGACTAAAGAGGCAACAGCTGAATTTCCATCTCAGTAATGGCTGTTTTCCACATGTATTTATTCATTGCATGTGTACCCCACCCTCTTTCCAAGGAACTTAAAGAAATGTCCACGAGGTTATCCAATATTATCCTAGGAGGTTGGCCAGGATGATACAGTGACTTTCCCAAGGTCTCCCAGTGAGTGTTATGAAGGTTGAGTGGGAATTTGAACCCTGATCATCAGGAGTCATCAGACTCCAACAACCCTGTGATTTGAACTATGGCTTTTAACTAAGCAGCTGAATCTTAGGGCTGAAGGTCTCTAGTTATTAATCACTTCTATAACACTTAAAGGTTCTAGTTCATTTATCTTCACAACATCCCTATGTAGTAGACTAGGCTGAGAGAGACCTGTAACTGTTTACTCAGAAGTAAGTCCCATTATGTTTAATGGGGCATTGATATTCCCAGATTGGTGCATAGTATTGCAGCCTAAACATATGAAATTAGTAATGTCTGAAGATCCAGGGAGATAACAGAAACTGATATGGGAACAAATATGTGCAAATTGTGGGGGTGGGGAGAGGTAGGAATTTCTCACCATAGTACAATGGAATTAAAAAGTGATCTCTAAAGTTTAGAGTAAAAAGTGTGACCGTATCCAGCAAGGAGGGGACTAGCATGTAATGGCTTTGACCTATAGCTTTTGGAACCAGGCAAAGAGAACTCATGGTTCTAAAGCAGCTGCAGCAGCTGTATTGCATAGTAGGAGACAGACAAATAGGTTTTTAAGGGAGTTTATTTTTTTAAAAAAATTGAAAGTAGTGCGACAGAGGCACACAGGCCCATGGTGTGCTTACTCATCCCTCTGTCATTTCAGTTCTAGGCTTTGCATGATTTTGATAGTGTTTCAATAACCTCAAAAACCTGTTTGATCAGAGATGACAGCAGGACCCCCCCCCAAAAAAAAACAAAAAACAAACTTGAATATGCCATGGAAATTTATGCTTTTGTCATTCCACCTCCAACTCTCTGGTATGTCTATACTGCAGACTAACACTGGTTTTATTCTCTCTCCCTAGTAAACACTGGGAGCTGTAGTTCCGTAACGGGAGCCAGAGAACAGGTCCTGCTAGGGCAGCAGCAGGAAACTGGAGGGTTAAGGAGAGGCTTTAACATCATGTTTCCCCAGCATCTCTCTTAGCTGTCACACTACCAGTAGATGAGCCAGGAGCCACAGTCCAACTGGTCTGCATGAAAAACCACATCCCCCAAGTGACAATTACATTCGCACTTCCTGGGGGGGGGGGGCTATTTCCCCTGAGCTTGCCACAGACCTTGTCAAAAACACAAGAGAACTGGAGAGAGGCTTTAACATCATGTCCCCCCCCCCCAGCATTTCTTGTGGTCACCCGACCACCAAGAGATAAGTACTGAATTGCTATCATCTGTTGTAAACTGCCTTGGGAAATCACTTGGCATTTGTTTATTTCAAAATGAATGTGCAAATAGCAAAGCTTTTTGCAATCTCATCAAAAGGCAACTCCCTTGATTTCTGGGGATGGGGGGGGCATCCATCACAGCTCAGGTATAAAAATCAATATATAGGTATGACAGTAAAAATATTCTCAGAGATTTAGTCCACTTCAGCAAAGAAAAGACAAAGTCATGTGCTGCAAGACTAATCCATTGCCATGCGAATGTATGGAAGCTCTCACGGAAATAATGTCAACAGTCTTCAAGAACTAACAGGACATTTTATTTTATTTTTTTGCCTTCTGTACATCTGCCCAGATAACTACTTTTAAAGGCCCCTTCCAAACCTTCTCCACCCTGTTCCCAACTCACTTGCCATCGGCCAGGTTGACTCGGCGAAAGTGAGGATAGTCCTCAGGTACTGGGTGACCATGCTGGTCTTCATACAGAAAGACAGGTGAACGCCCGATCTCTACGCCAAGCTGCTGCACTCCTTGCACATCATACATGGAGAACAAGAAAGACTGGCTCCCTTTGAGTGCTCGCAGTGTGGTGAGCACTGAGAAGTCGACTGGGAAGGGGCCTTCTGGAAGGGAAGGAGGCAATGCACTGTAAGTAGATAGTAAGAGCCCATAAGCTAAGACAGCCCATAGTAAATTAACCTATATGCTAAAACTTCAATCTGCTCTTTTGATCTCCACCTCCACACTCAACGTATCCTGAACTAAGTGCATTGTGCAACTGCACTGCAGAATGTCAGAATTTGGTTCAGAGTGCAGAATTCAAAATCCTGTGAATGATCCTCCTCTTTTTTTCTTTTTAAAAAGCAAGTTTCAAGTCCTCGTGGCGACAAAAACAGGCTTGAAAACAGGTGTACTGCCTGGTGAAGCAAGGGAGGTGGGAAGGGTTAGAGATTTTATGGCACAGCAGCATCCAGGTCATATTGTACCATGCAATGTTTCAAGGAGTCACCTCTGTGGGTAAGTTCTCAGTGGGTTGGTAGTACTGAGTCTGGGTTGTACCACTTCAGACTGCAGGTGGGGGAAAAGCATGATTAGATGGTGCTCCATGCAAAACTTGCACGTCAAGGCAAAGCATCTTAGCCCAGTCGACTCCCTGACATGCTACTTTTTTATGTGGAGGAAATTTAGTTTTTATGTCTGAGCAGTTAATTAGGGGAGCCCTTGCCTGTAATCTGAAGAGGTACAGAACAAAGTGAATAGTGAAACAAGGCCTAAATGTTCTATTCCAGTGGTTCTCAAAGTTCTCCCTGTGAGGCGGGGAGGACCCTGAGTAGTTGCGGGGGTGGGGACAGTGGTGGTGGTGATCCCCTGGATCGCCATCGCCCGGGAAAAAAAGGTGATCTTTGCACTTACCAGGGGTCCTGGAGCACTCCGGAGGTTCCAGGGAGGCCTGCACTCCCCTCTGCAGGCCTCCCGAGCTGTAGATCGCCACAGAACAGTGATTACAACCACTAAACCGGAAGCAGTCGTGATCACCGTTCCGTGGCGATCTACAACTCAGGGAGGCCCTCAGAAGGGAGCACGGGCCTCCCCAAACCCTTCAGGACCCCTGGCAAGTGCAAAATCACTTTTTAAAACTTTTTTCCCCGGTGGCAGCAGCGATTCCTGGGATCGCCGCCTCCATCATGCTGTCCCTGCCCCTTAAGGTGACAGGGGACACAGCATCCAGTTCTCCTGATGGGTCGCAACCCACCAGTTTGAGAACCGCTGCTCCGTTCAGTTCATGCACATCATCTTCTGCTGTCTGCAAGGTCCTATTTCCATATCCTCACCCCTCCAGGTAGGGCTGGGAAACGCTCCTGTCTGAAACCCTCAGGAGCCACAGACAGTCTGAGCTGACAGTCCTGAACTAGGAAGACCAACTAGGACGACCAACTGAGCTAGGAAGACTCACCAGAAGGCAACTTCCTATGTTCAGAAGGAGGAACCAACAGTTCCCAAGGTCTTAATGCCTGATGAAATCTCAATAGACAGAGAGGGTGACATAGGATTTTCATAGCCAGAGGTTGGGGATTTTGCACCCTAAATAGATACCTGACCCTACTCATACACTGGTAGAAGCAGCACAACCTAAATTATGCAAACATATGCAAATACACACAAAGGTGCTTATTTGCATGATTTAAGTCGGCTGCAGAATTCAAGTTTTTCTTAGTCCAAAATTTGGTGAGCTTTTTTTTAAAAAAAGCATACATCATACACAGCTTTGAACTATCGTACTGTTATTTAAATTGGATCAACAATGTGCTACACACAGGACACAAGGGTCACATAGACTCTTCTCAAAGGATTTACATCCAGATGTGATGACAAATCATCTGTTAATGGGGGTGGTATGGATTAGCAGATGCATTCCTGCCCGTCAGCTCTGAGGCAATACCCCCTTCCCTAGGGATGTCATGCTTTTGTTTTACCAGGAAAGAGCTGCCTGGTGGGGGCGCTGAAGTGTGTCTCATTCTCCAGGCGGAAGGCCAGGTCACTTTCCTCAGATCCATTCCTCTGGGTGCAGATCCCAGCAGCAATTGAGACTCCATTCTTGCCCTCTCGCACACCAAATGCCTGGAGCACATCCACAAGGCCATCTGGAAGGGAAACACAGGGCACAATCATGCTTCAGCTCAAGACAAAGCCACAGCGCAGAAAGAGAGGGTTTAACCCTGAACACACAGAGCTTACGTGTTTTCTAGGACACAGGGAGCCCTTGCTACATAACATGAAATTAAAGTCATCTCAGGCTGGAGACAGATGTTAGGGTGTTGTTTTCAGATGGCTAAAGACAGTTTGTTAAAGAGGGATGACTGTTCTTGATGAGTACATGAGTACATTTCATGTCACTTTAATTTTTAGTCTAACAGGCCTTGTAGGTTTTAGTAGCATTTCAAAAACCTGCCAAATCTATTCAATCAGAGCCAACAATGAAAAATAAAAAATGTGTACATAGCTACATCATGGAAAGTGAAACCTCTCTCAAACCATGTTTTGATCTCTGAAAAACTTCTGTGTCTCCAGCTCAGCGTTAGAGTGTATTTGCCCATGAACATTTCTGGCTTTTGATTTGCTGTTGAATAAATTTTGGGAAGAAAATTTTTCCCCAAATTAAGAATGAATGCCCTGGGGAAACGTACGCTGCCTTTTTCTGTATTGTTTTGTAGCCCACTTTTCCCCAAACGATGAGAAGTCCAAGGCAGCCTTTGCAGGGCAAAATGTCCCTTCGAGGAGATAGCATTGGAAGCAAATCCTGTTCTTGTAATAAAAATTTACATTTATTTACATAGGTATTCAAGGAGTGCAGAAGCAAGCACACAGGCCAGCCGTGCTAATCCCAAAATAACCTCAGAATGCTAGGTATGTCTTGGAGTAAGATGACCTCATTCAATAGCAGACAAATGGCCCATTAGAGACCATTGTTCACTGTCAACAACCTAGCCATGCCAAGACTAAGAACACAGTCATTTTCTCTGCTTTGGATAACAGAACAGCATGGTTCCCGACACCATGGTGATGCGGTCAGCACAGCATGCACCAACCCTTCTTTCATCCTTGTCTGCTGTGCAGATGGATGGCTAACTTGCATGATGAACTCAGCTCTGGGCATACAAGTCTTGCCCAGTCCGATGGGGGGAAAAAATCATCTGGTCTTTAAAATAAGCTGTGGAGAAACATGCCCTTAAATCTGAAGAAAGTGTGGAGTAAAACAGACGATAATGCTGTTGATCTGGATTACTTAGTCCGGAACAGTTGCTACCACTTTGGTTCTGTACTCACAATCAATAATGTTAGAAATCCTATTCCATTCAAAAACATATACTGAATGGGTGGAGAAGAAAAGAATCTCTACTATTTTACCCTTCTGCAACCACCGTGATAATTCATATAAAAGGCAAAGGGGTTCACTAATGAACAGCAACCAAACTTGAGTATGCATTCCACAATAAGGCTGGGAAGTCACTGGAAGTGCAGAAAGAATACATGGTCTGTCCAAAGTTCATTTTATTCAAGGGCTCATCTTGCCCTCTCCCCAGCACAACATACAGCCTGCTTGCATAAAACCAGGGGTATTTAATGCCCAAGACTGATCTAAACCAGAAGAGTTAAAAGTAACACTTCTTCTTCTACCTTCTGAGTTATCTTGAGCCAGCAGAAATTAGAACTGAGCCAGACACACAAGCCATACGGACCATTATGAGCACTTTCCAAACCGGTGACACCACAAGGATGACTAATGGCTGCCTGGGCTCTGGCCTGATCCAATTCGTGGCACCAAGCCTGCCCATGCGGTGGAGCCAATCCAGGCACTGCTTCTTGGCTGGGCCAAACATTCTCTCACCTTTGGACCACATTCCCAAACTGTAGGTATCCCCCAAATTGGCAGCTATTGTACAATTAACACAGCACACTCTTGGCCTGAATGCCCTCTCCACCAACATTCCTAGACCTCTCCCCACTCACCCACCACAGTCTAATCCATGGAATTGTCCCACTGCAGATGAGGGAAGAAAGAGAGATGTCCCACTCAGCAGCACAAGCTGCAAACTAGCCTATGCTCTTTTTGGCTAAGTGCCTTTCTAGCTAGACTTTTGGATAGGTGAAGGTATCCCCTGACAATTAAGTCCAGTCGTCTCCGACTCTAGGGTGTGGTGCTCATCTCCATTTCAAAGCCTAAGAGCCAGCGTTGTCCGAAGACGCCTCCGTGGTCATGTGGCCAGCATGACTCTCCTTGCTGCAGCGCGTAGCATGCAGCTGGAACACGGAGCGCTGTTGGATACCCTCACCCAAACAGGACCATCTTCTGGGTGAGTAGTAGATGTTCTGCTTCCTCCCTGGAAGAACCCCAAACACTTGGTTCTCATTATACCAAATGACTGCCGGTTTCAAGGATTTGTAAGCAACATATTCTCACTGCAGAAAAAAAAAAGAACAAGCAGGAAAAAAGGAACGTCTGGCATTTTTGGAGAAGCAATTGCACAAGAGGCTTGTAGAAGGAAGAAACAGAAGGCTAAGCCACAGCTTCAGCCCCCTGATGAGGACCAGGGCCTGCTGCTGATTTCTCAGATGAACTCTGCACCCATAGCCTTCATGCGGTGGTGGCTGAATGACTCTCGTGGAGTTCACCCAGGTAGGAGGGGGCCCATGCAAGGCAGTTCATTGAGGGCCCCCTAAAACATGGATGAGGACCTCATCCATTTCTACTAACTCATTTCAATAATACAAGGCAGATCATAATTCAACTATCAACAAGCACCTCCCATGCATGCCCTCCAACAGCGATGATCAAAAAAACACTTCATTCTTGATGTTTGTTCAGGGCTGGTGAAGGGGGGGGCTTTGCCCCTCCCCACCCAATCAAAGCAGGAGGGTCATCATAAACCAGTGGGATACAAAGTCCCTTGCCCAGTCACCCCCCACAACCACTATTATTTATTGGAAATTGCAAACGTACTCTTGCTCTCTGCCTTGCTACAGCTGTAGAATCCTTCCCAGCAGGTAGGATGAATTGCACCCCAAAGGAAGAATAAGTAGGTGGGCATCCTTACCAGGGGAATGGATCAGGCAGGCCCTTCAGATACTCTATCCTCCATTTCCTTAACTGAAACTGGCCTCAGATACTACTGTACAGTACTTTGGTACCTTTCTCTAATTGTTCATATGATCTTCCTTTATACTGGCTAAGATCTCTGGCTGCTGAGAGAGAGAGAGAGAGAGAGAGAGAGAGAGAGAGAGAGAGAGAGAGAGAGACTTCCAGCAATTTAACAGACCCTGCTGACATATTCAAGCAACCTTCTCTCTAGATTCTGTTTTAGCTGATCTCTTCCTCACTGTCCCCGACTGCCATCGTAACCAGAGCCATTGTCCAGCCACACACACAAAATAACTCTTTGGCAGCACAATCCTATGCATGTCTACTCAGAAGTAAATCCCATTATGTTCAATGGGGCTTACTCCCAGGAACGTTAGCATAGGATTGCAGCCTGGGACTAAATGTTCTTATCAAGCCATGAGTCAACTACCCCCATCCAAACAATGCTGAGTGCACACATGACCACCACCCCTGGCGCACTGTTCCACTGTTCAGAATCACATAGTATTTCAACTGCATGTTATTATGAAAACTGGAACAGCGCATGGAGAGGGGGAGCAGGTCACATGGTGCATGAGTGGGGCCAGTTTGGATACATTGTCCAATCAGGCCCATGTACTTCATACGATTATTATATCAATTAAGGCTGCGACAAATACACTCACGTGCACCAAGAAGCATGGAAATTGGAAATTAAGGTAAGCACCTTAACTTTTTTGTGCCATGGAAGCAGTCGGCATATTGTACAGTCTCACACATTGTGCTCATCTACAGTTTGGGCTCTATGTACCTCAACTTGGATTTTCAGCCTCAATCCTTGTCGGGGGGGGGGGGGTGAGATTGGAGGTAACACTAAAGCTTGAGTCAGTGCTGCATCAGTGTTTAATTACCGTATGTTTGTTTCAACAACTCTGTGAAGCAGGCCAGATTTTTTTTTGGGGGGGGGGGCGTTAAGAGACAGTGGCTTGCCCAAGGATTTCAAGTTAATAGCTCATGCTCTTAACCATTACTCTTCTTACTGCGGGGGCCTGCAATAAAATGGCTCTGAACCTGAGGCATATTGAAAGGAACTTCGGTTTCACTTGACGAATCTCACGCAAGCAAATGGTGTCTTAACTTGAGCAGATTTATCATGACACACTCTCCTGTTCTTATAAGTAACAGAACTGGGGAGGGGGGGGCACATGCATGTCATTCCTACTTTTGAGACTACCCTCCATGCAGGGCTGGGGGGGGGGGCTGCAGAAATAATCCTCCCTTTTCTCTTGGTAAAATTGCAAAATGGCCACTCTCTCGGGGAGGGGAGATCCTTTTAATCTTTGGAGGGGAATGGTGTGTGTGTGTGTGTGTGTGTGTGTGTGTGTGTGTGTGTGTGTGTGTGTGTGTGTGTGTGTGTGTGTGAGTGAGAGAGAGAGAGAGAGAGAGAGAGAGAGAGAGAGAGAGAGAGAGATGGGAATGTGGAATCTCTGCCTCTAGAGAAGATGTATCTCAATTCCATCTCTCATGCTCCTTTGACCTAGTTCTAAGATCCCATTTCCGTCTCAAGTTGCTCCCACTCGACTCATTGTCTCTTCTCCCCACCCCCATTCCCATTCTCTGTCCAAGCAAAGCATTCTATGGGACTTCCACACAACCTTCCCACTGACTGCCTGCTGGGATGGCAACTGGGCATGGGGTGTGGGGGAAGCTCTCTTTCCTGTCATTCCCTAGCACACCAAAATGCTGAGCTGGAACACATCATCTGCAAACAATCCCTTGACCCCTCTGTACATTTCACCACTGGCCCATCACCAACATTTGGATACATGATGGGAGAAGGCACTGATTTTCAGAAAGAGAATTCAAAGAGAGTGTAAATCCCCAGGAGAAGGAAGCTCTGCCGTCATCAATAAGATGGACTGGGACGCTCCTGCACTGAATCAGTAACGTGAGAAAAATACAACCTTGCGATGAGATGTGCAAAACCAAAACAGAATCCCTCCTTGTACACCATGAAAACTGAAATAAAATTGCCAGGTTACACATGCAACAGAATGAAGCAGTGGAGTTGGTTGTACCATTTTCGACTGTGTGTGGCAGAGGGTGGAGGTACCACTTTTAATACTCTTTCATGTAAAATAAAATCTCCCTGTAGGCTGAGACCTAGCACATCAGGGGAAAAATGTTCTCAACCCATCCCGCCCCTTGCTGAGCTAGTTTTTCACTTAGAAGGATTACCATATTTAGTATTTACAAAAAAAAATTACAGGGCAGAGTATTCAAAAATGTGATTCTCCCGCCTACAGTCTGAAGTGGTATAATTATTACACTAATTTTTGTCTACTATAAAGCACAGATGCAGCCTTCGTCTGAGCACAGTGAGAAGTGATTGGCCAGACCCAGAGTGGGCCCAAGACCACATGCATACAACGGCTACTTCAGTGGCTTAATGTATATAAACTCTTGCAGTATGCTCAGTGCAACAGGAGCTAAGTGAAGAGAAAAACAGATGAGTAACTATCCCTGCTCCTAAACTGGACTCATGTGAATAAAGCCCACTCCATTCCTTCCTCCCCAGGGATCTTCTGTCCACCATAAAAAAAGAATAATTGCTTTGTCTCTAGAATGCAAAGCAAGAAAGAATTCTGCAATATCCCTCTATGACATCAAGATCCTCCTTGTGGGGGAAAAGTAGGGAATGGATATTAACACACACACACACACACACACACACACACACACACACACACACACACACACACACACACACACACACACACACACACACACACACACACACACACACACACAGAGTGTGAAGGAAACGAGGAACTTGCTCGCTGAAGGATTTTTAACAAGAGAATTCAGGATGAACAAGGTCTGCAATGAAATACTGTATTGCAGTATTAATATTACTGAACAAAAATGTCTTTTTCAGGATTCCAGCCATCCTGGTAGAGAAACCTGGTAGGCCATGCTTCTAACCAATCCAAGCCCAAGCCATACTTAAATGAACAGTGCCAAGTCAGGATTCTAAATAGCCACTGGCTTGATTGCCCATGGCTAGAGGTGGGTTGTTTTTGTTGTTGTTAACCATTTCAACTTAAAAATCTGCGAAAAAAATAAATACAATAAAACCATGTAATTTTGCGTAATCTTTCATCTGCTGACACTGTACAGCCTATACAACCTATACCACCTACCTAGTACTGTACACTTTTAAAGTGGTTAATATGGAGGAAATTTGAATAAAAACACACAATACCACTTTCTGCTATTTCATTTTGGTGAAACACCAAAATCTGTGAAAAAAACCATAAAAACACCCCTACCCAATGGCAAATGGGAATTGCCCTCAGACTACCAGAGTGAGAACTTGTAAACTGATCAAGGGTAGATTACACACACACACACACACACACACACACACACACACACACACTTACTTTTCAGGTAGTCTCTGTGCCATAAATGATTAACATCAGCTATATCTCCTGCCCCAGTCTATGGATTATTTTGATCATTCTTCTGCCCCATAGGTTGTGCTCAGCAGGACATTAAGCTTGCCCCACAGCCAGCAATGAGAGGATTACGGTAAAAATAGGTGTCATGGTGGACTTGTCACTGTGAACTGACACTCAATACAATTACAAGCATAGGAATTATCGCTAAATGAGGATTTGGAACCTCTACATGTGTGAGATCATCTGCTTCTGTAGCCTTAACACCACAAAACCCATTATACAGTGTAACTGTACATAAAGGACACATGCTCAAAAATACTTTGGGGTTCAACTGAAGCAAGCCCCTGAGAATCTTGAAATAATAGCAGTGCTAACCCGAACAACCAACATTTGAACTATGTTAGGTTCCCACAGAAATCCACTGCTTGGAGCCAGTGAAGCGGAATTGAACATGGAATCCTGCCCATAATTTTCACACATACCCCTGAATTAATCCCTAATGTGGATTGCCTTTGTTCATGTGAAAGTTAGTGGAGATGGATACATTTTGTGTGCCAGTGTTCCAAACACAAAGAGATGTGGAAAAATCTTTTCCACATATAAACAAGGATTGTACAAAACTTCACATCAGAAGCCAAATGGGAGAAACTGAGGGCAAGTTCAGCAATCCCAGCTGCTCAGGAGTGTGTACTCATGCGAACAAGCATGCCATGGAAGCCAAGAGCTCACAGATCTTGGCTGCAGGAATATCTGCAATCTTGAAAGCACATTTTCTCAACTTCTGTGATTGGGGAAGCTGCCAGTGGCCAAGATCTATGAGCTCCTGACTCACATGATCCTGTTGCCCCTGAGAGCACGCGGCCAGGGACTGTGGGAAGAGCTCACACCAGTGGGGAAAAAAATCATCTGACCCCAAGCCTGTGTCTGATGGCAGAAGAAAAAACACATTGTGCTTCAGAGCAACCTGCTATTTATGCCGGTAATGTTCTGGGGCGATTGGTGGGAAATTAAAACCACAAATGCCAGTTCAGCTCCATCCTGAGCGGGTTGCAAATGTCATAAACTCTGCCTAGAAAGTCTGGAATTTGGAAGAAAAAAAGTACAGTAGTCTCAAATTTTGCAAATGGAAAAATCAAAACGTTCCCCTTCTGCAATAAGCAGTGCAAAGAAGGCAGTTATGCACACATTTCTCCTTGGGGGAGATGTCAAATTTTGCACTTTTATATCACAGATTGGGGAAGGAGACTTATGCTGACTAGATCATTGGAACAACTGGAGGAACAGAGACTAGGAGGCAGGGTGGGGAGGAGGAATAAAGGCATGAAAGCGAACTCTACACGAAGTACCAAATGAATACACATTTATTTTTCACATATTTATACTGTCCTTCCTCCAAGGAGCTCAGGGTGGCGTACATAGTTCCCTCCTTTTGTTCACACAACAACCCTGTGAGGTAGGTTAGGCTAAGACAGTGTTTCTCAAACTGTGGGTTGGGACCCACTTGGTGGGTTGCGAACTGATTTCTGGTGGGTCCCAGGTGATGGAAAGATCAAATAAGTAATTGCCACAAGCCCTGATGCTATTCAAAAATCAGATAGCTGCCAATTGCCCTTCAAAGAGCTGAGCTCCTGCAGTTTGCAAGATAGCTGCTAATTACCCTGCAAACAGATGAGCTCCTGCAGTTACAAGCTTGTTTAAATATAGGGAGATAAATGTTTGAGCGTCTCATAAAGCTAGGTGGGTCCCAATAGAGTGTCATTTTAAAAAGTGTGTCCTGGTGCTAAAAGGTTTGAGAACCACTGGGCTAAAAGATAGGACTGGCCCATACACCCCCTCCCCTTTTGTTTCTAAGGCTTTAGCATAACCCCCACGTGGATGTTCCATCTATGTACAATGAATAGGTGGAAGGAGGAGGGATCATACCTGCTGGCACCTCCCCCCAAGCTCCACACTTTTTCAAGGTCCCATCTGCACAGAGGCCTACGAACATGTACCCCAACATGTAGCAGAAGCTCAGATCACACAATCTATACCAGGGGTGGCCAACCTTTTCAACATGAATGCTCCTGGCCCTTTAATGGTTGGATAGGTGAGGGCATTTCAGCAGGTGCAGCTGCTTTAGCAGCACCATCAGCCATTGCAGCTGGCAAGATTCTGACTTCTACACAACTCTTAAGAACACGAGGTCCTCATGGTGGAAAGTTGGCCACCCCTGCTCTAAAGCATGACAAAAATCATTATCCATCAGCACCTCCAGAATTCATTGTCATGAGATATTGTAATGTCTACTGACATATTTGGCTTTTAAACTGAAAAATACAGTAAACCAGTTGCCTTGAAATCCCTTCAGAGCCAGAAACGAGGCATAGAAATTAAACATAAAACAAAATAGTGTTGGATAAATACATGCAATATAGGGTTATTAGTAGCTGTGAAAAGCCATGAAAGAGTCAGTGACTAGTGGGCTAGACTCTAGCTTAATTAGCTGCTGATGGGGCAGAGATAAGGGGAAGGGCTTGGCTACTCCCAGCAAGTGGCCCCCATCTATAAAAAGGTAAAGGTGACCCCTGACAATTAAGTCCAGTCGTGTCCGACTCTAGGGTGTGGTGCTCATCCCCATTTCAAAGCCAAAGAGCCAGCGTTGTCCAAAGAAGCCTCCGTGGTCATGTGGCCGGCATGACTCTCCTTGCCGCAGCGCGTAGCATGCAGCTGGAACACGGAGTGCTGTTTACCTTCCCGCAAGCGGTACCTATTTATCTACTCTAGGTTGCTAGGTTGGCAGGAGCTGGCCAAGCAACAGGAGCTCATCCTGTCGCGGATTCGAACTGCCGACCTTTCGATCGACAGCTCATGGTTCAGTGGTTTAACCCACTGTGCCACCCACTGGCCTGGTCCCCATGTATAAAAAACCACTCAAAAACTCAGACGCCACATGTAGACAGCAAGTATACCTCCAACTACCAACTGCTAGGCATTAACAAGGGGATTCCTGATCACCTCTGTGACCTGCTGGTGAGCTTCCAGCTGTGGTTAGACAGAATGTTGAACAAGATCTGCAATTTTTTTTTCAAAGAGTGTTTCATGGAAACTTGGAGTTACTTGGAAGCTTGTCAGGGATTTCTCAGCGAGAAGATCAGTACACGAGGGCAATGTTTTCACTATTAGCAATATTCCCCTGAAACGCACAGCCACAAGGGAGTGATGTTTGTGTAGAGGCCACGATCAGGCAAGTCTGCTCCCTCTCCACCTCCAAGACTCCTGTAAATGCACAGGGCTGCCTTAGCAGAGAAACTGAGAAAAGGTTTCACCATAGGCAGGGAAGCCACAGAGCTAGCTAGCTGGATCCTGCATATTACCGTTGTACGTTCTTATCTCCATCTCACAGTGGTTTTGGAAGTTTAGGACAGCCTACACAGCAGGCAGGTTTGAGCTGGAGTGATGCAGGAAAGACATGGCTGGATCTTCCAACCTCTTTGCTAAAGCATAAAAGCAGCTGCGGGTGAGAGAGAAGCAATATGAATTGAGCAAATGGCTCTGGGGTAGGAGAGTTAACTCTTCCCCCACATCATTCTCTAACTGAAATTGCTCCCCTATAAAAATATATGGGGGGGAGAGAGGTAGCTGTATTGCACCTGCCATTTTTTTCCCCTGGCAAAGCTAACAGCAGCTTCAGAGGGGGTGATTTCAATCAGGAAAATGGTATTGGGGCAAGAGCAGTTCACATTGTTCCCCACCGGCCTCATCCCAAAGTTGCTTTGAAACTTTAAGAAAAATCAAGGATCTCCTGTGTCACACGTAACTTGGCCCTGAGGGGTGTCATCCAAGAGTGGAGCAGGCTGGGAAAGGACTAGGATAACAGCAAACTGTGGGTCAAGACTGAAGGACGTCAACAAAGGAGGAGAATGGAGAAGGAGGACGTTTGTTCACAGAACGGCGGCCTGGGAGCTGAGAGGAAACGATGAACCGCAAGTCGCTTGGAAAAAATGCACTGTGGGTGGTCTCTAGATGTTTGTGGGTTCTAGTCTTGACCTTCTCTGCCCTCAGCTGCGCTGATCCCAGGCCCTTCCCCATTTATTCAGGATCTGATCCTTGAGAACAGAATGTGCTAGTACCAAACAGAGTGGAGGGCAAACGCACCTGCACCCGCCCCCAAAACAACAACAACAACACCAGGATCCAAGGCTGAGACCTAGTTCTCAATGAAGTCATAAATTTGTATAATCTGGGCTGTACTATTTCAGGCTGCAGATGGGGCTCACATAGCTGAATGTTCTTCCACACAAAAGTACGGTAGATGTCAGAGAAAAGGAATCTAGTCTGGCCTTCCTGACGTGCTAGGTTTCTATGTGCAGGGGACTATGTGCACATATATAGAGAAGCAATCAGTGATCTCTTTCTTTCTTTCTCTCTCTCTCTCTCTCTCTCTCTCTCTCACACACACACACACACACACACACACACACACACACACACACACACACTGAAGTGGTACAGCCCAGACACTGGTTTATCATTTCAGTGAGAACAAGGTCTGAATGAAAATGATGGAAGCTGAGCTTCAGGTCCTAACATGCCAGTGCTGTAGTATAGATGACAATACTGTCCACTGGAGAAGACACTGGGTTGGATCCAAAGAACTATGAGTGGAAAAAAAACAGATAGCATTCTACTGCAAATACTACTTGGGAAAGAGCCTGCATGTAAGTTTACGCAGTGCTATAATCTGTTGTGTTAGTCTAGAAGTAGAACAGTGCAATCCTGCGCAAATGTAGGCCTCCTAGGCTGTTGCGAAAGTGCCATGAAGCACTTTTGTGGCACCCTTGGAGTAAGCGACACCAGCGCTGAGTCCAGCACCACTCACTCCGCTGCCGGGGCCAGTCCACGCTGCCGGATGCAGGTAAGTGCTGCACCGGGCGGCAGGAGGGTGGGCCGGGGTGGAAGGGGAGGGGACGATTTGCTGGCCAGGCCAGAGAGGGGGGCGGGGATATCAGCAGCGCACTCCACCATATCCTCAACCCCTTCCTGGGTCTGGCCAACCTTACACGGCCTCCACGGATGCGCAAATTAGCTGGCACTCATCCAAGGAGGCCCATTGGGGCTGCTGGGTGTTATACCGGGGGAAAGAGATAAATGTCCATTTCCCACGAGGTGAGCCCCAGCCCCGCCAGCGCGGTCAGCGTAGGCAATAAGGAGTTAGATGAACTAAGGGTCTGACTCAGTACAAGGCAGCTCCCTATATCCCTATAATAAGTAGGTTCTATAGCAGTTTAATGAAATCTGCTTGTGCAAGGGTGGCACAAGCTGTTGCATAAATGGAAGGACATTTTTGGACTCAGTTTCACTGTTCTCATGTAATATTCTAGCATAATGAAAAATAGCCCTTATACAAATAGCAGACACCTTCTGTGTGTGGAAGGACACCTCTGCATCAGATTGTTGTACAGTTGTTCACACACTGTAGTAAATACTTAAGCAATCAATCAACTAATTAATTAATGGTCAGTTCTAAGTGGGGGGGGGGGACAAACTCTACTTGCACAAGAAAGATAGTATTTTATGGTGATCTCCCAGCCCTGCTCTTCATTCACCATGACACAGGTACATCCCTGACTCTCCCCTCCTGATCATCCCAGAAATTTCATTCTTATTCCTCCCAACCTCCCACATTAAGGCCCAAGATCCCAGTGCTGCTATAGATTGGAGTATGCAGAGACTTATGCCCAATTCATGCACTACCAGGAGTTAGTAATGACTGAATCCCATTCATGTTTGTGTGACCAGATGCCTCATGATGATGCAGGGATCCATGCTGAAACTACTGACCCCTAAGGAGGAGTGGTGCTGATGTGGAAACATCCCACATGCTCCTTGTGTCTTATAATATGATTCCATCACCCAAGTACTCAGTACTACCAGTGTGGCAAAGGATCAAACTACAGGGAAACAGCAAATACCTCCTGTAGGACATAAACTGTGCAAGAGAGACAGAGAGAGACAGAGGCCATAGAAAAGATTAATTTTCAACACATAAAGATGTAGCACTGATTGATGAAAGAGGCTTAGGGATTGTCCATGCCACAGTAATAAGCTCCACTGACTCAGTTTTAGAAACTGCTAAAGCCACCTACTATACACTGCCAACCAGAACAGCAACTTCTCTGTTGAAAAAGGGGGGAAAAAACAATCAGGAAAAGGAAGCCAGCCGGACTGGCCTTCCTCCACCGGATATATGGGGCTCCAGCCAGACCTCTTGCCTGCCAGATGTTCACAGCTGGGTGTGTGTCACCCTTGACTCATCTGGCACCACCTGCCAAAATCTGGATTTTCCATTCCCAGCCATAAAGGAAGAGAAATTCCAGGGCAACCCTGAGCCAATGATGTCAAACCTGGAAGCTCCACCTAGTGCCGCATGGTACTGAATCTCCTTCCTTGAGCTCAGGTGACTCCTCCCGCCCCCAGTGGCCTGTCCATGGTGCTGAACCACATATGGTACAGCTCAGGGGAACCATTATTATCCAAAGCAGGTTGAATGCTGATTCAGACGCCAGTAAGACACTTGTGTCTCCTTGGCAGCTCCCTGAAACAACTGCATAAGCAGACACCTCATTCAGCGAGGTGTGCAAAAACACAGAGTTTCACCAAATACAAACTTACTCACCTCATCATAGGGCTGGGGAAAAGTGGCCCACACTGGAAACAACTATGCAGCTGGCAGGGTGCAGATATACTGCAAAGTCTACTCAGAAGTCAAAAATACAAGACTCTCCTAAAACAGACAAACTGCTCCAGAAAATATGAGGATAAATCTATCCAGAGAACATGGAGAAAAAGTAAAGACCCTAAGCATCAAGCAAGTACAAAGGCATGGGTCAGGGTTCAAGTCAGCACTTGGAGGTTCATTTTGTCCTCTATTTTGAGCAGCAGTCATAACTGGTCAAATAACTGAGCAAGTGCTAACAACAAGGAAGGAAGGAAGGAAGGAAGGAAGGAAGGAAGGAAGGAAGGAAGGAAGAGTGTGTGTACGTGTACACAAGCAATCTATACAAGTATACTAGACAAGAACACCTGGGAGTCCAGGATAGTAGGGAGAAAATTATGGTGTTTTGTTGAGGAGGCAGCAAGGAAG
The DNA here is from genome assembly GCA_026170595.1 of Plestiodon gilberti rubricaudatus. Classification (NCBI taxonomy): domain Eukaryota; kingdom Metazoa; phylum Chordata; class Lepidosauria; order Squamata; family Scincidae; genus Plestiodon; species Plestiodon gilberti. The sequence goes on from JANXHW010000002.1 coordinate 121,720,896, forward strand.
GGGTGTGGGGCATGGCCTGACTCAGGAAGTATATCACAGAAATTTGTGGGCAATCGAGCGGCTAGGCTGGAGGTCAGAGCTTCCATATGACGACAGTTTTAAAAAGATGGCCACCTTTTTGATAACATTCTCTAGTCATGTGATGTCACAGTGACCACATTCCAGAGATGTGAAAGCTCCACTGCCAGAAAACATATGCCTTGGGATTGCAAGCATCTATTAAGAACAAACCAACAAGAAGCTAATCCTTATTGGCACAGATATAGTGGTAGTGACTGCAATAAATACATAACCAAGCAAGCAAACCTAGTGTTCCAGTGGGAAAGGGCAAGGAGAATCTCTGAATCTTACCTATCTGTCCTTCCCTTTTCAGCCTTCAGTCATATGCCTTGACTTATACATCCTCACTTTGTCAAATACTCATGCATGTCCTTCTGCCATTATACCACCACTTTAAAAAAAGGGGGGGTACAAATTATACTAAAAAAAACTGTACTTATCAAGATGATTGATGTCACACAGCCCATTCCCTGTCAAGATGACATGAGCTGGGGCTGCTTAACAGGCAGTCAGCCTGACCAATGGTGGATTTGTTTCCACAAGATACAGCAAGAAGCCCCACTACAAATCAAGCTAGGAAAAAAAACATCCTGTCAAAGAAAATAATCAGACTAACGGCTCATAAACTGTAGCTCAGCAACCAAGAGTGACCCCCTCATACACTTTCAGGTACTGTATTAGGCCACGGCAACAACAGCACAGAAAAATGCTGTAAGATCCAGATGTTCCTTTGAAGTGTCCATGATATGAGTTCTAATAATAAATAATGGCAATACAATTGTACATAGTGATTTATAACAATAAAACAGATAGGCCCCTGCCCCCAAAGAGCTTACAATTTAAATTCCAAGACTGGGAAAGATATTGTGGGAAGGAGACAAAAAGACAAGAGTCACGCATGAACATATGTTGAAGAGGCATGTGTTCTTCTTTATTAGCAGCTATGTTTTAATAAAGAAGCCCCTCAACTCTTCTCCCATGGTATGGGTATATAGTTTTTTTTTTTTGAGGGGGGGGGTGTCCACCCCAAACAAAAAAAGCAATAGCAACCCTCAATGCAACAAAGTTAAGGAACCACTGGCCCCAGCAAATTCATTGGCTCTTACCTCTGAAGGAACAACTTGACCCTTCTGGTATTACATAGAATTTTATTGCCATTCTAACTGCCAATACCAGGAATACATCCAAATACATGGGCTGAGCCATGTCTCTTTCTTAGGCCTTACAACATCAGGACCAATAGCTGTTTTCAGTTCAGTGCTGGAAGTTCAGGCTGTATCTCACTCTAATCTTTTTCTTAACTCTAGGATTACCACATGGCTGATCCTCAATGGAGATCATGTAGCTGAGCCACCCTCTCTCAGAACACCAGCTTAGATGGGAACTAGTGGCACAAGCCACTGCATTAGCTTCTGTCTTGCCATACTACACACCTGGCAGGCGATCTGCCCTTGGCATGAAAATGTGGGCTGCTTCGTATGACCTGATGCTCTGCTGACCAGTTCCAAGGAAAAGCTGCAGTTGAAACTGCATGTTTCTGAGTATTAGCTGTCCCAGAATGAGTCCAAACAACAGAAGGCAAGCAGCTGTGCAGATGCTTGGCTCCAAACTTTTGCTCTAACCCTTGTTCTTGACCATGGCTTTGTATACACTGCACCAAAACAAACACACATTTAAAAAAAAATACTGAATCAATGAAACCCAGATTTCTCAATCTGGGGGAAAAATGTGACGTGTACCGTCTTGTTTTCTGTAATTTGCATCACCTCCAAGTTTCGGTTCTATAGAGACTGCAGAAATATTGACAAAGACTGAGGAGGGTCGGGAGGTAGGAGGGGAAGGTTTGAAGATTGGGGAGAAGTGTGCTGTAGGGGCAGAGGCCAGTAAAACAGTAGCAATTAGCAAAGAACAATGAGTTACTGTACTCTGGAACTGAAATGTCAACCTGGATCACCCAAAAAAAACCTCTGCCTGGTTCCAGTCTGGCACCTGAAATTTCACCAAAAGTTCCTTCCAGGAATTCAGACCTAAAACACTCTATATCTGTATAGAAGCAGAGTTTCTCGGGATGCTTAATCTATGGCAGAGATGTATGTCATGGCATTCTTGTGAAAGCAGAAGACAAAGTGCTTAACAAGAGACTAAAGAATCACCTCCCACTGCAGTAGAATATACTGTAGAATAGCATGTGTATTGCACTCTGCAAGTGCTGGACATACATGTATTATCCTGGTAATCCTTTAAATAGCCCTGCAAGACAGATCAACATTACTATCCATCTTAGAGGCGGCTGGATGAGGCACACACAGAGAGAGAGAGAGAGAGAGAGAGAGAGAGAGCAGCTAGCCTAAGGCCACCTACTAAGTTCATCACAAAGACTATATCTGACCTAGGGACACCCTAATTCACAGCTAACTTAGTCTAAGCTACAGTAGCTCCACACTGACTTCCAAAATCTTATCCAGCTGCCCACACATTTTTCAAGCATTTCTTTGCAGTTATAAGGACTAGTAATTTGCTCTTTGGGATTGGAAAAAAAAATCACTCTCAGGATGCTAATTTCTGCATCAAAATTCCATTTACACTCAGGAAAGGGTTTCCATATCATTTATTTCCAGGAGCCACCATCACATCAAAAGCTGAATGGAAACAACATTCCTTGTTTCTGTTCTAATTTATCCATACTGCTCCTTGGGCTTGACTATCACTACCTCAGTATTTTATTTTTCTTTGTCATTACACACATCTTTGCTTTTTCAATGCAAGTAGGCAGCCTCCAGGAAAAAAAAAATGGGTGTGTTCTGCATCATTTTTCTTCCACTTTCCATACATTCCTCTGTGAGTACATATTCCTAGCATAATATGTATCAGTAGCTTCCAAATGTTCCTTAAGCACCTTCTATTGGACCCTTGCAGGGTCTTGAGTTACTCACATGATTCAGGTGCCCGATTCATGATTCATACAGTGAAACTGGAAAAGGTGTAGAAGAGATCAACCAAAACAATTAGCAGGCTGGGGCACCTCCCTTACAAGGAAAGGCTACAATGTTTGGGGCTCTTCAGCCTAGAAAAAAGGCGCGTGAGGGGGGACATGATTGACGGCGCAATCCTGCCGTACCCTGGGGCGGCAGAACGAGCGTTCCACCACCCTAAGCAGTCACAAACGTGCCATAAGGCATGTTTGTGCCTACTCTAGAGCAGGGAAGGCCAGCGCAAGACCGGCCTCCCCTACTCCGCCGACGGAGTTCCCCTGCGGCTGCCGAAACACGTAACTACGGATCCAGCGGACGGGGGGGGGGAGGTTCAGTAGCAAAGAGAGGGTGGCCATAGGCCCAGCCGACCTGGGAGGGGGCGAGGGACAGCCTCGGACATATCCTGACCCCCGCCACGCAGCTGGGCCTTTACACGACCTCCTTTTACTTCCGCCAGCGATTTCACTGGCGGAAATTCGAGGAGGCTGGTTGGGCTGGCCGCATTTACACTCGGGGAAGGGGACGAGCGTCCCCTTCCCCGAGTAAACCTCCCGCTACACGGCAGCCTGCCTGCGGCAGAGCACAGGATCCGGCGGGCGGCCTGGGCCACCCGACAGATCCTTAGGCAGGATTGGGCTATGAGACATATAAAATTATGCATTGGATGGAGAGAGTGGGTAGAGAGAAGTTCTTTTCCCTCTTGCACAACACCAGAACTAGGGGACATCCACTAAAACTGAGTGGAGGGAGAGTTAGAACAGATAAAATAAACTATTTACCCAGCGTGTAATTAATCTGTGGAACTTCTTGCCACAGGATATGCTGATGGCACCTGGCCTGGATGCCTTTAAAAGGGGATTGGACAGATTTATGGAGGAAAAGTCCATCACAGGTTACAATCCATTATGGGTATATTGCAACCCCCTGGTTTTAGTAGTAGGTTGTTAACCTGACCCCAGTCAACCTTTTTACCTCTCCAAAATTTCCATTCCCCCCCCCCAAAAAAAAAGATATTTTTCTTCCATGGATTCAAAATTTCCAGAAATTTTACATCTTTACCACTGGCAGTGAAATACTGAGGGTGCTTCCAGATTTCCCCTGGTATCAATAGGAGCTGGAAACACCTCCAAAACCATAAAGTACTGGTACTTTCTGATGTGGGGGATTTGGGCAAACCCATTTCCTCCCAGCCCACAGGTATACACATCTAACTCCAGCTGCGTATTTACACCCACGGGCTGAAATGGTTTTTAAGGCAGGACAACAGCTCTCTAATGCTACTCTTGCTTGTCCATATGGACTAGCAGGTAACAGAAGTGGGATGACCCCTATTCTTTTGCCTGAACATGTGGTGTGTAACTGAGACCTGTGCACTGAAAATTCTGAATGTCCCCACTACTAAGTTGCTTTTTACTGTTTCATATACTGAACCTGAAAGCAAGATGGGGGAGAAACAAGTTATTCAAATGATCAAACATCACAAGGAACGAGTGTGTTCAGTGAAGAAGATCAAACTGTGCTGTGATCAATAGATATACATCCTTCCTCTTGACCACTGTTTCATTGTTAGGGCTTGCGTGCGTGCGTGCACGTGCAAGTGCGCATGCGCACACACACACACACACAGAGCACATCCCCCAACAGCCATCACAGAGAGATCCCTCAATCCCTGTGGCATTTCAGGTGCAAGCGCTGAGCTCACTTACCTGAAAGGCCCTTCATTTTCCACATCATGTCTAAACAAGTCTTTGGCAGCTTGGAATGAAGCTGAAGAGGCACCAGGGGCTCAGAATTTAGGGCCTCTATGCTCTTGATGCCCTCCGCTCTGGATTAAACTCTTGTGTGAGAACAGAGCCTTTTTGTTCAACTCTGGGTCCAGCTGCCAAGCCATTATAGATACTGTATCATATTGTCATGATCTTCCCTGTAGCTGTTCCAGACCCAAATCAAAGTTTTCTGTAGAGGCTTGGATTTAAGATACCCTGTACAAGATGAATGGAATCCAAAAAATTAGAAGAAGAGGGGAACAGCCAAGCTATGATCTGAAGTTCTGTTCAGGGGAAAGGAAGCAACAAGTTAGAGAAGAAGAGCATACCACAAGGAAACCAAGTTAAGAGACTCTCCTTCAAGACAGCCACCTTTGACTGCCCTGCCCTGCCAACAAAGTATTGCAATAAAGTCTCTCTGGAAGTACAAGGGAATTGGAAAAAGGCACGACAAGGGATGCAAGAGGCTAGTTCAAGGAAAGCTGTGTACAGGCTGTTTCACCCCCACCCCCGCCCCCCATCCCTCTCCTCCAGTTGTTTTCAATCAAACACATTTTTTGCTAGTTTTCCTAACAAAGCACTATTGCCAGGAGTGTCCCACTGCGGCTGGGTGTGTGCAAAAGGGGTGGGCAGTAAGCGAGGATGAAGCTTTGGAATGGTCAAACTAGCGATCAAGAGAAGAGAGAAGTGTGTGAGTGCGTGAGAGAGAGGTGTGTTTGCATTTACACTTTTGAATATGGGTGAAAACTGAGTGTCCAAAATGCAGAGACTACCAGCAATTGCAAAAAAAAACATGGATCATCTGCCAAGCCTCTTGAGAATGAAAAGAAAAGACAACCCAAGGCTGAAGTCTGGTAATATCTTTCTGAGTAGAAGCAACCAAAATGACACAAAATTGTGAGCAGTGTTGGACTATTTTGGCTGGTTCTAATACAGTAAACATATTATCAAACGGTGGCTTTTGAATTATTTTTCTAATGAACCAAAATGGTTACCTATGATTTCTGAACGTGTGAACTGACACTAGTGAATGCTGACAGTGACACAAAGATCAGGACCTTATCAACACATTCACCGGCCTGTCTCTGGATTTTCAGACACTTGCCAGCAATACGAGACAAGACTATCAACATTCCCCTGTGACCGTCCACATTCTCTCCATTTGGACATTCATTGTAACATGCCTCAGTGCCTGAATATAAGACACTATGTGTGAGAGATGAAAGACAATATGTGCTTGTTTTGTGGAGTGTGTATGTGTGTGCAAGACAGAAATGGTACCTGGGTGAATATATTTAGGGGTGTGATGGTGGCAGCCATTTACGTGGAATCGTCAGCATCTCTCTCTCCCTCTAACAGAATCCAAGGTCCCTGTTTACACAAATAGTGGTGTGAGATCAGGGCCGGTATCAGTGGCATCGCAAAGGGGGTGCGGCTGGTGACACCAAAACGCCCGAGCCTCCACTCAATGGTCTTTGGCCTGCTCTAGGCCCAGTCACCTTGTGCTCTCGCCGATTAGCATGTTTTTGCCACTCGTCGGCAAGAACACGAAGTGGCTGTGCCTGGGACTGGCCGAAGACTTCCAAGTGGAGGCGGTCCAGAGGCAGGCTTTCTGCATTAAAAGCAATGTGAAAGCCTGGAAGGTTGAGAGTGACATGATGATGGCACTGAAAATTCATCACATCACCCCCAAGTTTCCGGGTCAACTCCGCATTGGGTGACACCCACCCCAATGACGCCGCTGGCTGGTGCCAGGCTATTTTGCGCTCTAGACAAGGCTAATAAAATAGACATTTTTAATAAAGCTCTATATTCCATAGCATTATATATAAAAATCTAAATCTGTATAAAACTGTGCCTCTCAAAGGTCAGTACTCCGCCCCTCTGAGGTCTGCACCCTAGGCAGCTGCCTAGTTGGCCTAATGATAGCACCGGCCCCATGTGAGATGGCTGCAGGCAAATCATGTGCAGTGGCTTATCACGCAGATGTACCAGTTTCATCGTGTCACTGCAAGCCAGTATCTTGGTAACTTGCACTGGCCGAGCGTAAAGCATCATATACAGAAAGCAAGTGACTGCATATACTGGGACATACAAAAATGAATGACAGAGAATGGTCAAATGTATTGGTTCTTTTTCTTTACGAATGGTCATGAGAATGCAGTGAATCTCAGAATGACCACTGGAATGCACTGGAGTCCAGGGTGATTGGTTGCTTAAGCATGTTTTTTAAGGGCAGTTCTCAGATGGTGGGGGGGGGAGGGGGGAGGGAAGCATGCAGAATGCTTTCTTGAGCATGCAGAATTGTGTCCAAGGTACAGGCTTCCTTGCCACCTCCCCAACCATGAAGCCAGGTGGGGAGTCAACACAGAGATGCTTTGGGCTATGGGTCAAATGGCCATTTGGCCCTTCAGTGACCTTAAACATAATCCTGCATCAAGTAAAGACCTTTACAGCCCAATCCAAAGTAACTCTTATTCCGGCCTAAACGGCGCTATTCTGTCCTAAAATTAGCCTAGGGCGACTTAGGACAGAATAGCGCCGTTTAGGCCGAATTACACCGAGTTTGTGAAGGACGTAGGACGGGTTTAGGACGGGTGGACCAAAAACGTCGTGCATGCGCACAACGGGCACTGCAAGCTATTCCGTCCTAAGTTCGGCCTAAGAGTGGGCGTGTCGGGGGGGCAGTATCTGCAGATCTAATATCCATGGATTCACTTACCCGCAGATCCAGGATCCGCACACACACCCGCAACTCCCTTGCGCCCCTTCCCTTCAGTTCTTGCTTAAACAAACCATTCTTTCTTAAACAGAATGCTATAAGCCACAGCGTGCTGCTTATAGTATAGCATAGAGCTACAAGGAGCCTCGGTGCTAGAGAGGCTCCGAACGTTAACAGGAAGCAGAAACTGCTTCCTGTTAATGTTCGGACTCTTCAAAGCCTCTCTAGCACTGAGGCTGCTTGCTAGAATCATTCCAGGTCTGTGCTTATACAGTAGTGTTCTGTTTAAGAAACAACTGTTCGCTTAAGCAAGAACTAAAGGTAAGGGGGGCACGGGGGGGGACATTCTCCACTATCCATAGTTTTCAAGTATCTGCGGGGGACCTGGAACATATCCCCTGTGGATACGGGGGGCCCTGTACTGATATTCTCTGAAATGTGGATATAAACAGTTTTATTGAAACATAGGAGGCTATTTATCTATTGATAAACATTCTTAGCCTTCCCTTCCTCCAAGGAACTTAAGGCAGTCTACGCAGCTCTCCTCTTGCAATTTTATTCTCACTACAGTTCTAGGAGTGAGGTTAGACGGAGAGAAACAGTGACAGGCCCAAGTCACACAGTGAACATCCTTGCTGTTACGTTACTCTAACCACTAGGCTACACTGGACACTGACTTTGTAGGTTTCAGTATATTTATACAGGAACCCATGTGCCCCAGGAGGTAAAATGAAGGGGAAGGGGACACTCTCAGTTAGAAAAAACAAACTTGAATTACACTGTATATGCTATTATTGGCATATATAACCCTCAAAATCTGAGCTGACTCAATGTGAATGAGAGAGAGAGAGAGAGAGAGACCATTACATGAGTTTGCCAATGTTTTGTCTCTCTTTATCGGCCTGTGTCTGAGGGTCTACTTCAAGACAGAGTACAGCTTCAAGTGAGTGTACTTTTCTGCATGTTTGTCTAAGCTCAGCTCTGTGGGTGCCCGTCTGCATTACTACATGTGTGGCTATAAGAAAAGCAAACTGCAATACGCTCCCACCCCCAATACACTTCCTTCCTTACATGGCCTCTCATCAGACCAACCGAAAGGGAGATCTGAGGAAAGAGCCCAAGGTGTGGCTGCCCACTGACTGACTGACTGACGGATGGATTTTAAATAGCTCCGTTCTACTTGTTCACAGTACAGTCTTCCAGGCAGCAGGCCTAAGCATTTCAACATGCAATTCAAAAAGGAAAATATAAAACCAGTTAACAATCAAGCTGGGCTAAACTAAGCAGATAAAGCAGCAGCAAGAGTAAAAAGCAGATAAAAATAACAAGATACATAGTGCAATCTTATGCATGTCTACTTGGAAGTAAGTCCCATTGTGGTCAATGGTGGGGCTTATTCCCAGGAAAGGGTTCTAAGATTGCAGCCAGCCCACAGACAAGCAATTCCCATATTACTGCCCATTGTGTAAACAAAGCAGACACAGCCAAAACAAAAGAAGAGTAGGCACAAACCTAATACGTATCACTGGAGGCGGCATTTCACAACAGAAATGGTCTTGTCCCTGGTAGGTGCCCATCTAAGGGCGAAACCTCATGTTATGTTCAGCATTGACTCCAATATGCTTGACTTTCACTAAATAGGGGTGTGTGTGTGTGTGTGTGAGAGAGAGAGAGAGAGAGATATGGAAATTAGACCCACAACTAGGGTGGGGGCATTAACCCTTTGCTTTCAACTTCGGTTCCCAATTCAAATCACAACACATACATCCACACCTGTTACTCCCCCCCCCCCCCAAGAAAGAGTCCACTGGCACCAATGCAAAGGTCACCTGGAGGATCCCTACTTAGATAAGGTATAGAAGATCATGACCACCCCAAACAAGCCAGTTCAGACAAGAGAAGCTGCAAACACCTTCGTCCTTATGGATCAGCACTAGCTTTCTGAATCACACCCAGAAACAAACTGGTGAAGACAAGCACTGCTGTAATATGCTGAACACAAGGTTGTGACTTCCAGCTCACAACCTGGTCACTGAGCTGGATGAAGTTTTTGAACATTGCTGCATCCAATATAACCCCACGGGGGTATTCGGTCTACATACACAATGCCCCAGGGAGCTCCCTGCACCGAATGTGCATTTTAAAACCTGCATTTTCAACAGAGACATTTGAGTCTGCAAACCACTAGGTCTTATACTATACATACCAGCACAGTATATATGCCCAATATAACCTATAAAGCAGCCCTGTCAGGCCTGAGGCACAGGGCCAGTGCTCTCACCCATCCAAATGCAACGCATCCCACCATTTCTGAGCCCTTTCCCCTTGAACCTTTCTGACCTCAGTGGCTATTTTATTATTCTGAATCCAAACATTTTCTGAAGAGCTAAAATGGAACCATTGCATGATGCAATCACAGACTTTAAAAAAAATGGCTGTACAAACATTTTGGACAGAGATGGCTTTAAAAAGACAAGGACGTAAATGTGTGCAGTTAAGCAGAGCTGCCCTCTAGCCTGTCACCCACTCAGGATTACACTCTTTTACTTAGGACCAATGCCAAATAATGAACTCTCTCTTCCCCCAACTTGCAAGGACGTACTGTGCTAAGAGGTCTTAAGCACATGCCCCCTCTTGAGGAGGCATGTGGAGGGTTAAGCACACGGAACATTCAAATATTATATGTGAGATGTACAACATGAAGGCCAATAACAATTAGAAGATTTTTTTTAACACGTGGAGCAGGGCTCTTTAGGGGGCAAAATTTGAAGTAAGGAAGGATGGGGGGGGCAGTAGCACAGTGGAAGAGCTGTGCATGCAGAAGGTTCCTCCTGGGTTCCGTCTCCAGGTTGGGCAGAGAGGAAAAGCCCTTTCTGAAACCCTGGAGAGCCACTGTCAGTCAGAGTCAACAATACTGAGCTTGCTGGACAGATCATCAGACTCAATAGTTGCAGCTTACTACTGTATGTCCTGACCTAGACGAAAAGCTTTCCTCTTTGCCCCAGCCAAGTGGGTTGAGAGACCCTGGAAACAGGACCTTCCTTAATCCACAATGGATTAGTACGTTTCTTGTCCTCCCCCCCCCCCACCTGATTGGGAAAGAAAAATCTTCGTTTTGCTCCAATGTTTCCCTGTGGCTAGTTTTAGAAAGGGGTCCTCCGGTGAGGGGAAAGTGGTTCTGACCGTTCTCATGCCAGGGGTCGGGATTAGCATCCGATCCCCCCATGCAACGGCAAATTGCGCACCCCACTTGCAGGCAAGGATTTCCGACCCTTCACCTGTGTGGTGAAATGAAACAGACCGTGGTGATGGATGGGGTAGGGCGCGGGCAGGCGATCAAATCAAAGGGGACCGGATCGGAGATCAAGCCGTTTAAGAAACACTGTGTGCTACTGGCATATCCAGTCCTCAACATCTGAGCTACCAAACATCGTTGCTGTTGCAATTTGATACATAAAGCAGCAGCGATGTGCTCTGCGCTGTATAAGTGAGCAGCTCCCTCGCCCCGGAGGTGACCCCCCCCCCCAGGGATGCCCGCTCCGGTGGCTGCCTGCCGCCCCTGAGTTACCTGCCCCCGCCCGGGGAAGTTCACGCAGCAGGAGGGCCAGGAAGCAGATCAGGTTGCCCAGGAGTCCTGTAGGGCTGGCTGCCCTCGCCATCCTCCTCAGCGCCTGCCTGGCTTCGCCGCGGCTCCAGCAGCTGGGATGCTGCGTCCGCTCGCAAACTCAGAGCGGCTGCGAGCCAGCGCCGAGCCGAGAGCGCCGCCTGGCCCCGCCCTGCGCCCTCCCCCGCCCGCTCGCTCAGGCGAGGCGCAAAGAAAGTCAGGCGGGGGACGGTCAAGGGCTTCCCTACTCCAGGCCCGGCCGGGCCTTCCCAGCTTTAGCTGCCTGGGGCAAGAAGTGGGGGTGGGGAGGGGCAGAAAGAGACTGCCGAGGAGCCCTTGCAGTGGATCGGGGCCTGCCCTTCCCTTCCGAGCCATCTGTAGCTCCATGTCACGTTGTTCTTCCTGAGGAGTCGTCGCCACCACCCACCCCCTTCACACTCTCCAGACACGCGCGCGCTCCCAGTGCTCCCCTTCCACACCCGTTTACACAGCACTCCTTCCAGCAGATCTGGACCGGATCTTGCATCCCAAGCCCCACTAAGGCTGCAATCCTATCCACTTACCTGGGAGTAAGTCCCATTGACTATAAAGGGACTTACACCGTAGTAAGCAAGTGTGGTTAGAACTGCAGCTGTGCAGCAGCCTGCTCCTGTACCTGGAAAGTCCCATGTTAGTCTTGTGGAGCTTCGCTTTCTAAGATCCCACACACTTACCTGATGAAAGTAGGTCCATTGAACTCAGTGGGGCTTACTTTGGAGTAGACATGCAGACGATTGTGCTGTAAGTTACAAGAGCACAGAATCGCAACCTTACATTTACCGGGAAGTAAAATCCCATTGAATTCGGTGGAAATCTATTTCAAGTAATTGTGCTGTTAAACGTACAAAACAGCATCTCTCTCCTACACTGGCCGCCAGTTAGGTTCGTAAGCACAGCATCACTCTGTGTACGAGGTATGTAGGAGGAACACACCCAGTACTGCACTATGTACTTAATTCCTGAACTAACAGGAGCTGGTGCTCATGACTGTGTGACCATGCCTGCCCCCTGGCAGCCCCATACCCTCAGCACACAAGTGAGGAGTCTCCCTTGGATGTCCTCATTGGGGAGGGAAAGCCATTCTCAACATGCTCAAGGATACTCATCTCTCTATTTTTTATTTATTTTAAGATTGTTGAATTGCAAAAGAAAGACAGGATATCAATCTATTATCAACGTACAGTATTCCAGGCCAAAGCCCTGATGCTGAAAACATTAGGGATATGGCCCTGGGGGGGATCCTAGCTCAGGTTCAGTCCTGCATGTGCACATACAGAAGCACACATACACATACTACAGCTAGTAAGGGATGGAGGATGCCTCTCTCCCATGTCCCTGCACAGAGAGTAAGGAGCAGCTTGGCAGCGCTGCCTGCTGTGCTCGGGACAGAGTTTGGAGGACACCAAACTACAGTCAACAACATTGTCTTTCAAGGTTACTCTGTGGGTGGGTGGGTGGATGGATGGATGGAGGACAGGCCAGCTCCATAGGGTGGCGAACTTCAGGCATTTGTCAAGGTCCCCAGAACCAACAAGGGATGAATTGGCTCAGTACAGTTGTGCTTTCCCTAAGAAAGATAGAAATGCTATCAGTCTGCACCCTCTTGCCTCTTCCATGTTAGGGGGCCCCACTGAAAGTGTCTTGCCCGAAGCCCCCCAAATACTGGAGGTGATACCAAAGCTGCAATCCTATACACACTGTCCTGGGAGTAAGCCCCATTGAACACAATGGGACTCCCTTCAGAGCAGACATGCATAGGATTGTGCTGCAAGAGAGGGACAGTGCTGCTAGCATTAATCTTTGCTGACGGAGAAGGCAAGAAAAGGCCCTGGGAGCTCAGGCGTGTTGAGACACAGAACTGGAAAAGACAGGGAATGAAAGCTATGCAATAAGCCCCCTCCCCTGTGCATCCTCTCAGAATGGAGCAGCCAAAGGGAGACAGCAAGAGAAAAGCCTGCAGCATCCAGATACTGCCAGGCGCAGTTGGCTGGTCATGAAGTATTGAACTACAGAGGAAAAATCCAGGGATCTGGGTCTTCTGTGTCTTTCACGCACATCCCATCTCTCAATCAACAGCTCTGAATCTTTCTATCAATCAGTGCCTCTCGGCTCCTCCTATCAATCAACACTTCTGATATTGTTATCGCGTGTTATCATGCGACTTTGGAGTTGTGGCTTGGAGCATTCCCAGTCTAGCTCCGCACATGTTTCTCAGGTTTAACCAGCATCAAATGCTGGTCCATCCAGTCCCCAACACAGATTTTGTCAATCCATTTTCACCCTAACACCACCACCCATCTCAAGGCACCGTCACATGGCCTTCTGGCTGCCCACAACATAGCCCATCAGATCACTAGTGCATTCACCACAGAGTGACTTCATCACAGTGGGCCACCAAGGCAGGAGGGCCCGTAGCAGAAGCTGATAGGACTGGAAGAAATCCATCAAGTGGATACTTAATGTTGTTTTGCATTTTGTCAGGGGCGTCACTAGGGGTGTGTGTACTGCAAAATGACCCCAAAATGACTTTCTATTCTATTTGTCACCTGTGGTGCTAAATTGTAATTACCAGTGGTGCGAAAATGCACCACTGGTAGAAAATGGGTTTTTCCTGCCCGATCCCCACCACAACTCGCACAGGGATTGCATTTCCTAGGAGGCCTCCACATTGTGTGGTCTGGCATGGGAGGAGGTCTATGGTGGTGACACCATGAGACCTCTCCCCAGGTGTCACCAAGCCTAGTGACACTCCTGCATGTTGCTTTTACAATGTAAAATGCCTGAGCTTTGAAGAGGTGCAGTGCGTGTGCGTGTGCGTGTGCGACAACCAACAGGATTGCCACTTTTTTTAAACCAGCCCAGTCCCTGCGCCTGTAAACAGCAGCCCTGTTTAAACAGAGAAATTTAAAAGATGAAGCTTTTCTCCCCAATTATACCTATGCCAGGAAAATCTTCACCTGCTGCTTAATTTCTGCTGTTCATAGCCCAGGAAAGAAGGTTGTAACTCAGTGGCAGTCAGAGCACCTGCTTTGAATTCAGAAGATTACCTACCTGGCATCTTCAGATAGGGATGGGAAAGACCTTTGCCTGAAAGCCTGGAAAGCTGCTGAACAATACTGAGTTAGGTGGCCCAATGGTCTGACTCAGTAGAAGGCAGCTTCTTGAGTCCCAGCAAAACCAAAGTGACAACCCTAAAGGCCAAAAGCCTATCTAGTTCCATGCCCCTATTGCAAAGAAGAACCATTTACACACCAGCAATCCTCAGATCAGAGTAGCCCCCAGATAAGTGATAGTGATCCATTCTGCTCTGGTTTGCTGGATACAAGGGCAGGGCTGGAAGCTATTTTGAGGGGGGGGATTCCTTCAGCTGAGATAAATATTTGGCACCTGTCCCTGCTGTGCCTAACCTGATCAAGACTTCATGGCAGGCTGTTCTCAGGTTGGACACAGCTCCAATGTGCATCCTTCCTTCCCAGACAGAGGCCTCCACTAAGCCTATACGTAGAGAGGCAGCAACAAAGCCCAAGCCAGCAGGAAGGCTGGGCTGGTTCCAGCCTGGGGGCCGAGGGATGTTACTCCAGATACAGCTGTAAATATTTGCTGGGAACTTAAAATCTGGGTCAACAATTTCGGAGCTGAGCCAGTGACTCATACCATGATGAGGCAACAGGGTGACTCAGCCTAGCCCCAAGGACTTGGGGGGGGGGATGAGAAGGAGGGAGGTACAGCCACAGCCAACCCTAGAGAGAGGGCAGGTCAGTGGTCCCTCGCCCTCCCCCACTGCACAAAGTCAGGACTCCCCAAACATGCTTTATGGCATCCTACATCTCTAGGTGACTTGAGGGGTCACTGTTGAATAAGACAAACCATTCCTTGGCCAGAGAGAAAAGGAGGAGGAGAAGCAAGGTGGGATGCTCAGGTCAGCTCAGGCAGTGGGTTAGGGGCAACATTAAGTGTTGGGAGTTGCCAGACCTGATTGGTGGGGCACAATACATTGGGTTGTTCTCCTGCACAAGTCCCGCTAAAATGGGTGGAAGTGATACAAAAGCATTTCGACTAATATACAGTATATATATGCGCATGCACTGCCCTAACAGCATAGTTTTCAGGGATCCTAACAGTCGCATGAAATGGCCTGATGAGCCAAAGAATTGGTCAGTCCAGCTCAATATTATCAAAACTGACCAGCAGAAGCTCCCCAGACCTCTTGCATGCAAAGCAGGTGCTCTGCTACTGAGTGATGGGGCATTCATAACATGCCATTCCCCACTGCAGTTGTGAGCTCACATGACTGAATGCTCCTCCATACATGAAGAAAAAAATCCTGCATATAGAAAACTGACGTGTCAGGGACACGGCTAGGCTAGAATCCTTCCTAAAACCTGCGAAGGGGATTTTGTTGATGGGTGATGATGTCAGCAGTCAGCTAGGTTGGTCACTGGCTGAAGGCTCACATCCATCAGAGCGCTCACTTGCCCAGGCTGACCCCTGAACCTTCAAGTAACAGTGGCAGTGGTAGCAGCCACCAGGGGGTTGGGATGGGGGGGGGGGTACCATTGGGTCCCAGTGCAGAGCTTTGCCTCAGGGTTCCCAGCAACCTGGCACTAGCATCAATTTTATGTATGAAGAAACATTCAGTCATGTGAGCCCCCACCTGCAGCCTGAAGTGGTACAGCTCAGATGACACGGGTTCACTACCCCAGGGGCAAACCACACATGATGCAGGGAAGCTGCAACTGGAACTCCCATCACTTGATTTTACTTGAAAGCAACCACTGGAGTTTCCATGCTGGGGTTTTCCCATTCTAGATTATCTACCCAAAGCCGCTGTTGTCCCTGCAATGGGGAAAAAACAACATATAGGAACGATACAGGTACCTGTATATACATTTTTTTCCACTGTAGATCTAATAATAGCTGGGGGAGCAATTTAGATCTGGAATATCATGCTGGAGGGAGGAGGAGTACAACTGCCCGCCTTAGAAACACTGCTCCAGTCAAAAACAGGGAACCCCACGCCGGCTTCAAATTAAAAAAAAAAAATCTGATTAGCTGATTGGATCTCCGACATCACATGTGGTTTGGCCCTTAGTGCAAACTAGGCCTATGTTATTCCCTGACCTAAAGTGTAGGTTTGCCACCTTTTACCCCACACCTGCCCAACTGAAAAAAGTTCATTTAAGTCTACCCAGCTGTGGCTCCTTCTGTCAGATTTATTGTCTAGCAGCCTCTCTCTCACCTATTGTGCAGCCCACCTGGGCAGGGCTCATGAGAGGGGGGTAAAGGGGGTAAACTGTACCCGGGCCCAGGGTCAAAATGGGGGCCCATGAACCAAAGGAGGGGCCCCAGAAATTTCCTGGGATCTCAGCTGGTCTCCTGGAGAGTGAAAGACAGTGGCCGGGGCCAGGTCTACTGGGCAGGTAGACCTGGCGTTGCATTGGGAAGCCTGGTAAATCTGGGTTTCGAAGACTTTTCTGGCTATTGCTGCCCTCCCCCCACCCTGTTTTGCCCCCTTCCCCTTTGAGAAGGGGCCCCAAAGAAACTTTGTACCCTCTGATAAAATTCTTGCACCTGGGAGGCCCTGCACCTGGGAACCTGCTTACCTCCCTCAGCAGCAGATGGTGGATGATTTGACCCAAGAGGGAATGAGCAGGAGGAATTGAGAGTGCTTGCTTTCCCCCTGTGTTGGACATTCGAGAACCGTGTCTGGGGTAAGAAGTGACAATTCTGCTCCAGTGAGTTGCACCCACAGCACTGTTGTGGTAGTGTACACTGATGGTGTAATGGTTTGGGAGTCGGACTTAGACCTAGAAGATCCAGGTTCAAATCCCCGCTCAGCCATGAAGCTTCCTGGGTGACCTTGGGCCAGTCACTATCTCTCAGCCCCACCTACCTCACAGGGTTGTTGCGAGGACAAAAAGGAGGGGAGGAAATATGTACACCACTCTGAGCTCCTTGGAGGAAGGGCGGTATAAAAATGTGATAAATAAATAAATAAATTACATCTTAGGATTGTTGGAGGAGAAGACCAGGGAGAGAGAGAATGGGTTCTATGGGTTCCATGCTCTATACTGAGATGATGGGTGCCAAGTCTGAAGAAAAAGGGGGGGGGGACTTGAGTTGAAGTCACATGAGGATAGCCTTGATCAAGTCCCCCAATCCTTCATATACACTCTTGCCAGGGAATGATAACCTAGCGTTCACCGACATAGCTTTAAGGATCTATTCAGGAGGACATTTGATCAATCCACCTAGCTTGCGTTGGGAAGGGTCCTGCAATAGCGCTAAAATAAGTACAACTAGGTCAGATTCTCACCAAATGTGGAAGTGATCAGAAAGCAAAAAGTGTTTAAACAATCCAGTGGGACAAGCCTTGTTTGTTTGTTTTTAATTGAAGCAATACAGCCTTCTAGAAGAAAAAAAAGCTACAGTATATCCAGCAATTTGAATAACTGCAGGAAGATGAATGAAAGGGAGTTGTTCTGTGGAAAAACCTGCTCATAATGGACAGGGATTCAAGAGAAGCCAATGTAGAATTGAAAAATTGAAGGAGATAAAAACTCTAACCCCCTCCTTCATTTTTCGAATTGTTTCAACTTCTCTGCACTGTTAGAATTTAGGAGACCATTGTTAGGGTATGGCACCATCTAGTGGCAGGAGAAGAGCTCTGCAGGGAACAAAACCTGCATCTGTGTCTCTGGAGACCTTATGCCAACTTCTGAGCAATTCCAATAAAAGAACTATATTCAACATGTTTGTATTTGTTCTGCACTCCTCCCCCCCTCCCCCCCCCAATTCCTTTTTGGCATCAACACAGATATAGCCTTTAGTGGACTTTAGTACTAACTCTATGCCAAATCTATTTTAAAATCCTAGAATTTTTATTATGCTACTTTAAGAAATTATGCAACCATTTGGATAAAATCAAGTCCCAGAGAAACATCTTTTTCAAAAGCCATTTCATTTCATTAAAATACAGGTGGGCCCCCATATCCGCTGGGGATATGTTCCAGGCCCCTCCGTGGATACTTGAAACCGTGGATAAGAGCGAACACCCCCTCCATGGTTTCCTGAGGGCCCCCCACCCTGTCTCCCCTGCAGGCAGGCATGCTTGCCCCCCTAGCTCTTATTTTTCTTTCAGCAAGCTGTTTCTTCCTTAAAACAAACAGAGAAGCAACCTCCATTGCAGGCAAGTAGAACGAGACTAAGTCCTAGAGAGGCTCTGCAAGGTTTCTGTTAACCTTGCAGAGCCTCTCTAGTACTTAGTCTTGTTCTACTTGCCTGTAATAAGCAGCCTCTGGCTGCTTCTCCTGTTTCTTTAAGGAAGAAACAAAGCTTACTGGGAAAAAAAGTAAAAGCCTGGGGGGGGTCCCCACGATCCGTGGATAACTGAAACCGTGGATAGCGAATCAGTGGCCCACCTGTACAGTCAACATTTGGGAGAGGGGATCTTGAATGTAGCTGAGAGGTACTGGCCCAACAAGGCTAGGCCAAGGTATTTTGTGACCTCCAGTGGCTGCAATGTGCAATGCAGGAGGTGTGCCCTAGATTAAGAATCCTCTGCAAGTTGCAACATTGCAGAGGAGGCTTTGGCCACAACTCTCAAAGTGTCTGTGAATCCAGCTGAGAATCGCTCTTCAGGACCCACCCACCCAAATTGCAAAAAGATATGAGGGCTCATTTCTCAAACTGTTTTCCCCACAAGTTCGCAGCCCATTCTATTGTAAAATATTGATGCCCCCAAGTGACGGTTTAGAGATTGCTTTTATATTTGGGCTGGCCTTCTACAGGGCTGCTTATGAACATTAGCAAGAAGAGAACTGCTGTTCACCCTTACTTACAATAACCTTGCAAAGTAGGATTATCATCACTCCTGTTTCAAAGATGGAGTGATATGCCACCCAGTAACCCCACAGACTGTGTTGCAATTTTAACTAAGACCTTCAGATCCAAGTCCGGCATTCCGCACAAATCAACACACAAGCTGAATAACTTGATAGAAGACCAAATGAGACATTCAGGTATGGATCATCAATTCCTTAGTACAAATATACCCCCCCGCCAGCTCCACACAGACATTTTTTCATTTTCATCTCCTTGCTCCTCGCCCCCAAACATTAATAGTTGTTAGAACTTTGCCTTATTTCAGAGCATACCAGTTTGATATAGTAGACTTTCCTGACTGCATTAAGTCTCCTAAACAAACATCTGAGGCCGGTGGAAGCCTCCGCTGCCGCCGCTTCAAAAAAGGTTAAAAAGTACCTTTTTTTCTGGATGCCGACATCTTGGATCTCGCGAAATCTCGCGAGATCCAAGATGGTGGCGCCCAAATCCCGTGAGGGCATGAGGCAGTACAATACTGCCTCATGTGATTTGGGTGCCGCCATCTTGGATCTTGCGAGATTTTGAGAGATCCAAGATGGCGGCGCCCGGAAAAAAAGGTAAGTATGAACACTTTAAAATTCATAGTTACATTAGAATCTTTTTGCTTCTTTCATTCATTCATAAAATTTATACCCCTCTTTTCAGTCAATATGATCCCCAGGGTGGCTTACAACAGATAACAATACAAAAAACAACATCTCAGCAGACCTTGGTTCTCTGGTTGTTGCCAGAAGCCAGAGTGACCTTCCCTTCAGGTCGGAAGTCCCAGAACAACTGGCAGCTGAAACAGAGCAGAGTTCTTTCTGGCAGGGAAGGGGAAAGCAAGCTCTCTTCAGCTGCTTCTTCTCAGACTTGTGGGGCCTTCCCCTTGCTCTGATGTTCATCCTGAGAGACATGTGCGTGTGTACACATGGTCCTTAGTCCTCTGTCCAATGGCAAAAGTTAGAGTGCCGTTTCTTGCAGCAGTCTCCAGGCAACTATGAGATCCATATGCATCTTTTGGATAACAAGTTGGAAAATGCATCTTTTAAATAATAACAAATACAATAACCATTAGCATTTGTATAGCACTTCCCGAGGATTCAAATGGTTTCATATACATTACCTGTTCTTCCATCTACTGTGCATAAGGCAGATCCAATATTATCATCTTGATATTGAAGATGGGAAGAGGAAGAGGTCACTTGGTTTGCTCTTAGCAGAGGCAAGAGTTGAACCAACAGCTCTCTGGTTCACAGTTCATACTTTGCTTTAGTCACTCTATGCTAATCTTCTTTAGCAACCTTGATTATGAGTACAATGAGGTGGTTAAGGGCAGGGCTGTTGAAGAATCAGTGTAATCCACATGAAGTGGTCAGTTCTATATTTGCATAAGCATTTACAGTACAGGATAGCCATCTCTCTCTCTCTTCTTATGTCCAGGGTTTTCACAATATGAATCAATCCATCAGACCAAGGCCTTCCAGTGTATATAACAGGGCAGAATGTTGTTGGGCATGGCTGTGAAAAGTCCATTGGGAGAACTGATTGAGTGAGGTGGGGGGGGAGCAGTGATGGAATTCTGAGAACTGCAATTCTCGGTTTGGTTTGGAGGGGTAGCTGTCTGCCCTGAAGCAGCCGAGAGAGCTGCCTCCGCCCACCCCAGCCCTGTCACTAACTCAAGTCTCCAGCTGATCCCTGGGTCACATGCTGGAGTTCTGTCACTCTCTCAGCCCTGATCCCTTCAGGCGTCAGTGCAGCTCAGCCATGGCCAAGGCAACTCCGCGCACGGTGCTTATCACCGGCTGTTCCTCAGGCATTGGGCTGCGCATGGCTGTACAACTGGCACAGGACCCTGGCAAGCGATTTCAAGGTGAGTCCAGAGCATCCCCGGGGGTGTGATTGCTTGGGGGCATGACTCTTAGCTGATGGAGTGCTTGTTGGGGAGGGCTGCTCCTCTGGGATGGCAGGTCTTTAGTGCTAATTTCCTGATCAGAGATCAGTTTGGTGCCTCGCAAAGAAATAACCCCAACTGGCTAAAAAGAATAAAATGAATAGGGGTGCTTGAAAGCTCTGCTGTGGCAATGCCCAGTGTCTCTCAATGCTCAACTCCACAACTTATGGGAAGAGACAGTGGAATGAACCAGGGATAGGTTGATAACTTTAGCTGGAGCATTAAAGAAAACCAGGACGAACCACCCTACTCCCTTCAGTCTAGCATTGACTTCACTCAGTGATCTACTGCAGCCTGGCACCTACAGTGTGCCACAGCACCCACCCATGCAGCTTTGTGTCCTGTGAATTCACTTGCCTGCACTGCCCATCTAGCCTGGCACCCCTTTTGCCCAAAGCTTTCCCAGGCTTGAAGGCAGATTGCACTCTCTACATGCTCTGTGCCTTTGCTCCCAGGCAGCGTAGACAGTACTGAGCTACGTATGATCTGATTCAGTACAAGGCACTATTGTTGTTGACCCCGTCTATGTCTCCTTCAGATCTTGAGATTACCTCCTTGCCCCTCTCCCATAACCACAGTCCAACTAAGTGTGAGTCCAGCAACTTTGCTGAATGTGAACGCAGGCATTACCCGAAGGTGACTTGTGTAACTAGCTAGAGATGATAAGGGTATCAAATACAGAAAGAATGTTATCAAAGCCCAGCTCCAATCCCCACAGCCCCAAATCCAATCCCACCTACTTATCTTTGTCTGCCATGGGAGGTGGAATGCAAGAAGGCTTGTGCTGCTTACATAGCCCAGAGTTAGGTAACTGAACCAGCCAGGCGCTGGGTCCAAAGGGCATCAGAGACAGAGAGTGAACTATGGGTCCGTTAGATAATGCTGCAGGGAGACACCAGGGGCCTTTGGGGATCTCACACTGATTCTTCATTTCCTTGTGCACCACACACCAGCCCCACACATGTGCAGCAAGGCAAAGGCTGCGTGCACGACACCAGACACAAACATTGTTGGTGCAACAGAAAGAAAGACTGGGCACAGCTTTGCAAAGCACATCATATGCGCAGGCTGCATGTACAGTGTTGCAAGCAGCGCATGCACAACAACATACACATGCACAAAATGTCACCAGAACATAAGGGCTGCCTTTGCTTAATCAGACCAAACCTAGTGAGGTCCTAGCTGCATTGCAGAGCATCTCCTTTGCATTCAGAAGGCTCCAGGCACAATCCCTTCTTCCCAGCTCCAGACAAGGCTGGGAAAGATCTTCATCATCTGAAATCCCAGAAAGCTGCTGCAAGTCAGTTTAGGCAATACTGAACTAGGTATGGTCTGACTCAGTACAAGGCAACTTCATCTGTAGTCCAGCATACAACAGCAGCCAACCAGGTGCCTCTGGACGCTAACAACAAAAGATAGGCTATGAAGGTGTTGTCTTTCCCCAGCAACTGGTGTACAGAGATATATTGCCTCTACATATGGAGGTTCCATTTAATTACCACAAGTAATAGCCATCAACAGAGCTCTCCTCCCTGAATCCCTTCTTGAAGCTATGTGCATCATACATATGGGACACACAATAAAATATAGCACCACATACAGTCATACATGCACTCTGTGCAGGGAGACACCCTGCACACTTCGTGGATGTAACACATTGCTAGGTTTGCTCCCCAGCCCTAGAGCCTTTTTATAGATGAAAACTAGTCCTTGCAGGTTGCAAATACAGACCATCACAAAGAATGCTACCAGAGGGATCTAGAATGCGCTAATCTTCCTGTCCCTTTTACATGCTGCTACCAGAAAATTAATTAGGTGGCATTCAATTATGCAATCCTAAATGCATTTAACATGGGAGTAAGTTCCACTGAACTGAACTTACTTCCGAGTACACATGCATAGGCTTGCACTGTCACATATTTCTGATTAGTAGAACAATAGAGGGAGGATGGGTAGGTTTCTGGGATATTAATGGAGGCTGTCTTGTTGGGGCAGGTTCTTGGCATCCGAGAAGAAGAAAGGAAGAGAAACTGGGCAGATATCAAGAAAGCCTCGTCTATATTACCTGTAGTAGCTTAGCTGTTTCTCCACAACCATGAGGTCTAGAAACTTACAGCACAATCCTATCCAACTTATGCCACTGGTGTAACCAGCAGCACAGCGAGAACAGGAGGCCCCAGAATGGAAAGGGGATTCCAGTCCCCTCCAAAAGGGGAATTCAAAGGGGATTTGAATCCCCTTTCCATTCTGGGGCCTCCCATTCTTGCTGCACCGCTGGTTGCACTGGTGGCATAAGTTGCGCCCTTAATTTGTTTTCATTTTAAGAAATGAAAGCTGAGATTCATCAGGATTCTATTTGATACCCAACCAGTAGCCACCATTTACAGGGTGATTGAGAGAGTGCAAAGAATCTTTGCCTACTAGTGCATAAGAGAGTGAGGCTGAGTTCAGGGATGGCATGAATCTCGGGCTCACACAGTTCACTCCCTTTCCCTCCTCTGGGGCAGAGGCAAAGAGATGGAAGCTTCCATGTGCAATTTGTAACAAGTCAGTTTGTCATTACTGTATGTCCAAATGCAGGAAATTGGTTTATACAAATCACAGAGACAGCTCAAATTAAAGTATGCTTACTAAGAAGTATTCTTCCCCAGCTAAATCCCATTGAGTTTAATGGGAATTACTCCCTAGTAAGCATGGTTAAGATTTCAGCTTTGAATAGATCCTGGTTTGTTAACTAACCTTTAATTTGTACAAACCACAGTTTCTTATATTCTCAAAACGGGAAACTGCAGTTTATTACAAACCGCAAAGTAAGCTTTAAACTTCCTATCATCGCATGCGAAGTAGGAGAAGAGGGGTTAGAGAGCATGTGGGGAGCACCATGGTTTGTTATTACATTTGAACCCGTCGTTAATAAAGTTAAGAGACTGAGCTGTGAACCAGAAACTTACTTTCATGTGAACTCACTAAGTAGCCAGAGGCAAACAACTCTCAGCCTCAATCCCCTTATCCGCAATATGGGACTAAAAATACTGATTTTTTTAAAAGCAAATGTATATAAATAATTTCATATGCCCTGAGGGCTCCATTGAAATGCTAAATATTATTTTACTGTGCAGAATTTCTCATGCACAGTATCCTTGACAAATTATACATACCCACATTATATTATATGTGGGTATTATTACACATACCCACAAATTACATATACAAAATCTACACCCAGAACACACACACACACACACACACACACACACACACACACACACACACACACAGAGAGAGAGAGAGAGAGAGAGAGAGAGAGAGAGAGAGAGAGAGAGAACTGTACTGTACTGTGTTTAGCAATGGAATATTCCTCCACTGGCAGCTGGGCTTTCTCCCCCCCCCCCCATCATTACAGAGGGGGATTATCTACAGAGGGATTTCGACCCATGACCCCAAAGTAGCTTACAATGCGTGAATCCTCAATTGCCTTTCTGACCCCTGGCAATGATCCAGTGCACCCTCTGCTTCTGTTCCAGTGAACCTGTGTCTTAGGCCAGTGGAGTGCTGGGATACAGCACAACAGACCACCGGCGGGGGGGGGGGGAAGAGATTTTATTACCAGTCTCCAGACCCTGCCAGTCTTTGATCACCTGGAGCTGTTGTTCTTTCAGGCCAATAGCTACGGAAAGCTGATAACCCAATCGTCTTTCCTACATGTTCACTTTTCTTTAATTATGTACAGTATAGTTCTTGTGGGGATCCCGAGGAAAAACTTATACAATCTAATTCTCACCTCAATCCACTGCATATGTAGATCAGGTCTAAATGCCTGAAAATTAATCCCAAAAAATTAATTTAAAGGGTCTCCTGGTACTGTAACTGTAAAGGGGATCCTGGTAACTTCTGCTGTTTCACATTGACTCATGATGCCCGCCCTGCCATTCTCCTCATAATAAGCCATTCATTTCACATGTTCCGGCATGCACCTGTGCTCTTTCTCCCTTCCAGTTATTGCCACTATGCGTGACCTGCGCAAGAAGGACAAGCTGGAGGCAGCTGCAGGGGACACACTCAACAAGACTCTGAGCATCCAACGCCTCGATGTCTGCAACGACGAGTCTGTGGCTGAGTGCATGAACAGTCTTCCTGAGAAACGGCTGGATGTGCTGGGTAGGAGTTCAAGAGGGAAGGCTTTAAAGTCAGAGAGCCAGATGCTCACAGTCACAGACATGATTAGGCCTGGTTTGACCGGGACCACTCCGGTATCGGGGGCTATCCTGGCCCACCAAACCAAGACGAATTTTAAATTAAAAAAAAAAATGGTGGACATTGTGCGGCCACCAGAACTCTTCTGAGCCTGGCCGGCTGCCATCTGGCCGGCCAGGTCTCCTCGTGAGCCTGCGCAAGGCTCATGCAGGCCATGCCTGCAAAAATAAATAAATCTAGAGGCGTAGGAATGGAGGGGGGCGGTCCGCCTCCTGGGCGACAGGTGGGGGAGGGCCATCAAATTCAGAGCCGCATTTTGGCAGCAAATTCAGCAGCTGCAAGGCATTTTTGGCGGTGGGTGGCGCATGCTTGCTTTCTCGCCACCGCTGCCTGGTGGCTTTTGCCGTGTTTGTTTGCTGGAGATCCAGGCAGCGACAGCGAGAAAGGTGAGTGGGGTGGGGTGCTGGGGCGAAATGTTGGGCTGGGGGTGGGGTGGGGCCCGGCGTTATGTGGCTGATGCGGAAGCGTACATGTTGCAGGCAGGATGGTGCCACTTCACGCATGTAAGCGCTCCTTGCTGGTCAGAGCCATTCTCAGTGGGCGGGCGACGGCTACCGCGCAAGCTCTGGAGGTGCTGAGACAGCTGAGTAGAAAGGACAGTTGCTCACCCCTACCCATTGGCGTTCTGAGGCTGATGTGGAAGTATACATGTTGCAGGATGACGCCGCTTCACACATGTATTGATGGTTTGCTGTGAGGGGGGTGCTCTAAGGAGTTACGGAGAGATGGTCAGGGTGTTCTCTGTTGTGTTAAGTATGTGCCCTGGAAATGGCATAACATTTATAACAAATAGTCATCTTTATCCATATTTTGGATGCTGTACTGGCTTATTGCTAAGAAGACAATTAAGTGTCTAAGTAAAAAAAAAAAAGAACTCTGCCAAATCTCAGCCAGATTCCATGTTAAAATAATTTATTCCAATTAAATACAGCATATGTGCATGAAATTGCTTGCTCTGCATGCTTGCTTTTGGTTTCTTAGAAGTTCACTTTTTTTGAAGACTTTAAAAAAGTGGGTTCAATATTTTATCTCTGTGAACACACCCACACCCGGATCATCCATAGACACTATGGACCAGGCCAAAAGGCCCATCTAGTCCAGCTTCTTGTATCTCACAGAGGCCCCATCAGATGCCTCCAAGAGCACACAGCCAACAAGATAACCTGTTTCCTGCTGTCACTCCCTTGCACCTGGCACAGAGAAAACCTACTTCTAAAGCCAGGAGGTTGCTTATGGCTTGTAAGCTGTGATGGACTTTTCCTCCGTGAATCTATCCAAACCCCTTTTAAAGGCATCCAGGCCAAGTGCCATCACCACATCCTGTGGGCAAAGAGTTCCACAGATTAATTACTCGCTAGGTAATGTCCTATGGTTCTGGTGTCCTCTGGTTCTGGTGTTGTGCAAGAGGGAAAAGAAACCCTCCAAGAAACCTTGCACTGTCCAGTGGCATTGTTGAACCACTAGCATTGTGACTGAGGTTATCAGGGCCTGGTCTGAACAGCCTGGGCTCCCTGAACTACAACTGATGCCATTATAGATCATTAGCTCACTCTAGTCAACAATTGCCTTACTAGAGTCTCTTCTTTCTTTTCTTCTTTTTTGTCATATACACTTTTTCTTTCCCTAAGTCAGCGTGCACAACCATTTCTGCTTCCTAATAATGACTCTAGTATTGTTGAAGCACAGAAACCACGTTCAGGTCTGGTAAAACACAGAATGGTTGGATTAGCTGCAAAAGGATTTTTTTTAAACGATTCCCTACCTGTTGGCTGTGATTCTTCAAGGGACAGTTCACCAACCAGCCAAAATAGGGCCTATGTATGTCGCTCATCATGTGCCACTACAGCTATCTTGCCAGGCATGTGCTTCAAAGTCTTGCCCTGGTCCTTTTGCTCAGTCTATAATGATGAGGGAAGCATTGTGTCTGCAGTTGCTAGGCCCAACTGTGATGCGATGAGGTGCTGTTGCGGTTGCCTAGCAACCACACTACTTCCCCTTGGGAGAGGCCAGAGTTCAGTGGGAGAGCACATGCTTGGCATAGAAAATGGCTCCAGCTTCCATCCCCTTTCCCTGAACCTAGCAAAATGGCTTCACCAGAGGCAGAGCAGGCACAACCAATGGGAGGAAATGGCGGCAGCAGTGGGAGCAGTGTTAAATAATGGAAAGAAGAGTTCCTTATTTGGAGGAGCAGAGGAATGTGTGCTAAGAACCAGAAATGGACACAGTGTCTCCACTCCTGCCCCAAAGCCTGCTCTGGTGGTAGTAGTGGAAGCTGTACAGTTGGATGCTTATTAGTAGGAGGTCTTTTTAACCCTATAATTTATTTGTCTGGTCCAGTGAATAATGCTGGTGTGGGGCTCGTGGGCCCTGTGGAGTCCATCTCCATCGAGGACATGAAGCGCGTCTTTGAGACCAACTTCTTTGGTACTATCCGCATGATCAAAGCCGTTCTCCCGCAGATGAAGCAGCGCCAGAGCGGGCACATTGTTGTCATCAGCAGTGTCATGGGACTGCAAGGTGAATATGAATGGCATGGGGAGGGGGACAAGGGGGGGAAGCTGAGAATCCTGAGCCCAAATGGATGTATTTACCACTCTTGCTCAGGGACATGCAGAAATGTGCCACAAGTGTACTGAAACATACACTTTCTAGGGATCTTTGGCTCTTGGCAGAGAGAAGAATGACGTGATGGTATGTCGATTTGATGAATAGAGTGTTGGGAGATATATCTGACTTAGTTGGATAGTATAAGTAGAAAATAAAGAATAGTATACTAGTAGGATACAATGCTTCGCGCTTGCTGTAATCTTTTGAAATATTATGTATTTTTTGGTTTTAGTGTTAATAAAATAAAAATATAATGGCAAAAAAAAGCCGAACAGGCTGGCATTTAAGAACCAAGGGTCACCAAGAAGTACAGCATTCTTTATTGAGGGATAAATTACAAATAGAGGAAGGGGAAATGAAAATGCAGATGCAACCAAATCTATAGATCTCAATATGCAGACAGTGATACGTATAACAAACTTAGCCTAAGGGTGAAACAATTACTAAATCAGTGTCGGTTTCCAGACAAGGTTAGAGAGGCGGAAGAGGAGCATCAGGGGGCTTCGCAGAGGGAGGGGGAGGTGGCATGAGGATGGAGTGAGACAATGTTCCTGAAATTGACCAATTCTGTCAGCGCAATCCCAGCACTGTGGCGGGTGGTGGAACAAGCGTTCCGCCGCCCGAAGCCATCGAAAAAGTGCCATAAGGCACCTCTTCGACGACTCACTTGCAGGGAAGGCCGGCGCAAGCCCGGCCTCCCCTGCTCCATCGACGGAGCCCTCACCCGCCCGCCGCCAGACCCAGGTAAGGATCCAGCTGACAGCCTCGGCCGAATCCTAACCCCCACCGCACGGCTGGGCCATTACACGGCCTCCTCCGACTTCCGCCAGCGATTTCGCTGGCGGAAATCCGAGGAGGCCGATCAGCCCCAGCACCATTTACACTCGGGGAAGGGGACTGCGTTCCCTTCCCCGAGGAGGGTTTCCGCCAGGCAGGAGCCTGCCCACAGCGGAGCTCAGTGTGCCTTTTACTCTGAGGAGGGGCAGGGAACAGGGCAAGAGAGATATTATGGAAATGAGATTGTAGGAAGCAAGCAGGTTTTTTTTTTTTCAGGAATACAAGCTCTAGGGTGAGTGAGTGATAGGAGGGTTCTGCCGAGAAATGTTGGGAAGGCTCACTGGGCCACAAGGGCCAGCTGCAACATGGCTCACAATGAGAAAGGATTTCCTCCAAAAGATTGGTACTAGATTTCAGTCTGGGACCATCCATGGAATGGACTGGTATGCATGTACACTCCCCCCACATCCGCTTTGCTTTCCAAACAGGTATCCCCTTTAATGATGTCTACGCTGCCTCCAAGTTTGCCGTGGAAGGTTTCTGTGAGAGCCTAGCTGTGCAACTCCTTAAATTCAAAATCTTGTGAGTGACATAGGGGGAAATAAACTTAACGGGCTGGAATTTACCCATTAGGCCCAGGGAATCTTTGCATACGGTGTCCTTATCGGAAGCATCAGTGTAGACTATCCCTCCAGACAGAGGCATACACACACCCCTTAATAGCTCAGAAACCCTATTCCCTCCCCCCGCCCTGTAAACAGGAAAAAAAAAACTACTGGTCTTAGTTTTGTAGCCCCACCTATCCCTTTAACTACACCCACTCAGAAACTATCACCATCTTTGGTTATTATGCCCCATCTTTAAAGAAACAGACCATTTAATACCTATGTCATGCAGTAACATTATTTAGGAGTTAGAAGGCCAATAGTACCTGCAAGAGACTTTAACAAATTTAGTTATACGGTAATCAAATATGAGATAAGATGGTTTATGCACAGCCTCAGCATTCATGGCCCCCTGCTATTATGCCCTACCCAGGGCTTACTTTTTGCCAGGGCTCACCATTTTATGTGAACAGTCAAGTAATAAATAAAAGTGTTTCTGGGCATATGGGTTGTTTTTGTGTATGTAGTGGTGATGATGACATTTTCAATGCATAATCCTGCTTTGGGTAAGGCAGGGTTGTAAATTAGCGACATTCATCTTTTATGGTTGCATATAAACTTCTGAATCACAAAAGAGAGATGCCTGGAAATTAAACTGGAGGGTGGTGTGTGCGTGCGTGCTTAACTATTAGAAGTCTGTAAATTACTGCCCTAGGCTTAGCAGATGTTTTTAAGAAGACATTTACTGGGCATCAAATGATCCTGGTCCCAAATCCTGACTCCTTCTCTCAACCTCTTCTCCGTAGTATATCTTTGGTGGAGCCTGGCCCAGTGAACACAGAATTTGAGATGAAACTGATGGAGGAGGTGGCACGCTCCGAGTTTCCAGGAGCCGACCCCACCACTGTGCGCTACTTCAAGGAGATCTATCTTCCGGCCTCACATGAGATATTCTCCACCATGGGTCAGACCCCTGAGTCTGTGGCTAAGGTAAGGGCATACTCACAAGTGATGTTAGAGAGGCTATAGAGAGAAAATCCCTCTACACACCCAATCCCTGACAGATCTCACCTCACTGGACAGAGGTGTGATCAGCAGGCAATATACAAAGGAGAAGCCAGTCTCCTCCAGTGTGGCATATTGGCAACAATGGCTCCCACCCTCTCTAGCCTGCCTGCCTTGTAATACACACATAGTAGGCCCCTCTCGTCTCTGGATACATGTGTGGTTGCCTGCCATTAGGCAAACAAGAAGCAACTTCATCTCTAACTAAGCCCCAGACTTAGTGGACCTGAACCACCTGGCCTATCAGACACTCACATAATTATATTATGTGACCAGCTCATGCCTGCTTTTTCCAGGATGTGTCTTAGCCCAAGAAGCAGGGCTTCTGTCTCTGGTGCTTTTACATAACATCATGCTCTCTGATCCCCATATGACAGGGCAGGCAGAAGCAGGTCTGGAATCCTGTGCTAAAAAAAAAAATATTTAAGACTGCAATCCTATGCACACATACCTGGGAGTCCCATTGACTATAAATGGGGCTTACTTCTGAGTAGACATTGCATTGCAAAGCAGAGTGACAAATGCATTGCAAAGCAGGATTATGCATTGCATAATGCATAGGCTTATGCTCTAAGAAGCAAAATGCATTCAGTTAATTTGTACCACTGTATTCTGGTTCTTTTATAAAAATCTATAAAATATCTAGATTTTATTTTTAAAAATGTAGAAAAGTTGGTATTCTTTTACCAACCAGGATGGTATAGTGGTTTGGGAGTCGGACTTAGACCTGGAAGATCCAGGTTCAAATCCCCACTCAGCCACGAAGCTTCCTGGGTGACCTTGGGCCAGTCACTATCTCTCAGCCCCACCTACCTCACAGGGTTGTTGTGAGGACAAAAAGGAGGGGAGGAAATATGTACACCACTCTGAGCTCCTTGGAGGAAGGGAGGTATAAAAATGTGAAATATATATATTCTAAAAAATAGATATGCAAAAGAAGAGACACTCATTTGAAAACCATGGGACCAGTGCCACTGTTGAGTGAAGAACTATCAATTCTGAGCACTGGAAGCCCAACCATTTCCATACCTGCCTCTCCCCTCTAGCATTTAGTAGAAGCTGGCCATGGATTTCCAAATCCAAATCTTCTCTAAAACCGTAAGTACTAGAAGCATCTTCTTGAACAATGAAAGCTTCTCCTGAATGTTGGAGCACTGGATTAAATGAAAGGCAAGGATTGGGCTTCATCACGGGTTCACTGTCTCTCTGTCTTATAGATATACGAAGATGCCTTATACTGAGTCAGATCATTAGTCCATTTTGCTGAGTACTTCCTAGTCCAACAGGAAGCAGCTCTCCAGTGTTTTCAGGCAGAGGTTCTTCCCCAGTCCTGCTACTACCTAAAATCCTTTTAATGCTGGAGACTGAACCTGGGACGTTAGCATGGGCTTCACTGCTGAGTTATGGCTTTAAAAAAATACTAGCCCCAAAACCTGTGAAAAGACAACACTCCCCTATTTATCCTCAGCTTTGGCA
Organism: Plestiodon gilberti rubricaudatus; assembly: GCA_026170595.1. Classification (NCBI taxonomy): domain Eukaryota; kingdom Metazoa; phylum Chordata; class Lepidosauria; order Squamata; family Scincidae; genus Plestiodon; species Plestiodon gilberti. Next base: position 121,752,660 of record JANXHW010000002.1, read on the forward strand.
CAGGCTTCTCACCTGCAGAAGAGAAGCATGGCTTTAAAAGCAACGAGGACTGAACCACAAAAGGGCAGACAGGAGAATGAGAATGAGAGGAAATCATACCAAAATCCTGGTCTCTTTCTTCCTTGCCTTTCCCCAGGCTGTTGTGACCGTCATTGGGAAGGAGCGCCCACCATTCCGGACACAGACCAATGCGCTGTACACACCGCTGGTGGCCCTCAAGTACGCCGACACCTCAGGGGACCTGTCCGTCGGCACCTATTACAACATGCTTTTCCGCTTCACTGGCCTCTTCCACATCAGCATGGGCTTCCTCAGATGCATGATGTGCAGCTGCTTCCGGAGCCGGGTCACTCCTGCCTGAGCTGGCCTGATGTTAGCACAGCCTCAGCTTGCCACATGGCCCCCTGCTATGCTGCTTTGGAGCCCAAGTCCCAAGTAGGAGGACAGATCAACCCACTTTTGTCCTAAAACTGGGTTCTGGTGAACCTATAGATGAGGGAGTCCCAAAGACAAGGACTGCAAACAGCAGGAGTAAAGGGTATGGGTTGTGAGGTGGCTTGGCAGACCCTTTGTGAGATCACAGCCTTCACTAGATAGCATCTGTCTAGATTAGGAGGGTCAAACTCGTTTCATACAGTGGGCTGAATAGCATTCATGACGCGTGCTGAGGACTGGAAGTGATGTAATTAAGCAAGAAGTGACGACATTAAGCAGGTGATAAGCAGAAATAGTCACTTTTTTCTCACTTAGGAACTCATTAGCTGCAAATGACAAGAGAAAATATGCATATCTTGATCATATTTTAAGATATGGGAGAGCCCAATTACGGTATCATGCAGGCCACCCATTCAGCAGTGACACCTCAGCACAGCTCAGCAGCTGAGAGCAGCTGATGGTAGTGGTGGTGGATCCCAACTATCACGTGGGCCAGATAAAGAGCTTCTGCAGGCCGCATCCGACCCATGGGCCTTATGTTTAACACCCCGGTCTAGATCATGTAGGGTGTCATATATGAAGCTGCCTTATACTTATCAGACCATTGGTATATCTATGACTGGCGGAAATTCCCTGAGGTATCAGACAAGGTTCTTTCCCAACTTGACCTGGAGATGCCAGGGATTGAACCTGGAATCTTCAACATGCAAATCAGATGTTCTGCAAATCCTCTAACTGAAGAGGCCAGGGATTGAGCTTTTGGGCCCTCCTGCAAACAAAATATCTTCTCCACCCCAAGCTTCGGAATGTTGGGGCCCCTGCACACAATAAGTTAGGATACACAAACTGGGAGTATACACCCAAGAGTGCCAGATGACTCACTCGCCAAAGCCACATGCCCAATTGGCAATGCAGGTTGAAATTGCCACTTTCCAATGATCACTGCTGTAACTAAAGGACAGTTTTCTCATCTTTCATACCAGTGCATTGCCCTTTAGTTACACAGTGCTAGTGGAACGGGGAGGGGGGACAGACTCAAACACCATGGAATGCCTTTGTTTTAAGCATTTGTCCAGCTTCCACAAGATCCTCAGTGGTCCTCCTGCCAGTCTCTGGGCCCTGGCATCTGCCCCATCTTATCATTTAACATATAAGAACATAAGAAGAGCCCTGCTGGATCAGGCCAAAAGCCCATCTAGTCCAGCTTCCAGCTTCCACTTAGATAGGAAGTTAACTGTGCTTATTATACATATCCTGTTTCCCTGAAAATAAGACCTCCCCTGAAAATAAGACCTAGCTATGATCATCAGCCAGACGGAGGCAACCCCCTGGCACCCCCCGCAATCCCCCCCAGCACTGACTGATTTAAGCTTCATTTTTTCCCGAGGGTTGCAGCCTCCTTGCTGGCCTCTCTAGCACGTCGTCTCTAGCACGTCGTCTCCATGGTGGAGGACTCAAGTGCAGGCCTTCTAGGCCTTGCAGAGCCTTGCACCCTCAGGAAAGAATGAAGCTTTAATCAGTCAAAGTAAGTGCTGGGGGGGGGGGTCGCGCCACAGGTTAGGAAAGTAAGACCTCCCTGAAAATAAGACCTACTGCATTTTTGAAGCCAAAATTAATATAAGACACTGTCTTATTTTCGGGGAAGCACGGTAGCAGTTTTTGCTACAGGAAAGAGGCAGGCACCACACCCCAGCATTACCGAAGGAGCTGGGGCTGTAGGGCTACATTTCATTCTTACAAAGCAAGGAAAAGGCCTATCATGTGTACCTTAGACCGGTAAAGAAAATCATGAGCAACTCTGTTCAGATGGCGTTGGGAGAGTCAGCACTTCAGTCATGCTGTTTTCCTAGAGATGGATGGTTCATTGGGAAGGATGGGATTAACAGATCTCTCCGAGTCAAACTTTTAGATATTATATAAGCAGAGTACATCAAAGAGATGCATGCCATTTTAAAGGAAAAAGTGGCATTGGCCTGTGGTTGGCACTTTGCCATTCCAAGCTTTTGTACAGATAGGCAAGAGAAAGAGAGCCACAAACACTTATACCCTGAGTAGCTTATTTGGTGACAGGGTAAGAGGGCTACTGCTGCTGAGACGAGGATTGTATACTTAGTCGATCAGTTAGATTAATCCATTCATCTTTGGGCTGATTAAGGTTGTGTTCCCAATTCACTGGACAGTAATTAAAAAAATGATATTTTTTATTAATATAGATCCTTACAAAAACTGTGACTGATTTTTTTTTATTACTATAGATCCTTACAAACTCTTCACTTTGAAGAGGCTTTCCCCATTGTTTCCCTCGGAGGAGGTAATGCCTCTTCTAAGCTGATGTGCCCAGAAGGCAACAATGCAGCTGCTCTGCCTCTTCACTCTTGCCAGTGTGACTGGTAGAGCCCCATTGAGCCGACTGGGTAGTAATGGTGAGGAGGGAAAGAGGACGAGCCACGGCCACAGGCCTCTCCCTCTGGGCTCTCTTCTTTCTCTGGATGGCCAGAAGGCGAGTGATGGTGCTGCTGCTGCCTTACCAGTGCCAACCAAAGAAGGAGCACCACCTTGCGCCTGTATTGGTAGAGACGCACAAGGTTACCCCAGTGGTTATTTGGGAGGCTTCAGTTGGCAGATGCTGGACCAGGCTGACCCTTGATGCTTGCTCTGCATCACCTAAAGAACAAAGAATATGTGTTTTACCTCCCCAAAACTATTGCTTATTCAGATGCAAATGTATAAGGATTTGATCAGTTAATTGATTACAAACTTAGATAACCAATAGGCTGAGATGCTTTTAATCAAGTGACAAACCTAGTGGCCATCTCCCCCTTCCCCAAATGGCTTCTGGGCCTCAAACAATTATTTTAATTATAATTCACAGCTGGCATGACAAGCCAAAATTTCAGCAAATGAAGCTTTTCCCATTATACAGCTGCTAGAGCAATGGTTAATTCACTTGCTCAATTACAGTGTAAGGGATGGGAAGGCTTTTCTGGGGGGGGAACACCCCAGCAACCCGATGATAGGCCTCTGAAGCAGGGTCCCTCCAGCTCCCCTTGTCCCCAAACAGAGACTTCAGTCTCATCCCTCTTCTTAAGACAGCAACCTGTGAACTTCAGCTTTCATTCCTTTGCTAGTTTACTGCCACCTGGATACCATCCCATTGTGTAGATAATTAAAACAAAAAAGAGACAGAGAAAACAGTAGCCGAAGCTGCTTCCAAGGTTCAATACTAACAGCTCAATCCTAACCAACTTTCCAGTGCCGATGTAACCATACTAACAGGACGCACACTGCATTTTACAGTGCAGGGGTCATCATGGAGGCCTCTTCAAGGTGAGGGAACATTTGTTCCCTTAACTTGGGGCTGTATTATGGCTGCACCGGCACTAGAAAGTTGGTTAGGATTTGTAGTTTCTGAGGTTCTCATTTTTAACTCTAAGATTGGCTAGGATTGCGCTCTCAAAGTGGAATTTTCAGTTGCTCAGCCTACACTTTCCCACCTAGACTCAGAATCTTGCCCCAAAAGACACTCGCCAACAGAATGAGTTCACTTTGTTCAAGAAGTACCGTATTGGTCTGAGTATAAGACTCACTTTTTTCTCCTAATTTAAGTTTTCAAACTAAGGGTGTGTCTTATAATCAGGCTGTTGCAATTTAATGCCAGTGATTTAATTAAATTTTTTTAATAGCACCAAACTTTAAGGGTGCGTCTTATAATCAGGTGCGTCTTATACTCGGGACAATACGGTACTTCTTAAGTCAGGTTCCAGAAGCTGTATAGCCAGTGGTTTGTCACCTACTTTGGTCCCATTCCCCCACTTCATCGAACATCAGTCACATACTAAAACCAAGGAGGAAACGTCCCTCTGCCACTAAATCATCACAATGGAAGTTCAGCCTCCATTAACGTGTTGTTTTTTAAAGGACACACACGACACAAAATGTTTTTGCCTTGGCAAAAAACATTGACCTTCTGCCATTTGACCACTTGTCACCATTACTCTTTCCCACCAACCCCCCAAAAACAAAAGTCAAGGAAAAAAGTCAAGGAAAAAAGTAAAGCTCTTTTCAGTTTAACTTAGAGAAAAAACATGGTTGAACTATGCCAGTGTAAGGGAAGCTGAAAATACCGTGTATATACACACATGTAATGCTAAAATGGTTATGTATATATGTCTTTCTAGGAAGGGTGACCTACATACAGCAGGGCATTAAGAATAGAATATTATGCAAGCCATTCCCAAGTTGTAGAAAACAACCATCCCTAAGCATAACTGAGGATGCGGGTATGCTGGGATTCGACATGTGGTCCTAGGTATAAAATTCAGCTTACGTTTGGTTTTGGTTTTAAAGGCAAGTTTCTAACCCTCATGGCTTAACCTTCATGGCTGCGGAGAACACGTCAGCAATGCCTTCGGAAAACTAAGGAGCCAGACAAGTGGTTGGAAAAGATTTTCTCTGTCTGGAGGTGGGGTTTAGTGTTCTTATCTCCCACCCCCTCACCCCATACAGCAAAAGCAGAATAAATGGTGCAAAACAGCAAATAAAAACGATGCAGTAAATTGGAGAAAATAGAAATTATCCAAATTTGTTCCTTTATGGACATAGAACTTCAATGTAATGCTAGTGCTTTACATGGCCCTGAGAACCAGATTGAAACAAACGAACTGTTCAGCTGGCAGTTTTTGTTCCTGGCCTTCCAGCTTAGAAGGCAGATCAAAGGAAACATAGGAGTAGAACCATAGCGCTCTAAATGTGCTTGGGGTCATTTTGGGGTCAAGTTGGGGAAAAATTATGGGAAGTAGAAAGGCTGCAAAACAAAACAAAAAAAAGGTTGCTTTACTCATTCTACCTTAATGCTGATGGATCAGAACACAAATGAATGGTTATGAAAGAGGGCATAAAACAGATTGCTGTTGTGACTCCTGGTAACCAAAACCAACACTGACAGCCCAATCCTATGCAGGTCTACCCAGAAGTAAGCCCCCATTATGTTCAATAGGACCTACTCCCAGGAAAGTATGCATAGGATTGTACTGAGGAAGGCACCTCCACATTTACTTGGTTGTCTGGGACCAAACTACTGATGTGATATCAGATTCTGGAAGCTGCTTCAACTAATAAACAAGTCTCAGTTTCTGAAGACAGCACAACAGCTAACAGGATTCAGCATTTACATCACACTTGTATCTCACCTTACCCTGAAAAATATCAAAACAGCATATTTGGGACTTATCCCCATTTTATCACAAACAAAAGCACAACCCTGTAAAGTAAGTTAGGCCTGAAAGACTAGGTCAGGACTCAGGACCATTCAGTTAGTATCGTGACCAAATGAAGACATGAAGCCAGTCCTTCAATCCAAGTCCCACACTGTCCCAGTGCCAGACTGCCAAGGATGCCAAGGCAAAGTAGCCACTGCAAACAGAGAACCACTAGGAGCACAAAAATGAAACTAATTTTAAACTGTGACTCCATAACTATTGACACGATTGCAGCTCTGCATAACCCAAGGTTTAATTTGAACCAGGGTTCTGCTCTGAAATCTATGAAGAGTGCCTCTGATCTGAGCATGTGCAGAGCACTTTTTCTCATTATAGCCGCCAACACCGCTACAGTGAAAAAGCAGGATTTCAAGTGACACCTTTAAAAGACAATAACCCCTCTCAGTCATAACAAAGTCCCTTACCTATAAGGCTCAGCTGTTGTTGGCATATATATTACCTGTCATACAGCCATGATGGCAGAACTTACGACCTAGCCAGAAATGCCTCCTCCTAGCTAATTATCAGAATTAGAGATGCAAAGCGGGGGGGAGAAGAGGGTGCAGCTATATCATAGGGTGCAGTGATATCATGCAGTGATATCATATATCATTCTTGCTGCTAATGCCTATCCTACCACAAGTCTGCGCCTAAGGTGCCACATGGAGGTAAAGTGGCTGAATTTCACATACATGTGCTCTGAAGAATGTGTAGCCGAATAAAGCAAATAGCAATGAATAAAGGAAGACTGGAGAGCAAGAAAAAGTTATCAGGTTTATTCTTATGCAGCGAAATGGACAGCATCTGAGGAGCGGAGTGCTGACCCTTTGCTACAAGAGAACACACTTTGTCTACATTCGCAAAGCAGAACACATGCCTACAAGGTATGGGTAGGCTGGGGGGGGGGAATACAGGTTTCCATGTGATTACAGATTTACATTTCTTAGGGACAATGAGAAGATAGCTTTACAATATAATCTGTGGACTCATGATGGTCACAGCAGTTCCTGTGGGACTTAATTGAATTAGTCCAAGGGAGTTTCCTAGACACAGGAGCCAGCCTGGAGTATGTGATGTTTCTAGAGAGGAGGGAGTGGTGGAGGCATTCATACAACAGATAAACCCAGGGGCTAATGGGGGAGTTGACACAATTAAAGCTATACCAAAATTTCTGCATCAAAATGTATACTACAAAATGCTAACTCAGTACAAGCACATAGCGCCACTGCAAAATAGAACTCAATGTCTTAAGTGTTTCATATTGTATTGGAGAAGTTGCATGTATGCGCAGGCAACATTGCTCAGAATACTCTTGTGTAAGCAAACTAGTGGGGCCCCCAAGTGGAGTCTGGGCCTTGCTTCCCTTCAGCCAAATGGCTGCTTGAGAGCTCTGTACAGACCACCCCTCAGTCAGGCATACATAAAAGGTAATGTAGAGAACAGCCAATCCAAGACAGTACATACTCCTGAGAGGCAAAGCTGCAGCTTTCTTCATAAAGAAAATTTACTCTTCTTTACATCTGTTTTTAAGATACATTTATCTGCAGTAAAAAAAACAGAAAACCTCAGCATGTTCAAGGATCCTAAAACATCAGACATGGGGGGGGGGGAGGCACACACAAGCACCACGATTATGCTAGTAAGAACAGTTCTTGAGCGTCTCCCTTCTTGAGCATCTCTCATCTCCTGTTAGCTACTCATATACAGTACTGTATGTTGTTTGAGTGGAACAACTGTGGGAGACAATCCCAATTCTAAAAGAAGCGGCGTCTGAAAAGAACCGGAAAGCAGTCCGTTTGGAAGCTAAACAGTCAATTCTTATATCCCTGCCCTTTTATACAAAAGACGAGTCAAAACGCACTTCTAGCCTAAAGCCAAGGTCACATGTAATCTTTTTTCCACCGTTCGAAAGGGTCACCTCTCCGAGAACAAAGCCTACAGACCAGCTCAAACTACCACTCCCAAGCTAACTTGCGTTTCTAAGTGACCGAATGACGCAACAGCAGAAATAACATTCTTATTGGCTACAGCCAAAACAAGAACAGCTACAGTCAAACAAAGGATTTGGTACAAAGGCTGTTGGGAAACACGATCCAATAATAGTTCATTGTAACGAAAGGCTGCTGTTCCATATTATTGTTCTCACTATGGAAGTTCAGCCTCAATTAATAGTTTTTAAAAAACACACACGGATAGCAACCGGTTCTGTTTGGTTGCCCTCTGAAGTAGATTCAAATTTTGAAATGCACTAGCTTTCCAAACTTGAATTCTACTGAATCGCGTGGCATTTTTGTTAGCCAGTGCAGTGCATCTTGTCTTCCAATTATTGCGTGCCACGTGTCAATGTCAAATACCATATACACTGAACACTTTTCTGCCGATTACAGACCAAGGGATTAAAATAAGACAAAAACCTTAGGTCCGCTTCATTGAAATACTAAATCAAATTTATGTACCAAGCAATTCCAACCAGAATATAAACACTTTTAGCTACTTTTAAACAGTACTGTACTGTACATTAATTTAAACTAAACACCCACGCATGCTTACTAGGATGTACGCCTCACTGAACACAATAGGGCTCAATTCTAAGCAGACATATGCGCTCAGACTGTACATTGAACGAAAGGTTAATGCTACTAGTCTGCTCACCAATTTAAAACAGCAATTTAGCTCTTTTCTGAGTAGGTGGGCGGCCCTTAAAAGGGCCTTTGGATTTATTTACGCTAACAGCGTAGCAATTTAACCACCGAAGCCATACAGAGTACGGCCTTGGCGCTTCAGAGCATACACTACGTCCATGGCAGTCACGGTCTTCCTCTTAGCATGCTCAGTGTAGGTCACAGCGTCCCGGATAACATTCTCTAGGAAAACCTTCAGTACACCACGGGTCTCTTCGTAGATCAGCCCAGAAATACGCTTCACACCACCACGACGAGCGAGACGACGAATAGCAGGCTTAGTAATGCCTTGGATATTATCTCTCAAGACTTTGCGATGGCGCTTAGCACCACCTTTTCCAAGACCCTTTCCACCTTTGCCACGACCTGACATCTTGAACCACACAACCTCAAAGCCAAAATTGTAACTGTAGAACGAGAACGTTGCTGCGAATTTATATTGCCTGAAGTCCGACCAGAAGGAAAACTAGACATAGGAGCCCTCCCCCTACTCTCGCTGCGGCTTCTCACATTCCTCCAATGGAGCAACGGGAGTCTTTCAAAGCGACCAATGAGAAATCAGTTCAGATTCCGATTTTGCCGCCTTTCGCGGAGGCTGCGTAAAAACCAACTCCTTTGTGTTCCTAACTGTCGTACTGTGTGAAGTGGCATTCTTTCCGCCTACGTTCAACAACGTAGAGTTTGCTGTTAGTGTTAGTTTATATGACTGTTTCGGGGTTCTTGTACGGTGCCCATTTACTCACATAGAGCACAGACGTTCTAGTTGGGGTCTAAAATTGCAACAAAATATACACTATGGGGATTGATACAGAAGTGACTACCGGAATTATTTGCGTGTGTCTTCCTTCTGGTACCGACGTGTTTTGTGCCACTTTGTAACCAGACAGAAGACGTTGCAATGGTGGTAAAGGCTGACTGGGGATGCGTTTAAGAGGGAAATAGTTTGTTTTTAACACATTTAGGACGGGAGTGCAGTGTGGGACGTCCTGAAGTCTAGGGACGTCGGACTCGTGCTGTTGAAATGAGAGTCTGTTTTGGCTGTTATACAAAAACCTCCTATTGAGCCAGAAAGTCACCTTAACGTAAAATGGAGCTGCTGTGTCTACAGACTGAAAGAAGAGCGAAGGGGAGCTATGGAAGTTAGTGTGTGTTCTCCGAAATGGAAATGTTGGCGCAGGGAGGAACTTTCTAAAAGAAAATACAAATTTGCTCAGCGAACCTGTTTGGAGAGTGTGCTTAGGGTCCTACCGTACAACCGGTGACCACACTTTAAGAAAAAAAGGTGGATTGACACCTTAACAGTGTAATCCTATCCAAGTCTACTCGGAAGCAAGTCCCATTGTGTCCCAGGAACGTGTGTATAGGATTGCAGCCTGAGTAGCCCCCATTTGACTCGCAGAAACCCACATTTCTGTTGACACCTGCCCCTATCAATTGAAATGAAATTTGGGAAAATGCTCTGCTTTTTTCTGTGCCAAGTGCACAGTTTATTTTTACACACACAAATAGCACATCTGATTTTGGAAAATCAGTGCACAGTATATTGCATTAACTTTGAAACAGGTATTTGAAATCCTTGGTCAGTTGTCAGCTGCCAAAATCATTTCACAAGATTGTGGGAACATAATGAGACAGCTATGTAAATGCTTCTTTCTACAAGATCTTTATTACAAAATAAATTGTAGCATTTTTGCTAAATTGAGTGGTGTATTAAGGATTCTTCCAGCACAAATCTCTGAATGTCTACTCAGAAGTAAATCCCATTGAGCTCAATGGGAATTACTCCCAGGCAAGTTTATCAAATTGCAACCTTGCTTAATCGCAGCTCGTAGTCTGGAACCCCAATCCTTAGGCTCTTGGCTGGTTTTAGGTCTGACCTCAGTTTCTAAGCCATGTAAAACTGCACAGTAGTAGAATCAGTTACACCTACAACTAAAAGACCCAGATGGGCTTGATAGCCTGAGTTCCAAAACAAGGTATATATTTATCTTTGTGGTAGTTTACCATGGTCCAGTGTCTGAAGGCTTCTCTTCTCAACCTCACTTTTAATTATGGTTAATTGTTCAAGATCAGGCTCAAGGGAGTAGTGTAATGTTTGTGAGCTATAAAAATGTATCCATAGCAAGACATTGCTCATAGTGAAGAGTCAGAAATCAGGTTCTCTTCATAACCAGAACAGTGACTAGAGTTGTACATCATTAATATGAGACAGAACAAATCTGTATCTCAGAGGTAACTAGTTAATGTACTTCCCTGAAGCACTACCTACACAAATTTTACTTCTCTTAATTTACAGTAACAGGGATAGGCTTCTTTTTAGTACATTAAGCCCTGGAGATGGTTTAATAAGAACACAATATAATAAAGCAAAAAAGCTATCCCTTAACTATAACCATTCCTAAACAAGCAAGCTACTCTTAGTGTATAAATTCAGAGATAAAGGGCAGGGCCACGGAGAAGCAAAAGCTTTACTTTAGGAAAGATGTTTGAAGCTGTATTGAATAAAAAACAACTTAAATCAACTTGTTGCTAAACGACAACTTCAGTAAACAGTAACTAGTGCTCTTTTATGAGAAAGTGGGTGGCTCTTAAAAGAGCCTTTGGGTTTCTTCGCCAAGCAGCAGAATTTGCTTACTTGGAGCTGGTGTACTTGGTAACAGCCTTTGTGCCCTCTGAGACAGCATGCTTGGCCAGTTCTCCAGGCAGCAAGAGACGCACAGCAGTCTGGATCTCCCGGGAAGTGATGGTAGAGCGTTTGTTGTAATGAGCCAAGCGGGAAGCCTCCCCAGCAATACGCTCAAAGATATCATTCACAAAGGAGTTCATGATACCCATCGCCTTTGAAGAAATTCCAGTATCCGGATGAACCTGCTTCAGGACCTTGTAAACGTAGATAGAGTAACTCTCCTTCCTGCTCTTACGACGCTTCTTATCACCCTTCTTCTGGGTCTTGGTCACTGCTTTCTTAGAGCCCTTCTTAGGAGCAGGCGCAGATTTCGCTGGTTCAGGCATAGCGAGAAAAGGGTCTTCACAGGCTGCTCCGAGACGACAAAGCTTGCTCTTCCGAACTGAAGCACCAACCCGATACAAGATTCGACAAACGAGAATAACGCTAAGACCGGCCTTTTCTCTATTTAAAGGCAATTTATGCAAATGAAGGTAGCTAAGCTCTCACATTCCTATTGGCTCGAGCGCTTCCTCCCATCATGTCTATTGCGCGCGCACATGCAAATTAGAGGACTGTGAGAGCCCTATTCCTATTGGGTGGAAAAACATATTCTCCTCCGGTTGGTAAGGCTTAGAAGCCTATTTTATGATTGGTTGCGAACGCCTGATGCCACAAGCAACCAATAAGAATCGTCATTTTCAAGCTATGCGAAAGCTTAAAAGCCCCTGTGCCCTTCATTTTCATTAGTCTACATTTGGTTCTTTGTTGATACAGAGCTGTTACAGTGAGCAAGATGTCTGGTCGTGGAAAGCAGGGAGGCAAAGCGAGAGCCAAGGCGAAGTCTCGTTCCTCTAGAGCCGGTCTCCAGTTCCCCGTGGGTCGTGTCCATCGGCTGCTTCGTAAAGGCAACTACGCTGAGCGGGTGGGGGCTGGCGCTCCCGTCTACCTGGCTGCCGTGCTGGAATACTTGACTGCTGAAATCCTGGAGCTGGCTGGTAACGCTGCCCGCGACAACAAGAAGACCAGAATCATCCCCCGGCACTTGCAGTTGGCCATCCGCAACGACGAAGAGCTCAACAAACTTCTGGGCAAAGTCACCATTGCTCAGGGGGGTGTCCTGCCAAACATCCAGGCTGTCCTTTTGCCCAAGAAAACGGAAAGCCACAAAGCGAAAGGCAAGTGAAGAGACTGTTCTAAAGCCGAGCAGTTCTTTTGCCAAACCGAACCAAAAGGCTCTTTTAAGAGCCACCCCCAACTACACGGAAAGGGCTCAGAATCGCTTCTTATTGCTGACTTGTTTAGACAAAAGGTATTTCGTTGCTTGTAGATTTTGCTTGTTACAAAACGAATGCTTAGCAAGGTGGGTGGAGTTTTATGAGCAATACTGGACGTGGGTGGGTGAGCGAGCTTCTGTACCTTTCACTCTTTCGCAAGCATTGTTTCCTGTTTGGAGTCTTGGAATACTTTGCATGGCGATGAGAACATGGTACCGTGACTTGCCTTTACAGACAAACTAAAGCAAACTCATATGTTTATCCATCCGTGGCTTCTTCAGATAAACTTTAATGAAGTGGCATGACTTGTACACCATGCTTTATGGGAGGAATCCGAGACTAAAACTAGCCTGACCTAAGAAAACGTTAACAGACTAGAGAATTTAGTTATGTACCGTATAGGGTTGGCTTGGACTGACTGTTCCCGGCTCTCAAGTTTGGTGTGTAAAATACAGATAGCAGCCCTTGCTGGCAATGGAAACTGCATCCTAAAGCTACCTATAAGGGAAATGTTTAGAACAATTAAAAGACTAAAGTAGGCTGCACTTCCTAGTGCTGGATCAAAAACACCCATTCTCCATCCCAAAGGGAGGCTTATGATATGAGAAGAAAATTAAAAAAAAAAACTTAGCATTCACCATATCTCTTGACTACATGCTAAGATCTGAAGAGCTTTGATTTTTCAGGTGATCTTCAAGGCATTTCACCTTTTTGTGGCCCTAGACTGGGCCTTTTCTGCAAGGGAGTCATTTAGGAAAGAAATCCTAATGCCACAATCTGGTAATATTGGGGCTAAATAAGAGTTTTTACATTTTTCCTAATGGGCCAATACAGTCTTTCAGGAAACAGGGAACAAGCATCTAAATGTAGAGTTTCCACACTACCCCCTTCATGCCACACTACCCCCTTCATAGGGTTTCAACAGGTGCACAGTGTATTTGTCTTGCCTCATCCTCTCAGGCTATTTTCACTTTCCCCTTTACTTTGGAAAATCTGATCTGGTGGCAACAGCTTGAGTGCCTTTTGTCTTAAGATACAACCTACACTGTAGAGATCTCACAAACGTTTACTTCAATAGTCTATGATTCTGCCCTAGCCTTTAGTTATGGTACTGGAATGTGGGTCCTAAAGGAATGGGGTTAAGACACACCCCTGTAACTAAACTTGAGCAGTAGGGAGCTTTGGAAATTGCTTTTGGAAGAGATTTATTCCATCTTGCACTAGGGAAGGAACATAGCCTAGAAAGTTTTTCCAAATAGATTGAAAATAAGTAGTTTGGGGGAAGGAGAGAGATTTTCTGCTCTGGACCACAGTAGTTTTAACTGGCACTGTAAAGTGGAACATGGGAATTGCAAGAGGGTCTAAGCTGAGTGTAACTTGCTTGAATCTACATTTGTATCTCTGATCAATAAAATGTTGTGTGTGTGTGTGTGTGTGTGTGTGTGTGTGTGTGTGTGTGTTGGGATAAATAAATGAACACAACAGTCAAGTGAGATCATACTTTTTTATTAGACAAACTGGTCACCGGAAGGGTCTGAGCCAACCTAGCCTAGCGCTGTGGACAATTAGGGTAAACAGATGCAGAAGAGGGGAAAGGGTGGGATCTTCCCTTTCTCAAAAGCAGAGATGCAGCTTGCTACATAGTGCCAGCTGAATTTCCCTCCTCTACACAAAAGCGCAGCTGTCTTTTTGCATGCAGTGAATTCTGAATATCTCCCTTTCCTCCCAGCAGAAAGCATACGTGCAAAAGGGCACAATGGTGGGAAACCCCAAATTTTGATTCATCTTTGATGTTTTATAGATTATTCTTCCAAACATAGGGCATAATCCAGTCCAGCACTTTTGAAGTCAGCACAGTAGGGATAGGCTTTTAAATATTCTGTATTGACATTGATTGGGACTAAATGTGAGGGTTGGTTAGATTGTGATTTGTTTAATCTCACTTTATTCAGTAATTAAAACTCAGGGCAACTCCACCCATGAAGCTCAGTGGGTGACTTTGGGCCAGTCACCCCCTCTCAGTCTAATGTACCTTGCAGGGTTGTTGTGAAGATAAACAGGATGGGTGGGGAAGAGAACACTGCTGAGAGCTTTTTGGAGGCTGTAGACACACACGCACTGCCACAGGATGTGGTGATGGCACCTGGCCTGGATGCCTTTAAAAGGGGATTGGACAGATTTATGGAGGAAACGTCCATCACAGGTTACAAGCCATGATGGGGAAAAGCAACCTCCTGGTTGTAGGAGTAGGTTTTCTTTGTGCCAGGTGCAAGGGAGTGGCGACAGGATACAAGTATCTTGTTGTCTTGTGCTCCCTGAGGCATCTGGTGGGGGGCCACTATGTGGTACAGGAAGCTGGACTAGATGGGCCTTTGGCCTGATCCAGCAGGGCTCTTATGATGTTCTTACTGGTTAGAAGCAGGCAAGAGACTATCTTCCCAAGACAATGAGAAAACAGGATGGTACCCTGTGGGAAATAAGGAAACTGGCCCAACTGATGCAGACTATCAAACCATAGGTCAGCTTGAGAAAAATGGAATGGGCCTATACTTGTTAGAGTAGATGCTAAATACAAACTCAAATTTACACCCTTAGGCTGCAATCATTTTATATATATTGAGTGATAGATGAGAGACAATGCATAGGAGCATGCTTACAATTCCACCCTTGATTCATTCACCTTTGTATACAACCATGCTTTTGAGAAAATGATCTAAATTCGGCTGACATTCACACACTACAATTAAAGTATTCAGAGCACATCACATGCATTATTTTTTTAATGATCCAAGTCTGCAAAACTTTTGGAATTGAGAACAGCAAAACCATCTGTACTTGTTTCATAAGAAGGTTTGTAAAGTAAACTGAATGACAGGTTTCAGAAAATGTGTTTCCTCTCACTGGGACATCCACTGCACACACTCACACAACAGGTATGGGAAACCTGAAGATCTGCAATCTGTGTGTGCGCGCTTTAACAAAAAATGTACAAAAGGCATCATTAGAATCTCTCCCTAAAAGCAACTGAGGGACAGGGATTCACTAAAAAAAAGGTTGGGTGGCGGTGGTGGTAAATTCATCTCTCATTAGGCTGTACATATGCAGATCAGAAAACTTTATTGACATAAACATACAAATAACAATGGAAACATATTACATCAGCTAAAAGGGTCAGTCAGGCTCATTCCCTTGCATCTAACCATCAGTTTCAGGAAAATGGAAACTCTCCCTAATAACTCAATGTCCTCCAGTGATAGAATGCATCCTATTTTGTCATGATCAGCCCAACCGACCATCTCTGTCAACAGAATCAAGATATTGAAGGTGCAGATCTTGGTACAGTGGACAATATAAGATCTGTACATATGCAAAAATAATGTTTTCAACTGAACAACATTTTCCAAATAAACTATATTTCCAGAAACAGGATTTCAACCATACTTTATTTTTTTTTGTTTTATTTTCACATTTTTATACCACCCTTCCTCCAAGGAGCTCAGAGTGGTGTACATATTTCCTCCCCTCCTTTTTGTCCTCACAACAACCCTGTGAGGTAGGTGGGGCTGAGAGATAGTGACTGGCCCAAGGTCACCCAGGAAGCTTCGTGGCTGAGCAGGGATTTGAACCTGGATCTTCCAGGTCTAAGTCCAACTCCCAAACCACTACACCATCCTAGTGCTTCCTTTGTTTAAGGCAGTCAGGTTGCAGGGGTGATATCCAGGGTCGGCCAGGTTGAGCACTGACTGAGGGTCCATGCTGACCCCTGAACCCCCAGTTCCTACTGACAGTGACTCTGTTTCATCTTACACCTTTCAGAGGCCAATTCACACTTGCTAGAAAACCTTTCAACTCCATCTTCAGATTTTACAGAGTACAGACTGCTGGAGCACTTCCAATACATTCCCCTTTCTTCCCTCCCCCCCTCCTTTTGCTGATCCATCTGCCCAATGAAGATTTCTGTAGACCTCAGTGTCTGATATTTTCTTACCTTTATTAGGACCATCTCAAAAAGTATTACAGTACTGTACAGTATTCTCTTTTGGATCAAGAGGCTGGAACCTGCCAGGTTTCAACCATTTTAATTTTATTTCAAAACACAACAATCATGTCCTAGCCTGCAATTATTCTGTCCCTCCTGGATCTCACATTAAAAAGATGTCTCTACTGGGAGGATTTATGTTTTTAAAATTAGTTTGCCAGTTCCTCAAGTGGCAGAAGTGCAGAGTTCATCATAGGGGAAGGAGGCTTATTTCAGATGCTCCCTGAGGATTTCCACCATCCAAGTAGTTTATTGACCTGTGCCAAAACATTCTGTATTCCTAAGTGTCTGGCGATGTGCTGCTTCTGAAATGACCTTTATTCCTCTGGCTGCTGGGAGATGCATCCAGGAAGCAACCCAGAGGTGCCTACAATGCCAAGACTATTGCCCACTAAAATGGCAGATGCTTTTAAGAGCCACAATAGCTACCTAGCCACAAAGCAGCTTTGGCAGCTGCAAACTCCTAATTAGGTGGGTGGAGGGGAACACAGCTGTTAGCAAGCTGGGGCTACATAGTGTAATAAACAAAGGCCCTTTTAATTAAAACAAGGAATTCCCAGTTTCAAGGCATACAACAAGAGGGACCTGTGACAAAAATGTCCCACTCCAGCAGGTGAAGGTCCAAGCAGGTCAATTCCACACCCACCCATGTCCTGATGTTCCTTCAACGTCCTGTGGGTTGTGGGGATCACTGAGCATGCTCAGTCAGGGTTTTTTAACCCATTTTATATTTAAAAAAATTACAACTGTCAATACTCCCGTGTACCCTCGGCAGCTCTCCTGAAACTCAACAGAGTTCACGATTACAGTAATTAATATATATGCTTAAAACGGATTAGAGATGAATTCATGATGGACACCGCCACCTAGTGGCTAGGATCGCTAAATGCAACCTTCATATTCAGAAGTACAGTTTTGTTGTTCAGTTCTATACTGGGTTATGTCACCAATTGCCTGATGGGCCAATCAAGGTGGGATAGGTGTCTAGTTTGCTTGCGAGCTTCCCAGAACTTTGTTGTTGTTGAGAGGCTGCATGCTGGACTAAATGAATCCTTCGCCTGGCCAAGCACATGAAGTTCTTACCTAAGTCAATTGCCCACAACCTTATTAGTACTCCATAGAAACATCAGAGCTGCAGCAGTAAATGGAATGCTGTCAAACACACAAGACCTCTCAAATTAAGAAAGTCTTAGAAGGCACCACTAAGAAGAAATTAAGCCTTTATCAGTAAAGATTGGCTGGACGTCCTGAAAGACTTTTAATACACTTCTGAATAGCCACCTCAGGTTCATAGAAAGTCATCTCTCAATGCAATTTACCATGCCTTTGGGGACATACAGGCAGCAATAGACACACTTACATGGGAGTAAGGTCCATAACATCCTGTAGGACTTCTGGACAAGCATGGATGAGGTTATGCTGTTAGTTGCGTGGTATTTTTGTTTTACTCCCTCTCTCAAATAAGATACTAGGGTCTTGGGTTTTAACCTCTCAACCTAATCTACCTCACAGCACAATCCTATGCATGTCTACTCAGAAGTAAGACCCATTGTGTTCAGTGGGGCTTACTCCCAGGAAAGTGTGCATAGGATTGCAGCCTCAGGGTTGTTGGGAACACATCAAAATAGAAGAGGATACAAAGTGATGAAAGTTAAGTGTCCATATCGATTAGTTACTGTATTTCCTAATTGCAAAGAGATCTCAATACTTGTTTTATAAGTTTACACAATCTGCTACACAGCTTTATCAAAATGCCATAAAAAACAGCGATTAACAGGGCATCCAGAAGTGTTTTCCAGCGATTTAGGACTAGATATAATACTGATATGACTTTTACCTTACAGTAAGGCTTAGTTATTCGCTTGGTTATTCACTACATCATTCAGAATACAAAGTGAGCTCTGTAAGCAATTGAACAGTAACAGCCAGCTTCCTTTCTGAGTATGTGGGTGGCCCTTAAAAGAGCCTTTGGGTTGCTACTGTTGCTTTCTACAACACTGGCGAGAAGAAACTTAAGCTCTCTCTCCACGGATACGGCGGGCCAGCTGGATATCCTTCGGCATAATAGTAACCCTCTTAGCGTGGATAGCGCAGAGATTGGTGTCTTCAAAGAGGCCGACTAAATAAGCTTCGCTAGCTTCCTGCAAGGCCATGACCGCAGAGCTCTGAAAACGCAGGTCAGTCTTGAAATCCTGGGCGATTTCTCTCACCAAGCGCTGGAAAGGCAGCTTGCGAATAAGCAGCTCAGTTGACTTCTGATAGCGGCGGATCTCCCGCAGGGCCACAGTACCAGGGCGATAGCGATGAGGCTTCTTTACTCCCCCGGTGGCAGGAGCGCTTTTTCGCGCAGCCTTCGTAGCCAGCTGCTTACGAGGAGCTTTTCCCCCAGTGGATTTACGGGCGGTCTGCTTAGTACGAGCCATATCTCTTGCAAGCACAAAAACCCCTCTAACACGCAGCAGTAATGAAGAAAGATTCCGGTGGCTGAGAATTTATAGCAAACGACCCCTCTCCTGATTGGCCGAAAATATCAACGTATCGCTTTCTGAGTTTGAATTTCCCGCGGTTGGATGCTGGAGTCAGTCTCTCGCTCCCCCACCCACCCCTTCCGGCTTTAGTTCTCCGGTTTACCCCCAGTCCTACAAACATTTATTCTGACGTCCAGTGGGATCTCAAGAGCCACTGAAAGGTTCCCGTTTCCCAATGTTGAAACAATTGTCTGATATAAATCCTCGCGTATATGTAATACATCATTTTTGCGCGAATACTAAAGAACGAGAACATAATTTTCGGCTGCAATCCTAGGCTCACTTACCTGGGAGTGAGTCCCATTGAATTCAATGGGACTTACTTCTGAGTAGACAGGCATAGGGTTGTGCTGTTAGTTTATTTATCTGGCCCATTTCCTAATTTATCACTCCCATCAAATATATGTTGTACCTACTTTGGGAACTGAACAATTTGCATATTTGTCCTCTTACACTGTTAAAATGTAATATGGCTGTTCAGAAGTCCAATTGAGTTCAATGGGGCTTACTTCCTGGTAACTATAGAAATGCAACCTTAAGATTTTTTAAAATTAAACTAAAAACGCAGTCTTCCCCCATACTAAATAGTATCTGTTTGCAGAACCTGTGGCTGTGGCCTCGCACGAAAATTGCATAGCTGGGACGAATTTGAAATATACACGGAGAGGGAAGCATTTGAGAAAGTGCGACTCGGGTAAAGTTCTTTATAAACAAAATAAAAGGAGTTAAATGTGAGCAGCCTACAAAGAATCACCTCATTCTTAAAAGTAAAAATCTGGTGATCTGGCGCTAAAGAGCAAATCCTTTCCTCCTTGCGCAACACAACCCCCTATGCATGTTTACAAGGAAGTCCCATTGAAATTAGTGGGAGTTGCTGCGTAAGATTGAAGGTTAATTATTAGGTGCCAGTTCCCGCAGAAACCTTTCAAAAGGATACATGTCCGAGGGGGGTGATACTATTCTATGGTTGCCTCAGCAACAGTGGAGGCAGAGTGACTAAATTTACAGGAGCTTGGCAGATACGGCGCCGACGAGAAGGCTGGTCTGTTCCTGCTTACAGGAAGAGAGAGTGGGGAGAAAATCAGTTTGAAAATCCCGCGCTACGCAATGATTAAGAGCACTTTAGTTATGAGAACCAAACAATGTGTATATCGCAACACAGAAAGCGAGCCTTTGTACAGTATAAGACAGATCTCTTCCTCAGGGTGGATGATGAAACATTCTGAAGAGCAAGAAGTTTTGGAGTGAGGCACCGCCTTCGCTTGTGGGGTATGCCCCACCATGCTACAATTAGCATTCCGAAATAGGTGCAAATAGATGTAAACAGTTGATAACATCGCCCCACTCCCTTTAAGGCAAGAGCGTATTCATTAGGTTGCTCGAAAACTTAAAACAGCAGCATCAATACTGTACTTACAATCACGAATAAAAAGATGAAAAATGGCCAGGGCTAAGACCACATGGCTTCGAAAAGGTTAGACCTTCACAGGATTTGAGTGACGAGTGATTTTTTCCCCTATTTTTGAGTACTATCACGTCATTTGAAACATTTTTCATTGGTGGAATGACTTACAGCTCTTTAAATGAAATTGTGGGTGGCTCTTAAAAGAGCCTTTTGGGTTTAAAGATTAGCAAATGATCTTTCTATGTGACCAAGATATTTATTTTCCTTTCGCTTTGTGGCTTTCCGTTTTCTTGGGCAAAAGGACAGCCTGGATGTTTGGCAGGACACCCCCCTGAGCAATGGTGACTTTGCCCAGAAGTTTGTTGAGCTCTTCGTCGTTGCGGATGGCCAACTGCAAGTGCCGGGGGATGATTCTGGTCTTCTTGTTGTCGCGGGCAGCGTTGCCAGCCAGCTCCAGGATTTCAGCAGTCAAGTATTCCAGCACGGCAGCCAGGTAGACGGGAGCGCCAGCCCCCACCCGCTCAGCGTAGTTGCCTTTACGAAGCAGCCGATGGACACGACCCACGGGGAACTGGAGACCGGCTCTAGAGGAACGAGACTTCGCCTTAGCTCTCGCTTTACCTCCCTGCTTTCCACGACCAGACATCTTGTTCAGCGAGACACCACCCTTCCCTACTAGCAAAAAAATCAAACGTAGACTAATCAAAGTGATGAGCACAAGAGTTTTTAAGCCGTCGCATAGCTTGAAAATGACGATTGTTATTGGTTGCTTGTGGCATCAGGCGTTCTGAACCAATCATAAAATAGGCTTCTAAGCCTTACCAACCGGAGGAGAATATGTTTTTCCACCCAATAGGAATAGGGCTCTCACAGTCCTCTAATTTGCATGTGCGCGCGCAATAGACATGATGAGAGAAAACGCTCGAACCAATAGGAAAGTTGGAACTAAAGTGCCTTCAATGGCTAGAGAAGGCAGAATGGATGAATTTGTGGCTGCTTTTGTACTGTTGGTACTTCCATCACGTTGTAAAACAGCGGGTCTTTAAATAGGCAGGTTGCAATTGTGGAAATTATGGCAAATAAACGCTTATTTTGTTATGTACCCTTTCCTGTCCTATAAAACTGCGCTTTCTGAAAATATTCCATGAGCCATCTCTAACTGAAATCTTCCGGGCATTTGCAGGCTTCAAATAAATGTCACCATGCTGGTGTTGGGACGTAGGTGTGTGTAAAATAATAAACCTTGCTTTCATTGTAAGTTAAATTGTACAAATTAGAGAAGTTCTTGAGAAGTTGCAGAAGCATAATCTGCAGAGTTACGTGACCAGAGCAATGTGGTAGAATTCAGTCTGCTCATGGCAGTTGACTGTGTAAGTACCACCCCATAATATTCTGTAAACTGTGGGGTGACTGTCACAAGTGGTAAACTTAATCCACCCTATTGTTATCTCAGTTTTAGAAAGGAGCCACATCTCAGTGGCACAGTATGTATTTGTGCATGTGGAAGACCCCAGGTTCAGTTTCTGGCATTTATTAGCAGAAAGAACAGAAATGAGAAAGAAAGGCCCCTGCCCAAAATCATGGAGAGCCACTACCAGTTAGCCACATGACCACGGAGGTGTCTTCGGACAACGCTGGCTCTTCGGCTTTGAAATGGGGATGAGCACCACACCCTAGAGTCGGACACGACTGGACTTAATTGTCAGGGGTCACCTTTACCTTATCAATAGTTCAATTCATTATAAAGCCATTTGACAGACAGACAGACCATACCCTTGCAAGTGGTGGTGAGTGTATGTTCTGCCTCCATGCCCCTATAGTGAAATGGGTGTCCCATACAAAGGCCATACATACAAAGTGGGAGAGGATTGGTCACCTGAATCAGGTTTTCATATATGGAGCACCCACCTAACAATCTTTTATGTCTATGGTTTGATGAACTGATTTTATCTGTGAATAACTGTGAATTATGTGCTAATAAACTGTTAATTGGGTTGTTTAGCGAGGATCTAGCTTTTTTCAGGTCTTGGTTCACTTTCTAGTTGAATCTCAGATTCTATGATCGCTCGCTCCCCTCTTCCTTTCTGCACAGAGAAATTATGTTTCAGCAGATGCAGGAGAGAGAGAATCCAAGGAATGAGGGGTTACTTACATAATTTTTATGTTCAAAATATGAATTTTGAAAAGTGCTTCTTTTGAGCATATGAATCTGCTGCATGCAGAGTCAGACCCTTGGTCCATTTAGCACAATTGCTTTGCTCTACTGAACCTTGAGCATGTCCCCAGTCTTACTATCTCAGGACCCTTTGTTGGGTTTCCCAGACCTTGGATCTAGGAACTCCTTGATGCACAGCATGTGCTCTGTCCCTGAGTAATAGCTGCTGCATCAAATTCATTCTGAAAGTTGCTTATTTTTAATGTTTCCAAAGGTGACTGCATTGTTTCCTCATGAGATGAAATCAGGCTGCAATCCTCTACACCAGCGTTTCTCAGTGTGTGCAGGGGCGGAGCCAGCAGCAGCGGTGATCCAGGGGATTGCCACCGCTGCCGCCGAAACGTCCCCCGAAATGCCCCCCGCACTTACCGGGGCTTGGGGGAGCTTCAAGGAGGCCTGCATGACCCTCTGCAGGCCTCCCCGATCTTCGGATCGCCGTTTTGCGACGATCTTCGGGCACTTCCGGTTTTCGAAACCGGAAGTGCCCAAAGATCGCCGCAAAACGGCGATCCGAAGATCGGGGAGGCATGCAGAGGGTCACGCAGGCCTCCCCGAAGCTCCCCCAAGCCCCAGTAAGTGCAGGGGGCATTTTGGGCACTTTTGTGGCAATGGCGATCCCCGGATCGCCGCCACCATGCTGTCCCCGCCCCTTAAGGGGGCAGGGGACAGCTTAGGTTCTCAATGGTGGGTCACAACCCACCACTTTGAGAACCACTGCTCTACACACTTACCTGAGAGTAAGCCTTATTGAACAGTGAGACTTACTTCAGAGTAAACATGTACAAGATTGTGCTATAAGATAATCAGAATACTTTTAAATTCAGTTCTCAACGTAAAATTATTTTAATTCTGTTCTTTTAAAAAGACATTGTTTTAAACGGGGGTGGCCAACCTTCCACTATTAGGCCTCTGCGTTCTTAAGAGTTGTGTAAAAGACAGAATTTTGGCAGCTGCAAGTGTTGATGGTGCTGCTAAAGCAGCTGCACCTACTAAAATGCCCTCACCTATACAACCATGCAAGGGCCAGGAGCATTCATGTTGAAAGGTTGGCCACCCGTTTTAAACCTATGCTATTTATATTAAAGGTTGCTTTGAACTTGTGTTTTATTGTTTTAGCATTATGACTGTGTTTGTAACAGTACAAGCCCATCCATGCATGTCTACTCAGAAGTAGGACTTACTCCTAGGTTAGTCTAAGGCTAGAGCTAAGAGCACAATCCTATACAATCCTGTACAGAATCCTATACATGTCTACGCAGAAATAAGCTCTATTGAGTTGAAGGACTCCCCAGTAAATGTGTATAGAATTGGAACCCAAGTCACTTTTAACCAGTTAAAAGCAGATTAAAAGGAGGTTTACAGAGCAACCCTATCTATGTTTACTCAGAAGTAAGCTCCACTGTAGTCAGCGGGGCTTACGACCAGGTAAATGTGCATTGAACTGCAGCTTTAAATTCTCCCAAGTTATATTCAAGCAGGCTCTCATCCAAACACCCTTAAAATCTGACAAACAAAACATTTTGTCATTTCCAGTGTGTATTAAGACTGATGAAAAGCTTATGCCTCTCTAACGCTGTTCTTCAAAGATACCTCCGTAGCATCGTTTTCCCAGTTTGACATCTAACTTCACGAAATACTAGATAAAGAAGAATAAATAAACAGTTTCTATGGTGCTGACTTCACTATAATTTTGGGTGCTGCATAACCTGGTTTTACTAAATAACCTCCACCTTGGGGGGGGGGCTTTAGGCGAAAAACCCTTTCAACGCATGTGCACAGGTACAAGAAAAGGCGCCAACTCGTTCACTCGCAGTTAAATATTAGCTGTTGTTTTGCCATTGGCCGTTTTCAAATATCCCCGCGTCTCATTGGAAAAGGATCGAAAGCATTGCCCTATGGTATGGTAGAAAGACTGTGCCGCGCCCTCTTACTCCCCGCCAGAGTTTTTCTCGGTTTTCTTTCTGGTCGGACTTCAGGCAATATAAGTGTAGCAGACGGCAGCTTTTCTGTATTCATAGAAGCTGTTTGGTAAGAAGTTGAGAACATGTCTGGCCGAGGCAAAGGGGGAAAAGGTCTTGGAAAAGGAGGTGCTAAGCGCCACCGCAAAGTCTTGAGGGATAACATCCAAGGCATTACTAAACCGGCTATTCGTCGTCTCGCTCGTCGTGGTGGTGTGAAGCGTATTTCTGGGCTGATCTACGAAGAGACCCGTGGTGTACTGAAGGTTTTCCTAGAGAATGTTATCCGGGACGCTGTGACCTACACGGAGCATGCTAAGAGGAAGACCGTGACTGCCATGGACGTAGTGTATGCTCTGAAGCGCCAAGGCCGTACTCTGTATGGCTTCGGTGGTTAAATGTTACAAATGCAACACTTGTGACAACTCTCTCAAAGGCCCTTTTAAGGGCCACCCACGTTCTCAACAAAAGAGCTGTTTTTGCCGCAGCTATGTATAGTGGTTATGCATAACATTTTTAGTTTCCATTACTACTGTATACTTTATAGTTACCCTTGATGCTTGATGCTGTCTTGCTCCTTCCCATTTCATCTTACTTGCACTATCTTTGTGGCAAAGCAGCACTTATGTCAAGATGCCAAGCCAGGTGAAGGAAGTTTTAGGTGAGCCAAGGGATTTCCCAATTGTGGGTATAACAGCAAAATGCCAGTTAACATTACAACCTAAAAGTTTTCAATCCAAATATTCAAAAACGCTTTTCAGCCCCTTTTTGGAGAAAATGGGTGGCTCTTAAAAGAGCCTTTTGTTCTACACAGATGTCTTTTAGTACAGAGGAGCTGCTTCTTCATTTGCCTTTCGGCTTGTGGCTCTCCGTTTTCTTGGGCAGAAGCACAGCCTGAATATTGGGCAAAACACCACCCTGAGCAATGGTGACGCCTCCCAGAAGTTTGTTCAACTCCTCGTCGTTACGAACTGCTAACTGGAGATGACGAGGAATGATTCTGGTTTTCTTGTTGTCCCGGGCAGCATTACCAGCCAATTCCAAGATCTCAGCCGTAAGATACTCGAGTACTGCAGCTAAATAAACTGGCGCCCCAGCCCCCACTCGCTCAGCGTAATTCCCTTTACGGAGAAGACGATGAACGCGACCTACAGGGAACTGGAGCCCTGCTCGAGATGAACGAGATTTGGCCTTAGCTCTTGCCTTACCACCTTGCTTGCCACGGCCAGACATGGCGACACTAACTCAGCTCTGCTCAAGCACACAGAGAAATAGAACAGCAATTACGGAAAAAAAGAAGGACCGAGGCCTTTTATCCCCTCCTTGCGTGAAGAAGCGCGATTTCGGATTGGGCCGATTTGACACCAGCATTTCAGAGCCAATAGACGTGCAGGTTATAGAAATCTCCAATCGAAAGCTCAGTTATGGCTAGTATCCAATAGAAATTCGTGGATTACACTACTCTCATTTGCATGTGCGTGCACAGGAGTGATGATATCAAAAACGCTCTCAGCCAATAGGAACGTAAGTCTTTGGATGCCTTCATTTGCATAGGGAGACTATAAATACAGGGGCGAGAGAGGTTAGCCTTCTTTACATTTCTTTTTTACTTTTTTCTGAAGAAGGAAATTGAAAGGCTTCCTTCAGAATGCCTGAGCCAGCTAAGTCTGCGCCTGCTCCTAAGAAGGGTTCTAAGAAAGCGGTGACCAAGACCCAAAAGAAGGGCGATAAGAAGCGCCGTAAGAGCAGGAAAGAGAGTTACTCTATCTACGTTTATAAGGTCTTGAAGCAGGTTCACCCGGATACTGGCATCTCTTCTAAAGCCATGAGTATCATGAACTCCTTTGTGAATGATATCTTTGAGCGAATTGCTGGGGAGGCTTCCCGCTTGGCTCATTACAACAAACGCTCTACCATCACTTCCCGGGAGATCCAGACTGCTGTGCGTCTCCTGCTGCCTGGGGAATTGGCCAAGCATGCTGTGTCAGAGGGCACGAAGGCCGTCACCAAGTACACCAGCTCTAAGTAAGGAGGCTCAGCCAATCAGTAAGGAAACCCAAGACCCAAAGGCTCTTTTAAGAGCCACCACTTTCTCATAAAAAGAGCCCGTCACTTAGTGTCATAAGCTACAATGTTGACTTTTCTCCGTGGCGTCCTTTTTCTTTCCAATAAAGCGATAAGTGTATCTAAATGCATTTTCCTGCGTTGTTTCCTACAAGCGTGCTAGCATGAGTGACAACCTTGCAACACTTTTGCTTCCCGTGCCCCTTGTACCAGATTTTTTGTATGTCGTTTTTGCACCTGGTCGAGGGGGTTGGGGAATAACGTTCAATAAACACTGCGATTGGAAAAGTAGTTTATTACCACATGAGAAAATGGATTCAGTTCACACACATAGAGTCTGAGTTACTCCTTTTTTTTCCTTTTAAAATAGTTTATTTCCAAATAGATCTCGGACAAAAGCTCCCCCTCATGCTCAAAGCATTATTTAGTCTGCACAGCGTTATGTTCTGTAGCTATGATGTAGTAGTCAGATTATCACCCATTCATTTCAAAAAGCGAGAATTTAAGCACATGATTAACTTCCCCGATGAGCGGGCCAAGAGCCTTAAATGTTTCATTCGGCATCAACACTAATCTTGAAGAAACCGATCCGGCCGTCGCAAAACTCTCATTCACTGTTTTGGTGCTCTTGATTCACACAGGTCCGCGTCAGTTTAGTATCAATGTAGGAGACTTTAGTCCACTTCAGTGCTAAGACAATAGATAAGTTGCAGAAAGGAGATGAGCGAGAGCTCCAAGAGATTCTCTGGTCGCTTCACAGAGAACCGGAGATCCTTGCAATGCAGGGGAAAATCCTGCTGTTTAGCGTTCAGTTGAGTCCACACGTAACCACCTCCGTGTTAGGAAGACGGAAAAAGATCCCAATAAAACAGGAACTGTACTCTCCATCCTCTGGTGCCTGTGTTTCGTATCGGCTCCTTCAATGCCATTTCCGCCACTGCCAGCTAGCGAGCACATGGAGTAATATACCAAGGATGGAAATGTGGTCTGCAGTAGCTGCCTTGTTATAGGGTCGCGGTTGCTTTCTAGCACAACATTAGTTCCCCGCTGCTTGCTGCATTTCTCCCTCCCCCAGCTCTTTTGCTTTACACTATATTTTGCCAAGTGTGATGATGGTGATAGATAGCTTTCTCTCTGGCCAAGCCTTTCTCTGCTGCCTCCTATTCTCGTGTGCAACTGATGCTGGAACAGTAAAGCTTGGGCTTCATCTCACCTTCATGGAAGTCATGGGCCCCTATGCGTGCTCTTTTGGCTTGCTTTCCCCCATCCAAATTACTTTAAGCTCCCTGGGGCACAGCTCTGTCTTTCTTGCTTGTATTTATTCTTTGTGAAGCATCACATTCCTATGGTATATTTTGTAAAATATGAGTCCTGTTGTTTTTCTGGGAGAAGTGCTGGTTTTGTTTTGTTTTGCTTTACTTTCGTTAAAGATAGTATGATTTAAAAATGGACCTTTCTCCATGTCTCTTTGTTTTCTTCTGGTTGTCTTTAGAGAAGTTCTCTATATGATGCAGAAATTTTGGTATAACTAATTGTGTCAACTCCCCCATTAGCCCCTGGGTTTATCTGTTGTATGAATGCCTCCACCACTCCCTCCTCTCTAGAAACATCACATACTCCAGGCTGGCTCCTGTGTCTAGGAAACTCCCTTGGACTAATTCAATTAAGTCCCACAGGAACTGCTGTGACCATCATGAGTCCACAGATTATATTGTAAAGCTATCTTCTCATTGTCCCTAAGAAATGTAAATCTGTAATCACATGGAAACCTGTATTCCCCCCCCCCAGCCTGCACATATCTTGTAGGCATGTGTTGTTCTGCTTTGCAAATGTAGACAAAGTGTGTTCTCTTGTAGCAAAGGGTCAGCACTCAGCTCCTCAGGTGCTGTCCATTTCGCTGCATAAGAATAAACCTGATAACTTTTTCCTTGCTCTCCAGTCTACATGGTCCATCCGTATTAATCCTTAAGTAATAAATTTGGCTCTGTCTATTAAAAAGAATGATGTTTAGGAAGAGTGCAAGTACCAGAGAACAGCACAACTTCTTGATTTGAGGGCCAATGAAGTCCTTGGCCCTCATTATTAACCATGCTCATTAAGGGCTCATTATTCACCATGCTTTGAAAAGTCCCTGTCTTTGTTAAACAACTCTGCCTTGTACAGGAGACAAAGTATCAACTGTATCAATATCTTCAGGTTCTGCTGCCAGCCAGCCTAATGCTGCTGTTTTCTTTCTGCAACCCACCCCCTCCAGCCTCCACCTACCATGATTAGAGATGGCCCAAGACATGCCCAGAACATCTCGGCAAAAGGTACTCCTCCTGCCCCCCCCTTAGTGATTAAAATATTTTGACACATTTCATTTTGGCACCTTTTAACCCCGTCTGGAAACAAAGCTGAAAACAGCTTTGATCACCCCTTGCAGGTGATCAATTGTGGGAACTCGACAGAGGAAGTACATACTTGTTGATTTGCCTGGACCTCTCAGTGCTTTTTGATACCGCATTGACCGTGGCAACCTTTTGAGTTTTCCAGTCACAGTGGTATTCGGGGGTGTGATTTTACATTGGTTCTGGCTCTTCCGGGAGGGTCAATCCCAATTCCTGCATGACACTTTGGCCCTTGTCCTGTGGTGTTCCACAGGGTCTGATTTTGTTCCTAATGCTGTTTAACATCTACATAAAACTGTGGGGGGGGGGGTGAGGGGAGGTCATCAAGGCAGTCAGCTGTCACCAGTATGCACACAGTGCTCTTCTTACCATCTCAGGTGTGGGAGGCTGTGGCAGTTTCGAACCATTGCCTGTGGTCAGCGATGAGCTAGATGTGGGTGAATACGCTGAAATTAATGGGACAGAAGTGGTTCTTCTCCTGGTCAGGTGTGTCTGCCTTTGCTGGATGGGGTTGCACTCCTCTTGATGGGAGAGCACAACTTAAATTCACAATTTAGGAACGCTCCTGCCCTGAATCCAGACTTGCTCCTGGATGCCGACGTGTTCATCATGGGGTGGCCAGGACTGCTTTTGCCCAGCTTTTGGCTGATGCACCAGCTGAGCTGTGCCCATTTTTGGATCAGTCCAGACCTGGTCAAAATTACACAAGCCCTGGTTACTCCAAGGTTGGATTACTGTGGCTTTAGGGGGGCTGCCCTTGATGCTTGCAGGGGTGGCTCCGCAGATGGGGCCTGGTGGGGCATACCCTTATGATGAGGCCAACCACTGCCAGGTAAGTGATGCTTACTGGGTGATTTGAGGGGAGCGGCAGTGGCCTGTCATCTTCTCCCTGTGTGCCATTTTGACAATTCCCCGATGTCCTGTTTCTGGGCACAGCATCAAGGAATCTGGGCATTTAAAAATGGCACTGGGGAGGAAAGAGGGCAGCCCACTGCTGCAGCCACTCTCCATCCTCCCCCACCATGACTACAACAAGCTGCTGCTGTAGCTGTGGGTGGCAGCATGAAGGAGGATCTGCTGCCCAGTTCCTGGGCACTATGGGAAAGGAGGATCTGGTCTGTGCCTGTGCTGGCCAAGTGTAACTTGGGGGGACCCTTGCAGGGGCCTTGCCCCAGGCCTTCCCAAATGCTGGAGCCACCACTGTGTGCATTCAAATAGTGCCTTGCCTTTTTTTTTTCTTTTTTTTTTTTGCAGAGTTAAAGGAAAATGTAGCTCATTGACGACTGTGTGCCCCCATTCCAGCATTTGGAGGGTTGACCACCATCCTGATTTTTTTTTTTTTTTTTTGGAAGTGAATAGGAGTATGATTGACCCCTGTGACAATGCAATTAATTCTCCTCTTTTACAGGAACAGAATATCTGGCTACTATTAGCATTGTGTTCGTGGAACTGGCACAAGAAATCGCAAGTGTATCTCAGTCCTGTGAATGATGCCTGGAATTTTGCCAGCATTCTCTTCTTTCAGGGCACTGGCAGGCAGAAACCTCACTTTGCCTCCTGGCCAGTTTGGATTGCCAACTTTTCTTTCTTGGCAGGACTTCTATGCCTTCAACAGATGTGCGTGACAAATGAAACAAAGTTAGTAGCCAAAGTTTTTCTGCATCATCTATCTACTGCAAGGAGAGTAGTCTCCTGAATTTCCACTTGTCATGGAGCTTTTAAATGCACAGGAGCCCTGCCAGGAAAGACCATACAGTACAAGCAAACTGGGGAAACAGTTTCAGTTTTGCAGCAGAAGGTGAATTCTCTGTGAGGGGTTGAGCCTGTATGAGCTTCTCAGGGGCCTGAACAATTATAGGGTTGCCAACTTTTCAGGATTGTTTTGGAGTCTTCAGAAATCAGCATTCATCCCCAAGGGATTACAGAGAGTGTAGTGGTTTGGGAGTCGGACTTAGACCTGGAAGATCCAGGTTCAAATCCCCACTCAGCCATGAAGCTTCCTGGGTGACTTTGTGCCAGTCACTATCTCTCAGCCCCACCTACCTCACAGGGTTGTTGTGAGGACAAAAGGAGGGGAGGAAATATGTACACCACTCTGAGCTCCTTGGAGGAAGGGCGGTATAAAAATGTGAAATAAATAAATAAATCCTGGAGATTATAACAGGGCCTCATTATTTTAATGACATTGTCACATTGGGAAAAAATATTTCCAGGAATAGCTTTGGTCAGAGATGGTGACCGTATGAACCGATCTAGGCCCAGATGGACTACAAACTATTGACAGTCCACAGGAAAACTGGGATTTGTCTGCAGAAGGTCCCAGTTTCAATCTTTGGTATCTAGCAGGGACGTGCAGTCACTAGAGGCTGCGGAGGCAGAGCCTCACCTGCGGAGAACAAAAGGCAGGGAAAGCAATACGGACGATTCTTCGTGGCACCCTGAAGAATCGTCTGTATTGCTTTCCCTGCCTTTTGTTCTCCTACTGCTTTCCCTCTCTTTTGTTCTCTGCAGGTGAGGCTCTGCCTCCTCACCATCTAGTGACTGCATGTCCCTGTTATCTAGAGACAGGGCTGGGAAAGATCCCTGCCTGGAAAATGGGAGAACCACTGCCAGTCAGCATAGATAATACTGAGCTGGATGGTCCAACTCAGGATAAGGTCAGCACCTTATGATCCTTGTACAGCCTGATGAAGGAAAAGTATTCAGTTACAGCTGCATGCAGGGAAGGGTGTTTTTGTTTGTTTGTTTGTTTGTTTGTTTGTTTGTTTGTTTGTTTGTTTGTTTGTTTGTTTGTTTGTTTGTTTAAGAAAGCATGTTGAAAATGTAGCTGTGCATATTATACCAGGTTCAAGAAGGAAAAAGCATATAACACTGGTAAGACAACAGTCCAAAGACCTCTGGCTACTAGGGCAATATAGTAACTGATGATGTCAGTGTTCATTTGTCTGGCTCATCATATGGGCTGATCTGTCAATGGAGTGCCATTTGCCCCCAAATTTCTTCCATCACTCCAAGCGATGAATGAATTTCTGCATATTTCTGCATACTGTATATGCGGCCTGTCTTTTGGAGTCCAGGCATGAAAAGCAGGACACTTTGTAGTCACATGCGTACAAGATGCCCATCTGTCATTGACAAGGTTTGCTGAAATTCATGTTTGAAAGAGACATGCACATCCCCTAAAAAAATGGTTGTGAACAAATCGTTTGTGCGTCATTTCTTCTTCGATGAGCCCACAAACTGTCTCCAAGGTTAGAAACAGGTGCGTGAACCACGCTTAAGGTGCAAGACCCAAATAGCTGAATGGTCTTGGCCTGCTGAAGAGTAAATCGGAAATGTGATGTGTGACAAGCATGATGCACACACAGTGAGTCAATCATTTTTTTTTGATTGATTGATTGTTCCCAATAGCTAAAAAAGAATGTTGGACTACTGATGATGTCCTTTATCTCATTATAAGTGATTGTTTTCATATGTATTCATCAGTTCAATCAGACAGACATTGCATGGCACTATGGAGACCGTTTTGTGACTCTGCTGTAAAGTGTTTCACTCTCCAATTGGGATGGGGGACAGACAACTGAGAAACTCTTTTGAGAAGAGTGGCCCAAGGGAAGGAAGTACAAGATCTGCTAGAGTATTAGTACTAAATGTAATAACAAAAAATTAATTTGTTTTGTGTGTGCGTCACACGTGCTCGCCCCCCTTGAACTTTGGATAAGCAGCTAACAAATGCTTATAAATAAATTCTGCTCTAAGAATTACTCTGCTCAGTTCAGCTATCTGGCCACCAGAGGGCAGTGTTTGAAACCATTCAAAACTTATTTCAGGGAGATCAGCTCTTGTCCTGTGGGGCAAACCAAGGCTCAGCGAACTGATGGTCCAAGTTACACAAACAAATTAACGAGTTCAGGAAATGCTCCATCTAATCCTTCCAAAGATACCATCAGCTTATAGATGGCCAGAGAAAAGGCTGTGCATTCACTTAAAAGTTGTGACCAAAGAATTGTGCAACCTGCATTAATCGTGCGTATTTACATAACATAATTCGTTCTGTTTTTAGCAGTCTTGGGAAGAAACAAAGAGCTATGCAAGGCACAGAAGCCCCATCTCCTCCCCACCACTGTGTACTCTGCTCCTCAGGCTTCTGAAATTTCAACAGCCATTCCTTGTGCATTTTGAGGCCTATTATTCCAGTCATAAGGTCTAGAAACTTGATTGTTTTATGAAGTTCCCCATCATTTAAAATGGGGAGCGGGAGAACAGTACCAGACCTACAGTAGTTGGTCCAGGCGCCACAGGTGGTTTGCTTTAAGGCTGATTCACACTAGCCCTTCCGTGCACGTTTGCTCTACTCTAGCGTCTGTACGTGCGTCTAGCAGTTCTCTGAACGTTTGCCCGCCTTCTTGAAGAAAGCGCAGCTGTGATTGGGTGAAGAGAAATGCGCTTCTCTGATTGGTGAGCTGCCTAGCACCGGGAGCATAAACGCTAGCTTAAACGCAAGCGCAGCAAAAAGATAAACCGAAACCATCTCTCCTGGCTGCGTCGTAAGCTCATGCTGCGTCTGACGCAAGCATGAAAAACGCACGAAAAGACCAAACGCTAAGCCAAAACGCGCACGGAAAGGGCTAGTGTGAATCAGCCTTTAGGCCTGCTTCAGTTCCTTCCTCTTCTTTCTCTGTTATTAGATTGTGAGCCCTTAGGGGCAGGAATCCATCTTCACATTCTTCGTAAGGCACTGTGCACACAGATGGTACTGCATGCACATACACACCCCATGGAATCCTAGAACTAGCTTTTCTACTTTCTTCATTTCCTGTTCTTCCCTGACCCTGATCCTTCTCTTAACTGACTTCATACAGTTGATAAAAGGATCTTAGTACCAGGGGCCTTAGGATAAATGTCACCCAGGCCAGAACCTGGAAGGAGGAGCAGCATTCCAAAGAAACCCACATTTGAAAATGGGAAGGGGGAACTGCAGCCAATCTTCTTTCAATAATTATATGTGGAGCTGCCTCTTTCCCAGGCTGCAGTGGGACGTTTTAGAGGCCAATCTAAGGTTGATTTCCTTATGAGGAAACCACTCAAGTCTCATGGTGTGCGTGTGCGTGTGCGTGTGCGTGTGCGTGTGCGTGTGCGTGCGCGCACGTGTGAAACAAATTGGCGAAACAATTCAGAGGCGAGCCAGATGAAAGAAAGAGGTTGCATGCAGCATGGCACTTGGAGACCATTTGTCAATTTTCTGACTTGGTGCTTCATTTATGAGTTCTGAAAAGAATAAGTCTGCAAAATTCTTCCACCTCAGGTCAAATTTCCTCTCTGTTTGTGAAAAAGTGGAACATGCATAAGAACTGGGTGTGTATCCTGAAATTGTGTGCAAGAAGAAAAAGGTACAGCAACTCAGCCTCTGGAGAAGATGAGCTTTTTAAAGTTACTAGTACAGTAATTCTTGCAAAGATATATAGCCCAATCCTGTGTAACTCTTGGATTGGTGTAACAGTAGATCCACCGGTGTAAGTGCACTTATGCCAGTGTAATTTGCCGTACGCTGATGGACACAGGATGGACACCGGCGTAACCCCCTCGGACACCGCACATGCGCAGTTCGGACACAGGACAGACGTCAGCGCAATTCTGCCTGTGCAGGGGGCATTCTGGGGGAGTCAGAATGCCCCCAGAATTCCCCCTTTGCAGGCAAAGTTGCAGCGGCGTCTGTCCTGTGTCCGAACTGCGCATGTGCGGTGTCCGAGGGGGTTACGCCGGTGTACGCTATGGTGGGGGCGGTACTGTAAGTTCCGCACAGTTCTACTCTGCGTTATGAAGTGGCCCCGCCCCCTCGTTGAGGGAGCCATTCAGAGCGTTGAAGGCAACGCGCAGGAGACACATGAAGGCAACGCACAGGAGCCTCACACAGGAGACAACAAAGGAGTGTTGCCTTCACCGCTCTCTGAATGGCTCTGACAGCGAGGGGGCAGGGCAGGGCCACTTCATAAAGCAGAGTAGAACTGTGCGGAACTTACAGTACCGCCAGAGACGTCACTAGGGCGCGTGCTGCCCCAGGGCCGGGCGCGCGCGTCACCCTAGTGACCCCTCCCCCCGGGACACCCCCCCTTTACTAATCTTGCCGCGCCGTGATTTGGGGGGGGTCACCCGATGGGCCGCCGCTCCCGGCGCCCCCTCAATCATTGCAGCCGGCTCAGGGACGTCTTCCCCGGCCGGCTGTCCTGGGCCTTCTGAGGAAGGCCCGCTGCGCGAACGTTATTTATAACGTGTTTAGCGCATGCGCAGACCGTTCTTGAGGGAAAAGGGCAGCCCTCGGGGTCCTCGGCCCTGCGGGCCACGCTACAGTGACGCCTCTGAGTACCGCCCCCACCGTAGCAACTCCTCTGAAGCTCCTGCAGTTTGCAAGCTTGTATAAATATAGGTAGGGAGAGAAATGTTTGAGCATTTTTTTTCTGGTGTTTTTTTTTTCTCCTCCAAGTCTGTCAATGACAGGTAGTGGGGGCAGTTGAAGGCTGGGTCACATAACTAAGTTTCACAGGTGGCACTACTACATGCTTCCAGAACATTTTCTGGGCCTCCACCATCCATATTCCTTGAAGGTTGATTCTCCGCTGTATACATTGACTAGTGCAAAAGGAGGACAATTCCACCTTGTATGCTACAAGCTCCTGCTGAAGCTTGGTTATTTCTCCTGGAGTCTTGTGGGGTTCTCCTAAATTGAGCAAAACAAAGGACACCCATGATGATGGAGAGCCTGGTACATTCCAGGCAGCCATTTTGTCAGCCGCACTTCACACAAGCCTTGAGTAATCTGGGCCGCCTTTAGCCACAAATAGCTCTTCCCCATTGAACTGGAGAGGTAAACACGACAAGGGCTCAGTTGATAAGGCTGAGAAAAAAAATAATGGAATGAAGACAAAAACAGAGATGATAATAATGCAGAGGGGCTCAGTAAATTGACCTCAAAAACACAGCTCCGGGCTATCTGTCTGCGTCCATGGCTGTCAGGCCCACAGTCTCCCCCATCTTGCACGTCCATATGCAGACTTTGGAGGGATCTTGAAGGGTCCTGGTTCCTTATCTTCAGGAGCAAAGCCTTCCCCACCCTCTGTGATTAGAGAGACATTCAACTGTCTTCCAACTGCTGTGATAATAAAGAACGTTGCCATGAAGCTGAGGCTCTCTTGGAGCAAGAAGCTCCAGGAGGGCTGTGGAGAGCAGAACATGTAGCTGGACGTTAATAAGGCCCTCCCTTGCATTTTGACAGGTACATACAGCGATCTGGATCAACAAGGCAAAATAAGTGTTTCATCTGAAGGTCAGAACGCACGCATAAGCCTGTTCATCTCTTGATGGCTGTGACATAGGTAAAGGTGACCCCTGACAATTAAGTCCAGTCGTGTCTGACTCTAGGGTGTGGTGCTCATCCCCATTTCAAAGCCGAAGAGCCAGCGTTGTCCAAAGACGCCTCCGTGGTCATGTGGCCGGCATGACTCTCCTTGCCGCAGTGCGTAGCATGCGGTTTGTCAATTAATCAAATATAAGGAGTACACACCCCTTTCACACCAGAAAGGTGGGGGCATTGGCACTCTTTATTATTTCCCCCCCCTCCCCTTATGTCCTCTCAGCAACTATCTGTGAGATAGGTTATGATGAGAGAAAATCACCCAGTGAGCTTCATAGCTGAGCAGGGGGACTTGAGGCTGGGCTCCTCCACTCCTAGTCCAATGCTTTAGCCACTGCATGACACCATACTCGTTCTCACATCTCCTTTCATATGTTCAAGATATACATGCAGGGGTTCATCTGTGAACAGCCACAGAAACAATCGGACGGTAAATGGAGAGCTATTCTTGGTAGGCTTACCAGATCTCCAACCGGGACAGAGTGCTAGACCTTTAGGAGAAGGAATGTGGGCAGGTGTGGCTTGTTAAGTCCTAGAGCACAATCCTAGGCATGTCTACTCAGAAGAAAGCCCCATTGTGTCCAGTGGGGCTTGCTTCTGAATAAACATGCCTAGGATTGTGCTCTACGGTTTAACAAGCTACACCTGCCCACATTCCTTCTCCTAAAGGTTTAGCACTCTGTCCCGGTTGGAGATCTGGTAAGCCTAATTCTTGGACAACCACCGTCCCAAATCCCATCTCACCACATGCACTTTCTCTTCTACTACACTGACAATACTCCTGCCAAGCTGAGACTTCTTTGGGTCACGTTACGCACACTACTTTTGCCTTGGGGAACTGACAGCCTTTGGACAAGATTTCCATCTCATTCTACCCCTCAGTGTAACATGTGCAAGCTTTTTCTCTGTGCCACAGCATCAGCCGACGAGCATAATCACCCCTGCTAGCACCCACCACTATTGTGGCACAAAGCCAGAAAGACTCAGAATGTGGCAAAGGTGCATCATGTGCTATGAGCATGTGCATGTCATTGTCAATTCCATAGCTAGGAATGTCATAGTGAGGGGCCCTAAGCGTACGTAGGGTGCGGTGAAAATCAATGCAGAACAGCCAGAACCAAAATGTAGGTTGCCTAACATATTTGATGTTATTGTCTTAAATGTATGTTAATACTTCGAATTTAATGCTATAACACTGTAAATGAAGTTCCCTACTGCTTGTCAGTTATCTCAGTGCCTTTGCCCTTATTGGCCAGAACATTGGAGGGCGGGGGCACACCTGCTTCTTAGTGAGCAACACTGTTGAACTCCCTCCCATTAGATGTCTGCTTGGTCCCCACACTGCTCTCCCTCCAGGCATTTAGCAACGGCTCTTCTGCAAGGCATTTAGGCTGCAAATCTATACACTTCCCTGGAAGCAAGTCCCATTGAATTTAATGGGGCTTATTTCTGAGTAGACAGGCAGCATAGGATTGTTCTGTTGGTTTGGAGTGAAAGTGGCTGCTGCATCTTTTTTTTTTTTTCCTGTTCTGCACTATAGTGGTTTTAATTTGCTGCAATGCTGTTTTGACTTTGTTGTTCATTTTCCTAAGTTATTTGAGACTAAAAGCCGCTTGGGATCAAAATTGTGTGGGAAAAGAAGGGAACAAAATGCTTCAAAATAAAATCCAAGTTAGATGCAGAAGGTCCCAGGTTCAGGCCAGAGCACCCCCACTTTCAAGGAGTTTAGGTAGCAGGACTGAGAATAGTCTCTGTCTGAGACCGGTTGAATTCCTAGTCAGATTGGACATTTCTGGCCAGGGTTGGCTTTAAGCCAATGGGACCAAGTGCTCCCAATTGGGCCCTGTGCCTAAGGGTCCCCTGCGCTAGGGTAATCTACTCTAGTTTTGTCAAATACACACAGCAATACATTGCAGTATATACACATAACACCACATTGCAGGTTTATATATTGTAGGCCTATAATATGGCTGTGAACTTGGGGCCTCGCAAAAAATGTTCCCAGTGGCCCTGCAGCTTCTAAGGCCATTTCTGTTTCTGGTTTAGATGGACTTATGGCCTGGTTCAGACTCCTCATGCATGGACTGGAATGTCTTCTGTTTCACCCTGGTGCAACCATGTCCTCCTATATTTCTTCTCTGGCTATGGTGGAACACATGTCCTTTCCCTGGCACTCATCTTCATTTGGGACCTTTTTCCCATTCCTCTGGCTTGAAGGCATCTCCACTTCATTCCTGGTGCCCCCCCCCCCTCCATCCTTTTCATGTCTCTGAGCTTTAGTCTTCATTTGCAGCTTCGGCAGCCTGTTTTTCCTCTTCGGTTCTGGAATGAGGGAGTGACGCTGCAGATTATGGAGCTGAGTTGGGACGAGCTCAGAGACCAGGCCGTGGGAAAGTGCACAGGGATTTGCAATGTTTGTGATGTACTAATCCAGCTCAGAGCATAACTAGAAACCAGATCCTGGCTCCAGGCCTTGTGGGCAATTGGGTATCAGCCCAGCAATGCAAAGAGAGCTTTGCAGACCACAGACAGCTGTCAGCCATGCACACACTCACTTAGTTACAGGACATCAGCTGAGGCACGAAGACACACACACACTTCCAATGGCACATGTTCAGTCTCTGGTATTGGTCCCACCACTGGGCCCACCAAGACCTCTTCAAGAAACTGGCTATCAGGGTTGACAATACTGGGCTGAATCAGGAATCTATGAGCCCTTCAGATTAACCTTTAAACAGCTTGGGATCTGAACAACAAAAGGATTGCCTCCTCCTACATGAACCTGCCCAGTTATTAAGATCATCTTCCAACACACCCTTCTCCAAACCCTCCTCCTATCAGAAGTAAAACAGGTGGTGACCAGAGATTGGGCCTTCTTAGTTGTGGTGCCCACTTCTGGGATTCTCTCCCCTGGGTGGTTAAAAACTGGCATCATCTTTGTTTTCTTTTTGATGCCAGATGAAAACATTATTTTTTTTTAATTTGCCCAGGCCTTTTAAGATCTGTTTATTTCAATTGAACTTTTATGCTGGACATTTCATCTGCCTGCTGCTTGCTTTTTCTGTTTTGTTTTGTTTTAAATTCTTTTACATGCACTGCTCTGGGAACTCTGAGTTGCAGCTAGCATATTAAATCGCAATAGCGTTACTTAAATAAATAAAATGTGCCGTCTTGGTTAATAACAAAAAAAGAAGAAGAAAGGTTTGCAAAACTAGGGATTGAGGGAAGGAGTGTTCTGACAAATAGGCACTGGCCAATCGATGCTATACACAGGTAGCTTCTGCTACAAACTTGCATAAGGTTTCTCCCCACCACCAGAGCTCAACTTTAGAGAGGAAAAGTACATTTTAGATTAAATGCAGTGGGGGAGCTTCCAAACTACACTCACTTCCTTCAAAACATTAGCTTGATCTTCACCCTGTTGTCTGCGGCCTTGCTAGCTGAATTGGAGCTCAGATCCTGAAAGATCCTTTCAGATCTCAGAAAGACGTATTATTTTCCCATTAGTTAAAAACAACAACCTTAATTTCTATCAATTTTAGATATCCTAAACTTGTTATTTTTATATGTTTATTGAGAAGTTTTGTTATGGCATCTCTATATTATGTGCGGTCCTATTGTTTCATTGGAATCTATTGCTTCTTGAAATGTGCAATGCAATTCAATGATCCCTCAGAACAGAACCAAGTCTCATTATGTTCCATAGGACTTATTCCCAAGTAAGAAGGCAAAAGCCTGATCAGTGTATTCGGAATTAAAATATATCAGGAAGTTTGATTCTATTAGTTTAGACTTGATTCAAGATTAGGATTGCCAGCTCTGACTGATGCTGTTCCTGGAAAAAAAATTTTTTTTCCCAACATGATGCAATATCGTTTAGCCAAGGTCGGGCCCACTAACTGAGTGAAGAGGCACTTTTTCAAGTGGTACTCCTCTTGCGTGCTACTTGAAAATTTAGCAGGAGGAGAGTAACTGTCTTTCTTTGCCCCAGCAGAGAGCCTTTTCTAGGGCCTACTTGCAGGTGTTTCTTCTGCATCTGTCTTAGATTGTGAAGGCTTATGGGATATGTAAACCACTTTGTGGACATTTTGGTTGAAAAGCAGTTTATTATTATTATTATTATTATTATTATTATTATTATTATTATTAAATATTTATTTAGCGATCTAAACCACTTTGTAGACTTTTTGTTGAAAAGCAGTATAATAATAATAATAATAATAATAATAATAATAATAATAATAATAATAATAATAATAATAATAATAATAATAGTACAATCTCCAGGATTGCTTTCAATCGTCACCTGAAGATTGATGTTGATTCCTAGAGACTCCAGACCAATCCTGGAGGGCTAGCAACTCTAAATAACGTTTTCCACTATGAAGTAAACCTAAGAAAATTCTGTTATCAATGTTTGCGGCTGTAAATTGTCACTGTGCTTACCTTATACACTTTTAAGATTGAAGAAATCACAGACTGTAGATCTTGCATTTCACAGTCATTTAACCCCGCTGTTAACAAAATACATGGAATTTTTTACCCTACATTCGTATGTGCGTGTGTGTGTGTGTGTGTGTGCACACATACACGCCAACTGAGGATAATGCTTCAGGCATCTGATGAAGTGAACTCTGGTCTACCGAAGCATATACTGCATTTAAGTTCATCTTTAAGGTATCACAGGACTCTCTGAGCTTGTGTGGCATAGTGGTGGATGAGGACCAGAGAGAATCAGGTTCAAATCCATGCTTAGCCACAGAGCTCCCCGAGGGACCTTGGACTGGTCATTATGTCTTAACCTACCTCATATCTGCAAAGATAAAATGGGTGGGGAGAGAATTGTGTGTGCAGT
Organism: Plestiodon gilberti rubricaudatus; assembly: GCA_026170595.1. Taxonomy (NCBI): domain Eukaryota; kingdom Metazoa; phylum Chordata; class Lepidosauria; order Squamata; family Scincidae; genus Plestiodon; species Plestiodon gilberti. Next base: position 121,793,838 of record JANXHW010000002.1, read on the forward strand.
CCTGAGCTCCTTAGAGGTAAGGTGGAAATAAATGTAATGATATTCCATTGCAGAATCCAGGACTGGGCTTTGGCCCTGTAAGAGCTTGCAGAGTCCAGTCTTGTTCAACCCTAGGTCAGTGTATCTTGTAAGCCCAAAAATTTTGGGCCAGTACTTCTCACTTGAACAGCTGAAAAGATTCTGCTCAGGCCTAGAGGCCGGGGGATTCTTCCTTGAGATAATTCTCCCCCAAAACAGCTTCCAATCTGTCTGTAATCTGTCTCTACACTTGATCACAACAAAAGCCTCTGAGCGAGACTTCCTTCCTGCTGCCGGAAAACGTTTTGTTTTGTTTGGCTGGAGCCCTATCCAGAAAGGGAAATGCCCTTTGTGTTGATGGTTCAGCTGTGATTCCTGTCTTGTAGCCCAGGATCTCAATGATCCCTGGTTTAGCTAAATCCAATTTCTTTTCTGGATTCTCTTATATACACAAATGGAATAATCATCATCATCATCGGAATACCACAAAGGAACTATGCAAAGCATGAGTAAGGATTGCTACAATCCTCAGGCATCCTCTTGCCAAACCCAAGAATGGAAAAGCACTTAAGACTCATACATTCTCTGGAAATAGGCCCGCCAAAGAGCTATTACCTTCATGGCCAGCTCATATGTTCCCCTATAATCCCACGCATACATTTGCTGCTACATTTATCGTTGCAAACAACACCACAGCTATTCACTCCTGACCCCTGCCTCTAAAACTCAAGAGTCCGACAAGGGAGAACAGCATGAGCTTCCCAAAATGTAATTAGGAGCTGGGGCTACTTATTATAAGCAACTGCCAGACTTTTACAGACCCAACCAGACCTCTGCCAATCTGCCCTGTTAGTTGGTTGCCAGATTTGGAAGGAAGAGAGAAGGCACTTTAGGCTGAACTGCTCTTCTTGACTTCTCCTGTTTCTTTGGCTGAAACCACAAAAGTCTGGTGACACCTTGAAGGCAACCACATTAATTGTGGGCCAGAGTCCGCTTCATCAGGTGCTTGCAGTGGTCGATATAGGTATGGATTTCTTGAGTACAGACAGAAAGACAAAAGTGTTTGTGTTTTACAAAAGGCCCAAAGATCATGCAGTGCAATGAGGTGGGTCGCCATGTGTCGCAGTACTATGTGGAGCACAAATACATGTGACATGAAGGCAGAAGAATCCAACCTTGTTCATTCATTTAGCATTGACAGAAGACTCCTTTCTCTAATGTTGCTGATGTTTTATACCATTGTTATAACTTATGCTTATCTCTTATATTTAAGCATTACATGATCACAGATGGTACCACACTGAGGGTAACACTTCCTGTATCTAATGAAGTGGGCTCTCTGGCCCAAGAAAGATTTTGCTACAATAAAGGTGGCGCAGTGGGTTAAACCACTGAACCATGAGCTATCGATCAAAAGGTCGGCAGTTCGAATCCATGCAGGAATCGACGGTTCCTGCCAACCTAGCAGTTCGAAAGCAAGAAATTGCAAGTAGATTAATAGGTACCGCGTTAGCAGGGCAGTAACAGCATTCCATGCGCCTCGGTGTTGAGTCATGCCGGCCACATGACCATGGAAACGTCTTCGGACAGCGCTGGCTCTTTGGCTTTGAAACGGAGATGAGCACCGCTCCCTAGAGTCGGACACGACTGGATTTAATTGTCAAGGGATACCTTTACCTTTACCTTAGAGCAGGGGTAGCCAAACTGGTGTTCCTGAGCCACATGTGGCTCTTTGACGTATAATGTGCGGCTCTTGGAAATATGTTGGTTTTGCTCCTTTTTGCTTCACAATTAATATAAAAAGTAAATAAGAAATTTTCAAGAAATTATTTACCAGGTATAAACTTAGAGTCCACTGGATTAAAACGTAAGTTTAATGCTCATGGTGAGTAAATATATTTAAGAATTTAAATGCTTCTTACATATTGCAGCTCTCAAACATCTGAAGTTTATTGTATGTGGCTCTTACATGAACCAAGTTTGACCACCCCTCCTTTAGGATGTCACAAGCAGACTGTTGTTTTGTGCTGCAATTGGGTTGATTGACTAGCTACTGCTGGTAATAAATAGGCATATCAAGGTAAGTTTCATTAACATACACCTAAACAGAGACAATGACTTTCTGTAAGGAGCTAGGAATTTATTTATTTATAAATATACCGTATATATTTGTTCTAAAACAGGCCAGCAAGGGCTACCCCTCCTGAATGTGCTCCCTTTCATGAGCTTCTCTGTGCTATTCAGGAAGGCAGACGAGGAAGGGGAAAAGAAGAGACACATTAAGAAGAGACACATTAAGTTGGTAAGCGATGGAGGCCCTGTTTTTCACAGCTCCCTTGATCTTACTCTCTCCCTTGTATCAAGTGTCACCTGGTGTCACCATCCTCTGCGTCAACATGCGGTCTCTCTAGAGCTGCACCTGATTCTGTGAAGGGCACAGGGTGGGGGGCCTGGTTTGGGTGTTCTTGGGATTCTGGTGTAACCACAGTTTATATAAAGAACCGCTATTTCTCTTTTTCTCACCTTCTTGCTACCTCCCCGCCCCCCCCCAAAAAAAAACACTGAGCAAAATTGATGTGTCTTTACTTAAAATGAATGCAAGAAGACAGCAGCTGACTGAGCTGCTTAAGTCTGCCACATGGGAATTTATAAGCAAAACTATGGCTAATTGGAACATCTTCTGAATAGGCTGCTAACTGTTTTTCTAACAAGGCTCCTCTGCTTTTACCAGTTAATGGGGAAACAGAAATTCTTTACATGAAGAGTTTCTCCTAACATGTGGGTGCAGCGATGGGAGATGTCTGGTGTATTATATTTCTGCCTGACATCCAGTTCTAACCCAAGTCTGCCCTAGGTAAGCAAAAGTACCATAATCAGGCTAGATCAGACCAAAGCCCCTGGAGGACGGAGGAGTTCAGAGCCCCTCATTTCGCTGAAGGAAATAGCTGAAGGAAGTAGTGGTTTGGGAGTCGGACTTAGACCTGGAAGATCCAGGTTCAAATCCCCGCTCAGCCCTGAAGCTTCCTGGGTGACCTTGGGCCAGTCACTATCTCTCAGCCCCACCTACCTCACAGGGTTGTTGTGAGGACAAAAAGGAGGGGAGGAAATATGTACACCACTCTGAGCTCCTTGGAGGAAGGGCGGTATAAAAATGTGAATGAATAAATAAATAAATAAATAAACAAATATTTATTTATCTGTTTCATAATTGCTTGCTTGCTTCTTTTGCTTGTGTGTATGGTAGGTCATGGGGGCGGGGAAGAAGCATCATGGGTTGGTGCTGAATGCACCTACGTTTGCCTATGACTTGGCAATACACTGCCTTCACCTGCACCCATGCTACATTTCCCAAGTACCATTTGAGCCAGTTTACACATTGTGGAAAGGACTGCAAGGGTTTGCTTGGTGATGCCTACTTGATTATGCGTACCTCATCATTGCCTACTTGATCCAAATAGAGTTGAGGAGAGATCACCCACCCAAGTCCCATCACTACTCAAGAGGAGGAAGTTTTGTGAATCCCACTATGATTAAAATAGGTACTTCTTCATGAGTAAGAAAGCAGAAAGTTAAGACATATGTGGCCCAAGATGCCCTGATTACCAGAAAAATCAGAAAGTGGGCCAATTTGATATCTAACGGTCAAAGCACATGACATGAAGTTTGCCTCATTATAGAGGCCATCGCTCCAGCAGCAAACAAAGTAACCCACATATACTAATACTAATATTAATACTAATACTATCTGTATTTATATCCGTAGTCAGATTTCTCCTCAGACTTTATTCAAGGCGGCTTACATAGGCAGGCTTTTCTACCCCCCCCCCCCCACCGTAGTGATTTTTACAATAAATGTTCTATTTGTATAGAACCCATCTTTGTCCACGGTGTGGTCTCTCACTGGCTGCACATGGCTTCAAACGTCCAAGCTTGTCTGACAGTGATTCCTCTCTCCCACAGAGGGTCAACGCAGGTTATCTCAGCTTGTCGGATATGCCGCTGCCGCTGAAAACCGCCCTCGAAATGGCAATTGCGGCACTTACCGGGGCTTGGGGGAGTTTTCATGAAAGTGTAGAAGTGCCTGAAGATCACTGTTTTCAAGTGATCCGAAGATTGGGGAGGACTGCAGAGGGTCGTGCACGCCTCCCCAAAGCTCCCCCAAGCCCCAGTAAGTGCCACAATGGCTGTTTCGGGCACTTTTGTGGCAGTGGCGATCCCCGAATTGCCGCCACCATGCTGTCCCCACCCCTTAAGGGGGCAGGGGAAGTTTTTGTTCTCAATGGTGGGTCATGACCCACCACTTTGAGAACCACTGCTATATGGGATGATAGTACTTCAGGAGTTCCATTTCCCTATTCACACTTCAATGAGCCTCAAGTGCAGGGGGAAGGAATTTCCAATGACAGAGGGGAACATATAGAGAGGAACACACACTTCCTGCACAGGCCTCATTTTGTGTTCATGCAACAGGAGACTCCTGACTCCGATGCTCCTGACCCAAGGAGTTTGGTTCTCCACTTTGCCTTTGACTTGTAGGGAGACCTGCCGTTGCAGTACCAATGAGGAGGGTTGTGACCATGTAAATTGGGTGATAATGTACTTGAGATAGTGATGAACTAGGGTGACTTTGACAGCTGAGACGACTTTGCCTTGGAGAAACTGAGCAGTGTAGAATACTGTTAACTCTTTCAGTATATCTGCCATTCTGATCAATATTCTTGCACTTACTATTGTGTTATTTGAACTGATATTCTGTATTCTTGTACTGATCCATTCACAACAACTAAGGATGCGTGGCGAGCTTTTCAAAGACAGCAGGTAGACAACAGTGCAGGGCAGCTTCTGGATCACCAGCACAATTTCTATGTGCTCTTCTGACTCTGCGCATGATGCAGTGAAGCAATTCAATTAGTAGTAGAACTTCTAGCATCTTAGGTAAAAATTGAATTCCTCAAATTAACTGTGATTTTAAAAAAAAATGTGCTTCATACCCTTATATTTTATGGCACATACACTTACAGTTATGAGTTGTTCTGCAGCACCTGGCAAATGTCCATCATCGATAATCAGAATCAACTTTTTTTTTTCTGAAAATGTTGATGGGCTGTTCAACATTATCAGATGGATTTCCATGAGCCAACCAACCACCATTATTCTTGTTTTACTGTACTTTGTTTTAATGAATGGTTGACTGTGTTTTCTTGCTTTTGGGCCAGTTGCCAGAATAGATCCCCCCCCAGCTTTATGCCTTAGGCAGCTTTTGAACCAAGCTCTAGCGCCCCCCCCCGACCCACCACTAAGGTCTGGGCTCTGCACTCTGGTCCTTGGTAACCGGAATGTTTTTATGTCAAGAACTGACGACCCTAATTCTAGAACTCAACTCACTTGGAGTTGGCAGCATAATTTAAGGCATTCCTAGGCAGATTCTTTTTTTAAAAAAAAAATTATTATTATTTTTTTAAAAAAATCTTCCCCCACTCCCCACCTAGACTTTCTTCAATAGGTTTCTTCTTTCCTAAATGAGATGTTAAATTGACATGCCACCTCCTTCTGCAGCAGCAGCAGCTGCTCAGGTAGTAGGGGTACAAAGGCAGGCAGTAGGTGCATCGTCAAGTGACAGAGGAAATGTGGCTTCTTGCCCTTCGATCTGATAAGCATCCCCCTTGCAGGTGGCAAGGGGGAAAAGTGCAACACAGACCTGAGGTTTTACACTTTCTCCTCCATGAAACTGCTTCCTGCTTCAGTTTGTTCCTTTTAACCCTTAGAACACCAAGCAGGTAAGGATGTTGCTGCTTGCACTTCATGGTTCGCCACTGGAGTTAGGAACACAAGAAGAGCCCTGCTAGGTCACACCAAAGGTCCATCTAGTTCAGCATCTGATTTCCAACAGTGGCCAGCCAGATACCTCCAGGAAGCCCACCAGCCAGGGCATGAAGACAACATTCCCTCCCCTGCTGTTTGTTCCCCAGCAATTAGTATTCAGTGGTATTCTTCCTCTGAATATGGAGGTTCTATCTAGCGATCATGGCTGATCATCTTTGATATAGCTATCCTTCAGGACTGTATCTCATCTTTTAAAAAGTCACCATCACCACAGCCTGTGGAAGAGATTCTCCTAAATCATGTTCTTTGTACTGTTGATCAATTTCATCAGGCTCCCCAGAGTCTTATTCAGAATTTTCTGATGAATGAGAAAAGTTTATTTCTATCCCCTGACTCCCCAACATTCATATGTTTGGAAACCTCCATCACATCCACTCTTGGGCATAGTTTTTTCAAGCTGGGAGATGCACCAGAGATGCTGTGAAACAGAATTAGAAAAGGGGCTTTATATATACATACAAAGAGCTGGTGTAGAATATCAGGAGCTGCAAACTAGAACTGCCTGAATTTGGCCATGAATTCTTACTCGGTGACCTTAGGCAAGGCAAGCTACTCCCGCTCAGCCTCAGCTGCAATATGGAGATAATAGTGATGCTTACCTTACAAGGTTGTTGTAAGAACAACTTAAAGAAGAATACGTGTGAATTGCTTTGCACGCTTAAGAGAACACCATATAAATGTTAAGTATTATTCAAAGGTTACTTTTCAAGCTTCCCAAAGGGGCTCGAGTGAAACCAAGGCTGCAAATTCCAGCTTCCTTCATCCCTCCATGGGTGAGTAAACTACATAGCGTTGCCACATTTTTCCTGCTTCTGCCCCAGTGCCTTGAACAGAAGCCTGTCATATACAGGAATTTAGCAGGGGGATCCCAGACAAGCCCAGCGTAGAACCCTAGACTGGCCCACTCAGCAGAGTCACTGCCCCGCCAACTGCCTTCTTCTTGACTGCCTCTCGGCTTCTGCAGTGCAGCCCGTCCTAAAGAGGCAAGGTGCAGATTCCCCACCACATACACAGTCAGTTGCTGGACAGCCAAGAGAGGAAAGTAAAGTGTAGCGGAATTTTTAAGCACATGAGAATTAATAGGACCAGGAAGACTGGTGAACAAGGAAAAAGTATGGGTTTATTTGGTTCCGCAGCGCAATGGACAGAACCCCAAGAGGGGCACTGACCCTCTGCTCCATGTGAGCACAGTTTTTATACATTTCCATGCAGAACATCACATGGTTGCTGAGAATGTGCATAGTCACAGAGTCAAAAAGGAAAAACAAGAGACTTTGGATTTACATTTTACAGAAGACAATAGGAACAATAGTGGGCTGAGCTAGTCAGAGGACTCTTGATGGTCCGATCCTTGAATCCAGGGGGACTTGATTGAGTTAGCTCTGGGAGTCTCCCTGCACCCAGAGTCAGCCTAATGTGTATGCTCTCCTTGAAAGGAGGAAAGATTAAGTTGCCAAATGTGAGGTTTTTCCTGTGACCTGGGGAGGCAGATATGAACAGAAACCAGGAAAATATTTTTCTGCATCAAAAGACACTCTGAAGATTCTCAGGGGCACTTCGACCTTAGTCCTATCCTGAAAATAAAGGCTGAAACACACTGAGCGCGTCGCATACAGTGCGACAAAAGCTGGGAATTGGCCAAGGAGGCGTCAACGCGAACATTCCTCCCGGCGGCTCCTGGCGGCCCTCGGCGTTCCGGCCAGAGGCAAGTCCCACTAGTTCAGCAAGACGCGCCCGTTGTGCTTCGGCCTTAGGTTGTTCTTGGGTAGAAATCTGCTTACGCTCTGAGGAACTCAGCCCAATGTCCACTTTTCTTGAAAACCAAACTTGGCAGCCGTAGCAGTCTCTGAACCTGTCTTCCTGAGCTCAGAAAAGAGCCTTCTCTCATCTGTCAATCTCAACTGTCTCTTTCCCTTAATTCTCCCTTTTGGCTTCTCCCTCCATGTTCTCTTCTCCCACAGCAACAACCAGAGCTCTTCAGCACTGACCCAGCTCGCCCCCCTCTATCGGGGTTCACCACATCTGCAAGCATAGACACAGTCAGTTTTATGCTGCAGATTTGGGGTGGGGGTATTTGAAAACGCTTTGAAATGGCAAAGAACACTGTAGATGGAAAGCAGAAGTGCAAACGCTGAAGGAGGAGGAAAGGAAAGTGATTTCAGTAAATAAAATTTATTTGGAAGGAAGACCCTCAAAGTATTCCAGGAAGTACTCCACTTCCTGAGTTGCAAAGTAGAATCGGTGTACAGCAGGTAAGAATGGATGGCTATCTAAAGTAGCATTGTCCAACCCAGTGGTCCCCAAGCTTTTTTGACCAGTGACTCCCTTGTCCTACTGGACCACTGGCCGCGGCTCCCCATCAGGGTTACAATCTTATACATTGTATAGGGTGGCGGGTTTTTCATGGGGATTCTGCGGCTCCCCTGGCTGGTTTCTGCGGCTCCCTAGGGAGCCACGGCTCACAGTTTGGGAACCACTGGTCCACTCGATCAGAAGGAAAACATTGTGCCAAACCTGCTCCTGTGCCTTGAGCAGCAGCTTGCAGTGCAGACCTGAGCAGCTGGTTCTACATTCTCACCAGTGAGCGTCTGAATCCATCGTTGCTGTTAAAGGCCTGGCTACAGCGGCTGACTGAAAAGTTGGCAACCCCAGTCCAAAGGCACCTGCTTCACGTCATGTCCAGTCCTGACACTTACCAACACAAACCCAGCAGTGAGGGAACGCAAGCTCTTCTCTAATCCTTTTCCTCCCACAGAACTCAGTTTTGGCCCTTGTGAAATGCACCAAACACCGTGGGAGACTCTTTTTCCTTTCAGGTGGGGGGGGCAGCAGTGATTTAGCATGGGGGTGGAGAGGATTAAGCCATTAAATTTGAACCATCTCTCCCTGCTGAGCCTCTGTTTAGTTTGCTGAAGTTCATCCCCTTTCAGAATAGGGTGGGTGTTTTTTTAAAACCCAGAAAGGGGCTTAGGCTCCCCCCACATCCCTAGGTAGAATCCTAATGAAGTCTCTTCCAAAAAGCATCTGTGGATGCTTGTCCATTTCCTGAAGTCTGTTGGGCCTTCCCTATGGGGTGCACTTCATTCCTTTCCTTCAGCAGCTGTTCCTCATTCACCCCCTCCCCCCCTTACAGTCTTCCTGTTTTGTTGGAATATTTGAATCTCCCCTCCAGGGGCTGGGGTAGGAAAGGGGAGCAAACAGCTGCACATATTTCTCCCCACCCCCCATGCCCCTTTTTGCTATTTGGAGCAGCTATATATAGCTTCAGGCAGACAAAGATCAGGGATTGCAACTGGGCTTAATAATCAGAAAATGGAGATCATCTGTCGTCGCTGCCACTACAGCTGCATCAGAGCCAAGCTGCGAGTTGGCAGTGAGTGAGAGATGCCAAGCAAGTGCCTTCTTGTGCAACACCTCCAAGAAATACATTGTCAGAGCAAATCCCAGGCTTTGAGGTCTGTATGTTTCTCTCTCCAGGAGGAAGAAAATAACAAGGGATGATAATATCAGCTGGAAAATTCACATGTGATCTAAGTGGGAAAACAGAGTTGCCATCCTTTTTTTTTTTTTGCCAATTATGCTCCTGTGCCTTTAAGACCACAATCCTATGCTTACTTATGTGGCAGGGAACCCCATTGAACTTAATGATATTCATGTACAAGATAGGACCCCATTGTGCTTAGTGGTATTTATTCTTGAACAAGATGGGGCCAGCCCATGACCTTCTGATGCTTCAGGGCATGCCAAATGCTGTCCCCCTACCCAATGATGTGTCAGCATCTGCTCCTCCCACTCTCCAATCTTCTAGCCCAGCAATCTCCTCCCCTCCACATTTCCTCTTCCTCTCTGTTCTCCTCTTCCTTTTCCAAACCAGGGAATGGAAGGAGAAGCAGTGGAGGCAAGTAGCCGAGGTGTCACGTGCGAGAGCTCAGCACGTCACCCCCATGATGAACCCCAGAGGTGAATAGGGAGAAACAAGGTTGGGCTGAGCTGGGTTCTACAAAAGATGCCCATCGGGCAGGACTATGGATATCTACAGATGACTCCTGGTCAGCCACTAGGGTTGGTATTTACTTTAATATATAACAGTACAGGTCACCCACCAAATCAGTAACCAACTCAGCTCTTGGAACAATTCGTCTCATTGGTCTGTTTTGATTCAAGGAAATCCACTTTTTGTTACATGAGGCAGTTTTATTTTTCTGGTTATTTGGCCATAATTTTGATAGATCAAAATGGTTGATAATTCAAAAATGGTTTGTTTCATTGCATTTTGCATGTAATTACTGTACACATTGAATGATAACATGTTGGTAACATGTTGGTATTATCATGTTGGAATGATAACATGTTGGTATTATTCATAAATACAAAGTTTTCACAAATTTGGCCACTAGTGGTGCCCCCCCCCGAGGGTGTCACCTGGTGCGGTTCACACACCCCTAGTGACGCCACTGTCCAGTAGGTAGACAGAGATAGGCACCCCTTGGCAATCTGCTGCCTGAGGCAACTGCTTCAGTTTGCCTCATGGATCGGCCAGCCCTGGCTGGGGTTATGCTGGTAGACAGAAACATGAGAAGGATAGAAATGCAGTGGATAGAAAAGTGTTCTCATTTTTTGAATTCTCTTGGGTATGCCACTGCTAAATGCAAAGGAGCTCTGCCAGGGAGAAAAATGATAACCCTAATAGCACCTTGGAAGGTGGGATTTTTGGCACGAAAAACAGTACCGGTGAAAAGGTTAACCCACCTCTCCTTGTGGTTTTGATGTGGGTTGGGAGGGCAGGGCAGGGCTATGTCTGTTTTTTGTTAAGAGAGAGAGAGAGAGAGAGAGAGAGAGAGAGAGAGAGAGAGAGAGAGAGAGAGAGAGAGAGAGAGAGAGAGAGAGTCATTTTTAAGCATGTTACTAAAAAAATGCAACCTGGTATAGGCCCTGACATGCAGTGTGGCCCTAGACAGGAACAGACAGGGGGTCAGATTTCCACACTAAGGCTTGGGACAGTACAGCTACGACTCTGAAACACTGATTATAAAGAATGGAACGCGAATGGAATCGTATTGTTACAGGAGTAGGAAATAAGTTTTGAGAGGAGTCGTAATTTCAACATTAGATCAACTGCTCCTATATATGATAGAATTCTGTCTAGTTTTTTTGTGTTAAGCTAAGAATCCAGTATGCTGGAATTCAGGGGGAGAATGGGGTGCAGACTTTTGTTAAGCTAATAAGCCAGGAGGTTAGCTCAGGGTTCTTAACTACTCGCTGATAGTCCTGAATGGGAGGCTCCACGTTGGGACCCTCAGGACCCAATGTGATAGGGGTGCCTATCTATGTACAGGATCCTGAAGGCCCAATGACCACAAAAAGGGAGAAGTGAGTCACTTGACACTCACCCCTTTGTCCCTATAAGACTATGCTGTGGGTGTCAGATGATTCACCTCTGCCTTTGTATGATAGGTGAGAAAGACAAACAGCACAATCCTAACCAACTTTCCAGGGCCGATGCAGCTATGCCAAGAGGGTGCAGGGTGCATTTTTTTTTGGGGGGGGGAGTCATGGAGGCCTCCTCAAGGTAAGGGAATGTTTGTTCCCTTACCTTGGGGCTGCATTGCAACTGCATCGGCACTGGAAAGTTGGTTAGGATTGGGCTAAAAGACAGTGTGTGCTGTTGTAGTTTCTGGAAGAGGCAGGGTTTGAGCTGAGAGACTGAAATGGAAGCAAAAAGGAAGAGCAGGTAGCTAGTGGCTGCAGTCATTAGAAGACACATATAGCTGATTTTGTTTTCAGGAGCACGATTCCTAACCATCTAAATCAGGGGTTCTCAACCTTTGGAGGCCTGGGTACCCTCTATCATGGTCCAATTTTCTGAAGTATCCCCTGCTAATTAACTGCTATTTAATTGGATTAATCAATTAATTAATTAGCTAAGTAATCATTAAATAAAAAGTACTATAACAATTTTAAATGTGGAAAAATGTCTTACTTAATTCTATGTGCGAGTGCGAGTGTGAGTGCGAGTGTGAGTGCGAGTGCGAGTGCGAGTGTGAGTGAGTGAGTGTGTGTGTGAGTGAGAGAGAGAGGATTGCATTTAAATTCTAATTAACAAGTAATTAACTACTGATTGATGCTGATAAGGGGCAGGCTCTGGCGTACCCCCTGCCGTTGGTCCGCGTACCCCTAGGGGTACTCGTACCACAGATTGAGAACCCCTGATCTAAATGCTCAAACCTGTATACCTGTACTTGGGGTTGTTATTCTTTGTAAAGAAAGCACATATTACAAAGACACCGGAAGCCTCCAGTGACCTCTCCTGTAAACGAAGCCAGAATCCAGGGCATGCTGCGCCTCACAGGGACTTCGTTCTCACCAGTCGGAGAAGTGGGACCTGGAGCACGCGTTTTATTCTTTTAATGATTGGAATTTCTTGTTTGATCTATCCTGAAGATGGGGGTGGATGGGTGGTTGTGAATTGTGAGGAACTAAAGTTTTTAAAAAGCACAATATCCAGCTGAAATCCACTCGAATCAACTTCACTGCTTCGACAGACACTGAAAATGGCAAAGGCTCTGCTACTAAGCACCATATCTAGTATATCACTGGTCCAAATCACATGTACATTTTTAACATGCTTTTTTAAAATTGTCACTCTGGCATCTTCCCCTGCTTCAGTATTTCTGCATATCCGCCATTCACAAGATATGGTTTTCCTGTGTTAAATGTCATGATACCCTCTCCAGCTACTGCAAGAGAAGACACTTCTCTACTCTGGATGTTGACTTATGAGACATACTGTCCCACAACTAGACTAGAATGCAGTTCAAAAGTATCCTTAGCCTGCTGCCATATACTGCCATTCTTTCTACTGTCCCCATCTCTGCTCTTTAGCGAAACTGAAAGCACCAGGCAAAAATGTTTGTCAGTTTCACCAGAGGGTGGACAATAGACTCTTGGCTAAAGCTGGACTTGTTTAATCCATAAAGGCTGTTTTTAAGCAGTGGAACTGTGAGTTGGGGCTCACATTTATTTTGAGGTTACTTTGCTTCTAGTGTGTTCCTATAAAAGGGAATGAAAATGTGGATTCTAAAGATGGTCTTTCCTTCTATCAATGATCAGTACTTTTAAAAAAATTAACTTGAATAGTATGTCACACTTTTAATTCAGTTTATCAGGTTGAAGGATTGGGGGGCTTTTTTCTTGGCACAGAATTTAGTGCAGAATTTTGTAGTGCAGGGTGAACATCTCTCTGCCTTATCTTCTTGCATAGTGATTGCATTTATCACCACCACCACTCCACTCCAGTGTCTAGTGAACTCCTTGGCTGTTTATTCCAAGTCTTGCTGTGAGCTGCCGCAAGCAACCTACCAAAGATGTAACTCTTCTGCTGAAGACACACAGTCCTCCCTAGTGCCAAAATCCCTAATAAGAACTTGATTGCTGTCAGACTGGATCAAACAGTGAACCACTCTGCTTTGTCCCTAGTTGACCCTAGTGACAACTATACCAGCACCAGATACTTCCGAGGGAGAGGGAAGAGATGTGATTGGTTAATCCCCAGTCAATCCCCTTAAAACTGTGGCAACCAAACATTTAATGGGCATCTTGGACTCAAGACTGTTGTGAGCACCTTCTCGAATGACCCCACCCCTGGCAGGGGCGAGGACTCGCAGAGGGGGCATCTTGGCCTTTCCAAGGCTGTTGGGGTTGGAGCCATGATCTGCCTTTCCTCCTCCCATGTTGGGTCTCCAGGGAGAGGTTTAGGTCAGCACCCCTCCAAGGGTCAGGCAGGATTGAGCCTTCTCTCCAGTGGCCTACGCCCTCCCCTCAGCCTCTACCATGCTGCCCTCATCCCTGCTTTGATGAACTGTTTCGCCTTTTCCCTAAAGGCTTGTGAGACCTGATGCTTCCTTGCCATCAGCTCCAGCTAAGTGAGACTGGCTGGGGTCATGCTTGCCTAGTATGCGCCCAGAGCCATGTACGCATGAACATACATGTATCGGGCAATAAGTTTAGACTGGAGACAGACGCAACTCCCAAAGAACTGAATGTAGTTTGAGAGGAGCATCCCTTTTCATGGTGTCCACACACCTTTCTCTTGCCCTCGCTGTTGCCTCAACCAGGTTTTGCTAGTTTTTGAAACCATGTGAAAGGCTGCCAAGCCAGAAAAGAAAGTGGGATGACTGTACACACACACCACATGTAGTGATTCCTTTTTCAAACTTCCTTTGGCTCTCAGGAAAGTGATCATCTCCAGCCTCTGCTCTGAAAACGACAACTTCTGTGCAGGAAACCAGAATTCCCAAATGAGTATGTGGATAAGTCTGGGGGTGGGAGGAGGGGGGTAAATGTGCTTTTCAGGCCAATTTTTGTTTTATGAATGAAAGATTTGCCCTACCTAGTGAGACTTGTCAGCCATTCTGTTCCCAACTGAAGCCAGCTAGAGACCTGTTTAATCCAGGAAACTCACACGCAGAGAAACCAACTGCTGCCTGCTCTGATGTTTACCCCCCCCCCCCCCGCATCTGGTATTCAGGTACACTGGCTCTGAACAGGAAGGTCCCATTCAGTTGCTGTAGCTACAGATTCATTGTTTGATCTTGTGCGGTTTTCCTTGGAAGTAAGTCCTATTGGATTCAGTAGGGGTTACTCCCAAGTTCAAACAACATGTTATGAAGAATGTGTGAGTTTGACTTTTTTAAAAAAATCTTTTTTTAAAAAAAAGCACAGGGGGGGGAGGGCTGCAGCAAGGAGTTGGGAAGCAATTTAGCAATTAGCCTCTGCTGTGGTTCCTATCCCAGTCACTCCGTCCTCACATGGTATTTACAGTACAGTACAATTTAATAAAAGGCATCAGTTGATCCCCTTGGGAACTTCAGCTGGCACAAAATGAGGCAGCCTGGGTGTGTAGACTAATGCAAGGCAATTTGATCATGTCTCACCACTGTTTCAGCTGCACTGGTTACCAGTTTGTTTCTGGGAGTGATTCAAGGTGCTGGTTATTACCTTTGCAGTCCTAAATTGTTTAAACAGGCCAAGATAAATGATTAGTCTTTCTCATCACCTTTCTTCATATCATATGAGACCTTTCTCATAGGAGACGTTTTCTCATGACCTTTCTCCATATGAGTCTATCAGTCCATTCAGATAAGGAAGGGAAGCTCTCTTGCGGGTACCACAGCCTGCTGAGGTTCAGCTGGAGGCAATGTGTGACAGGGACTTCTCATTGGCCACCCCCATAATATGGAACCCCCTGCCTGATATTGTGTGGTGATCTCCCTCATTGCAGGTGTTCCACCATAGTTTGAAGACCTGGCTCTTTATAAAGCTCTCCCTGAGTCAGTGGCATAGCTAAGGGGGGAAGGCTGGGGACTCAGGGCCCCAGATGCCAGGTCTCGGGGGGGGTTGCCACTTAATAATACATTGTTTATTATTTATTGAATTTATATACCACCTTTCTCCCCCATAGGGGGACCCATTTTATTAGGATGTGTGTACTGTAAAGGTCTGGGGGGATGAAATGTTATATTACTGTGAATGTTTTGGGATTATTATTATTATTTATTAATTATTATCATAGTTAATATTATACATAATGGGTTTGTCGGGACTCAAGGGGGGGTGCAAAAATTTCATGGGCACCTAGCTCCTCCTCTGCCCTGAGTTTGCTTAATTTGTTATTCCTCCTCTGATTTTATTTCCTTTGCTGTTGTTTGTTCAACTGGATTTTTGTACTGGCTGTGTTTTTTAATTGAGATTAGGAGCTGCCTTGAGTTCCCCCCCCCCCCAAAGGAGAGAATGACATGGTAGAATTTTTATAATATGAACATATGCAACATCGTTGATATCATCGATACCCCTCAGTATTGTGACTCTATCGTGGTGAAGGCAATAAGATCTGTTTATCAATCTGATTGGGCGATTGCTCAGGGCCTTGAGGATCCATTGTGGTTGAAAAGTGGTATACCAACATTGCAATAAATGAATAAATAGTTCCGACTGTCCCCCATGAAAGCCTCCATTTGAAAGCCTGGCTGTGAGCTCCAGTTTTGCACAGAAAAGCCTCCTTCCGAAATGCTGTCTTTAAGAACATAAGAACATAAGAAGAGCCTGGCTGCTGGATCAGGCCAAAGGCCCATGTAGTCCAGCTTCCTGTATCTCACAGTGGCCCCACCAGGTGCCTCAGGGAGCACACAAGACAACAAGATACCTGTATCCTGTCGCCACTCCCTTGCACCTGGCACAGAGAAAACCTACTCCTACAACCAGGAGGTTGCTTTTCCCCACCATGGCTTGTAAACTGTGATGGACTTTTCCTCCATAAATCTGTCCAATCCCCTTTTAAAGGCATCCAGGCCAGGTGCCATCACCACATCCTGTGGCAAGGAATTCCACAGATGAATTACACGCTGGGTAAAGAAATATTTTCTTTTGTCTGTTTTAATACTCATAAGAACATAAGAACTCCCTCCATTTGCTCCTCTTTTACCTAGCTGCAGACACACAAGCAAACATTCATCACATTTTCACAGAAAGATTTGCTGTGGTGTAGTAGGCAATGCAATAAGAGCAAGGGATAGAGCTATTATGCCCCACCTGTTCTTTCTGGTATTGGAAAGAGAGGTGGAGCAAAATGGCCCTTTTCTGATCCCTGCCAACACAGTGCCTTTTGATGCGGTGTGTGGCA
The DNA here is from genome assembly GCA_026170595.1 of Plestiodon gilberti rubricaudatus. Taxonomy (NCBI): domain Eukaryota; kingdom Metazoa; phylum Chordata; class Lepidosauria; order Squamata; family Scincidae; genus Plestiodon; species Plestiodon gilberti. The sequence goes on from JANXHW010000002.1 coordinate 121,810,417, forward strand.
CATCTGATACCGGGGAAGGTAAGCTGAGCAGAGATGTTGAAAGGAAGACAATGCACACAAGAGGGAACGGTTTCATCTTTGCCCTAAGCAGAAGCAAACCCCGGCTTTGTCCAACCCTCTTGTCTAGCAAGCTTCTCGCAAAAAAAGAGAGGAGAAAAAAAAGGCTCTTGATAAGGGAATCCCCCAGGGGTGAAAAGCAACACGCAGCGTCTTCCATGCTGCATTCATGGGGATGCTCAAAGCCTCATTCATCAGCATAAAACAGCCTGCGCAGGGGGCGGAGCGGGAAGGAGGGAGGGAGGATTGCAGGCTCCATATTTAGCACTGCGGCTTCTGTTCTGTGCCTGAATAGGCTTTTCTCCAATGTCCTTTTCCCATGAGAAGCTCTGACCTGTCTGGGCTGGGGGAGGGGAACACCAAAGAGCTTGCTCCCTCAGCCCCCTTAAGCAAGATCCTCCAGTGAGCCAAGGTGACGCAATGGCTTCAAGACCTGTTAGCCACGGTGGCTAAATGGGAGCTCCGTGTTCAGACACAGTGTACCTCTGCACCAGTTGCTGGGGTGAGGGCGGCAGCAGAAGAGGCCCTGCTTATGGGCTTCCTAGAGGCAGCTGATTCGAATCGCCACTGTGGGAAGCTGGACGCTAGGCTAGTTGTTCCTTTGGTCTGATCCAGCCGAGTTCTTTCTGATGTTCTTATGATGACAAGGCCTTGAAAGAAACCCAGCCTCTGCTTCTGTGATGCCTTCTCAGCTTTTCTACAGAAACTGGGGTGACCAAGGCCTCCCTGTGAGAGCAGGTGGAACCACGACCAGGATCACAGTTGTGGCTGCATTTGCACAAGGGAACCCACAGCCTTTTTAAGCATGACCAATTGCCACAGGTCTCACGCATGGAGGGGTCCACTAGGGACAGTCGTCCGATAGACAGCGCAATCCTATCCAACTTACACCACCGGTGTAACCAGCAGTGCAGTGAGAACGGGAAGCCCTAGAACGGAAAGGGGATTCAAATCCCCTCCAAAAGAGTATTCAAAGGGGATTTGAATCCTCTTTCCATTCTAGGGCCTCCCGTTCTCGCTGCACCGCTGGTTACACTGGTGATGTAAGTTGGATAGGATTGCGCTGAGAGTATGCTTGTCTTTCCCCTTACCAATCTAAGTTTTAAGCACTGGGCTGTTTCCCATGAGTTGTCAGCAATAAATAGTTGTGTTATTAGGAGCGGTTTCCTAGTATCATCTGCTCTTTTCACATATCCACTAACACCAACATTGACAAACAGTACACTCCAAATGAGAAGAGAAGGGAAGGGAGCCCCAAATGAACATTCAGCCCTCAGGTCTCTCAAAGTCATTAAAAGGTCCTGGTGGAAGTGAACCATTTGTGCTACCACCAGCACCTCCATGTGACCAATGTACCTTCAGCTACACTACAGCTTATCTTCAGCTACTACAGCTTTGCACAGTCACAGTGCCTGTACAAGGGCAATGTCAGTGCAACCCACATAGAGGCTCCCACCATCACCAATGCCCACAACAATGTACTTAAAATATATTGCCTTTTTTCAGTTTAATGTAGAATATCTATATTATCACATCTATAGCTTCATACCTTTTATGAGTGTAGCATGCTTTTGGCAGTTTGACTGTCTTTGAATCCACTGGCTGGGATAGCAGATAGGCGTCTCTACCTACCAAGGGCTATCAGGGTCCTTGAGATCCACCATGTTTAGCTTTTTCTCTTTTTTTAAAGGGTGGAGTCAAGTTCCATGATCCAGCAGACGTCAGAGCTATGGTAATTCTGTAATTAGGCCAGATACAGGCTTTAAAAATCAGATCAGACTGGCTAACAGTCTTGGTGTGCTGACTATAAGTAGATCATCATGCATGCACCAATAGGACAGCTCAGGACAAGGGCCAGCCTTATCCAGCCAGTCAAAAAGATGGTGTTAGAGATTCTACCCTCCGTATTGAAAGCTTGGAAATGTTTTTTGAACATAATCATTCCCCACAATTGAGCATGTGCTTGCCAGAACAAAGGCATACGAAGCTGCCATTCTTATTCTGCGCACGCCCGAAGAGGCATTAGTGGATGTGGCTTTCCGACCCAGCTCCTGCCAAGTAAGCAAGGGCTTTGTGAGAAGGGGAATTGCTGGCCCTCGGAGAAAGGGTCAGAAATAAGCTGCTTCCCTAGTTGAATTCTCACGGGAGTGGGCTGAAGGTCTGTCACTCACATGACTTGTTTGGGCCTATTGGTCATTCACATGACACTGGCTGGTGGTCCCTGCCGTTCCCTCCTCCTTTAATCAGAGCTCAGTGTTGGTGGTGCTCAAGCCAAACCATTGTCTCCTAAACAGCCCAGCTTCAGGATCTTTCGCTTCGAGTTCCAAACCCTGATACTATTTGTACTGAAGCTTTAAATGTCCTGATGCATCAGGAAACAAGGCAGCCATGGCTTCCCCTGCCGGCTTCTCCTCTGGCCCTGGCAGCCACCAACTACTACTACATATTACACTTGGAGTCCTGATTCTTACAGCAGGTGGGGGAAGGGGCAGGAAACAGGGTGAGGGAAAGAATGGGCTGGATAAGCTGCAGCTCCCCTGGTTTTCATTTGCATCAGGGAATTATTTAAAGCCACTGTGAAGATCTTTGTGTTGAAAACTGGAAACCTTACTAGGTACCTTCGGAACACAGCCTGAATCTAGTGATGAAGGCCCCTCAACACGTTGTCAGGCTTGGGAAAATAATAGAACTTTCTTCATAGACTCCCATCTTTTTGTAAACCCTACAGCCTACATATATTTTGCTCTTGTTTTATTCATCACCATGGTGTGTGGTGTGTCAATAGATAGGGATTAGTATAAAATGAAATCGCCGAATTATATGGACTGCAGAAGTCAGCTGGATGCACATCTGTCCCCCTCTTTGAAACTGCTTGCATTTTGCGGAGTGGAAAATATGCCCTTTCTTTCATAAAACGCTAATGCCACTTTTCAGTGGGGCTCGTGACTGATCCCTTAGGTTTTCCCGGGATGTCTCTGTGCGCCTCAAAGAGGGCATATCTACTCTTCAATCCTATACCCATTTTACACCTGTTTGTCGATCCTCAACCTCTCAACTTATTCATAAGCTTGCTTGCTTGCTTTTCCTTCTAACACCCAAAATTGCATGGCCCCACCATGCCTATTAATTTGGGAGTGAAACATGGATGCCCCGAAAAAAACACAAAGTAGTGATTTCTGCATACTTTGGAGACTCCAAAAAGTTGTATATCAATGGGTTTTTTTAAAAAAACCAGGACCTATGCAATGTTGAAAGCTGCTGAGTTACAGAATATAGATGATGTCCGTTGAAGAAAAAAAGGGGGGAATGGAAACAGAATAAAACTGGCCAGCCTCTGTTAGCATATAGTCGGACCCTTTTATTCACGGTTTTTCCATCCATGGATTTGACTCAACACGGGTGGCAAAACTGTGGAAGAGAGAGTCCGACCGCACCACATTACCTCTTTTTATATGTGTGTGAGTGTGTGTGAGTGTGTGTGTGTGTGTGTAGGCCAGCAGGTGGCGCAGTGTGTTAAACCGCTGAACCATGAGCTGTCGATCGAAAGGTCGGCAGTTCGAATCCGCGACGGGGTGAGCTCTCATTGCTTGGCCAGCTCCTGCCAACCTAGCAGTTCCAAAGCATGTTAATGCGAGTAGATAAATAGGTACCGCTTGCGGGAAGGTAAACAGCGCTCCGTGTTCCAGCCGCATGCTACACACTACGGCAAGGAGAGTCATGCGGCCACATGACCATGGAGGCGTCTTCGGACAACGCTGGCACTTCAGCTTTGAAATGGGGATGAGCACCACACCCTAGAGTCAGACACGACTGGACTTAATTGTCAGGGGTCACCTTTACCTATATATATATATATATATATATATATATATATACCATTCCCATGTATATGACATGACATGACGTGACATGTAGAAAGTTTCACTGAGCCATAGTTCCTTTTTTTTCTGTTACAGCAATTTACTGTACAGTAATATCCACTCCAGTTTCCATCTCCCTTGCTTCCCTTCAGGGATCTAATTATGGTTCCTGAGAATTCTTTCAAGCTTTGTCCGCAATTATAATTCTTTTTCTTTTTTTTCTTTTTAAAAAATTTATAGATGACATTGATTCTATCAGGTATGATCCTAGAGACAATGCAGGAATCTGGACGGAATACTTCAGTTATCAGATATCATAACTGCATAAGTTGCCAGCTATGCTTTGACTTGAGCTGAAATGTATTTTTAAATGATTGAAAAGGCAGTAATATGTCTTCCTCATCCATTACATCCTGTAATACAAGGATTCTGGCTTCTGCCCTGTTTTTCCAAATCACCGGCTTATTCCCAATACACTGTACTGAATTACCCCAAATAACATCAAAATCTAGTTGAATCGAAATAGATCCTCCTGAATTTGCACAGAGTCCTCCCAAAACTATCATCTAATCCCAGATCACATCTACTACATGTATCCTAAGATCTGCCAGCTTTGTTTGGGGGCAATGAGCATGAATGGTAAACCCTATTCGTCATTTGAATTTCCAGATGTCAGCATTGCATTGCCATTCCCATTAAAGACACCAAGTATGAAATTTCTAGTTGAACTCATCCTGGAGCCAGAAATTATGATCCTCCAACGCATGGCCTCAGTATTTAGAAATGCCAAATGATACAAATACAAATGAGGAAAGTTAACTCTTTTGGAGGTTGGCAATTATAAAACAAAGCAAACAGCAACAAGCCTTCTGTGGTCCCCTCCCCATCACCCTAAAAACCGCCGATCAAGTTTAACAAAATTGTTTCCGGGATGCAACTCATATCAGTGATGGAAATTGTTGTTTGATGACGGTGCTGAGAATTTTCTGCTGGAGATCCATAGCCACTATTAGCCCCACTATTGGCCCCAGGAGTCTTTGGATTGTGAAAATGACTTTTCAACTGGTTTAAACATGTTGCATAGATACTGTATGCAGAAAACACTGGGTTATTTCTAAGGTGTAGTTTGCCTTATTAAAAAAAAAAGAGCTCTGAGAGTGAGACACCCCTTCACGATTTCAATGAAACTTGTTCTCCTGGGATGGGAGAAGGAGGGGAACAGTATTATGTACCTCAAATCTTTAAACGTGTATGCACTTAATAATAATGTTCATTCACTTATATTCATGAGAGCATAACCTGAGTGGCCTTGGGAGAAATTCTATCTATGCACTTTAGAGAGGGACTTGCCTGGAGCATGGATGTGCATTTGTGAGTGTCCGGTGCATTTATCCATTTTGTAAATGTATGTAACACTATATCCTTCCTTTCCATTCCCATCAAGGGTCAAGACAGCTTATGGTATTTAAAAGCAATTAATTAAAATATATATGCAGTGAAAAAAATATCTCGGGCAGCATAGCATAAGTAAAATTAATCTCACAAATGTGCAGCACAACTCTATGCACATTTACTCAGAAGCAGTAGGTCCTATTTTGTTGAACGGCGCTTCCTCTCAGGTAAGAGCACTTAAAACTGCACAAGCTGTTAGAGAGCAAATAATAATCTGAAAATCCAAACATTTCAGTGGGGACTGGGCAGGAGAATGTCTTCTTGGGCTGTGCCTTTTGTGAACCCTGCTCCCTTCCGTGAAAGGCACACGTGCGGTGCACAGTCGCACATACATACCCACCACCACCCACCCGCGCAAAGTGCCCTCCGATGACCACCCACCCCTCTCCCCGCTGCCAGCATCTCTGCATGTGTTCTACTCGCTTCAACCCCCTCCGATTCTGCATACCAGATTGGTAACATTACGGTAACACATTGCTAACGTTTGACTCACAAGCACTTGGAAAGGATGGAAACGGAGGGAGGAGGGAGGAGAGGGTGTGTATGAGAAACGCAGCTTGGATTCCACGACTCCCTTTCGAACTCTCCCCCCCCCCCCCGCTTCAAGATTTCAAAGAAACTATACCTCATTATAAATTTTTTAAAAAAGGGTGTGCGTGTGGGATATATTTGCAAATGTTCGCTGCCTTGTCTGTGACAGGGGTTTTGGAAGGGAGCGAGAACATTGCGCCAAGGGAGGGGACCATAGCAGTTTAGCTAACTTTTCTTTCTCCTGCAGGACATCTCTCTCTCTCTCTCTCTCTCTCTCTCTCTCTCTCTCTGAACCCCCACCCCCCTCCGCCTCTTGTTCCCAGAGTAGGGTTGGCTGGCTTGGCTTTCTAGGGTTGATAAAGCGTTTCCCTCCATTGTCATTCTATACGGCCTCTAGGCCTTTTTTTCCTCGCGGCCCCTCCCCTTTTGCCTCTCTCTCTCTCTCTCTCTCTCTCTCTCTCATTCTCACTGAACCTCAGTAAATCTTGTGGTTTAAGAAAGCAACTGCCTCCTTAAAAGAAGAACAACAAGAAGAAAATAATATTTGAACGATGAGATCTTGTCTTCAGGGATTTTACTGAAGGCCCTGGATGCATGGGGGTGAGTAGTCCACAGGTTGTTTGGCTGGACTGAGAAGCAACGGGACGCGGGAGACCTTGGGTCGCTGGTCTGGATGTTTTCTGCCTGTCTATTTGTGACTTCCTAGTTTGTCACAGTCGACAGACACATGCACGCGGGAGGGGGTTGGCGGTGGGAAGCCACCAAACGAGGCATGGCCTGCCATTGTGCTCTCGCTTGAACGCGGTAAGAGGAAAGCATCTCTCAACTCAGTGACTTGCCTGCTGCAAGTTGCAACAGTCCTCCTGTGAATCCCAAAAAAATTGCCTCCAGTTTTATGCGTTAGCAATCAAGGACAACCACCAAATCTGGATTTCTTTTATTTTTGTAATCAGATCAGGAGCGATTCCAATCTCCAGAAATGATAAACGGGGAGAGCGCTCATACTAGTGAAAGTGAAATACTTTATGCCGTAAATACTTTATGAAAGTGTTTATGCCGTCAACGTTTGACTCGGATTGAAAGTATGCGGACTTACAGGTTACACAGAATGCTTCCATCTAGCAGAATGGAAAGACAGCTGAGCTAAGTACCGGTACTTGGTTTGAAGAAAGGCTGCTTTCAGTGCTGAATACCTTGCCATTCCGCCTGATATAAGAGTTCTGTGTGAAAGGTTGCTGTACCTTTAGTGGGCTGTGCTCTGTTGGTGTATCAACTTACCCTTTTTCATTGGAGCAACGACCTGAATAGGTGATCTGCTTCTTTTCTTTTCGTCTTCTCCTTGTTCAACCCAGTGTGAGCTGGAATGGTCTGGGGTTATCTTTCTCCAGGCAAGGTGTAATCCTAGATGGCAATCTAATGGGGTGCAGGGGGGGAGCCTTTGCTAAGTAACCTCAGACTGGCTACAGAAAGAAAGTTAATAATTTCTAAGGATGGTCATCTTTAATTTTTTTTAATCAGTCCAATCTTATGCATGTTTATTCAGAAGTAAGCCCGCCCCACTCTGCTCACTCTTCTCCCCAATTTGTTACCTGTTCTCAAGAGTTCCTCACAATTAATTATTGCAATTGATAACCAGATCTGTCAGGGGCTCAAGGGCAGACGATGAATTCTGGATTCCTTTGGTAAAAGGACTTCAGGCTGTGAGATGAAACAAAAACTGACAAAAGAGGGAGGCTGAGGAAACATGCCGGGATTCCTGAATGGAACGTCAGGGGTCAGAATTCTTAGGTTGCTTAGAAGCATTGTTGCACATAACTGCACATAACAATAAAGTGTGTGGTGTGTGTGTGTGTGTGTGTGTGTGTGTGTGTGTGTGTGTGTGTGTACAGATGGATAGATATAGATATAACAGTGAGGGGGGAGTGTTTATTACAGACAATAAGATTGTATCTGCATTGGCTAGTTTATCCAGGTTTGCTGTGCAGTGAAACTTGGGGGGGGGGGGAGATTAATTTAAATTCAACTGTTTGGATTTTGAAAATGTTCAAATTTCACTTTTGAAATGGGCTTTGAGGGATACTTTTTGAACAATAAATTGTTGGTTAGTCAGATACTGTATTAACATTGTCGATTAGCCTTGCAAAATTCAGGGCATTATACCATTTGAGTGCATTCAATAATCCCTAAATGCCAATAACATTAATATTTGAGAATGAAGTGTGGTGGGGGAGAGCCTGAATTAGGAAAGCATAACTCCTGATTGTTTCAAGCAGATTTGACTGAAAATGTACTTGAACATTCTTCTCCCAAATTCATTTTAGCCCAAACTCTGCATATATCGCACTGAGTGATGAATGCAGATGACCATATACCAGGGGTTGCCAAACAGTGGCTCCTGAGCCACATGCGGCTCGTTGATGTATAATGTGCGGCTCTCAGACATATGTTGGCTGAGCTCCTTTTTGCATCACAATTAATATATAAAAAGGTAAATAAAATTTTCAAGCGTTATAATTATTGACCAGGTATAAACTGAGAGTCCACTGGATTAAAATGTAAGTTTAATGTTCATGGTGAGTAAATATAGTTAAGAATTTAAATGCTTCTTAAATATTGTGGCTCTCAAACATCTGAAGTTTATTGTATGTGACTTTTACATGAATCAAGTTTGGCCACCCCTGTACTACATTGTGCATTCAATTGCTTAGCAGGTTAGACTTCTGTATCATAGTGAAGACAGTTTTGCTACTCACTGTCTTCCCCAGAGTTTCTGTTCAGGTGTGGAAATGTGGCAAAGCTGCATCAACAGAAAGATGCAGATGACATGTACCCGAATATCAACAGAACCTGAAAGACATATGTATACAGATCAGTGTGCAGATGTGCCTAGAACAGGTGGAACACTGTTCTCTCGCCGGGATACTCTATTGGCACATTTCCTTCTGTGTGGGTCTTGCTCCTTTGTTTTGAGAGGCATAGTTGGAGCCCTGAGTGAGTGTACAAGCCATTATTGAAAAAATGAACTCGCGCATACTGAAGAAAGATGGGTTTTGGTGTATGTGCAGTGGGAAAGCCTTTATATATATAAAGCCTATATATATATTATATTTAAAGCCATTGCATTTTTTAAATGCCTTCTACAGTCCAGGCCTATGCATATTTACACAGAAGACCCATCAGTTCAATGGGTTTCTTACCCTTACTCTGTGCAAGCGTCCATAGGGCAGCAGACTGAGTACATGGCTGTTTCTTCATGATACTTCATCTCTAGTTTTTCCAGCAGCCCAGCTAAGGATTGCCTTGTGAGATACCCACCAGCACATCAATAAATCCGGAGGTAGGAAGCCTGCTAAAACGAGTCCTATTTCCAGACTGCTTGTCTTCCCCAGGGCTTCAGTTGTGCCATGGATGAGGATTTTGCTGGGGCCGGCACGGAAATTGACCAGCTTTAGGTATAAAAGGTGTCCATTGCCAGATTTCTACAATGTTTAGCACATTCTTTAGGGATCAGCCTCATAGAAAGGAAGCTGGACAAAGGGAGAAGGATGTTTACTTCTTTCTTTGTGGTGAGTTTCCTGGTGGGCTCCACCAGGGCTTGATCCCTGAAATGGTGGTGGGGGGGAGGCAGGGGGCCCATTAAAAGGGAGGCAGCTCTTCGCAGGAGGAAGCAAGCTACAAGAAGAAAGCGACACATGGAAAGATCTTCCTGTGGCCCCTTTTAGTCCACTTGTTTCTGTGAGTGGAGGGACTGCAAGCTGAAGGCAAACGAAAGCAAGTGCTGCTTTTGCACAGAGTGCTCTTCATTTAGGGGGCTCATGGTTGCTGGTCTGCAGTGGATGCTTTTAAGGAAGGGTTAGATGAATGCATTTAGGACAGGTCTGTGGATGACTGCCAGTCACAATGTCCAGAAGGGCAACCTCCATCTCTTGAGACAGTTTCTGTATATTATTTATTTATTTATTTATTTCTCACATTTTTTATACCGCCCTTCCTCCAAGGAGCTCAGAGTGGTGTACATATTTCCTCCCCTCCTTTTTGTCCTCACCACAACCCTGTGAGGTAGGTGGGGCTGAGAGATAGTGACTGGCCCAAGGTCACCCAGGAAGCTTCATGACTGAGCAGGGATTTGAACCTGGATCTTCCAGGTCTAAGTCCGACTCCCAAACCACTACACCATCCTGGCTGCCTTTTTGCAAAGTGAAAGCTGCTTAGAATGATCTTTTGGGGTACATGCTATAGTCATGGAGAGACTAATGAGGTGTCAAATTAAAGTACAGAATGTTAATTTGCAGTAAACGCAACAAAACCAAGCCGGACAGCCCGATCCTGCATAAATATACATGGCTGGCCTAACGGGCCGGCCGCGTTGGCGCAGCCTGGGAACACCTAAGGAGAAGGGGATGTTCATCACCTTCCCCAGGTGTAGGGCTGCCCGGCCCCAATGGGCCTCCTCAGATGTATGTCAGCTCTGGAGTTGGCATACATCTGGGGTGGCAGGGTAAGGGCAGCCCAGGCTGGGAACGGGCATGGGATATTGATGGAGCATGCCGCCGATATCTGCGCCCCGTCCCAACCCGGTTCTCCCAATGGCCCCCCTCCCTCGCCGTCCAGCCCTCCATCCCCCCCGCCCCTGCACCGACCGGTGCGGGACTTACCTGGACCGGTGGGTTCCAGGTCCAGGGGGGAGGTGGAGTAAGGGCTGCCAGCCTCCACACCAGCGGCCCTTACTCTCCGGGTGTCGAAAACGTGCTTTACGGCGCATTTGCGACACTCAGCGCCTGTGGAGCGCATGCTCCGCCGGCGGATACTTGCGTAGGATTACGCAGTCAGTCTTTGAAGCCCATGAGGGAAGGGTCATAGCTCAATGGTACAGCCCCTGCCTTGCATGGTGGTTTGATCCCTGACGTATCCAGTTAGAGCTAGGAGAGACCTCTGTCTGGATCCCTAGAGCTCTACTGAGTGCAGTCAGTGGAGGCAATGCTGAGCCACATATGGAAGGCAGCTTCAGATGTTCCTAAACCTCCATGGCTTTTGGCTGTGCCCTCAATCTCCCTCTTTTGTCAATTGATTTTTTTTTCATGGTCTGAAGCCCTAATCTTTCCCATCCCTGCCAAGTCTCTCCTGAAAATACCCCTGCCACTGCAGCCAGAATTGTCCCGGTTTCAGAGCCCAGCTGGGGGAAGAACAATAATACTTGGCGCATGGGAATGGGGATTTTCAGAAAAAAAAAATCATCAGGAGATCAAAGGTTAAGCTTCTGTCAGTTCGCCCTTGCAAATACCCACCTTCCCACCCTCCCCCTGCATTAATGCTTTAAGAGAGACCCAGGGCTGGGAACCCCCCTATTTCCCTCGCAAGAATGTGGTTCCCTTCCCGAGTATTGTGAATAGGGGGAGTGCGTGAGACAGTGAGGGGCAATGAGCACAAAGAAGTTATTGCACAAATATAAAATACACTACACATCTTAGAAAAGCACATGTCCATTGGTAACACTGATTTCCAAATACTGGGAAGAGAGAACAACGAAATGGATATTACTGTCTTGTCCTCCATGTGAACTTCCCCATAGGATCAAGCTGGGCGCTATCAATAGACAGAATGCGGAAGTCGAAGGACTGATCATTTGGCTCTGCATGGCAGTCATTATGCCCTAAAGTAGTGTTTCCCAAACCTTTTTGACTGTGACCCTAAATACAGTTTTTCTCTCAAACCAGCAACCCATGGAGTTGGTACACGTTGTTGTTGTTGTTGATGATGATGATGATGATGATGATGATGAATAAACAACTCTCCTGAGCGCTTGGTAATGACATCATTGTCATTGCCTAGCTACAGAGCGCCAAGAGGGAAACTGCTCAGGGCTTCAATTCCAGCTGCGCAGCGGCATAGCTTACAGGGGACGTTGTTTCCCAGGACCCTCAGACGGGGCCATCCCTAGAAGGGTGCAGGGCCCGGGGTGACTCAACTAGTGCAGGACCTCTCTATTATGGACACACACACACACACACACACACACACACACACACACACACACACACACACACACACACACACACACAGTGTTTTAAGAAGTGCTTAAATTAAGACATACCCCAAAATTCAAATTAACAGTAAATTTGAGCTCATTAATTCCCTAATAATAATAGAAACACTCTTTCCTTTATTGAAATTTTAAATATATATTGAAATAACTAACCTAGCCAATAAAATGGACAAAATAACTACTGTACTAAAAACTGAAATATAAAATACCAATTAAAGCACTCTAAACTCAACTTGCTCCCAAAAGAGTGGGATCCCCCCCCCTCTCTCTTTAAATACTGTGTATATCAAAAATGTTTGCCTTTTATGAAGAGGCAGATAGCAAGCACCTCAAGGAAAAAAAGAAGAAAAAAGTGAGAACAAAACACCAATTAGGAAGCAAAGTAGAAAAATGGGGGTGGGGGTGGGAAGAAGGCTTATAATAATATGGGAAGTTTCCTGAGTCACCCATATCTTATGATGTATACAAAATACTATTTTAAAGCTGCAATTTTCATAAATCTCTGTGACAGCCAGGAAACTGAAATACTTTGCATTCTCTCTCCCCCCCCCCCCCCCAATGTACAACTTTGTGCTTAGCCTCTTAAAAGAGATTTCTCTCTCATTTGGTAAATATAAGATCAGAGGAGGCTGCATGCAACAGGACTTCAGCCTGTGGGAGTCCTTGATGCATACTGGTATTTAAATGGCAAAGAGGTGGCAGATTACGAGATTATTATTTTGAACACAGCAAAATTCTGTCTGCTGCCTTCCTTGGCTAAAGGCTTAATCCTGTACAGTACACACTTTACCTGGGATTAAGTCCTATTGAAATAAATGGGACTTACTCCTGAGAAACATGCCTAGGGTTGTCCCTCCTTCTCTCTGACTCCGCCCAGCCTCCAGTGTTCCGCTACAGAAGCAGGCGCAGACTAGCCCCAGCCTTCCGCTGCTAGGAAGCACCCCTGAAGCGGTTTTTTCGCCACAGCGCTTGCTTGCGGCAGCGACATGTGAGGTGCAGCACTCTGCGGGGCCCCTCCAAGTGCTGGGTGTCCTCAGTCCAGTGTGGCTGCCTCAGTTTCCCTCTCCAAGGGATTGGCCTGCCCTCAGAAACATCCACATGACCTTTGGGTCGTGACCCCTGGTTTGGGAATCACTGCTCTAAGCCTTGCTAAGGTGACAGATACTCTAACACACATGAAGCTCTGAAGACAGACAGACTGCAAGGCAAGAGAAGAGGCTGGCTGGGAACAGGTTTTGGGGAAACAAGCAGTTTGGAGGTAAACTGGAAGACCTCAGCTTGGCTCTCCAGAATCTTCTGACGTTCCAGATGATAAAGTTCATGGGTCCCTCTGCCAAACTACTGGCTGGAATGGCTTGCCGGTCCATCATCCAACTAGTAGTGCAGGAAGCCTGTGTCTGATCCACACGACTTATGGTTAGGTTAAGCCATGTTGAGGCATTTGGTACCTAGTGGGTCATCTCGTACTTGGCTCAGGCCAGGTGGCAGAGTCTGAGATAGGTCAGGAGGTGGAGCCTGGTGTAGAACTCATTGCAGCAGCTCCGGTGCTGCTGGTAGATATGGTGGGCTCTGAGCTTGGGGTTTAGTGTGGGGTGAAGGAGCTGCTCAAGAGACCGGATGTGAGAGCAACTTCCATGGCTGCCCACCTTTCCTCCCTTGGCTCAACAAAACCTGTGTGTGTGAGGAAGAAGCAGCAGCTATGGAAGAAGCACATCCATGCACCCTGCACTTCCTTACATGTGCATGTGCGCTGCGGCTGAGCTCCACAAATTCTGGTACCCAACCCCAAATTCTGGATTTTTGTGTAAAAAGCAATGGGGCGAACCCAGGTGGATTGGGTTTGTTTTTTGGTCACTTGGCAACCTAGGTTGGACACAAATATCATGAAACCAACTCAAATGAAGGGACGGTAAAGTTGGACTTGCTGTTTGTGTGAACGTGACTTGGGCTTTGTGCAGAGATGTGGTGTGTCTGTCTCCAAGGGATTGCTCAGATATTTTCTGAGAACAAAATCCCACACCACCCCTCCTTCCATCCAGCAGGATTTGCAGAAAGCCATTTGTTACTTACCATAGCCGTTCAGAGCCATCCCATGAAATTTCTCTGTAATCTCCCTTTCTATCTCAGCCCCTCTAGCTGCCTGATAATTTCTGTTGCTCCTCTCTGAGCTCCCACCAATTCCTTTTGCCTCTTGATAAGACGATGCCCAGAGCCAAATGTTTATTGTAGCCATGATCTGTCTTACGACAGAAGCCTGACCTGCAGGAAACGATGACGCTCGTCAGCCTTTTTTCTGTGATTGCCAAGAACAAAAATTGAGACATCTGAGAATCTTGAGAAGTGGCAGCCTCAAAATGCCTGGGTTGGGTGGGTCGGTCACAAACAGAAGGGCATGTTTTATGTTTTGACATTTAAAGAGTGGGAGAAGACATACTGGGCTAGTCCTGTGCTGTCTAGCTTTCTGTGATATTTGCAAAAACGGCTAGCACTGTTTGCTGGAGAAAAAAAATGTGTGTAACAATTACAGTATACAATTCTTCAGAACCTGATCATCATGGTCAGCTTCCTGCATCACAACCTTTTGGGGCTAACCTCAGCAAAGAGGTTTTATCAAGGGCAGCCTGGCCATGACATGGGATGGGGAAGCCATCTTAGGTGGTGGGCTAGAATGGGGTCCCCTCTGTGTACCCCACACCTGCCTGCAGCCTCCATTGCCACCTGCCTGAACAGCTGTTCATCTAACCCCAGCTGGATCTTCCATCTTTTTTCCTGTTCACTTCCCAGAGAAGTGCATGGGAAGAGGCGGCGGTGGCAGCTGCTCCTGTTGAACTCTCAGCCTGGCAAGAGCTGCAGCTCCCACTGCCATTGACTCTTCCTGCTTGTTTGCCAGAGCCTGGAGAGAGTGAGTGGGAAAAAAAGGTAAAGGTGGGAAAAAAAGGAAAAAAGGAAAGCCAGTCGTTACCGACTCTGGGGGCAGTGCTCATCTCTGTTTCAAAGCTAAAGAGCCAGCGCTGTCCGAAGACGCTTCCGTGATCATGTGGCCTGCATGACTTGATGCCGAGGCGCATGGAACGCTGTTACCTTCCCGCCGAAGCGGTACCTATTCACCTACTTGCAATTTCTTGCTTTTGAACTGCTAGGTTGGCAGGAGCTGGGGCCGAAGATGGTAGCTCACACCTTCACGTGGCACTCGGGTCCCGAACTGCTGACCTGCCTACCTTACGGTCTGCAGTTCAGCGTCTTAACCACTGAGTCACTGCGGCACCACTGAGTGGGGAAAGGAACCCCCAAAAATATATGAACAGCAGGCAGATGTGCTGCTTGAAGCATGGTGGGGGCTTGGACCATTCCCAGGATTGTGCCTTGAATCCCTTAGTCTATGGGGTCAGCTACTGGTGACTATCTGGTACCCCTGTTGCAAACTCAGAGGCAAGAAAGGTACATGAAGTAAATACTTCTAGTCTCCCTCTGAGATAGTGTTAACCAGATCATCTATTATCCATTTACTTTTAAAGGTTGGATCCAGAGGGGCCCCTCTGCATCTCACAGTGTTTGCTGGTCACAGAAAGGCTGCTCTACACCTCGCGTTAGAATGTGGCACAAGCAGAATTAAATTAAATCCAGAGATGTTCTTCCTCTTGCGCAAGCAGAATCATGAACATTGTTATAGGAGTGACCTATTATAGCCTGACTTCTTCTGCAAACTCTGCTTTACACAAGCATTTGTGGAACTAGCAGCTATTTCCTTCCGCTCATGTTTTCTTGGGATCCAATCCAACATCTCTGTCTTCAGAGTGGTGACTAAAATTATAACTCTGTCAGTTTTCTCAGAAGGCCAGCGGGTGGCGCAGCGGGTTAAACCGCTGAACCTGTTGATTGAAAGGTTGGCAGTTCGATTCCCGCGACGGGGTGAGCTTGGCCAGCTCCTGCCAACCTCGCAGTTCCAAAGCATGTCAATGCGAGTAGATAAATAGGTACTGCTTGCGGGAAGGTAAACAGCGCTCTGTGTTCCAGCTGCATGCTATGCGCTGCGGCAACGAGAGTCATGCTGGCCACATGACCACGGAGGCATCTTCGGACAACGCTGGCTCTTCGGCTTTGAAATGGAGATGAGCACCACACCCTAGAGTCGGACACGACTGGACTTAATTGTCAGGGGATACCTTTACCTTTACCAGTTCTCTCAGACCGTACCTGCCTCCCAATTTCTGAGTAAGGGAGTGACAGACTTGGAGATTTTGATGGAAAGGGTGATACCATCTTCTAGTTTTGTCGTCTAGCACAGTGTTTCTCAAACTGTGGGTTGGGACCCACTTAGTGGGTCGCAACCTCATTTCTGGTGGGTCCCAGGTGATGGAAAGATCAGATAAGTACCGTATTTTACGCTCCATAGGACGCATCGGTCCATAGGACGCATGCATCCTATGGAGCATAAAATAGAGAAAAAAAAATTGTCCTTACCTGGGCTTCGGGGAGGGCTGTGGGGCCTTTGGGGAGGCCTGCGCGAGCCTCTGCAGTCCTCCCCGATGTTTATTTCGGCCCCAAACAGCGATTTTCGGCCATTTCCGGAATGGCCGAAAATCGCTCTTTGGGGCCGAAGTAAACATTGGGGCAGGCCTGCAGAGGCTCGCGCAGGCCTGCACGAGCCTCTGCAGGCCTCCCATCGGCCCCAAATTGCGATTTTCAGCCATTCCGGAAATGGCCGAAAATCGCTCTTTGTGGCCGAAGTAAACATCGGGGCAGGCCTGCAGAGGCTCGCGCAGGCCTGTGTGAGCCTCTGCAGGCCTCCCCCCGATGTTTACTTCGCACCATAGTACGCATGCTTTTTTCCCCCTATGTTTTTTTGGGGGGAAAGTGCGTCTTATAGTGCGAAAAATACGGTAGTTGCCTTAAGCCCTGAGGCTGTTCAAAAATCAGATAGCTACTAATTGCCCTGCAAACAGCTGAGCTCCTGCAGTTTGCAAGCTTGTGTAAATATAGGGAGATAAATGTTTGAGCCTCTTTTTATGGTGTTTTTTTCCAAGTCCGTCAGTGACAGGTAGTGGGGGTAGGTGAAGGCTGGGTCACATAACTAAGCCCCTCAAGCCTTGAGGCTATTCATTGGGGCTGCCTCATTACGAGAAATGGATTGAGGGTTGTTTTTTTTTTTTTTTCCAAATAAATAAATAAATAAATATTACTTGTAAGTAAATAAATAAATAAATAAATAGATTCTTTCTAGATCACTTTAAAAAAAAGTCTTGTAAAGCTAGGTGGGTCCCGATAGAGTGTCATTTAAAAAAAAATGGGTTCCAGTGCTAAAACGTTTGGAAATCACTGGTCTAGCAGATAGGACTTGCACAGCACCCCAAGCGCAATACTTTTTAGTGGACTCTCCGCACACATTCAGTTAATGTGTTGAATAATCCTGTGATGAGAAATCAAGTGATAAACATGCAAGTGTGAGAACCAACCTGGGTTGGCAATTTTCTCAGAAACACTAGTTCAAGGACAGGGAACCAGTGTCAGTTGCCAGTGAAATGGTGAAAAGCCCAAACATTTATGTGCCTTTAAGTATGTGCCAAGTGGCTTACATAGATAAAACACATCTTCCCCACAAATCTGTCTGGTACCTTCATTCACCATCCAAGGCACTCCTAGTCAGGGTCTCCCTCTGCCCTTTGAGGTCAATGACCCAGGTGCCCCAGGAGAAGGCCTTTTTGGTTGTGGCACCAAGACCTTGCATGTGGAATGCTCTCCCCAGAGAAGCTTGCCTGACACCAACCCTGATGTCTTTCGGTGCCATGCAAAGCCTTTTAAAAAAATAATTTGTGCAGGCGCTTCAACATGTTTCAACACTAAGGATTTCTGGAGAGGTAGCAGCCGTGTTTGTGTATTGTGGCCAGTGATGTAGACTTGAGTCTGTTGACTCGGATTTGAGTCGGACTCAAGTCGCGTTAGTGACTTGACTCGGATTTGACTCAGTGATTGTAAAAAGACTCGAAAGACTCGACTTGAGACATGAATTTTATTCAGGTTTAAACCCATTTCCCCCATTAAATATATGGGGACTCGCAACTCGCAACCAAAGACTCGGAACTTGGGGGCAAAGACTTGGGACTTGACTTGAGACTTGGAGTCAGAGAACTGATCCACATCCCTGGTTGTGGCCCCTTAAAGGCTTACACATTCACTGTGCCATAAGCTTTTGTGAACTAGAGCCCACTTCATGCATCTGATGAAATGGATTGTACAATAGTTCGTGAAAACTAACTTTCCAATAAATGTGTTAGGCCCCAATCCTATCCCCTGCCAGGTGAGAAAAGGAGAAGGGAGAAACTGCCGAGGCACTGGAAGAGACCAATTATTATGCAGGCCGTCCCTTCAGCAGCGCCACTTCTGCCAAGATGTCACTTTGCGGAGCGCCTCTCAGTTGCTGAGCTGCAAAGTCAGCCTCGGCAGAAGCAGCGTTGCTGAAAGGGTGGCCCGCTGATAATTGGGCTCTCCCATATCTTGAAAATATGATCAAGATTTGCATATTTGCATATTTGCATATGATCAAGATTTGCATAACAACTTTGTGAGCGTGCTCCTCTTTGGCTGATATGTGCATATGCCGGAAAACTACAGTCACCTCCCTATTTGCATGGGATTGTTTGCTTGAATTGCTCTAGCTATTATTAGTGTGCATCTGTTTGAATGCCTACAAGGTGCAAGGTACTGTACAAAACATGCACACATTGACCAGTGTGCTCAGAAGAGTCATTCCCATCTTAGGCAAGTGGTTGTGAGGAGATGAAGGGGGAAAAGTTCGAGGAGGCCATGTAAGGCTGGCCCAGCCTGGGAAGGGGCTTGGGATATTGGCACAACCCAGAGTCGATATCCCCCCCCGCTCCCTCCCAGGCCGGGCTGGCCAATGGCCCTTCCCCTACCACCCTGGCCCTCCCTCCCTATGCCCCTGCAGCAACCGGCATGGCCCTTTCCTGAGTCGGCCAGCACAGGTCCAGGAACACAGCAGAGTGTGCGGCGCCGACCTCCGCACCAGCACCGCTTACTCTCCAGGTGCCTTACGGCACTTTTGTGACATCTTAGACCGGCGGAGCACGCGCTCCGCTGGACTTTTAAGCAGGATTGGGCCCGAAGTCTTCTAAGACTTGAAAAGGAGTTTTGAGTGGACAATACTCTTTTTAGCCTAAGAGCTGAATGACACTTTTGGAAATATCATGTGATATTTTTCTCCTCCTCCTCCTCCTGCTGAAACTGTGATGCTTCAGAATGCGGGGGGGGGGGGAGGATTTCATGAATGCTCCCTCACGTAGACTCCCTGCATGTAGAAGACTAGCATGCCTAGACAAAGGCTAGGCTAAAAGTATTCTCACTGACATCCTAGATTTCTATGCATGTACAGTAGTACTTAATTACTGGCTCCTCCCTATCCTTTTCACAGCTGTTTCATATCTTACACATCTATGCATCTGAGTTTCCCATCCATATCCTTCTAGGGTGGCCATGGACAGGATTCAGATCTCTGGATCTAAAAACAACAAAGGAAGACATTTGCTAACATGCTGAGAGAGAGATGCATGTACACATAGACACACACTCTCAGGGTCATTTCACATGTTATGAAGTGGCAAACCCAGGTACGTGACTGAAGGTGAGCTTGATAGAGCACTGCAGACAATCCCACTTCTCCGATGAGCATACCTGTATGAAGACACTTGTTTTCAAACACCAGTTGGCCACATTCACCATTTTCACACAATGTTAGGTGTGCACCTAAAAAACACGATGTGTGCAGCAGCCCTAAGTACCTTCTGACTGCTTGAGGGTTACAATAGATGCCTTTCTCCGCTCAATTCCTAGGAGAATTCCTGTGGGTCAATTCCTATTGCTTCTCTCCTTTCTGTTCCAGACCCTTCACACTGGAAAGTGTGCAATGTGTAGGAGGGAGCCCAGGCATCTTTCACACATACACACCTAGCCTACCGTCCAGGTTTCTGCTGCATCTACAACTATCACTGACAAACGAGTCAGGCATGAGTTGGCCTCTTCAGCACAACACCACTTCACACGTACACATGAAAGCATGATGTTGCCCTTTCCTCCCCTATGGGGGTGAGCTACTTTAGCCCTTGAGAATCTGGATGTTCCATCCTGACACCCAGCACATGGAGAGACCACTCACATGATCTCCTCGACCCTCTTTTTTGTTTTTTTGGACGGGGGGGGGGGAAATCACAAGAGGATTGCTGCCCCAGGTAATGTATAAACTTGGGACATAATGAGGAGGAGAAGGAGGAGCTTGCGGGCCTGCTAGGACATTTATAGACGTACACATAGCGCATTGGAAACGTCAGTGTTGGACTGTTAAGCTCACATTTTGGAAAAGCAGAATGAGTTGAGACACATGCCTTCCTCTTAGAGAAGCTGAATTTGGACACTTAACCTTCTGGCCTTCTTGTGGTTGCAGATGCAGCAGCTGCTTGTCTTTCGAGTACAGAAGGACGGCATTGTAAAAAAGAAAAAGAAAAAAGAACCCTCAAGCGATAAGACCAGGAACACAAGTAGCACAGCTGCTGTCTTGTCCCCTTAACCTTGACATGCAGAAAACTCATTGGGGAGCCCTCCTTCACCCCTTTCTAAAGTTCAGCAAGGGCTGGTCAAAAATGGGACACAGTATAAGCAGGTGATCTACACCTGAACTACCACCACTACGGAACTACAGCCACTTTCCAAGTTGTTGGCATGGGGAGGACAGGATGAGGCTTTAGGAATAAGCACGTGGTCATCTGGATTTATTTATTTTTATTTATTTTTTCACGTTTTTATACTGCCCTTCCTCCAGGGAGCTCAGAGTGGTGTACATATTTCCTCCCCTCCTTTTTGTCCTCACAACAACCCTGTGAGGTAGGTGGGGCTGAGAGATAGTGACTGGCCCAAGGTCACCTAGGAAGCTTCGTGGCTGAGCGGGGATTTGAACCTGGATCTTCCAGGTCTAAGTCTGACTCCCAAACCACTACACCATCCTGGCTTGGGGGCTTCCTACCCATTGCCATGGCAGGCAGGAGCAACTACCTCTGTACCGCACCTTGGCGATTACTGGGTTTTTCTTCCTGCCATTCCTTGGGAATGCCTATGACGGATCCACATTTTCACTATTCCTACATGTCATATGAATGTGTTCCATGGCATGACCAGGTGCCAAGGAGAATGGGGCTCCTGTGCCTTTCACTAATGTGGAAAGGGGCGTATTGAGACAAGCTGCCCTTGGCAGCATGCTTTCCTCGACACAACCGTCAAAGGCGCTGAAGCCCCGTCTTCCTTTCCAACTGCTTACCGTGATCATATCACCAGTCAGAAAGGGTTATCTATGAAAGGAAACAGGAAGATGGTCCTATGCAGATACTAGCACCAACATTCAGTGCAAAAAGGTTCTTTTTTTGTTAAAAAGTTCAACACACACAAAAACCTTAGGACTGTACCAGGAATATTGATTATAGGATGGATTTGGCAGCCTTCTGCAGTTGTTAGCCGAGTCCATGTTTTAGGGAGGGGAAAGAGTGTGCCACATACCCCCACTCTCATATCAGTGTGCTCCCAAAGCCTCACCCCGATCCTCTGCACATTTTTTTAGCATCTGTCTGCAGTGACAAACAATGTGTGGAGAGCTTCTCTCTGCATTTTGTGGCGCCGAGTGAGAGATGCTGTTTGTTGCTGCAGACAGATGAGATGCGGAATATGTGGTGTGTGTGTGCAGAGGCGTAACACGGGTGGAGCGAAGGCAAGTAGTTCTGCAAGACTCCGTTACACTGGAGTCAGCGGCCCCTCCCCCTTGCTGTTGGAGCCATTCTGGCAGCAAAGGCAACATGCAGGACACTCCTCTGTTGCTGCTGGAATGGCTCCAACAGCAAGGGGGAGGGGCCGCTGACTCCACTGTAACGGAGTCTTGCAGAACTACTTGCCTTCGCTCCACCCTTGTTTCACCTCTGTGTGTGTGCGTGCGTGCGTGTGTGCATGTAGGATTTTGATGTGAAAGGTCTGGTTATTAACTGGAGTGCTCACCCTGTCCCCTCCCCGCATGCTATTTCTCTAGGCACATGACATGAGTAATGTCTGAAGAGGGCTTGCATAGGGCTGTAGCACCCCCTTCACGTTCTCATTCTGATTTGGAGTTGAATATCTATGGAGGTAGGCCAGGCTATCCTGTACTTTGTAGGGTTTTTTTTTGGGGGGGGGGGAGAAGCATCCTCAAAGAAAAGGAAACGGGATGAGGAATTTTTTTGTGTGTAACAAGGGTGCAAGCTTGGTTATTCTTTTTTTTTTTTCCTTCTAATTTTTGGCTTCATTTCCCTAACACTTGGGCTGACCCAGGCCTGTGTGCTGGAGACGTTTTTGGCCCTTTTGTTTGTTTAATCAAAGTGGTGTTTGTTTTCTGATCAGAGGCCTTAGATAGGGCCCATGTGCTGCAGCAGGCAGGAAGCCAGGCCTTCCTGTTCACTCTCCCCATCGCAGGAAGCCAGGCTGTGCTGAGTGTTCACTTTTCAAACAAGCACATTTTTTTTGGAAAAGTTCTTTATGTTTGTGCGAATGTATGTGTGTTGTTTTGTTTTCTCTTTCATCCACCGTAAACGTGGTTTGCATTGTTCGGCTCCCCAGGGGAACCATAAGCAGTGACAACAATCAAACTGCATTCGTGAGTCTTGAGGGGTCCTAGCAACTCTCCCCAAATATTTACCATCCCTCTGGAAACCTTCAGCTGAGATTTATGCCTCCAGTAGACAGGAAAGGCAAGATGTCTGGGGTTTGCAAAGCTTCTCTCTATCGCTTAAAACCTCTGCTCTCCTGCTTTGATGTACACAGGGTGATGAGAAATATAGAAAGCAAGTGACAACAATGCCTTTCGTTTGACTGGTTGGGGTTTAAAATACTACAAGCAAGCTTTTGAGATAAACTGGGTATTTTTACCTGCAAGATATCGCCAGATTGTGTACATGCTGTGATTCTGCAGGAGTACGAAATAGTGTAGAACTGGATGTAGAATTCTGATGAGAATCTCTTTTTAATCAAACTAGTTTCTTGCCCTTCTGGATGTGTCTGACTGAAGCCTTGATAGCTGAACGAAATCTCCACGTTCAGAGACAGTATAAATAATAATATCAGATGCTAGTGACAGATAGCAGGGTGGGGCTGCCTTACTTCTGTACTTCTCAGAAGCATCCAGTAGGCCAGTTTTGGAAATGGAATGCTAGACTAGCTGGATCTTTGGTCTGATCTAGCAGGTGGTTCTTGCATGTGTGGGCAATACTCCTCTCCATTCATAACAAAACCAGCATAAATTATGCAAAATAAGAGGTTTGTTGCATAATTATGCATAATCTATATCAGGGGTCCTCAAACTTTTTCCGCAGGGGGCCAGTTCACTGCTCCTCAAACTGCTGCGGGGCCGGACTTTGGGGGCGGACTATAGTTGGGGGTGGGACTATAGTCCCCCCCCCGGTGAGTCACCCCCCGCTTGCCGCATCACCCCCCACTTGCCACGCCACCACCCCGCTGCCACCTGGTACTAATCACTCACCTGCTGCTTTGAGTCCTCTTCAGCAGCTCGGCTGCTTCTGACTAGGGCAGGCCAAGGCAAGGCTAAAGCTGCTCATAGCCTTGCCCTCAGAAGGGCCGAACGCTCTGCCCTTCTGAGGGCAAGGCTTTGAGTGGCGTTGTGCACATGCGCCACTTTAGCTTTGCCTTGGCCTGCCCTAGTCAGAAGCGGCCGAGTCACCGAAGAGGACTCAAAGCGGCAGGCAAGCGGTTGTAGCAGGTGGCCGCGGTGGCAAGTCACTCTCTGGGCGGGCCAGCCGGCTGGCTGGCAAGGCAAATGACTTGGGTGGGCCGCATCTGGCCCATGGGCCGTACTTTGAGGACCCCTGATCTATATTGGTCACAGTATCCATCTTTTCTTGATGGAGAATGTGGGCTACCTGGGTGCAAAATGTCATTTTATTTTATTTTTGCATTGAGTTAGGAGAGCCCTGAATGTAGGGCAAAATAGAGAATGCAACTCGGAAACCAGTTTTCAGTCAAGTCTTGGAAATGTGTGACATAGCAGAGACCTCTGACCTCTGATCACGTGCAAACTGTTTTTCTTTTACTTCTGACTCACCACTGTAGATCTGAGGAGGTGGGGTGAGATTTGGGGTTCAGCTGAATAAATTCCAGTGTTTTATTTGTGGATATTGTAAAACTGGACTTCCAATCTCTGCGAGCGTTTTGTGTAACAATTGTTTGTGGTGACCCTGTAATGGCTGGGTCAAATGTACATGTCCTTCACTTTTTTCATCACATTTTTCATCACTTGATTGCCCAGTATTTGATGTCTGACTGCTGAATGTGTGAACAGTCACATTGGGTTAGTGGTGGTGCAAAAACCTCTCTCTGCCATGTGATTGGCATTTGCTTCTTCACCCATGCAAGCCATCACTGTATGGTTTGTTCATCAGGTGAGGAGCATGCATGTGTGAACAGGACCTGATGCTCTTTTTTCAGAAACACCATCACCAAATTCATGACTGATGAAAGGTACCAAAAGCTCCATTTGTAACACAGGTAGTAACACATTACGTATTTGCACTGTATGGAAATGGAAATATAGCTATGGCATATTTGTTTGTAAGTCCACAAAAATTAGCCCAAACAACAACAACAACAACAACAACAACCTGTACGGTCCCAGGAGTCCCATGTTAGGCTATTTATGGCCTTACAAAAAAAGACCAACTTCTGTAAACCTTTCCTGGCTAGTCGCCTTTAGGTGATTCTTACGTGCTGCAGGTGACTAGGCTGTTCACAAGCCAGAGATAGCGATTTTAAGCACTCTTTTGTCTCCCCAAGTCTAACCAGTCCAGCAGGTGCTAACTAGCCCAGCAGGAGGGAGCTGGAGCTTGTCCTCCTAGGCAGCCAAAAGGGAGGATAGTTTTCCTTCTGCCTGGATCCTTGGGCTGGGAATTCCCTGCCAAACTACTGGGGAGTGAGGATCTGATCCAGGATCTTTTATTTTCTCTTCAGCATTGACGAGGGTGACCCTAGGGCGAGGTGTACTGGAGCCAAAGTTGGTTTCTAAGGCTCATTCAGCTGTCTCGCTGTAATCACCGTGAGTCATGAAACTTGAGACGTTTTGCGTCACCCCTGCTTTGAATTGTTTAAACCTGCCTCATTCCGAGCCCGGGTGATGTTTTTGCCTAAGCAGGTTGCGCAGTTGGGGCTCCCTCATCCTCAGGCTGTCCAAGCAAAATATCTCTCCTGGGTTGCCTTGCTCAGGGCTGTGCCAGCTGTAGCAAAATGCTGACCATACTCTGGTCCAGCTTGGCCCCCACCCCTGAGGCTCCCGCTCCCCAAGCCTTTCCTTAATATTTTGGCAGCATCACCACTGGTTGCTATGGGAAACTGCAGCACTCTAAAAACAGGACCCAACCTATGGTTTCACCCCATGAGCATGCAAAAAAAGAAGATGCTTTTCATAGGACAGTGTTCTTCTGATGGAGCATAACCAGGGATTGTGCTTTTACTGCATAACCCAGTGTGCCTTTACTGGGATTCTGCCATGGAAAGCATTTACAATGCCAGGGCTCACTCCATCGTACAGGTGAAGTAGTTAATGGAATACCTCTCTGACTCTGAGCATGTGCCGTGTGTCTTTCCCTCAATGTGGAGAACGCACAATGTGGAGAACGCATGACTAGTGGGGGATGAACTGCCGTCGACTCAGTTTATAATTGGGCTCAGCAAACTGAGCTACGTCTCCCTGATTTGGAAAATAGCCTGTTTTCTTCTAAGTGCAGTCGTGAAATTTAAACTCCATTGCATTCTGAATGATTTTATCAAGAGCGTGAATGATGGAATCCAAATGGTCCTCATCACCTATGCCATGAACATGCTCAGCATTATTCCAGGCATAAGAAGCCCTGGGACATCTGGTTTCCAGGGTGTCGGATGCCCATGTTTGGAATTAAGTGTCCTGGAAAAAGACATTCCCCAGGCTCCCTGGTTACCAGGGCCTGGTACCTGGGATACTACCATTGCAGCATCCATAGTGCAAAGGAGGGAGGTGCTCAGTTTAAACTCTTAAGCCGGAGCTACATTACACTCGTCGCGGAGCTTCTGACCTGATTTTTGAAGCAGGCGGAGCCGCTGCGACCTCCGCACGGCCGGCGCGTACCTCAAGCTGGAATCCTATTTTTCAGGGGGCGGTTCGCGGAGCTACTGCAGCCTGCCAATCGTAGGAGAGGGGAGGGGAGGGTGGCTGCATGCCAATCTGAACAACCACCAATCACCTTGGAGGTAACATTCACTACGAACATTTCTTCCCCTATAAAATTTATCTGGCCCCTCCTGTTGCCCAACACGACCCCAGATGTGTTTACTCGGAAGTAAGTCCCACGGCACTCAGTTGGACCTACTAGGAACTGAGGTTTGAATTGCTGCATTTGGAGAGGGAGCCAGCCCAGTCATGCTTATTCGAAAGGAAACACTGCGGAGCTCAATAGCCAATCACAGCTGCGCTTTCTTAAGAAAGCGGGACAACAGGCTGGAAGACACTCCCCCGCTTCCAGCGCGGAGGCGGAGGCAGAGGCGGCGGCAGAGCCTCTGCCTGTAGTGTAGCTCTGCCTTTAGCCAGATCAGAATGTGGTGGCGGTGGGGAAATGGCACTCAGCTCAGGTAATTGCAAACTATAATATGACTACCTGCAAGCTACTTGCAAATCTGGGATTGGGGGAGGGCTTCTAGGTAAGAGGGTGTGACACCCAAGCAGGGTCAAATCTTGGAACAGTCGCCATCAGCCACACCTTTGTACTTGAGTTCATTCACATATTTATGTGTATTGTGCCCTACCCTCTCATCTAAGAAGCTTAGGGCTGTTTCCTCATTTAATCTTCACAGTAGCTCTGTAAGAGATATGACAATTCTAACTGTGGTGTTATCTCTACAGTGGCCCATTTACATTCCTTTGAAGTTAGAGTCATCAAGTGATGATTGTGCATTTGTGAACAAGTAAGTATGCTCTGTAGCTTTCATGGCCTGCAATCACTACACAATGGTACACACATACGGGTTTAGATGCCATGAAGGTAGAAAGCTTGTCCTTTAATAGTATTCCAATACCGTCCGACGCTCTCCTCACAGGCAGTTTTGTGTTTTTGCCTAAAGACGACTGCCTGTGAGGAGAGCGTCGGACGGTATTGGAATACTATTAAAGGACAAGCTTTCTACCTTCATGGCATTTAAACCCGTATGTGTGTACCATTGTGAAGTAGGTATGCAATTATCCAATGATTAAGCAGAGAGAGAGAGAGAGAGAGAGAGAGAGAGTATATGCCTGACACAGTGAGCTTCATGACCGAACAGGAATTTGAAGCCAGGTTTCCCAGTTCAGTCCAATGCTCTGACCACTATACCACATTGCCTCTACACAAGGAAGTTCAGATATGTAGTTTGCACACCTAGTCACAGAGGAAGAAGCTCCTCGGCTTGCAGAAGGCTTGATACCACAAAGTTTGAAAAGCCATGACAACATAAACATTTTTGGTTAACTAGTAGGTTGCACTGGAGAAGCCATGGCCTAGCATCTTGGCTGGTGAGTCTTGCAAGGACAGCTGTAGTATGACTTTTCAAACTCCCAAAGCACGCCAAGGGGGGAGGGGTGCTGTTTGTTCAGGGTCACTGCTATGTGATCATCAGTGCGTCGTTCCGAGCTCTCATTGCGAAAGCAGCTTGCAGATTGAACGTCACGATGAAAAAAGCTCTGCTGATTTAAATGGGCTTTGGCCGCAGAATGGTTCCCTCATGGGATGGGTGGGAACCTTCTTCCTTGGCTCACTTGAAACCAGGTTGGACAGAGTTTAGGAAACAAGCTGTCAGGAACAGCCCTTGCCCCAAAGGCTGCCTGTATACTCTCAAAAGTGTTTTCCTGCCCCCGAACAGAAATCTGGAAAGGTGCCAACTTACATAGAGTACTCCATCTGGACACTGGGTTGCCATCTTTTTTTTCTGACCCTGCTCCTACGCATTAAATAGCAGTCTGACAAACACAAAACCAAGCAGGCTCCATGCTAGCAAACGTTTTGCCTTCTAAATGGGTGTGTGTCAGGCCGATGCTTAATGCACCAGGGAAGGAACGGTTTCAATGTTTTTCAATACTTCTGATACCCACACTCTGGATGCTAAACATGCTCCATGCAGTAAAGGCTGATCTACACCGCACGTATCCCGGCGCGTCCTGGGCGCATGCGGCGTGTGCAGAGTGGTGAGGCTTCCTTTTTAACCGATCACCATGGAACACGGGAGAGCGATCGGTCATGGACCATGCTCATGATTGAGAGAGGGCAGGACGTGGAGCAAACTGACCAATGGGATGAGAGGGGGCTTTCAGCCAATCAGAGCGCACATGTTTCAGCCAATCAGCGTTGAGCATTATTACAAGGAGGGACAATCAGGAAGGACAAGCACGTTGAAGAAATTGGTGGAGCCCAGGGCAGCGTTTCGGGGCGGGGTGTCCTGTCCCCTACGCTCACGAGCTTCCAAACGCAAACGCAACGCAACCAGACTTGGTGTAGATCAGCCTTAAGCAACAACCAGTGTAGGGAAAAAAGCAGGTTGTGCATCTGCGCTGAAGGATTCCATCAGGGAATCCCAGGGTGTGTCTTTCTCTGACGCATCCTGAGAATATTAGTGAGACGTGCAAGCACTGGTGTCGACGGGGGGAAGCGGGGGGGGGGGGCGGGCCGCCGTGGGGCGTCGCGCGTATAGGGGTGACACGCGATCACCCCCCACTTACAGTTTTGAGCTGGAGGTGGGCCCGCTCGCCCTCCCCTGTGTCCGTTTGGCTCCAAAATGAGCCGAGAACGGAGCGGGGAGGGCGCTCTGCTCCTGCGCGTGACGTCACGCGCGGGGGCGGAGCCTCCCCCTTAAGGGCGACGCGTGCCCCCGCTCTGGGGTGACGCGCGTCGTCGCGACGCGACTGCGTGCAAGGATGCATAACTCTCTCTTGTATATCCTACATTCATGAACTTGATCTTGCAAATAAGTCCACAGAAGCTACACATTAAAAAAACTGTGGTAGAGCCATAGCCTGAAAGAAAAAAAGGAATCCATTCTCTTCCAGTATACAAAAGCATCCCCATCTGCTCACTATTATTATTATTATTATTTTATTATTATTATTATTATTATTATTATTATACATTTATATGTATTTATATACATTATAAACATATTATTTAGATACATTATTATTTATATACATTATTTATATGCATATTATTATATACATTTTCAACAAAATGTTCACAAAGCGGTATTTACAAGCCTGGATTGTTACCCAAAGCCACTAACAGAGAAAGAGTTGGTCTTTTAGATATGCTGGATCCAAGTTGTCGAGATTTGAACTCGGAACGGGAGGCGATATGGCACCAGCACTGATACTGGAACACCTGGAGAAACTCCTTACAGTTGATAAGCTGCAGAATCGAAATAAGCAGCACCTATAGAGATTAGGCCTTCCTTAACTCTTTTGTGTAGTAACTCTCAAACCCCTGCCTTAAGCCTGTGGGAGTGATTGGCTAAGGCTGCAATCTGCCACACACATTATGGCGGAATCCTACACATGTGTACTTGGAAGTAAGTCCCACTGTGTTCAGTGTGTAGTGGATTGTAGCCTAAGAGTCAAACTACATCTTACTTTTAGAAAATGCCTTGCAAGTTCGTGTGTGTGTGTGTGTGTGTGTGTGTGTGTGTGTGTGTGGTTTAATCTCAAAAATCTGGATTGACCTCCCCCCTGCCCTGTGGATTGCAACCATGGCAAGTGGCCTTATAATCCTACCTCTGCCATAGTTGCAGTTCAAATCTCAACTCTTTGCAGAGGGGGAGAAAAGTTTCCATTGGAGGCCATGAAATGGCCTGATCTGGATAAGGACTGTGGCAGAAGATGGGGTTAAATAATTGTTCTGTGGAGGGGATTCAATCTGGCTGCTATTGAACATTAAAGGAAACAAGCACATGTTTAGAGTAACTGGTAGTTTGACCCTTCCTTGGGAATAAATCTAAATGAAACCGGTGGCACTTCCTCATGGGTAAACATGCATAGGTTCAGCTTGTTCATTATCTGCACCAAGATCCCAAATTGTGTGGGTATGTGTGTTGTGGGGGAGAGGAGTATTGTGTGAGATGCTGAAAATGAAGGGCTCCTTCAACAGCAAGCTCCTTTTTGTACCAGTCGGACATGATCTACAGATTGTAGCATCGTAAAAAATTATCAGCTGGTTTTATAGCATGTTTTCTTCTTGCTGCCAGATTAAAACAAACCAGGTTTTTGAAATAAATTATTCAGCATTCTTTAAAGTTTGTTACACAAATATGACGTACTTCCCTAACATTCCTTCCCTCCCCCAGCTTGCATCCCACCCCAAGCCAAACAAAGATCTCTGGAGGTGGTACACTCTTAGAGAAAACAAAGGGAGAAAAACTGGCACGGATGGGGAAGGGAGGGGGACTTCTTGAAGCCCTCAGAATGTTTACCGTATCTGTACAACTCAGAGGTGACCTTAGCATGAGGCAAGATGAGGTGGATGTCTTCAGTGGTAGGTGCTGGGCATCAATCAGGGTAGAAGAGTCGGACACATGCTATTCTGTCCCATGGTGGAGCATAATAATAATGCATCTCTTATGCAAGACCATTGAAACTGAACACTCCTTGTCATTTTAGTGGAATACGTACAGGAAATGAGTCCCATTTTAATTAGTGAGGGAGGGTGTCATTTGGAGTTTCCACTTAAGGTACTGAAATGCCGGGACCAACCCAGGCCCCATAAGAGCCCCAAGCGGTAGGGCTAGATCAGTTGGTGGTTCTCAGAGCGGCATCAGACTTTGAGGAATGAATCTGCTTTGGCTGGTGCGCCAGCAGCGACCTTTCCTCGAGAAGCGAGGCCTGATCACCTCGACACTTGACATGACTACTGTCACGTGTTCTGTGTGGGGCTACCCTTGGAAAGCATTTCGAAACTTCAGCTGGTACGAAAGGTTGCTGCCAGATTGTTGGTTGGAACCACACAACTTTCTGATGGTATATGATCTACATTGGTTACCTGTTAGTTTCTGCACTCATTTCAAGGTGTCTTCAGTGGTAGGTGCTGGGCATCCTCATCCACAATCTCATCGTCCTCATCATCAAGGTTTTGACCTTTAAAGCCCTAAATGGCTTGGGACCCGACAACCTTAAAGTCTGTACTTGCCCCATGCTTCAGGTCACAAGTGCTTCAGGAGCAAGAATGGGTGATGTGTCTCCCCCGTTTCTGCGGGTTCCATATCTGTGGTTTCAGTTACCTGTGGTTCACACCCCCCCCCCGGTCATGCTCCCCCGTTCTTCCAGCACCTGAAAGTTATACACAGTTCCCTCCTGCCCTTTGATACTTGCAACAACACTCTGAGGTAGGTTAAACTAAGAGACACTGACAGTGGTGACAGTGCTGAGAGATACTGACTCTGTGTGTGTGTGTGTGTGTGTGTGCGCGCGCGTGTGCGCGCCCGTACCCTGGCTTCTGAAAGTTTGGGGACCCCTGCTATAGACCTTCAGATGACCTGTCAAAACCCAGGTTTTTTAGAAGGCTTTTGAGATTCCCATACAGTATTCTTATTCCTTTGGTTGGTCTGTTTTACTTTGCTGCTTCTTGTCTGCAAGTATCTGGTTTGTTTGTTTTTGCAGGATTTTCTGAATTGATCTCCTTTTAATTGTTGCATTTCTTTGTTTTATTTGATCTGACTTGAACATTGTATATTTGCATTATGTGTTCTTGACTAGTTGTCAATAGTAAACCACTCGTTATTCTTGGATTACAGTATTTGGGCCAACCTCTGTTGTTGATATTGATGTTGTTGATATTGATGTTGATGTTGTTGAATTGTGCCTGTGCAGGTAGTGAAATTTATTCTCTCTATTTTGCATCAGAGTGTCTCCAAGCAGTGTACAATGTATTTTAAAAAAAATTGGACAATTTAAAAACATTCGGTTGATTACGGTATTGCAAAGAAAAACCCAGCCAGGACCCTCAGGCATCCCCACATGCCTGGAAGAACAGACCAGTGTCATTGATTTCTGGAATATTGGAGGGATGAGGCAGTGCAAAACGTTCAGGGAAGAAGTCTAGAGACTGGGTGCTGCCACTAGGAAGGCTCTGTCCCACATGCTTGACAACTGGATCTCTGCAGGCATCGGCACATGGAGCAAAGCTCCTCCTGAAGACCACAATGGATGGGTGGATTCATATGGGGGCAGGCGGACCCTCAGGATACTCTGAGCTCCAGCCATTGGGGAGAGATATGTGCCACTTCACTGGGATACAAGTACATTTGGATCACACTTCTAAGACTCAGAGCCCAGTCCTATGCGTGTCTGCTCAGAAGTAAGTCCCATTAAGCCGCCTTGAGTGCCCTTGCTGGGAGAAAGGCGGGGTATAAATTCTTTAAATAAATAAATTAAATTAAATGAATTATAGTCAATGGGGCTTACTACCAGGTAGGTGTGGGTAGGACTGCAGCCTCAGTCAAGACAAAAGCTGCTCCTGGAGCAAAGTCTGAGGGCCGGTGCTGCAGCAACCTTGTTGATGCTAAGCAGGTCTGGGTCTGGTTAGTGCTTGGATGGTAGACTGTCTAGGAGCCCCACATATTCTGCTCGTTTCGCAATGGAAGAAAGATAGAATACACATGTAATAAACAAAGATGCTTTTTGAAAGGTTGGGCAGTAATTTTTGAACTGTGTAAAAGGGCATAATGGTATGCTGTGAGAGAACTGCTGGAATAAACACATGAATTTGTTACGATCCCAAAGCACACAGGGAAGCATATGATCCCACAGGGGGAGTTGTCCGTTGCATCTCTGCTTGAGTTATTACTTGCTTAATGGAAGGAAGCTTGCTCAATGGAAGGTATTGGCAGAATAATGAATCATGTAGAAGCATAGGAGGTAGGCAGCTCATACCCTAAAGTAGTGGTTCCCAAACTGGGAGGTGTGGCTCCCAGGGGAGCCACGGATACCCACCAGGGGAGCCGCAGAGTGCCACGGAATCCTCTCGGAAAGCAGTGCAATGTTAATTGGCAGGCATCAACATAATGTCATGGGGAGCTGCAGCCAATGGTCACCAACAGTCAAGGGAGCCGCAGGTCGAAAACGTTTGGGAAACACTGCTCTAAAGGTAAACCTCTTCAGGTACAAGCATGAAACAGTCTTTCAGTTTTAATTCAGAAAAAAAAAACCACGGTGTCTCAGGCGGTTCCCAGACGTTTGGGCAATGCTGCACACGCAGCACAGATCTGCCAAGTATACAGGGACTGGAAGCAGTGGTCTCCCCCCAGTTCCCTGCTGCAAACTCTGCTAAGCCTTTGCTCGTGTTGTTGTTACCCTGCTAAGCAAAATCTGGTGCCAGCTGTAACAGAGAAACTGGCAAACTCCCAAGAGAGAAGGGAGAAGGGCAGCCCGCTGTGTTCTCTCGCACAAGGCGTGGGTGTTTGAGGGTTAAAAATAGACACCAGATTTTCAGTTAGCAAATGTGGAGGCGGGAAAACAGAGCGCTGTTTATCAGACCCAGCTCTTCCCCCGAGAGATGCAGAAATGAGTCAGATCAGAGGACAGCATAACTGTGTGCGTACGTGTTGTGTTTCAATCTTGGGACAGCGATACGCTACAGACATTTCATTGTGTGCTTGCCTTGTTAAGGCAAAAATTTTAGGAGCAGGCAGAATTTATCGGGGGTGGGGTGGGAATAAGTTCGCCCCATTTCAGGATCCTGTGTGTTGCATTCTTAATGCTTAAGCTACACACACACACACACACACACACACACACACACACGAGAGAGAGAGAGAGAGAGAGAGAGAGAGAGAGAGAGAGAGAGAGAGAGAGAGAGAGCGCAACCACCACCACCACCACCAGATCTGACTAATGATATTTTGATGCCTAACCAAAACATCTCCCACTAATTAATGTGTTTTAGGCTGCAGTCCTAGACTTTCCTGGGAATAAGCCCACTGAACACATTAAGACTTTCAAGTAAACATGCATAGGATTGTGCTATTAATAAAGTGCAAATCTAATTGAAATAAGCTTCTGTTCACTGCAGTGGGGAGCCAGTGCAGTGGTGGTTATGCTGTTGGGTTTAGATTGTAGGGTCATGAGTTCAAGTCCTGTCACAGCCTCAAAACAAACTAGGTGACTTTGGGCACATCGGTGTCAAGGGAGAGTACTGTATATCTCTAAGAACTCTCCCATGGTAAGAATGGTGATGTTATCGGTAGAAACATTTTTCAAACTACCTGAGTTGAGAAGAAGCATCAAATGCATCAGGAGGCAAATTGAGAAATTTGCCTAGGGGCATAATTTAATATCTAGGGATTCTAATCTAGGCTATTGTCTTTCCCAAGGGCTACCTAAGTGACAGTGTGTAGCTCATGTTACGTTAAAGCTACAATCCCATACAATTTTACTTGGGAGTAGGTCCTATTGAATGCAGTGGGACTTCTGAGTAAATACGCATAAGCTATCGCGTGAATATACCTTTTATATTTGTTTAGGGTATTTTTTAATCCTGTTTTTCCATTTGTATACATTTGTTTTAAAATAATTCCAGCCCACTCCAAGTGTTTGGGATGAAGTGAGCTGGAACTTTCAATGGAGTATACCGGTAATAAGATTCAAAATAGAAATAACCAGCTGGAGAAGAAAACACTCTAAAGACATTTAATAGTGATTGTTGTTATGGTCTTATTAGACTATAATCCTATACACACTTACCTGGGAGTAAGTTCCATTGAACTCAGTGGGGCTTCTGAGTGGACATGCATAGGATTGCTCTGTTAATGAGGCGTGGCTGTAGTGTGGAGGGTGTTGTGATGAGCTCCTGCACTTTAGAATTTACCACTACACCACTGTCAGTCTCGCTCAGTTTAGCCTACCTCAGAGTGTTGTTGCAAGTATCAAAGGGCAGGAGGGAACTGTGTATACAGTCTCCCCCGTTTCTGCGGGTTCCATATCCGTGGTTTCAGTTACCCACAGTTCACCACCCCGTCATGCTCCCCCGGTCTTCCAGCACCTGAAAGTTATAATACATATGGAAGCTATTCACGGCGGCCACTTTGAAGGCACTGTATCCGCTGTATCTGGGGCCATTTGCTGGATCCGCGGCCATTCTAGCGGCTCTCCGTGCCATTCTGAAGTTATCTTCAGCCATTCTAGTCAATTACCCTAGTCACTGTAGGGCCCCAGAATGCCTTGCTAAAGCTCTTCTGAAGCTATCCACAGACATTCTACAGCTCTCCGAGCCACTCTGAAACTATCTGCAGCCATTCTACAGCTCTAGTCAGTCACACTAATAGTGTCTTGCGACGCCACAGCAAGTATACGGTTCGTTACTATCTACGATTTCGGGTATCCGCGGTAGCAGTAGGAACGTATCCCCGCGGTGATAGGGGCACGCCTGTATCACTCCAAGCTGTTTGAACAAAAGTGGGATTAAATTATCAGATGGGCATGTGTAGGAATGCTTGCTGGTGGATGGTGCTCCATCTGTCTGATCCGTCTGTTTCCTCCTCTGCTGCCTTTAATGCCACCCCAAATCCACTTCCAGAATCCTGAAGCACCTGTCTCAACTTCGCTTGTGGTAGGACTGCCACTGCACACAACCACAACGTTTTATTAGAACAGAGTTTTATTGTGCATCTGGATATTGTTGGCTTTGGTTTTCTTTCTTTTTTCCTGTGAAACTGAAAGGTGTTGTGGAGGTCCATGCTGTCTTTCCTTTTAAGAAGCTGGGGTTTTTAGTGGTCTCCTACTCTGGTACCATTCTTACACAAACACTCTGCTTAACATCTAAACAGAGAGGTGCCAGGAGTCAGACCTGCCCAGAAGTTGCACTCTTTGGTCAAGAAGACCGTCCTTAGATGTTTGGGGTTGGGAGTGACGAAACGTATTCTGTACATGTTCAAAAGTACTCTCTTCTTGTTACTTTATTGTTCTGGGTTGAGCCCTGAGACTGGACCCTGACTGTTCTAGGGATACGCCCTGGTGAGCCTGGGCTCAGACGAAGCTCTGAGTCTACGGACCCAACCAGTCCTATCCAACTTTCCAGTGCAAATGCAGCCATGCCAATGGGGTGTACGCTGCATCCTGCAGTGGGGGAGCAGTCACAGAGGCCTCCTTGAGGTAAGGGAATGTTTTTTTCCCCTTACCTTAGGGCTGCATTGCAGCTGCATGGGTGCTGGACTGTTGGTTAGGATTGGGCCCTGTATCTAAGACTGCCTACTCAGCACTTCTGCTCTGCATCCCTCCCCAAGCTGCTTTCCCCCAGCCAGGACTTCCAAACATGTACTTGTTGAGGTGCAAGCCAAAGTAGCTGGGGAGGGGGGAATGGAGATTATAGGCGGAAAGCAGTGGGCAGGGGAAGAGTTAATCATTCCTCCACCCACCCTTTCTACCCTTCAAATAGCACCCGTCTCTTCTGCTTTTTAGATGTTCAACAGATCTGTTGCCCAATGTCTCATTTGACCCCATGTGGACCAGGTATTAGGCGGGATCTGGCACAGATCCGGACAGTTGTCTCCTGGATGCATTACATGTGTTAAGCTTTGGGGCGGCTGTTGTCATCTGCTGGAAACCTTTATTGCTTGATTTGCATAATTGGTAGCTATGTGTATACCTAGCCCACTGGCAGCTTTTTCTGTTTCATGTTGTAGCTGATGGCTATGACAAAAGCAGGGATAATGCATATTTAAAAAATGAAGCCAGTCATTTCATCCATAGGAGAATTCTGTCTGATGATGAAAATGCATTTGTCACCTGTGGCAATAAAAATGCCTGATTCTTCGGGCTGTTTGCACACAATCACGAGCTTCAGGGAGCAGGGGAAATACCTTTCTAGCCTAGTAGGAGGTGTGGGTGGGGTGATGCCAGATGTTGCAGAAGAGCAGACTGAAGCGACTGAAGCGGGTATGTTGTTAGCTGCCACTGAACACAGAGCTTTGGGTTAGATGGACCCTTATTCTGATCCAACAAAGGCAGGTCTTACATTCTTTAAAATGCATGATTGCGGACACATCAATGGGAGCTGTAACCACGTTTGTGTGAAGCCAAAATGATCGGGGTCGTCAGGTTAGCTGTGTATTCTGACTGATGTTCAGGCATTGAGTTTTAAGTTCTGGATGTCTGCACTGAGAAAAGCGATTAGCCAGGATTACTACTATGGAACCTCCATGTTCAGGAGCAGCGTATCTCCGAATACCAGTTGACGTGGAGACAAACAGTGAGGGATGGCTTTAACTTTAATGCCATGTTTATGGGCTTCCTGGAGGCACCTGGTTGGTCTCTGTGGGATGGACTAGATCCAGCAGGGCACTTATTATGTTCTTATGCTCAGACTGTTTGACAATATGAACATTCTGTTTATTTGGAGGCAAAGGTGGAAGATCAGTCATTTAAATAAATAATATTTGCCCTCTGGCCCATCGAAACTCCTGAGCTACAACAGTTGCCTGGACTTGTTCTCTGCTTAACGTCCCCCTTTTGCAGCGAGAGGCTTCCTGTTTGACGCAACCAGCCTGCCGAAAAAGCCAGGGTCTGTGTTTGTTAGCAACAACTGAATGGGGCTGTTAGTAATTAAAGCACACGGGGTTCCCAGAAAGTGGCTCAGACCGGATATCCTTCATCAAAATACCCTAGGCATCACTGCCTAAAAATAGCTCCACCAGAACAGAAACTAAATAAACAAGAACAAGAGAGAGCCAAGCAACAGAACTGGCTTCCTGGGACAGGGCGCGGCTTTCTGGGTGCTGCTGGCAAGAAGGGTTAACAGTGCTACAGACGCTGACCAAAAGGACACAGGGAATCCATCACACCCTGTGCCTACTGGCAAGAGACCAGTATGGAAGGAATGATGACATAACAAGGTTGTATCACTAGATGGGGGAAAGCCAGGGTGGCATAGTGGTTATAGTTGGGTCCTAATCCCTGCTCAGCCACTGAGCTCACTGAGTGACCTGGAGCCTGTTGCTCTCTCAGCCTCAGTGGCGGAGCCGGGGTCAATGGTGCCTGGCATGCAGGCATGGAACGCAGTGACATAGAAGTGCGGTGGTGTAATGACGTTGTCATGTCGCCATCACTTGCCATGATTTGGAGCCAAACGGCGGCAAAGGTGAGTGGGAGGGCCCTTCTAGCGTCGAACATGGAGCTCCGCTCGCTCCTTGGGTGGCCATGGAGTCAACCCCGCAGCGTTGTGCCCGGTGCGGCCCGCACCAGTCACGCCCCCCCCAGCGGCGCCACTGCTCAGCCTAAGCTACTCTCCTGGGCTGTGGTGAGGATGACACCTATGTCACTTTGTGTAGCACCCAGAGCTCTCTGGAAAAAGAAACATGGGTTATACATGTGATAAATACAGCCCCTCCCCCCGGTATCCGCAGAATCACTTATCCATGGAGCAAGGCTTTGTGTATGCAGCATTGGTAGTGGCAGGACCTGGCGCCGGTGTGGTTGTCCTGCCCCTTCCCACCGCCACAGTTACAGGAACATGTGGGGGGATATGTGTGAAGACAGCATGTGCTTCCAAATGTTTTACCATCACAGAGCCTTCTGCACATCTTCAGATGAGCACCTGGAATCTCAAACATGTCACAGAGGATCTGTGACAGAGTGCATGCTCAGTTCACATGGGGCACTAGCTGGCAGTGGCGGTGCGACCTGGAACACCACCTAATGCCACCTTGGGTCCACCACCTCTGCACAATTATATAAAAAGGCGTTTACCGCACTTATTGCCTGGTTTCTTCTGTTGCAGAAGTGCAGGAGTTCTGGTTTGCTTTAAAGGGACCATACAGATGAAGGAGCTCCTTTATTTGCGCTGTGCCTGTAAACCACACCAGAAGCCCTGCACTTCTGTGTTTGAAGAAATCACACGAGGAGCCGGGTAAGGAGCCGGGTGATCCACTTTCCACTCGCTTTTAATGGGCGGAGAGCAGATCAATGCGCCGGTTGCATCTGCGGCAGGCTGGAGAGAGGCAGTAGAGGCCGGGGCAGACTCGGGGTGAAGGGCAGCATGAATCCACCACCCTCTCGCCTCCCTGAGTTCTGCTGCTGCGGGTGCAACCCGCATCACCTCACTTAATGGACGGGCTACCCCTGCTGGCTGGGCCTGTCAGTGTTACTTGTATGAATTGTAGTGTCCTAGAGCACACCCAATCAGCACTGCTCCACCACTGGATATTGCAGGGGGAAGACTGGCAGCAGATGAGTAAGCTGTCTTTTGGGGAAGCTTGTCCACCATGACTGATTTTCGCATTGAGCTCCACAAAGCCTTTGAAATCGTTTAGGAAAACACACACACACGTTGTAATAAAAGGCAGTGCTCTGAGATGAAACTTTTGCGGGGGCAGCTTGCTGTGCAAGAGTGAGAAAAGCTACACTGGATCATACAGTTGTCCCTTGCTATCTGTTCTGGACACACATCCGCGGATAGCGAGGATCCACGTAAAGTGAAATCGCTTACCTTTTGGCTGGCAAACCGCTCCATTTGCAGGGCTGTAGAGAGTGAAATTGCGCTCCTATAGCCTCTTCCGTGTCACTGATTTTCCCCCTCCCTTCTCCAGGCTTGCCCCAGGGGCGACCTTGGGGAAGGGAGGGCGAAAGTCCAGCGTCCCGGAAGAGGCTGTAGGAGCACGATTTCGCTCTCTACAGCCCTGCAAACGGAGCGGTTTGCCAGCCAAAAGGTAAGGAACGCCATTTTCAACTCTTTTTTCCCAACTTTTTACAGTGGACCCCCGTGGGTCCGGGATCCACGGTGAGACAAATCCGCGGCCCTGAATCCGCAGATGAAAAGGGTCCACTGTATTCTTTTTGCTATAGTACTACAGAAGGTACAGGAGAAGTCCTCTGGTGTCTGGTCACCTAGATATCTCCTATCAGTGTGCCAACTTGACTTCTGCTGCCTTTGTGGGCCCCTGCAGGTTACTTGCCTAGATTGCCTGTGGTGAAAGCGAAGGCCTTTTCTACTCCGTTGACTTCACGGAGTGCAGGGTGTCTGGACATGTGCAAGACACCTGATAGTACTGAGACACCGAAGCCTGCTGTGGTGCCATTAGCTTAATTAACCTAAGAGCTGCCACGGCAGAGGCTGATCTGAGCATGCTTTCTGGACCTGGCTTTGCGATCTGTCATGGATGCTACTGTAGGTAAGATACCTGTGAGGAAGGGGACAGGTTCTCCTAGACGGGCTGTGAGAGAAATGGAGGGGTGGCAGTCAGGAAAGGATGCAGCCTCCTCATGTCCCGTCCCCCCATTTTTTTTTACACTGAACACTAGGAGCTAAAACATTCACAGTAGAGTAGAGAAAGGAAGAAATTGTTATTCATTTTGACTGTTTCTTTACTTGAGAGGTGTTGTGTGTGTGTGTGTGTGTTGGGGTGTGTGTGTGTTGGGGTGTGCGTGTGAAGGAGAGAGAGAGAGAGAGAGAGAGAGAGAGAGCGGGCACTCTGCTTGGGCTGTGGAAGATTGGGGTGCTGAGTGCAGACCGACTCTTTTAGCCTGTAATTTTTTTTAACCCGCATTAAAAATGTTGTTGAATGTACACCTTTGCAGTCATTATATCTAAGTGCACACACCATTGTTTCTTTGTTGAGTTTGGCAGTGTTATTATTATTTTTGTCTGGGCCTCACTCTGTGCCTTTAATAGCAGCCTGACGGTCTGTTTACACATTATGTTTCTTAGGTGTACACTTGAGCTTTGAAGACTTGACTTAAAAGAAGGTGAAGTGTAGATGAGATGTGACAAACTGGTGTTGGAAAATCAGAATCACTTATCAGAGAGTGTTCCTAATGAAGAATTTCTACACTCAGTGGCAGAACCGGGTTTGTTGGTGTGTAATGTATGAAACGGCCTGTGCCATGCAGAAATTTGGCAGATGAGGTTCTTCGTATCACTTTATTTCCATGCCAGAATAAGCCTCATCTGCTTCATGTCTGTGTGTCAGTCTCCTTTTTAAGGAATAGCAGTAAGGCCAGTTAAAAAATTGCCAGTCCTAGGATTTACAGTTGAGTGCAGAGATTGTTTGTTGTTGTTGTTGTTGGGGGTGGTTGCAGCTACACTGTTTGTCTTGACAATTCAGGTTTGAAATCGGCTTCAATGTGCTATGTATACTACATGCCATAAACCAAATGTAACGTGGTTCTTGTGTCTCCCTTTCCTCCCAAAAATCATTGGGCATGTTAGTATAAACTTGCAATTGAATATATTTTATATGTACAGGTCCATTTTTCTTAGCTTGTATAAAGGCTGTTGGTGTTAACT
This sequence comes from Plestiodon gilberti rubricaudatus, assembly GCA_026170595.1. NCBI lineage: Eukaryota > Metazoa > Chordata > Lepidosauria > Squamata > Scincidae > Plestiodon > Plestiodon gilberti. The sequence continues at coordinate 121,851,702 of JANXHW010000002.1, forward strand.
GAATGCATACCTATACGAATTGTTTAGGAACTAGATTATATAACTTTGCTGGTGTGGTTTACATTTTGAAATTAAAAAAGGGGGGCAGTGAAATGTATGAGAACTGTAAAAATGTATTGGTTGAGTACATATCCACGGATTCACTATCCACGGTTTCAGTTATCCACGGATTGTGGGGACACCCCCCCCCCAGACTTTTACTTTTTTCCCAGTAAGCTCCGTTTCTTCCTTAAACAAATAGGAGAAGCAGCCTCTGGCCGAAACAGAAACCTTGCAGAGCCTCTCTAGGACTTAGTCTCGTTCTACTTGCCTGCAATGGAGGCTGCATCTCTGTTTGTTTTAAGGAATAAACAAAGCTTGCTGAAAGAAAAATAAGAGCTGGGGGGCGCACACGCATGCCTGCCCGCAGGGGAGGCAGGGCCGGGGGCCCTCAGGAAACCATGGAGGGGGTGTTCGCTCTTATCCACGGTTTCAAGTATCCACAGAGAGGCCTGGAACATATCCCCAGCGGATATGGGGGGAGTACTGTACTTTAGCAAAGGTCTGCATGTGGAGCACGTGGGGAGGGATTGCCCCATAGCTCAGTGTGGTAGAGCACCTGCTTTGAATGCAAAGCAGAATTACATTGGACCCTAGTATTAATTTCTGGCATCTCCAAGTGGGGGTGGGAAGGACCCCTGTGTCCGAAATCCTGGAGAGACACTACCAAGTCAGCGTAGGCAATCCTGACCCAGATGAACAAATAATCAGGCAGTTTTCTACGTTCCACTTTGGAAATAAGTCCGCAAGGGCAACTCACCGCAATTGTAACCATTGCATCCGTCTCTATGTATATTTGTGTTAAGTAATTTGTAGCACATTTGGTGGCCTGAGAGGGTGGAGAAAAACAAGCTCTCTTCCAGTTTGCAAACACCTTCCTCGACTTTGCAGTGATTCCCACTCACCACAGAAGACTCAAGCGAGTGGCTACTTATAAGCCTGCATATTTTCAGAGGCCCAACATGGGCCGTTTTGATGACAACCTTAACCAAATTATAAAACAAAGCCAGCTAAGCTGTGCTTGAAAGAACCAGCAAGTGAGGAATCGGCAGCCTGGTTGGGTGCTGTCATTCTGAAACCAGCCTTGGAAATTATACTGGCTTTCGCAGTGCAGAAAGTAGACCACATGAGAGAACAATAAGAGATGTGCGAGGTGGGAAGCCCCCTCAGCGAGACAGACAGGGTGCACTGCAGAGCAGATGATTCAAGTGTCCTACATTGCTGTCAAGTGTCTGGGCACCAGTAGCAGAAATAACTTTACCCTAAGTTAAGTTTCTGTTTCTCCATTTACCTAAAATGCCTGTCAGCAGGCACTGGGCAGACTGAACCTCTGGCCTTATACCTACGCAAAGTTCCTTGCTCGCTTTCATATGCTCCAACTGTCCTTGTTATTGAATGTGTTTGAGTACGGTAAGTAAAGCTATAATAAGTAAAGCTGGATCCACTGGGAAATTAAACACGCTTACCTTTTGAAAAACAAAACACCCACACAAAACTTCCTCACAAACATGCTTCAGAAACCTATTGAGAACAGGCTATTGAATAACCAAATGTACCTGCTTAAATTTCCAGATGAAGTGAGAAAAAATGTCCTCCCACCCATATCCTCTGTGAGATCATGACTCTGACCACCTGACTATCCCTACCCGCCTCCTGGCTGGGTCAAGTGAGCTGGAGTGCCCAGTGGACTGGCTCATGCCAGTCTCAGCAGGTAGACTGACTAGGGCAGTGTTTCCCAAACTTTTTTGACCCTCGGCTCCCTTGACCATTGGCAACTATTTGTCACGGCTCCCCTTTACATTATGTTGATGCCTGCCAATTGGTATGGCACTGTTTTCTGAGAGGATTCCGTGGCACTCCGCGGCTCCCCTGGGAGCCACGCCTCCCAGTTTGGGGACCGCTAGGGTCTATTGTTTTTCTGTTGTTAGCTGAAAGAGACAAGCAATGCACAAAACGACCACTCTACCTGGCCACACAGCCCTGCAACCCTTCTGTAATGGTGACTTTCAGAAGTACTATATTGAAGCCTTAGACGGAACGAAAGAGAGGAACAAGGGAAACTCAGTCATCTCATCACACAATTCTCCAGGTGTGCCATTTGAGTTAGAAAGGGTTTCCTTTCTTTTGTCTTGTTTGTGTGTGTGTGTGTGTGTGTGTGTGTGTGTGTGTGTGTGTGTGTGTGTGTGTGTGTGTTGCTTAGTTCAACAGTCTGCTTGGGCCACATTTAATGACCCACAATATCAAAAGCTAGCGAATCCAACTCAGCCCCCCAAAACCGAACCCTTTTATTGTATAACTGTAAGTCAGAGAATGCTGTTTGGAACTTGGTGACTCTGCCCAGCTTGGCGGTCCCGGAAGACGTGTGTCCGGAAATGCCACAGGGCTTTGGCGCAACAGCTGAAGGGGTCTGCACTGCAGCGCGGACCCCCTTAGAGGGATTTGCTCAGCACACTCTCCATTCCCTGCTTTGATTCAAGAGACTGGTGGAGAAAGGGGCAAGATCTCTCTTTCCTTCTCGTGGGCTCTTTAAACAAAGCAGGAAATGCCGAGCATGCTGGGAGTGATCTCAGCATGCTCTAGTCCAGTGTTTCTCAAACTGTGGGTCAGGATCCACTTGGTGGGTCACGGCCTGATTTCTGGTGGGTCCCAGGTGATGGAAAGATCAGATAAGAAATTGCCACAAGCCCTGAGGCTATTCAAAAATCAGATAGCTACTAATTGCCCTTCAAAGAGCTGAGCTCCTGCAGTTTGCAAGATAGCTGCTAATTACCCTGCAAACAGCTGAGCTAATGTTTGAGCGTCTCGTAAAGCTAGGTGGGTCCCGATAGAGTGTCATTTTAAAAAGTGGGTCCTGGTGCTAAAAAGTTTGAGAACCACTGGACTAGTCTATATAGTATTTTCTGCTTTGATTCAAGGGGGAAGGTGTAAGGGCTGGAGGGGTAGTGACACTGGGAGGAGGGCAACAGTGCTATTGGGCTATCTCCAGCCATAGCGTTCCTGTCTTGTCTGCCACTTCTCGACTCGACTCGACTGTAAATCCTTATGTTCAACATGATTCCTGTTGTGTAGAGTGTGCCATTATTGTGTTCCAGTTAGACCCCTATTTTAGTAGGGGTGGGGGAAGGTAGAATGAATTTGGGAAGGCAAGTGCATAGGACAGTGTTTTAACTATAGCACAGCAGCATCCAGATGCTACAGACACAGCAGCTAAAGCCCTGGGAGGCTGGGACTGCATCTCCAACTTTGAGGAAGACCTCAGAAGGTGCCATGCAGTAAACTAATGGTCCCCTAATGGTTTTTTGGGGGGAGGGCTTAATTGGTCAGTGATGGCGGTGACTCCATTCTGTTCCTATTGGCAGTGCCAACTGGCAGCTGCCATCAAACCCCCCCCCCCCAACAATGCCACTGATGAAAGATTTGGTTCAGGGCATTGTGGGGGGGGGATGGCAACTAGGCCCAATCCTCCCAGGGGACCTGAGGCCAGGTGAGCAGTGTGCTTCTCTGTGATGCTGGGGCCCCTATAGCTGCCCAAGGCTATAAGCCACAAGCTGACGCTAGTCCTGGTCCACAGAACTGTGAGTTCATAGATCCATTTCCATTGTCTTAGGATTTGTGGGGTTATGAAGGGCAAAGAGAGGGTTACCAACGCTTTCCTGGCCCTGCTTTTTAACAGCAGCTGCCACGTAAAAAAAAAACCAGGGCATGTGAAGTTTTTCCCAGCATGGAAATCAAGTGATAGGAAAGGGTCCCTCTTAATATTTCTGCATATCTGGCTGTTGTTAAAGGCTAAATAAATACACACAACCCTTTTGTGCAGTGCTTGATTAGCCGAACGTGGCAGTCGGCGAGACTAGAACAAACTGAGGGGATGCTGTTCGCATTTTCCGAGCCTCTGCTCCGCTCTTTTTCACCTGTTGATCTGGTTGCTAGAGAAAGTTGGACTCTCTGGACGTGTTGGTAGTATTTGGCAAGCCGCCAATGAAATGATCCGCATCGCTCAGGAAATTGACTTGCGTCAAACCCACCCTCTGCCTGAGACAGCTGGCTGTGCAGCTCTGTTAGCTCTTGGCAGGTTTCTGTTTGATTTGCTTTTCCTTGTCAAATAGAGAGGAAGATGAAACAGTCTTGCAGAGAGAACGGCCCCTGCTATGTTGACAGGTGGCTGACTTTCCCAAAACTGGGCAGACGGTGCTTGGGACTAGTTCAGAGGTGATGTTGGGCATTTAGGTAATCTTTTGATCTTCTTACCTGCACATTGATTGAAAAGTAAAGTTACAAGCGGTAACCTGTGCAATTTCCCAGGGATGTTTCCAAAAGCTGAATGCTGGTCATGCAGTCCAATCCTGTCCCCCACCAGCCTGTGCAATGCAGTGGCGCTGATGGAGCATGCACTGCATGCTATGGGGTGGGGGGTGGGGGTGACCAGACGACCCAGGAGAGATAAACCTAATTTTTACTTGCTTCCCCATAAGCCACCTGGCCGCCAATGGGTGGCCGCCCTTGGACCTATGCCAGCTATTTAGGTGGCGTATGTTCGAGGAGCCTCAGGAGGAAACGGGGGATAGGATCTTGACATGTGCCACTGCCGCTGAGATCCTCCCTCTCACACCCCTAGTTCGGCCCACTCCCTGCCCCACTTATCTCCCAAACTGCCCCCCACTGCCACCTTACCTGATCCGGCACGGGCTGGGTGAGCCAATGGCACGCGCGCAGGGCCTCTGGTTGCTTATGCTGAAACACATAGCAGTGGCACAGTTTGTGAATCACCGGACCGGGACTTAAGGGAGCGGGTCGCAAAATAGGATTGGGTTGCTAGAGTTCCATTGCAGCCTGCTTGAAAACGGGTACCTGGAAAAAGTAGATGGAGGGTCAGTTATTTTTATGTTTTGTATGTTTTAACTTTGAGGCGCATTTCAATCAGTGATCTCTTGAGTGCCAAGGAATACTCTGAGGTCTTTTGTTTGAGGGCCAGTCTACATGTTTGCCAGCAGATACAGATCTAGGATCCAGGTCTTTGCCAAACAGCTGCTAAGCAGGTTGAAAGATGGGTGTGATTTGCAGTGGAAATTGGCAGGAGAGGAAGGGCTGCTGAATCCTCTTCCCACTCATTGCTTTTCCTCAAAAGCCCTCTCCCCCGACTTTTCCTGCAACAAATATGCAGAAATGTATCTGGAACCCCAGCTGGAGGGAGTAGGGAGTGGGAGTAGCAGGTGGGAGTAGGGCGGGTGCAGGGGAAGAGTGCTGGGGAAGAGAAGGGTTAAAAACCTCCCGCCTGCCTGCCATTTCTCTGCAAATAGCTTCTTATAGCAGCAGTACGGTGAAATAGCATGCACTGTGTTCCCACTGCCAGTAGGGAGTGCCCTTCTTCCATCATCAGTATTGACTACCAAGCTAGGCCAGCATGGGAAAGATTTCTTGAGATACAGTCCAGAGGTGAATATGGGCTAAACTCAGAAAGACCTGGGAAACTGACAGCGGTGGTGAGGAGAGTGTCCTAGTAATACATTTTGCATGGAGATCTCCTAATCAAGTGGGTCTTTCAGCAGTGTCAGGCTTACCTGCGAAGTAACTTGAAATACCTGTAGTCAACAGGGAGCAGGTTCCAGAGGGGGGGATGCCATTTTCTTGCCTTTAATCTCTATTGTGTACTCTTATCTTTTTTTTTTTTTTTTTAAAGAAATGCTTCATTCCAGAGACAGAGAAAGCAGGGGTCATTTTACTTTTCACCTCTCTTGCAAAAACATTGAAAGTTGACCTTGTCTCTCAGACCCTGCTAGCCATTTTCCTAGATATCATTGCTCTTATTTCTCATGCTTGGTCTACTCATGCCACAGAAGGAGATGGGCATGAGGTGTTAAATGGGTCCAGTAGTGTCGTAAGGGGGGCGGTGGGGCAGTGGGCCCCAGGCGGCAGGTGGGCGGGTGTGTATATCAAATCTGCCGATGGCGGGGCGAATCAGGCTGTTTCGGCGGTGCAAGCAGGCGTTGGGTTTGGCCCTCCCGCCTGCCCTGCACCTCTGTAGTTTAGAAAAACGGCGGCGGCGGTGATGACACTTCCGGCGTGCGGGGGGGGGGGGCGGTCTACTGAATGGGTGTGCCTCTTTAGGCTGCAGGCAGGCTGAGTTTTTGAATGTTCCTGTGCATTGTGAAAAGCCTTCCTGCAAAGAGAATGCCCACACAGCAGGAAATGTGCTTTTTTCCTCTGCTGTAACTGGATTTTTTTTTTTACACACAGGGAGTTTTATTTTATGTTGATGAGCATTGACAAAATGATGTGCATGCACACACACACTTCCCATGCTGCGGCGATTTCCTCCGGGCCCTTTAAGTAAGCCTTGTCTGCTTTGGCTTTCCACGCTGTACCCAGGCGGTCACTGTTTCTTTGCAAAGATTGTGCAATTCCACCCAGTCCTGTAAATTCCTGTCTAGGATTTTGAACATTACTCCAGTGAAACGTTATGTGCGACTCGGGATCAGTTTATATAAGGAGCAAACAAACTCTGGCAAGAAGCGGTTGCTACTCAGGAGTTGGTACTGTAGTTCTAGCTAGTCCATTCTCGGAAGCAATCCTTTGGAGGAAACTAAAGTGTCATTTGCTATTGGCATTTGGCTTCTCCGAATGAAAGATGCAGAATGGATGACACGCTATATTTCACGGAGTCTAGCCATTGTTTAAAGGCCAACATGCATGCCGAGCTAGTCTGTCATTCCGTTTGTTAACCTGAGCCCCTGTGGCTGTTTGATTCACTTTGTGCAACCTGGATAACGAAGAGGAAGAAACAAAGAATGCATCTGGAAATCATCTTGCTGGATCAGATTGAAAAATCCACCTAGTCCAGTATTCCCTTTACAATAGTGCCCAGATGCCTCTGGGATGATAACAAACAGGGCATGAGGGTGATGGTCTCTTGTTTGGGTCATACTGCTCCTGAAAAACGGACGTTGTTATGGCTAATGACCATTGGTAAATCTTTCCCCATGAATGTGTCTGTCCCTTTTAAAAACACCAAGTAGCGATCAGCACCTCTTGTGGCGGTGAGTTCTGTATGTTATGTGCTGTGTGAAAAAGTGCTTCCTTCCTGCCAGCCAGTTTCATTTGATGACCTCAAATTCTACCTGAAAGAGGGAGAAAAATGTCTCTCTCTCCCCACCATTCATAATTGTATATATTCCTATTGTGTACTCCCTATAATCATGTTTTTTTTCCCAGGTGAAGAAACCCCATGATCCTATGGGGAACCCTTGGCATGGGCTTGGAGAGAACACCCCAAACCCTAAGGGGTGTCCTCCCTGCAGCACCTGCCTGGTTCACACATATGTGTCGCTCGGCTGACAACTGCAATGTGAAGTGATGGCTGCAAGTGTGAATGGGCCATGCTAGATGGAAAACCACAAAGGGATCATTCCTGTCACCCAATGTCACCTTACACAGACCACATTTCAGTGGAATCAGTTTACACATTCAGCTGTCAGTCATCAAGTATTGAGTAACTGAGTGATGTGTGAAACAGCTCCATTTCATATCAACCCGCACCCATTTCCCCAAGAAGTACGATGTTTTAGGAGGCGGTCTTTTAGAGAATCACTTTTGTTGTCTGCAAAGAGATGCCTATGGTATTTTTATAATATCTGTTTAGTCATGAGGCTGATTTTGCTGGCCACCTCAAGCAGCAGATTGGCGGGGGGGGGGCGAGGCGCCCACCTACTGCTCACCCCTCCTCCCACTCCCTGAATTAGAAAAGCGAGAGGAGAATTTGTGCGTGGTAAAAAATACAAAGTTTGTGTATGGTAAAAAATAGTCACTAGCCATCAAAGACTATCGATGCTTATCGAGCAAGCATCCTTAGCTAATAATTCTGACCTGCTCGTTGCCAGCTATCTTTTCCTTTCCACATCTACACCACTGTGTTTGGGGAAGGAATGCGCCTGACCTTTTTATCTGAGTAAGTCTTATGCGGTTGTGGATGGGTGGTCACCAGTATTTAATGGATTTTTCAAAAGTGTCTTGGTTGTGGTTCCAGTCCAGTTAAAGTTAGTTGGTCACCACCAGATGCTGTTGAAAGCAGTAGGATGTTTGTTTTTGCAACTGACTTGTTCCATTGCTTTCAATGAGAGACGTACTCATGGCTAACTTTACCTGGGTTGGGGCGTCAGTGTCAGCCCAGACCAAACATGCCGACTGGAAAGTTAGTTCCACTGAGCTCAATGGGTCACCCTAGTAAAGGCTGATTCACACTAGCCCTTTCCGTGCGCGTTTTGGATCTGCGTTTGGTCTTTTCGTGCGTTTTTCATGCTTGCGTCTGAGCTTACGACGCAGCCAGGAGAGATGGTTTCCTTTTATCTTTTTGATGTGCTTGCGTTTAAGCTAGCGTTTATGCTCGCGGTGCTAGGCAGCCCACCAATCAGAGAAGCACATTTCTCTTCACCAAATCACAGCTGCGCTTTCTTCAAGAAGGCGGGCAAACGTTCAGAGAACTGCTAGACGCACATACAGACGCTAGAGCAGGGCATGCGCGCCGGGAAAAGGCTAGTGTGAATCAGCCTTAAGGGTTACGCTATGGTGTTCTGTGTCTTTAAAAATAGGATGGCCTCTATGTACAAATAGACAAAGCTTGTGGAACTCATTGCCACAGGATATTGTGATGGCTGTTAGTATAAATGAGACTTGGGAAAATAAATTGGATGGAGGGTACATCTAATAATGGTCATGATACTCTGAAATTCAACCTACATACTCGATAATATACTGATAATATTCTTCTGATATGTATTTACTGATAATATTCTTACCATAAGAAGCTTGAGAATTTCAGAGGGGAAAGGACAACACACATGTCCTGCTTGCGATCATTTAAGGGCATCTCTCCCTAACTATTATTTTTTTATTGAGAATAGTTATAGATGAGCTTTCAACAAAAATGCTCTCAAAGCAGTTTGCATAGCAAAGGAATAAGGAGATGGTTCCCTGTCGCAAAGAGCTTCCGATCTTAAAAGAGACGCAAAACATACACCAGCAAAAAGCTGCTAGAAATGATGCTCAGCTGGGATGGAGAGCTTCTCTCCCCTTGCTAAATATAAGAGAGCCGCCACTTTTAAAAACACTTCTTTGCCTTTTAGCAGGGTTCCCTCCCTGCTACTGTTGGGAGACTCTCTCCCATCCGCCCCCTCCACCCTCAATTACCGGAGTAGTCAGCATGTTTTAAGTCTGGTATGGGCCAGCTGGTGACCCATTGACCAGATCTGGCCCAATAAGTAATTTCTTTTTTTTATTTTCATGTCTCCAAAGACTTTTACCCCACCTTTCTGGTTCCAAAGAGGACTTCACAGCAGTTTACAATATCTTAAAAAAAATACAATAATGGTGTACAGGATGGTGTAGTGATTTGGGAGTCGAGTCAGACTTAGACCTGGAAGATCCAGGTTCAAATCCCCACTCAGCCACAAAGCTTCCTGGGTGACCTTGGGCCAGTCACTATCTCTCAGCCCCACCTACCTCACAGGGTTGTTGTGAGGACAAAAAGGAGGGGAGGAAATATGTACACCACTCTGAGCTCCTTGGAGGAAGGGCAGTATAAAAATGTGAAAAATAAAAATAAATAAAATAATGGTCAAAAAATAAAAACAAACAACAATGTAACCAGAACAATGCAACAGTATATCAAAAACTAAGCCAACTGAGGTTAAAAACCAACTCAGAGTACAGAAAACAAGAAACAATATGGTGAGCATCAGCTTAACAGAAATGCCTGCCTAAACATGTTTTGACGGGGTGGCAAAAGGCTGACAAAGAGCAGGTCAGACAGGTCTCAAGAAGAAGAGAGTTTTACTACCTGCTAGGGGCTGTGACTGGAAAGGCCCTGTCACCATTTGCCCCAGGCTGCCCAATGCAATTTTAAATAAGGTATGTGAAGAATGTTGCCTTGAAATTCGAAAGTCGTAAGACATATAGATAGTGCACATTTTCAATATTACATCTCTTTTGGGGGTTTGTGTGAACTGAGGCTTTGCTTAAGGACATGAGCCCCATTAAACTCTTACTACACTAGTTGATGCCAAATTTGTTACACAGAATGTCTCTGCCTATGAAAGTGTCAAATTGCTTATTAAAGTACACTTCTTGCCCTTGGACCATTGCCTAGACTAGAGCAGATTGGCTCTGGCAAAAGTTGTTCTCTGGTTTAAGTATAACCCCACATAAAATGAAGACTAGAAAATTGTTTGTTTTTTTCTTAAATGACAATTAAGATTCATGGGAATCTGAATTCCATACCAGATACCAATGCTGTACAAAACATCAGTCAGCAAGAAGCATCTCTAACATATACTGTGTGCCACTGCTGCATCTACTACGCTGCTAGAAATGGTTGAAAATGGAGAAGACAAGACTGCGTCTTTGCGTTGGGCCGAGGTGAGCCCTCCAACTACCATTTAGCTATCAAAATCTGTGGGTATCCGTTTCAGATCTATCATATTCTTGATTTTGACTTTGGGAAAAACAAAACAAAATAGTTTTCTTTTTTTCTTTTGTAACCATGATGCAAACCAAAGGAAATAAACCATTTCCAGTTGACATTTGCAAAGCCTTCTGATTCTGCATGGACCTTTCCTGTTCAGTTGAAGGACGTTCTGTGAAAGGAGCTGCATGCAGCGAGTCAGTGGTAGAAAATGAATATAACTCGTCATGATAGTCAACGAGTCAATTCCCCCCCTCCCCACTTGCTTAGGGAAAAGAATGCTTTCTGCCTCAGAAACCACCATTGAAGCGATGGTTTAGAACAGGGGTTCTCAACCTGTGGTACGCGTACCCCTGGGGGTACATGAACTGACAGGTGGGGGTATGCGGCTTACTGTGTCTTATCAGCTGCAAGTCGGCATCGGCTTTCCCGACACCGACTCACAGCTGACAAGGCACAGACTCCCATACAAAAAAACCTTTTCCAAATCTCTGTATAAACTCCTTTCTAGCATTTTTACATCCAAGTTAGGGTGACATTAACTGAGTACGTTCTCTCTGACTAAATAGTCCCTAATTCCTTACTGAAAAGAGAAACATAATATGACAGTGAACAGAAGAGATTCTTGTGCAACAAAAACCACCCCTTCTCTCCCTCCAGACTGTGTTCCCAAAATGCTTTAAGTGGAATGCAAACTAAGTGCTTTCCTACTGGCTGGTTCAATTTATATGCTGGGTTTTAGAATACATTATTTCTTCCATTTAAAGAAGGCTGCTCTTATGGCAGATTGAGCTGGTTCTCTGCCTTCTTAAGGAAGCTAAGAAGGAATTGCATTGTTTGTTTTTGGATTGGAGACCTGTGGTGATAGTTTCTTTAAAAAATAAAAAGGTGGCAAAAATTGGGGGGGAAGGGGTGGCTAACAGTGTAAGCTGAGTAATTTTAATGATTAAATTTACATTTTAATAATTAATTTAATTAATTAATTGGCACAGGGGGTACTTCAAAAAATTTGACCGTGCCAGGGGATACACTTGGTGAAAAAGGTTGAGAACCCCTGGTTTAGAAATATACATATAATATAAAACAGGCTTGGATGTTCTAGATCAGTGATTCTTAAAGTTCTTTGTTTTATCAGTTGTTCACTGTTAAAAAGAAAAGTAGATAAACTTCACAAATCTGCCATGCGTTAAGTCTGCCACACATTTAGGCCCGTGTAAGAAAGATAATTCCATTCCTCTTCTGGAAACTATTTATTCAAACCTTGTTCCTATTTCAGTGGATAATGGTCCCAGGAGTCTTGTTTCATTAAAGACCACCATTCTAGTATGCTTGTTGTTTGCAGATCAGCACGTTTTGCCACTGATATGACATGATGTCATTGTTCTCTCCTTCATCATGGGCTTCTGCTTGCAAGGATACGGGAGGCAATGTGGTTGTGATGGCATCACATCGCTCATCTGCTTTCATTAAACTTTACAAGGAGATGTGAAGCAGAGATGTGAATTGGTGACTCTGATAATGGTAATATTCAAGACTGAAAGCGTAAATCACTTTCATTGATAGGTTATAATGACTGATAGATCCTGAAGATTACTGTTATTTGGAGCAGGGGGAACTCTGTAAGCCATCTGGAGCACGTGAGATAAAGTAGGATAAAAATGAAATACATATTACATAAATATCATCTAAACACAAATCAGAATTTGGTGGTTTTATTGGATGCATCTCCAACGTTTGCACTGATTTAAAGTCCAAGTTGCAGGAGTTCTCTCTCGCACAACACCAGAACCAGGGGACATCCACTAAAATTGACTGGCGGGAGAGTTAGAACAGACAAATGGAAATATTTCTTTACCCAGTGCATAATTAATCTGTGGAACCCCTTGCCACAGGATGTTGTGAAAGGCAACTGGTCTAGATGTCTTTAAAAGTGAACTGGACAGATTTATGGAGGAAAACTCCATCACAGGTTACAGTCGTGATAACTATATGCAACCTCCGGGTTTAGAGGTATCCTGTCTCTGAATGCCAGGTGCAAGAGAGTGGCAACAGGATGATATTATTATTATTATTATTATTATTATTATTATTATTATTATTATTATTATTATTATACCACCACCACCACCACCACCAGTATTTATATATTGTACCACCTTTCTTGGTCACTGAATTTCTCCTCCGACTTCAATTCAAGGCGGTTTACATAGGCAGGCAATTCTAAACCAAGCGGTTTTTACATTTACAATAAATGTTCTAATCTTTCATAGAACGCTTCATTCCAGGTGGTTTCCTTTCACGGTCTGGCCTCTCTCTGACATTCGCCTCCTACGCTTCAACTGACAGGCAAACTCCGTCTCCCACACAGAGAACCAGCTGCAACTTTCTCTCTCTCTCTCACACACAGAGGCTCTGTTGCTCATCAGCGGTGTGTCGACAGCGCTTCGACTGCTCACGGATTCTTCCGGGAGTCTCAAACTGCCGTCCTCAGATCTTTAAGCATAAGAGGCTGCAGCTCTACTGACTGAGCCAGACTTCCTACCTGGTATCTTGTTGTCTTGAGTGTTCAGGAGGATATAGGAATTTTGTTTTCTTGAGTGTTCCCTAAGGTGTCTGGTGGGCCACTGTGAGATACAGGAAGCTGGACTAGATGGTTCCTTGCCTGATCCAGCAGGGCTCTTCTTATGTTCTTATGACTAACACCAGCCATGCAAACTGTTCGGATCAGTTGGAGGTATGTGTACCCACCCCAAAAAGCACCTTGTTTATCTAGAGGTGCTTCCCACACTTCTGTTGGGAGTGCCAAACTGAGAATGCTGAAATTGTCATTGAGAAGCACATGCTGTGAGAAAATAGATACCATACCGGTTATAGGTCTTGTTTTTTTGTTTTTTGTTTTGGCAGAAGCAGGGTGCTCATTCTATACTGATTCATGCACCCTCTTTCTCTAGCAGAAGGAAATTCAGGGCTATCGGCATATGTTCCCTTTGGAGGAGAGAAAACTGGAGACTTACAGCCCAGTCTTGCTTAGCAGGATGTGGCGGCGCATATAAGGTTCTCGCCACATCCTGAGCAGGATTGGGCTGCCCCTGCGCAGCTGGCGACCTCCTCGGGATGAATGGACATTTGTTCCTTTACCCCGAGTAACGCACCAGCCACCCTGATGGGTCTCCTCCAATGCACACCAGCAATTTTGCTGGCATACATTTCAGAGGCCTGTGTATGGCCCAACAGGCCTGGGAAGGGGGATAGGATATCGGTGGCGGCCTCCGCCGCTGATCCCTCCCCCTTCCCATGTCCAGCCATCCAATCCCCCCCTCCCAGAACACCCCAGTTCCGCCCTCCCCTGCCCCTCTGCTGCCCGGTGGGGCCTTATCTTCCTGCTGTGACACTGCTCCATTCTGCAGCACCGGAGGAGTGGCGCAAGCCTCTCTGTCGGTGCCGCTTACTCACTGGCACTGGCGTCGCTCGAGGTGGGGCGGAACAGTAAGTTCCACACTGTGCTAACCTCCGTTTACTCCCTGGGCATTTTTTCTGTGAGAGAAGGCCTATTAGGGCCCGGGTGGCTGCAGGGGTTACTTATTTTCCCCGCGTGGTAGTGAAAAATGCTGCTTTTTGCGGCCGCCACCTTTTGCTGCACCCCCCGCTCTCCGGTTCCTATGCCACTGGGAGGAAGGGAACAAATGTTCCCTTCCCCTAAGGAGGCTTCCTGAGGCCAAACTTCCCTGTGGGCAGTCGCGTCGCTACGATGCGCGACACCCCAGAGCGGGGGCGCGCGTCGCCTTTAAGGGATAGGCTCCGCCCCCGCGCATGACGTCACGCGCAGGAGCAGAGCACCCTCCCTGCTCCGTTTTCGGCTCATTTTGGAGCCAAACGGACACAGGGGAGGGCGGGCGGGCCCAGCTCCGCCACCAAACTGTAAGTGGGGGGGTCGCGCGTCACCCCTATGCGCGCGACGCCCCCGGCGGCCCGCCCCCCGCGCTTCCCTCTGTCGACGCCCATGCCTGTGGGATTTAGCGGGCACCACATGGGGAGTTAGGTATGATTGGGCCGTAAATCACCCATCTAAGATTGTCCACCATTAGTAACCAGACAGAATTACCTCGGTGAGAGCCGTTTCTTTTCTTTGAATAATAGAACCACATGACTCCCCAAACTACTGTAATTTCTAATTAATTCACTGTGTTCCGATAGAATTGCTGAAGTGTCATAAAGGAGTGGTGAATTGAGAAGAATACAGAAAAGCCATAAACATGAACATCCTCGAGCCTTGCAAACTAGATCTTTGGAATAAGGACTGACTAGCTGCAAGTGGCCACTTCAGAGAGGCCACGAACCACCACCCGCACAGCCAGGCCATAGCCCTGCACCTGATTATCTGGAACAGTGATGCTTAAACTGTAGTCTGGGGCTGTTCCAGAGGTCCCCAAGATCATGATAAATATGCTGTCAAGCCCAGAAGTTATACATTTAAATGAAAAGCAGCTTGCTTCTTCAACCGTTAAAGCAATTGCAGTGGACATTTCCTCACATGGTGTGTATGGTTCTCCTGTAGGTGTACAGTACATACAACGTCACTAGATTGCATGCATCAGCAGAGGACAAATGTAGCAGCTGAAATCTAGAAGCCCTCCCATCATTCTTTCCTGTCTCAGCCATGAATACAAGGTTGTCTGTCCCTTAGCTTTTGGAAGCCTGGTTAAGGGTTTAATTGAACTACTGACAACATTAAGCTATTAGTATGTATGTACGTACGTACGTACGTACGTACGTACGTACGTACGTACGTACGTACGTACGTATGTACGTACGTATGTATGTATGTATGTAATTTATATCCCGCTTCCCCAATTTAGTGGACATTAAATGAATGCAAATAGCTTAATGGATTTTACATAACATATTTTCGATGTCTAGATGGATGGTATGCTTATCTGCTTTTGTAATTGTTTTAAAAAAATGGCATATAAAACAGAGAGCCCATAAAGTCAAGCAGATGATCTTGTGCTGAACCTGCACCAAGCAGACAGCAATGAGTCTCTCAGTGTGTCAGGCCTACTGATTAATTGATGGCCACACTTTAATCTGCAGTTACGCTTTAGCTGTTTCATCTACCAATTAAATAGACCTAAGATTGCAGCTCTACAAAAACAGATGGTCGTTTACAGCACAATCCTACCCAGCACCGGTACAGCATAGGTGCCAGGCCCATGCTGTATCCAGTGCTGGAGAGGAGCGGGCTGGAGGTCTCCTTGGAGTAAGGGGACGTTTGTCCCCTTACTCTGAATAACACCCCAGCCTCTGCTATGGGGCTACTCAGGTCAGCGCCACCTATTTTGGCAGCGTTGGCCCCAGAAGCCCTGTGTCGGGGCTGGAGACCTGGGAGGGAGGATTGGCTATGGCATCCGACACTGATCCCACCCCCTCCCAGGCCCAATCCGCCCCCTCTTCGCCCTCCCCGCCCTGTTACGACCCTCCCCCTCCTTCCCCCCAGCCCCAGTGCTGCTCGGAGCAGGACATACCCAATCTACGGCGCTGGCCTCTGTCTTCTTCGGCTGTCAGTGCAGGCTTTGGCACCGGCACTGCCTACTCGCCGGGTGATGCAAACGTACTTTACCTTTGCGACACCCTAGGCCGGTGCCGAGAGATTGTGCCGTTAGTCAAAGAATAGTGACCTAGGGAACATATCCAAGTTTGGGCTCCCTCTCCCCTCCTTCCTATTACAAATAAATAAAAGGCTCATAACATGGAAATGTATCTCCGTAACCTAACACAATATATAACATACACACTGCACTGAAGTTTTGGAAAATGGCCTCCCTGTAAGATTCAGGTCATTCTTTTAAGATTCCTACAGTATAGACCCATGCATGCTTATATGGGTGTTGGTCCCAGGTTCTGGAAGGTCCCTGTCCTTGTTTGTAGTGTTACTCTGTTTATTCAGCGCCCAGGGGACAAGTGCTGTCAAATCTTTTGGTGGGGAGAGCAAGGCCAAATCACTTCCGGAATGTAGATTGTCACTTGCGCAAGCCATCGGGTAGCTCAAGGCGCTCCAGTAGTGCTTTCATTCCTATGTTACAACAGATCGTTGTCTTTACAGTACAGTACTGTATTCTTACGATTTGTGCTTCTGCATTTTTGCCTTAGTTAGCTTGTATGATTTTTACCCTTTTGAATGTCTAGTGGTTTTAAACAGTAGAATTGTTATTAGATCGTAATGGGGTAATGAGCAAAATACTCTTCAAATCCAGCCTACAGCTGGCCAGTCCAGAGCATGAAGCAGGTAGGCCAATGTCCACATTGTTAGTGTTTTCCCTTGCCAGCTACTCGGATTGAAATGTGGACATCCCTGTGAAGGCGACACTCGTAAGCATATGCCAGAGCGTGCAGATCTGGTCTGGTGACTGAGATAAATGTTCACCTGTTTAGATTTGGGGGCTGAAAATATAGCTACAATAAAACCTTGGATTGAGAGTAACTTGGTTTGAGAGTGTTTTGCATAACAAGCAAATTTTTTAAAATAAATTTTAACTTGATTAACAAGCGATGTCTTGCATTACAAGTAGGTTTTGGAGCCTGAGGAGCAGCTGCTCCAGGCGTGGGGGCGCTACACTCAGGCTCCACCACTGAACGGCTGCCTTCTCACGCCGCCCTCACGATCGTGCATAGAAGGAAAGGCGTGTGGAGGCAGCCCTGTGAGGAAAGGCGCCGGTGAGGCCCGTTACGCCTCTGCGAGTAGTCTCTCTCGCTGCGGGATTGTGGGTAATCGTCTCCCAGTCTCAGTCCAGTGAGCCAACAGATAGCAATGATCCTGTTAGTGATAGAAGTCCTACACAATAATGTCCTACACAATAACGTTCGTGATAGACGTCCTACACTCCTCCTCCTCTCCTCTCTCTTGTCTCCCTCACACCAGCCACGATTCTTTTCAAAGGTAAAGTGCAGGTTAATTTGTTTTATTTTGACTTTATACTGTATTTTGTATTACTGTAATCATTTTTATATGATTAAATGGTTGTGGAACGAATCATCTGAGTTTCCATTATTTCTTATGGGGAAATTCGCTTTGATATATGAGTGCTTTGGATTACAAGCACGTTTCCGGAACGAATTATGCTCGCAATCCAAGGTTTTACTGTACCAGGACTTCGGTATTTCCTGAAAATCCACCTTATGGCCACTTTTCCCAGCTTGTTTGCTGCTGTTTCTTTCCTCTCTTTTCCCCTGCTTTGGTACTATCCCCCCCCTTCTGATTAAGACATTATTCTCTTTCCTAGAATGATCTTAGCCAATCAGGGATCACGTAGTGACAGCCACACCCTGTTAGAGTGTTTAGAAGTTTGGAGAGTCGTGAATGAGAGTCCCAGTTAAAGGACATACTTCTTTTTTGGTTTTTTGCAATGGTTGTTAACCATGACAGCTAAAATAGAACTTCCATGTTTAGGGGCAGTATGCCTCTAAATACCAGTTGCTGAGGACCAAGAGTGGAGAGAGTTATTGCTTTCAAGGCCTTCTCATGGGCTTTCCGGAGAAGTCTGGATGGTCTCTGTGGACCTTGGGTCTGATCCAGCTGGTCTCGTCTTATGTTTGTATTTCTTAAGTGCCCTAATAATAGTACATGCCTTTAACTTCATGACTCCTGTATGGGTAATTCAGACGTCAGAACATAAAGGGGGGCTTCTTTGCTTTTGTTTTCTGGACAAGTGTGTCAAATTTAAGGACAATCAGCAGCAACCCTGAAGGTGGCTGTTGCACTGCTCAGTTCATGCTTTTAGTCAAAGACCAGTTTGCCTTGTCATTGGTTGGATGGCTGACCCACCTGGAGAATCTCTGCACCAGACTGTTTGGTTATTCAAGGGCCTTTTTCCAGCCGACACAGAGAGCGCACCACAGTGGCATTCCAGCCGTTGGTTCGAGGAGACGAATTTAGAAGCAAGTGTTTTCTCGGGTCCCGCTGCTTCTAGTCTACAGTTTTGTTTGCCAGCATTTGTGGTTCTACAATCACATTTTCCTATTTTCAAGAGGGGGAAGAAAAAGTGCTTTTCTGTCTCCTGTTGTCGTGGGAAAGAGCTGCTCAAGCACCAGGGGAAAAGGTGACAGCAACCGACGTGGCTGGGTGCTGCTGCCAAAAGAAAAAGCGCCAGAGGCCAAATAATAAACCCGCCGCCCTTTGCCTGCCTTTGCTTTTCAGCATGGGCATGTAATGCCTGCTCAGAACAAACAGCTTCTCAAGTAAACACTCACATGCAGGGACTTTCCTTCCCCTTTCTCTGCCATTCTCTGTCCCATGCTGGAACTGGAGCACAGTTTACAGGGCAGTGAGGATAATGGGAGCACTGGGGTAGCACTAGAACTCAGGTAGGGTCATCGAGTGAAACTGCTTGGAAGAAGAGCCAAAGAAAGTACCTCTTTCACAGATCCACAATTAGCCTGTGAAATTCACTGCCACAAGATGTAGTGATGGCCCCTAGCTTAGATGACTTTAAAAGGGGATGGAAGGAGGGTTCACCCCCACAGGAGGTGAAGTCAGCGCTCTTGCCAATTCAGTCTCGGCGCCAGCGGAAAACCTTTTTGCTTCGGTTGGCCCTCCCCTGTGAATCGTCGTGCTGGTACTGTGTTCCTGTCTGCTGCTGTTGGCATTACTGATTTATTGCTTTCTCGTCGTATTTTCAGTGATTTACTGTTTAACTTTGCACTGTTAGCCACCTTGAACACCTCACTAATGGGAGGGGGAAGTGTGGGATATCAGTTTTTATAATAAATAAATACGGAACCTCCATGTATAGTGACAGTGTGCCCTGAATAATAGTTGTTGAGGGATGAGCACCAGCAGTCGAGGGCTATTTCCTCCATGCCATACTTGTGAGCCGTTACAGTGAAGGATGCTGGTCTGATCCAGCAGGGTTGTTACAGTGCTCTTATAATGCATCTATAAGCAGGGGCAAGGGGTCTGACCCAGTTGGTAGAGTGGCCACCTCATATGCCTGAAGATCTGAGGACGGCAGTCCGAGAACCATTGAGAGCTGTCAAAGTGCCGCTGACAAGCTGCAGCTGGCACACTGAGTGGGAGGCAGTGTTGCCGTCAAGTCGATGCGTGGGAGGCGAATGCCAGAGAGAGACCAGACCGGAAAGGAAACCACCTGGAATGAGCGTTGTATGCAAGATTATAACATTTGTAATATGTAAAAAATGCTTCGGTTTAGGTAGCCTTCCTATGTAAACTGCCTTGAATTAAGGTCGGAGGAGAAATCTGATGACCAGAGAAAGGCGGTATATAAATACTGTTGTTGTTTGTTGTTAATTCATCATCATCATCATCATCATCATCATCATCATCATCATCATCATCTCCCCTTCTATCACAGGTAAGCACAGTTGTGATGGAAGTGGGACAGGGGCTTTTTTTTTTGGTCTTTGACAAAGCCCTTCTAAGTCACAAAGCCCTTGGCATTAGAGAGAACAGGAACTACAAGGATTGACACACAGCGTACAAGTTTTTCAAATTAAATGAAGTGAGAGTGGGGAGAAGCACGCTGCACATACCGCTGCTGTAGCTTCCTTTGAAAAGAAATGAATGATTTCAGTCTTGTTCTTACATGTCCCCCCCCCCAAAAAAAAAAATTGCCAAAACAGGAGCCTCTTTTTGCATGAGGTTTTGTGAAAAGGGGGCCCATGTTCCGCACAGCACCGCTTCTAATGCCTTGCTGCGGGCTTCGTCGTCGGCATCCTGTTCAGTCTGTTCCTTGCCAACATTTTAGCAAAGTATTTATGGGAGCGCAGCTGTGCCTTGACTCAGGTTGGGTGTCTAGGACTCGGTCTGTTCACAGGTGGATTTAGTGTTGCAAGTCAGGTGCAGTGGAAAAAAAAATCCCAGGCTTCGTGTGTGTGAATCCCATGGCTGGCAAACACACCCAGCCCTGCCCTGCGTCCCTTCTCAACAGAAGTATGGCATTTCCCAGCATAGATAGGTATGGCATTGTGCAAGGCAGGGCATGAAATTGCTTCTCTGATTTCTCTCCTGCACCACGCATCAGCAATTTTTTTTTTAAAGCACCAACCATTCCTGTGCTCAAGTCAGCAAGTTACACGGGCCTCCCACTTGTCTGGCAGGTCAGCCTTCCCTGAGCTGCGTGGGGAGAGCAGCTGGGAAAAGAGGAGTGATGTACAACACAATCCAGAAAGATCAAAAGATATTATACTGCAGTGAAGGAACTCGGTGACTGTATGGGAGACTGCTTCAAAAGAAGGGTCCTGTGTTGGGTCTGGCCAAAAAAGGTATATCTAGCCAGCTCCCTACTTCCCCCAGTTGCCAAGCAGATGCCCCCTGGAAGCCCACGAGCAGCGCATGGAGGCAATAGCCCTCTTCCCTTGCGGATCCCCAGCAACTGGTATCCAGCGGTATACTCCCTCTGAATCTGGGGGGTTGCATGTAGCCAATATGGCTCATAGTAGCCATTGATTGACTGGCCCTCCATGAATTTGTCCAACCCCCTTTTCAAACCATCAGAGTTAAGGCTGAACTACATTACACGCGTCACGGAGCTTTTGACATCATATCGGAAGCAAGCGGAGCCGCTGCGACCTCCGCAATGCCGGCGCGTACCTCAAGCTGGAATCCTACTTTTGAGGGGGCGTGTTCGCAGAGCTAGGGGGCGGTTCGCAGAGCTACTGCAGCCTACCAATCGTAGGGGCGAGAGTGGCTGCATGCCAATCAGAACTACCTCCAATCACCTTAAGAAGGCGGGATAACAGGAGGGACAACAGGCGGGAAGACACTCCCCCGCTCCCCCGCGTAGGCAGAGGCAGAGGCGGCGGCAGGGCCTCTGCGTGTAATGTAGTTCAGCCCTTAGGGGCTGTCCCTACACCTTGTGGCAGGACATTCCCTTTTTGCTTGGCCTCTGATTGTGCCGGCTGTAGGTTTTTCAGAGGGATGCTGCGTCATTTTGTTGGATTTTACCGCGTTTTTTAACGGTGAGTTAAACGGTTGAGAACATGCAGCGGCAATTAATGCACTTGAATGCAGTGTACGAAATGTCTTTTTATCTGCCATTTTCAAATGAAACTCATTAGAGAACAAGAATATCTGTTCCATTATTCATAGCGTAATTAACGACAATTGACATAAGTACATATGCAGATAAAATCTGACACGAAGCGTTAACAATGCCAAAGAAAGTATTATGGGCATCCGGTAATCTTCCCGTTTCTTGTGGGATTTTTGTATCACTCTGACATTATTTTAAGGCCTCCAGACCAACCATGCAGGTTGGTTCTTTCTCTAGGCTAGACTTGAGGCTTGGGTAAGATGTTTACTTTAGAACATTTTTCTTTCTGTGCTTGATTACAGAATTTACCACTGTGTTTGTTTTAGGAGGAGCAAATATGGCCCTTGAAAACTGGTGGCAAATGAACGTGGGGAAACCATGCGATGATTGACACATTTGTTTAAGCCTTAGAGCAGTGTTTCCCAAACTTTTTCAACCCGTGGTTCAGATTTCGGAACCTTTATTGGCATATAATATTTACACATAACACAGTAAACACAACCACAAAACAAATCAACCAACATAAAATTGCACACCTAATTAAGGCATCACACTACACTCTGGTTTGCAGA
This sequence comes from Plestiodon gilberti rubricaudatus, assembly GCA_026170595.1. Lineage (NCBI taxonomy): Eukaryota > Metazoa > Chordata > Lepidosauria > Squamata > Scincidae > Plestiodon > Plestiodon gilberti. The sequence goes on from JANXHW010000002.1 coordinate 121,873,811, forward strand.
ACAATTTTGTATTAAGATACTTGGCCACTTGTTTTGTACGAAACTTGTCTTCACCCGCTAATAGATACTGAATAGTCAGACTCTCCAACTAGCCCGGACCGCTAGAAAGAAACGGCCTAAGGAGTCAAGATCACTGCTCCTGATGTCTTGGGCAGTGTAACAAAATATGAGGCAAAGATTCTATGTCCCCCGATAGACAATTGCAGCCTCGTTCCTCATTTGGTATACCTTTAAATCTGCCCACAAGGACATTGGAGGGGAAAGTGTTGTAGCGTGCAAACATAAAAGCTCCTCTTTCTTGGGAGCAGTGAAGAAAGGACAAGAATTTTGGCCTGTTATCATAATTCAGTGTTTCCCAAACTTTTTCAACCTGCGACTCCCTTGACCATTGACGACCATTGGCCGCGGCTCCCATTACATTATGTTGAGGCCTGCCAATTAGCTTTGCACTGTTTTCCAAGAGGATTCCGTGGCACTCTGCAGCTCCCTTGGTTGGCTTCAGCGGCTCCCCTGGGAGCCACACCTCCCAGTTTGGGAACCACTGCCATAATTGATCGCAAGATGGTAATAAAGTGGGGAACAGGTTCTGTGGGGCTCCCTTGAGCATTGGCGACCATTGGCCACGGCTGCCCATTACATTATGTTGATACCTGCCATGCATTGCATTGCACTGTTTTCCAAGAGGATTCCGTGGCACTCGGCTGCTCCCCTAGCTGGTTTCTGTGGCTCCCCTGGGAGCCACAACTCCCAGTTGGGAACCGCCGCCTTAAAGTAATGCTGCTGGAGTGACACAAGAATCCTATGAGAGTTTGCGCTGGGGGAAAAAAACATATTGGGACTTGTGTTGCTTTTTCGTTGTGCCAAAATGCTGTGCCTGTGAGCATCGTCTGAGCAGTTTGGGCTTCTCTGATAAAGGATTGTTCGTGGGTTGATGTCTGGGTGATTGCTTAGCATGTCATTATTTTAATTATGTCATTTGCCGTGCAGAGCTTAAAGGAGAGATAGCTGAAGAAGAGAGAATGCGCTGAAATGGGAAGATGATCAGATGCCCGTAATACCTTCGTATATTTTCTTTAGCATTGTTAAACCTTCTTGTCAGATTTTTATCTAGACATGTGCTTATGTCACTTGTTAACTACACTATACACAATGAAATAGATATTCTTGTTCTCTAATGAGTTTCATTTGGAAATTACATATAAAAGTTGTTTTATACATAACGTTCAAGTGTATTAATTTCAGCTGCATATTTTAAACGTTTGCAATCTTTTGCATGGCAACCACTGTTCCTTGTAATTATTGGTATTTCTTGTCTGCTGCCTTGACCCTTGGAAAGGCGATATGCAGACATTTTAACTATAAATATTATTTTATGCCTAGTTAATTTTGATTCCTGCCATACGTTTTAACTGTGTGTAATGATGCTGGGGGCTCATCCAGGAGTGCGAGTGACTTTCCAGCTCTCCTGGTTTAACAACCTGACAAAGCTGCAGATCTGAAGGCTGTTTGTAGGAAGCATGTTAATGCGAGTAGATAAATAGATACCGCTTGCGGGAAGGTAAAGAGCGCTCCGTGTTCCAGCCGCATGCTATGCGCTGCGACAAGGAGAGTCATGCCGGCCACATGACCACGGAGGCGTCTTTGGACAACGCTGGCTCTTCGGCTTTGAAATGGGGATGAGCACCACACCCTAGAGTCGGACACGACTGGACTTAATTGTCAGGGGTCACCTTTACCTTCACCTATGGTGGTTAACTTAAAAGTAGTTTTAAACCCTTAAACGAGGACTTCAGTGATTGAGTACAGACTGGGAGATCCTTGATCCTGTGACCTCACCTTTGCTTCCAGGACTGCGGAGAGCTGTATGTGGGGATAGAAAATGTGCACAGAATGCGTTTTGGTGTTTTTGTCATTTGATGGTGCATGACAGCTTCCCTCTAATACAGAACCTGGTAACTGTTGCAATGTTGAAAGAACAGGCACTTGTGTTTGAAAGAAAATAAGCACATTTCTCAAGTTCTCATAGAATTTGAATCCGCCTTCCGGATTCAGTTAAAATGTTTAGAAATGGGTGTGTGCATATGGATATGACTGTCTGTAAGGGAGGAGATGTCTTCACACTTCAAAGGCCCCGGTTGCTCCCATTGGTCTCCAGTCCATGTCTTTTTGCCCTCTTCCAACGTTTAGGTGTCTAGCAACCCAATCCTAACCAACTTTCCAGTGTCGATACAACCGCAATGCAGCCCTGAGGTAAGGGATCAAACCTCTTGCCTTGAAGAGGCCTCCATGACTCCCTCCTCCCCACAGAATGCAGTGCGTGGCCCATTGGCACGGCTGCGTCGGCGCTGGAAAGTTGGCTGGGATTGGGCTGAAAATCTTTCATCACCAGTACACTTGTGGACGGGGACATGCAAACAGAATTCTGTATAAAAGAATCCCTGACTCACTCCCTTCCTGAGAAGTACACTGCAAAAGAGTGAAATATTTGGACGCTCACATGTAGATCTTCCTGATTTATTCCAGTTGCAACATTTTGGTTACAGAATGCTGGTGGTACTGTAGCGCAGAATTCTGTGTGAGTGAATGGTTCTTTATAGGCACTTCTGCAAGGATGTGTACGTTTTGTTTTCGCAAGGTTGGCACAACTTGTTTGTCGGTTACATGCACATATGTGAATGTGTTCAGCCTACTGGAGAGGAGTTATTTGGAACTGTTCTGGGCCTCTCAGTCCTCACCCTTCCTCTCCTCATCCCACCTGGGTAGTCAAATAGCAGCCAAGCATATCTTGTCTGATGAGGACCTGAAGGAAGAGCATTGAGGTCCCATCTGCACCCCTCAAGCCCACTGCTACTATGATTCTATCTAACTTATGTATATCTGTGCCCTGATAGTCCCTATATCTGACCATCAGTCCCTATTTCCATAACATCAGCTGGGGACCATTGTTTCTTCATACACTCAAGTGCAAAAGGGCAGACCTCAGGAATATGCCCCAACTCTGTGGATACAGCCCACATCACCCAAATACCCTTTGGTTATACCCATTTATAACTTGTTTAGAATGTATTGATTAAAATGTTGGTCTGGGATCAGGGAGACCTGGGTTCAAACCCCTGCTCAGTCATGAAGCCCCATTTGATAGCTTTGGGCCAGTTGCTGTCTCTCAGCTGAACCTACCTCACAAGGTGGTTGTGAAGCTAAAAGGGGTGAGTGGGAGGAATCACGTGTGCTGTCCTGAACTCCTTGGAGGAGAGGTTGGTGGGATAAAATGGAAGAAATAGATAGACGTGCTCCACCATGGCTTGCTAGGTGCAGCTCCCCAAGGCTTTGCATGCAGAAGTACAAATCCATATGTTCATTTTACATCACCACTGGGTAGGCTTCCCAGATCTCCAACTGGGACAGAGTGCTAGACCTTTAGGAGAAGGAATGTGGGCAGGTGTAGCTTGTTAAACCTTAGAGCACAATCCTAGGCATGTCTACTCAGAAGCAAGCCCCACTGAACACAATGGGGCTTGCTTCTGAGTAGACATGCCTAGGATTGTGCTCTAACATTTAACAAGCTACATCTGCCCACATTTCTTCTCCTAAAGGTCTAGCACTCTGTCCCAGTTGGAGATCTGGGAAGCCTACCACTGGGGCTCTGTGGGTGTCGTGCAGTCTGCACAGAAGGTGCACCAAGTTGGCATGTACTAAAGGAGGGATAGTTCTGGGTTGCGCTGAGAAAGAGCAGCATTTCCCATGACCCTTCCTATACCGGACCAGAACATGATGCTGGCAAAAGAGGTATTACCCAAGTGGGCCCCTTCCTTCCCCCAGTGGTTGCACCCTGGAGATTGCACAAGGAGCTGAAGTGAATTGCATTCTTATTCTCTGGATCAAAATAGCATACTGTACTTCCTTTCACAATTGTGCCGTGTGCGTGAGCAATACAGTGCTAGGAAGATCTCAGCCCTTCCTCCAACCACACCATCCCTGGCTGGTGCTCTAAAAATGGTCCCGGCTGCTCCTCCACCAAGTGAGGAGAAACTCACTTGCGGTGACTTTCATAGAGAGAAGAGGAACTAGAAGCTTTGAAAACCCGCACTAGAATCAACTGGTTTGGGTTCCAAAAATAACCCACAATGCCGTGGCAATTAATAGGGCGGAGGGTGACTCTGTGAGGCCCCTTTCCTCCATGTCATCAAAGCTTGAGATTCTTAGCCGTGCTACTAATAAGCACCTACGTGCCAAGGTAAAAACATTCTGCAGGGTAGCTGTGTTAGTCTTTAGGGTGCCATAAGACTCGTTTACCACAATCCTGTGGATGTCTACTCAGAAGTAAGCCCATTGAGTTCAGCAGGACTTACTCCCCGCTAAGAGCATGCACATATAAGATTGCAGCCATTGTCGTGTGTGTGTGTGCGTGTGCGCGTGTGCGCGCACACACGCACGCACGCACCTGCTACAGCCTAACACATATATAGTAGTAGCAGATGCTTTGAACAGTACCTCCTTCAGCAAATGCATGAAGTGTAATCCTCAGTAGGCAGGAGTGTGTGTGTGCATGTGTTCGCGCGTACGCGCACGCACGCACGCGCACATGCATATACTGTACTGTAATATTGGGTATATAGAGAAAAAACATGCTGTATTCTTGTTTCGTTTTTTGGTTTTAAGATATTTTATGTGTCCAGTTCCATGTTTGTTTAGCCATTACGAAACCTCAGCAAAAGAATTTATAAACAGAATAAAATGATAAGTTGCTTTAAAAACACTCGGGCATATGTGTGACGCAGTCAGTCACATTTGACTGAACCAATTTCTCTCCTGTTTTGGCCAAGACCAGACACAGAGGGGGAAAAAAAAAGTGGCAGGTCTTTTCAGGAGCCTACAATGCAATCCTGGCATGTCTACTCAGAAGTAAGACCTGCTACTCCTAGGGAGGTGTATATTGGATTGCAGCCCTAGAGTCATTATTCAAAAGCAACTCATCTGTCTTTTGGAGAGGAGACTATAATTTAGCACATATCTTTCTGAAGCCAGCAAGATTTTTTTTTCTCCTATGCCCTGCATCAACAGATGAACAAGTAAATAGTAGGGTAGATCCTCAACTTGACCAGATATTTTATATGGGTATATTGCTTTTTTATCCCAACCATATCCCAAGAAGCCATGGGGGGGGCACAATTTCCCCCCATTTTATCATTACAATTACCATGTAAGGTGGTTGTTTTTGTTTTTAATTTAAAGTATTTTTATCCTGCTTGCTTTCACCCTCCAAACAGGAGGCACCCAAGGTGACTTACAGTTACTTTAAAAATAAACAGGAGGCAACATAAAAAACATTAAACATCAGACATGGATGCAAAAACAGAAATAAGAGGATTCCCCCAATTTTACATAGATATAGTTGCAAAGTGAATACACGTGTACACACATTTCAAAACAAAACAAAACATTGAACTCTAAAAGCGACCCTAAAAAGGTGGGCTTCCCACCTTGGATTGCACCTGGGTATGGACCGGAAGCCCTGCGTAATTGATGGAATGATCATACTACCTGGCGCCAGTCAGGAATCACACAACAGCATTCTGAGCCAGGTAGTAGTAGTAATAATAATAATAATAACAATTAACAACCAACTAGTATTTATATACTGCCTTTTCTTTGGTCATCAGATTTCTCCTCTGACTGTAATTTAAAAGCGGTATACAAAGGCAGGGTTTCTAAACCCCAAGGGATTTTTACAATACAATACAGTATGCTCTAGTCTTGCAAAGAACCCTTCATTCTAGGTGGTTTCCTTCACAGTCCAGCCTCTCTCTGGCGTCCGCCTGATCAGTCAGGCAACCGCTTCGACTGACAGGCAACCTTGACTCCCACTCTGAGTGCAGCTGCAGCTTCTCTTCCTCACAGAGTCTCTACAGCTTATCAGTGGCGTGCTGACAGCTCTCCAACAGACACGGATACTTCCTGGTGTCCTGAACTGCTGTCCTTCAGATCTCCAGGCATATGAGATGACCTCAGTCTCTACCAACTGAGCCAGACCTCCTGCCCTCCTTTCAGTATGCTGAGAGACTGCTGCTAAGTTGCATCGTGCCAAAATGGGAATTTTGAACAGGATCTTCCCAGCCCTTGTCCAGCGCTCCAAACACTGCACCAGATGGGTGCAGTGCTGCACTGCCACCTATTTTCTGGCCTCAACTTTTTTGCTTAGAACAGCTGTATCACAGGCAGAAATTCAACCAGTGAAGCTTCCCCCCACTTGGAGTTGCAACGATGTGGGAATTGTTTCTCGGATTTCTCCTGTTCGGTTTCGTGCGTCACACCTCTGCAAAATGCACAGGAGTCCTGCCAGGGGGGGAAAAAAGTCAATCCTAGTCAAACAAGCTTGATCTGAAGCTATGAATGAGTGTTTTTAATTTTGTTCTTTAATTTCCTTTTGAGATGCTACTTCAATTATGAGTGTAGCTTTCAGAGCCTGAGGCGGTATTCACATCAGACCCTTTGCCAGAGCGCGGCTACTGTGAATGATGAGAGTTCTCACAGGGAGGGGAGCGCACTAGCTTGCTGTGAAACCAGGAGATCTGGCACCAGGAACTTCAGGGTTTAGGATTGCTGGTTCTATAAACAGGACATCCTGGGCACAAATAAGGAAAAATAACATAACAAGGAAACAGGATAGACTTCACCCTTGACCACCACTGCACATGGAATTTTGTAGACCCTTGGAAAATGACCTTTGGAATGGTAGACCTTTGGAAAACGACCCTCTTCGCCCACAAAACTCCACTACTGAGCTTTATCAACACCCCGTTGTAGAGATGAATGTGAATAAAATAAAAGATATTAGCAGAGTTATCTATCCATTCCCCTTTCCCTTTTCGGCAGGATTTCTATATTTTTGAATGTGTGGGCAGGTGGAAATCCAACAGGCACAGCTTTGCCCAACATAGAGATAACGTGTTGAGGAAAAATTGTGACTTTTGAATTCTTGCTGTTAGTGCAGCTGCGCAAGGCCCAAGAACTGGGAAAAATGATTAATGATGTGATAATTATATAATTGCCATGCTTTAATGTTCAAAGGAAATGGGGCTGTCCATTTACTGCACTTTTGCTAATTGTGGTGGTTGGGGTCTTTCATTAGTAATACACAAATATGGCTCAGGAAGTGCCTACTGGGTGTGTGTGTGTGTGTGTGTGTGTGTGTGTGTGTGTGTGTGTGTGTGTGTGTGAGAGAGAGAGAGAGAGAGAGAGAGAGAGAGAGAGTTGACTTTTTGAGAAAGAGCATTTGACCATAAAAAAACAGCTAACCATGTCTTGGTTTATATTGTTTGGGGCACGGGGTGTGTGTTAACATTTCCGTCAGTAAATGATCTAGAAAGTAGGTCAGAGGCCCTAACTATAACCAGACTGACTGACTATTTGAGGAGGACTGTACTGTCACACATGGCTGGGTCTTGTAACATAATATAACATAGTATGTCTATCTCTTCAGCTGGAGACAGACAATAGTTATTAAGGGCGTCAGAGGTGATGTGAGAGCAGCATTGCGTCCCATGGTGTATGCACTCATTTCTTCCATCCCACTGTCATTTTTGGCCAAACAGACTTTGCAGGTTTTTGGAGCCCAGCTGAAAATTTGGGAACAGAGATTGGAGACAAACAGCAGTTTTTATGAAAGATGCAAGTGGTTGGAAAGAGGTTTTGCTCTATAATATATTTCTTTTTGCCCACTGCTACCTCTGGTTGAACAGGTTTTGTAGGTTTTTTGAAACCGTGCAAAAACCTGCAAAACGTGTTTATGCAGTGCAAAAGTGGAATGGCTTTATATATGAATCCCTCTTTTAGACCAGCTTTAATGCTGTAGAACAGCACTTCTCAAACTGTGGGTCGCAACTCACTTGGTGGGTTCCTAGTTTGGTCCACCCGTCCACCCTTGCCTCCGTTTGACTCCAAATTAGAGCAAAACGGACGCAACCAGAAGCCGCTTCCAGGTCACAACTCACTGTAAGTCGTTTCTACGTCACGTTGGGCCCAGGATGGTCTCCAGAGGCCTCCGCGGGCCTTAGGACAGCTCTGGAAGTGGCTTCCAGGTCACTTCCAGTTTTGTCGACACGATTTCTGGTTGCTTCCGGGAGCTGTTCTGAGGCCCACAGAGGCCTCTGGAGGCCATCCGCAGGAGTGGTTTCTTGAGGGGGGACATGATTGAGACGTATACAATTAAACATGAAATGGATAGAGTGGATAGAGGGAGGTTCTTTTCCCTCTTGTACAACACTAGAACCAGGGGACATGCACTAAAATTGAGTGGAGGGAGGACAAAAGAAAATATTTCTTCACCCAGTGTGTAATTAATCTGTGGAACTCCTTGCCACAGGATGTGGTTATGGCACCTGACCTAGATGCCTTTAAAAGGGGATTGGATAGATTCATGGAGAAAAGACCATCACAGGTTATAAGCCATAAGCAACCTCCTGGCTTTAGAAGTAGGTTTTCTCTGTATGCCAGGTGCAAGGGAGTGGCGTTCCCTTGTTGTCTCTTGTTGTCTTGTGTGCTCCCTGAGGCATCTGGTGGGCCACTGTGAGATACAGGAAGCTGGACTAGATGGGCCTTTGGCCTGATCCAGCAGGGCTCTTCTTCTGCATGGGAAATTCTTATGCATGGGAAAATTATGCATGGGATGGAGAGAGTGGATAGAGGGAAATTCTTCTCCCTCTCGCACAACACCAGAACCAGGGGACATGCACTAAAATTGAGTGGAGGGAGAGTTAGAATGGATAAAATAAAATATTTCTTTACCCAGCGTGTAATTCATCTGTGGAACTCCTTTCCACAGGATGTGGTGATGGCACCTGGCCTAGATGCCTTTAAAAGGGGTTTGGACAGATTCATGGAGGAAAAGACCATCACAGGTTACAAGCCATAAGCAACCTGCTGGTTTTAGAAGTAGGTTTTCTCTGTGTCAGGTGCAGGGGAGTGGCAGCAGGAAACAGGTTATCTTGTTGGCTGTGTGCTCCCTGAGGCATCTGGTGGGGCCACTGTGTGATACAGGAAGCTGGACTAGATGGGCCTTTGGCCTGATCCAGCAGGGCTCTTCTTATGTTCTTATGTTATGTTCTTATGTTCTTACGTTCCAGAGGTGAGTCGTGACCGCTGGAGGACAAGGTGGATTGCTGCTCAAGTAAGTTTGAGAACCGCTGCTCTAGAAAAATGATTTTCTGTTTTCAGCCAGAGATGACAGTAGGAAAAATGCGATGGTGCATCTTTCATATATCGCTTTCACCTCTCTGAAAACACTTTCTCCAGGTAATTCCCAGCATAACTTCCCTTTTTGCAGAATGAAGAGGGGTCGTTAGTGCTAGTGCTAGTAATTTGGAACATTTTACTAGTCCTCAGTGATGTGACCATGTCTTCTAGGATATCTATTCAGATACTAGGCTATTCAAATACATCTAAAAAAATTAAAATGACAATGTTAAAAGCACTGAAATGAGGACTGATAGGGGTCCTAATTTTGTAGGCTGGAAAATGTCTCGTTCTTTTAAATAATTCTGTCATGCAAAGAAGAGGAATACAATATGGCCTTCCTTCCTTTGAAAGGGGCAGAAAGAGGTGCATTTTTATCCATTTCAGTTGGGCCCAAAACGCAGTTGAATCATGGCCTTGTTTATTGGCACCAAATGTAGGACACATCTGCACTGCAGACAAGCGTGTTTCTTGCTGTTTTGATTTAGTTTTGGTTCCCGTCACTTAGGTGCTTTCCTTCCAGTCTCTCCAGAGCTCCCACACTGAAATCCTACCCTATTCCACTGGTTTTTTTCGGGGGCAACAGGACTGTGCATGGTAACGAAGGCTGCTAGCGGCTGATTCAGAGTCTGCAGTTACTCCTGACTGAGAGATTTGCTTGAATAGCGGGGGGGGGGGGGGGTTGCGCAAGAATGGTGACTCCCGCCCAGGGCAGCAGCAAACCTGTCTCCCTCCTGCCTGTGGTGATACATGGAGCTCTTAGGTGAGAAGCTTTTATAGCAGGTGAGGATGGAATTTTCATTGTAGGAGTGGGGACAGCCCAACAATTCCCCCTCTTGGAGAGCTTTCCTGCACTTGGCAACCAACCTAAACATCTACGAACCAAGTAGGCTGGTGAGAAGCCAGTGGATTGGCAATTCTGGCAACCCCTTGACTTGATGAGCACATGATGCAGCTCCTGCCATGTGGGGTTGATGATTCAGAAACTGCTGCTGATGTAGACTGTGGTCGATAGCTGGAGCAGGGTTTAAGGAGAGAACAGACGAACATTACCCCTAGTGCTTGAAGCTCAGATTCCCTGGCTTGACGTACATTCATGATTCAGAGAATTAGTTCTCTCACTTCTACAGTGTGATCCTGGGCAGTTTGGCATAATCAAGTCCATTAATCAATCGGTTTGGTTAGCATGTTAGCAGCTTTCCCATGCCAGTGCTTAAGTTACAAGGGGGCCAGAGGGAGCTTGGCTCCCTTACCTTTTGTGACTGCCCCCTTAGCTTATCGCTGGAGGTGGGAGAAAACTTTTATTTTTTTCTACAGATTTTGGCTTTAAACCAAAATGAAACAACAGAAAGCGGTGTTATGTGTTTTTATTCCAAATTTCCCCCATGTTTAATATTATTTTTTGCAGATTTTTTTTAAGCAGAAAGCAGTGTTATGTGTTTTTATTTCATTATCACCATTTTCTCCTGCCCCTACTTATAGTTTGTTTGTTTTAAAGGCAAAGGGGGGCCACGATTTGGCTACCATGGAGAGAGGTATTGGGGGGGGGAGCTTATTAATTTAATTAAGGGCCCGCCTATCTGCTGTCCATAAGTTGACCACACTGCCACACACTGGCCACCCTCTTCATGGGTAACAACGCGATGGCAAGAGGTGCCCAGGAGTTCACAACATCAGAAGAGCCTTGCTGGATGGATCCGGCCAAAGGCCCATCTAGTACAGCTTCCTGTATCTCACAGTGGCCCACCAGAGTTCCTCATCAACAGGGTGAAGAGAGGCCAGATTATCAGCACCTGGGGCTGCGGGAAGGCAAGGCACCTCTGTGGGAGGGGGAACACCCTGAGAAAGAGGAAAAAGAGTCCACAGGAGGGATATCCATCTGCCTGCAGAGAATGAGAAAGAAAGGAGTGAGAGCTTGGGCCTTTCAGGCTGAGGGGAATAGCGTACCTGAGGAACCCACTGACGGGAGAGGACTTCCCTCTCTAAGGCTTGGACAGCTAGGACCTGAAAGGGCTAGGACAATGGTGGGAGCATCTCCTCCCCTTGCTAATTGGGTCCAGAAGCATCTTTTAGTGATAGTTTTCTTATGTTTAGCAAGGGGAGAGCAAATATCCCTATTTAAACCGGAATAGTGTGGCTATTTGCTGGTGTCTCTCTTGTGTTTCTTTTTCAGATTGTGAGTCCCTTTGGGCATAGGGACCCGTTGGGCCTTGCCGTTCTTGGTAATCTTTTAAGAAAGTCCTCCTCCAGGTCCCACCACATCTATGGGAAATTTAAAGCTGCAATTGTGATAGCCTTCAACCTTTTTTGAATGTCAGACCCACTTTTAATCCCATGCTGCAACATAGAGCCCACTTCACATTAAAAAACAAAATATGCCGAATTCCCCCCCTCCCCTTTCTCTCTTTAGGGCAACCAGATGGAAAATAAAGTAGGCTTCTATATTTTGATAGTTATATAGAAGAGGACATTTAGGTGAGTGCAGCTTGTGATGTGATGAGCATACTCTCTATGTATCTTCCACACGACTACACAAGTTAAATGAACACTTCTGTTGCATCTGGTCTCATTTCTCTTCTTTCTGTTTCTCTCTGGCTACTAGTCATGATGGCTAGGGCAGGCAGGGAGGTTTTTAAAAGAGAGGATAAGATCCGACCTGTGCCATTGTTGCCACCAGATCCACCCCCTCCCACCTTCTCCCTACCCCTGGTTACTCCCCCCTCCTCACCCAGGAGTGCCTCTGGTTCTCCCACTCCCTTCCCCTCCCTGTCCCCCCCCTGCCCAGCCCCCGCCACTGACTTACCAGCACCACTCGCCATTTTGGGCAGCAGCCTGGTCGCACGCTATAGAGCATCGTGTTTCACAACGCCATAAGTTTGAACTCGAGTTCCGGCTACACAGCCCCAATGATAGGATTGGGCTGAAAGAAAGAAAAATACTGTGGTGGTGCCCCTAGTGTGACTTTAGGGGGGCTTCCTGGATGGTTTTTTTTTTTCCTTTTCTAAAAATCCCTTCTCTGCTTTTGATGGTTTTAAAATTGCTAAAGGGTTTGCTCTTGATATTTTTGTCAATTTCATTTTTACGGTTTCTCTGCCTCATTTTTCTTTTGCCCTTTAAAATCTTGCAAGCTGTCTCGATTTCTACCACCACACTGACACACACGCACATAGAGCGGAAGTTTTAAAAATAGACAGTATTTTTTTTTTAAAAAATCCCTTGTGAGAATCCTGCCATTACATGTGCATTTCAACATAATCGTTGTGCAGCCCCCCGCTTTTGAAGTGCTTTATAAATAACAAACAGGATTATTCTGTGTAGTGATTGCAGCTGCTTCTTTTAAATGATCCTTTTGTTTCTAAGCTTGGAGGCTGCTTTGGATGAATTAGCAGCATAGCTCAAAGCATAGTGCTGAACAAGAAACCATAACAAGGCCGTGGCAAAGATCATCACACCCTCGCTGTCGCAATCAGGCCGCCTTCTGAGTATTATTTTTCATCCTAGGGACTACACAGGCCAAATGCACAAAGACTAAGCAAGCGGGAGGGGGGGATAGAACTCTCATTACAGATTATCGCAAGCCAGATTTGTATCAGTATATGGGCAGGCACTGGTCAGTGATATAACACAGAACTTACAAATCAGCAATAGCCCAGTGTAGTAAACTCTAGTGTAGTATCTGTGTATTAAGGTATAGGAACCCAAGTGTGTGTTTAGTGTTGAATGGAAGGAACCACTCCAAAAGGGACACGAGGCAAAAAAAAAAGAGAGAGATCTTAGGATGGCAGCCTTATTTCCTCATACAACAAGATCTGCATATATTGATCTAAATTGGGTTGCCAGTGTAATTTTATACAAACTGGGATCTCATGGTTGCCTCCTTGACCTCCTGGACTGTGGCGCACACACACGTGTGGCAGGGAGAGGGGAAGAGAAGATGTTAAGGGCAAGCAGCCATTGCACCATTCAATGAACTTGTGGCTCCTAAACCATGAATTGGTCACCCTTTTGAACCATTTTGGCAAATGCCTACCAATGGGTTTATTATAGGATTGAGGAAAGGGAGTCTTATAGGTGCTGGAATTCCCTTAGGGGGGTAGCTATTAGTCGCTCCGTTCCCCTCTCCTTTACTCTGTCTTACTCCCCACCCACGTGGCAGACTTGCTTAGCTTTAGTTAGCTAGAGAAAACACACTAGGCATAGTTGATTGAAGTTGTAAAAGAAGTTTACTTACAGTTTTCATTCATATCTACAACGTCTGATTCACATCAGAGGATACACTAAACTTGAAAGGACAGAACCCTCCTAAAGCTAGGGCTCTCTGCGTGGAGGCATGCTGGAAAGATGGCGCTGGGCTGCAGGAGGGCAGCTTGCCACGTCTTCCCTGGTCAGTGGTCAGATGCAGAAGAGAGTGAGAGAAAGGTGAAGAAGAAGGAAACTGGGTTTGGGGCCACGCCCCTTCCTTAAGACAATGAGGGGTCAAAGACAAGAGGGTCTACCTAGGTACTTAGGTGATCAACCAACACACACACCCCCTCCAGTGTCCAGCATACGGAAGTTGCCCAATTTCCCAACAATAGGAGTCCACTGAAGAGAGAGGAGCAATATGATGATCTGGTGAATCTGCTGAAAAGAGTACAGGGCTCTCATTCTCTGTGTACATATTATTATAATTTAATAAGAATATTTATATACCGCTTTTCAAGAAAAAAGTCATTCACAGTTTTTAATCAAGTAGCATGCAACTGTATCTTCCAGTTTTAGAGAAGATTTCAGAAGCAGACCATCAAAGAGCAGAGCACTTCCTTGGTGGTAACTGAGTGTATTTGCCAAGAGAGTCAGCGAGTTCTTTGCGTCTGTGCTGTTCCTTCTTAGGAAAAGAGAAGTGCAATTCAGCGGCCAGGGAAATCCCACACCATGATGTTTGTTAGGAGAAGTGCAGTTCCTCGACTTTAAAAAGAAGCTGCGTTAAAGGCTAAAGGAGACACGATGATGGAGATGTGTCCTTGCATCTCCATCATCTTTATGGCTTTCTCATTGGCCCAAAGAGCCAGCAGCGTAGCTACACCCCCGTGGGGGGGGGAATCGACACGACACCCCCACGTGACGCCGTAAGCCCCGCCCCTTGGGGGTGATGTAACTACCACCGCACTGCTGCATTTCGGCGCTGCCAAACAAAAGGCAGGGCTATGATCTGAAAACATGGAATGAAGCAGAAGCTAAGTAGGTTTGGTCAGTGCCCAGATGGGAGACAGCCTTTGGAAACCCCGTGTGCGCTACCTTAAGATCTATGATGGAAGATAGGCAGCAGGGTACAAATACAATAACAGTGATTGGTCTCTGCATGTGGTTTTAGGAGGAAGTCAGAGATGTCCTGTTTAATTCCCTTTGTTCTCATGCCAGTGTTGGATTAGTAATACCCTTGTCCCCAGGTCCTTGCAGGCTGCTTATCTGTGTGCATGCAAATCTCTGTACGCTTGCTTGTGAAATAGATTATTGGTATTGGGTTGGGGGTGGCGCTGACAAGGCAACTGAGAATAAGGACCACAATTTGAATAATGCTTCTTCTGTTCATTTAATGGTTGCATAGCTGTAATTTTGTTTACAACTCATTTTTCAAAATAAAAGCCAAGAGTTCCAAGGTAAAGTGTCCATATTATGACACCATGTGTTATATTCCATGACGGGTTGAGCTATTTCTGCTTCCACATCATTTTTTTTCCCCTTCTATGCAAGCCCTCAGGGATGAAATAACTATCCTTGTAAAATACAGACCTGGAGATCAAAGACTACAAACTGGTGAGCAGCCTTGAGGCTGCAGGCCAGAAAAAAAAAGCTTTATTTCACATTGTCACCAAATAGGGCTAAAAAGGGCAGAGTCTGGAACTGAGAAGAGATCCAGGTGGCAGGGGGTGGGGAGGAATGGCAGTCTTACATAAATGCAAATGGGATCAACATTGACGTTCTAAAATAACAGAGGAAACGTGATTATTTGCATAGATGGATTGAGGTTCACTCAAGGGAAATGACTGAGGTTGCCAACTGACCAGAAAAAGCCCTATCTTGCTGTAGTGCCTTTAACAGCAGCTTGATCTGCAGAGGTCAGCAACGGAAGTTTGTCAAGGCTTGGAAATCAGTATTACAGTTGCTCATGTCTACAGATCAAGCTGCTGTTAAAAACCCAGGAGCACTAGCTGGTAAAAAAGTTGGCAACCCTAGCAATTAATTTGCAACATAAATGGTGTATGTGACATCCTCACATTCTTAAACTTGGGGGTTATCGTAAAATAAGAATTGCAGGAGATGCCAGGCACTGGAAGCAGATGA
The DNA here is from genome assembly GCA_026170595.1 of Plestiodon gilberti rubricaudatus. Lineage (NCBI taxonomy): Eukaryota > Metazoa > Chordata > Lepidosauria > Squamata > Scincidae > Plestiodon > Plestiodon gilberti. Next base: position 121,889,366 of record JANXHW010000002.1, read on the forward strand.
TATTAATCTGTGGTTGAGAGTGTGACAAAATTAGAAAACTACTGGAAGTATATGACTGATGTGATCAATCAGTTTGTAGGCTATTTTGAGCCCTCTGTTTGTTCAGTTATGTTATCTTATATTGGACATAATCCATCCAAAGTTAAGCATTTTTGTTCCATTTATTTTAGCAGGGGAATGTGTATTCCTGTCTCCCCCATTAAAGAGAATGTGTTTTTTCTTTGGCTGGAAATTCATTAAGTTGATTGGCAAGACTGGAAGCTTTTGGGGGTGGGGGTAGTTAATTTATTAAAGCTTGATCTGCAGGGGCTATTTTCAGTGAAGCCTGGTAGGGCTGAGAGTTAAGGACACACTTGTTTGTGTGTTGAGACTGTTTTGGTATGCAATGCAAGTAGTGTGGTGTACGAGATAGTGTGGCAGGCTGGTACTGTAGAAAACGAGGATCAAACCTCCATCTAGTCGTGAAGCTCATGGCATGGTCTTGGACCAGTCTCTCTTTCTCTCTCTCTCCCTCTCTCTCTCTCTCTTTCTCGGCACACACACACACACACACACACACACACACACACACACACACACACACACACACACACACACACACACACAATATCTACCAGGGGTTCTCAAACTAAGGCCCATGGGCCGGATACGGACCGCCAAGGCCAAATACCCAACCCGTGCCTGGCCTGCCCAGAGGGTGACATACCACCGTGGCTGCTCGCTATGACGCTATGATCGGGGGTCTTCAACCTTTTAAAGCAGAGGGCCAGTTTACTGTCCCTCAAACCGTTGGGGGCTGGACTATAGTTGGGGGCCCGGACTACAGTCCCCCCGGCGCATCAACCCCCCCGCTACCGCGTCACCCCCCGCTGCCGCCCGGCACGAACCGCTTGCCCGCTGCTTGCGTCTTCTTCGGCGGCTCGGCCACTTCTGACTAGGCCAAGGCAAGGCTTCCAAGCGGTGTTCTTCACATGCGCACAATGCCGCTTGAAGGCTTTCTGTCAGAAGTACCGAACGAAGATGCGATTTGGTCTTCGTTCATTCCTTCTGAGGGCAAGGCTTCAAGCGGCGTTGTGCACATGCGCCGCTTTAGCCTTGACCTGGGCTAGTCAGAAGCAACCGAGCCGCCAAAGAAGATGCAAGCAGTGAGCAAGCGGTTCGTACCGGGCGGCAGCGGGGGGTGATGTGCTGGGGGGACTGTAGTCCGGGCCCCCAACTACAGTCTGGCCCCTCAACGGTTTGGGGGACAGTGAACTGGCCCTCTGCTTAAAAAGTATGAAGACCCCTGATCTAACCTGCCTCACAGGGGTATTGTGAGGCTAAAAGGAAAGGAAAACCTTGTTTGCTGCCCTGAGCAACTTGGGAGAAGGGTGAGGTAAAAAAAGAAAAACAAGCCATGTGTATTTTCCTTTGTCTTTCTCAACTGTAAAGCAGACTAAAGAATAATAATAGGTGAATAGAGAATAAAAGAGAAATACCGAAGATAGCCTTTCCTTCCAGTAACGTTTGATGACTTTATTAAATTGTAGGTGTTTGAAAAGAAACAGATTGAGGCATTTGGAATATGCAGATATATTTACTGTACATTTAAATTGACTGATTATTTCAACATTCTACTCCCCTTTTCTGTGATAAATCATCGTACTCCAGGTGGCTTACAAATCAAAACAATTTCAACAATAAAACAAACAGTATCAAAGCTCTCTATTAGCAAACAGCAAATTTAATGATGAGGATCGATGATGATGATCAGTTAAAAGGCAGATAAATAGCCAACTAGGGGAAGACCTAAACTTTTGGATAAATGCATCTTAAAGGGAAGTGCCTCAAACCAGAAGCATTTCTTTTATTATTTTGTTGCCTTTCTTAAGCAAAGGGCCACCACGGGGACTTGATCCTGACCAGGACTGTGGGCAGGGGGACATTAATTTCCTCCAGTAACTCCCCCTACCTCCGTAGTTTTTTTTGCCCTATGACTGCTTTTTGCATCATAAAAGGAGCTTCCCGTTTTAAATGTGTCTCTTTAAAAACCCTTTTAGGAAAACGTCTATTAGAAAATCTCCCATGCATTGAACTCAGCTGGGACTTACTTTGGAGTGAACATTCTCAGGATCAAACTGCGTAAATGCTTCAATACAGTTTAAGGGCCTTCAGTTTAACGACCTAACAGAGGTGTCAGTTACTGCCGATTAGTCTGTTAAATCCGAATGCCTTTATGACAGTGCACACAAGCGTGCGGACAGCATGCTTGACTAGTTTTTAAAGAAGCAAACATTGTCCATTATTTCTTAAGTCAGTTAAAACAAGGTCCATTAAATGGAGGGTTCAGTGTAGTCCTATTTAGGGTTAAGTTGATGCTGGCAAGGACTGGAGCAGCTTACAGAAAGCCTGCCTGAATCATCAGCTGTAAAAGACTTGCTTATGCAGAATTGTTACTGCTGCAGTCCTTCTAACTCAGGAAGATAGTGGAGGACAGGAAGGCCTGGCGGGATATGGTTCATGGGATCACGAAGGGTCGGACACGACTTAACGACTGAACAACAACAACATTATTCATAAATAAAGGCCACTTATTAGAACATGTTCACCTTTGCCATCATCCTTCCCCTATGTTTATCAGCCTGATCCCACACACTTTTACTCAGAAGGAAGTCCACTTGCACTCCTTAGTAAATGAGCTTAGGTAGACTTCCTTCTGAGTAAAAGTGTGTGGGATCAGGCTGATAAACATAGGGGAAGGATGATGGCAAAGGTGAACATGTTCTAATAAGTGGCCTTTATTTATGAATAATGTTGTTGTTCAGTCGTTAAGTCGTGTCCGACCCTTCGTGATCCCATGAACCATATCCCGCCAGGCCTTCCTGTCCTCCACTATCTTCCTGAGTTAGCTCATTTTCATGTTCGTTGCATCGGTGATGCTGTCTAACCATCTCATCCTTTGCCTTCCCCTTCTCCTTTTGCCTTCAATCTTTCCCAGCATCAGAGTCCAGGGAACAGTCAGGGTTGATTTCATTTAGGATTGACTGATTTGATCTCCTAGCAGTCCAAGGGACTCTCAGGAGTCTTCTCCAGCACCACAGTTCGAAAGCATCTATTCTTCGGCGCTCAGCCTTCCATATGGTCCAACTCTCGCAACCATACATTGCTACTGGGAACACCATTGCCCTGACTATACGAACTTTTGTTGGCATGGTGATATCTCTGCTTTTTATTATGCTATCTAAGTTTGCCATAGCTTTCCTTCCAAGGAGTAAGCGTCTTTTAATTTCATGTTTAATTCAATTTGAATAATAGTTTCCAATAAATACATTTTATTTTATTGTAGTTGGCTCTAAAGGCTGACCTCCTCCTTGGCTCTAAAGGCACGAATTCTGGCTTGTCCCGGGCACGTGCGGAGAGTGCAGAGCTCTGTGACTTCCATTTTATCTGATCGCCATGGAACGCGGGAGAGCTGCTCTCTCCTGAGTTCCATTGCGACCGGCCATGGAACATGCTCATGATTTGAGAGGGTGGGACGCAGAGCTAATTGTTAGACCAACGGGATGAGGGGTTTTTCAGCCAAACGGAGCACACTTGTGTTTCAGCCAATCAGCGTTGAGCTTTATTAGAAGGCGGGACAATCAGGAGGGACTATTTGCGTTGAAGAAACTGGTGGCAGCGTTTCGAGCGGGGCGTCCTGTCCCCTATGCTCGTGCGCCTCACCACGCAAGTGCAATGCAAAACAATAGCAACATTATACAGCATCAATAAAGAGTGTCGAAAATAAAATGTTTTAGAAGTTCTAGCATCACATGATGAGGTTTAGCACCTCAAACTTTAGTTGAAAACTGTGAGAAACTCTCTTACATTTCACCTGTTTTTTCATCTTTTTCTGTTCCTTAGGACCCATATTCACAATAATTTGTAGAAACACAAAAAAGAGGTACACTGTAAAAGGGAGTGTGTAATGCACATGCCTTGAAAGCTTGGGGACACGCTACCCATCGGGCAGTGCGTTTCACACAGCTGCTTCCCGGACTGTATACCAAAAATCTTGGTACGGATAAAGAGGGATGGACTTGATATGTGCAGTTCGGATAAATGATTATCCGTATAGCGAACGTACGGATAGTGGGGCAAGAGTGTACAGTACTGCTACGTGTACATCAACTTTTGAAGAAATAAAATTTAAAAAAATCATTGGGGCAGGAGGTCTGGCTCAGTGGTAGATCGGCCGTCTCATATGCCTGAAGACCTGAGGACATCATTTCGAGATGCCCAGAAGTCTGTGAACTGTCGAGAGCTGTCGACACGCTGCTGACGATCTGCAGAAGTCCTCCGTGAGAAAGAGGGGAAAAAATGCAGAGCACTCTGAGTGGGAGTCAGAGTGCCATCAGTCGACCATGGGAGGCGAATGCCAGAGAGAAGCCAGACTGTGAAGGAAGCCATCTGGAATGTAGTTGTTAGAACTTGCAAAATTAGAACTTTGTATTGTATGTGTTTTTTTGGGGGGGGGGGTTAGATACCCTTCCTGTGTGAACCGCCTTTGAATTAAAGTCAGAGGAGACCAAGAAAAGGCGGTATAGAAATGCTGGTATTATTATTAAATGCTGGTATGCTGGTAATTATTAAAAACAAAACATGCCAGTGAAACTGAGCATAGAGAAGACTGATAGTTGATCTCTAGTGTCTGGTATGCAGAGGTACACTGTGTCTAAATATGCAGGCTCCATTGAGCTGTCATACCAAACAGCCATTGACAGATCTGTCCTGCGTACATTTATCTCATTATCTCCCCCCCCCAACCCCGCACTGGAACCCTAATTCCTTCCATGAAACTGCTATTAACTACAGAGCTCAGCATCCATATATTTTCCCTCCCTCCCCCCCCTTTTTTTTTGAGGAAGTGATTTGGATCAGGGCCTCAGTGCAGGGGGGTGGGAGGATTAAACACCCTGTCTCAGAGTTTCACTCCAGTGATCTTCAAAGCAGCACCCGTAGTGCTGCTAATTAGTAAATAGAGAAAGCAAACAAAAACAAGGCTAGAGGCCCTTTCCCTGGATTTCCTGCAGTCATGTCTAGTTTGGCCCCAGACAGGTGGCCCCGAAGCAAGTGTTAGGGCTCTTGAAGCAGGGACTCTAGTCATTTATTTATTTTATTTATTTTCTGTATTTATATACCGCCTTTCTCATCATCAGATTTCTCTTCAGATTTATTCAAGGCGGTTTACACAGGCAGGCTATTCTAGACCCAAAGGGTCTTTACAATATTGTTCTGTTCATATATAGAACCTTTCCATACCCCAGATATTTCCCTTCCGAGTGTAGCCCTCCTTCTGGTTTGTGCTCTGCACTTCCAAGCTTCACAGTTCACCGCAATTTGCACTCAGACGGTTGACTAGATGTTCTCTCTCTAGCTGACTCCTCCGCATTCCACCCTCTCATGGTGTCTTCTCAGTGTCTCCGGTCCGTCAGCAGCTTCTGTCTCCCATCCAAGCGAGAACCGAGGTTGACTCTGCTTAGCTTCTTCAGGCAGGGCACTGGCTCAACCTCCAGGCCACACCTCCTGGATCATTGGATCCAGGCAATCTCTGTGTCAGCATCCATGGATACCTTGGCTACACTGTTCTTGTATGAGCTTTTTAACATCTTGGGACTTTGTTTTAGTTTCGCCTTCACCGGAATAAACTTCTCCATTTCTATAATAAGCCTGCAATTCTATGGACAGGTACCTGAGAGTAAGCCCCATTGAATATAGTGTTGGAAAGATTATGTTGCTAGAGCCACTTTTCTGCTCATCACATTCTTGGTATGTATTTTACTCTGACTTGTCAGTCTGTAATATTCCAATTAAGCTCTATTTTCATGGTTTGTTTTTGTCTGTGGCATATATAAATAGCACCGCGCGAGAGCTGCTTGTGCTAATTTTGTACCTTGTTGTCCTTGCTGGCGTAGCTTTCGCTTTGGTTTTGATGAGCTGGGTCATATCAAATGTCAGTGAGGTGACCACTTGAAAGGAAGTGTCTCTGGTAACTGAGTCCCCTGGAGACTGTGTGCAGGAAATGACAGCAGCCGAGCGAAACACCTCCAGTCTCACTCACTTGGGCACATGCATCGTTTTGGACTCTGTCTTTCAGGCACACATTTTGTTGGGGGAGATTTACAGAGGTTGTCATATCCTAAATGACAATTCATTTTTTTTATTTTCCTTGTAATTTTGAAAGCTTCCTCTGCGAAAAAGGTTGACCACAGAGACTTCCTGTCTCTGATGATCCATTCCCCCCCCCCCCCAGTTAAAGGCCGGAGTTTTGTAGCAGCAGATGATAGTGTCCAGATGTACCTGATCCTGCAGAGAAACCATCTATTCCAGGGTTTCTGAACTAGTAGGCAGACTACCGTTGGTGGTACTTGAACTCCCAACCGGCAAGATGGCGGCTGCCATTGTGGTCGTGCCGGAGCCCTGAAAATGGCCCTGAAAGTCTGCAGAGCTCAAACGTGTGGACTTCCCGTGCTGGGAAGGGCCCTCCTGCCCACCCTTGCCCCCTTACCACTTGATTTTCGGACTCTGGTGTGGCAAAAACCCGGAAGTGGCGATGACATCATCGCCAAATACTTCCAGTGCTACTTGGTGCGGAGGCCTGATAGGTGGTACTGAGGGGGCTGAAAACCCCCTGAAAACCACTGAGGGGGCTGAAAACCCCTGATCTATTCAACTATCTTCTCCAGAAAGGGAAAATTGGAAATAGGGTTAGTAACTGGCTATGGCAGGGGTTCTCAGCCAGTGGTACTCGAACCACCAGTGGTACTTCGGCTGACTGCTGGTGGTATTCGGATTGCTGGACTGCCGGAACCCCACTCCGACGTGATGCTTTTGGCAATGCGTTTTTGCTCCCAAGAGGCTCCTGCCTTTGGCTGAGCCTCTTGGGAACACTGAGAAGGGCCCTCCCACTCACCCAGAACCTCCTACCTGCATTTTCTGGCCTCCGAAAACCTGAAAACCCAGAAGTAACTGGCAATGATATCATTGCCAGTCACTTCTGGTGGTACGCAGCAGGAGAATGGCACCAGAGGTGGTACTTGGTCGGGAAGGGGTTGAGAACCCTTGGGCACTCAAGGGTTAGTAGCACTGAGGTTTATTATCGTGAGTAGGTTGGGTCGCTGGACGATAATCTAAATATACTGTGTATTATATGGGCGCAGAGTGTCTTTATCGTTAAGGTTCCAAAAATGTAGAGAAAACGAAAGACAATTTAGCCTGCAATCTGTATTGGCACTCTGAAACGTATTTGCAGGATGTCCAGAATTGCAGCCTGGCAATGAGGTGGAGGCACTGAACAACTGCAAACTTGAAATCCAGCTCAATTTATTATGCTCAGCAAGGTTCAGAGCACACAGTTTTCATTCAGAAAGACCCAGATTCCACCCTCGACATCTCAGTTTAAAAGAAACTCATGGTAGCAGAGCTAAGAGAGCACCCTGTCAAAGACCTTGTAAGCTACTGCCAGTCAGAGTAAATAATACTGGGTTAGTTGAGTCAATGGTCTGATTCAGTATATAGCAGTATATAGCAGTCTGATTCAGTATATAGCTCTTCAATAAAGGAGCTGGCTTCTCTGGCTGGCTTTTACCCACTTTGCAGCGGCACAGGAGTAAGTGTCACCCAGTGGCAACCCGGACATTTGGCGGTGCCATGATGACATCATCACATCACCGCCGAACTTCTGGGTTGCCGAGCTTTCACCTGGCCTTCGGAGGCTATGATGATGTCACACCCCTGCCCCCGGGCTGAGTAGGAGTCCTGTCCCTTACAGCAGCAGCTCCTTTCCTTTTTGTATACCTCCTGGTTGGTTCAGGGCCACTCCCTTCTGCCCAGACTGACATTCCCGCTGAGCTACACGTGGGACGAGTCGCCACTTCCCTCTTCTGTCACCCAGCCCGTTTTTCCCCACTGTGCCTGTGCATGCGCCAAGACAAAACAGGCCCGCCTCGCCTTCTAACACTGCAGCTCATTGGCTAACGAGTCCGAACGGAAGCGTCCTTCCTTGGAGAGAGCTCATGGAACTGGATGCCTGGACACTTTTCATTCCTTCTCGGCTACTGTCGCATTCACTAATCACCCCCGCAATCTGTTCTGGGAATTGTGTTTTTGCCTGTCCTGCTATCGTTTGTTTTTCCTTGAGCGGAGGGCTGCGGTGACATTTTGGTGTGTTTCCCCCCCCCCAGGGTAACAACAGGTGCGGTGTGCACCGACCGCACCCGCCTGTGACACCTCTGCCACTATGACAAGCATGGGATACATCCAGCTCTTTGTATGCCCTGGGCATGTCCTCTGCGTCAGTGGCTGACTCTGATTTTTATATGAATGAGTAGGACAGGACTGAGCACCTGCAGAAAATACCTCCAAGTTTAACTAGTGGTTCCAGGTCTAGTTGAATGTAAGCAATTGCGTCTGCCAGTGTAGTGGCAAACTCATCACAGAAGGCAGGCAGTGACTCAGGCACTGGGTAAAGGCAGGCCAATTCCCTTCTTGAGATGCCAGGGAATGACTCAAGCTGTGGGCAAAGGCAACTCAGTTCACTTCTTGGGACTGCTTCACTTTCTAGCACTTTGTAAATGCAACGACACTACAGAAGAAAGAAGGGGAAAAAGTGATCCCTTTTGGCGAAAAAGAGCAAGCAGGAAACTCATAAGAAACTGGCTAATAAAGAGTGTGTTGAAAGACTAGCTCTTTTCATTTTCTGTAAATATTCCCAAAGTTTTATGATAAAATGCACATACTTTCTACAAGGTTCTTTAAATTGGAGCTAGGGGTTACCGTAGTTTCTTTCCAGTTTTTGACAGGCTGTATTGTGTGAAATGTGCAGAGTTAGGCCTTGCAGGAAGGTCTTGCAAATGACCCCTTGCATCATGCACCCCAGTTCAAAACATACTGTTTTGGAAGTAAATACGTTTTGACTTCAATGGCAATCTCCTGCCTTGATATTGTTCCTTTGCTATCCTCACTTCCCCAAGCTGCACGAAATTTTTTAAGTGCCGCTTCTTTCACAATCAGTTTTCTTGGGGAAAGAACTGGAGATGTATGGTTTACTTGTTGTAATATCTTGTTATTTACAAGTTGAACAAGGGGGAGGAGACAGACAATACTTGCTTTTCAAGTACCGTTAGTTCCCCAAAAGCAGAGCATACACTCAGAAACTCACAAGCAGGGTGACTAGATACAAAGTGCCTATACCTTTAACCATTGTATAGCAGAGGGAACTTTGGCAGGTGCAGCTTTTTGCACCCTTCCCTTTCTGCACCTGCCAAAATTCCCTCTTCTATACAATGGTTAAAGGTATAGGCATTTTGTCCTCCATTGTATCTGGTCACCCTGCCTGCAAGACTCCTTTTTACCAACCAGCTGCAAAACTGAGACTTACAGTGCAATCCTATGCATGTCTACTTACTAGTAAGTCCCATTTAGTTCAATGGAACTTACTCCCAAGTAAGTATGCATAGGATTGCAGCCCCAAACTCTGTTTGTACTCAAGATGCCAAACAATTTCCTATAGATTCCACCCACAAGGATGTGTGTTTCTGTCCAGTAAGTGCTCAGTAGCCACCAGTCATTGGAGTCCATCCGTTCTCAGTAAGGAAATATCTTCGGCTATCAAACCATACAAAGACCTTGAGAGAAAGTCATTTTTCATTTCTAAAGAACATGCTTGCAACAATATATTTAGAAGAGTGTTGGACATTTTCTTCTCAGGGCCGACACTTCTCAGTGTTTTGGCACATCTGTGAAGTGAGAAAGCAAAACATGTTAAGAGTGGGATCCTGTACACACTTCCCTGGGAGTAAGTCCGTTGAACTATTTATTTTTGTTTGTTAAGTCCTGTTCTAGACAGGGACACTGTGCATTGCAAATGACTTTTGGACCAATGACAGGGAGAGGAAGGAGATAAACAAGCATTATGCATCCAGGTCTGTGAAATCTGTATTCATGATTGAGGATACAGTGTGTAGGGAAGGTGGCACACCTTTTTAATTGACCAACATCCCTGTTGGTGTGAGGCTGTACAGGATCTGACTTGCACAGAACAGTCTAATAAAAAGTACAGTATGGTTTGAAAGCCTGCACCCTTCTACAAGAAGCTGGCCCAGACAGTAAAAGACATCGCCATATCTACAGTATTTTGTATTTCTTTGATGGTTTTGAATTCCCTCAATTCATAATGCAGATTAGTTATTCCTTAAATCACTTTTAAAAAATTGCTTAAATTGCTTTGCAAAGGGGGTGCACACCCCACCCATTTCCTCCCAGTCCACAGGGGTACGCATTTAACTCCTGTTGCGTATATACACCCTTGGGTAAAAATTTATTCTACAATGACATGTTTATCAAGTGAGAAATTATGAATACAGAATCAAATGTTTGTCATTATTCCAGACAAACTGCGGCAAAGTCAAATGATGCAACATTGTATATGTACTTGATTATTTCTAAGTAGCTTCATGGAAACATCTGGTTTATTGAAAGTGGGTGAGACTGTCAGGTTCACAAGGAGCCAAAACTGTTATTACTGCAGTCGCTATGAGGAATGATGGGGTGGGTGGGGCAAAAGGCAACCTAAAGGTGGGTTAGGAGGCAATACATTACACTCCTAACTAGGGTGGGGTGGTAGGAACATCTGCCCCCAGCACAACCTGGGCGGTGGCACATACGGGAGCATATTGGCAATTTATTGAAATAATGTTAACTTGCGTCTGGCTTTCTTTTCAGTGTGGAATAAGTAGGCGTGTGTTCAAGATGGTAGATGACAAGCTTTCTTAGAGGGTAATTGAGGGCAGCAGGCCAGGCAGATTGGCACCATTGCAGTTTTTCATTGGCCCTGCTCCTGCAACCTAATGCAGTAAAGCCTCTTCACTGAATATTGCTGCAGAGGGGAGGAGAATAGAGACATGTGAAAGTGTGGGCAGTAGCAGGCTAGCAGCCAACAGATTTTAGCATACGTTTTACCCTGACAATGGCTCATGAACAAGAACAGTCTGTCTGAGCCATAGTAGGACCATGGGGTTAGGGTCCACAACCACTCTTAATTTACTCCAGTGCTGGCTCCTGGGAGCATGCCTAACTGTAGAAATTGCTGGTTATGGCACCGGCAATAATAGAGAGAGCTTGAGGCCAAGGGTGTAGCTAGTGATAAACTACTGAGTATTGGGCGGGGTGGTGCAGAACAGAACAGCTGTAGCTTTGCACCTGCCAATGATGCCACCCATATTAAACTTTAAAAATGTCTTTCTGCAGCCATGAGGGCTAGAAACTTATTGAAAGAAGAAAATTAACAGGGAAAAACAATGTGCCCTGGATTTTATCAAGAATACGTCTCCTCTATGAAAGTGTGTATGGTAAGGTATAAAGTGAGCTACTTTCTGGCAACCAACACTAAAATTGCTAAATGATATCCCTACTATTTCCCCAGTCTGAGCATGAGGATGGGCACTACAAAAATGCAGCTGTAGCTGCTCCACTGCTATATAATTAGTTCTTTTCTGCATGGCCACCATGAGGACTAGAAAGTTTGTCTTGAATGAATCTTCTCATTCTCTTGATTTTATGCATGGATATGTAATGTGAGGGATAGTTTGTTGGAGAGGAATAGCACAGTAGAATGTGACTAATTTCAGTAGTTGTGTATTGTACACTGTGCATGAATAAGTTCACACTGGCATGAAGATCAGCTATCATGTAGCTCTGTACAGAATAAATGCCTGTTGTGTTGAAAGTAACGTGAATAGAGCTAAGCTAAATTGCTTTGGGTCATAGAGAATGGTGGCGATTGCTTCAGGCCATCATGGCTAACAGCTGCTGAGAGACCTGTCCTCCATGAATTTGTCTAATCTCACTTTAAATCCATCTAAGCTAGTGGCCATTGACACATTGTGAGGTAGTGAATTTCACTCGGGTGCTGTGACAGATGATTAAATTTAAAGAATCAAAGGCTCCTATAAGGCTTCAACCATACTTTGAGGACAAGTAATTTTGCTGTGTCTTTCCATCAGCAATGAATAAATGATCTAGTCGAACCCCACGCCAGTTGCCTCTAGTACCTCAGAGGAGGTCACCTGCTGCATATCTGCATGAGTCGCTGTTTTAGGCATATCATGTCTCCTTTCCATCAGGAACTATGTAGGTGCATTTCTTTTCCTTCAAGGGTGGGTTATTCTGCTACATCTCATGTAGACCTATTTGAATGTACACTGAGGGAAGCAAGGTCAGTAAAGGTGCTAGGTGCATAGTGCTTCTGATCCCTCAGTGCCATCATATCTGTATGTAACCATTATAGTTCTACCCTACCTTATCTTCCAAGGAGCTCAAAATAGAGTAGGTAACCACCACCACCCCTTCATCCTCACAACTGCTTGCAAGATAGGTTAGGCTGAGATCATGATGGCCTGTGTTACCCTCGCAACAGCCATGGGGAGGGTCTGGAAATCAGCCATGGTCCTAGCCTTTCCCTTAGAAAAACACACACCAGTCTTTTCCTTAACGCTATGGGTTAAACCGCTGAACCATAAGCTGTCGATTGAAAGGTCGGCAGTTCGAATCTGCGACGGGGTGAGCTCTGGTTGCTTGGCCAGCTCCTGCCAACCTAGCAGTTCCAAAGCATGTTAATGCGAGTAGATAAATAGGTACCGCTTGTGGGAAGGTAAACAGCGCTCCGTGTTCCAGCTGCATGCTATGCGCTGCAGCAAGGAGAGTTATGCCGGCCAAATGACCACAGAGGCGTCTTTGGACAACGCTGGCTCTTCGGCTTTGAAATGGAGATGAGCACCACACCCTAGAGTCTGACACGACTGGACTTAATTGTCAGGGGTCACCTTTCCTTATATTAAAGGATAGTTAAATTAAATATAATTATTATTAGTCTCTAGGAAATTTAGACATTTGCTCTGTCTTGTATGTATTTTAAAAAATAAAAACAACAACTTTGATTTGGGGATCCACCGTCGTCCTCATGGTAATGTAGGCGTGTGAAACATGAATTAAAACAGGATATTCTGCAAGTTTTTCTATTTTTGTCAGGGCTTGTCTCTTTAAGATTGGACCTAACCACAGCTTGATTTGGAAGTAAATCCCATTAGAATCAATGCGTTTTACTTCTATGCTTTTGAATTTGTGATGTGCGGAGAAGGTTTATGTTTTATAATGTGGGCCAATGCAATGAACTACGTGTTGTTGTGTGTCATTAATTCATTTGAATGCGCTGCGTACTTTACTCCTGCATGGTTAAAAACGAAATTTTACTGTAAAGTCCGCCTGCTATTTGATGGCGGGGGGAATACTGTGCTTTAGTTTCGAAGCTTGGGAAACGCTGTGCTACGGGGGACAGCCAAGCTTCTTTCCCAGGGGCTCTGGGCCAGATATCCCGGCACCAGATGGAGCACTTTTAAAAGCAAACTTTCCGTGCGCCTTGCCATTGGCTAAGGCGTAGCCAATCGCAAGCGCCCTTGGCAAACAATACAACTTTCCCCCCCTTCCCTATGCGGGTTCCTTTCTTTCTATTTTTTTTTTTGGACGCCCTTCCCTGCTGCTGTTCCTTGTTTGCGGACTCCTCCCCCGTTTCCCTGCTCTGATCGCTTGCAATTGAGGGGTGTGGAGAAAGTAGGACCGAGCGCAGGTGGAGCTGCCTGGAGAGACGTTCGTGGCTGTCGCTTCCGAGTGATGGAGCAGGCAGGGATCGCCGAGTTCCGCTGCTGATCTCTCCCGCTGCCCGCAACAACAAGGCTTGGCCTCATGGCTCCGAGAGAAGCTGCTGGGATCGGGTCTCTCCCTTCTCCTCTTTTTGCAACTTGCCTGTGAGCTCAGCAGGGGCTGAGCGGATCTCCGTGCGCGCCCTGCCCAAGGGAGGCAGCCGGGAGGGCCCATCCATGCCAGGACTGCACCCCGCACTGGGCGCCACCAGCACCGCTCACGACTCCGATTCTCTTTTCTCCTCCCCAGATGGAATTAAAGGGCGAGCGGCAGAGGAGAAGGGCGTGAGCCCGGCCGGCGAGAGCGGCGTCTCCAGCCAAGGTAAGAGAGCCGCAGCTCCTGGGTGGGAAGCAGTAGCAGAAAGGGCAGGCAGGCGATCTGGCCGGCTGGTTGTGCCGGGGAGGGATCGACGACAGTCGGCTGCGCTCAGCTACGGGTGGAGAGAGGCAGCGACTCGCCGGGGATGCGGCGTAGAAAGGGAAATGAGAAAGGCGAGGCCAAGCGAAGCTATTTTTTGCATATTTCCCGCCGCGTGACTTTCGGCCGGTGTGAGTGAGGGAGACAAGGCGAGGGATTGCCCGGGAGAAGGAAAAAAGGAAAAGGGGTGGGTGGGTGAGAGAAGGCTTTCCTGTCCTCTTCTCCGCTGGCGGGAGTGGGGAGAAGGCCTCGAGGAGCTCAGAGGACAAGATCGGGGACTTTAGGAGCCGGAACTGCCGCGCGTGTTAGAAGTTCTGCCCGACTTGCTTCTTGTGCTTAGGCTCTTGGGCTGCAATCCCAGTTGCAATGACGGGGGGGGGGGGGGAGTAAAGTCGTATTATTAAACTCGACAGGACTTACTTCCAGCAAATATCCATAGGATCAGGCCAACAGTGTCCTCGTGACTGCATGGTTTTTATTTTCTCCACCCTTCCTTCCTTCCCCCTACCCGCTTAGGCTGCCACCAGCAGGCACATAATGTTGGATGGATTAGGTTTGCAACCCCCAACAACAAACACATTCCTTTAGTGTGTAGTTTTTGCTCTGATTGTGACTTATTATGGATTCCAAAAGCTTCCCTTGCGCCTGGAGTATCTTGCTTTGCTTTGTATAAGATGGCTGGGCTCACTAGTTTGACTTACTTGAAGGAATGATCAGTGTTTTGTTTTTTCCTTGCAGCAACTTAATATACAATGTGAATACCATCTCTATAGTGCTTCGGAGCAGTCAAAGCAGTTTACATAAATTATCTTGTTGCAATTATCTTTGTACACCCCCATCTGCATTTGTGCATCTGTATGGCGCACACAATAGTCTGTTTCATAGATCATGTTTCACTGAGAGCAAGAGAGCCAGTGCCTTCCAGTAGAGGAAGGGAAGAAGTTGGACTAGAAGATGATAATCTGGATTTATGATTGTTTACCTGGATGCTTAAACCTATTCCTTCTCTTTTAAACACACTGCACCATGTTTACACCAGCTAGCACCATATTGTAGACATCACAGTAACCTGGACTGAGGCATACTTGTTTAATGATCTTGAATAGGGATGTCAGGTTGTCATCACCTGAGAGCATAGTGCCGGTTTATTTAAAACTGAGACATTGTGAGAGGATGTGACCTGCTGCACTTTCCTTGGTTCCTTTGCCCACTCTCCTACCCTGCTTGGATAAAAAGCTGGCCTTTAGTTTTGCCCCATCATGGGAGATGAAATTTGGCTCTTTTGGGGAGTTTTGCCCCATAGGTTGCTGGGCAGGAAGGATAGCATCTGCAACCAACCGAAAAGACACAGACACCATCTCTGGCTGAAGGCCTAGTATCCGGAGTCTTAGTTATTTGAAGGATAAATGCTCTTTTGGTTCCAACTGTGTGTGGGATTAGACGGCCTTCAGGTGATTTCCAGCTTGCTCAAGTGACTTAAGGTTTAAAGCCCTTCCAAGTTAGAAATGTCTTGAAAGGTCCTGGAAGAATTTGTTTTACTGGGACTTGTGAAGAAGCTCAAGACGTGAAGAGGTTATTCATACTGTGCTGGGTTGGTAGAAGAGCTCCTCTGGCACCCTCATCCAACATGCTGTTGAGTTTTTTACAGGAGTCTCCCCATTGTACGCAAGAGAGGTTAGAGCAGCATTTTGCACAATGTGTTTTTTGATTATTATTATTATTTTTTAACATGGTAGTGTGTGTCAGAGTCTTGGCCTGGTACCTGATTTTATGACTGAGTGCTGTGGAAAAGCTAATAAGCTTCAGGTTTCCATAGGTAATAGGCACACACTCAGAAGGAGCTAGATGTGCTGTTTTGTTAGGTTGTCATGGGTTCTCCAGTAGGCTCTACTTGAATTTGCTAAGTGGTCTTCTAGAACAAGGGTTCTTGTGATGCAAGGAAGACTTCTCTGCGGTGACATGAGGGCCCTTGACATGCATTTGGTGGTGATTTAGTAGAGATGAGGGCTGACGTGTTCCTTTTCTATATGTCGGGAGACGTTCCAATCTGTATTGTGAAAGGGAGGAGGCCATCGCTTGGTAGCAGAGTGTGTACATTGCCTCCCGAGGACCCTGGGTTGAATCCTCAATATCTTAATGTGAATCCCCAATATCTTCATGTGAAAGGCTCACCAGAAGGCCTCTGCCTGAAACTTTGGAAGCTTCCACAGAGATAGCTGTGTTAGGCTGGTGTAGGCTAACACAACGGTCTCTGTCTTGTGGCACCTTAAAGGCTAACAAATATGTTGAAGCATAAGCTTTGGTACAGAAACAGTGGGCTAAGTGGATCTTTGGAGCTGTTGGTGGTAGCTGCTTATTTTTAAGAATGTTTATATTCCACTTTTACCACAAGAAAGTTCCCAAAGCGGTTTATGTAGGAAAAGGATGGAGAAGATGGTTCCCTGTCCCAAAATAGCTTAAAGGCTAAAACAACAACAACAACACACAAGAGATGTGTTAACAGCCACTGGAAAAGATGCTATGATGGGATGAATAGGGGCTGTTGATCTCCTCCTGTTAACTGTGAGGACCACCACTAACCAAAGTGCCTGTTTGCCCAGTTAGCAGGTATATACCCAGGAAACACTTTTGGAAACATGTACCTTTTTTTTTTCCTGTTGTGCTTCCATCATTGACAAATTCGGTGTCTCAGGGTTTATGTAGTGCCTGCTAAAATTTAAAATGCCCTGCCTCTCCCCACACAAACACGTCCAGAAGTGTTCTGTTTCCCAGTTCTTAGAGCCTACTTCTGTAGTAGAACAACATTTAAAAAAATGGTAGTGCTCAGTCCTAAGCTGGAGTGACCAAGGTTTGCTGCAGAAGGAGGTACTGTAGGTAGAAACCTCTGACTTTCCCAGCTCACCTCCCATTTATCAGTTGTCTGTTTCTACCTTTAATGGCCTACGCAAAAGCCTTCTTTCTGATTTTCCCGTCTTTAGTCAAGCTGCATTTTTTATATTTTGTAGTCCTCCATGGAGCTGACTGATTTTTCTTTCTGGTTCTGGATTGATCTCTGCTCTTGAGTTTGGAAACCTCAAAGGGGGGATATGAGACGTCCAGCACTTCCAAGCGGACATTGAACCTCTTTGAAGACTTCAGGGTTTCCACCTAACGTGGGAGGATGAGGATGAGACCAGGAATGAGAGAGATCTGCTGGATTGTATCTGTGTTTCCAGATGTATTTTGGACTTCTGTCTCCATAGCCAGGTTTAGTTTGTGTAGATTTTTTGTGTGCAGGGGTTGCTGACCTCTGGCAGCGCTGATTTGTTTACATCTCTTAAGAGCTTTGGTTTTGCAATAGGTCCGCTCCTGAGAATGTTCTTGTATGTTTAAGGGTTTCAGAGATTTCCACCAAGGTGCTGCTTCCTCTATCTCTGCAGACGTTTGGTGGGAAAAGCCACACCGGGTGAAATTCGTCTTCATATGCACCCCTGTAAAGATTCTAAAGTCCTTTCCCATCCTTCTTGCCAAAGAAGGTTTACGACTGATCCGTTTGGGGCCATTCTTTCCTTGGTCCTCTGGGCTTCCTGTCAATCTTTCCCATGCCTATTTTGGTTGGGGTAGCTAGATCACGTTTGTGGCTTCTCATCTCGAGTGAGTGTCTTGGGACGTGCCCATGTGGCAGGCTCTCAGTGAAGCATGGAAGCCTGCCGTCAAGTAAAGTGAACACATGCGAAAGAGAACGCAGACCCTGAACTCCTCGTGGCTCTGTAGAAGAGGTAATCTTTCCAAGATTCCAGGTTGATAGGTTTGAGGTAGTTGTTTTCAGCTATGGCGCGATGCAGCTGCTACATCTGTACAGAAGTGGTATAGTCCCTCCCCCAGAAAGTTTAAAACAGCCTTACAGATCCTATTCTGCCTCATCCTTGTGCTTTGAAAGCCCAGCTGTCACTAGTTCTATGTATGTTGGAGCCAGCAGGGTACAGTTGTGACAGAGAAGCTTTGGTTGTGAGGAGGGTGCTTAACCCTTCCCCTGCCGGCTAGTTTCCCCCTGCATCTCTCCTTGCCAGCTGCTCCTCTCCCATTCCAGGTTCCAGACCCCCATTTCCAATGCAAGCATAGATATAAGCAACGTTTCTCAAAATGTGCTCCTAGGAGCCCTGGGGCTCCCTGAGACACCTTCAAGGGCTTCACGAGCACACCATAAGTGGCTGCCATCTGTTTGGCGCTGCACCACACTGCTCATGCGCTTGGCACTCTGAACCTCCCTGAAATTCACGCATGTGCCGGCGGGGCTCCCCGAGACTCCATTTCGGAGTGTAATGGGCTCCAGAGACCAAAAGGTTCTGAGAACTGCTGATCTAGAGCCTGGAATGGGGGAAAAAGCAGCTAGTAGGGGGGGGGGAAACTGGTGGAAGAGTTAAGCACCCTCCTTCTAGGTAAAGCTTCTGTTTTGAAAATTGTGGCCTCTTTATGCTGATTTGCATGGGAGCTTTCAAGACAGTCTTCCAAGCAGCTGGGTTTAAAGACAGAGAGATAAGGTAAAACATGTAGTTCAATCCTTCATGGAAATTAAGGTAAAGGTATCCCCTGACAATTAAGTCCAGTCGTGTCTGACTCTAGGGTGTGGTGCTCATCCCCATTTCAAAGCCGAAGAGCCAGCGTTGTCCGAAGACGCCTCCGTGGTCAATCACGTGGCCGGCATGACTCTCCTTGCCGCAGCGCGTAGCATGCAGCTGGAACACGGAGCGCTGTTTACCTTCCCACAAGCGGTACCTATTTATGTACTCGCATTAACTTGCTTTGGAACGTTGGCAGGAGCTGGCCAAGCAACGAGCGCTCACCCTGTCGCGGGAATCGAACTGCCGACCTTTCGATCGACAGCTTATGGTTCAGCGGTTTAACTGAGCATGGTTCATGAAAATTACTAGCCTTCAAACACTTTTACAAGCCTGTCTGTCAACACAGTCCTTAGTTAAGCATGGGCTTGTCTTCGTCCCAGGGCATGGTCTCCAGCACATGATGCAGCCACCCTGCTTAAAGTTAAGCAGGCCTGATCCGGTGCCTGGATGGAAGATTTCCTGGGGATCCTCTGCATGCCACTTTGAGTTCTTTGGTAGAAGAAAGCTGGGACTATAAATGACATTAACATGGTTATTGACCGAATCAGCGAACCAACTTTTGTAAAGCTTCCTGCCTGCTTGCCTCGTGGTGGTTCTTACTTATGGCCGGTGGTGTCTATTTATAAGCCAGGCTTACAGATCAACAAAACAAGAATAGGGGACAGAGGTCAGGGGCTGACAATGAGTCATTGGGTGGGGAGAGTTGTGGCAGTTACAGAGCCTGAGTGTAGAGGCCACCTGGGCCCTTCAGTCTGGCATTGCATGGCCAATGGGGTGATAGCAGAGCCAATTGCAAGGAATGCTTGTCTGTGTTGGTCCAGGTTGCTACCATGCGCTTCTGTATTTGATTTCTAGGGAAACGCTGACTGTGCCTCTGCTTTGATTTGAAAGGTCTGAATGGGGGGGGGGGGAGCACAGGAAGTTAATGCGCAAATGTACCCTAAATGCGATTTGGGCTTGGGAGTGTGCCCGTTGTGTTTGATTTTTGTGTGTTGCCGTAGGTGATTTTTTTTAGCTGCTGAGACACTAGGGAATTCCATTGTCATGGTGATTCCGTGAGGAAAATGCGTCAGAAGCTCCAGCTCAGTGTTGTGTCTGGTGTCTGCAATGGCCTTGTGGGACTTCTCTTGCAAGAAGACTCGCATCCTGGCTTGGTTCATTTTTGCGGGGAGCCTCCGAAGTGACCTCCGAGGGGCTGATTGCTTTTGCACGCCACAAGACGTATGTTTGCTGAACTTCGCAAAAGCAGCCTACCGAGAATGGGTGAATAGCGGAAAACTCCCTTCAACTTTCCTCTTCGTAATCATTTTATTCAGTGCTGATATTAATAGCCAGGGATGTGTAGGCTGTGTGCGCTGTGAGAGTGGGGAATCTGGCATGCAGCTTGCTTCTGATAAACCTCTGCTTTCATCATGGGTACGTTGGGAAAAAAAAGTGTTTGAAACTGTTCAGACGTTTACTGAAATTGGCGTGAGACTTCTGGAGTTTAGGGGTTAAAGCTTCTGTCCCCTTTCGAAGGTCAATTCACGCTGACTTTATGTGCAGCAGAAGGAGAGTTTGGCTGCTGCTTGTCTACCATATTGGTGCTTTGTATCTGCCTCATTTGAAGGAAGGCTTGGGTCTGTCTAAAGCAGGCAACGGACATGCACTGGGGAGTTACCTCGAATGGTTGCTTCCTATCATGTATGTTCACAAACTGGTATCTTTTCCATTAAAGAGGTCCTGTCTATCAGGAGATACTTCCTTGTATTTTTATTTATTGCACTGATGTCCCACCGTTCTTGCATAGTGGAACTCCAGGTGACATTTATGGAGTTTCCCAGGCATTGACCAGATGCAAACTTTCCTACCTTCAATAAGATGGCTGTATCATGTGTCCCCAGATCATTCTGTACCACTGTGTACCCCTGGGAACTGTTGTTTGAACTGTCAATGTTCAGCTCTCTCTTCCTGGATGGCTTAGACCTTGATTGCACAAACAGCAGCTCAGATGGTAAAACAAGGGACGGCATCGCATGCTTGCATGTTTTCCTATCTATAATGTACAGTATATTTAAAGAATGTCGGGAACTAGATGACCCTGATATGCTAATGTTTTTACACATGGTTTTTTCTTCCCTCCAAAGAAAAGTTATTTCAACCATTCAATTCCCCCACCTGCATTCTGAAGTGAAACAGTTTTTCCACCTCGGTTGTCATCTAGTGTCAGTTTTGCCCTACCCTTCAGTTCTTTCCATCTCTTCCCCCCCCCCCCCGAGTTTGTTTTTGAGCACAGAAACGGTATTCAAGGGTGTCTCAGAAACGGTATTCAAGGGTGTCTCTTAGAGCATCACTGTTTTTTTTATTTTTCCTTCCTGTACCAAAAAACTGAAAACTCTGCTCTCCATCCTATTGCAGTTGCCTTGCAGATATGTCTACAAAAGTTATTGCCCCTCCCCTTCCACCAAAACATCCTACCCATGAGTGCCAGAGTAAGTTATATGTGGCACTTCTGCATCTGGGGCAGGGATGGGGAATCCATTTTCATCCAATTTACAAACAAGGTCCCAAGCAGCTCATCTGGAGTAGACATGAATCTTATTCTTCACAAGCGAATAGGTGAGTACAGTCGGCCCTCCGTATCCACCGGGGACAGGGTTCCGTTCCTGACCATACTGTTAAAGGAAATCCCTTTATATACAGGGTCCACTAAAAACCTTGTAAAAAGAAAAAAAAGTTTAAAAATAGGCCTCGATTATCTTTAGCATGGCAAAATCCCACTGTTTCGAGGGCTGCAGGGCAGTCCTCAGCATTCTAAACGAGACTTCTGGGTCGCGCCCCCCTCCCTTGGCCCTGGCTTGCCCCAGAATGCGTCACCACTGGGGCGTACCAGGGCAAAAGGAAGGAGTCACAGAACCAGGAAGTCACGTTTAGAACACTGAGGACTGCTCTGCAGCCCTCAACAGTGGGATTTTGCCACGCTAAGGTAAGCAAAGCTATTTTTAAACTTGTTTGTTTTTTACAAGGTTTTTAAAGTGGACCTCTGTATCCATGTGCACCTACACTGAGACAAATCCGCGGGTGCCAAACCCATGGATACGGAAGGGCCCCTGTAGCTGTTGAGATGCCTGCATAAAACGTTAAGCCAACTATCCCATTTATATCCCTAATCTTGCAAGGAAGCTATGGTAGTCATCCTCTAGTGAAGTGGTTTTCCAGCAGTGTTCCGGGAAACCCGGGGGTTCATGGAACAGAAGATGGTTAGTGGTGGTGGTTACTGGCCCAGGAGACAGCTTGCTGGCAGTCTTTCCTTGCAGCAGACAGATGGAGAGGAGTATTGGGTTGTGTCCTAAGCTGTGCTAGTAGTTCACGTGGCCCAACCGACTTGAACTTGTGTGAATAGAACGACCCCCAGAATCCTCGACAATGCTGAAGTGTCCCTTTGCAGACTGGTAGGTGTGCACAGTTCTCTGTGGGGGGGAAAAGGTTTTTGAAAAACAACAACACAACTTTCATTCTCCCTGCTCTTTCCCTCGGCTAGTGTACTGCAAGTTGTCTTTCTCTGTTCTCGTAAGACTCTGCACCATCTTGGACTCTTTTTGAGATAGGATGTGCGTTGCCAGCCTTTGCTCCAAAGAGCTTACAGTGCAGACTAGATAGAGAGAAGTGGTTCCTGATTAATGCTCTTTCCCCATGCACAACTGGGTTCAAAGTCTCTGGTATTTTGGGACTTTTTCATTTGTCCCCTGGTATAGAATCAGGGCTGCAATGGTAGGTAACTGTGGCTTGTACGTACACACATGCTCCCTCTCCCTCCCTTCTTTATGGCAAAGTTGGAACCCCAGTGTTCCATTTCCCAAACCGTGTGTTGCTTTCAGAGCTTAAGGGGTTAACTTAACTACTGGGCTGTGCCATCCCTTCAAGGTGCACTTGAGAACTTTCCAAGAACCATTAGCAGACGGGCATCTGGGTTCCAGCAGCTATTTATAGCCTGGATAATAGATCAGAAAGCCACCTGAGCATGCCAGCTGCCATTTGCTGGGCTGCATTTGAATGCTCTTCAGAGGCAGCAGAATGCATAATAAACAGTTGCTCCAAAAACTGTGGCAGTTCTGAGTAGACCAACCCAAGCTTGGCAAATGGACACACATGCTGAGGAAATGGCTTTGGAAGACAGCTGGGGAGGCTGCTTTCCTGGGGGCCTCCTAGAGTTGTCGGATTTCAGACACTTAGCTCTGATTTTTTTCAAGGCTTAGCTCGTTTTCAAGGCTTCCCCGCTCTGGGGAGGAAAGCATACCCAAATCTTGGAAATAGATTGAAATATTTGCAGTATTAATTTGACAAACCATGCCAGGCTTGTGGTCCAAGTTGCCTTTTCTCCAGCTCAAAATGTGTGCATTAAGCAGCCTGTCAATTCCCTAAAAAGAAGCATAACGTTAAATACTTCTTTTGGTATTTTTTTTAAGGAGGGAAGAGCAGATGTTGAGAGAGAAATGTCAAACATCTGTTCTGGCTAAATAGTCCAAGTGCAACTAGATGCAATGTCAGCAAGGTCTAACTGGGTTGCTTTATTCCACCTATAAACTGGGGATGGGGGGGGGGGGTGGACAGAGATCTAAAGTGCAGAATGGCTGGGTATAAGGGGAGGAAATAGAACTCTAACCGGAACCCCAATCTTGGTCATTGACAGACTGTGGTTAACACCTTCCCCCCCCCCAAAAAAAAAAAAATACGGTCTGAAGTGAGTTTGCAAATCATGGTTTGTGGGCAGGTTGTTTGCTATTCTTTGCTGGTTTTTGATGTCATGGCAAACTATGGTTAGAGAACTAGAAAGTGGAGGAGGGAAGCTCTATGTGAGACACGTATATTGGTGATAACATTTTGTTTCTACTTCAAGTTTTAACTCTCTGTTTTTCTGAGCATTTGCAGAAGGGGGAAAAGGTGTGTGTCTGTTTAATAGTCTTCAGAGTTACATTTAATAGTCTTCAGAGTTACATTTTCCCCCCTCAGGCCTATCTCTCCTCTTGATCTAATTCAGAAGTTCCTCAGTATTATGGGCTCAGAACCACAGAAGAAGGTGATGAATGGGGGGGGCTGTTTGCCCTCCTCTGAGAACTACTTATCTACACAGAATGCAAAGCAACTTCTCTCACAGCGCAGTCCTAACCAACTTCCCAGCGCTGGTGCAGCCGCAATGCAGCCCCAACATAAGGGAACAAATGTTCCCTCAACTTGACTGCTCTTGCATTGCAAAATGCAGTGTGCGCCCTGTTGGCATGGCTACACCGGTACTGCAAAGTTGGTTAGGATTGCGCTGACAGTCAGCGTTTGAAAATGGGGATGAATTTAATAGGGATTAAATCTCTCCATTGACTTGACTAATCTTCATTGAGAGAGGCTGCAAAGGAGAGTTGTAGGTTGTCCAATTTTGTTATGGAAGACGCAGAGTGGTTCTTTTGCTAGACCCAGATGTTTGCTGGGTAGGATTGAAGCTGGGACAGGACAAACCTGGGTGAGTGACTCAATGGAGGATGTAATCTTACAGTTGTGGGGGCTCAGAGGTGGCCCAAGAGATATCTGAGGCAGGAAATCCATCTGAAAAATCATCATCGTAATAAAGTGACCCTTTTCTCTCTTACTCATATCAAATGCCCATGACCCAGCTTTAACCCTGAAATTCATACTGAGAATCTGAAACAGGAGTAATTCTTTTGGAAATACGCAAATATGTATGGTTCAGATTAGTCTGATGTAAATGTGATCATTGTTCATAGCAGGTGAGTTGAGGCCCTTGAGATCGAACCTGAGAGGGCTTTTGTATCTTTATTAAGACTTGCATGAAAGGAAGATTGTCGCTCATGTTGCTTCTCGTATCACAGTACTGTTGTGAAGGGAAAACCTAACCCTAGTAGAGCTGTCCTTCAAATGCAATTTTTAAAAATGCAGGTGCCCTCTCAGTGGCGTCGCTCCCGTGAGGCGACAGGAACGGGCCGCTACGGGGTGACGCGCGCAAAGGGGTGACGTATGCACCCCCCGCACGCGTCACCTCCGTGACGCGCGTCACCTCCGGACGCTCCAAGGCCAGTCCGGCAGCCGGCGCTCCAGGCCCTTCTGAAGGCCCAATGCATCAATACGGATATTTTACTGTTTTCGCGCATGTGCAGAGATGAAACCGGTCTGCGCATGCGCAAAACATGTAAAAGTACCCGTATTGATGCATTGGGGATCCCGGGAGCCGGCTTCGGAGTGTCCGGAGGGCGACGCGAAGGGGCGGGTGGGCACCCGGGGCAGGTTGCAGCCGGGACGCGCACCCCCCCCCCAAATCGCGGCACGGCCTGCGGCTGCGCCGAAAGTTATATAGGGGGGCATTCTCGAAGGCGTCACTAGGGTGACGCGCGCCACCCCGCCTTGGGGTGACGCGCGTCCTAGTGACGCCTGTGTGCCCTCTTAGGGTCAGGAGCTGGTAGTCGAAGAGGGAAGATTTTATGACAGCAACTCAAGAAAGAAAAGGTAGACGGCTCTTGTTTTGGGACACCCTGAGGTTCTTCAACAAGAAGATCAGTAATGGTAGAGAATATGTGGCCACAGGAGAGTGTGAAGTATGTTCTGAGTCAAACATGCTCCTTTCTTGCTGGACAGTGGCGAAGCCCAACAGGTCCTGCCAGTACCCTGCATGAACCGAGTGTGTGCCCTGCAGAGAAAATGCTCTAGAACAGTGTTTCTCAACTGGTGGTATGCGTACCACTGATGGTACTTAAGAGCTGTTGTCTACTGGTACGCGTGGCTCCCAGGTGAAAAGCCCCCCCCCCCGCCCAGCACTGAGACCACAGTGCTACAAACAGTGGTAGGAGGCTTGACTCGGCGGGCAGAGCTCCAGTGCACGGTTTTCGTGTGCTTGAAAAAGCCCACCCCTTCGCCTCTTACTGCTGTTTGTAGCATCGCCTCCCAACTTTGAAGTAACTGGCGATGATGTAGTACTTGTGGTACTTAAGATAATTAGACTCTGGGAAGTGGTACATGGGGGACAAAGGTTGAGAAACCCTGCTCTAGAACCCTTGACAGTGCGCAGGGGTTCCTTGGCAGAGTTTCAAGGGTTCCTCAAGA
This sequence comes from Plestiodon gilberti rubricaudatus, assembly GCA_026170595.1. Lineage (NCBI taxonomy): Eukaryota > Metazoa > Chordata > Lepidosauria > Squamata > Scincidae > Plestiodon > Plestiodon gilberti. The sequence goes on from JANXHW010000002.1 coordinate 121,915,180, forward strand.
GGCGGGCTGTAGTTGTCTGAAGACAGAAAATAGGAAAACTGTTGCAGCTGCCCTCAGTCAGTTCTGCCCTCTTTGCTTGGAACTGCCTCTTGGAACACATGATTCCCCCGCCCCCTTTCGTGTTCTTCAAAGACCTTCCTAAAACTCACCTTTTCTGCAGAGCTTTTAGTTATTTATTTATTTATTTGAAAATTATATCCCTCCTTTTCCTATGCCAAAGGCAAATGCCCAAGGCGGCTTTTAACCTGCCCTCCCCATGCCTTTCTTTAACTGAAATACATGCACGTTCTTCCCCTGCTCTACTGCTACCCCTGCTACCATTTCCACCCCTCCCTCTTGTCTCCCTTGTGTCAATCTCTAGATTGTAAGCCCCTCAGGCAGGGACCTGTTCTCATTCATTAGAAAGCATCAGGTACGTAGGTGGTGCTGTATAGACACAAGTCTGTGGAGATGACTTTGAGGAAACACTTAATTCTTACTCCTCCCCCCCCCCCGTCCCCCCCAGTTCCATGGCTTTCTATAAAGCAGAAAGACCAGTGAGGTGGTTCCTTTTGATTTGAAAGCTCCTCCAGGTGACTTTTCCCAGCCTTAAAAAAAAAATACAGTAAATGAACAGCTAAATGGATTGTTGAAATGTGGAACGTGGCATAATAGCCTGCAGCCCAAATGATATTCTGAGATGTGCATATCTATGCTGAGTGCCCAAACGGTGGCAGCTGATGCTATCTGCAGAAGCAGGGAAACAGGTAATCCATGTAGCTGTTAAGGGGCCCAGAATTCTGTATTTCATGGGGGATGAGAGAGCCCATATATCAGTCCCTTGGCTGCTTCCCTTGAATGGTAAAAGAGGATAATTCTTTGAAGCGTTAGAGAAATGTTCCTTATTGCTGTCATTAACAGCACTAAGGCCTGCCTATACCAGGGGTGGCCAACCTTTCAACATGAATGCTCCCGGCCCTTTAATGGGTTTATAGGTGAGGGCATTTCAGCAGGTGCAGCTGCTTTAGCAGCACCATCAGCCATTGCAGCTGCCAAGATTCTGTCTTCTACACAACTCTTAAGAACGCAGAGTCCCTAATGGTGGAAGGTTGGCCACCCTTGACCTATAACATAATAAGGGGTGTGCATTGCAGACTGTTAAGGACGACACACACCGCACGAGCTCTGGCGCGGAGGCGAGCGAGCGTAGGTGCCTGGCTGCTCGCCTCCGGGCACTGAACTCGTCTCCACGAGTGTCTTACAGCGAATAGTCCCTCCTGTTGTCCCGCCTTCTTAGAAAGTGCAGCGTTGATTCGCTAAGCACAAGTGCGATCTGATACACGAGAGAAGAGAGAGAGGGGCAGGAAGGAGAGAACTTACAAAACAGTTTGTGCCGGGAATAGAATTCATCTTGCTAACTTTCGTGAGAAGGAAAAATGGATCCAAGAGAAATCGGAGACTCAAGTGAGTTCCGATTGATTGACAACCCCTTTCATCCCGCCCTCTCATCTGATTGGCTGAGTGCAGTAGCTCCGCGAACCCGTCCCCTCAAACATGGGCCAGAAACATTTTCGCTCATGCTGGAACTCGGGAGAGGGCAGCTGCTCCGCGTGCAGCTGCTCTCTTCCGCAATGCTGACCACACATCTCAGCACAGCTCCTCGCGCGTCTGGAACACGCCGGAAATCGTGCGGTGTGTGTCGGCCTTTACCCAGGAGCAAGTTGCGGGAAATGCTGAACCTATGACGATGCCTTTGTATGGAGTCAACAGATCATTGGTCCACCTAGCCCAGAACTCTGGCTGGCACCAGCTCTCTGGGATTACCACCCAGGGTCTTTCCAATACCGCTGCATGTTCCTCTTTTTTTTTTTCTCTGGTGATGTCTGAGATTAAATATGGGACCTTCTACTTTCAACGCATGTACTTGGCCACTGAGCATTGGACCCTCCCTTGTCTGATTGCATATGCTTTAAACCAGGATTCAATTAGTACACACTTGCTCAGGGCCAAATGAGACATATGCGCATCCATGTGCTATCCCAGCTTGGTTTCTAACCAGAAATTTCACTCGTTTGTTTAAATTGGCTGATGGGGAGGCCACCCTGGTCTGGACCAGGTTGCATGAGAGCAGGTTCAGAGTCTTTAAAAACAGTGCACAGAGAAAGCAAATTTCCCTCTTCCTGTGTGTCCCAGTCCTGACCAGGTCTCCCCCCCCCCCCCCCGCTGTCTTTAGCAACAAAAAGTGGTGTTTGCAGTTAGAAGCATGATAGCGCACATTTGCATGCACACCTAATTTCACTCACTACATTGAAGTAGTATCAACTTCCTTAATCCAGGCTTATGTTATACAGTATACTCCAATTAATAGGGTGCAAACAAAATGCTATTTTCTCCTTCTGACTTGGCAGCATGCAAAACTGCTCTTTATCAATAACGCCCATGTGGTGCAAATTGAGCAGGTGCGAAGCTGCAAATCAAACAAGTGTGAAGCTGTCAAGGAAATATATGCAATCAATAATGAAGTTCTTGAAAATAAGTTAATTGGAGATTTTGCTGCTGCCTGTAGTCTGTTGAACTTGCTATCTCTTATATGGACTTGCTATCTCTTAGTTCCATTGTACAGAACATGGAAGTGATAACTGACTTGGTGTTTGCCTGTATATATTCTATAAAATAGGGGTGGGCAAACGTTTTCGCCCAAGGGCCACACTGGGGTATGGAAATTCTCCAAGGGACTTTAATGCATAGTTCCTATCATAGCCACTAATAATGAAAGTAAACGTAAGGCTTAGAAAGCGAACTGAGGAAAAATCTAGAGCCACAACAGTGACCACGTGTTGCTCACAAAAACAGCAATGCAGAGTTCATGCCCCCAAAGCGACTCTCTGCAACTGTGTATCACGCCACCAGATTAAAAAATGAAAAATCTCTGTAAGGACCTCAGCAGCATTTGATTATTGTTGGGAGGGAAACCAAAGTTGAGAGGAAGTGACCACTGCACCCAGCGAGCTCAGACTCTCCTCTGTGCTTTCTCGTGTGCCTTGCCAGTTCTTAGCTAGGTGGGGCTCACAAAGTCTTTGCACTTCTGATCAAGCAGCCTGCCAGCAAGTTCCTCTGCCAAGGTCATGTCACTGTAGCTGTGTTATAATCCAGCCCTTTCTGAATATGTTTGCATTGTGCAAGATGGGTAGGGTCTGCTTCCCAACGGAGATGGGGTTCCTTTAACTCTCCCCTCCTGCAGCTCTCCATTTTGGCCCGACTACTCTTACATGGGGCAAAATGCAGTATGATGGTTGGCCATTTGGAACCGCTGGAAAATGCAGGAAAAGCTCTGTCCTGTGATGAGCTCGTGGGATGCCACAGGCAGCAAATGAAAGCTGCTTCCAGACAGAGCAGATCAAGCATTATGGGTGCTGCTGATTCGCCGCACCCTGAGATGACGATGGGGACTGTGCCGGCACCAGTGCTGATCGCACTGGTCCCTATGGACAGCTGAATTGGTTTGCCGACCCTTTCTCAGCTTCATTTTGCAAGTTCTGTTTTCTGGACTTATGGATTATTGTTGTTGTTTTTATTATATTACCAGTGGTGTTACAGCCCACCAGATGTTTGGACTGGGATTTTTGGGTCCTCACTAGTTCAAACTCTACCCAAGAGTTTAAGAACTAGTGAGATATTTATTGCCATATGATCCTCTCTATATTCAACTGTTGCCTTGTCAATGGTAGTTCCATCAATGTGCGTGGTGCTTTACATAGAGTGAAAAGATAAGTCCCTGCCTTGAGGGGCTTACAGTAGATAGTGATACAAGGAAGACAGCAAGGAGGGGAAGGGGATGGGGCAGGGGAATTGGGAGGACAAAGCATACATAATTGTTTCAGTTTCACATATTAAGCTTAGTTACAGGAGGGGAGAGGACTATGTGGACAGGCCTATGTATATTCTAAGGGGATGCCAGACAAGCATGGAATATGGAATTGTGTATGTGGATTTCTGCAGTCTCAGAATCCCGGCTTTCAAAGTGGGGCAACTGCTGACTTTCAGAGTTACACAAACTGTTGCATCTTACATGACGCGAGTCCCTGAGATGCGTGTTGCGCACAGCTTCCTCCCCACATCCTGTTACGGCATTCCTCTTTTACTCTCCAAGCATGCCAGGCCCGGATATGTGTGATTTCATGGACAGCATCTATTCTTAGATCACCGGTTAGTTGAGCAAGTCACGTTGCCCAACAACAGTCATGAGTTCAAGAATTTGGAGGGGAGGGGAAGAGAGATAAGAATAACAGCTGTAAACAGAGTGAAGGGGGAGATAAATATGCTTAATTCCAACCCAGATGTTTTAAATTCACAATCATCTAGCTCAGTTGACTGGAGGGCTATAAATTATGGGGTTGTCTCTCTTACGGAGTCCTCTGGGCCCTATTTAAGTGAGTGCCACAGACTCGGACTTTATAGAGTGTTCTCTCTTCTATGGCTCCCATTTCCTGTTCTGACTGTGGGTCTCTGCAAGACCCATAATAGGGTCTTGCATAATGGTGCCAAGTAGTGATTTAAGTTAGTGCATTTATCCACTTCAACCCTTGTTTCTTGTTGTTGCTTGTTGGCCTTATGGATGGATTTTTCACCCTACTTTCAGTGATGCTGTAGCAGTCGGAGGTGTCTCTGTGTGTGTTTAGCTGCCCTAGCCTTGGCTGTTTTTAATGAAACTGAGTGGGGTTTTAAAATATTGTACACCCCTTTGTTTTTAATTAATTGCTGCAGTGTTTATTGCAGCAACCCCCAACAGTGTGCTTGGGTGCCCTAGTATGCCATGAGGAAAAAAAACGAGAGTGAAAGGCTCGTGTGAGCTCAAAACACCATTCCACATAGGAGGGTCTCTGATGCATCTCTGCATGAGTCACTGCCTTGGTCGGAGGAGAAATCCAATGACCGAGAAAGGCGGTATATAAATACTGTATATTATATTGTTATATTATATATATATTGGTGTTGCCTCCTTCCAATTAGCCATCACTGGGAGTAGGCAGTTCTGCTATAGTTTTGCCTTGGATGTTATCGGATCCTTCAGTTGGTTCCCAGTGTAAGCAGAATTGCCCACGTTTGTGTGCCTCTGCCTTAATTGCTGCACGAGCCTTACTTTCTTCAATCAGTGACTCAGCAAAAAATACCATGGGGGACAGCTCCTGTGAGGGAGGGTAAATTGAAAAGTCAACCTTTGGTTCTGTTAAAATGAAGTGTGCCTCCAATTTAATTCAGGGAGTGTGTGTGTGTGTGTGTGTGTGTGTGTGTGTGTGTGTGTGTGTGTGTGTGTGTGTGTGTTGATCTGTATAAGTTATTTAGAGCTTTCTGAGTAGGCAGGATATTAATCCAGGGGTTCTCAACCTTTGAAGGTCCGCGTACCCCCTACACGGGTCTTGGGTTGCCGTGCGTACCCCCGGACTGACTGCCCCTGCGTACCCCGTGTACCCCCTGTTAGTGGTTTTTTTTCTGGGTTGCGGTGCGAGCAGGAGGACCCGCCCGCCCCGCAACCAGGGAAAAAAAGGCTACAGCCCTGCCGATGTCCCCAGTAGATCCTCCTACCTGTTCTCCTGGATGCCGCCATCTTGGATCCCACAAAATCTTGCGAGATTGAAAATGGCGGCACCCATATCTCGTGAGAGTTGGGCATCACCATCTTGGATCTTGCGAGATTTCGTGAGATCTAAGATGGCAGCGCCCAGGAGAACAGGTATGAGGAGCTACCGGGGACATCGGCAGGTCTGTAGGTAGCCTTTTTTTCTGGGCTGCGGTGTGAGCAGGAGGACCCGCCCACGCTGCAACCCGGAAAACCCCATTAATAGCTGCCTGTTATCAGCTGCAGATAACAGGCAGTGTCACGTGTACCCCCCCCCCGGCCTGTGGTCCGCGTACCCCAAGGGGTATGTGTAGCACAGGTTGGGAACACCTGATCTAATCTATGCTTACATTGAAGAGACCAAAGGGCAACATACTTCAGTGTTGCATTATCACCTTAAACAAAACAAAAACAACCCCCCCTATGAGCGTTCTCCTTTCTAAAGGCTGTGACACTCCGCAGGTGACGCGAAGCGCTGGAAGGCAGCACCATGTGGGGGTGTGCGAGCAGTGTGTCTTGCAGTCTTCTGTCCTGTGTGGCTGTACACATGAGCATGCGGAGCCATGCAACAGGAGTTGTAAAAATATTGAACTTCGACCAATCAGCAGGCATGTTCAGTGCAGTGCGGCGGGATGTGAAGGGAAGCGAACAGCCTATCAGAATCGAGCGACCAAACTGTGAGGAGTGCTGCTGCAGTATATACAGGAAGCGCGTTGCCTGTGGTGTATCAGGGGCTTAAGTCCTGAAAGTGACAAGCCCAGTACACTGAAGCTGATGAAAACAAAAACATTTAGTGTTTTCCCACTCCAACTGCAGTATTTGACTGGGGAATAGTTTTTTTTTTTCCTTGCCCAAAGCACTGGGAAGTAAGGATGCTTCTCCCCCCCCCCCCCCCAGGCCTGTTCCCACTTTGGATCTTTCTTTTGTTGGTGGCTATTATGTCAGTGCTAATCAACAAGTATGTAATTTTCCCCCCCCCCACCCCCTTTTTTTAAACATGGAACATACACAATCCTGTTCAGGGTCTCTGTTGCAATCTAAAACAAGAGTTGCTGATGATGGGGAAACAATTTTTCACTCCAAGGTCACAAACCGTTGGCTGCCCTACCCCAGCTACTTGTGGGAGCTTCCTCCTAAATGGGCCTAAGGTGCCTGTCCCATTTGTCACCTGGAAAGAGAGGATGGAAAAGGGCAGCCCAATAATTGATATTGATTGATCAACTTTACTGGGGGCTTAGGTTCAAATCCCAGCTGTGCCATAAGGGATCCAGTAAGATGGTGTGAGCTGCATGACTTTCCAGCCTCAGTTCCTTAGTCTGTAAAGTGGGGTTACAGACTGTAACTTACAGTGGTGCTTGGGGGGAGCCAGCATGCTCCCTTGCCAAGCAGGTTAGACTTGAAACTGGAAGTTATGAGTTTGAAATCCCCCCAAACATGAACTTACTCAGTAGTGCATCAGCCTTTCTCCGCCTTGGTTCCTTACTCTGTGTTGTTGGGGAGGGGGGTAGTATCAACCATATGAACATTCTTGTTGCATCAGATCATAGGTTCATCTAGTCCCAACATCCTCCTTATAGACCACTTGACCGTGACCACGTTTTTATTTTGAATAACAATTCAATATTTTTTTTTTGAATTGAATACTTTGAATGCCTTTCCATTCGAAGGGAGCTCAAATGGCTCATAAAATTAAAAAGCCAGAGCAATAAATTGAATGAAAATGCTGTCAGTGGGTTGCCTGGTTAGTTTTGCTCTGAGATCCTAGATCTTCCCTGCTGCCCCATAACTGAACCTAACATAGCCCTTGCATAACAGTTGCATGCCCTGCATGCCCCTTGGGCTGCTGCAAGAAAAGCAGGTGAGCCTCCTCCTAAGGAAAAGCTTTCAACACTGCCTTTCTAAAGGGCAAGTTGCTTCTGTCCCAGCTCAGATGGGATCTTGATGAGGGAGAGATAACGATGCTGTGAACTACTTCTCTTCTTTGCTGCAGTGGGATGAGAGGAGTGATAATTGATTGCCTTGTGGAGGAGGAAGGACAGGTTTCCTAGGGTGGAACCTGATGAATGCGATCTGCTATCATCCTGCCCATGGCAGGACCTTCGCCATCTGCAATAATCTCCGCCCACAGTTGCAACTGGTTCATGCGTGGAAACTGCTTTTCCAGGTTTTACTTTGCATCTGTTGTTGGCATTCTGTCTAAGCAAGCTTCCCTCCCCCCTCCCATTTTATTTTTCAAGAAGACAATGGGCTGGATCGTAACCTTCGACCCCATGTGATTATGAGCATGTGCATGCCCACTATGCAGTATGCACACTGTGCGCATGTTCTGACCCCACCCCACACTTGCTTGTTAATTTCTGTAGCTGCTAAATGTACTTTACTTAGCACACATGGAAGGGTGGTTCAGATGAATTCCCCCCCCCCATGCAATTACAGAAACTGGGAAGGAAGGGGAATAGCTAGGACATGCGCACAGCATGAGCACCTGTGTCCGTAATCACATAGGGCCGGATGGGCGGGAAACGTATCCTCCAAACTGGCCCAACGTAAGCATGACTACCCTTTTCTGAATGATGTCTTATTGTGACATTGTAAAAATTGCAGGTTCCCCAATAAGTTCATTGTGGCTGTATATTGTTGACTGAATGTGTTTCATACTCCCTGTGTGACGTGCCCTGGGGTAAGAACTACTTTTTTCTAGACTAAACAGATCTCTGTTCTCTAAGCTAAATAGAGCCTTTTTCCTTCTATGATCTTGACTTCTGTGCGCATTTGATTTGCTTGTAAGAAATCCCCCCCTCCCCCAAGCAAGGCAATGGTTATCTGTTAGTGGTATTTGGTGATGAATGCATTCCTGATAGATGGATTGATCCCAGCATTGTGTAACATTCAACCACCGGGCCGATTCAGACAATACTTACCCTACCCAACTGACCCTATGTGTTTTGACACATGCGCTCAGCGTGCATGCATCCCGGCCCCTCTCCTTGTCCTGCAAATCTTCCTAATTGCATGTGGGGTGGTGGTAGTCTCATCTGAACTGTCTCCCCCTACACTCACTGCTAAACCTAGGTTTGGCAGTCTGTGTAAGGGAGCAGTCTGGACAACCCCCCCCCCCTTGTATGAGGGAAGCAATAAGAGGGCCAGCACAATCATGCACACCATTAAACACATGGCGCCAGTCAGACAAGGGTAAGTATCCTCCAAAATTGGTCCAAAATGAAACACAAGTCCCATTGATTGAAATGGGAGTGATGTAAGCAGGTGCTTAATCTCTCCTGTTGAAATCAGTGGGTGATTTCAGTAGTTTGACCAGATTATGCCCAACTGTTACAATTCTTGTTTCTCATTTTCATGTTATGATTTAGAGAGGGGGAAAAAAACAACCATCAGGTGTGTAGGTGGCCTGTGAAAGAGCAAATAATCAGGCAGTAGGTTTTGTCTCTTGTTTTGTTTTTGTTTTTATTGAGTTTGTGCCCAACTGCGGTGATGCCAGATCCTGGAAACTGATTGCAAGATGTTCATTTCCCGGTGAGAACTCTGTTGTGCACATGATGTTACAATTCTGCACGTCACACACTCTTTTTCTGAATGCCAACTCCTATGCCACAGGTTTCATCTTGTTTGCCCTCCAGCCATGCTGTAATGATCATGGGAGAAAGTGAGCGAGAGTCTTGATTATTTCTATGTAAACTTCATGATTTCTTTGCGGTATTCAACAGTTACATTTGAGAGGATTTGGTAGTTCAGCTATTTTATAGCATCCTCAACAAGCCTGTGTATATACAGTATTGCAATTCTGTAGACATACAGAAAAAGTGGGGAATTTAGTAATGCAGAATTTAGCTTCCTGAGAGTCTCGGTTTGAAGAAAAAATCACAAGTTGCTAGTCCTCATGGTGACACTGGAAACAATATTCCTGAGAGCGTGTGAGCAATGTCTGCGGAAATCTCCAAGAGGTGATTAGAAGTGGCTGAATATAATTTCCAGTTGTCAGGGCATTGCATAGTTCCTTGCCTCCTCCACAACTAATCAAACCAGAATCCTATATGACGGGGTGGCCAAACTTGCTTAATGTGAGAGTCACATACGATAAACTTCAGGTGTTTGAGAGCCGCAATATTTAAGAAGCATTTAAATTCTTTACTCGTCGTGAACATTTAACATGTGTTAATTCAGTGAACTCTCAGTTTATACCTGGTAAATAATTATAAAGCTTGAAAATCTCTTTATCTTTTATATTAATTGTGGTGCAAAAAGGAGATCAGCCAACATATTTTTGAGAGCCGCACGTTATACGTCAAAGAGCCACATGTGGCTCAGGAGCCGCAGTTTGGCCACCCCTGCTAAATGAACATGGTAAAAAATTGAATTCATTATGCAACATGAGAGATTAGGCAAATCTGCCTTTTCTTGGCATAGAATTTGAATAATGTTGGCACAGAATTGTAATTTTTGTTTTTAGAACAGATGCTGTCTGGACAACAACAATGATTTGTAGTTATAACCAGTTTATGGCTATAGTCAGCTGCAAGCTTCAATAGATTGATTGTGATTAATCAACTGAAGTTTTAAAGTATAAAATTTGGCCCTGAATAATTGACATTTCTGGCACAAGAGAGGACTATGAGATTTATGTCTCTTGAAGGACTTTCTTTGCTATGTAGGCCACTCCCTGCAGCATGAAGGAAATATATATTGCTACTTTCCTCTCAGTTTATATCCAAACTGAGCTAGCAGATGTGTGTGCTTTTCTGACAAACCACTGGAATCAACATCGAGACACCTTGAAAAAAAAATGTTCTACAATACTGATGGATCATGGACTTGTGTTAAATCTGGAAATATCAACACACAAAACATTCAAATATGCTGAAGAAGAAAATACAGGTACGCGCCACATAACGACATTCCGCTGAATTTTGGACCGCATATATGACAGTGGTCCCATAAGATTAAACTTATTAAATCGCCCACTCCCTGCCTGCCCCCATTGCTGCCATTTTTTAATCTGGAAGCGATCCTGATATCTGACAATGACCTTGTCAGTCTTTTAAATTTTTGGTCTATGACGCTCAGAGCAGACAGTGATTGGTTTTGAGAATGGCCAATGAAAGGAGACATTGTTTGGTGAACTAGGAGAAGAGTGAAGTTATCCAATAAGGGAGCAGGAACTATTCTGAGGCGGGTCCTGTGCCCCTCTTCTGTATCCGCTGTGGAGGAAAGTAAGCAAAGGAGGACCCGGCAAGATGAAAACCGTGAGTGTCTGTACTTTGCCTATTTAAGCCCTGTACTTTGTGTGACGGGGATATGTTCTGAGACATGCGTTTCGCATGACGAAATTGCCTGATGCATTTCTCAGAACGTATAGAACGTATCCCCATTGTTAAGTGACGCATGCCTGTATTAAAGCTGAGATTCCCTTCTCAAAATGAATGGCAGCCCTTGTTACTTAAGGTACATTGTATGTTCTCTTACACTTAAGAGTAACTTCCAATCTTTCGAAAGGTTCCTTTATAGAAATGTTGCAGTGTGTACTGTACATTCATTTGAATGAAGTATGTAATGTAGGCTGCAATTCTATGCACTCTTGCTTGATAAGTAGGACTCATTGAAGTCAGAGGATCTTCAGTAAACATGGATAAGATTGTGTAGCACACTGATGAATTGCTTAAATGCCAGATAGGTGCTAGACCAGGGGTTCTCAACTGGTGGTGCATGGCTCCCTGACTGCCAAGATGGCAGCTGCCAGGGAGCCCACACTGCCCTGTGCTGGAGCCTTGAGCTCTATAGAGTCTGCAGAGCTCGAGTACGCGGTATTCCAGACTTGGTAAGGCCCTCTCGCCTGCCCACGCCCCTTTGCTTACCTTTAGAGGGCTCCATTGCTGTGAAAACCCGGAAGTAAGTGCCAATGAAGTCATCGGCACTTACGTTCCGTGGTGCACGGTGGGAGAACGGCGCTGGAGGTGGTACAGGACAGGTAAGAGGTTGAGAACCTCTGTGCTAGACTAAAAAAATCAGATCAACACCCTACTCGTGGCTAACTGATGGAAGAAAACCACTGATTTTTATATTGCACAGCAAGTTGGTAGTTGGATACAAGGCAGTGTGAACTGATCCTACATTCTCGCCAAGTTGTGTGGTTAGTCCAACACCCAGTCTTTTCTTCCATAAGAAGGGCAAATCTCCTGACCCGTGTGGTCGTGGTGGTGCTGTCATTGTGTGCCCCCGCATTTAAGCCTTGATTAGAATGCATTGTTGAGTGATGGGGAGAAAGAGATTCTGAGAAAAGTTAAAAGGATGATCAAGGGTCTAGAAGAGGAAAAGTTGGAGGACGTCTGGCTCAGTTGGTTAGAGCATTCGTCTCACAAATGCCTGAAGATCTGCAGGACAGCAGTTCAAGACGGCCGGAAGTCTGTCGGAGAGCTGCTGGCACGCCGAGCTGATAAGCTGCAGAGCCCTGTGGGGGAGTGGAGCTTCAGCTGAAGCGTGCTGAAGCAAACGCTAGACTGAGAGAGCTGGACTGTGAAAGTAACATCTCGAATGAAGGGTTCTACGAAAGATTAGAATGTTGTTATATTGCAAAAACCTTTTGGGGTTTAGAACAGCCCGCCCATGTAAATCACCTTTGAATAAAGTCGGAGGAGAAATCCAATTACCAGAAAGGCAGTATATAAATACGTTATATTATATTATATTAAGAAGCAGATACGCTTGTTCTTGAGAGATGCTGAGCTGAAAGATGTTGACAGGTTCTAGAATACATAAGGAACATTTGTCCTCTGAAAATAGGAAAATAAAGGGATTAGATTACAGTAAAAGAGGTTAGGGTTCTAGAATACATAAGGAACATTTGTCCTCTGAAAATAGGAAAATAAAGGGATTAGATTACAGTAAAAGAGGTTAGGGTAAGTGTAAAGGAGAAAGGTGTGTGTGGTGGGGGGGGGGGGGGAGAAACCATGACTATACAAGAGCAGTTTAGCTATTCAGTAAACTGCCCAAAGTGGATGTGGAATCTCCTTGCTTGGGATGTGTTCAAGTGAAGTCAAGACCAGCATTTGTTAGGGATGCTTTAGGTATAGCATGGTCTCTGTTCTGGCATGGGTTTTTAATTAGAAGATTAGTGCCTTTATCTTTTGAAGCAAACCTGGGTTGCTTCAAAGCTAAGGCACTTCAACCCCCTCCCCGCCCCCAGTTAAAGGAACTCCAGTAGGAGAACTAGGGAAGACCTGGGGAGCAGCTGCTAATCAGACTGGATGATGCAGGGGCTTGATGGACCCTTGATTTTGCTTGGCTTTAAGGCAGTCCCTTTATACGTTGCCAGCCCAGGCAAACAGATGGTTACATACACAGCAACTGATTTCAGGCGAGGCCAGAGGATCCCAAGAGTAGCAGCCTGTGTTGTTCAACGCAGCATCAGGCGGCTCTGCTTTTTGCTTGAGGTCAGGGCCCCATGTCCTTGGCAGCGTCTCCTTCATTATCTCAATTCTAGTCCTGAAAGAAGCATCATTAACTCCCCTCCGCCTGTTCTTGGGCCAGTGGACTGGGGCCCCAGTGCTGGCAGGACAGTGGGTTCGCTCTCCGAGTAGGAGATGTCCAAGAACATATCTGCACGATCAGCTCCAGGTGGGGCATCTTTGGGGGAAGCCCAGCCATCGGTTTGCATTTGGCTGGCTGTTCTGCTGTTCCTTTGGTTGATCTGTCCCTGTGGCAAAAAAAGAAGGCATAGCCTTTGACAACTCAGACTTTATTTTCAATCCTCTTTCCTCTCTCGCTGCCCCTGCCCCACATGCACACACTGGTACAACTCTTCTCCCTCCTTTGCATCTTTCTTTTCCTGGCAGGCAGCACTGCAGTGGGCCTCTGCGGGGCAGTTTGCACGGTAATGGCTTTTTAATTTCAAAGTGGGACAGGGATCCTTTTTTGGTGGGGAGGAGCCACAGTTCAGAGCATGTGTTTTGCTTGCAGGTCTCGGGCTCAATTCCCAGCATCTCCAAGTTCGGCTGACCCTGTTACAAATCTGATATAGGCCCCTGTATGAAAGCCGGGAGAGATGCTGTCAGTTGGTGCAGATAAGCCGGATGGGTTTGGCTCAGTAGGTGGCAGCTCCATGTGCCCTTTGCTGACCCTATCAGTGTCATCTTTAAGCTCATATGGTGATTGTGGCTAGTTTTAGAGGGCTCTAACAACAACAAAAAAGGCTAGTTCATACAGGGAAACGTTACTAACAGCTGTATCAAGCAGTACCGCAAAGTCACAGATGCTGCGAACAAATAGGAGCAGGCTGCCGTCCTTACATCCTCTTTGTGAGCTTCTAGAGTAGGGGTTCTCAACCCCTTTCTGGCCGAGTACCACCTCCAGCGCCACTCTCCTGCTGTGTACCACCGAAAGTGACTGGTGATGACATTGGCAGTTACTTCTGGGTTTTCAGGTTTTTTAGGCCAGAAAACGCAGGTAGGAGGCTCTGGGCAGGTGGGAGAGACCTTCTCAGCGTTCCCTAGAGGCTCGGCCAAAGGCAGGAGCCTTTCGGAAGCGAAAACATGCCGCCGAAAGAGCCGCATCGGAGCGGGGGTCCGGCGGTCTAAGTACCACCAGCAGTAGGCTGAAGTACCACTGGTGGTACTAATACCACTGGTTGAGAACCCCTGTTCTAGAGGCCACTGTTGGAGAGAGAAAGCTATGCCATCCTGTATGTCTACATAGAAGTACGACCTGCTGAGCTCAAGAGGGCTTACTCCCAGGTAAGGGTGTATAGGATTGCAACCTTAGAGCATTCTCTGGGCAAGGCTGTGTGTCATTTATTTATGCATTATTGTACGGCCTCTAGCTCTAATGATGAGCACAGTGTGAATATTCTGATGTGGGTAGACCTGCTGTGCGGTCAAAGCACGTATGCCAAGACTGGCTTCCAATGTTTCCCCTGAAGGCTTTTTAATTTTTAATTTTTAAATTTTAAATTTTTTAATTTTAAATTTTTTAAATTTTAATTTTTAACAGTGCGGAGGGTAGATGGTGTTGCATTTAATTCTCTTGCCCTCCTTCCAATGAGCTTGAGGCAGTATACACACCCCTCCTATTTTTATTCACCTGGCAACTCAATGTGGTAGGTTAGGTTGTATGCTATACCAATTGCTGGCAGTGAGCAGGCAGTTGGACTAGTTGACCTCTAAGGCCTGATTCACATATGACAGCGTTGTCCCCGTCCAGCGTACGCGCTGATCAGGCGTGATCAGGCGCTTGGAGCAGGGGGACTGTCCGCTCTGCTTGTCTTCCCTCCTGCTGTCCCGCCTTCTTAAGAAAGCGCAGCTGTGATTGGTTACACACAACCGCGCTCTGATTGGCTGACGTCTTGAGAACTCTTGTTCTGCTTGCCTTTTCCTCTCGGAAGTTCTTGCCCTTACTTCAACCACAAATTTTATATCATTATCCCAGCATGAACTGGGAACATTTTGAGAGTTTTGCAATGACATTTTGCAATAACGAGGCTTGCTCTCTCCTCGGGGGTTTCCCTCTCGGAAGAGCAGTGGAATTGTAACCTCCGACGCGATTGGAGCTACTTGTGATTGGCATGCAACCACTCTCCCCCCCCTCTCACACGATTGGTGGCTGCAGTAGCGCTGTGAACCCGCCCACAAGCTCCACGAGAAAAGCTCCGCCAAAGATGAACCGAACCATCTCCAGCGATTCAAGCGTTGGAGCCCCGGAATGGTGTCCTTTTACATGATGAATATGCAAATACAGCGCAGAGCGGGTCCGTGAAGCGCACAGCAGGGACAACGCTGTCATATGTGAATCAGGCTTAAGGTCTCTTCCAGCTCTAACCCTCTATGCAAGGTGGTGGCTGATCACGTTTACTCTGTAAGCTTTGTGGCTAAGCAGCAGAGATTTGACCCTGGATCTTCCTGGCCAAATCCAACATAGTCCAACGTAACCCCTATCCCACACTGGCTCTTGAAGGTCCTTCTGAGAGTTTCAACCTCCTCCTTTATCAACAGGGGAATCTTGCAAGCGTAAATGTTCCATTTGCATGGACAGCTGCATTTCAGTTTGCTTCCCAAGACCATTCATCCCCACTAGCTTGTGTTTGCTATTCAGAAAGTACGTTGATGGAGTGAAACCAATGCCCATCCTAACCTTTCAGCAGTGATAACACGTGTCAATAAAAGGAAACACTTGACCCTGAGACAAATCCTTGTTCTCTGGGCAGAATGGGCAGAATTGTGTATATTCTGGGATCACCCCACTGAAGCTGATATACAGAGTGCAGAGTTCAGCACCCCCACAATATCGAGCATTATTTTAAAGAAATATCTAACTCACAGGAGAATAATTCATTTAGATACAGAAATATTGTTTTAAAGCAAGCATCTGACTCTAATTTCTGAACCATGTGCAGCAAGGCGACTTATAGTACACAATGAGAGAAGAATAGAGGTCATTCCCATGCCTGTTCAATTAATTAATTGTTTGATTAATTAATTAATTAAAGACATTTGTGAATCCAGAATTCCCATCTGCAGATAGGAGGAGGAGGTTGCCTCCTGCAGCACTACATGAATTGTGGCACACTTCTCTTGCCTCTGTCCAGTCAGCATTTGGGTCGTTGATGGGGTAATTCTGCTTTATTTCTGCAGCGGGTATGATTGGCGTATTCATTCTCTCCTGATTCAGAGATGCGACAGAACGATAGATTCTCCTGAGGCTGTCTGTTGCATCTCTGTCTGAGTCGGAGTTGAAGGAGGCAATCTCGGATGAGGAAGCCTCGAAACAGTCATTCATGCATGTGGAAGCACCGTGCATAAGCTCTGCCCTTTCAGTTTGCTAATTAAAATTCTCACCTTTACTTTTACTCTAAAAGAAAGGTTGCTCTAAAAGTTTTGGTGTGTAACAGTGATGAAAACCTACCGTTTTAGTTCAAGGGGGGGAAAAAGTTTGCCTCTACTGTCTATCAAAGCTTGGGTAACACAAGCAACAACGGAAGGCTTTTGTGTGTGTGAAATGGCTGGAGATGGGTACTGATTTTCTGCAATCAGGCTTGTCAGAGTTTCAGTGCCTTGTGTCGTTCTCTATGACTAGGAGAAGCAGAGCATATTATGCAAAGTAGTAGTTATCTGGAAATTAGCATGGGTTGAGCGATTGATGCCTGTTCCAGAAATTGGCTTCTCTTGGCACAGGTTAGGGTGACTTTGATCCATGGTAATAAGGACCGTACTGTAGTTACCTTTAGGGCAGTGTTTCCCAAACACTTTCAACCATTGGCAGCCATTGGCCACTCCCCATTACATTATGTTGATGCCTGCCAATTGACATTGCGCTGTTTTCAGAGAGGATTCTGTGGCACTCCATGGCTCCCATTGGCTGGTTTCCGCAGCTCCCCTGGGAGTCACGCCTTCCAGTTTGGAACCACTGCTTTAGGGTATACGTAGTCCTGCGTATGGCTTCAGTTTCTCGAACCTGCATCCCAAAAAACTTTGACAAGCAAAAATAACTTGAGTCCACGTTGGCGTATTTGTCCATGTTGGGGGAAAAGAGAGGTCAAGGTCCAAAAAAACAAATACAATCTGTGGGTATTGGTGGTTCTGAGACTCCAGGGGTCTGTATATGTTCTTTCACTTTTACCAAACAGGATTTGAGGTATACGGGTGAAGATGCCATGTATTATTTCCTCTCTGAGCCCGTGAGAATTAAAAACAGTATTTCACTTTTAATTCAGTGTGTCAATTGCTTCACTATTGAAGTTTGAATGTTAACAGTGCGGAGGGTAGATGGGCTGGAGATGGTACCCAAAGAAGCAGAAGCCTTTTCTCCTGTGCCAACCAACCCATAATCCCCACTGTGGAGAACAAAACAACTTTCTGGGGATTTGCTGGTCCCACAGCTGCCAGTCTCTGCAGTGTGGACTGGACAGGCTGACGAGGGACTGGAAAAGTCCTATTTCTAAGTGCTTAGAAACTTGATGCTGTTGCATAGGCTTTTTTAAATTTTAATTTTGAAAGGGGTCATAGAATCAGTAAATTGTAAAATGATGTGCATCTTAACAGTATTAATAAAATGCCTATGACAAATTGCAGGCCATATAAAAGTCAACGTGGTCAGATTAGAGTCCTACGAACTCTGTCTGTATCTCGATTGGGTGTATTAATATTAATCATTAGCAAATGGCAAGTCACAGTGTCTTTCATGTGGTGGAAAGGCAGCTTGGAAATTCTGGGAGCAAATTAAGACTTTTTTGCTGTCTCCAGAAGAGTTCCAGGGAATAGGCAGGCAAGAGGGTGTTAACGTAAAACATAAATGTGATTAATTGGAAGAAGTGTCCCGATTGATCACAAGGGGTTTTAATGGATTGCTTGACTAAATGTTTCAGCCTTAGTTGTCAAGTGATGAAAGGAGCTAATGGGCTGAATATGATGCCAAAGGCACAAATCCATTTACTTTTAAAATGCTTCCTTTTGTTCTATGTTGATAACGCTTTTATAGCTCCTGTGATTCAGGGGGAAACAACATCACAAGGAATTATTGTCGTGCTTTTTGCTTTGTTTTGCAATTGGAAGTTTGAGTGTAAACCAGCCTTTAGAATATCTCTGTCATTACACTACCTCCTCCTCATGCTTACATTTCTCTCACCCCCCCCCACCTTCTGTATTAAAAAAAAAGAAAAACACTTTGAATTAAAAAAAAGAAAAACACTTTGAAATGTAAGAGAGACTTCAGGAGCAGAAGGAGCCTGTAATGAAGGAGCAGAAGGAGCCTGTGTGAGCTCCTATCCTTGGCAATCATTAAAAGTAAACCAAATAGATATGGATAGATGATGGGTTGCGTTTAGTGAGCCCTGTCTCCCTGGATTGACTTATTGGGTCTTGTAGCGGAATTTTTAAGCAGAGGATAGTTAATAATGGAGGACCAGGAAGACTGGTGAACAAGGGAAAAGTATGGGTTTATTGTTACGCAGCGCAGTGGACAGCACCCCAGGAGGGGGCACTGACCCTTTGCTACATGTGAGCACAGTTTTTATACGTTTCGAAGCAGACCATCACATGGTTGCTGAGAATGTGCATAGTCACAGAGTCATACAGTTTCTACAAAAGATTTTGGATTTACATTTTACAGAAGACAATAGGAACAATAGTGGGCTGAGCTAGTCAGAGGACTCTTGATGGTCCGATCCTTGAATCCAGGGGGACTTGATTGAGTTAGCTCTGGGAGTCTCCCTACACCCAGAGTCAGCCTAATGTGTATGCTCTCCTTGAAAGGAGGAAAGATTAAGTTGCCAAATGTGAGGTTTTTCCTGTGACCTGGGGAGGCAGATATGAACAGAAACCAGGAAAATATTTTTCTGCATCAGTCTCCTGACTGCCTGCTCTGGGGACAGTACAGTTTCAGTTGGGCATCCGAGCAGGGGCCATCTGCCCACAATAACTGAAAGAGCAAGGATCCTGGGTAAATGTTGGAGGGGGGGGGGTGAGAGAGAAAGAGAAGCACCCAAACCACTTCCTGCCAGACTCCCCAAAGAGACATTCCTTACTCTGCTTCGTTTAGACAAGTTGAGAAACAAATGTCAGGACGGGGGGGGGGAGGTGCTGCTGCGGGCAAGAGAAGGAATGAGTTTGCCAGATGGGCCTAGGGCAGCATCCTCCTCGGTAGTCGGTTCTCTGGATGTGTTTGACTGTTCATTTGCCTAGGCAGCAGGGCTTTGAGAGCCGGTTTCTGCAGTACTACTAGCTGCAGACTTGGCAGGGGAGGGGATTACCTTGAGAATTTGACCAAGGGCCAAGTTTGTTTGATTCATGGCATCGAGGGCCTGGGAATCCTGGGTACAGAGTGAGAAGTATGAGAAGTTTGAGCAGTATCTAACGCACCTTGGCTTTTTATCCTTTTTCTCCCCCTTGCTCACAAAGCTTCTAGTCCTCACGTTCATCGGGACAAACACATCTGAGAATCCCTTGGCAATATAAAATTCATAAAACATCCCCTTCCCCCATGCCACCAAACAATCTGAATAGGGATTGTAGTAACCAGTGTGGGATGGGTGGGTGCATCTGATAACTTTGCATAGGTGTGATTGATAGCTGAATGGGCAACTGGGCAAGCAATCTACAGATTTCTCCTCTTGAACCCACCCATTTTTTCATATACCATATTGTTCCGAGTATAAGACGCACCTGATTATAAGACGCACCCTTAAAGTTTGGTGCTATTAAAAAAAATTAATTAAATCACTGGCATTAAATTGCAACAGCCTGATATAAGACGCACCCCTAGTTTAAAAACTTAAATTAGGAGAAAAAAGTGAGTCTTATACTCAGACCAATACGGTATATTCCAATTCTTTATTCCCAGACTAGCTGGCCCGACTTAAAAAGAATCAGCCATATGAGGGCATTGCACCTGCTCAAATCTCATTTCCAGACCATTGCGCCCATAGATTGGATTGGGGGGGTGACAACAGAGAGGCTCCCCCCTCCAGAAATTTTCATATTGTTTAATGTGGTGTCTGTCCCCCCCCCC
This sequence comes from Plestiodon gilberti rubricaudatus, assembly GCA_026170595.1. Taxonomy (NCBI): domain Eukaryota; kingdom Metazoa; phylum Chordata; class Lepidosauria; order Squamata; family Scincidae; genus Plestiodon; species Plestiodon gilberti. The sequence continues at coordinate 121,935,281 of JANXHW010000002.1, forward strand.
CCCTTATTTCTTTTTTGGAATGAACTGTTGTTGAATATGTTAGTCACTTGGAGCACTTTGTTCTGAAAAGGGAAAGGGAAGATACAAATCTCAGAATAAATCAATGAAACCTGCACTTTCCCCCTAGCAACTGTCTGTAGATCCTGTGGATAAGTCTGGCTTATACGAAGGGCCCTTCTAGGCAATGAAAAAACAAAACTCCAGATTTTATCCTTGGTGCTAGACTTGTACTGGCTGTGTGAATGATCCAGCACTGGCTTGAAACAGCAGAGGCACACCACTCATAAGTAATCCTATTTTTTCTTAAGCCAAATAGTTTCTTAGAACATTTGGTCCGGGGGGGGGGGGGGGAACGCCGGCGCCTGTGCAGCGAAAATCTATGAAGCTGATCTAACCAGAGTCAGTCAATTGGTCCATAATTTAGCACACTGCTTTCTCTTCTGATTAGATTTCAGACAAGGGTCTTTCCCAGCCCTGTTTGGAGGTGCCCAGAATCGAACCTGAACCTCCTGGAGGTCAAACTTGAGCTCTACCACGGAGCTTACAGCCCCATCCCTAATGACTGTGAGAACTTGCTGCTTTTTTTTTCTTTTTTTACCTGGGGGTGGGGGGGTGAAACTAGAGAGATCTCTAACCGGATCTCTTTTTCATTGAAAAGCAGAGTGTGGGGAATTGCGTGGAAATTCACTGGGGAAAGGGCGTTGAACACTTTTTCCCCGCACCAGTATCCTGATGTAAATTCACCCCCATCTGTCGGACTGTTAGCTGTGGAAGGGGGGGGAACAGCTACAGCTTGGATGTTGCCCTGCCCCATCCCATCCGTGGCTAATGGCGGCTTTGGGGGGCAACTTAGCTAGGAGAAACAGCATGAAGGGGAGAGTTGACCTCTCCTCCTCGCACACCCAATCCACTTCTCGCACACCCAATCCACTTCTCCTCTGACACCCTTTTGCTGCTTTTAACTTGTAAAGAAAAGACATTTGGAGATCCCATCATGGCTCCCCCACACTGCATCTATGGTAGTTTGCCAGCATGTTCCTGTGCTGTGATCCAAACAACAGCATTATACCTTTTTTATTAGGACTGGAAGGGGAGGGGATCACAAAGTAATATGAGAGCTTTCAGACTTAGGATTTCTTCTTCATGCTGGATGTTAAGACAAAAAAATAGTAAAAGGATCAGGGTGGGGAGAGAGGAACGATGGTTTCTGGACAAGATGAAGTGTCTGCCGTTTGTAAAAGTCTTAAACTGGAATGGAGGAGGGCGTTGTGCCAAGTGGCATAGGTTAGATTGTGCTTGTTGCGAAAAGGTCTCAGGTTGCTGGGAGGAAGCAGCTAGGGCCACTCTCTGTTTGTTTGAAAATGCCAAAGTCAGCAGTTGTTCAGACCTGTCTTTACAATATGATTGTGTACTGGGGGAATGCAGAGTAAAGATTTTTTTTTTTTTTAAATGGCATGCGAGCTTGGTGGGCAGAGGAAGTTATCTCTCCTCACTCGGATATCACTCTCTCTCTCTCTCTCTCTACTAGGTGTCCTGCAGAGCCACATTCCATTCCGGATTTGCAATAGGAAGCTTCCTTATGGCAAATCAAATCATTGGGCTATCTAGCTCAGTACTGTCTATGCTGACTGGCAGTGGCTCTCCAGGGTTTCGGGCAGAAATTGTTTCTCTGCCCTATCTGGAAATGCCAGGGATTGAACCTGGGACCTTCTGCATGCAAAGTGGGTGCCCTACCACTGAGCTACAGCACAGTCTTTACTGAGGAAGGGATTGCATTGTCCCATCAATAAAAGAATGCTGCGGAAATGCCATATTCACACAATGGGACTGTTGCCTTTGGGGAGATGCTTCAAACAGTGCTGATAATTGGGGTGGGGAGCAGCACTGTTGCTTTAAAAAAAATACCATGTCAATGATACTTGTGCACTCACATTCTGCATGCATAAGACCCACAGATAAGGCTGACCTCCACCGCACGAATTCTGGTGTGTCCTGGGCGCATGCGGAGAGTGCGGAGCTGTGTGGCTTCCATTTTATTAGATTGCATCGGAACGTGGGAGAGCCGCGCTCTCCCGAGTTCCGTTGCGATCGGCCGTGGACCATGCTCATGATTTTGAGAGGGTGGGACGCGGAGCTACTTGTTTGATCAATGGGATGAGAGGGGGTTTCAGCCAATCGGAGCGCATGTGTGTTTCAGCCAAACACCGTTGAGATTTATTAGAAGGTGGGACAATCAGGAGGGACTATTTGCGTTGAAGAAACTGGTAGAGGCCAGGGCAGCGTTTTGGGCAGGGCGTCCTTTCCCCTACGCTCGCACGCCTCCCAACGCAAGCGCAACGCAACAGGGGTAGGTGTAGATCAACCTTTATAATGTGGGCATGCAACCTACAACCAATATCTCACTTTTCCAGGTACAGTATATCATTGTGTCTCTCTGTAAATTCACTCTGTAAATGCAAACATCCCTAATAGAGAAGTGCAACCTTGAGGGAAGATGGAAAGGTAGTCCAGCTGAGAAAAGCATGCGTGTTCATTGCGCAATAAACTGATTGCATAGAGAGGCCCTGCAAAGGACCTTCCATAGTGATGTGCAAGTCAGTCCTGTGATTCTTAACTCTGAGGTCCCACTGCTTTCAGTGATGCTGACTCCCAGCTTTAGGCCTCAATCAGGTGGTGGTAAGATTTTTTCCCTTTTGACTGGTGAGTAATTGAGCAATTGCTCAAGTGTTATGCTTTTTAACAAGGCTACTCGGTTGTAAACTCCAACCAAGTGTGTGTACGCGCGCGGTGGGGGCTGGATCCAGGAGGAGCAAAGGGCATGGTCAGCCACATCTCTCCCTTGAATTTCCCAGAATAGTTTAGCACATTGAATTAATCACACTGCTCCTCAAGCAGTGGGGGTATGTGGAAGATGTGCTTCAAGCTGCTATCAGACCCAGAGATGAAGCTCATGGGTTGTGAAGGGGGGCGTGTGCACAGTCACAGAGAGACATAGAGGAAGTTGCCAACTATTTATGGGCAGGCATGATTGCTAGTACCTGCAGCTAAAGGTTTCACCAGCTCTTTTGAATCAGTACATGGGGTGAGTAATTCACCTCATCTCTCTATACCCCTCTTCTTCCCCCCCCCATAAAGCCTCCTGTTTCTAGGCCCTGTGATTTTTCTTCCCCACCTTACCCTTTTGCTTTCTAAGCTTCCTAACATCTACTGTCTCTAAACTCTATGAAGATCTTGCCCACTAGCTAGATCCACATTCAGCCAGGATGGTGTAGTGGTTTGGGAGTCGGACTTAGACCTGGAAGATCCAGGTTCAAATTCCCGCTCAGCCACGAAGCTTCCTGGGTGACCTTGGGCCAGTCACTATCTCTCAGCCCCACCTACCTCACAGGGTTGTTGTGAGGACAGAAAGGAGGGAAGAAAATATGTACACCACTCTGAGCTCCTTGGAGGAAGGGCGGTATAAAAATGTGAAAAATAAATTCCACTGTTCCATATTGATTCCACATTCCACAGTGGCTATATGGTGATACATTATGTGTCATTTGGGTCATTCCATCTCAGCCCTGATTCTGTAGCCCAGACTATCATTGGGGCTAATTGTGAACTTCACTATGGGTTGGCTAGCACCCAAGACTTCTGTGTCTGGAACAAGCATCTCGTGAATCTCAAGGTTCTTACTTTTTCTTTAAAATGAAAACAAGTTTCTAGTCCTTACAATTGTGAATATCTGCATGAACGTTTGTGCCTAATGAAGTCTAAAAGTCAACAACTTTATATGCAGCATAAATGATCAAGGCTATAACTTCGTTATTTTTATAAGGTTTGGGGCATCTGTGGTATGAGGATTTTTTGAAACCCTTGCTGCCTCCCAGACAGCCCCTCAGTACCAGTTCCCACAATTCACCAAGGATGAAAAATGTTCAGCAGACCTACAGATATGTAGGAGGTTGAGTGAGATTTAGTCCAGAGAGAGAGAGAGAAAAATATATATATATAGTATAGTGGTGGAGAAATTATTATTATAACCTGTCAAATTCAGCCTCTGTTAAGACTGCTCTCATTACAACATTCTTACAGATTATACTACGTATATTGTAACTCTTTTAGGGTCATGTGTGGCTGCATCCTCTGCCATCTTGCAAGTGACCCCAGAGTGGGGGGGGGGGGTTACTTCTCTTAAAACATGTAGTGCAATTTTTCTTAAAAATATATAGTTTAATGCATGCTGCCCTTCTAGTATTGTCATCACCTGCTTTATTTATTTATGTGGTGTTTGATTTTTTTTTATTACCATCGCTAGTGTTTTGTTTTGTTTGTTTTTGATTGGTTTGCTTCTTTGATTTTATTGTGTGTTCTTAAACTTTTAAAGTTGCTTAGTATGGCATTTATGGAAAAGTGGGATTGAAATTTTTAAAAAGTGACAAGGGGTGGCACAATATATACTTTGGGGAGGCTCTGGCTGGGAGGGGAAATGGTACAGAATATCCTCCCTAGCAACTGTTCAATTTTTTTTTGGAGCAGCTTTCCCTCTCCCCATCCTGAATTTAATAACTGCAACCCTTGTGGAATCCAGGGATCAGTTGTATAAAGGCTCTTGCAGCATTCTGGGTTCACAAATTTTGTGTGTGTGTGTGTGTGTGTGTGTGTGTGTGTGTGTGTGTGTGAGAGAGAGAGAGAGAGAGAGAGAGAGAGAGAGAGAGAGAGAGAGAGAGATCAGCACAGAACTGGAGAGGGTTCAGCACAGAATTCTTGGAAATGACTCAAGGTCTGGGTGGGGAGTCTGTTTCCCCAAGGGTTCATCTGCATGAAGATTGACACGTAAAGGATCGAGTTTGGATTTAGTAATACATGCCACTAGTTTATTGCATTGCAAGTCTATCCTTACTATGACTTCAGACTAACCACGCGATCCTTTGTACTTCCATTGATATAGAGCCGCCTTGGTTGCCCTTGTGGGAGAAAGGTGGGGTATAAATTCTATACATAAATAAATAAAATAGAGCACTTTGCGGATCAGCCTGAGCATGTATGTGTTTAATGTATCTTTATCACTCTTCCTAATTCATGGTCTATGAGAATACTCTGGCTGGAAGCGGTTGATCTGCTCTGATAGTCAAAGGGGTCCTGACCAGCTCATTGTGACATCACTGGCTTTGATGTCACAGAGAAGCCTTCATTTTCTGTTTGAAGTCTAAGGTCAATGAGTTGCTTTTGGCAAATTTAAACAGTAACATTGCCTAATTCTGTGGGAACATCGATTACTGGAGCTGTTTCAGTGAAGACGGACAGGTAACAGTTGCTGCTTTTCTGTGTGAATTGTTTGGGCCATGATGCAAATCAACCATTTTGCCCCTATTGAGACACACCTTAGCAGTTCACAATTGCATGTTGCCTGGTGAAAGCCACTGTGCCTTAAGTGACAAGTGGGGCGTTTGCCTTGGGCTAAGGAGAACCAGCTTCAAATCCTTGCTTAACCATGAAGCTTATGGTGGTTTGGGGCCAGACACCATCTTTCTGCCTAGCCTACCTGAGAATCCCTTGAGCACTTCCCCCGCTTCATGAAGAAGAAAATAAAAACATGATAAAGGTAATAACCAAACCCAGGGGTTGGAAATTTACCTGCCAACATGCACAGTGCAGGGCTCCTGGCTGGACAGCTGGTGTTTAGTCTCAGGGTCTGGCCTAAGGGCAATTGATGCAGCCTTCGTTAATGGCCTGGGCCTGTTGAGGGTCTGGATGAGAGGCTGCCTGGGAATCCTGCATGTATAGCCTTACCAGTGTCCCGGAATCAAGGCTGGCTTCGGCCTAGAGCGGACCAGAGCTGCTTCCAAGTGTGCACCGCAGCTGCCCAATGGGGTTCTGGCTTCCTGAACTTCCAGTCAGTGACGCGACAGAAGCCGGAACCCCATTGGGCTGCCGCCGTGCACACTTGGGAGCGGATCGGGTTTGCTCTAGGCCGAAGCCAGCCTTGATTATGGGACACTAGTAGGGCTATGCATGTAATACTTCGAGTTCTAGCATGACAGAGAGATGGGATAGAAATACAAGTAGATGTACATGGGGGGGGGGGAAGACGGACATGCAGTCATTAATATTTTCTTTAATCCAATAACAGACATTTTTAAAGCTTTTAGTGAATTGTCACTGTTCTTGAGCTTAGAATGAGTTGCTGTGAAGAAAACTGCATAAGGTATGTTCTGAATTGGAACGTGATGATTCCAAACTGACCCCACTGCTCCGTGAATGGTGTGTCCATCTTGTCCCTACTGCAGCCTTGCAGATTTAGTCAGCACAGATTACTAGTCCAGTTGCCCACATGTTCCACTGTAAGTCATTAATGGCACATTTGCATTCTGAAAAGGGCGTGGGGGGAGAAGAACCAACTTTCTCACAGTTGATCGTTTGGAGACCATGGTTAGTCACCACAGGCGAGTAGGCGAGTGGCTATTTGCAAGTTTGATCTAATGGGAAATCTGACATTGCCCTTCAGATAAGAGATAAATAACTTTCCATTGAGTTTGAAGGCAAAAGTGGAAATTCCATGATGTTGCTGAGCCCGGAGGTGTTTCTTTGATAACATCTCGATATTTGTGAGGTGAAGGGAAGCTGCTTAGACCTGAGGTCACTGCAGTTGAGGAAGTTGTAACCCTGTGGTCTGTTTTTAGCCCTGTTTTCATCTGGTTTTGTAGTACAGCATTTAGCAGGGCAATGCCTCTCTGAATCTTAATTGGAAGAATTCATTCCAGTCAACTTGGATTGGAACAGTTTCACATGGATTTTTTAAAAAAAGGAAAGGAAAGGACCATAAACAAGAGGGCCGGGGGGGGGGGGGTGTAATGGCAAAGCTGGAGCTTGCCTGTGCTTGGAAGATGACTGATATCATTCATAGCCCAGGAAAAGAGAAGGGGCGGGGGAGAAAGCAACAGTTGCCATAGAACGTCAGCTGGGAAGGGGCCATGTATCAGGGAGGGATCAACCAACATGCTAAGTAGGCTGTAAAATAAGGCTATGCATATTTCCCATAGCATGGCCAGGCTTCCAAGAATTCATGCCAAGCAGGGGAATCTGTAGCAGTCAGCGTAGGAGTGGGGGCTTCTAGGAGGACAGTGTCCCTCCATTGGCTGTGCCCCTGGGAAAGTGAAGTGGAAAAGGCTGTTCTGGACGTTACTGGGTTCATTTGGGCCAGTCACTGGGTTGTATCCACTTTTTAGCAGCTTGTGCTCTCTAGCACCTGCACAAGAAAAGAGAAGACATTTTTTTTGCTGATTTCCCCCTTCCCTCTCCTGCTCCCTGCCCCCCCTCCCGGATTTGATTTTCAGGGTATGCAGAGAGTAGGAGAGGGAAGAAGAAATTGGCAAAACCGCACCTTCCCTTCCTGTTACATTAATGTGAGAGAAAAGTGGTTAGCACTTGCACAAGGCTGGATATTTGGATACAGCAGCCTACTATCTCAGCCTAACCTCCCTCACAGGGTTGTTGTGAGGATAGAAGGGGATAGAAGGACAGCATTTGCCTCCCTCAACTTGGAGGAAGGGCAGGATATAAATGCAATAAATAATAAATATCCTTTCCTGGTGTGAAGGGACTTCTGGTACTGCTTTGTTCTATAAAAATGGAGCCGGGGAAGGGCCAAGGTTGCAAAGAAAAAAAAAAACACCCTACATTATTAGCCTGCATTTCAACCTGCAGCTGTGTTAGCCATTTGGATCACACAGACAGATGGGGGAAAGGAAAAGGGCCGGCTCATCCATGAGGCCAACTGAAGTCATTGCCTCAGGCAGCAGATTAGTGGGTTTTGGTTTTTTTTTCCCATCTCTATCCGCCTACCTGCCTCCACGGCTTCTCCTTCCACTTTCTGGACTATAAAAAGGAAGAGGGGGATAGAGACAAAGAGGGAATGCAGAGAAGAGGAGAGTGCTGAGCTAGAACTTTGGAGAGTGAGAGGAGCAGAGGCTGGCACATCATTGGGTAAGGGGGGCAGCATCTGGCATGTTGTGAGGCCTCAGAAGGTCTTGGTCTGGCCCTGGAGAGGATTAACCCAAAAGCTTTACTGCTTGACCACCTGGAGTCAATCCTTACTTGCTGCAGACAATCGGGTGGGGTTGCTATTGATAGGCCTGCAGTAGGCGTAGCCTTGGCTATAGAGCAAGGAAACCCAAGGGATACCTGTCAGCTTCTGAAAGCTGCAGCCCTAGGAAGAGGTTGATAAAGAGGTTACTTTTCTGGGCTGCATCCATTCTCCCTCTCCTTCAGATTGGAAATAGTCTCTACCATCATTCCTGCTCCTTTCTCGGCCTCTTTGGGCATTCAAGGTGGCGGCACCCAGGAGAGCTGCGCGATGGTGCCACCGCGACAGTGCTCTGTGCAAGTAGGGCGCTGTGACCGCGGTAAATTTGGCAACTGCTGCCCTAATCCCTGGCCAGGCTACTACTTGTCTCATCCACAATTGCTGCTTAGTATTTATATAGCCCTTGAGAGTGTTAAGAGGATTATCCCAGTAATCCTTACAATGGCCCTGTAAAGTAGGCCTGCATTATTTATCAAAACCATCATCCACATATCGCAGGTGGAGGTGCTGAGGCTGAAGGAGAATGGCTTGTCTAAGGACATTTAATGAGTTCACAATAGATGAGAGATTCGAACTAGGGACTTGTTGGTTCGCAGCTCTCCTTCTCTTGCACTCTGTTTTGCTGCTAGAGGTTTTTTTGGCATAACATCTGTGCTGAGTGTAATGCAGTTATGATAAGTAATCTGATAGCTAAGCGTAGTACAGAACAGAGAAATCACACGATCCTCTCCTAGAAGCAATATTTTATTAAAATGCTGTATTAATCCTGCTTAGAACAGGTTCGCACCCACCTGCTCTTACAACAGCCCTGTAAGGCAGGCTGGTATTACTGTCTCTACATTAGAGCAGAGTGAGAGAGTGACTTATGTGACTCCGCATTAAGCAGTGAGTGATTTGTTGAAGGCCACCTACTAAGTTTATCGCTGAGGTGAGGTTTGAACAGGGAGGGGGTGTGAGCAACGACTTACCGAACACCCCTTCAACCACTGCAGTGCACTAACTCACTCTCTTGGAAGTCGTGCCCTCGACCTGGAAGCTCTTCTCCCTAATTCCAGATGTGGAGAGGGAAGGAAAGTGCTGGTTGCCGGACGCAGTGGTGGTGGGGGGGAAAGGAACCCCTCGCATCTTCAAAGGCACACGATTTACTACTTTTCGTCCTTATTAAAATTGCAAATTGGCTAAAAGAGCAAGTCCCATCCAGGCACAACTGAAGTCATGGCCAGAGAGATCCCCCCCCCCCCACTCTTCCAAACTTTACTGGCTGTTAAAGTCAGGAATCTCCGCAGCAGCAGCAGCCACTGCTGCCTCTGTGTGGCCTTCCTTCTGACGCAAGCAGCACGTCTGCCCAGGCCCAGCTGCAGGGTCCGGAGCCTGGGCTGTGAGGTCCCTGTGGTGCACTTGGTTGCCTTCACATTGGGAGGGAGATGAGCTAATTCAGCAAAAACGTGCCCTTCCATTTGGGGAACTGTTTCCAGTGCCGAGAATGAATGCATTTGTTCCTGAAAGCAGAGTCATCCATGTGCGATTGCAACACCCTGGCTGTGTTTCCAATTAATCCGCCTGATCCATCCTGGGAGCTTCCCAAATGCGTTTTGCCTTAGCAGGGGGATGTGCTGCTGGCGCGGGACCGGCTCTGGAATGCCAGTTGAAGTGCGCGCGCGGGGCTGGCAGAGTGGGACGACACAGCCTCGACATGTTGGATCGGCACAGCCTAATAACGTATTTTCTTTTCCTCCCAGGATGTGCGTCACTGCAGCACCCTTTGGCAAGGGGGCATGGCAGGGCAAGTAGTGCTAATGCAGCATGTGCCAACAGCAGGTTTGGCAGTATCCACCTGCCAGCCATGGGAAATGCTGAGACCTTGGATGTGCATTGCAAACGTGTGTGCATGCTTTTTGTCTTGGAAACATATAGACACTGAACTTGGCTGAGCTTCCTTGAGGCTGGAATGTGGGTTTTCACTAAGGGCTGCTCTCTCCACTGTACTGTCTGTTGGCAGGGCTCTGAAGACCTGTGTTATACTTAGCATTAGTGAGCAGTGTGTTACAAAAACATGTTGAGGTCTCCCCTCGCCTCCGTAATATGTAGTGCCATTTAAGAAGCATCCCGATGTCATTCCTCTGTAGTATTAATCTAGTGCCAGTGTTCACAGTCTTGCTGAAGATGCTCTCTCTAACACAGAATGGTCCCCAAATCACAGATCCAAGGCAATGAACCAAGGTTAATCGTCAGTCATGAGGGATGTGCACTCTGTACAAGTTCAGAAGTACCCCACCATGCAGGTAGAGAGGTAAGGTCCAACTAATGCAGGATGCAGTGCATTTGTCCTCTGAAACATAACAGCAGTTTGTGGAATGAATGTGGAGCTTGGTGCCGATGGGCACTTCAGAAACTGGGCCTTCCTCATTCTTGTTATGAACGTGACCAGGCCACATAAGGATTCTGGTACCTAGGTGGAGCTTGGGGACGGAGCCAAGAATGAGTTGGGCCAGGGATGCAGCCTGGTGGATTTAGACAGAACTTGGGGGCAGGACAAGCAGGTCTGAACAGGTCTCAATGCAGAGTCTAGCATAATTTCAGGCTGTGTTAATACACATTAATTTATTTTAGAGAGTGCTTTGTATTTGTGAACGTACATCCCTACAAATCTCCATGCCTAGTGCTATCTGCAGGGGTGGCCTTGCCACACATTCCACCTGTCAGTGGTACCTGCTGCAGGACCGTCCAGACGGTGCCACCAAATCTAGAATTCTCTTTGTAATAGACAACCTCTGCTTTTGCCCAACACTTGGCTTTCGGAAGTAAGGAAAGCCTTATTTCTTTGTTGAGCATTTGGCATTTGTTAGAGAAGACTTTGGAATTATTGTACTGTTAATTTACAGTGGGCTGTGTTTTTTCCTTTGTTAAAAAGGAGTGTTTAGATTTTATTTCATTATGTGTTTCATTTTTTCCCTTAAGTAGTAGTTTAACAAGGTGAGTTAGCATTATATATAGGCATCCCCCGTATCCACAGGGGGTAAGTTCCAGGCCCCCCCCCGCGGATATGGAAACTGCGGATAAGAGGGAACCCTATCTCCATCCCCCGTGCTCAGGAACCTGGTTCCTGTTAATGTTCTGGCTGTGTCCCTCTAGCGTTCAGGCTGCCTGCCTGCTTGTCTCTATAAGCTTTGCCTGCTTATAGCATTCTGTAAAAGGAAGAATCATGCTTGCTTGGCACCACGGTAAAGGACAAAAATGAAGGTAATGGGTGTGACGGGCACGGATAAGTGAAACCTTGGATATGGGGACCATGGATACGGGGGGGGGGGAGTCTGTATAATTGAATAAATACATATTTTTTTGGGGGGGGTTAGCCATGGTTATGGAAAACAGGCTCTTGGGCAGATCCTCAACTTGGATCAGACCCACTCATTTACTCACTCACAGGTGCACGTGTGCACACTCATGTGGTGGCGACTTTTAAATGTTTAGTTACTGCCATGTGCAAAACTTGATTGTTTACATACCGCAGTGGCTGACAGCGATGTGAAAGGCAGTCTGATTTTGCAAAACTGCAACCCGCTTAGGACATTTACCCACAACTGCGAAGGTGTGTATTTTTCATATTGGAAGATCCTGGTTGGTCCCGGATATTCCCTGAATCCCTAAGTTAATGCTTCCTATTCATGTCTTTGATGTGCTCTATGCAACTGTCAGCCCAAAGCAGCATCTTTTATTCCTCGATTCAAAACTGCATTGTGCCCCATCACCTGCTGTACTGTGCTCTGCTGAGCTGAGGAAGTCCTTCCACCAATAAATGCTGGCATGCTTATGGTGCATAGATACCACCATGGTCAGCTCTCTCCTTTTGGTCCTCCTTTAAGACAGAAGCTTATATGGTTCCTTTACTGGAGAGGTTGGGTAAGTGTGGAAAAAAAAGGGAAGAGACTAAGGTTCAATTTGTAACTGTGCTGTGGTACAGAAATACTGCTGGCTGACTGAGCGAGCCAGGGACCCAGTCAGCAGGGAGGGAATGTGCACTACCAAGCCAAATAAACAAACTCTTCCCCCCCCCCACACACACACACCACCCACCTAACAACTTTGCAGCTGGTCTGATTTTTGCAGGTCCATCTGCCAAGAAACAGCAATTGCTGGCAACTGTTTTTGTCTTTTGTGGACAGGGAGGGGGCTTCCCTAACCCCTTTCAGTGTGGGAATAAATATCCAACTTATAGCATAGGTTACAAAGCACAATGGAAGGTCATGTTGTACTTAATCTCTCCCTCGCTCTCTCCCTCTGAATGGCTGTGGAAGCATCTCTTCCCCCCCCCCCCCCCCCCGGCTACAGATTGCAAAAACTAGTTCGAGGGCCTAAAGCTGGACATTCCATTTGTCTCCCATGCTGTGTCCTATGCAAACAAGAGCTGAAATTGGATCTGGAGCGTCCCTGCTGGGTGGGGAGCATTTCCACAGTGCCAGAGCAAATGCAAAGGCTCTCATGGAGACGTCACTCCTCCCAAGTGAGTGAGCCTCACCCTTGCCTTGAATCACAGGGGGTGAAGGCGAGAGTGGTGCTGGCTGGGGCGGAAGTGTTGCAGGCTAGTAGAGTTGCTTCAGGAGGCGTGCCTGCTGAGTTACCCTTGGATGTGATTACAGTCAAGGTGGTAATCCCAGGTATTGTGTTCCTCTTGCTGGAGGATGTGAAATGGGAATCCCGTAATCCAAACACCAGGCTGCAGGTGTGCATTCCCCACAGCCACTAGGTGGAACGAGGTGGTAGAACAGAATGTACCTGTTCGGGCTGCAGGTAGGGGCATCACATCTTTGAGAGATTCCCCTATGTTAAGCCCCATCCGGCTCGCAGCGCAGGGCTGTGCACAGCACTGATTGGTTGGCTCTTATTTCAGTCATGAAAACCACCTTCCTTTCTCATCTCCCCCCCCCCCCCCGCTTCTCAAAGCAGTTTTTGAAGAGCAAAAAAATAATACTTTTTTTCAAAGGTGAAAAAGACCTAAGGAAAAAAAGAAAAAAACACACAAGGCAGTGGAAAACAAAAAATGGACAGCCTGCCATCCGTCCTAGGGAAGGCTGGGATGTTAGATCCGGAGGAGGCTCTAGATATGTTGCTATAGGAGCAAAGGCAAAGCCGAGCTCACCTGAAGGTGGATCCACACCGCACGCGTTCGCGTTGGTTGCGTTCCGGCACGTTCCAGGAGCGTCCGACATGCCAAAAGTCGCTTCGGACTCCACTTGAGACAGGACGGGATGCGATCAGCCGGTGGGCGAATGCCGCCACGCACAAATAGCACCACACCAGACGCACACAGGCTCAGCTGGACGCAACCCCCTGAGCCGCGTGCTGTGTGGATCTGCCTTTACAGTAGACAAACCTGCACCTGTCTCTTGTTTTGAAGGCACATCTGTAAGGAGCCTTGGAGACAGCATGAGGAACTACTTGGATCATTAGTGTGTGGTACTCGCAACCTCCCTGTGAGAGAGGTTCGAGCCAGCGACATGCCACCCATTGACCTTTTGAGCTAACAGAGGAATAGAACCCAGGTTTCCTGTCTTCAAGCTTTAGTCACTGGGTGAGCTAGTGTGGTGCAGCTGTTAGGTTGCTGGACTGGGAGATATGGGTTCAAATCCCCACTCAGCCAAGAAGCTCACTAGGTGACCCTGGGCCAATTGCATTCTCTCTATCTCATCTACCTCACAAGATAGTGAGAATGGGGGTGGGGAGAGAACTATTCAAATTGCCCTGAGCGCCTTGGAGGAGAAAGGGCAGGATATATACCAATAAATGTAACAAATATTAATAAATCATTCTAGCTTCTCCAGCATATATTCTTGCATTCTAATTGGAAACCCCCACATGTTCACATTTTCATTTGTAATGCATTATATAAAACATGGTGAGTTTCTGCTTCCTGTAAGCAGTGGGTGGTGTTGTGGGGTTAAAAAAAAAAAAACTTATTGTGCTGGTGATGGACTTTCAGATGCACCAGTTATTTATCAGGGACTGTCCTTGTTAAAGTCGGTTAGTTTTCAGTTGGTTGTGTGTTTGCCATTCTGAGTAGCAGGGATGCATATATCCCGCATGACTGTCGGTGTGCACGCATGTCCTCTGAGGCACAATGGAGGGCCCGGGCTTCATTTCACAGGCCACTGCTGCGGAGGAGTGTTTTGAGCTGTTGATAACACATTGTAGAATTACTAGTATATTTTTGTCTTATGTCTTTCCTTAAAAACCAGAGTAGGGAAATAACCTTGTTAAAGTCAACTAAAATATCGCACAGTAGCAAGCAAGCTTTCAAGTTCTCCGGAGATGCTCTTCAAACTGCAGAAGAGTTCTGTAGAACTCAAAAGCTTGCTTGACTGCATTGTAATATTATTGTTGGTCTTAATGAAGATAGTGCCCTACTTTGCGTTCTGGATTTGTTTTTCCCTCCTACAATTTTTATGTCGTTAACTAAAACAACACTGAGGCTGCAATCCTAGACACACGTTCCTGGGAGTAAGCGCCATTGAACACAGTGAGACTTTCTTCTGAGTAGACAGGCATAGGATTGCGCTGTGAGGCTTTTAAATTAGAGGACAGGCTGCTGAAGGGTAAATAAGGGTAAACACAATATACAGTTAGTAAAGAGTCTTTAGTAGTGTGTAATAGTGGAGGGATGGGGCTTGCAACGTGGTCTTTGGGAGAAAAGCAGAAATGCGATGAGCATGCCCCTGTGTTCACTTCTAAAATACTGGCGGGCCTGCATGTGTGAGGACTAGAACCCCGAGCCTGCCGAGTGAAAACGCTGCCTCTTTCAGGACTCTGCGTAACATCTTTGATTCTGAACCGGAGCCCGTGCATGCCAGCTTGTTTAATGGTACCTTTTGTGGCCTTGGGGAGATTTCTAGATCCCTTGACCTTACTGAGTCTCTACCCCCTTTTTTAAAAATAATTAAAAAAAAACTAAACAAATCTGCACCATGCTATGAGTTCTCAAGTAACTTTTAAAAGCTGGTTGTATTTGCTCATGTGATCGAATCCTGCCAGTATTTATAACTCACATGTGACACATTTCTCCACGGGGCTGATTCGTACTTTTCAGATGGAGCAGCCAAGGCATACATGGAGCCATATTTTCCCCTCCCCCTTTTTTTTTCTTTTCACAAGGTTGCATTGACGTTCAGAGAGCTGTTCAGAGAGCTGCTGCCGTCACTAGCTCTGTCCTGGAATGGCATCTCCCCAAAGGGGGGCCCTCCTGCCAAGGACTCCTCTGGCCGCTAAGGAAACCTCCCGGAGCTTCAAAAGAGGAAATAATAGAAGCGAGGGGGAAATGAATCTGACTGAGCCACTTTTTTTGATCTGTCCTGAGATTAGCATTCATTAACAAATATCTGCATTTGCCTATAATAAACAACTTGGTAACAAAGGGAAGTGACTATAAATACTTATAGGATTGTGGGGAGCCTTCACCTCTTTTCTCTTGTGCTTTCACAACTTTGTGGTTTTTCGAACTGTTTTCTTAGGGACCCTGGAGTTCCGCAGTGAGGGTCACGCTAGACAATACATGGCATGTAACAGTCTCCTAACAGATTCTGTTTTTTAATGAAAAGCAGCTGCAGGAACTGAAATCTTGCCGGGGGGGGGGGGGGTGTTGAGGAAAGGGGCTGATTAAGTCTTTTCCCTCTGGCTTTTTTGGTTCAAACAACCTCCCCAGCTGCTGCTCCCCTCCTCTCTCCTCAACAATAGGACTGCTGAGGAGAAGAACAGATTGGCATGGGAAAGCAATATCCTCTTCCAAAAGTATGGGGCAAAATGAAAAGTCAGCCCGTCTTGCAGATCTCCTTGGCCCTCTTTGCGTGTGGCTTCTTTGCGTGTGGCATTCCAGCCACTGGTGGAATGGAGTCTGCTGCCTTCTTAGGGATTTCAAAACAAGCAGAGCAGGGAACCTAAAACACTTAGAAGAGTTACATAGGAACCAGCCAGGGCCGGCCCATCCATGAGGCCAACTGAAGCGGTCGCCTCAGGCAGCAGATTGGTAAGGGGCATGCTCTTCTCTGTCTGCCTACTCCACTGGTGCTCTTCCTCCTTCTACTCCCTGGATGGGAAAAGGAAGATGGGACAGGGAAGCGGAGGAAATGCGGTGGGGAAGAAGAGGAAATGTGGAGGAGAAGAGAGTGCTGAGCTAGAATGTTGGAGAATGGTAGGAGCACAGAGGCTGGCAAGATTATCGGATAAGGGGGGCAGTATTTGGCATGCCGCCTTGCCTGTCAAGAGGCCTTGGGCAGGCCCTGGAACCAGCACAATAATATTGGTTGTTTTACAGTGCATGCCCGTACATGTCTACTCGGAAGTAAGACCCATTGTGTTCAGTGGTGCTTACTCCCAAGAAAGTGTGTATAGGATTGTAGCCTTAGCCGTGGTTTGGGTTTGCTCAAGGTAGCCAGGGTTAAGCCTTTAAGTGGAACTGAGATTTTAATACACGAATATAGCTGGTGAAATGACATCCTCATTCAAAATACTTTACAAGCTACCTCATGTCTTAGGGATTGAGCAGGCTAGAAGTCTAAAATAAATAAAAGGAAGTAAAATGTGAGCAATTTTTGGCACACTTCCTTCCACCTTGGGCACCTTTCTCTCAAGATTTGTTTAGAAAATCTATTGCACATGTTTCCGCCAATTCCGCTTTTTGCATGCATTTCTTCTCAGTGTTCTCTCTATTCCCTTCGTTTTGCACTCCATCCTACTTTACATCTCTAGAGCACTTCAGAGTGTTCTGAATGCTTCTGAAGCTTACATACACTTTTTTTTAAAGTAAAGGCTGAACTACACTACAGGCAGAGGCTCTGCCGCCGCCTCTGCCTCCGCCTCCGCGCTTGGAGCGGGGGAGTGTCTTCTTGCCTGTTGTCCCTCCTGTTGTCCCGCCCTCTTAAGAAGGTGATTGGAGATAGTACTGATTGGCATGCAGCCACTCTCCTACGATTGGTAGGCTGCAGTAGCTCCGCGAACCGCCCCCTAGCTCTGCGCGCACGCCCCCTGAAAAATAGGATTCCAGCTTGAGGTACGCGCCAGCCGTGCGGAGGTCGCAGCAGCTCCGCTTGCTTCAAAAATCAGGTCAGAAGCTCCGCGACGCGTGTAATGTAGCTCTGGCTTAATGCTCTACTTGTAACAACCTGGTAAGGTTGGAATTGCAAATTTGGGAGTTCCCAATACTTGTTTGTGGATGATGTGCATAGTGGCACTGGGCACTTTACAGGGGTGGAGGGGCGGATCTTAAGTTTCCTTCACTTGCTATTTTTCTTGCAACCCCTCCCTGGCTGCCACTTTCTTGCCACTTAACTAGAAAACATGTCTTGGAACTCTCAGCCAGAGAAAAGGTTGGGAAGGGGCAAAGGGTTGCAAAGAAAAATGGTAGGTAGGGAAAGGATTTAACCCCCCCCCCCCCCCCACACACACACACCCCTCACACACTTTGTACATTGGCAACAAACACATGGTTGGGGCGCCTCCTTCATTCAAACTCTTGCAAAACAACCCAGCTTCATAACAAAGTCTACAGTTTGAGTCTGGTTGTGCCAGGCGATCCGAATGTTTTGTTCGTATAATGGGTTTGATTTCATCATTTCTTTTTGAATGCAACATAAAACTGTCCCCTTTAAATCTTGCTTGCTGGTTTTGTTTTGACACTCATCCGGTTTCTGTTCTTGGGCTTGCTGGCAAGGCAGCCTGGCTTCCTGGAATCTCTGTGGTCTCACTGCATTGTCCTAGCCCTTGGACAATTGAATCCTGTCTCACAAAATGTGTTAATTAACATAGCCAAGAAGAGATGATCAATGTGAGCTGCTGCGTTGAATGTTGCTGAACTGATCCCTTACATTTAAGCTTTGCATAAAACTGCAGACTGTTCCTCATGTATTACATAACAGCCTTTTGTCCCCATTCTTCTTCTTCCCCCTCTTCTTCTCCCTCCTTCTTCCCCTCCCCCCAGCCAATTGGGTTGATTTCCAGCTGTTTGGCTGCCTGCCAACCGTTGACCCAGGTGCGTAGGCAGAGGGATGCCATCGGGGAGTGGAGGAGGAAGAGGAAAGCTGCATGGGAGAAGTCTCGGGGGCCCGTACAAATCAAGTCCCCAAGGCGTGGTACAACTTGGCACCAACCCCCTGGCTATAATCATTTGTTAGACTTCAAGGTGCCACAAGGCTCTCTGTTGTCTTTGCATTGCTTTAGAAAGAATTGTTGTGCCACCTCTAGGTAGGTGGATTTAACGGGGCCAGTGGTTAGGTGAGCACCACCACCTGCAGAGTTTCATAAGAGGCTCCTGCGGTTCGTCCGTCCGTCCGAGGAGTGGCTAGCTCCACTCCAGCCAAGTAGCCAAGCTTCTCTTCCTCAAGCTGGGAGCTCCCTTCTCCATGTAATGCATTGGGAATCTGTGGAGCCTCCAGGTCCCGAGGGTAGCACATTTGCCGTTTTCTGCCCTACGGGTTACCTCAGGTGCTTGCAACGCGTGCTGCAATCTGAGCAGGCAGGGGAAACCTCAGCTGACCCTTCCCAGTTTGCAGCATCTGAGTGAGGGAATTGACAGTACCTTTGGCAGGGGGCCCGCTCCAGCTCTTCTGCTGCCATAAGTAAAAATTAATTTTGCATTTCTCCTCTTTCCCCCCCCCCCCCGCCCCCGGCTTTCTTTGTGTATAACATGTCATTCTGTGATGAGATTCACTATCACATGCTAGGACTGTTGGCCACAGTGGCTCCATGGCGCCCCCCAACTGCAGAGGCAAAATGCCACAGGATACTAGCTGCTGGGGGGTAAACTGAGGAGGGCTATTTGCCTACATGTCCTGCTTCTGGGCATCCCAGAGGCATCTGGTTTGTCTCCATGGAGAAACAGGATGCTGGGATAGCTGGACCTCCCTTCTCCCCCACCCCCCTTATGCTGGAGCCAATGACATAATTTTAACGTAACCTGTAGCTTGACCCTGATGCTTTCCATACGTCACACGCTTCTGCTTTTCCAAATCATTTAGCAAATATAAGAATTTGTCCTGAAACGTTGCAGCTTGTTCTTGCCAAGATGAAACACTGAGCAGTTATTACAACTCTTTTTTGTTTTGTTTCCTCCGCTCAAAGCCAGATTTTGAGCATGTGGATGATGTTTTCCCATTTGCCACAATGTGGTGGGGAGCCTTATTTGTAGGCCTTTGGGGAAACTCAAGCTGCAATCCCCTGTGGAGCAATTGCAAGCCCATGGGTTGGGCTCGGGAGGAGGTGGTGTAGGTGCGTTGCAGCCACAACGAAATAAGTGTGTGTTTGAATTCATTTCTTTGATATATTGGGGGGGGGGATACATTTTCTCATATCTTGGTAAGCTAAAAGTGTCTCTGGCAGAAGCTATAGTTGCTGACTGTGGTTGTCCAGGATGTAGCAACAGGAACTTGAAGCAAAAGTGACTGGACTCCCCAGTCAGCTCATGGTGCCTCCAAAATGTGGTGCTACCTCCACCAGACGTAGCGGCCTCCATCTTTTCAGTTACAGAGGAAGTGACAGCAAAGTACCAAAAGTGGATACTCAGTTATCAGGGATAGTTAAATTGGTACCCTTTTTAAAATACCCAAGCTGGTAGGTTCTGCTTTTCTGCTGTGGTAAACAGAACTTGCTGCAGCAGGAAGATGCAAGCAGCCAGCAAGATTTCGTGTTGTTGCTCAGAACTCATCAAGCAAAGTCGCTTTACACTGGATCAACCCTCCCCCCCCCCCTTGTAGGAACCTTTTCAATGTGGCCGAAAAACTGCCCGACCGAAAGTTCTGTGCAAATTGAAAACTTACTTGCATATGGCTATTAATCCATTCTCTGTCTGTGGTTTCTTGTTATCTAATTTGTTTCCTAATTCTGTCCAACAGAAATAAATATAGAAATTTAACTCTGTTACTCCAACGCAATAGGATGCACAGCCCGATCCTGCCTAAGATGCAGCGGCCGACCTAAAGGGGCTTTAGGCTTCCGGCCAGGGCTCAACTCGGGGAAGCAGACGTTCATCCCGTTCCCCCAGTGTAAGCGCCAGAGGCCCCAATGGGCCTCCTTGAATGTGCATCAGTTCTTTAGGGGCATTGGATATCGGTGCAACCCAGCGCCGATATCCCTGCCCCCTCCCAGGCTGGGCCGACCAGCGGCCCCCGCCTTCGCCACCCCTGCCCGCCCTCCCCACGCCTGGCACAGACCTTACCTGCGTCGGCTGGTGTGGCAACTGGAGGGCGGCGGAGTGAGTGGTGCTGACCTCCACGCTGGCGCCGCTTACTCCGAGAATGTCAAACATGCTGTCCGAAAGCGACACTGGATTGTGCGGATAGTTGCTGCTAAAATCTGTTGATCATCACTGGATGGGAGTCCACAGTGCGCCAGTAAATGTATGCAAGCGCAGGTCACATGGGTCCTTTCCCATCACCTTTCCCATATCCCTAGGAAGTTGTTTTTTTTTTCCAGAAGCAGCAGCTATCCTATCTGAACTAGGCTTTAGACTTGGGCCTTTGACGAATTCCTTTTTCCTTATGTCCTATTTTACTCTCTCTGGTGTCTGGGAAAGGCTTTTTGGTGATGCCCTCTGTCCCCCAAAAGGCAATGACATGTGGAAAAGCATTCTTGAAGAGTTACCCATTTATTTTCTTTGGCTTGTGCAGGGTATGTTTAGGATGTTTAGTTTGCTGATATCTTTCTGTGCTGTTCTGTATTATTGTTTCTGTTTTTTGTTTTGTTGCCGACAGTTGTATTTTAAATGATATTGTTAACCACCTCAAATACTTTGGGGAAAATGAGGCGGGATAAAAAACCCTTTAAATAAACAAATACTCCCTTGCTTTGGAATTCCGTGGCAAAGCCTGAGCCTGCATCATTCCACAGCAAGATGAGACTGTTTTATTTGGGAAACTTTTGGGGGATGGTGGAGGGGAGGTAGTTGCACACTGTCAAGATGTGACTGGTGGCTTCAGTTGTGTCTTCACTACTTATTCACTGAGCTGTTGGTCCCTATCCTGGGTCTCCGGTGGCAGGTTGGACTAAAGTTCAAACACAATAAAAAATAAACCTTCCTACCCCAACAGGAGATGTTCCAATAGGAGAGATTGCCTGTCCTATTTGATGTATCTAGTTCTTAAGGGAAAGATGCGTTTTTGTGTTGACAAATGCTAGTACACATAGTTGCCCCAGGAAAGCCTCTTGTCACCAAAATGAGACAAAGTCAGAAACGTCATCTGGCAGTGACTGCGCTAATGTACAAGGTTCAAGAACAAAATAACTCTGGGAACTGAGGAAATGAGGCTGCAGAGAGGGATCTTCAGGGATCCAAATGCTTTCGAAAACGTTTTATGGATGGGCAACATAGCAGTCACAAGTGACATGCTTGTTGCTTGCCTAGACAGGAGCAAGGAGGCTTGGACTGTGGCATCAAGTTGGATGCCTTCTTTTGGCTTTTTCGGTACTGCACTGCTTCCTGTTTCCAGGCTCAGCAAGCTAGGATCAAACCACACTAAGGGGGCTGCAGAGGAATGGGGCCATGGTGCAGTGATAGAGCACCTGTGTTGCATGCGGAAGGGCCTGGGGGGGGGGGTTGTCAGTTCCTGGCATCTCCAGGTAGGGCTGGGAAAGACCCCTCTCTGGAACCCTGAAGAGCCACTGTTGACAGTATCGAGCTATGTCTTGTCCCGAGCCAGATTCTTGGTCCATCTAACAGCATCTAACAACCTTGTATGTTCATATAATGCATTTGTACTGTAGGGTCAGACAAGGGTGGCCCCCTTTCACTACTTTGGACTTGAGGCACATTTGCCAAAAAGGTTGGCCACCGCTGGGTTTAGATTAGTATTGGGGGCAGCAGCCGGAGAAGGTGAGCTGGGGAGAAGCAGGCGGGGGATCCCTAGCTGTCGGGAGTTGCTTCATAACCTCATGGTCTCAACCTGGAATGAGGCACAAATAAGATGCCTTCTTCCAGTTCTGTGAGGCACCTTCCCCAAAGAGGCCAAACAGCTCCCATATTGCTTGTCTTTAGGCATTACGTAAAGGCATGGCACGTTGGCACAGCTTACATTTCTGGATGCCGTTTGTTTTGGATCATGGGTTCTGTGTATTGTCGGCTGCTGAATTATTGCTGTTGTCATCTCATCTGCTGCTATTTTAACGGTTTGATTATTGTTTGTTTGTTTGAGCCACTTTGGATCAATTAGGAGGGGGAAAAAACTTTTAAACATGAACAAATAGAGAGGATTATGGGACCAATTCTAGCTGTCTACCATCCCTGTTTTGGATTATTTTTAAAAAGCTAAAGCATGGTTTTCCAAATTACAGCGCAATCCTTCCCAACTTACACCACCGGTATAACCAGCAGTGCAGCGGGAACGGGGGACCCCAGAACGGAAAGGGGATTCAAATTCCCTTCAAAGGGGATTTTAGTCTCCCCTCCCCTCCAAACCCTCCTGCCCTGCCCTCCCCCGCTGGTTACACCGGTGGTGTAAATTGGATAGGATTGCACTGTCAATCTTATCTCTGACTTTGGAGCTGCCGCCTCTTTGTGATCTGTAGTTCTTTTCAAGAGAAGCAAAGGCTGGAATAGCCCAGTGCAATCTAAGGTAAAGGTATCCCTTGACAATTAAGTCCAGTCGCGTCCGACTCTAGGGAGCGGTGCTCATCTCCGTTTCAAAGCCGATGAGCCAACGCTGTCCGAAGACTTTTCCATGGTCATGTGACCGGCATGACTCAACACCGAGGCGCATGGAACGCTGTTACCGTCCCGCTGACGCGGCACCTATTAATCTACTTGCAATTTCTTGCTTTTGAACTGCTAGGTTGGCAGGAGCTGTCGCACAGATTCGAACTGCCGACCTTTCGATCGACAACTCATGGTTCAGTGGTTTAACTCACTGCACCACCCACTGGCAATCTACCAGGCACAAATTCATCGCATTCACCTTCTGCTCCTTCCCCACTTGGTTCATTCATCTTGTTAATGTTGGAATGCATGTGCTATAGTAGCACCTTGGAGATGGCTGATGACAATAAGAAACAATCCACAACACCCACAAGAAAACGTAATCGTGGTTTTAATTTATTTAACCTAAATGTTAAAATGGGTTCAGGGCAAATAATAACAAAGCAGGAAACACCAGCAATTAAAATATTATCCTCCCCTCCCTGCCCCAGTTGCTTGTTGCAATGAAAGGTGTAGACTTTTTTTCTTAAGAACAAGACGGCATTTTCTTGGAAAATGTAAGGACTAGTGGGCTGTTATCACTTTGGATTGCAGGTGTGTTCCCTCCCCAAACCCTCCAGACCACCTCTCCCAGCAGTTTCATCTTGATATAAAAGATCATGACAGGGCAAGATTAAATGCGGCAGGATCCCATAGGGCAGTGATTTTCAACCTTTACGCCGATGGTAAAGGTCGCTGTAAGTGTTCATGACTCTGCAGTGACAGCATTCCGGGTCGGCTCCGCTACTGCCTAACTTAAGTAAAAAATGGGGGGTATAGGACTTACCCATCTGCGACTGCAAGAACCCGGGTTGTGCAGCGTCTCCAGTCGCCAACGGGTAAGTCCAAAGCCCGAACTCGGCAGTGACCAGTGGCGTTCCCAGCCCTCCCGGCGCCTGGGGGGGCGGGGTTGGAGCGCCCCCCAAGTAGCCGGGCTCGGGGCTGAGCGCCCACTGCGCGTGTCCCCGGCCTCCGGAGGCTGCGCTCCGAAGGCTGGGGATAAGCCCTCCTTAAAGCGACCGCCCCGTTCGGCAGTCGAGAGCTTTATGAAGAAGCCGAACGCGTCGCTGGCTTTTATAGGGTTTGCGCATGCGCAACCCCCCAGCAACCGGCTTCTTCATAAAGCTCTCGACCGCCGAACGGGGTGGTCGCTTTAAGGAGGGCTTATCCCCAGCCTTCGGAGCGCAGCCTCTGGAGGCCGGGGACACGCGCAGTGGGCGCGCTGCTTCGGAGGGGCGCGCCAGCCGGGCTCTGGTGCCGCGCCGCTCTGTGCAGCCCCGAGCCCGGCTGCCGCGCCCCTCGCCCACTCAGCGCCTGGGGGGGAGCACACCTGCTCCCCCCATATAAGAACGCCTCTGGCAGTGACATCACTGCCATCCTGATGTCGCCACCGAGTCACCACTCCCCTTAAGGGGAAAGATGTTGTCTGTCACAGGACCCAGGTCACAGTAGCTGAAACTCATCCAAGCAAATGCAGCAAGTAGAAGCCACAGATGCCTCAGCTTTTTATTCAACTGCTTCCCCCCCCCCTTCCTGTAAATAGGAATGAATATGTGATGTTTATGTATTGACCTCCATTTGCACAACATCGGTGCGCTCTACACATTTTCACCCAGATGCTCTGGTGTTTTTTTGCTCTCTTACCAAGGACTGCTAACTTGAAATGTACTCATCCAGGTCTGCCAAACTTGTGATCCACCAGGCTGGATGGGACGCCTACCCGTTGCGTCATGTTGCTCGCCAAATACTTGAACACCTCCTCCCTTCTGCTCACTGTCCCAAGCAGGCAGCAAAAACAGATGGTCTATTGAGCCACTGGCGGGCTGCCACATGTAACTGGTGAGCTGAATTTGGCTTGGTGGGTCATAAGTGGGTACGGGCCTAATCTAAATATAAAATTGTCCTAGGGTTGCCAGTTAGGGCCGATTCACACTAGAGTTTTCCCGGCGCGGATGGCCCTGCCCCTGTGTATGCGCTTGTCTATGCGGTTGGAGCTGGGGGAGTGTCTTGCCGCCTGTTGTCCTTCCTTCTGTCCCGCCTTCTTAAGAAAGCGCAGCTGTGGTTTGGTGAACAGAAGTGCGCTCCTCCGATTGGTGGGCTGCTGTAGCTCTGCAAACATCCCCAGCTCCGCAAGCACATCCGCCTCAAAAGTTGAGGGGAAACCATCTTGCCTGCCTCTGCGTTGCTGCTCCGCAAGCTGCTCCGCAAGCATAAAAACAGCTCCGCGCTACCCTCCGCAGATCCGCAACGAGCCGGGAAAACTCTAGTGTGAATCGGCCTTTAGGCTGTTCTGTACCAGCAGCTGCAGAAATGAGGAGGTGAAGCTTTTTTTGGGGGGGGGGGGAGTAGTTATCGCTTTACTAATACCTGCAGACTTAAATGCAAAGAAGCAGGGGCTATCTAAGAAGTTGGCAACTTTGAACTGTTCAGGCCTTGCCAATTGGCCAGCTTATGATAGCCTTTTGATATGGATTCTCCCCCTCCCCGATCGTAAAACCTGCCCACTCTCTGCTGTAGCAGATCACCTTATGCTTCTGTTCTGTGGGATGTTGGCATTCTTTTCCGTACCTCACCAGTTAAACTGGAATGGCTGGAGCAGGCTGAGGTACTCCTGCAAGCAAGTACCTTTTGGGGTGTGATGGAAATCAGCTGGCCTCTCTGCCAACCCTTGGGTAGGCTACAGGGAAACTGAACCAAGGAACCTTGCCAGTATCTCTTCTTTCTTAAAGGATAAACACTGTTGGCTTTGATCCTTTACCATCAAGTCTTGACCAGCAAGGGTGTGTGTGTGTGTGTGTTGTTTTATTTGCTGCCAGAAGGGCTGTCAACTGACCAGAAAAGAGCAAACAGGCTGACTTTCTCCTGTGTTCCACAGCAGCTTGATATGCAGGAAGCAGCAGGTGAATCTTTTTATGGCATGGGGAAGATAAGCATTAATTGCCTGCTTATATCTGCAGGTGTTCTTGACTAAGGTTACTGCCTGTTTTCCCCCCTGGCAGGGCTCCTGTGCTTTTAAAAGCTTTCTAACCCAACAGATGTAGCAGGTGCAACTTCTCTCTGTTGTAGAAGCCGTGTGTGGAGGGGTAGGATCGGGAGCATGCCCTACTGCCTCTCCCCTCCCATCTGCTGATTGGCGCTAGCTACAGAGAGTCAGTGGGTGCCTTCTGATGTATGGAGTGCCTCTCCCCGGGTGCTGATTCTGCACAATTTTAGAAAGTCTGAGCTTATCCTAGAGAACTGTAGCTGTTTATACGTCGCACACCTTTTAAAGGAATAGGAGGGGTGGCATCTGTTGTCAACCATAACATTTTTTTTCCCCAGGCCCTGTTCTTGTGCCTTTAACAACAGCCTGATATACAGACAATTAGCAAATGAAGATTTTTCTGGCAGGGTGGAAAAAGTTTCACCTACCTAATTTCTGTGCCTCAAGCAGAAAAGCAGGGAACCATTTTTTTAAAAAAAAGTTGTGAGTTATGGATAAACTCTTCAAACCATTGTTTGCCTATATTGTCTTGTTCTGCATAATTGACATTTTAAGCCTACCTTTTGTAAGCCAAAAACGAAATATTGAAAAGAAGGGATTCTCTGGACGCCCAGTGCCAAATTCTGCACTGCGCTCGGATCACACATGAGTACACCGGCACGCAGGCACACTGACCCCCTCATTTTTTTTAAAGTGACACACTTTTCAAATGGAAAAGTTCTCTTAGAAGCTAACAGTAAAAGCAGCCCACCCAACCTCATGATGAAGCTGGTACATGGCGGTCTGTAGCAGGTGAATCGTCACCTGTGTGTGTGTGTGTGTGTGTGTGTGTGTGTTACAAGCGTACATTCTCCCTCATGTTCCTATGGTGGGGCTGGTGCACAGTTTGAACAGGCTACCTCCCTCCATCTAGCCCGAAATGAACTTCCAGCCCAACCAGTTCAGGAGATCCTCCCCCGCTTATGCAAAGGGGCGTTAATTGGGCAGAGGTGCTCGTTTGCGTTTGATCTTTGTTCTGCTTCCCTTGGCACCAGTGCTGCATCCTCCCTGCGCTGATGTAATCAGCTTGCCGTCGTCGGAACCCAGTGCATCCTGCGGGGGAAGCGCCGTCTCCCCTTCCCTTCCCAAGGTGCCTGGCTGTTTGCTTCATGAGCTGCTAGCGCGTCAAGGCTAGGCCGTAAGCAGGAGCCTCCCCTGCTCTGGGGCTTGCCAAGACTTTGGGCTGGGTTTGACAGCAGCCTCCCGCTTTTGCTGCCATCGGACCTTGAATGCCAGGCCTCTTTCATGTGCAAAAACATATGCGGCTTTCTCCTGTACGCACAGATCTGCGTCAAAGCCAGCTAAGGAACGTGGATTTCTATTTCAATGTTTGGTCTGTTTCGGGGGGGGGGGGAACAGCTGATGCTTCATAGTTTGGCAAGATTGCTCATCAAAATGCTCCCTCTGTTTGTTTTTCTGGACAGGGAGAGGCAATGCTTCCCCCCCCCCCCACCTTTGTCTTTTTCCCCTCTTCACATGCCAGTAATCTTGCTGTGAATTTTTTGCAATAGTGGTCATTGTGACATGTGAGATGTGCACAGGGGAAGGGTCTGGATATTACAGCCAGGGTGGGGGGGGGGCAATGCGTCATTGTCCTCTCTGCATGCGCCTTGGCCCACTCATGGGGTCCTGTGTAGTGTGTTAGTTTATTTGCTGGCTTGCCATATTTATAGGCTGCCTTTCTGCCAATGTACTTAAGACAGTTCACGGTTTTTAAACCATTGACTTAAAAATGTCATAGTTGTGATACAAAAAAAAAAAAAAGCACAGGGAGGGAAGAGAAAAATAAGCAAATTCAGGCCATTGCAGCTGACAGTCCTGGGAGGGGAGGAACTGGTTAGCATTGGTCCAGCTGAGCCATTGGAGGAAGCCTTGCTGTCTCGCTGGTCCCCTTTGACGGAGCCATGTGGAATGGGAAATACTTGCATGGGAGACTGCAGAGGGGTGCACCCATGAGCACCATTTGGTGGCCTGGACCTGATCCAGCTTATGTTTAACAGAAGTAAGGCAACACCCTCCTGCAAAACTCCCACAGAAGTACCAAGCTCCATTCATAGCCAGGAAAACAGGTGGGAGATGAATTGTGGATCCCAAACTACTAGGCAGCCAAACCCAGCCCTTTTCTGTGTCCTGGCTTTTTCCCCAGACGCTGGCGGACACTTTTTCATGCTCATAAGGCCTAGGAGCGCTTTTTTTTTTTTTTTTGAAACACCAAAACTGAGATTTTCCAATATTCAATTCCATGCTTCTGCCATCATAATCCCACAGGCACACATGCAGCTCTTCACTGAGAGTAGGAGGAAATGTGGCCACCACTATAAGCCTTGCCTGCCCTCCCCCCCCCCCTTACAGAAAACAGACTGCAAGGGACAAAAACGAACTTCCAGGAATGTAGCTTGCTTCCAGATTATGTATATACCTGATTGCCAGGCCCTGGCCCCGGGGCAGCAGCTGTTGTTGGGAGAATCTGCAGGAGGGAGATAAAGCCTCATTAAAACACCCACACTAGCTTTCAGTTTGGCAAAGTAGAACCAACTACTGGAAGAAAGAAGCCGTCTTTGTAGCAGGCATTGGGAAAGATCTAGAGATCGACGTATTGAGTTCCTACTCATTTTGGCTGTGCTGTGCTTCTCTTCATTCCCCTAAACTGTTGCTTTTAAACCTTATGTAAACTGACCCTCACCATGACATTTGGCAAATGGTAAAAGCTTTTCTTGGATCATGCTGCTTCAGGGAAGTGTATGTGTGGGAGAGGCGGCGGCGGTCGTGGTGGGGGAGCATGGTTGAATATTGTATGATAGAAAAAAGCTCCCTGCACATTGAAAGATAGCATGGTAAGGAGGCTAGGGTGCACCCTTCTCCTGGCCTGGCCACTTCTCTGTATTCCAGGAGTGTGTGCTTGCTTATAAGTAGAGGTGGGAGAAAATGGTTTTATTTTTTCGCAGAGTTCGGTGTTTAACCGATATAAAATAGCAGAAAGTGGTGTTATGTGTTTTTATTCCAATTTTCCTATTTTTAACAATTGTAACTTCTTTAAAAGTGTACTAGGTAGGTGATATAGGTTGTACAGTGTCAGCAGATGAAGAATGACACAAATTTACATGGTTTTGGTTTTTTGCAGATGTTTTTTTAGCAGAAAGCGGTGTTGTGTTTTTATTTCATTATCACCGTTTTCTCCTGCCCCTACTTTTAAGGGTGCTTCAAAACTGCAAATCTCCCACCTGTAGGGTTTCAATCCTAAGTACACTTAGTAGAGAGTAAGTCCCATTGAAGTCCCATTGTTGGCAGAGCTTACTTCCTAGTAAGCATGCATAGGATTGTACTGCCCACCCAAGGAAAGCTTTGCCACTTCGTTTTGCTGACTACAAGCTGGCCCCGAGGCCTGATCTGTGCATGTAGCAGGACGAGTTAGTAGAATCCGTGTGAAGAAGTATCCTCTTTTGTCCGTCCTAAATCTCCCTCTCACCAACCTGTTTCATGGGAGAATGAAACTCCTCTTCTGGTTGTGCTTGTTTCCTGCTTGTAGGGGGTTGCTGTTGTTTACATGAAGGAGCATGCAAAATATAGCCCCTATCTCCAGTCTGAAGTGGTACAGTCCACTGCTGCTTCAGGAGTCGACCACTTCATTGCCATCTCATTTTGCTGCACATGTAGACCAGGTCAAAGTACAGTATTCCTGTATCAAGAGCTGAACAACACATTATATGGATACGCATATAATGAAAGTCAGGGTTTTTTTTTTCCCCTTGGGGGAGAACAGGCTTTGGAAGGGGGTGAGTTTTGACTGGAGAAACAAATGTGGGGTGTTAACATTTTCTCTGCTAATTCTTTACTCTAGATTTCCCCTTCTCCCCTGTTCTTGTCACTTGCACACCCTGGTTTGTGAGAGTAAGCAGGCACATTGAACTTGGGTGGGGGGGAGAGCAGCTGGAATGCAATTGGAAATTGAGATGTGTTGGGCAGAGAAAGGTGTAAGCACCCTCGTTCTCCCACTGCAACTTTGCTACTCAAAATTTATATATACCGTAATCTTCCAATTTGTGCTTGCGCTCAAGATCCCAGCTTTCCGTTTCTGGTTAATTAATTGGGGAGGAGGGGGATTACCACTCCCGGGCCCCCATTGCTAATAAAGATCGTTAACTCCATGGTAAACTTGTAGCATTGTTCAGGTGCTAAGGACTGTGACAGGTCTGAGGAACAACCCCTCAGCTGTACAGTAATACCTCTAACAACACTGGGGAATCCATTCCCTGAAAGCTGAGCTAATCTGAAACATGCTATCGGAGATATGACAGGAAACTGGCACTGATTGGCCGGAATACACTGCTCTCGTTCACAGCCGCCGCAGCCCATCAACCCAGGATGAAGAGCGTTAGTCGCGGACCAGTGCTAAAGGAAGTGGCATTATCAGAGGTATTCCTGTCTTGGTGATAGTTGGAATGCTGCAACAATCTATCTGAACACATTCACCTGTGCTTTATTGGTGTTTTAAACACATTCACCTGTGCTTTATTGGTGATTAGAAAGCATTCTATCATCTGTAACAAGCATTGGAATGGCGAGGCCACAAATGGAAGCCACTAATAGGAAGTGGCACAGGGCACTGTTAATCTGCAAATGTCACAAAGCTCTCAGTGGGGCTTGGATAATGAGACCCTGGCAGAGGATTAAACGTAAACAAACCAGCAACCTAGAGGCATTTGGGGCCAAGCTGAGTTCAGGCAGCGTTGAAGTAATGAGCAGTTACAGCCTTTCCCACTGACTGCTTCCAGGTAACCTGCCGACGGTGGCCTTTTGTGGAGAGGGCCCTTCTGCTGCTTTTGTTTCCACCACCAGCACCCGGCCAATGTGGTGTTCTCCTGCTTTGTGAATGCGTATATGAAGCCTAGACCAGACTTTCACCGTTTGGGTTGCCACCTCCACTGTGGCAGCAGGACTGGCACCCTCTGGTGAGAGTGATGATGACTAAGCCTTGTCCATGCTGAGTGGAGGTGCCCTGGGTGGGAAGCTCTGGGGGTGAGTAGGGAAGGGGGTGGACTGCCTTCTGAAGGCTACAGTGATTGTGCCTTGATGACCACAGTCAATCAACAGTTGTGGAAGTCTGGTTTAGCCTTATTGACCCACTTAGCCCGTCATGCCTATTGTGGCTGGCAGTAGTTCTCCAAGATCACAGGCAGATGTTCTGCTGCTTAAAATACTTATAAATGCAGGGCTCAGGGATCGAACTGGGACCTTCTGCATTCAAGGCATTATGCTCTCTCACTGAGCTACAAACCCTCTTCCAAATGAAGGGCCTCTTGCAGAGAAGGCGTTGGCCACAAGTAGGGAACAGGGGCAAGGAATCGCAGGCCCAAAAGGCGGCTGGTATCTCCCCACCCCGACCTTGTCAAACTTGTTCACTGTTGCAGTCTAGAACTTAGATTTGGAGGTGTTGGCTTGAACAGGACCAATTTGAAAGAGCTACTTCTCATCGTCATCCCAGGTATATCCCTGTGAAGGCAAAGTTGGACAAGAGTCTGTGCTAGATTTGAAAGGGCTGTATACAATGCTGGTAAAAATATTGCCTTCCATGCAGGAATCTGCCTAACCACCGAAGCTTCTTTGGAAAGAGATGTTGGATGACTACCCTAAACATGATGGTTTACTCTACAGGTGCAGTTGTGCAAATTTATTCATAAGTAGTCCTGTTGGACCTCCTCATTGAATCTTACCAGGTCAAGCAATGCTGTGGGGGAGAGTGCCCCCCCCAGGTGATTCACATGTTCCCATAATAATGTAACTTCCAACTCAAATACGCGGCCACTAGCCAAAAAGCTTAGCACTGCCTGGTGCTAAGCTCCTGCACTAAGTTTTGAATGGGAGCCAGTCCTTCTCTGCATAGACCTACGCTTTTCATCTGAATTGCTGTGTACTTGGTCCAATATAAAGGTGTGGTTTTGAAAGTGTGTATCATTTTAAGAGAAGGAAGTTCTTATGCAGGAAATGAGAATGGACCCTATGTTCTGTCTGTGTCTGAGTGTGACAGAAAGTGCATGAAGATGCAGATTGCTGAAGCAGGGTTTGGGCTGGTCAGTGCCTGGATGAATGATTCTCTGGGAACCTTGTGGCGGATACAGGCACCGCCCCCCCCCCCCGGTATCTGTGGGGATATGTTCATGCTGCTACCACGGATACCCCGAAACTGGATAGCAGCGAGTTCTATACTAGCGTTCAAAAATTCCCCCCATTGTGCAAATGACTTATTTGTCTGTTAGCAGCCCTCCTGTGGATGTCTCCTGTGCTGTTCGCTTCCTGTTAGCATCGCATTGATTTCAGTCCTCCAGCACAGTTCCTGTTAGCGTTTGCCCTGCGCGATGCTAACAGGAAGCGGGTTGGAAGGCTGAAATCAATGCAAGCGATGCTAACAGGAAGCGGGTTGGAAGGCTGAAATCAATGCAACACTTAACAGGAAGTGGACAGCACAGGCGATAAAGACACACAGGAGACATCAACAGGAGGGCTACAGAGACCGATAAGTCATTTGTACAATGGGGGGAATTTGTGAACTGTGGAAAAATGAAACTGGGACCCATGGATACGGGGAGGGGGGGGGAAGGACACCTGTACAAATAAAACTGACTTTTAAAGATACAGATCAGTGTTTCTTAAACTTCTGATAGCCAAGGCATGCTTCCTCCCCCACCTTTTTCATATGTAGTTGGAGATGTACTTCACTCTTATACCTGAAAATGTTTTGTGTTTATAGCGTGAAAGAATAAATACCGGTATCTGCTTTCAAAGGAACCCAACGCCATGAGTTCTGAGCATTCCTCCTGACTGGAAGGAAGCAAGCCGGGACTCATGCAGAGAGACGATGGGCACCCTCTCCTGTAGGTGGTTGCTTTGGTTTCACAGGAGCATTTGCTTTTATTATGTCTTGTGGAGCGTTGGTAGTCCCACAGCAGAGTTTGGGAATGACCTTATTTAGACGGAAGATAATATTGTCTCCTGCCTTGAGTCCTTGGGCAAAGGATATGCCCTGATCGCATAACCATCCTTCAGTAACTTGTCTCGTCCTTTATTTGAACCTCAACACCAGTGCAAGTTGCAGTAGCTTAGCAATGACAGCCTGAAGCCAGACCCACTTCTTGAGTTGAGGCTGCTCTGTTTTTCTTCCTGTTGGTTGTACCCTTTTTCTTGCCTGCTCGTTTTGACCTGATTGGGGATGGGGGAGGGGAGAGGAGGGGAGGTGGTGGGCGGGCAGACGGGTGTGTGTGCGTGTGCGTGTTTGCTTTGGCTCTTCTCCCAAGGATCAGTTTAGCACAAAAGTGTCAGATTGTATCAGATGCTACAAAAGTGGGCAATTCGCAAACTGTCAGGGTGGTTTTGGTGGGCTTGTTCATAAGTGTCTGGAGGGAGAGGATGCGATTAGTGGTTTTGCTTTTCAGGCTGGAATCTTAAGCTGGCTTCCCTCTGATGCTAGTTGATAGCTAGCTAGGGATCGTACGAGGAAGCACAGTTTAACCAGGGCTAAGGATCCTCTGTCTCTCGCTGCCACCCACAATCTACATTCTGTGCCAACGTGACCCAAATTCTGCCCCGAGTTGTGCAAAGGGAATATACGATGAACGTTATTTGCATCTTTATAGGGTGGAACAGGGAGTTATATGCATCCCTCAAGCCTGTTCAGCCACCTACTGACTTTGAAGTTTGAGCCAATCACACATTTCCTTGTTTATCTCCACATACGTAAGGACGAGGCACTTTTTATTAAGATATTTTTTAAAAAGAAAGAAAGCTGAGGCTCCCAGGAGCCTGCCCTGATATTTAATTCTGTGCTGCATGATACATGCATAGAATAAGCTCAATTCCAAATTACAGCCCTAGGCCCTAGGGAAAAAAAATTATTGCACCTCGGTCCCACTGAAATCAATGGGGTTTGCTCATCGGTCTTGTGACTAACCTGTCTCATTGTCTTGAGTGTGACTAGCTTTCTCTGGATCAGGCCCAGCTCTGTTTGCCTTTTGTGACTCGGCTCAGTCTGACCTTGCTCTGGAAAACAATTCATAGCATAGATTGTTATGTTTCCTGGGGTTAAATGAGAAAATAGTGAGCAAAGTTTCTAGTCCTTATGGTTCCTGATTTCTGTTTGGGAAATGTGAAACATCTGTAATATAGGATTTTTGGAGGGTGTGTGTCAGATTTTGCTGTGGCCGGGAAGGTTATTCGTTTCTTCTTCTTAGTCCAGTGTTTCCCAAACTTTTTCGACCTGCGGCTCCCTTGACCATTGGCGACCATTGGTCGCGGCTCCCCATTACATTATGTTGAGGCCTGCCAATTGGCATTGCGCTGTTTTCCGAGAGGATTCTGTGGCACTCCGCGGCTCCCCTAGGAGCCACGCCTCCCAGTTTGGGAACCACTGCCTTAGTCGTTAATCATGCGTCCCTATGTATCTGCATGTTCAGATTGTCAGTTATGCATACCTTTTTGTCCTATCATCACACTGCAGCACATACGACCCTTGCTAAGGTCATCATCTGAGGCCCCTGACCTCAGAGGTCAGGCGTATGGCTTGACCTGTGGATAGGGCCTTCCCCCGAGACACTTCTATCCTGAAGGCACCAAGTTAAAACCATTAAAACCAAAAACAGGATGATGTAGTGGTTTGGGAGTTGGACTTAGGCCTGGAAGATCCAAGTTCAAATCCCCGCTCAGCCACGAAGCTTCCTGGGTGACCTTGGGCCAGTCACTATCTCTCAGCCCCACCTACCTCACAGGGTTGTTGTGAGGACAAAAAAGGAGGGGAGGAAATATGTACACCACTCTGAGCTCCTTGGAGGAAGGGTGGTGTAAAAATGTGAAAAATAATTTTTTTATTCTTTTGGACGTTTGGCAACTAATAGCATGACTTTTTTGTTGCTTGTTGCCTCCCTGTTTTGCTACTGGTGGTTATTATTATGTGCACACATGTAATAAACGTGTGTGTGTGTGGGGGGGGTTTTGCTGCTTGATTTGATTGTTTCAGGTTATGTAGACTTTATTTGATGTTTTGATTGTAAACTCCTTGCAGTAGAAAAGCAGGGTGTATATGTTTAAACAAACAGGTTTGTGAGATGAATGTAGGTTTTAGTGGTCTGGAGTCATGCAGGTGCAGTAGCCTTGTGCCAAATTTACGAATACACTTACTAAGTTTGCATGAATTAATTTGCCTAATTTTTCTGTGTTTTGTTTTGCACCCGAGTTGTGAAACAGCATCTTTGGATTTTGTTTGTTGTTGTTGTTCCTTGTTCGTTCCCCCCCCCAAAAAAAAAAATCTGGATTAATAGCGGTTTTATGAAGACTTTCACTCTCTGAACCAGTGGTCTTAAAGCTTTTTGCCTTCAGGGAGCCCTTTCCACAAACTCTTCCGCCCAGGAACTGATATGTGTGTTTGCAAAGAATTCTCGGAAGCGTCCCAAGGTGCATTCTCAGTTCATGCAGGGCGCTGAGCCTTGCCGTGACCCTACATGAACTGAGAATGTGCCCTACAACATGTTGAACACTTCCCTGTGGCTGTGGATTGCAGGTGAAGATCTGTAGTTGTGGACCAGCTTGTCTTTCAAATGAAGCTCTTGTATGTTGGTCTGCTTAGCTTGGGATTCAGAGGTCTTTGCCCTGCCCTGCCTGCGGATGCCAGAGATTGAACCTGGGACGTTTAGTATGCAAAGCAGATTCCTTACCACTGAGCTATGGCCTTGTCTCCCATGTCATAACTGATTTTTCTCTTTGAAGAACCCCTAGTAGACTTCCAAGGAATTCCAGTATTCCCTGGAAGACAGCTTGAAAGGCATTGCTGTAAACACGCAGCTTGGCTTGGCAGGAAGAGGTGATGTGATAGGAAAGAGCTCAAGGTGGGCTATTGGGGCCTAGTTTCAAAGAATCTCCTGTGTGATTTATTATTACCAGCAGGACCTGAGGTTTCCTAAGAGAGGCCAGCTCCTGACCAATAGCTCCTTGTGTTTTTCAGCAGCTGCCGTGAAGCTCTGCGTCTCCTTGCGGGTTCCCCAGACCATCCCCATGGACCTGCGGATTGGACAGCGCCTCGCCAAACCCGGCCCTGATACTGCCTTGCTGGCCCTGAAGCAGACGCAGCAACTGCAACACCAGCTTTTCCTGGCTAGCTTGCACCAGCAGCAAGTGGAACAGCTCACCAACCAGCATCTGCGGGTTAGTGTCTTGCCCTTCTTCGGGTTGGCTAGGGACACATATGTCGCAATGGCACATAACGTTTCAGGAGCAGCCAATATTGGGATGTCAATTTTGTATTAATTATTTTCCTGTTTCTTCCTTTGAAGTCTTTCTCGGGGCTGAAATTGGCACATATGCAAGCATTCGACAGAGGTTTGGTGCCTGTTGGCATGCTCAGTTATTCCATAATAACCTTGCAATGCGCTTGAACCTCTGCTTTACGCATTTAAAGTGCTGATAACCCCCGGAAACATCCGGGGCTCCTGATTACTTTGTTTTTTATTATGGCATTGCCGGGTGCCATGGAACATGACCAAATGAAGCACAAAAAGGAATGCTAATACATGTTGCCGTGTTTGTATTAGAATTTGTAACACAATAATATTTATAAAATAACTTATTAAATACTTTGGAGCACTTCAGTTGGATATCTACAGAAAGCGCCATTCTTGACAATGGATTAGCAGGAAAATCTGCTGCAGTAGTCAAACCCACAGATCTTAGCAGTGAAGAATAGAGAAGGAATATACAACACAGTATTACTCAAAGGTAACGCGTACACTGACGAGATATGTAGAAATGTATTGAAGAAGTTTTCTGAAACTATCGGTATCTGATATTGTTTCTGTCTTCAAATTCCTCCTTTTTCAAGTTCAGAATAGACGAGCAGTGGCTCCGTTTCTAAGCCTAGTTGCCTCTTGGAGGTGCAGCTTGGTCTGTCCTTCATCTGAGCAAGTGTGCTTGCTTCTGAGTACCCCTATCTTTATTCCTGGTTGGTGCAGTTTGGAGCCTCGTGCCGTCACTGCCAAGGAGAAGGTAGATCCCCCTTAGCCAAGGTGGTGAGTGATCAGGAGGAACCAATCGCCTCCCACGTTCTCCTAGAGCTCCTTCAGACATGACCTCAGCAATGTGGAAGCCACTGCACCATATGTTCCTCTTACACCGCTCTAGTGACATGGGAAGATCTGGGTTACACATGAGGAGGAGTCCAGCCCACCACTTCTTCCTGTGTGCCAATGACACTCCACCAGAACATGGAGCAACAATAGCCATAGCGCGGTCTCCTCCCATGTGGACACAGACTTCCCACAGTACTAAGCTGCTCAATCCCACAGTGCTATTGCTGCTCAAGGGGACACTGTATGAGTTCCAGGGACTGCTGCTGGTCTTCATTCTGTTCTAGAAAATACCCTAGAGAAGCCACAGCCATTTATCCTCTCTTCTTGCTGCCTACTTCTGCTTGCTGGATGCCACAGAAAGGAAACGCAGTGTCCTCAAACCAAGTTTCCTCAAAGCAAAACGTTATACAATGTGATGTATGTAATAGGCTAAAAGGCAGTCGCTGCCTGCCATCTGGGAGCTCCTTCATGTAGGTGACTGGCTATGATGATATGGAGTATTCATAAACATTCTTCATCACATGGGGGAAGGTGCTGGCAGTAGAACACTGGCAAGCAGTGCAACTTATGTGATGAAAATAAACTGCCAGGCTAGGAAAAAGCCACAGGAAGAGTTGCGTGTCCCATTGGCAGTTGTGGCTAAGGCAGCGATGGTAGTCTTGTTGAAAGGGTCTAATGAGTTGGAAAAACCAAAGATGGGGAATAGAGCAAGTGGGACTGATGGAAATAGAGGGTTTGCAGAATAAGTAGTAGGCTGAGAAGGAGAGATCTGAAGGATGGGTTAAGCCTACTTTGGACACCATTTCGGAAAGTGAACTTGGATGGTGGAAAATAGGAGGCCAGAACAACTTCTGCATTGTTCTGAATCTGTGTTGTTGGGGAGAGGGCATTATTATGGTGGAGAACTACATTGTCTAATGATAAGGAGAAATCCACAGTCTCCATGGGTGGGTTTGTACACTGGTAATTGGGATGTCTTCCCTGTATGTTTCAGCCTCTGGAGTTGGACTTTAGGGGGCAGCTCATGTCTCCCAGCACTTCCTTTCTGGTTGAAGTGATTGACCCATCTTTGATCTGTTGGTTCATTCTGTTTGCTCTCCTTTCCCAGATGTCGATGGAGCCACCGCCCCAAGAATCCGTCCCTGGGAAGCAGGAACAGGAACTGCGGCTGCTCTTGAATAAAGACAAAAGCAAGCGCAGTAAGTGTTGCTCTGTCTGTCCCCTTAGTGTCCCAGTGAAATACTAGGAATCGGTTTCTGGCTATCTTCACAGTCTGTCTTCAACTAACTTGATGTTTCAAAAGAAAAGTTCCTTTGCTCCTGCAAAGTGTTACATCTAGGGTGAGGATAATAGACCCCAAAGAAATGTTTAAAAAATCTGGAAGGAAGGCAGGAAGGAAGAGCGAGCGAGCGAGCTTTTAATTTAAAGCAAGCAAACAAACAAAACCCAAAACACAACTGAACAAAACAAACATGAAAGTATTTGCAATTTTTGACCATGAGTACTGTTTGGTGGTTTTGTTTATTTCTTCTTCTTCTTCTTCTTCTTCTTCTTCTTCTTCTTCTTCTTATTATTATTATTATTATTATTATTATTATTATTATTATTATTATTATTATTATTATTAACAGCTTTTATACCGCTATTGAACAAAAAGTTCACAAAGCGGTTTACAGACAAAATCAAATGATTAAATGGCTCTCTGTCCCAAAAGGGCTCACAATCTAAAAAAGATGTAGAAGACCACCAGCAAACAGCCACCAGAAAAGACACTGTGGTGGGGTGAAAGGGGGGGCAGTTGCTCTCCCCCTGCTAAATATAAGAGGAGTATCAATTGGAAAAAGAAGCCTCTTGCCCAGTTATACAGTAACTTCTGGTTTTAGGTATAATACATTAGAATGCTGCAAATATCTCTGATTTTTTGCTTCTGATTGGAAAAATTGCCCATCTTGGATAAATGACAGCACTTTGAAAATATATTAGACTTGGGGTGGAATAGTGGTGTCTGGATGCTCCAGGCAAGTTGAGCCAGTTGCAGGTGGCAATACATAAGGAATATGTCGGATTCGGATAAAAACATTGATGTTTTTTAATCAATTGCATTATCTTTTAATTCTTATGTTGTACACCTCTTTGAACATAGGAAAAGCGATATAAAAAATTCTTTTAAGTAAATAAAATAAATGGTGCCAGGTAGCTTGTGAACGGGGCATGTGATACACAACTAATGCAACTGGAGAGAATAAGAAGCATGGGATCCATAATGATATTTTGGACCGGCTTGGTCAAAAAATATATATCTGCCTCTGTGGATGAGTGTCTTAAGCATGCGTTATCGGCATGTTGGGAATGTGTAAAGCTGCCTTGAGTGTTTATGGAAAGGCAAGATGTAAATCTATCAAATATTTTTTCCTCCAATAATACTTGCAAGAAAGATCTACATTGATGTTATTGTGCAGATTGTCTTGGGGCACGAACACATTAATCGTGACGCGAGTTTTTGTTGGCTCACTTTTTCGAGCTCCCTTCATCAGTTTGGCCCATGAAAGCGTATTAGTCTTTTTAAGGTGCCACCAGATTCTTAATTCATTTTTGCTGCAACAGACTTAACAAGGGTAAGTGTTGGGGGGAAAAATAAACAAAGCTCATGTAGTCGGAGAAGCAATTGGGAAAGCAAATGTTTCAATCTTTGTTATGAGACCGTATTGTCCACAAGGTCCTTCTCAGAGTTCCCCAGAACTTCATTTAGAAAAACAAAAAACCTTGCTTGTTTGGGGGGGGGGGGAGGTACAATATTTTCATATTGTAACAGTGGGGTCAAATATAGGCATTGTTTAGAAACAATATAAACAATGAGATGTATTTGACGGTTATGCTAGTTTAATGTCCAAAAATCTGAAACTGGTAAAAGTTGTCTATAGTGCAAGATCACAATCATATGGTGGGCTGTCTGGAATCTGTAATTACCTTAGTTGTTAATTCCTGTGGGGTCTGACAGACCCCCTAAAACGTTACTTTTGCACATTTTCCTTCAGCTCAAAACTTCCAGGAGGCATGAGTTTTGAACAAGGATTAACAGCTCCTTTTCTTAATTGCTACATCGCATAAAGAAGCAATTGTGGTGTTCTGTGAACGTTTTACTTACGTTGGGGGTAAACCCCCTCAGAAGTTTGGATGTTCAGTGTTTCATGCCCCCTCACTTACTTGAATTGGACTCACCCCATTGGCCTTTTAGTGAAACCCTTAAATCAGGGTGTCTCAAACCTTTTTGACTGTGACCCTAAATAGTTTTTCTCTCAATCTGGTGACCCATGGAGGTAGTACATGTTAGCACTAATGATAAGAGACCTTCCCGTGAAGGTCTCTTATGGAAACCAACCAGGGGAGCCTCCAGAACACCCATGTGGCCCTTGGTTGGGTCACGACCCCTAGTTTGGGAACCACTGCTTAATTTAAAGAAAAAGTGGGGAACAATTAACTCTCCCCCTCCTTTTTCTAAGAAGGTCTGTGAAGTGGCATAGCCTGGGGGTAGGGGCAGATTTGTTTCAAAGATAACCTTTAAGGCATAAAACCTTTAAGGCAGTTGTGACTCCAAATGCGTAAGAGGGTGAAACCAGCAAATGGGCGAAAAATGAAAACAAGCAAACCACCCTCCTTTTCCTCCAGTGTTTTTTCTCAGACCCTCATATCACAAATTCCATCTCTTCCTGTCTGTCTGGAATGCAGGAATCGTGATAAAACTCTGGGCTAGTTGAACACTGACTAGCTGGATGTGTGTGTGTGTGTGTGTGTGTGTGTGTGTGTGTGTGTGTGTGTGTGTGTGTGTGTACACGTACGTACATGCTTTTTAACGGATGGACATTGTAACCTAGCAAAAATCCCACAAGTGTTGAGAAACGTGTAAACTGAGGGCTGGCCTGTTTTAGTAATAGTTGTTTGCTGCCTGCAGCGGTGATATGAGGTAGATATAGTTCCCATCTGTTGTGCCGCATCATTGCGGAACTCGTCTGGGAATGCATGTAGGTGTGTCGGTGCAGTTCAAACTGTACTATTTTGGAGAGGGGCAAATTCCATCCCTGCAGCATAATGGCATGCAAAAATGTTTGCTAGTCGAGTGCCTTGCAGTCCTTGCATGGGAATAGATTTGAGCTTGGTGTGTGGAAAAGAGAGAGTGGGAGGTGTGCATACCTGTCGCACATGTCCGATTTGGAAGCAAGGGAAGAGCAGATCGCCTTAAGAATTGAGGCCACTAGTGTTGGCTTTGCCAGCACTTTGTTACATGTGTGTTTGCTTGTGGTATGTGTTTTGAGTCTGGATGATATGGGCAAATATATGGTAAGCTGATGTTCAAGATAGCAGGCCATGGGTCGGAGGCTGTACTTTGGTGGCCCTTACTGCAGTGGTTCCCAAACTAGGAGGCACGACTCTCAGGGAAGCCATGGAAACCAACCAGGGGAGCCATCGAGTGCCACGGAATCCTCTCTGAAAACAGTGCAATGCCAATTGGCAGGCATCAGCATAATGTAATGGGGAGCCGTCACCAATGGTCAAGGGAGCCACAGGTCGAAAAATTTTGGGAAACACTGCCTTACTGGATCACAGAAATATGAAGGAGTCAAATGAGGTCTTAACTGCTGCATCACATGAAGAAGCTATATGTGAAAGTTTTCGTTACGTTGGGGGTC
The DNA here is from genome assembly GCA_026170595.1 of Plestiodon gilberti rubricaudatus. Taxonomy (NCBI): domain Eukaryota; kingdom Metazoa; phylum Chordata; class Lepidosauria; order Squamata; family Scincidae; genus Plestiodon; species Plestiodon gilberti. The sequence continues at coordinate 121,976,868 of JANXHW010000002.1, forward strand.
ATGTAGACCTCTTGTTGTTCCTGTGTTGTCCTGTGACAGGCGATCCTGTGTCTTGTCTGTCCAACCTTGTTGTGCAAATACCTAGCAAAGAAATTCCAGAACTTCCCTGTGCCATTTTACACCATTCTGGGGCTGCTCGTTAGTTTACTGTTCATAGATTACTGCAGCAGAGGACCCTCCAACCTACATATTGGGTCAGCTTGAGAGCCACCTCTTCAGAAGGATTTCTGTAAAACCGGGGTACTGTTTCCTCATTGGATAACCCCTTCCCCATCATCTCAGAGAAGCGACAGCCTCTCCATTTGGACCACACATGATCATGATGGACAGTCCCCCTGCTTGCAGCACCTGCGTAGTTTTCCTTAGAAATAGACTGGTGGAAATATGTCTTCGATATTAGTGGTTTGTAGGCTGATCAACAGAGATGGTGGTGGGGAATTTGGCTCTCTTGTATTTCTAAGATTTTATGGTCTGTGTTGGTAGCAACCAGCCTTCAGTCCAGGACGCTTAATTCCTCATACACACAGAACAGTCTCATCAGTCCTCCTATGTTAATCCTTCATGCCATCTAGCGTTCAGTTCAGGATACTGCAGTACTAGTTTTCTGCAAAATGGTTTTCCCTTCCTGCAAAATTACCGTTGTTTGGACCCTCTTCCTTCAGCCTCCGCTCATGTGGTGGCGCACTGCTTTCAGTTCTGAATGAGCCAGGTTGCTCTACACAGCAGGCATCTCCCACCCCACATAAAACACCCCACAGAAACAATGAGCTGGCTGCACTGCTTTTGAAAGACAGAGAGGTACATCTTGAGACAAATTGCGATAGCCAAGTGCGATCCAGAGAGAGAGAGAGCGAGCTTGCCAGCTCTGGGAGAATTTCTGGAATCCTAGCTTGTGTGCATGTGCGCAAATGCAGTCAGGGTTATGTATGTGAGTGCACCATTTTCAACATCATATCCTCCTACATCATCAGACAACGGAATGACTCTCAAAGTTACACCCAGCTTTAAAAAAAACCACACACACGCACCAGGCAATGCAACCCTTGATCAGCATAAAATTATGGGATCTGAGGAAATATGGGCTGGGTCGCATACTCTTCTTCTTGGCTGAATACCACTCATTCTGTTTCAGGTGGGGAATGGTAGGCAAGAAAAGTTGCAATGTCCTGCACTCAGTGAGCTAGAAACGTCTGCTAAAAGACCCATTACTTTTTGCTATTCTGTTAAATAGCAGCACCCAGAAGCAACTCCAAGTGGCCATGAGAGTCTGGTACTCGCAGCCACAAGAGTCCAGAACCTCTTTTGAGTGGCCACCTTGCCGCATGGAGGCAAGAGCTCATTATAGAAGAGTCAATTAAGGCAAACAAAAAGTGGAAGAGAGTGGTGACAAGTAATATCTGGAAAATTAAGATATCCAGCAACCCTTTGGTCCTGGAGACAACCAGATACCACAACTGTTACTGTTCATAGACTGTGTGTGACACAGAAATAAAATTACTTATTTACAGCAAGTCCTCACTTAAAGTTGTTTTGTTTAAAGTCATTTCATTTTAAAGTTGATGGTAAAATGCCACAGGAACATTTACATTTATCAATTAGCCTATGGTAAAATTGGTTTCATTATAAGTCGTTTTGCTTAAAGTTGCAGTTTCCAAGAAGGACCCATCGACAGCTTTAAGTGAGGACTTCCTGTACATGCAAAAGACATTTTTTTCTTATATATAAATTTGTATTTTATTAATATATTAAACATAAGAAGAGCCCTGCTAGATCAGGCCAAAGGCCCATCCAGTCCAGCTTCCTGTATCTCACAGTGGCCCCACCAGATGCCTCAGGGAGCACACAGCCAACAAGATAACCTGTATCCTGTCGCCACTCCCTTGCACCTGGCACAGAGAGAACCTACTCCTACAACCAGGAGGTTGCTTATCCCCATCATCATGGCTTGTAAGCTGTGATGGACTTTTCCTCCATAAATCTGTCCAACCCCCTTTTAAAGGCATCCAGGCCAGATGCCATCACCACATGCTGTGGCAAGGAGTTCCACAAACCAATTACATGCTGGGTAAAGAAATATTTTCTTTTGTCTGTCTTAATACTCCCTCCACTCAATTTTAGTGGATGTCCCCTAGTTCTAGTGTTGTGTGAGAGGGAAAAGAACGTCTCTCTATCCACTCCATCCCATGCATAATTTTATAAGTCTCAAATGTTTTTATATTAAAACATAAAAACAATACATATTTCGTAAGGTTATAGCAAGCGTGAAGCAATACACCCTACTAGCATACTATTCACTATTTTCTACATATAATATCCAACTAAGCCAAAAACATTTTTTTTCTTTGTGCATGGCCGCAGATACTGCAAAAAAACAGTTGTTGGGGCTCTAGACTGTAGGCTATTTGTGGGCATAATTAGGAGGACTGAGCTGAAAGTTTTCAGGCAAGCTTTTTTGCCTCAAAAGTAGAAGAGGGGGACTTAATGAAAGCATTCACCTCCCAACACACACACACAGAGCCTAAACTTGTGCTGCTCTTGCCCCCCCCCCCCCCCCCCCGTTTATGATCCTGGTGGTAGTGGCAGGAGCATGCTGATGATGATGATGATCATCATCATCATCATCATTTTCCAGATGTTGTACTTTTGGGGAGTGTTTTTTTTTTAACCTGCTGAACACCAGAGTGAGAGCGAAAAGCATTGCTCTCGTATTAACATGTCTTCATAAATAATATGTAGGCAATGAGATTTAACTATGTCATGGCCACCTTTGAAGCCTGGTGGCGGCGGCGGCGGCGGCGGCTGCTTTTTGGTGGCGTGTCTGTGTATGTCCTGCTGGGTGTTTAAGAGGATGACAGAACTTGTTCTTGATGTGAATGAGTTCTGTTATCAGGCGGGGCTGTAATGCTATTATGCATGTAATGTTTGATCAACATTTTCGTTTTTTTAAAAAAACCCATGAGCACCAAGTATCTTTGCAAGCAAAGTCAGTAATATTACATTTTACAGAGGAGGGAAGCAAGACTCTGAGCAAGACATGCCCAAGGCCATCCAGTTAGTCCCTGGTTAAGGGAGATTTAAGCCTAGGTCTCTTGGATCAAAGGCCACCTCTGTTGCTTCCTCTCTAGTTTACTTACTGGTTTTCACTTATCTTCCACGTTTCTTCTGCCATGGAATACAAGGCTCCAAACACCTCCAGGCTGCTGACAAGACCTAGTCCTGCGTTACTTTAGCAAGGTAGCTATAAAATATGCCCTCAGACCATGCCCTGGGATCACTAGCTGTACAGTATAGTGATGGGACTCTGCTGCCTCTTTTAAAATAGCCTTCTTTCTTGGTACGTTGTACCTGTTGACCTTGATCCTGCCAGGCTTACGCTCACTCATTCATTCGCGAACACCCTTGAGCATCTGAAGCGGGCCAGTTCAAAGATCTGCCAAAAGTGATACCCATCTGGGAATTCCCTGCAGCCACTTCCCACGCCTCTTGACTTGTAAATGTGATTGCAGCAGAACAGCCCACCACACCTCTGCTAACTGGGTAAAGAGGCACCTTTCAGGCGGTGGTTCTTTTATATTTAGCAGAGGGAGAGTGCAATTGTCCTTGTTCGTTTATTCATTCAGTGGCTGTTTGCTGGCATCTCTTTTGTTTCTTTTTACTTAAGATTGAGAGTCCCTTTGGAACAGGGAACCTTTTTTTCCCCAACCTCATATTTGACTATGTGACAGCGCAATCCGACTTAACTTTTGTGCCAGTTTAACCAGCGGCGCAGCGAGAACGGGAGGCCCTAGAACGGAAAAGGGATTCAAATCCCCTTTGAATTCCTCTTTTGGAGGGGATTTAAATCCCTTTTCCGTTCTGGGGCCTCCCGTTCTCGTTGCGCCGCTGGTTAAACCGGCACAAAAGTTAAGTCGGATTGCGCTGTAAGTTGCTTTGCAAACTTCTTTGTGGAAAAGTGGTCTGTAAATGTACAGACGTTCCTCATGTATGCCCAAGGGAGAGCGACTTCACTCAATTTTTTTCTTTCGATCTTAAGATTCTAAGAACACAAAAGTGTGTTACACTCCTTCCTGCTGTGGGTAGTTTTCTGCTCTTTGATCTCTCATAGGGGTTCTCTTGCTCCCTTGCCATATCTCTCGTTAACCAGCCCTTCTTTGAACAACTGGTATCTGAAAGGTTGCTCCTTCAGATTTTGCTATATTTGCTATAATTACTAAAGCTGTTCTTTCCTCCTTTTTAAAAGACATGTCCACCACAGGCATATTGCTTAACCCAACTCAGAATCGGCTGCTTGCAATCACAGCCCCTTCCTTCCCTCCCCAGGAACTGGAACACTAGACCTTAGCTGGCTTACTGAAATACACAGCTTCTTTTTTTTCCTCCATTCATTGGCTGTTAACAATCTGCAGTTAATATGTAAGCTTGAACAACAGCCTTATCAGGCAGTCATTTAAGAACCATTCTCGCCTGTGAATGGCTGGAAGAGGCGATGAATGGGTCGACGTAAATTGCAATTTTGTTCCCGCGGATTTATCCGCAAGAACGTAATACTGTAGAAGGATTGACTTACCTGGTAACCTTTTCCTTCCTTGATTTACAATGCCTCAAGTGGCCATGTCTGCTACTTTATAGCTCGTAGCCAGCCTCCCCTATACACACACTCCAGGCCTTTGGTGATGGTGATAACTCCTAGATAGGATGGATTTGGAAAAGGATTGGCCAGATTCATGGGCCAGTGTAACAATCATTATTTACCATGGGAGCTAGGTAGAACTTCCATATCCAGGTGGCTCTGAGCAGCAGATGCCAGGGATTAATACAAGAGAGGGGAAATGCTGCTGTTACATCCTACCAGAGGTTTCTGTTTCTTGGCAAGTATGGGGAGGAGGAGAACAGATTGTTTTAGGTCAATCCCTGATGTCTTTTATGTTACGTTAAGTGAAAAGCATACACTTGAGTTTGAGTTTCTGGTTGCATTTCACTACTGTGGGGTAATAGTTCTTCTGGGTCTGAGTTTTTTTTCTGCTTGGAACTGGCCCCTAATCCTGTTGGGAATGCTAAAGATTGATGAGTCATGTCTGGAGAGTGACGTTGCACGTTGGGTAACATCTTCCTCTTTGCTCAACAGGTGCTGTAGCAAGTATGGTTGTGAAGCAGAAGTTGGCAGAGGTCATCCTGAAAAAACAGCAGGCTGCTCTGGAAAGGACCAATGCTCCAATCATGTCGTACAGGTGATTTGGTTGTAGAGATGTAATGTTTGACTAGCAGTGGTCAGAGCCTGACTTTAGCTCTCCAACACCAAGCCCTTAGGCTTAGGACATGGAACAGGAATAATTTGCCTACTGTTCTCCAATGGGATGGGTTGATTTAATACCTTGGATTGCGCTCATGGGTTATGGTGTGTTCAGACGTGACGCTAAATAGGCAGCCTGCCTGATGCAGGAGGCAAGAAGGGGGAATGGGAATGACACACCTCTTGGACATAGGCAACAAGTTCTGATGTTTGTAACACCAGTGATGAAGCAGATTTCACATTCTCAGTGCTAAATCCTCCGTGACAGCTCTTAAACCACCCGACCCTCCTTTTGAGGAAGTTCTCTCTCCCACTTTTTCCTGCATTGGCAGCATTTTGCATGCCGCACAAGTGGCCTACAAAAGAGTCAAATGTACATTTACTATTGCGTGAAAGCACTTTTGGGTCATACCTATGCCACAGAATTAAACTAGTGTCATGGTAATTTCCCTTTCCCCAGGGAACACTGGGAGTTGTGGTACTTTGTGTGTGTGTGTGTGTGTGTGTGTGTATATAGCCATGCTGTTTATCTGCACCGTCTCGTACTTGCTTGTACCTCATTCTTTCTCCCATCGGTTCCTTCATCCATGCTTCTTTCCCTTCTTCCTGGGCCTGTAACCTCCCTCCCTCGGTTACAGTAGTTTTTAATGCACTTTGTTTTCCACCGTCCATATTGAATGAAGATTCAATATGGCATAACAAACCAAAATACCATGTGCGTGCTGCATGGCATCTTGGCTTGTGCAGTGCCAGTGTTCCGGCCCTTGGCACCCACGGAGCATTGTCTTGCCTGTGCCATGCAGGTGAGGCAGCTGTGCCTCTCTTGTTACACCCCGCTGACCCAATTGCATCCTCTGCATCCAGGGTTGCATCATCATAAAAGGGGAGCTCGTCATATAGCACAAAGATACTATGAGTAACTTTCATTTCTCATCCTGGCCAGCTTGGTTTGTGTGAAAATGTACCTCCTATTGTTTCTGCATGGTCTACCAGGATGGTGTAGTGGTTTGGGAGTCGGACTTAGACCTGGAAGATCCAGGTTCAAATCCCCGCTCAGCCACGAAGCTTCCTGGGTGACCTTGGGCCAGTCACTATCTCTCAGCCCCACCTACCTCACAGGGTTGTTGTGAGGACAAAAAGGAGGGGAGGAAATATGTACACCACTCTGAGCTCCTTGGAGGAAGGGTGGTATAAAAATGTGAAAAATAAATAAATAAATAATAAATAAATATTGTTTCTTAGGACTCTTCATAGCACAACTCGGGAGGGGGGAATAGTAGTACAAGGAGAAGCCTCCTTCGACCTGGAAGGACTCCATAGCTGGAGGAAGCAGTGATCGTATTAATTCATATCAATAATAATATCAGTCTTACTGATCCATAAATCCTGTCCACTTCCTTAGGTGAAATAAGCTGAAAAGTATTCATAAAATCTGACAAGAGGGTGCCCCAAGAGCTCTTTACCAACATTACTGAGGAGCTGAAGTCTGTATTGTGGCAGATACCAACTACTTTATCTACGAAGTGTTTAGCAAACTCATCACGGTGGACCACTGAGGGTTCTGGTAGAACGTTTTGTGGGCCCAACCGTAACCATTCCCAAACCGCTCAGAACAGTTCTGTTGGACGACACTGTGCAGACACAATGGTGATGGAAAAGCAAGATTTCTTCGCCCCCATCACCACCACTGTGATATTGCAAAATTCACCCGCAAACTGCTGATGTTGCTATTGCAAAGCCAAGCCGTGAAATAACATTGCATAATCAGAAGGAGGGCTTTTTTTCCTGGAAGAATCGCCAGGAAGTTGACAGCTGAAATCAGGCTTATGACTTCTCACTTCTATGCAAACTTACTCGAGTTCAAAAGCCAGGATAGGGTAATACCTTCGTTAAAGCTAACCAGAATATCACAAAGTGGTGAGCAGGCTTTTGAGTTTTGCAGATCTCCATCAGGCTGGAAGTCGTTAAGCAGAGTGGGTGGGGTGACCACAAAAAGTTGGGTATGGTGGAAAAGCCCCAACTCTGTAGTTTAAGACTTTGAGATGGAATGCAGGAGATTTTTTTGTTCAGACTGAATTATATTAGGCTCTGCTAGAGGTAAGACAGATTTCAGTTTGGGCGGGGGGAGGAAGGGATGCTTGTTTCCTCATTAAAAAGCAAAAGTGCAGCAATTACTCAGATCAAGGCAGGGGTCCTATAAGTCTGATTGACATAACATAAGTGCTTTGAGCACTTAGAAAAACACTCCAGGAATACATGTAGGCTGATCCTATTAGCCTTGCTCAAACGTAAGGCCCACTGGAGTTCAGCAGGGCTTACTCCTGTGTTGAGCATGCATAGGATTGTATTAATTGTTAGACTGATTGTTAGACCTGCACTGACTTGATAGAGCAGGCTCAGCCTGGATTTATGATCTGGACAGGGGAGGTAGGGGATGCCTTACTGAAGGAGGGACAGGTACCAGCTGCCTTAAAGGAGGCAGTGGTTTGTTTTTTAAAGCCTGGTGTTCGGGTCCGTGCTCTGGCGAGCCAGGGAGCAGAGTAGCCAGGGCAAGCCTGGCTCGGAGGGTTGGGGGTGAAGGATCGCTCTCCAGCCCAGCGAAGGGGTGGGAGAACCTTACCTGACTTGCAGAGAGTCTGCTGCTCGATAGGCCTCATAATTGCTCTGGGGAGGGGGTTAGATTCACTCCTTTCCTCCTCCCGGTTAGGTCTTACAAGAGGTCCTGGGCTCAAACCTAAGGGCAGGTAAAAGCCTACCTCCAGCCAGCCTCTCTTCATTATCTGCCACCTCTGCCTTTATGGTCCTGGCTGGCTTCTTACCCTGCCCTTCCCCTTCCTGGTCCCACTCTGGCTTCTCCTGCCTCCCTTCGAGTAGAACTGGGTCCTTCCCTCCCAGGTAGACCTAGGTCTCGCTCCTGGCTCCTCGGGTCCTGTTTCCCTCCCAGCTAAGCCAGGTGTAGGTACATGCACCGGCGCAGTCGGGGCTCACTTCGGGGACCCCTTCCCCTGCTGTTAGCAGCACGGGCCTCAATGGGCCTTCTCGAATGTGCACCCAGCTCTTTAGTGTACACCACAACCGGGGAGGCCGTTTCAGCACCGATATCCCTGCCCCCTCCCAGCCTCTGCCGGTCAGTGGCCACCTCCCTGCCTGCCTCTGTGCCAACCGGCACGGGACTCGCCTCCAGCGGCCGGCACAGGGTCCAGAGGGCAGCCGAGAGAGCGACGCCTGGCTCTGTGCCAGCATCGTTAATAAATTATAATTATAATCATCATCATCATCAGTATTTATATACCGATTTTCAACAAAAAGTTCACAAAGCAGTTTACAGACAAAATCAAATGATTAAATGGCTCCCTGTCCCAAAAGGGCTCACAATCTAAAAAAGATGCAGAACACCACCAGCAACAGCCACCAGAAAAGACGCTGTGCTGGGGTGAAAGGGGGACAGTTACTCTCCCCCTGCTAAATATAAGAGGAGCACCAATCGAAAAAGTGCCTCTTGCCCAGTTAGCAGGGGTATTACTCTCGAGGTGGTGCAAAAGTGCCGTAAGGCACTTTTGCAACGCCTTAGACTATTGGAGTGCTTGCTCCACCGGCCTAATTCTACGCTGGATTGGGCTGTAAGGCAGCTTCCTGGGAGGCACATATCACCTGTGCTTTATGGGTTACACTGGTTTCCTGTATGGTTCCAGGATCAACTCAAGATACTGGTTTTAACCTATAGAGCCCTAAGCAGCTTGTGACCCCAGAGTATAAGGCCACCTTCTCCTGCATGTGCCTCCATGTGCAATCATCATCCAAGATTGTACATCAGCCCATTGGGTTTTTAGAAATTTGACAGGCATCCACAAGAAGCAATGCCTTCTCAGTGGTGGCGCCCCTCCCTCTACAAGCTGGACAGGCACCAGCATTATATGCCTTTAGACAATTTGCCAAAATATGGCTCTTTAGGATGGCTGTCGGCGGCATCTGATGCTGGGCCTCTTTTGGACCTTTCTCTGCCTTATTTGATCTTATTCTATGGTTTTGGTTTTGTTAGCTGCTGGTTTGCCTGTATTTTGATTATTTACGATGGTTTTGTTTGTAGAATTGATAACCTTTTGGAAACTGCCTTGATAACCTTTTGCAAACTGCCTTGATTCTTGTGGGGAAAGAGTGGCATACAAGCTTTAAAGAATTAATATTTGCTTTATCTATCTGCAGTGGATGATTGTCCAAAGCACCACTGCTAGGATCCGTGGAATTCCTCTTCCTAGCTTCTGATCAAGCAGGTGTATCTGAAATAGGAATCGGATGTCACTCATTAGATTTTTGCCTGCCCTGTCAAAGAGGAGGAATACGGTCTATTAATTCAGCTCTTACGCTACCCATTCTTCAGATATAATCAGGCCCCAGGCTCCGTCACTAGAATTGTTAGCAATAGCATTGAATACTGATGAAGGTGATGGAAGACTGCAAAGGGAGAGCCTTCCATGCCTCATGTGAAGAGATACTGTCTATGAAACCAGATGCTTTGTTGATGCCAAAGGATGCGTAACTTCATTGTATGCCCGTCAACATTCTGAATTTATCTCCAGTCGTTGTCCTGGCAGCGAGTATGCATTTAAAGTGGGATTTGAACTCGCAGCTCGTTCTGCTATGTTGGCCCAAGGACACAAATGGCAAACCTCTTTCTGTTGTCTTCCTTTCATGCAGATCCTTGGAGCCAATGGAACCTGAAGGACCAGCGCTCCCCAGTTTCTTTCCTTCCATCTCCAATAGTTCCAGAGACTCTCCAGAGCACTTTCCACTAAGAAAAACAGGTGAGGCGGGACCGGTGGTATTGGAAAGTTTCTTCAACAGCTGATGGGATAAAACTGATGTGGCCTGTCTGATCTGCAGAAATCAGCAGGTAATGCCTTTCGTGGCATGGACATCATTGCTTTATCAAGCTGTTAAAGATACAGGTGCAGCTTGACAGATTGGCAACCTTACTGAAAACAGTTCCTTAGCACCAAAATTGTAACAGCTAGGAGTATGATCTTGGGCACGTCTCGCAGAATTTTGGATTGCAGAGCAGCCTGTCTTTTCCCAAGTTTACACATTCTGCTTCCTCCTCTTCCTCTTTTGCATTATGCGGGGAATAAACAAGCAAACAGTAGCAGAGTTCTTACCTCTGGTATGCTGAGGTGAGTGGAATGCAAAATTCCCTTTAAGCACCCATGGGCATGGAAACAATCGGAGATGGTGATCAAAAAGATTATGGCTGAAACACTCTGGGGTGGGCTGACTTCGTCTTCCATAGTCTCCTTTTTTTTCTGAAGTCCCTGTGATCCACCAATCACCCATGTGTTCGAAGAATACAAAGATGCAGAACACCACCAGCAAACAGCCACCAGAAAAGACACTGTGCTGGGGTGAATGGGGGACAGTTGCTCTCCCCCTGCTAAATATAAGAGGAGCACCAATTTAAAAAGTGCCTCTTGCCCAGTTGTTGTTGTTGTTCAGTCATTAAGTCATGTCCGACCCTTCGTGATCCCATGAACCATATCCCGCCAGGCCTTCCTGTCCTCCACTATCTTCCTGAGTTCGCTCATTTTCATGTTCGTTGCATCGGTGATGCTGTCTAACCATCTCATCCTTTGCCTTCCCCTTCTCCTTTTACCTTCAATTTTTCCCAGCATCAGAGTCTTCTCCAGAGAGTCCTCTCTTCGCATTAGGTGGCCAAAATATTTGAGTTTCAGCCTTAGTATCTGTCCTTCCAGGGAACAGTCAGGGTTGATTTCATTTAGGATTGACTGATTTGTTCTCCTAGCAGTCCAAGGGACTCTCAGGAGTCTTCTCCAGCACCACAGTTCGAAAGCATCTATTCTTCGGCGCTCAGCCTTCCTTATGGTCCAACTCTCGCAACCATACATTGCTACTGGGAACACCATCGCCCTGACTATGCGAACTTTTGTTGGCATGGTGATATCTCTGCTTTTTATTATGCTGTCTAAGTTTGCCATAGCTTTCCTTCCAAGGAGTAAGCGTCTTTTAATTTCATGGCTGCTGTCTCCATCTGCAGTGATCTTGGAGCCCAGAAAAGTAAAATCTGTTACTGCTTCCATTTCTGCCCCTTCTATTTGCCAGGAATTGATGGGACCCGATGCCATGATCTTAGTTTTATTAATGTTGAGTTTCAAGCCAACTTTTGCACTCTCCTCTTTCACCCTCAGCAAGAGGCTCTTTAGTTCTTCTTCACTTTCTGCCATTAGGGTGGTATCGTCTGCATATCTGAGGTTGTTGATATTTCTCCCGGCAATCTTGATTCCGGCTTGTGATTCATTCAGCCCTGCATTTCTCGTAATGTACTCTGCATATAAGTTAAATAGGCAGGGTGACAATATACAGCCTTGCCGTACTCCCTTCCCAATTTTGAACCAGTCGGTTGTTCCATGGCCAGTCCGAACTGTTGCTTCTTGACCCGCATACAGGTTTCTCAGGAGACAGGTAAGGTGGTCTGGTACCCCCATCTCTTTAAGAATTTGCCACAGTTTGTTGTGATCCAAACAATCAAAGGCTTTTGCGTAGTCAATGAAGCAGAAGTAGGTGTTTTTTTGGAACTCTCGTGCTTTCTCCATGATCCAGCGCATGTTGGCAATTTGATCTCTAGTTCCTCTGCCTCTTCGAAACCCAGCTTGTACGTCCGGTAGTTCTTGGTCCACGTACTGCTGAAGCCTCGCTTGTAGGATTTTGAGCATAACCTTGCTAGCCTGTGAAATGAGTGCAATTGTACGGTAGTTCGAACACTCTTTGGCACTGCCCTTCTTTGGAATTGGAACGTAAACTGACCTTTTCCAATCCTTTGGCCACTGCTGAGTTTTCCAAATTTGTTGGCATATTGAGTGCAACACTTTCACAGCATCATCATTTAGGATTTTAAGTAGCTCAGCTGGGATATTATCATCTCTGCTAGCTTTGTTGTTAGTAATGCTACCTAAGGCCCACTTGACTTCACTCTCTAGGCTGTCCGGCTCTGGGTCAGTGATCACACCAGTGTGGTCATCAGGAACATTAAGATCTTTCTTGTATAGTTCTTCTGTGTATTCTTGCCATCTCTTCTTAATCTCTTCTGCTTCTGTTAGTTTCCTGCCTTTTTTTATCCTTTATCATGCCCATCTTTGCACAAAACGTTCCCTTGATATCTCCAATTTTCTTGAAGAGATCTCTAGTCCTCCCCATTCTGTTGTTTTCCTCGATTTCCTTGCATTGTTCGTTTAAGAAGGCCTTCTTATCTCTCCTTGCTGTTCTCTGGAAATCTGCATTCAGTTGTTTATATCTTTCCCTTTCACCCTTGCTTTTCGCATTCCTTCTTTCCACAGCTATTTGTAAAGCCTCATCCGACAGCCACTTTGCTTTCTTGCATTTCTTTTTCTTTGGGATGGTTTTCGTTGCTGCCTCCTGTACAATGTTACGAACTTCCGTCCATAGTTCTTCAGGCACTCTGTCTACCAGGTCTAATGCCCTAAATCTATTCTTCACCTCCACTGTAAACTCATAAGGGATATGGTTTAGGTCTAGTGGTGTTCCCTACATTCTTCAATTTAAGCCTGAATTTTGCAATAAGAAGCTCATGATCTGAGCCACAGTCAGCTCCAGGTCTTGTTTTTACTGACTGTATAGAGCTTCTCCATCTTTGGCTGCAAAGCACATAATCTATCTGGTTTCGGTATTGACCATCTGGTGATGTCCATGTGTAGAGTCGCCGCTTGTGTTGTTGGAAAAGAGTGTTTGCTATGACCAGCGTGTTCTCTTGACAGAACTCCGTTAGCCTTTGCCCTGCTTCATTTTGCACTCCAAGGCCAAACTTGCCTGTTGTTCCGTTTATTTCTTGATTTCCTACTTTAGCATTCCAGTCTCCTATGATGTAAAGGACATCTTTTTTGGGTGCTAGTTCTAGAAGGTGTTGTAGGTCTTCATAGAACCGGTCAACTTCATCTTCTTCGGCATCAGTGGTTGGGGCATACACTTGCATTACTGTGATGTTGAATGGTTTGCCTTGGATTCGAACTGAAATCATTCTGTCGTTTTTGAGGTTGCACCCCAGTACTGCCTTTCCCACTCTTTTATTGACTATGAGGGCTACTCCATTTCTTCTAAGGGATTCATACCCACAGTAGTAGATATGATGGTCACCTGACTTAAATTCGCCCATGCCCGTCCATTTTAGTTCGCTGATTCCCAAGATGTCAATGTTCAATCTTATCATCTCATTTTTGACCACATCCAGCTTGCCTTGATTCATAGACCTCACATTCCATGTTCCTAAGCAGTATTGCTCCTTGCAGCATTGGATTTTCCTTTCAACCTCAGACACATCCACAGCTGAACGTCCTATTGGCTTTGGCCGAACCGCTTCATCCTTTCTGGGTCTACTTGGAATAGTCCTCCGCTCTTCCTCGGTAGCATATTGGACACCTTCCGACCTGAGGGTCTCATCTTCCGGCGTCATATCTTTTTGCCTTTTGGTACTGTTCATGGGATTTTCTAGGCAAGGTTACTGGAGTGGGTTGCCATTTCCTTCTCCAGTGGATCACTTTTAGTCAGAACTCTCTGCTACGACCTGTCCGTCTTGGGTGTCCCTGCACGGCATAGCTCATGGCTTCATTGAGTTACGCAAGCCCCTTCGCCACGACAAGGCAATGATCCATGAAGGGGTCTTGCCCAGTTAGCAGGGGACAAGTCAAGAACCTCTGCAGTAGCCCCTGGTGCCTATGGTTGTATGCCTTGGGGCCAGTAGGCATCAAAATGTGGTGCCATCAGATTTTCATATCTGTGAGTGAGTGGGATGGGAAAAGTGGATCCTGCTGGATCCACACTCCACAGGGTATCTGAACAGATGTTGGGTTGATCAGGGACAAAAGTAAGAGGCAGGAGGCTTACCAGATTTCCTCTGATGCGGGGGGGGGGGGGCGGCAGTGACGTCACTGGGGGTGGGGACTTTGAACTCGGATGTTTTCCAAAACCTTCCAACCTCATTGCGCGAGGCTGGAAGGTCTCGGAAAGTGCTTCTAGCCTCGCACAAGTGCGCTCGAGGCTGGGTCTTGGAAAGCGTCCAATGCACTCGGAGGCTTTCCAAGTGCTTCCACCCTCGCGCAGGCACACGAGGCTGAAACAAAGAAGATGAAGACGCCGTGGGGGGCAGTCCTGGACGGCCGGGACAAACAGGAGACTGGCCGGGAGCCCGGGATTTGGGCTCCCAAACCGGGATTGTCCTGACCGGATCCGGGACTTTGGTAAGCCTATGTATGATGCTGCCTTGTATAGGGTCAGACCATTTTGGTCCATCTCACTCCCTGTTGTCTACACTGGCTATGGCTCTTCAAACCTGTAGAAGGGCAAAGACTCCCCCTGATCTTACACTGAGATTCTCTTGCCAGAGCAAAAGGTATCTGTGAATATTTGAAACTGCCTTATGCTGAGTCAAACTACTGATCTGTTGAGCCCAATATTGTGTTACAATATTTCCAGCAGCTCTCTAGATACTCGGGGGGGAAAAAAAGTATTTCCCAGCACCTTCTCTCAATGCCTTTAAGCTGGAGATGTCAGAGATTGAACCTTCTGCATGAAAAGCATGAATCTAATCTGTTTTCTTGATGATGTTCATGTTTTTATTAGTCCTGTTGGTTTGCCACTTTTATAAATAGATTACTATGATTACTCGGGTTTGGAGGATGTGGAGTTGGGTAAGAAACTTCTTTGGGGAACTAACTTGTGGCGCACTATTTATTTTATTTATTTATTTATTTATTTATTTATTTATAGAATTTTTACCCCGCCTTTCTCCCACCAGGGCAACCAAGGCGGCTTGCACTAAGCGGTGTGCAAGTATTTTGGCTGCAGAGTGTAGAATATGCAAGGGTATCATCAGCTTAGAGGAAAATCTCCGCTCTACTCTTAGAGAAGAGATTTGACTGGTAGCTCCTTCCACCCTAGAAGGCCGAAGGGTATACTTATCAATTAGAGTCTCAAACACATTAGACAAACAGTATGGTTTGTAATTTGACTAATATATGGTGAGCAGCCATGCTTCTGTGGGTAGGAGCGGATGTGAAGGGGTTTTAACCGGTATGTCATGTGTAGGTGGTCTTTATATGCTGAATTATGTACATGGTTGTGTTTCTGGTCTTTGACTGTATCAATAAAGATTGATTGATTGAATAGATTGCTATGGCCAATGCAAATTGATTGAGCATGTGTTCTACTATTTATTTATTTATTTATTTTTCACATTTTTATATCACCATTTTTATATCACATTTTTATACTACTGAGCCAAGGGCCCTTTCTACTAGTGGTAAGCTGGCATTTGTCCGCCTGGGCGCATTAAAATGTCGTGGGCTGCAATTCTAAACATACTTGCCTGAAAGTAAGCCCCACTGAACTCAATAGGACTTACTTCTGAGTAGACATGGGATTATGTTGCTGGTCCATCACTGTCCCCAAATATTTTGTTGACACTAGCGTCACTACAGGGGGGGGGCGGAGCTGTAAGTGCTGCTGAAATCCGAGCCTCCCTTACACAGACGAACGAAGCGGCCCCACCCCCTCACCCGTTCAGAGAAGCGAAAACAACAGGCAGTCTGCCTGTTGTTTTCGCTTCTCTGAACGGCTGCGAGGGTGAGGGGGCGGGGCCACTTCGTTCGTCTGTGTAAGGGAGGCTCGGATTTCAGCAGCACTTACAGCTCCGCCCCCCTGTAGTGACGCTAGTGCTTGTTGACCACTGTTAAAAGCCTGATGCTGCACCAGATGGACCTTTGCTCGGACCAACATGGCAGTTCTTATTTATTGCATGTATATCCTGCCTTTTTTTTTTTTCCATGATGGAACTCAAGATGATGCATGATGGGTTCCCTGAGAGTCTTACATTGGAGGCACTGGCCAGATCTAGACCTGCTTAGCTTCAGCAAGGCTGTTCCATCATATGCCTGCCTTGTCTGCTTGCTATTTATATTTTATATATGTTTGTCTTTATGCCAATAAAGGTTTCATTCATTCATTCATATGCCTTCAAACCACACTCCGGTACTTTATGTTCTTATCTGTATTGCTTCAGCATCTGAGCCTAACCTGAAGTTGCGCTATAAGGCCAAGAAGGCTGGTGACCGGCGTAAAAACCCACTGACCCGCAAGGAAAGTGCACCCCCCTCCTTGAAGAGGCGCCCAACAGAAACTATTGGTAAGAGGGCACTTTGAAAAGTTTTGTGGTGGGCGGGAGGTGTTCCATGCCAGTGACTCCCTGAAAGCAACCATGACCCTCTCTTTCCCATGCATACACTGACACTAGACTGGTGGGACAGGGAAGCCAAGCAACAGCGTGGTATTCACTGCATGTGGCACCTGTGGAATTGGCACCTGTGATCCCTTCATTAACTACAGTAACGCCTCCTAGTATGCTGATCCAGAGTATGCAACCCTGCGCTTGTGTAGCCTCAAGCAGCACTGCAAGCCGCCTAAAGAACCTGATACAGGTTGATTACCCCTTATCCGGACATCCAAATTCCAGACATTTTTTAGGGCTATGAGTTTTTTTTTTTAATGTTTTCCAGCACCTGGCTGGCATAGCGCAAGGCATGCTGGGGCAAAAACTTATTTAAAATATTGTAGAAAATTACCTTCAGGCTATGTGTATAAAGTGTATATGAGACTTGTTTAGACTTGGGTGTATCATTATATTAATGCAAATATTCCAAAATCCAGACAAATCCAAAATCCAGACAACATCCCATCCCAAGCAGTTCAGATAAGGCAGTGTTTCTCAAAGTTCTCCCTGCGAGGCAGGGAGAACCTTGAGTGTGTGCGGGGGCGGAGCCAGCAGCAGCGGCGATCCGGGGGAAACTGCATCCGGTCTGTTTGAGGACGTTGCATGCTCCTGGGGCGATTGGATTAGCGTTCCGTGATAGACACTTTCCAGGAAAACTGTTTATGTACATTTGCTAAGCTTTTAATCCTGTGGCCTGGAAGGTGAATGAGTCAATAATAACAATAATTGCAGACTTTCCCAGAGGAGGTCGAGCTAAACCTACCTCTGCTGAATCCGGTAATGGGCCAATTATCAGTGTATATGCCATTAGAGCAGCGTTTCTCAAAGTTCTCCCCGCAAGGCGGGGAGAACCTTGAGTGTGTGCGGGGGCGGAGCCAGCAGCAGCAGCGATCCGGGGGATTGCCACCGCTGCTGCCAAAACCACCCTCGAAACACCCCCCCCCCCGCACTTACCGGGGCATGGGGGAGCATTGGGGAGGCCTGCGCGACCCTCTGCAGGCCCCCTGATCTTCGGATCGCTCTTTTGCAGGGCGAAGGTCGGGGGGCCTGCAGAGGGTCGCGCAGGCCTCCCTAAGCCCCGGTAAGTGCGGGGGGGTTCGGGCACTTTGGCGGCAGCGGCAATCCCCTGGATCGCCGCCACCGCCGCTATGCTGTCCCCATCCCTTAAGGGGGGCAGGGGACAGCAAAAGTTCTCAATGGTGGGTCGCAACCCACAGTTTGAGAACCAGTGTGATAAGGGATACCCAACCTATACATTCCTATTTAACAAAGCTTTCTGTGGACCCACCTCACAACTTCCCTTCAAATGACATGTTGAGTCTTCCAACCCAGCATCCAATGTATTTATTTATTGCATCTCACCCCCATATCCATCTAACTTTTAAATAATTTTAATGTGTACCTATTTACCGTAGTTAAAAGTTCAATGAGTGTATTGGTTGGGCAAATATTCTTAAAAGATTGCTGAAATGTTTACATATCACAAACTTCTTAAAAGCATTATTATTATTATTATTATTATTATTATTATTATTATTATTATTTTATATCCTGCTTTTTCCTCCCATGGCTAATGAGTTTATATGTATTATAGTGTTTCCTATCTTGGATTGTTTCAAGACTTTCTCGGGGGGGGGGGGTCCAAGAACTGAACCCCCATGTGCTCGGGGGCATTACTGTACTGCACAGCACTAGATGACGAGCATTGACCTGGTGGCCTAAACACCAGATCATCAAGACAACAGGTGGAAAATGTATGTATCTTGCACCGGTGTAGCAGCAGATGCACCGGTGTAAGTGCAATTACACTGGCATAAATGCACTTACACCGGTGCGTCTACTGTTACACCGGTGCCAGGTTACACAGGATTGCGCTGAAAAGCATGTACTGACATGCCGCTCAGGCTGTATGTATATGTCTAGTAGCCCCCCTTCCCCCGGTCACCGACAAATCTCCCACACCTGTATACCTGACATTTCCCCTTTTCTTTGTTTGCTGTATCCAAGGCCATGTGTTTCTTTTGTTCCCTGCAGATTCATCTCCCAGCAGCAGCAGCACCCCAGTGTCAGGGTGCAGTTCGCCCAATGACAGCCTGGTGCCAGAGCATGGGGCTCTGCCACCTGTCCCAGGACTTGCACAAGAGGTATGGACCCCATAGGACCATAGACAGAGGAAGGCCTCTGTAACCCCTGTGCTAAAGCCCTCTGGGATCAGTAAGCCCACACTATCTACAACAGCAGCCTGCTTGCAAAGAGCCGTTCAGCTGGCCACCTGTGGTGGGAAAAGCTGCTCTAGGCAACCAGCTTTGAAAAATGTTTGTAAAGAAGAAGCACATTGGCTCTCGTTTAAGAGAGAAATAATACATTTTGATTACAACTGCCTTGACATTAGTATGTGGCTATCTACCATTTGTTTCTTTCTTTTTCTTTAATGATTTATTTATTAAACTTTTGTCCTGTTTTTACATGGGGCTTGCAGGAGTATCAGACCAAGTATTGATTGCAGGAGTATTGATATCCAAATACCAGGATCAGACCTACTCCTTGTTACCTCCAACAATGCTGAAGCATATGGCCACTCACTGAGAGCCACATTCGGGCTCTTTCAGAGGTGACTGATAGCAGGTGCCGGTGTGTAGGATAGGACACTGTGCTCCTGGCTAGGGTTTTAGTGTGAGCTTAATTTTGTTTTATCTACTGCATTTTAGTTACGCATGCTTCTTTTTTTTTCTGAATCCTTGTTGTAATCTTCCCATGTCCCTTCAGGCTAAGGCACAATCAGAATCTCATCATCTCTCCATATAAAATCAAGTTCCAAAAGCTCCGTCACAGTCTAGTGTGACCAAGTCACAG
Organism: Plestiodon gilberti rubricaudatus; assembly: GCA_026170595.1. Classification (NCBI taxonomy): domain Eukaryota; kingdom Metazoa; phylum Chordata; class Lepidosauria; order Squamata; family Scincidae; genus Plestiodon; species Plestiodon gilberti. The sequence goes on from JANXHW010000002.1 coordinate 121,996,295, forward strand.
ACTCCAAGAATGGCGGCCGGTCAGACTCGACTGAGCATGTTCGATTCTCTGTGGCTTCCATTCAGCTCTGTTAGATGAAGTATATGGATTGCAGTTTGGAACATAGCTTGAGAGCAGGCTAAACGTACTCCTTGCCCTGGGTCCAGGGGTTACCAGGAACAGAGAGCCTCTACCACAGATTGCTTGCTGATTGCTTGCTGTTCAATCTTGTGGGAAGGGGGGAAGCAGAACCCTGCACTTGGAGACAGACCTGCCCTCTGTCCCTGATGCTCCCTGGCCTGGCACCCACTGAACAGGATTCCACAAGTGGGCTATGTTCACAAAGATGTGCTGCACCTGTAGTGATTTTCACAGTACAAGGGTCCTTCCTTCACACCTACTTCTGCCAATCACAGCAGTTACGGCCATTTAGCTAGTTCTTGGGTTCCATCATTTTGTCATGCTCTAACAAGGCTAGATGGATGATGGGACTGTGCAGATAGACTGGGCTCTTGGTGGCTCCCATTGAGTTCTGTAGGACTAAGTCAGCAGGCTAGAAATTGGGGCATAGTTGGAAGGAAACTGGCTTCCAGAAACTGGGATAGCCAGTAGTAGGAAGGTGTGTGATTAGACCTCACGCAGAGTATCTTCAAATGCACCCTGTTACTTGCTGCCATTCATTTCTATGGGGAGAAAAAGCTAAACACACTGCTTGGGGAAGTGTTGCAGTGGTGGCAATTCCTGCCTCCCCCTGTCAACCCTGAGTTGTTCAGACTTCTATTTACAAGGATCCCGCAAAGTGGTGGTGTTGTAGTCTCTCCCCCCCCCCCCGGTACCCAGCCATTGTTTTTTGCCTCTACATTGGTTGCTTTAATCCTGTAAGAATTGCTCCATTTCACCCACACCCTCCCACAAACATATAATTTCCCCCAAACTTCATCATATTCACCCTGTAATTGTGGGCAATTGACCATAATTTTGCAAATTTTAAGTACACGGAAAAATGGCAGTCTTTTTTTTTTTTTTCCCCCTGTGCTTTTGGCGACCAAACTGGTGAAAAGCTGGAGTGGGGAGAGTGAGGAAAATGCCTCCTTCTATGTTCAGGTCCAGATTATATATGCAGATGCTGTATTGCGCGGTGTGTTGTCGTCATCCCCTTTGTTAATCGCATTTACCTTGTGCAAGGCTTGGCAGAATCGCATCTGGGTGGGAGCCAAGAAATTCAGTTAGAATCTGTATCCATGTACGCCACATTTTCTAGCTTCAAGAAATCCTTTCGTTATCTGCTTGTGTGTCTGGCATTGAACCCTTGCGTGCAGAGGATTCTGGGAAGTGTTCTAAGGCACATGCGGTTCACACAGACAGTGTGGCCTCACTAGTCTGTCCATGTGCCCTGCATGAGCTGAACAGGTAACATAGGAGACTTGCCACAGAATGTTGTTGACCAACAAGTCAATGTGGAAAGGGGTCCCTGAAGTTCAAATGCTTGCAAACCACTGAACTTGACAATGTTTTCCTCTTTGGTGCAGACACCACTAGCTCAGCGCCTGAGAATGCAGGAGAGCTCACTGGCCCAGTTTGCTCTTCAGACCACTGGCTCCCTCCCGGCTCTCACCCTTGGGCTACCGGCCACCTCTGCAACATCCACCAGGGTAGGTCTTAAGCAGCTTTGGCAAAGTGCAAGGGAACAATGCAAGGGCTTAGCATTCAAATGTCATGTTTCATTGTGGAGATTAGGCTTACTGAGGGACTGTACATACCTATAGTTCATTGATAGGTCAACTAGTTACAGTGATTAAACTTATTGAGGGTTTATGGGGTGGACCGTAACTCAGAGTAGAGCACCTGCTTTGCATGCAGGTGGTTCCAGGGTCAATTCTGGCATCTCTAGGTAGGTCAAGGCACTACTCTGGAGCCCTGGAAAGTGGCTGCCAGTCAGTATAGACAACACTCAATCAGATAGACCAAGGATCTGACTCCGCAGAAGGCACTTTTGTATGTTTTGGCAGAAGGCTCGAGACAGTTTTGTTTCGTTTTTTAAATGTGACAGTTTCATCTTAAAGCAGGACTTTGACTCTAGATTGACGGGAAAAGCAGTCCCAGTAGATATTGAAAACTGTAATAACTAATGAAATCTTAAGCTAGGAACAGACGGTAGCTTAATGAATGGAGTGGTTTGAAGGGATGCATCGCTTTCCCTATTTTTTTTAGTGTGTGTGTGTGTGTGTGTGTGGTGTGTGTGTGTGTGTGTGTGGTGTGTGTGTGTGGTGTGTACGTATACACAACCACCCACCCACCCCATTTGTCCCACTGCCACCTCTGGTCAAACAAGTTTGGAGAGACCAGAATGGGATGAGGGGTACACACCACAAGTGGCAATCCTTTCAAACCATCCTCGACTCTCTGGGGGGGGAAAAAGCGCTCTGCTCTGCGCCTTTTACAAAGAGAGGGAGGGAGAGGGGGAAAGAGAGAGAGAGAGAGAGAGAGAGAGAGAGAGAGAGAGATTATAGTAATTAAAACAAATATACCACAAATGCTTCATTGTGTTCAGTGCAAAACTGCTGACTTGAAATGCACCATCATGTATGATTCAGGGGGTTGAGGGGACAGGAAGGGTGAGTGCACGGCACCTTCTGGGTCTGCCCATTCTCCCTCGAAAATGCTGCTGCCCAGTTTTTCCCTCAGCCAGGCTTATTTCTGGTGTTGGTCTAGATTTTTTTGGGGGGGGAGCAGGGATGATTAGAAATGGCTTTAGGGTATTTGCATTGGAAGAGGGAAAGTTAAGTACCCTTCCTCCCCAGCAAATCCCTCCCACTTCCAGCTCTGTTTGCCGTCCAACGGGTCGTTCTCACCTATGAGGGAGGCACCTCCGCTTTGGGGGATGGGGGGCACTTGAAGGGGAGTGTGTACAAACTTCAAGGAGGAGGAGTCGTTACCTTCTACCCATCTGTGCTCTAAACGGAATCCTGGTACTTTCACTGCTCCCAGCTCACCCTTTTGAGAATGTTTGAGTCGGGTAGTTCAGGGAGGACTCCTTATTGACACCCTCCAATTTTTCTCTCCGTAGGGGGATGGAGAACACAGGACACTCCCAGGCCTGGCACACAAAGTGCCTGTCCTGACCGGCACTCACGCACCCGTATTCCTGCCAACCAGCTTGGAGCAACATGAGCCCGGGAGCCCTCTGTCGACTCGGCTCCAGCCAGTTATTATCCTGGAGCCCTCGCTCACCCATGCTCCTCTCGTGACGGGTGTGTACCCCACCCCTTGTGTTGTGGAAACAAAGCAGTGAAGAGGCTTGTGTTTTAATTAACAAGATTTAGGATTCTGTTCACATGGACAACAGGGAACAGCATTAGGCAGTCTGGGAGGAATTGGTTAGAATACTGAGCTTGGATCAGGGAGACCTAGGTTCAAATCCCCCCGCTTTCCCCCCCAGCCATGAAGCTCACTGAGTTACCTTGGGGCAATCAGTATATCTCGGGCTAATCTACTTCATAGGGTTGTGAGGACAAAGATGAAGGGCAGAGACCATGTAAGCTGCCATGATTTTGATGGACAGAAGGACAGGTTAAATAATAATCATTCAGGGGATCGAGAATTAAGGGATGTCAGAAGCATGATGGCTAGTGTTTATGGTGATGACTTCTATGCAGGAGAACATTACTCAAGAAAGAGGATCATGTTCACTGACCACATGTGAGCATATCCTCTTGCCTAGGAAGGGAGCAATTCTATACCGAAAGTCGCAGTCTTCGAAAGAATGGAGCAGGCTCTGCTCTGGTCATGTTCACATGGAACAAAGTTTAGGAGTACCTGTTTGTGTTGATCCAAGAAACTTCTGTAGGTTGGAGGAAGGCTCTACTGAGAATGTCCTGAATTAATGCTTTGAACTGACCTCTCCTACTTCAGAGGAAGTAAAAATCTGTGCCTTGATTTTTCTAAATTCTGGTGTCTCCGTTGAAACTTGTTCCTCGTTTCCCTGCTCCTCAAACATTACAATAACCGACATACCGTGCCCTTTGATTTCTGTTTCAGTAAATGCCCTTAGACTCCCTGCATTGGTGAGGTTACATTCAGCAGGCAATTCAGAGTGACATAATGTACACCTTGAATGTAGAACCACCTCCCGTGTATGGCCACCCTCTCAGGACTTCATAATCTGTTGCTGTTGCTTACCTGGAACTTCATTTGGGGAAAGACCGGGGGGGGGGGGGGATTGTCAAGCACCTGGTAGGCCACAGTAGATGGCTGGTGGGCTGATTCAGCTTGCTAGATCACAAACTATGCAGACCTTGTGGTGTAGGACAGTACAGATGGTGATGGTGACCCAGCTTCTTTTTGGAAAGCCATGAAAGCTTTGACAAGAGGAGCAAAAGACAGTTTCAAAAAAAGGGGGGGGGACTTCCTGCTTGGAGTAAAGACAAACGTAGTTGGTGAAGATTATTTCAACATAGCCCAAGTAAGAGCTCCGCTTAAAAAATAGAATGAGTGCTGTGCCCCAGATTCTGCAACTGGAACATAGCTGTGCACATTAGGGAAATCCTCCTAAATTCATTGGATCGAGGATTAACACCTGATTTGAAGAAATCTTGGTTAATTTTATCATTTGAGGGTTTGTTGATTGATTTAATTAATTGATTAAACCTCCATACACTTATGAGTGGATAAAACCATTCTGAGGTTGGAAAGCTTCCTTCCTTCCTTCCTTGGTTTTTAGGTCATACAATCTCGTTTCACAGAAGGCATCAGCTTAGAAGAGACATTCTCTCCTGTGTAACAGAAAAGGGGAAATGCCTCTTTTGGGATGGTACACGTTGCCTTCTGTTTTCATGCTGATTTGTATTTTAAAATTTCAGCCTTTTTGACACTGTGCTGTCCTATTAACTAGGGGACCTTTTTAATTTGAATGTTTAAATGTAATTTAAATTCTTTAATTTAAAGAATTTTAACTGGTTAATCGTAAGTCATGAATCGACTACAATGTTTAATTCACACACTCATGGTATTTGCACAGGGTTTTTTTGTTTGGGATAAGGTTGTTTATCAACTGCTTTTGCCATTCGGAAAATAATAATAATAAAAGTTGACCTTGACTTTCATGTTTTCCGCCTTCTTCCTGCAATTGTCAGCAGTTTTGGAGGTAGTGTTAACTTTTTTTTTCCTGTTTCACTCCCAAGCTTTTCATCCTCCCAATGGGGGCTTCCAAAAACAAAAGAGACGTAAATAGTAACTGTAGTTTTTGAGGGGAGGGGAATTGGAGCAAGCAGGACACAATCCTCGAATAGCTTGTGGACTAGAAGTTTGAAAACATGGATATTTTCACAAAGCAGTGCTTAAATCCCTTGGTTGTATTTCCCTCATCTGTACTGTAAATGTACAGCCTGCATTAGCTAGGATGTACATTTGGTTTAGAAAGTCGCTGTCTTTTCTGTCCCATTCACAGCATTTCACAAGTGGCCCATTCCAGATTAAAGGGTGGTGTTGGCATTACTTGTGAACCTGCGCTAACACTTCTTGAGTTTCCCCAACAACTTCTCTGTTCCTAACTTCACATGTCTGCCTTCTCCCTTTGCAGTTCCAGGGCTGGGCACGGTCCCCTTTCACTTCAGCCAGCCATTGCTTCCCCCGGAGCGACTGTCGATGCCTGGGCCCCACAAGCCCTTGGGACGGACACGCTCGGAGCCCCTGCCCTCCAGCCCCAGGGCAGTGCAGCAACAGTTGGCCTACCAACAGCACCATGCCCTCTTTCTGGAGCGGCTTAAGCAGCAGACACAGCTGGGCAAGGTCAGTGCTTTGGGGGGGCTCTTCCAGATGTTGGGGGCATGGTTGCTCGTGTGCACTAGGGCAACACTCCTGGGTGTTGCAGTAATGTGGGGTGGGGAAGAGCAATGTGGTGTACTGGCTGACGTGCCAGACCGTGACTGGGGAGGCCCAGCTGAAATACCCACCTAGCCATAAAGCTCACTGGATGACCAGCTCAGTCCCCACCCCACAGGACCATGGTGAGGGTAAAACAAGGTAGAACCATGCATGCCGTCCTGGGCTCTCTGGAAAAATGGTGGAATAAAAATGTAGTCAGTAAATAAGTGCAACAACCAGCTATGCTTTTCCTAGAGGCAAGCTGCTGAAGAAAGTTCCTCAGACATTCATTTGCAAGGAATGTTACTTAGGGCCATAACTGGCAGGCACAAAATAAATGTTTGCATGAGATGAAATCCTTTACAGTTCACTGCCTTTTGCGTGATCTCTAAAGGTTCCCACACTTGACTTCTCTTGAGTGCAACCTGTGACTGTTTGAGCTTGCACATCACTCTACTCTCATTCTCCCCCCCTAGCGCATGGCCAAGTCCAGCGAGAAGCCTCGGCTGCAACAGATTCCATCTTCCGAAGACATGGAGGCCGAAGCCGGAGATCACTGTGACCCGTCCCAGGGCCAGGTGGAGCCTTCACCAGCAGGGGGCAGCACCAAAGAGGCAGAACGGAGCTCCAGGTTGGGTCAGCCTCAAGAAGAGCATGTCCTTCAGCAGGTATGGAGGGGTGTGTGTGAGGAAGCTGGGGCTTTAGCTATAATATAATGTTATGTTTATTATTTCTGAGTGCTGTACAAAAATCAAAATACAACACAGGTTTATAATATACGGTGGGCCCTCGCTATCCGCAGGGGATCTGTTCCAGACACCACCACCACCACTGAGGGTCCACATAGCAAGGATCCGCAGATGCTTGAGTCCAGCATCCAACAGACTGGAGGCCTGTTGTAGAGGCCTCCAGAGGCCCGTTCCCAGTCAGCACCAGCTTGGAAAGGCCTGCAGAGGCCTCTGCCTCTCCTCCGCGAATCAAAGTGACTTCCAGTTAGACCTTTGATTCGCTTCAGAGAGGCTTGCAGAGGCCCATGGAGGGCCTGTGCAGGCCTTTTCAAGCTGGTGCTGATGGGGAACGGACCTCCAGAGGCCTCCACAGTAAGTAAATGGGCCATTGGGTGCTGAACTCCAGCACCCCATTATCCACGGGCTGCCCCACAGATGCAGAACCCGCGGATAACAAGGCCCCACTGTATATAAACAGATACCACCATCAATATTATCACCCCTTTGCTCCCTGCAGTTTTTCTATCCTGGTATCTGAGAGAACTCAGTAGTAGAGCACTTGGGTTCCATCTGTCCTTCGCCTTTAGTTACCTCTTCCTCATTCCAGACTGTGTGACAACCATCAAGGATTCCCAACTGCATGGGAGCTGCTAACAGTGCAGAGCCGTCACTTCTTGATGTGGAGAATTCTGCCTTCTGAAGACTTGACTAGCGTGTGCAGAGTGCTCTTCCTTGAACGGAAAATCCCAGCTCAGCCATGAAGTTTAGTTGGGCGTCCTTGGGCCAGTCATTACCTCGGTCTAACCCTACCTCAGAGGGTTGCGATGAGAATAAAATGGAGGGGAGAGAATACAGAATACACCATGTTGATATTCTTGGGGGAGTGGTGGAATGTTAAGAAACACAAAATGGGGGAGGGGATATTCAGGGTTTGCCTTCTTTATTTGCTTCATAGGTTTCTGTGCCAATCTGGCTGTGTGCTGAGGTTTTCTGGTTTTCTCCCCCCCCCCCCCCCCCACACACACACTTTATGCTTCTGGGCACCCAAAGGGATGATGACTGTGCCACACAGATGCACTAGAGGGCAGCAACTACCAAGGTGCAGGCTCAGTGCTGTGGCTAAGGGTGAGAAAGTGCTAGGGTGAGAAAGTATCCCCCAGCAGAACGTTGAGACATGAGGGGTCCCCTGTTTGATGCAGTGTCCCTTGTACCTCCATCAGCAGGCGCAGTACCTCTGGGAGCAGCAGCAACGCTTGCAGCAGCACCAGCTCCTCCGGAGACAGCCTCCTACTGACCCCCTGCTGATCCCGGCTGCGCGAGGAGGCCACCGACCACTCACCAGGGCCCAGTCGTCGCCTGCTGCGGCATCAGCATCCTTACCAACCCAGGACTCGTCTTCCAAGGCAATCCCATCACCAGTGCAGGAGCAGTCCTCCAAGTCCTCCTTCACCACAGGTAGCATCCCAGGTTTCCCCCCTGCCCCTCCAACCCCCGGGGACAAACCTTTGAGGGCAGAGCCAGCAACAGCAACCCCATGCAGAGCTTTTCCACCTCTGTAACCCCCCCCCCCCATGTCACCACACTGCACATTTATTTCCTCCCCTACTTTCCATCTGCTAATAGTAGGGATGAGAAAATGCACAATGCAATGTTTTCAGGACATGGGCTGAATTTTATTCCACTTTTTAGAGTGGGAAAAGTCCACCCAGGAGTACTGTTTTCATCAGTAGCCGTGTGATTTTATTGTCATGCATTGTTTCATCCTCGTGGTCCCTCCGTGCTGCAATACAAAACATAGAGAGTTGGTAGTTGGAAAATGCTTGGCAGTCATACCGCAACAATCTGTTTGGCTGCAGGTGTGCCCCAAGAGTATGTTGCTGCCACTGCAAGGGGCTTGGCCAGGTGGGTGGGTGTAGGCCTATTATACCAGCTCTGAAAAATACTAATAAAAGACCCTGGAGTGAAAGAGAATGAAATCTTGCTGTATGTCGATGATAGTCCAAGAAGCTCCAACTTATCATGGGGTAGGCTAAGGAAATTTCCTGTGATGTGTATGTTCTTTGTCCACAGCTCATCTTACCCCTACAGCTAGCCTCATTCAAGGCTGTTTTAAAAGTGCAGGCATAGCATTGAAGTAGAGCCTACACTAGACTGTACCATTCCAGACTGCGGGTGGGTTAGCCATGTGTTTGAATGCTCCCCCACATTATAGAAAAATAAACTCCCTGTGTGCAAGAAAGCTACCACATCAGGAGAAGGCTAGTCTAAAACCTCTAACATGCTAGGTTTTCAACTGCTGGATGTTTTTCCCCATGAACAAACATTCAAGTATGCAGCTCCTCGCCCTCAGTCTGAAGTACAGTCTTGGAAGGGCTGTACCACATGCTGCTACTCCTGTACATTTAGATCAGTGCTCACCAAGCCCAGAGAAAGCCATAGCTTAATGGGTGATTTGGGTACCTCCTTGTCCTTCCTTTGCAGGGATCGTGTACGACTCTGTCATGCTGAAACACCAGTGCTCGTGTGGGGACAACAGCAATCATCCTGAACATGCAGGCCGTATCCAGAGCATCTGGTCCCGCCTGCAAGAACGTGGCCTTCGCAGCCAGTGTGAGGTAGGGGGCAGTGCAACCCAAGAGCAATGACAGAAGGGTTTGTTTCACAGACAGTTTTTCTGCAGCTTAGAAAGCATGACTCGGAAAATCATGAGCAGCAGGTTTGTGTATCACTTGCACTGGAGAGGGGGAGTTATGTAACCAGAAAACCCAGTTTCTGTGTTTTGAATGTACAGTTGGACCGCAGTATCTGTGGGGGTTCCGTTCTGGACCACCACCCCCTGCGGATACTGAAATCTGTATAAAGCAAAATCGCTTTAGCACGGATACGGGGCTGCTGTAAAAACCTTTTTTTTAAAAAAAAAAAGTTGAAAATAGTGTTCCTTAGCCTTTTGCTGGCAAACCGCAAATGGAGCGGTTTGCCAGCGAAAAGGTAAGGAATACTATTTTTAACCTTTTAAAAAGGTTTTCACAGTGGCTCCCGTATCTGCATTGAGTCAAATCTGCGGGTGCTGGATCTGCGGGTAACGGGGATCCACTGTATTTGCATAGTTTTTCATAATTTATTCTGATTTCTTGATTGTGATTTTCAGTTCAAATGGGAATCAGTGGGGCTTTGTTGTTGTTTGTTCAGTAAAGCAACAAAGGAGGTCTCAGAGAAGAGTCAAAAGTAGGTAATTTTCAGCAACCCATGAGAACTAGAAACCTCTAGGTAGTTTAAACTTGAAATGTATAACTTGTGTAAGCAACTTTTTTTGCCTCAAGCTATTAGTATCTTCAGTTTCTGTACAGCTATTGTTCTGTGATCTTGGCATGAGGGAGTAGCCACCATTTACTGCGTAGAAAATGTAGAACATCAGTTTTTGAACTGTGGTCTGGGGACCACCACTACTGGTGCTTAGTGTACTTTCAGGACGTAGAACACAATGGAAACAATGGAAGAATATACTAAATAGCTGAATAACTTTACTGCTTTGTAAAGTTTCTACTGCAGGCTGAGGAAGCAACCGGCTTTTCAGTCTAAAATGTAAACAGAAAAACAACTTGCCTCTCCAGCTATCCTAGTGGCTTGTAGTGGAAACATCCGTGAAACCTTGATTGCGTGCATAGCACTTCCAGTGACTTCATATCACTTTGTTAGATTATGGTCTCAACAGACTAAAGCAACAGTTAAATTTGGAAACCTATCAACCATTCATTCACATGGCAGATGTAAGGATGAAAATGTGGTGGGTTACAAAGAAACAACAAATTGGAACAGTGGTCCTCAACTCGGCAAAGGGTTCTTCTGTGCCAGTTTAACTTGGGTTGCCAACGTTTTACTGGCCGTTGTAGCTGTGCCGATAACTGCAGCTTGGTATGCAGACATGCACAGGTGATAATGCAGGTCTTCATGCTAGGAAGAGCTTCACCTGTTAACTTCTGTACATCAAGGTGTTGTTAAAGCACAGGAGCAGAGCAGATGTTTTTCTTGGCTATCCTCCAGTTTAACTGTCATGGTTTTCCCGCAAAGAATCCTGGGCATTGTAATTTGCTAAGGTTATGAGAATTGTCTGATCGAGATCCCTACCATTTCCTACCCTTGCCCCTCCCTTCACAGAATTCCAGCTTCGTCTAGGGAGAACTGCTGATTGTTAAAGCCATTTAAGCCTTTGTTATAGATGGTCCTCCATTTTTTAAGCTGATAAGGTTGTATGGTTTTAAACATATATAGATAGGCTGACAATTGAGCTGCAAAGCATAGAACCCCATATATCCCATCCTGAATTAGTACGCACCCTCCCTAACCCCCCCCCCAGTGACTCACTGAAAGAGAGGGAAGCCCTATGAAACATTCAGAAAGTGAAACATTCAGAAAGCATACAGAAAGGTATAACCAACATTCCAAATCGTGGGGAGGATCTCTTTCCCCAAGTATAGCAGACAAACTGCGGATCTAGACATCTGCCCCCCAAACGTCTGTGGGGCGAGAGACAGAAAAGCAGTCAAGAGCATCGTAGACATAGAGATGGGGGAGATGTAGAGGGTTGACTCAGGCAACACGTTTTTGCCTGGACCGACCCCATCAATGGCGTAGGAATGGGGGGGCGGACTGCCCCGGGCAGCACGCGGGGGGGTGCACAAGCCGCTACTTCGGCAGCAATTCGACTGCAGGGCAGCGGCGGTGGAGAAAGGGGCCTTTTTCAGCACAGCGGGGGCGGGAAAGAGTCGTCCCTCCGCCCACCCGGTCCCCTAGTAGCCGTATTCCAGCAAAAAAGCACCCGGGGGTGGGTGGGCGTTTTTTGCTAGAAAACACGCTGGAGGGTGGGCTCGTGACATCACGAGCGGGTGCGTGGCTTGTGACATCACAGGGTGTCGCGTGGTGCCGCCCCCTGCAGTAGCTAGCTACGCCACTGTGCCCCATGGGTTCTTGAAGGCATACATATTCACAGCATGTACATGTTCTGGCCTCTCGTCTCATGTTGAAACAAATTTGGGCACATTTCCAAATTCTTAATTTGGGGGGGGGGGGTCCAATTGTTCCAAATGCCTGCCCTACATGTGTTGATAAGCCTGCTTTTAAAGAAGGTTTATCAGAGCATGTAGAAGGGTGATCCAGATTAAACCCCCCCCCACACACACACACACACATATACCGTATTTAGGGAACCTCAGCTGAATTCAGTGTGCGGACAGGGATCAGGACGTGCACATGTTGTGAGCGCACACATCTTTTATCACATGGCGCCAGGTTGGGCAAAAATGTAACATTCGACCCGGCTCAGAGATGAGCATTTAAGAACCTCTGTTTTGGCGGAACTCAACCCAATATGATAGGCGGACAGCCCACTCTCCACACAGAGGCGCTCGTGGTACAGCAGGGTCCCATGTGCCCTAACAGCGCTTACGTTCTTTTTTACATCCACACTAGCTCATTGCCCTCTCTCCTCCCCATCACGTGGACGGCAGCCAGTGACTAAGGATGCAGCTTAAAACAATGCATTCTTCCACAATTAAATGTTTGTTCCCTAATGTTCACATAAAATTGTTGAGTGTCACAGAACAGCCTTGTTAATTTAAAGGTTGTTGACTGGTTGCGCAACTAACATTCCCTTGCCCTGTAAATCTTGCCCTGTAGTCAACACTACATTTTCTGAAGACGCCCCTTTTGCAGATGCTGGACAGATGTGCATTTCATTTCACCAAAGTATTCACACATCTTGAGAAATTTATGATCAGTGATTTCTTTTCAAACAATTAGGTCCCCATATAGATCATATGTACACACATGCTCGCGCGCACAAGCCCTTTTCTTTACTCCCCTCACTGCAAGGCAAATCCCAACATCTTTTCTGTAATCTGCTCCCAAAGATTTGCCAGGCAACTTGCTGTTATGCAGTGGACACTCCTGCCCTCCTGTGTCATTTTCCCCAAGTGGGGGAGTAAACAGGGAGGGAGATGTGGCTTCCTAGCAACTGTAGTACATGCTTCCCAATCAAACAGAACTGGTTGGTGGGTGTGTTCTGTGGTTGCTGGGCAACAGCACTGTGCTTTCTCCATGCTCCAGAAGTGGAAAGATGGCCAGCTGAGGTTGGTGGTAGGTGAAGTGGAGAGAGAAGAAGAGCAGAAATGCACAAGGACCAGCAGCAGGGGACAGGAAGGTGAAGACAAAGACCTTTTTGGTGCTGTTCTTGTGCAGTTCCTGCTTCAGGAGAGCTTCTGTAGGAGAATTCTCCAGTAGACTGTGCACAATGAGCCATATCGGTCTCTGTCCCGCTCTGCCGCTCTTAAGGCACCCAAAATTTGCAGCCTGCAGTGGCCGCCTTGCCATGCTTTGCAATAATAGGGCCACCTCTGCGGGAGAGGAACGAGCATGAGGAGAGCCTTGAGTCCTAGAGCAGTCATAGAACTACAGAATGGCCTTAAAGCAAGACCAAGACACTGGTGTATTGAGCTCCAAGCATTAGAGGTGCTTCTGTCACCCCTGGATACATGGTATAAAGTCCTCCGTCATCCTCACATTCTGCTTCTTAAATAGTCAGACGTCCCATCGCAGCCTCCCACGATATTGGGGGCAAGGGTGACACCATGGTTTGCCTCTCTGACTCCTGCGGACTCTGTCTCTTTGCCAGTGTCTCCGAGGACGCAAGGCCACTTTGGAGGAGCTGCAGTCAGTCCACACAGAACGCCATGTGCTGCTGTATGGCACCAACCCCCTCAGCCGCCTGAAGTTGGACAATGGGAAATTGGCAGGTAGGAGGCTATGCAACATTATATCTCACCCACTGTCTAAGACTGGGAGGAACTGGAGAGGAAAGTGTGTCTCTATTGTCAAAGACCTTTCTGCCCCCATCAAACCCTTACAGATATATCCCCTGCTAACTGGGCAAGATATATTTTTTTTCAATTGGTGCTCCTCTTTTATTTAGCAGGGGGAGAGCAACTGCTCCCCTTTCACCCCCCAGCACAGTGTCTTTCTGGTGGCTGTGGCTGGTGGTGTTATGCATCTTTCTTAGATTGTGAGCCGTTTTGGGACAGGGAACTATTTAATCATTTGAATTTGTCTGTGAACCGCTTTGTGAACTTTTTGTTGAAAAGCGGTATATAAATACTGTTGTTGTTGTTGTTGTTGATAATGATAATAATATCCCACTGATCATTGCCTTCCATTGGCCCAACACTAGCAGGTGGACAGATGTTTGGGTCTTAACCATTTTGTTACAGGAGGGCAAGTAGGGGGCAAAATGGTTATTTTGGGAGGAGGCACCCCACAAATCATCCTTTGGGTGTGGCCCCCACCAAGAGGGAAGGAACTGGTTTTAAACCAATTATTTTTGAGGAATCCCGGGAATTGTACTTTTGTGAAAATGCTGAGAGTTCTCTGACTCTGAGAACCCCATCGCTTCCTCACAGGACTATAATACCCAGGGTTCCTTGGGGGAAGTATCTACAGTTCAACTGCTGCTTTGCTTTTCGTAATGTAGCTGTACATGTAATGTTCCCTCCCGTGAGCTCGGCCAATACCTCTTGCTCATTTTCTCCTCCCTCTCTTGCAGGAATCCTGTCCCAGCGGATGTTTGTCATGCTGCCCTGCGGTGGAGTTGGGGTAAGCACCTTCTGTGGAAGGCAGGCTTGTTCCTGTCAAAGATGCCCACCAAAACAGCCAGGGGCCCTTCATCCTGAAGTCAGCTACTGTGTTGGGGTTGAAGTCAGCAGGATGTGGGAGAAAACTCTCATGGGAGATACACACAATATCAGATACAGGGAAATAGTTGGGAGGTTTGGGCCACAGAGAGAATTGCTGCTCTCAGTGATCGAGCAACACATCAGCAGGGTGGTCATTGGTCTCAACAAAACCCAGGAAAGTTGAGCCATTGCAGGACAAGTGTAGAAATACCTGCAAATTCCACCTTCATTGGAATCAGCACTGGATTATGCGCTTCCAGTTCAGGTGGAATTGGCTCTAGACCAGAAGTGTGACTGAACCATCTGTAGGCATCTGGTAGAGCATTTTCAAAAATGATGAGACCCCCCCCTGCACCTTGCAGTCAGTTACTTCCTTGTTTATACTGCAACACGTTGGAGGCCTTGGTGTGTGTTGTTTGAGACCTGGCAGTCCTTTTAGACTCCATTTCTGGGCCTCTCCCTTCTTCAATGCATTCTCTTTCCAGCCTTCAGGGCTTATTTCCAAGGCCAACTTCCCATTGAAGTGGTACATCTGTGCCACCCCCAGATTGCAAATGGGGACTCGTGTGATAGAATGATCATGCCTAGGAAAAATCCCCTCATGCAGAAAACTAGCCTCTCAAAGAGATGGGTTCTAGCCTAGTTGTCTGCCTTGCATCTTTTCCTTGACCTCCCTTCCCTGGTGATCTGTGAGGCTATCCATCATGTCACTGCAGTATCTCAGGACTGGGGCTAAGAACAGCTTTGGAGCGTTCTTCAGCTTTGGAGAGGCCTACCAGGTTTAACTTGAAGACCTGTTGCCTCTGGGATGGAAATAGGGTTAGGTTGGGGGATCTCCCCACTCCCTCCTTCTCTCTGTCTCTTGTGTCCCTCCCCACTGGGCTCTCTGCCACGTTCACTTTCGTTCATCACCTTCTTGCGTGCATTTCTCTCTATCTCTCTTTCTCTCTCTTTTTTTTTCTCGCTCTCTTTTCCAGGATGCTGCCTCCCAGCCCATCCCTGTTCTCCTTCTCTTAACCTCTTCCTCTCTCTTCCTCTTTCTTTCTCTCTCTCTCTCTCTCTACCTTCTTCATCCCTTTTTTTTCTTCCCTTGCCCTTGCTGATGGGCCTTGACGCCTCTCTTCCCCTTCCCCTGCACCCGGAGAGAAAAAGAGGGAGAGCAAGCGAGCAAGCGCGCCTGGAGCAGTAAGGCAGAAGGGGGGTTCTGCTCACACATGGAGTTGATCAGAAGAGAATCTCTGAGGTTTTCCGGCTCTTACTTTGCCGATGACGTGATCCTGATCAAACCAAGATGTTTGTTTTTGAAAAATCAAATAGAATCAAGAAGGTAAAAAGAATGGGTTCTTCCTGTCCCCACTTATTCCCAGCCCCTGTTGCCTAGGGGGGGGGGGGGACGTAACAGGCAAGTTGCAGAAAGCACTGCTGCAACATGGGGTTGGTGTTCGTTCTGTGGAGCCCCATGAAACCTGGACTGTTGGGGGGCAATGCTGCCTTCCGGCCATCTTGTTCTTGTGTGATGGATTAATTAGCACTTGTCGCATGCAGAGTGCTGTGTGATTCTCCTTCACAACAATGCAGTGAGGTAGATCTTTAAATTTCCATTGTACAAATGGGGGATGGAGTCTGAAAGATAAGTTGCCCAAGACCTTTTCAGTGAACCCCAGACTGAGTTCAGGGTTGAATTCAGGTCCAAGACTCCTGCTCTGTCCAATGCCCTTTTCACTGGCTTGGTAGCCCTTTGCGCACACGCGCGTGTGTGTGTGTGTGTGTGTGTGTGTGTGTGTGTGTGTGTGTGTGTGTGTGTGTGCGCGTGTGCAGACACACACTGCCATGCTTTGGTGTATTGGTTACTGTGCATATAAAGTTGGCAATAATAGGAGCCCCTCTGAAATGCAGGGCCGGATAACCTTGGTTTGTCTTCTCCGGCGTCCAGGTTGACAGTGACACCATATGGAATGAGCTGCACTCCAGCAATGCTGCACGTTGGGCAGCCGGCAGTGTCACTGAACTGGCCTTCAAAGTGGCCAGCAGGCAACTCAAGGTAAGAGGTGACAGTAAGGCAGGATTGTTCCATCATTTCAGGACGGGGGGGGGGGGTCAAGAAGTGTCCAGTATCTGCTGCAGAATGTTGGATTTCTGAGAATCTAGGGGCAGAAAAACACATGATCATGGCAAATGCCACGTTCTCAAACGTGAGTTTGCGGAGATAATGAGAATATTGGGGGTAGGGGGGAATTGGCAAGGGGTGTTGGTGGGAGGTCGGTGCTTAGCTTTACCCCACACATGCATGCACACACATTTACAAATTCCTCCCTGCAAATGTCTCTCTCTCTCTCCCAGATGGATTTACTTCTAGTTCTGGATCCTGGCTGGGGATAACTTTTTTTTTAATGATAAGGCTGTATATTTCTAAGGGAAGATTACCAGATGGGGAAGAGGGTTATGTGCGCTCTCCCACCCACTAATTCCCCTATGAAGTGCCTGCCCCTCTCACACTTTCCTTTTTGTAACACATAGTTTCACTCAACTCAGCTGTTCCTTTTTATTAAAAAAAGGTTTCTAGCCCTCATGGAAACATTAAGGCAGTTTCTGTGAAAGGCTATCATAAACAGCCTGTGGAAAATGTATGACCGCCATAGCTATCTATTCCTTTTCCTTGTAGTCCAGAGCTGCTTTTTGCGATTCATACACTTATATCAGCTTTGTCAATATGGGAGCTTCATTGTAAGATCTTCCCCTTCGCATATATGTGAAGGAAAACAGGTCCATTTGCTTGCTGGTGCCAGAGGACAAAATGAAGAATGTCAAAGATGATTCTTCATGGGCTACGTGAAGTCACACACACATGGGAATGCGCCTGTTCAGGCCATGTGTGATTCCATAGAGATGCACATGAAGAAGAGCAAGTGCGGCGAGTGAAATGTGACACAGATTACACTTTATGGCTGTGAAACTTTTCAGAGTGGACAGGAGATAATTCTCACAGATGTATAGGCTGGCTACGTCTGTCTTGCATGTTTCCAGTCCTCAATGTTGCAGGAAAAAGTGTGGAAAATCTTTCCATGCCATGGCTGAAATTACAGGGGGCCAAATGGGATTCAGCATCCTTAGCTTTTGGGACAACCACCTGAGCGACTATTTTTAGGCTACAAGAGGGCATGGTTTAGCTAAAACTGATGGGAGTCTAGATGAGACTTTTGTTAAGGGCATACCTTTCTTCCCCCCCCCCCCTCTGTTCTATGCCTTTCTTTTCCGTATGTTGTCCTTGTCAAGAGTTTTCAGTTTATTTTAAAAACCTGAATTTTGAATGACGCATTCAGGACTTAGCAGATGTGTAGAAAGAGATGTGATTTGCATCATTGATCCTGATGAGAATGATTAGAATCCCCTAGAGCTGAGTTTAGATTTGTTTCAATGCAGCACACACAGGTCTTCAGACAGAGCAGGATGTTCTAGTAGACTTGCAGTAAAACATTCCTGCCTGTTAAGTTCTTCTAGGAGGCTCCTATTCAAATTCTGTCCTCCAGAGAAGTCAGACCCACAGATGGGAGGGGGAGGACTTTTTCAGTAGTGATTGTGAGGTTTTGGCCCCAGCTTCAGAAGAGGTGCCTCTGTGTCAGGTTTTTGGGAAAAGGCCCATTTATTTTCAAATACCTTGTTGGCAGCTAAATTGTGGGGAGCATTTAACTAGGATTGCACAAAATGTTCACCCATTTTGATTTTCAGACTGTATGGATAGCTCAGAGGGATGTCCTTATCTTCCCCCCCCCCCCACGCACACACACACACCTTAATGGCCACATTTTCCAGGCTTGTTTACAACTGTTCATTTTCCTTCTCTCCTTCATATAGGGGTCCCAACCAGTCAGAGAACATGTAGTAGATGTAATGTCGTCACAGTGCTGTGTAGCCAGATTTGGTTAGTGATGACATTACTGAGAAGAAATTAAGCCAATTGAGAGTGAGAGCAATACAGTACATTTAGATGACCCCAGTACATCAGATCCTTGATTGCCCTTACTCTGCAGAACAAAACATATCCACCCTCTTTCAGAGTAATCCCAAAACATTTGTGGAAGGGGAGGCATTTTGACGCTACTGAAAATGTTTGTGAAAACCCTCATTCCTTCAGCTCAGCTCTACTTTTAGCACTCACTGGGTTGTGCATCTCTTGGTACCAAATTGCTTTTTATGTGGGGATCTGCTGTTTGTTCTTTTCTTTGGCTGTATAATTTGGTAGCAGGGACAGGGGGATTTTACTGTTCTTTATGTGGGGTTTCTTATTATTATTGATTTTGTGAGCCACCTCAAACTTTAAGAGAAGTAAACAGGGCAGAAACCGCATTTGGGGGAGGGAGTGGGAAAAATTCTCAGTAAAGTTTACAGGCGGGCTCTTGGATATATCATGGACAAGATTAAAATGAGAGGGGAGAGGGAAAGCAGTGTATTTTAAGAGCCTCTGCCGTGGTTACTTTTTGTTCCTCCTAATAATGCATATGCTCAATACTAGTTAAAGCAGCCATGCTTTAAAAGCAAATTAGAAATGGAATGTACCGTATTGTCCCGAGCATAAGACGCACCTGATTATAAGACGCACCCTTAAAGTTTGGTGCTATTAAAAAAAAATTAATTAAATCACTGGCATTAAATTGCAACAGCCTGATTATAAGACGCACCCCTAGTTTAAAAACTTAAATTAGGAGAAAAAAGTGAGTCTTATACTCAGACCAATACGGTATGTCCCAAGTGCATGGGCCCATTTTCTTAGTTTATTTAAAAGACCGCTTGCTCCTTCATTGTCTTGCCCACTTGTTGAAGCCTTCAGGGGTGGGCCTGATCTCTGTCCCACTGTCTTTAGAGGCCCAGTTGTGTGGGGGTGGTGGTGGAGGGATGCAGGACAGGGCCTTCAAAGTTGCTGTACCTAGGCTCTGGCACGCTCTCCCCCAGCAGGCTCATTTGACTGTTTCTTCGTTCAACTCTCAACACATAGTGAAAGCCATTCTTTTTAGACATGCCTTCAATGTCGATTAAGGTGCATGTGTCCATCGCGCCCCCCCCCCCCCATTCCCAGTCTGTTTGATACTGATGAAATTGATTTGACTACTGTTAATTTCTGCCCCTGCTTTGTTACTTAACAAAGGACAAAGTATGGCCCGGGCGGGGGGGAATTTAAAAGGGATGGGGAAGAGTCCAGTTCCTCAATTCAGTCCAACCACATCTGTTGAGACCCGATTCAAAACAAGCATAACACAAAAACCACTTAATGTATGTTAATGTCACCATGCTGTCCATTACACTGTTCACCCAGCAGGTTTTTCTGTTTTTTTTTTCCATCCTGCAGAATGGCTTTGCTGTCGTACGACCTCCAGGACACCATGCAGATCCCTCGACAGCCATGTAAGGGCAACACCTCTCCTTGCTGGGTCACACTGTAGCTTCCTGATGGTGATCTGACCCTGGAAGCTCATCCCATTGGTGCTTCTAGGCTTCGTTTCTGTCTTCCTGTCCCATTCCAGGCACAGCTTGAGATGCTGATCTGGATCTATGAATAAGGGCAGGAGAAAATGATGATTAAATAAAAACACATAGAACACATAATAAAGCCACTTTGAGTCCCCCCAGAGGCGTCGCTGTGGCGTGGCGAGGTGTGCGGGGGGCACCAGGTGACGCCTCCCCCGCGTGCGCGCACGCGCGTCGCCTGGGGGCCTCCCGCCCACCTCGCCAGGCCGGCTCCGGGAGCCCCCTCAATCTTCCCCGGCCGGCTGCCCGGAGCCTTCTGAGGAAGGCCCGCTGCGTGAATGTTATTTATAACGTTCTTTTGCGCATGCGCAAATTCTTAATGTTCCTGAGGGAAAAGGGCTGCCCTTTTCCTTCAGGCAGAGTCTGCCTATGCGCAAACGAACGTTATAAATGTTCGCACAGCGGGCCTTTCTCAGAAGGCCCCGGGCAGCCGGCCGGGGAAGACGTCCCCGAGCTGGCTCTCCCGATTGAGGGGGCGCCCGGAGCGGCGACGCGTCGGTCGCCCCACCCCCAAATCGCGGAGGAGGGTGTGTGTCCGGGGAGGGGGAGGTGTCACTAGGGTGACGCGCGCGCCCGCACTGGGCAGCGTGCGCCCTAGTGACGTCTCTGAGTCCCCCTATGGGGGGGGGGAGAAAGCGGAATAGAAACCTGCTAAAAAAAATCTGCAAAAAATAAAATAAAACCATGTAATTTTGCATCATTCAGCTGCTGACACAGTACAACCTATACCACTGACCTAGTACACTTTTCAAGAGGTTGCAATTGATAAAAATGGGGGGGGGAGGGAAATGGAATAACACAACACCTCTTTCTGCTATTTCATTTTGATTAATCAACAAAATCTGCAAAAAAAAAAAATAATAAAACCATTTTCTCCCATCTCTGTCTAAAGTATACAGCTTGAGCGTTGCGTATCTGAAATTCACTCCATGTGTTTCCAAGTTCTCCTCTTCTGCGTGATTCCAAAAACCAGTTGCAGAGGTAGAAGAACATTCAGCTCAAATAAAGAGGGAAGGAAAGACTTGCAGGGACTGGCGATGAACTGCTTGCCTTGCTCTGTGGCTAAGAAGGTGGTGGAGGAGAAGTGGTTGCTGCCTTTGTGTCCACTGCCCCGTCCTCACCCTGACCAGCAGCTTTTTGGACAACAACTGGGTCTTATTTATTCTGGGAGAAGCCACCTTCCAGAAAGCTAGGTGTAACAACTGCTGGACAGGATAAGAATGGGGCAGTTATGTTCCTCTCCTTCCCCCACCCCCTTGTACCAAGATGTGATAATTGTAAGGAGATAGTACATCTATCAAAATTGGACAAAATAAAATGACTTGAAATATTATGCAACAGACCCTACCACTGGTTCTGACCTGCATGCTCACTGCATCATTATTCTACATGTGTTGGATCTCAGCTTAATGTGTGAATTGACACACATGACAAAGCATTGCATCTGCGATGATGTGAAGGGTCTGTCTGTGGTGATCAGTCTCAGATTGCTCATTCACACATCCAAGTCACCCTTTGTTGGCTGCAGTGAGGAAGTGATATATGAACGGATGCTTTTTTAAGGCCCCACCTGCCCAGATGCAAAGTGCTTCCAACAGAGCTTTGAGCTCAGGCTTTGGCAGGTCATCAGTAGTAATAACAATAATATAATATACAGTATTTATATACCACCTTTCTTCGTCATTGGATTTCTCCTCCGACTTTAATCCAAGGCGGTGTACATGGGCAGGCTGTCCTAACCCCCCTAATTGGTGTTTCTTTTTTTTACAATATATATAAATGTCCAATCTTTCGTGAACAGCTACATTCCAGGTGGTATCCTTTTGCAGTCTGGCTTTTTCTGCTGGCCGGCGCCTCCCACACTCGACCGAGCTGGAAGCTCTTATCTCTCCTCACGGAGGCTTTTCACAGCTTTTTGTCGGTGGCGTGTCTCGAACTTGCCATTTGCCGATCTTTGGGCTTTGCAAGGCAGTGGTTCTACCGACTGAGCCAGACCCCTCTGCCCAGTTCTCTCATTGCAGGGCAACAAAAATGTGCATCTGTACGTACCTCTGCTGAGTCCCAATGATGTATGCCAGTAGAATAGCAGAAATGTAATCCATTCATTTTACCACCCAAGATCTAGTCCTGGATGCTTGTATAGGGCTTGGGGAATGGTTCCCTTGTACACAAGGGCAGGAAGACAGTGCATCCTGTGGAAGCAGCAGTACCCGAGGGAAGGTCTGCAGCTCAGTGTTGGAGCATGTGTTCTGCATGTAGCATGTCCCAGGTTCAAAGCACCACTATCTCCAGGTCAAACCAGGAAAGATCCCTGCCCAAACCCTGGGGGTCACAGCCAGGCAACGTAGGAAAGATCGGTGAATGATCTGACTCGGGCAAAAGCAACTTTCTGTGTTACTATGGAGGGCTTTGATGCCCTGTGTGAATGTGTTTGGGTTTGGGGGTGTGGTTGAGTGCAGCCTGTTTTTAGATACTGACCGACTTCCTTTCCTCCCTCCTTGGCAGGGGCTTCTGTTTCTTCAACTCAGTGGCGATTGCAGCCAGGCAGCTCCAGCAAAAAGGAAAAATCAACAAAATTCTCATTGTAGATTGGGTGAGTCCTTCCCTCCAGCCTGGTCCCCCTCCCATCCTTGAAGCTGATTTCTCGGTATCCTTGTAGAGATGTAGGGCATGCATATTTGGGTTAAAGGGAGCAGATAAGGCTGGGTGGCTGAGGTCTTCACACCTTCTAATAGGCATCATGCAGTCTCTCAACCTTGCCTTTGCCCTCCTCCTTTCTCAGGACGTTCACCATGGTAATGGAACGCAGCAAGTGTTCTACAGGGATCCGAACGTTCTCTATGTTTCCTTGCATCGCCATGACGATGGCAACTTCTTCCCTGGAAGCGGAGCAGCCAGTGAGGTAAACTCTCATTCAATGAGTCTCTGGTTTCCCCTAGAGGACGATGTGTAAAGAGTGAGTAAGAGACAGAAGGTGCCTCCAACTGGAGAGGGATGCGAGCAACATCATTTTTTCAGTCATCATGGTGCAATGGGGTGCAGGCTTGTCTGAGGAGACCTGGGTTTAAACCCCAGTTCAGCCACACCAAACACTCACTTGAGTCACTGTTTCAGTAGGCCCCAGCCTGGCTCTGCCTGTGGTTTGTGGTGTTAGGCCAGCTACGGGACCGATGGTGCAAATCGTGAACAACTGTGTCTGTTCACAGGAGATGGAAAACATGCACCCGTTGGATCATTCAAATGGATGGAGAAGCCTGTAGCCAAAGAACTGGCGCATTTAGTTCAAATTCATATGCGAAATACAGCACACACTCCCACTGTCAGTTAGTTCTCACTGCCTCATATGAATTGGCAGGACACAACGCTGCAGTATTGGTGGAAATTTTCTCTTCTACGCAGCGCTTAAAGGCTCTGGAGCTTGGACCTAATATCCCCATACTCCCTTGGCTCCATAAAACACAGTCTCCAAGTCTTTTCCTATTCCACCTGCCCTGTCCTCCATGTTCTTTCTGCATACTTCCCCCATGTCTTTAGCCATCTTGCCTCTGATCTTTTGGTCCTCTACTTGTTAGGACTTCCTTTCCCATCAGCTTTCCAGTCCTTAGCTGTCTCTATCCAGCTTCTTCTCCCACAGCACTTCTGTCAGGTTTTAATTCTACTCTGATAACTATACAGAAGCTGGACAGTGAACATGTTGTCAACACCTTTGGTTCCCCAAATGGTTGGAGTATTGGAGAAACCACCTCAACCAGTCTGTGTTGGAGGGTTCACTGCCAGAAGGGTTGACAATATTGATAGCACAGCCCAACAAAAAAAAAGTTTTTCTTTTCTGGTGCTTTGGACGTTAGACCTATTCTTGGGTATATTTGGGGTGCTGATTCCAAAAATGACATCAATTTTGCCCCATCAGCTCTAGTTTTGGAGATACAGCATAGCCACCTTATATACGGATTCAAGCAGCTTCCTCGTGAGGAAGCCATGGCATCTCCAAAACTAGAGCTGATAGGGCAAAACAGATGCCATTTTTGGAATCAGCACCCCAAATGTACCCAAGAATAGGCCTAACTTTTAAGGTACCAAAATGTATGTTGGGTTGTGTAGTCCTTATGTTAGGGAAGGGACTGTGACTGAGTGGTAGAGCATCTGTGTTGCATGCAGAAGGTCCTGAGTTCAATTCCAGGCATCTCCAGGCATGGCTGGGAAAAGACCCTCGCCTGAAACCCTGGGGAGCCACTGCCAGCCAGCTTGACTTGCTGATCCGGATGGACCGTTGTGGTCTGACTCACTGTACTGCAGCTTAAGAGCTTCACATGTTTGTAACTATCATCCGAATTTCAGAAACGACTGTTTCCGGTTTCTATGTACTTCATCAACTATATTCACAAGTTTTGTTTTTTGGTGGTGGTTTTTTTAATGCACATTAGAAGCAAAAATGCCTCCTTTGAATTGCTTGTTAAAGCGCTCTCAGGGGAGAATCATTGTGCCAAAACTGGAGAACTCCCAGCTCTAACAAGAGATGGGGAGGGTTCCTAGCCGGGAGGGTGGGGAGACGAGGCCGAACTCTTTGTCGTTTCAAATCCATCATGTTTTACAACCTGCTTTCAAAGGGGCTTAGCGCTGAGAGTGGCCAGAGCTGGAATTGGCTCCCATCTGGTTCTCATCTTCCACTCCAAGCAGGAGATATCAAAGGGGTTGAGGGGTTGTTTATGATGCTGCACGGATCCTCGTGAGAGTGTGGCATATCACTTGAGGCTCTCTCCCCCCCCCCCCCCGCTCTTTATGAGCTGTTTCCCCCATCCCTTCATCTGCCCCACTGTCTATTCTGATGCTGCAGCCCTGCTGAAATGGAGGGTTGGTGCAAAATTTTCAGAGCCTCTGGTGTAGATCTCTCTCTCTTTTTTTGCTCACCCTGCATACATGACATGATCTGCAAGGGCAACGCTTAAAAGATAATCTCTTCCCACCCACCCTCATCTTACTATTTTTTTTCTTTCTTACATGAGAAAATATGTAAGGTTCCACTTCTTCCCCATATCATCCAGGCCTGCTAGCTGCTTTCATGCAAAGCTGGCCAGGTCCCAGGGTAAATCCAAAAGATAATCGCTCTGTGTGTGTGTGTGTGTGTGTGTGTGTGTGTGTGTGTGTGTGTGTGTGTGTGTGTGTGTGTGTGTCCCCATTCCAAAAAGCAAGACTTTGTCTAGGTTTTATTGTCACGGACGCCAAGTATATGTATGTGAATTCCCCGCTTCCACTTTCTCCCCTTCCTCTGCTGTCTCCCTTGTGTTCATTTTTTTTTGCTTCTCATTAGTTGTAAAATGATGTGCACATGGAAGATGTTGTATAAACAATTAACAATAGATAGAAGTGCACTAACTCCAAAAACTGTAAGGGCTGTTTTGCTTTTTTTAATTATAAAATCTTTTAAAAATTCTCATCTATAACAAAATAAATATGCAAACAAAAATGACACAAATTAAAAATGTACAACTCAAAGAAATGGGCCAAGTTAGCCTAATAAATTGATTCAAAGGCATGTTTTATTAATAATTAGTGTGGGCCATACTTTGGTTGTGCCACAAGTCGCGTTTGCCCTCCATTAAGAGCAGTTAAATGCTAGATGCGGGGAGTGTGTTTTTAGGGTTGCATGCGCCTCAGGGTTGCTAAAACCTTCTATGGTATCGGCAACGCCAGAGCAGCACACAAGCTCGGGGTTGAGCCCCATCAGATCCTCTTTGCGGGGTAAGGAAAAAAGTCACTGTTACCCCTGTATAGAGACACAGAACATTTTGTCAAACACAGTGAAAGAAATGAAGCCGTTGTAAAAAAATGTTTAGCATATCACATCATGCAATTGTGTTTCAGAAAGTAAGTTACCCACATTGCATGCCAAAATTTGCTGTTGCGTTCTGAAACACTCTCGTATATTAATTTGGGCTATTATAATTTGGGCTGTTATAGCAAAGGCCCCTGGCAACTGTTAATACCGGTAAGTGGTGCCCCATACAAACTTTTTCCAGTCTCCGAAATCTTTGGGGAGGCCTGTCTCCAGGTCCCACCATTTGGAGAATATTAGGTCTTATGATGCACCCCATGCCGCACCCCCACAATCGGAGGCCCACCACGTCACCCTATGAATTAGCTTTAGAAGCTTCATCCCAACCTTGTTGGTTTCCCAAAGCTTTTTGAAATATTGCTGCAGTAGGGCTCCTGGTTACCCTGCAATTTCTTGCCATTCCAAGAATTTTAGTTTTGCTTTTTCTTAGCGGTTTGAGTCCCTATTTAGAAAGGCATATTAAACCATCTTAAAAATGCATGAAGATTCCTCTCGCTTTCTAGGCTGTTTTCACTAATGACTCTGAAAGCACCATTTTGTCTCGCTTGCTTTTAGTTTGAATTGAACCTACAAATATGATGTCGCACTATGCAGGAAATAGCCGTTTTTAAGTTGAGCAAGAAAAATGTGTCTCGTGCTACTGTGGGGAGGGAGGGAGAGCTTGTATATTGCAAGAGCTCAGGGGGAGGAAGGGTACAACACCCTGTGGGATACCTGTCAACAAGGGTCAGGCCACCCACAATTAGGGTGGAAGATGGGTTTTGTTTTATCTCAACAGTGTCCCCATCTGCAGTGCTTTATTTTTCCCTGTAGGCAGCTAGTGGGAGAAAGTAAAGGGGTGCAGTAGAATATATCAGTGGGGGGGGGGACCAAACTTACTCCCTGCCCTTGAGGACCCCCAGCTCTTGAGAATCAAGCTAGCCCATCTTCACAGCCCTGTCTTGTATTCTCTTGCGAGAAGGAATGTTGGGAAGTGGGCTCCCTATGGAGCGGGATGACACCCTCTCGAAACGTGGCAGTTTAATTCCAACAGTCTGGTAGACACATATGGTCTGTGTGTGTTTAATATCCCTCTGAACAGTTGTGGGATCTTTAAAGACGCATGCGATCTGTTCCCGATTTTCTCTCTCTCTCTCTCTCTCTTCTCTCCCCCCCCCCCCCCCCGCTTCTTGTCACAGCGAAAAACAGCGCCTGGGCTGTCTTCCTGGCTTCTCCCACCCTAGGACATTTCTGGAATTGTATGTCAAAGAATGTGAAAATGTTAACATTTGGATATCCGCTATGCAAGCCACTGCGATGTGATACTGCGGGAGCAGAGGACAGAAAAAAAACTGATTTGAGGGCGGCACTTGTTGGTGCTGCTGTTTTCCTGTTATTGTAGGCAGTCTGTATATCCACTCTGACAGTGTATCGGATTTTCTGAGTCCCCTGAGAGCATTTTTATCTTGTACATCAGGAAATTCAGCATGGCTACCATGCATTGAAGCACTTTGGTTGCTCTAGGTATTCAGTCATGGACGCTCCTCGCATTACAGCAGCTTAATGCAGTAGGTGTGGCTTGAAGACTGACATTTCCTGCGGTGTTTTGTGTGAAAGCTGCTTTCGTGTACTTGTGTAAGTCTGGGAAAACCGAGGGGGGGAAAAACACTGCCTAAGGAGTCCCTTTTGTTTCTCTTTCAGGTGGGGTCTGGTGCTGGTGAGGGCTTCACTGTCAACATTGCTTGGACAGGTGGCCTCGATCCACCCATGGGGGACCCGGAGTACTTGACTGCATTCCGGTATGCCTTTCCTCTTGAGCCTTACCTATGGTGCCTATTTTTCTAGTGCCTGCAGAGACTTCTCCTAATAACCCTTGGGAAGAACTAGGGGATCAATTTTTTATTTTTTATATTTTGGAAGATTTCTCTTTCTAGTTACGTTGCTGGTCTAATTAAACATTCAGTGGAATGTGCAATTAACCTAGATAAATCTGTATATCTTAATCTGCATGGGGTGGTACAAGGAGCTGTAAAAAGCCTCTGCTGGCTGGGCATGCTGCCTGCCAGCGCATGTAGACCTCCAGAACAGCATGACCAAAAAAAGGATCTCAGCCCTGAGGAGTTTATAGGAGGGGATGGAGAAAGAGTGAGCAAGAAGGCACAAGAGAGTAGAGCCCTCTGCAAGCCAGACTTAAATAAGCTTTTCAGAACCTGAGCTAATTCTTGCAGAATTTCTGCTCCTGCGCTTGTTCTTGTAAGTCTGCCCACAGGGGTAGATCATGACTTGCAAAGCGGTGTTAAATACGGAATTCAGATTGGTTCCAGCAATCGGTGATCAAGACTAGAACTGTAGACTTCTGCCCACAGTAGTAGTCCAAGGTAAATAGGAGATGCCTCATTCAGAACCGAAATCGACATTTTAACCTTATAACATGAAACATATTAATACTTGTAGCTTTACTGTACCTGTGGGAATATAGTCTAAAGGAATGCAAGCATTTCTAGTGTTCTTGGTTTTTTATTTTCATGGTGTGGGATTGAGGGTGGGGAAGGCTTTGAGTCAGCAGAGATACCTAAAGTTATAAGATGGAGCATGCGTACTTGGAAGGGAGTCTCACCGAATCCATTGGGACTCCCAAGTAAACATGGCTAAACGTAGAATCGGGTTGTAAATCTCTCTTCCCTGGACTGTCAAAAGTTTGCACGCACGCCTCTGCTGGCAGCTCTGGCCCTCCCCTTCATCCCTGGCAATTTTAGTGATACATCTGGAAAACTGCAGAACCTCAAGTCAAGGGTCTGTCCAGCTTTGGTTGGCTGGACAGACTCTGTTCTATCTAGTTCTGTCCAGCCTCTTCTTTGTGTCACGGGAGCTACCGCAGCATGACTCCTTCCCAAAGGTAATGGCAGAAGCCACAGGTCTTGTGCTGTATCCCCTGTAAGGGGTCCACACCAAAGCATGGACCTCTTCTCTTCCAGTGCAGCGTTGCAGCACAGTTGCAGCGCCATCTCCAGACCACGTGGCATCATCTCCATGATGCCACCATGCATAGTCGCCCAACTCCTGGGTTGCCAAGCTCCATGCTGCACGGAGCTTGGCTTGGAGCTCCTTGGCCACATGGCCACGCACCTTAGAGAGAACGGTGGTCACGTGGGAGGCGCCTGTGCTGCACACAGGGTTCTCCTCATGCCAGCACTGCCCCAGTTTCCAAGAGAGTCTGGGACTTCCCGCATCATCATCCTCACGCTTAGCATTTGTGCAGCTTTTGTAGAGTGTTCAGAACACGTCGCATTATTTTCTTCATATCTCTTACAACAATCCTGCAAGGTAGATCAGTATTTATTATCCACATGTTGCAGGTTGTGGGAGTTGGCTGAAGCTGAGAGAGGGGGAGGAGGGGCTTGCTTAAGGCCCCCTAGTGAGTCTGTGGCAGAGGCAAGACTCAAAGCAAGGACTTCCTTGATTTGTGGCTTAGTCTCTTGGCCGCTTTGCTCTACCTTCTCTTGGTGACCTTCACAGAACGGGAAGGAGCTGCGCTCCAGTGGTTCTCACGCTGCAGAGCAACTGTGAGAAGGGTTCCTAAGAATTTAATTCTGCCATGTGGCTGGAGCCGGCTTGCCCCCCCCCCCTGGGGCTCAGGCCCCATGAGCAAGGTTGACGGCGTTTGGCACAACCCCAGCTTGGAATCGCAAACCCAAGACATGCCAAGGTTGGGCTTTGGCAAAAGGCCACCCTCCCACAGCTGCCCAGCACATGTGCTTTGATTGCACTTGAAAGGGCTCTATAAATAGCTTTCCCCCACTGCACACAGAAATGTAGCTCCCAGGCCCTACGGATATCGTGCCTCTTTGAGTTGCTTGCCAAGCATGGCCCAGCTGATGGATGGGGCCTTTGGAGAAGGCTGGGATTTTCATCCCACTGGGCACAACTGCTGGGGGCCTGTGGGGTTCTCTGCAAGAGAGCTGGAAAAGACTTGCACAGCAGGGCATCTCACAAGGAACTTGAGCCTCTGCCAGCTTACCCTTGGCGTTGCTGGGCATGGGTCCAAGCCCATTTGCTCCCTTTGTATCCCAGGGGAGTGCTGGAGAATTGCTTCCCCATGGAAATGAAGGTTTGGGGTTGCTTTCATCCAGAGGAGGCCTACAGAGTCTGTAAACTGCTCTTGAAAGCAGGTCAGATGACGACAAGCTCAGGAACTGTTTCTGTTCAGCTGAGAGGCAAGGAGAGGATGCAGAGGCTTCACTGGGCTGTTTCAAACCTGCAAAAGGATCTGAAACAGAAAAGGAGGAGCAGAACAGTGATGTTCCCTGGATTGTATATATGTCCTGATACCGTAGGGATTCAGCACAAGATATAGAAATTTAACTTTTTAAAAATCTGTCTTTGTTTTTATGTGGGGTTTTGGTCTGTTTTTGTAAAAAGCAGGTTTCTAGCTCTTATGGCTGTGTAGGTGTGCTTGAAAGTATGCCTGCTGAATATTGGAAGTCAGAAAGAGGGCTGAATTGGGGGGTGGGGGTGGTAAAGTGACACATGATGCTCAGTACTGTGTAGTTGTTCCCCCAAGGGAGAACCTACTGGTCGCTTTGCACCATTGCAAAGGAACAACAGGCAGATCAAGCTGCTGCTATTACCTCCTCCACCTTAAGGACTAGAACCCTGCAGTGTTGTTGTTTTTAAAAAAGTGCATTTTTCAGGAAGCTAAATACTATGCACAGTATGTCTTTCCTGTGCTTATGCAGGATCACAGCATACCCTGAATGTAAATAAGCTCTGCACACAGACTCCCCTTCCTCAAGCAAATTGTGTGTTCAGAACTGAGTGGTAATGCTACGTATACTTTGACTTCCTTTGTATAATTTCCCATTGCAGAATTCTGAACTGTTGTTGTTGTAAAAAGGAAATATTATGATTTGTGCCAGGAGTCAACACCAGGAGCATTCAGCACACTAGCACTGTACCAACTATGCTAACCCAAGGTGGCTTGGTTCTGTTTTCTCCCTTTTGCAGGACAGTCGTGATGCCAATTGCTCACGAATTCTCACCGGACGTGGTGCTGGTGTCTGCGGGCTTTGATGCAGCTGATGGCCACCCTCCCCCATTGGGAGGCTACAAAGTCTCTGCCAAATGTAAGGCATCTTCAGTGACAGGGGAGGGGGGGCCAGCTCATTAACAAGGAAAACCAGCAATGTCCGAGAGGCAAGAGCAGTGTGGAATATGCAGCTCCTACTACTAACTCTGCCATTGCAGATGATGGCCAGGAGTACTTGAACCATGAATTAGGGGAGTGGAAGATTAGGATGAGTGTATATACTATCCCTCTGCAAAGACCTTGATAAGATGCCTTGCAGGTGGGATGCTGAATTTTAAGATGTCGCATTTACTATACCCGCATTCAGTCTGGACTAACAATAGAAGTCGCCATAGGTTGAAAATAAGCCCTTTGTCGTGTGAACTCAGCCATATTTGTGGGGAGAGGGGAAGTCTTGGGAGGGGGGGGGAGAGACTAACTAATTGGATCTGTTCAACAAGGGTATTAGAAGGGAAAAGTGAAACCATCCTGTCTGGATGGGACGATGCCCTTCTGGTCCTGTCCCAACAGTGTCTGCCCCGATGGTTAATGGTCCTGTTTCCCTTGGTTCTCCCTACAGGTTTCGGCTACATGACTAGGCAGCTGATGAATCTGGCTGGAGGGGCCCTTGTTCTTGCTCTGGAGGGAGGCCACGACCTGACTGCCATCTGTGATGCTTCAGAAGCTTGTGTGTCTGCCCTTCTGGGCAATGAGGTATGGGGAACCTGTGCCTGCCAATCTGGGGCTTTCCATAAGGAAGCACTTCACGTTGAACTTGTTTTCAGTGCCAGGCCCTCTGCTTTCCTATTAGAATTATGATGCCATCTATGTTTTGAGCCCTTTACAAACCATTAAACAAGACAGGTCCCTGTTTCAAAGGCTCCCAATATAAATCTGGCAGGAGGGAAATAGAGGAACGTTTGACACAACATAGTGAGGACAGAGCGAAGTGTAGAAGAGAGTGTCTCTGCAGTTTGCTTAACCCTATTGAGCACTGAGAGCACTGAGCACTCAGGTATTCACATCTGAAACAATAAATCTGCAGAGATGTGGTGGCAGAGGAGGGGAAATAGTTGCCCCTCCCTTCCATGTTGCAGGTGGTGATCCATGCTTGTTTTTCTCTTGCAGTCCACATTTCTCAAGGTTTTGGAAGTGCCTCCGGAGATGCTCAGTAAAATCCAGAAGCTCTCCAGCGAAAGCAAACTCATGATAGACGTGAAACTAAAGGATCACATCTATCGCATTTTTATCTTGCCTTTCCTCAAAGGAGCTTGGAGCACTCTGCATGGGGCTTTTCTTTCCATTTTGTTTTTACGATCGCCCTGTGGGGTGGGTTAGACTGTGAGTTGAGTGACTTCTGCCAGGCCATCCAGTAAGCTGCAAAGGGATTTGAACCCACACCTCCTTAGTTCAAGCCTGACACTCGCTCCCAGTGTTTCCCAAACTTCTGATAGGCAAGACACTCTTTTCCCCTCGATTAAAATTGGAGACACACTTCACTCCTACACCTGAAATATATTTACATTTAGGGGTTGAAAGGGTAGAAATTGCCCATCCTCCAGGACAGCCCACCCCCTACGTTCCTGTGGAAGTTGCTCAGTACAATGATTCCATAACAGTTGCAAGGTGGCTGCTACTACGTTAGCACTGAGAATTTTCTTTTGTGACCTCTGTGCAGGTTCACGTGTGTAAGTGCGCATGTGCTTGCCTCGTCATTGACTTGGACGCATGACCGGTGCATGGATTGCTTTTGAAGGTTGCAATGCTCACAATTCACCTTTGTTGTCGTTGAGCAAATTCCTATCTAGTCCAAGTTCATTTAGGTTTAATAGCCCATAGGCCATACACCACTTAAGTTTAGAGTTTAAAAACACATTACTACATCCACAATACAGTTTTTACAGAGACTGCTCAAAAGTAGTTTTAATCTTGAAGTATCAGAGAAGGTGGAGTATTTCTGCAACCATTTTTTTAAAGGAATCTCTCTCTTGCTGTGGCATACTTCAGACAGTAAAAGAAAAAATGAGATGGTTTATCTAGTTCTGTCAAAAGACGATCGCAGTAACGTTTGTCCGGTGATACCTTGAGAAAGCGGCCCCTCATCTGGGCTGTTGGAAGCGCATTACAGCGTGCAATCATATATGACTGCCTCGGCTTTGGAACTGTCAATATATTAAGATAAAGAGGCGGGTCAAATTTGGTGATTTAATTCCCAAATGAAGTGGGGAGTATTTTCGCCTAGCATCCTCTTGAAGAGCATCCCAGTCTTGTTTGAGCATTTTTTCTATAAGTAATATTCGCCTTTCTTTCGTTTAGATTCTCTATCTTCCGTAAGCCCAATGTACTGATGCAGATATCTACTGCATCTACTTCCACTTTGACCAGCAGCGCTCATGTGCTGCCAGTATAGTGAAGGCCATATCTAGTCATAAGCATGGATCAGGCTCATCATGAGTGCCTGCGCATGCTGACACTTAAATTTCAGATTACACAAAGCCCGCCCGGAAGACAACAGTTGCCGGTAACCATCTCTGTTTTATTCCACAGCTGGAACCCTTCCCAGAGTTGACCCTGCAGCAGAAACCCAATGCCAACGCGGTGCGCTCCTTGGAGGCTGTGATCCGGGTGCAGAGTAAGTGGGGAGGAGGCCCCTCGTCCATCCCACGCCTGTCCCATCATGCTGCATTGGGACTAATTCCTGGGCGTGGGTTCCGCCTCTCGCCTTTTGCTGCAAGTATCATTTGGCATCCTAGAGTTCACAGAGAAATGCATAGCTTTAATTTAATGGGGCCAGCAGCATGCCTAGGGTTTCAGAACGCTGTCAGAACCCACAGCATAACAGTGGAGGTCATGAAAGGGGCTGAAGAGAGGCGTCCAGAGCAGTGGAAACCTGGGAAAGACAGAAGTGGTAAGAGACAGAAGGGATGGTCTACACCTAGCCAACCTTCCACCATTATGGCCTCTGTGTTCTTAAGAGTTGTGTAGAAGACAGAATCTTGGAATCTGCAATTGCTGATGGTGCTGCTAAAGCAGCTGCACCTGCTGAAACGCCCTCACCTAGACAACAATTTAAAGGGCCAGGAGCATTCGTGTTGAAAGGTTGGCCACCCCTGGTCTACACAAACAGCAGATCACACAATAAAACTGTTTCTGGGCTCAGTCATTCCTTCTTTGAAGCCAAGGTTTTTGTCTTTTATCTCTCATCCCACCTGGTTTTCGCTCCTTGTGTCTTACTCTGTACAGCTCTCTCCTGCCTGGTATTTGGATGTGCTCCCTTTGTCATGATGATTAAGAAGCACCTGGAGCCTTATGGTTTTGCCTCAAGCATTCCACAACCGAGTCGTCCTCCTCCTCCTACTTTTTGCTGTCTCCCCATCCCATTTGCCATGTTTTTGTAGACGGCGAGCAGGACCTTGTCCGTGCTTTTAATATATAAAACTGACTGCTTATGACACTTTCAGATTATAAGTGGGGAACTGCATGATTGAATGTTCTGCCATTTTAAAAACGAACTCCCCAGGCATAGCTAAATGTCAATAGGATGAAGTGATGTGCACATGATCTTCTTGATGTGCTAGTTGTCTATGTGCAGGGGTTATTTCTCTCACCCTCATGGCCAAGTATTCAGACATACAATCTTTCATCTGTAATCTGAACTGGTACAGTCTAGCTATAGTTCTTACCGTGTGATCTGCTGTTTACGTAGACCAGGCTGGAGATGAGCTGAATATCCAGATGGAAGACATCCCTTGTCTGTGAAAAGAGATGATAGTCAAAAAGTATGCTCAAGACAGCCCCATAGTGATAGCATGTGGCTACACAACTCAGTTGGCAGCTGTTCAAAGTTGTAGAGTTGGACACCTGTATAGTTCCAGCTGGGCACTTCTCAGGCCCAGGCCCCTTTGTGACCAGTATGATAGGCCAGGTTTTCATCTTGCTTCTTTATTCCAGGCCAGTACTGGAGCTCTGTGCGGCGCTTTGCTCCCACCTTGGGCTATTCATTCCTGAAAGCACAACATCATGATGCAGAAGAGGTGGAGACTGTGACAGCGCTGGCCTCGCTTTCTGTGATGACAGACAAAAGGTGATTGTGCCTCTTGTCCCCTTGGACCATCCAGGTTTCAAAAACCAGTTGAGTGGCGGAATGGTGGTGTCCAAGCTGCCCATTGTGGACGGGTTGGAATCGTGCTGCAACGACAGAATTATCTGTGCTCATTTCTATATATAGGCTGAATGCTTCAGGCAAACAGCCCTGCCCAAGGAAAGGCGAAACATTTTATTTATCTAAGAGGAATATACCGGTATTTGACTGTTGGAACTTTTAAGTCAAAGAAATCCACACAAAGGGAAGAAAGACACTTTCTCCACGACCATTTCCACTGCAGCTCCCATCCCATTAAATGCTGTGGGACCTCCAGCCATTCAGTTCTGAAAAGCGATTGGGCAGCAGTGTATCTGCAGGGAAGATGTCAAAGCTTCCCAGGCATTGGGGATTGCGAGTCCTGTTCTGCGGAGCCCTACAGTTAGGACTCCTCCGAACAGGGGCAGCCACCACTGTATAAAGAGCTACAATGGGGCAGTGGGGAATGAAGAGTGTTTGCTTTAGACCTGGGAATCGATACTCTGACATGAAGACCAGGCATACCTTGGACATGCCTGCCCTACAGGACTGTTGTGCCAGAGTTCCTTAAAAGGTGGACAGGATACAAGTTTGGCCAATAAACAACCAACCAGTCCCTTCCTGTTTACTCATCTTCTTCCCTCCCCACAAGAAAGCAACCTCAAAAACCAAGCAGACCATATGCTTAGCATCTGTCTATCCATTATTGAGGCCGGAAACACATTTATTGTTCAGATTTTCTCTTGGTCTGCAGCCATTCCAAAAATATTAAAATTAGTATTAGTAGTATTTTATTATTTATTAATATGAATAGTTTATATATAGCTTTCAACAACAAAAAAAGTTCACAAAGTGAGAACTTGCAGAGAAAATCAAATAAATAAATGGTTCCCTGTGCCAAAAGGGCTCACAGTCTAAAAAGCTACAGAAGAAACACCAGCTAACATTTACTAGAAAAGACACTGTGCTGGGGTGAAGAGGGACACTTACTTTTCCCCCATCTAAATATAAGATGAAAACTGCTTGAAGAGGTGCCTCTTTGCCCAGTTAGCAAGGGTCAAAATTATTTAACGCAGAATGTATAATGTGCACTTCCAATCCACTCCAATCAGAAAGTGAGAAGCCGCTGCTGCCGCTGCCTTCCATAAGAACATAAGAAGAGCCCTGCTGGATCAGGCCAAAAGCCCATCTAGTCCAGTTTCCTGTGTCACACAGTGGCCCCACCAGATGCCTCAGGGAGCACAAGACAACAAGATAGCCTATTTCCCATTGACACTCCCTTGCACCTGGCACAGAGAAAACCCACTTCTAAAAACCAGGAGGTTGCTTATGGCTTGTAACCTGTGATGGTCTTTTCCTCCATGAATCTGTCCAAACCCCTTTTAAAGGCATCTAGGCCAGATGCCATCACCACATCCTGTGGCAAGGAGTTCCACAGATGAATTACACGCTGGGTAAAGAAATCTTTTGAGCAGCCTTAAAGAGCAGCCCCACCTCGAGCGCATTGCGATAGTCAAGCCTTGAGGTTACAGATGCATGTGTGTGATGATTGCCAAGTCTCTGTTCTCCACAACACTTTTAAGCTTGTCTTCAAAAGGCTCCTCGGAACAAAGTTTCAAACATCTTAGTGCGTATCTACTGGTACACTTTACAATTTAACTGTTATGGTTCCCCCACAAAGAATCCTGGAATTTGTAGTTTTGTAGTGTGCTCAAGCCTCCTCCCCCCCCCCCCCCATGCATGCACGCACGCACACGCTCGCAGAACTACAGTTCCCTGGGTGAAGGAAATTGCTCTTAAATGTCTGTGGTGTATGCCTTTAAACCTATGGGATATTGCCATCCCTGTGGTTTCATGAATGTGTTCTCTTAACTATCCTTTCTCGGTTTTCTCTGCTTTAGGCGGCAGGATGAGCCAATGGAAGAAGAGCCAATGAACCAATGAAGGCCTGTTTCATCCTCCGACAGGAAGGCACTTCCTTCCTGGCTTGCTACTCACATCACAGTCCTGGATCCTGCCTGCTGAGCAGTCCGTGTTACCCTGAGCTGTGAGACTAGGCAGAGGCTCTGCAGTAGGGGCCTGTGGCAGATCACCCAGGATTAGTAGCTGCCCTGGGGAGCTGCCGCATGTGGAACTCCGCAGTACAAGGAGCAACCCCCAATCTCAGTCTGCTCCGAGAATGAACTTGAATCACAAAAGTGCCCAGTGGGACACGGAGGCTGGATGCAGACTGCAAAACTGGAGTGTTTGCTCTGACGGTGGGGCAGCGCTTTTTCCCCTTCAGAACCAAAGACACCCCATGGAAAGATCCTGCTGGGGAGGAGCCAGAATATTATTGTCCCTATTCTTTTTCTCTATCTCTTTTCCTAAGCAAGGCTTGTCATCTTATTCCAGCGTTGCCCCCACATCATGGGAGCTGGACTTTGCAAGGCAAGAACTTTCAGACCTTTGATGGGAAACCGTTGGCAGCGTCTTCAAGGAGCGAGACGGACCAGTTCCTACTAACCACTGTCCCAAACCCACCTTTTTGTGGTCCAGGACCTTCCTAATTTGCACTATATACAGATCCTACAGACGCAGACTTTGTCTACTTTTCTTAGAACTTGTGGGAATGAATTGCAACTCCTTGTAGACTCAAGCCTTTGACATGACCATTCCTCCAGCATCGAGGTGCTATGTAAATACACAACTCCACGGTGCTTGTTGCTGGTTGGTTGGCCCTGATCCATGAAAGCAGGTAGCTGCATTCCAAAGAGCAAACTTTGGGGGGGAGGAGGGGGGAAATAAGCAGGACAGTTTGTCCTGTTATCCCAACCAAAATGCAGAATTTGGATTCTTTTCCTGCAAATCTTTTTTCTTCTTCTTAATTTCCATTCCTTATGCTATGTTGGACAATGTGCAAGTGGTGCCTCTTTAAATGCTCCACTTGTTCTGACGGGAGAGTTCCTGTCTTTTGCATAATTGCCTGTCACCCCTTTTAAGGCCTTATGGAGGGGTAGCTAATTTTCACCACTTAAGGGGCTGCTGTCAGAACGACAGATTTCCTATAGTAAAAAGCACTTGTGTTTAGGAAGAGAAAAGCATACGGATCCCGTGTAGATTGCCATGTGCAACTCTTGCACGTGCTTCTGTTTTTGTGTGTGCACATTCAGTCTGCGTCTACAGGAAAGCCATGAGCAATCGCAGCTTCCCAGCGTATGAGTGACAGCCACCCACGACAACAATCCATGTGCAGTTTGAATGCTTTTTCCTACATTGAAGCACTTTCCACATAGGAAGTTTGTCGCATTTGAAAGGGCCCTGAATCTCACTGCCTGCAACCAGATTTGGGGGAGGGGAGAGGGCTGCATCACTGCCTGGTGGCCAGGCAACAATGGGAAGAATGTTGCAGTGTACAGACCATGTATAGAAACCGCTGGATCTAAACCAATCAGTAAATTGAGCCTTTGCTGCAGCCCAAGTATGTTGCTTTTTTGTAGTCAAGAGCTTAGCTATTCACATATTTTGAGCTCTGCTGCCATTCCTCAAACACCAGCCACACAATACAGATCCCTTATTTCAAGACTCATCTTTGCATGGAGTCATTTCATTTAGGGCCTGCCTTTGTCATCTTGTAATAACTTACGTTTATAAAATGTACACAGAACCCAGGGCAGCTAATAAATACACTCCCAAGAAATTATGGTGGAAAAATCCACAGCTAAAAAGCAAAATTGCATTCCTATCAAATAAATCACTGTTATACATTATTCTATTTTATTTTTCTTACTATAAAAAATATTACAATAAGAACACACACAGAATATTTTAGAAATGAAAACAGCCCATTATTTTATTGATTTAGATCCTCCTCTGTCCCATGGGTCAGAGTGGGTTATACTAGTTTTTTCACATGCACCCTCAAGGGGCTCACAGTCTAATCAATTAAAGGGTTTGGGAGATAAAAGAAGCCAATTGAATTTTAAAAATGCCTTTTTAGAGACAGAAAAACACAAAAGTGATAGAGCTGATTAATTCTGTTCTTCCCCTTACCCCCCAAAAAAGTGATTAAGAAAATAAATACTAGAAAACAGCGTGCCCCCCACCTTCCCCAGATGGAAGTAGCAGCGAGTGGTAACCCCTCCCCTCTATAGCTTATTAATAATATATATAAATTAATATACAGTATTTATATACCGCCTTTCTCGGTCATTGGATTTCTCCTCCGACTTTAATCCAAGGCGGTGTACATGGGCAGGCTGTCCTAACCCCCCTTGGGGGGTTTACAATATATATATAATATATATATATATGTCCAATCTCTCATGAACAGCTACTTTCCGGGTGGTATCCTTTTACAGTCTGACTTTTTTTTCTGCTGGCTGACGCCTCCCACACTCGACCGACGCAGCTGGAAGCTCTTCTCTCTCCTCCTGGAGGCTTTCACAGCTTTTTTGCCGGCGGCGTGTCTCGAACTACACCGGTCTTCGGGCTTTGAAGGCAGCAGCTCTCCCCACTACGCCAGACTCTTCTGCCCAATTTATTGAAACACTCAATCCGACAGTATCTCCCCCACAACCTGCAGTCCACCTCACACTGTGTGGTGGTGTTTTTTTTTTAAAACCAAGCACCCCATCATACATCATCCACCCTGAACAGCCATCAAAAGGGCAGTGCTTTCTGCAAGCAACGACCTGCTAAAATGGCTAGGCCTTTGAAGGCTAGTGCTACAGACTGAGATGGGGTGTGTGGAGTGAGAGCTTCATTTCAGGCTTGCTTGTCATGATGATGTAGCTGGAGTTCTGCTCAGGAAGTAGGCAGGTCTGTACCTCCCAGGACCTGGGATGTACCTGTTCTGAATTTGCATCCACTATCAATGGTGACAGTAGGAAAAAGTGGTGCAGAGTGGGATGGGAAGGGTGTCTCTGGAGTTCTGTCCAGTGGATCTTCACTCTCGGGTCCTAGATGCTCCTTGTTTCCAGCAGCAGAGTCAACACCAAGTGTCAATTATTGTGCCTATTGGAACCGGTAAGGAAGGTGTTGTTGTATCTCTATGAAAGTTTAGTACGTTGGGCTCTGGCAAACCATTCTAGGAAGTGAGTTTCATAATAATGGGGCTGCCACAGAGAAAGCCCTTCCACACACCCCAGCTGATAGTACAAACAGTTATCTGAAGGAGGTTCTTCTTCCAGGAGCTAAACTTGCCAGATTTATGAAAGATACCAGAAAGGTTTCCTGGATGCTCAACAAGCAGGACTGTTTGGCCAGCCTGGGACTTTCCTAGGCCAAGCGGAGCTTTCATGCACAAATATGCTAAGCCACTGATTCACTGCCGACCTGTCTAGAATTGGACTTTTTCAGAAGAGGTCACAAGGTTCAGGTGCTGAAATTGGGTAGGGGAATTGCCAGACCATATTGGGCATCCTGCTGTTGAGTAAGTGGAAAAGGGATTGGCCTGCAGCCTTCAGAGGAAGGGACCAGAGCAACCACAGGAAGTGAGATGAAAAGGAGTTTGGAAACTGCTAATTGCTTCCAGACCTGTTGCATATATAAAGACATAGGACTGACTCACAGGGCTGTCAGAATTGTTAGGATACCTCTACCCTAGTTAGAAAACTGGACTTTGATGCCCATGGAGCCCAAAACGCCCTCATTACCAAAAGAGTCTGAAAGTGGAAATGTACAATCGTTTGTTTCGTAGCAGGCAACGCCGCATGTGGGATAGAGCGCTCCAGTGTCACATACTTATCAGCTTTGGGGAGGATTTGGGATCATGTACTAAACCAGGGGTTTTTAACCCCTTCCCAGCCAAGTACCACTTCCAGCTCCACTGTCTTGCTGTGAACAACCAGAAGTAACTGGTGATGGCATCATTGCCAGTTACTTTCAGGTTTTCAGAGGCCAGAAAACGGGTAGGAGGCTCTGGGCGAGTGGGAGGGCCCTTCTCAGCATTTCCGAGAGGCTCGGTCAAAGGCAGGAGCCTTTCCGAGTACCACCAGCAGTCGGCCATAGTACCACTGGTGGTACTAGTACCACTGGTTGAGAACCCCTGTACTTAAATCCTTTAGAAGACAAGCTGGTACAACAGTTGTCATATGCAGTATACTGATAGCAAATTTGCCACCATATGTGAATTGTCAACTCATGGGGTTGAGTGCTGATTCAACTAGACCTGAAAGAGGACCACCTAAGGATAAGATAGTGTTTTCTGTGTACTGGGGGGGGGGGTTATTGCCCAGCTAGGTAGCAGTATGCACAGTTGAAAAGGAAAAGTAAGTGGTGGGGGAATCCAAACAGCCTGACAAGGACTGAGCATGCTCAGTACCTACCTCCCCCTGCCATGGAATGTTGAAGGTGGCAGTTGGGGGGGGATGACGGGCAATGGAAATCTGGGAGGGGGAAGAGGAAGTTGGCTTGCTTGAGCCCCAATCCTGAAGGTGCCACATTTTTTGGTTATTGAAAATCCCATTTTTTGGTGGTTGTTGAAGATCTATTCCTGTACATTCAACATATAGTTATCCCCCATGGCCTACTTTGCAGGGAGCATACAATCATTGAAAACAATGCCCTATTTGAGAAAATGTGTGTCTGATATACCTATGAGGTTACTAAATCCCAAAAATCTTTTTTCCTCCCTAATGAGGCTTCTGTTCCTTTAGTATCTGCATAGCGGGCAAAGTTACAGCAGGTGAAGATTTCCCTGTGGGGGAAAGCTATACCTGTTGAATTATTTTTGTCTGTCATTCAGCTGTTCAAGGCCCAGAAGTAGTGCCAAAAAGAGAGGCTACATGAAGCAGTCACTCTATCCCTGTGAACTATCTGATACCTAAGGCACATGAACTCTCACAGTCCTCCATAAAGCAGCATTTTTAGAGAAAGTGTTACGTCCCTCTCTTCAAGGTGAGCTGTCCTTAATGGCATCTTTATTTAAGGGGCTGAAGTCCAGTTGTCGAGAATTATTCCTGTCTTGTATTCCTGCTGTTGACTCTGTGTCATTAACAGCAGCATGACAAACGCTCTGCAGGTGCAGCCTTCCCTTTTGCCACGTCTCCATGTTAGGAAAACAAACGCCAAAGTTGTGGGATTTTTGTAAGCCATGTAAAGTCACAAAAAAGAAACTAAAATATAAATGGTGGTAGCCCTGGCCTATGTTTTCTAAAACAGTCATGGATCTCTCTGGCACACTTAGAGGCTGGAGTCAGGCAACACGGGATGCTCAGATTGGCTGTATGTGTTGCACCGCAGGGAAATTTGAACAGTGAAATGCTGGCAGGAAGAGGGCTAAGAGACTCATCCCTCACAGTGTCTCTCTCTCTCTCGTATTCTGCAGCAGATTGCTTCAT
The DNA here is from genome assembly GCA_026170595.1 of Plestiodon gilberti rubricaudatus. Lineage (NCBI taxonomy): Eukaryota > Metazoa > Chordata > Lepidosauria > Squamata > Scincidae > Plestiodon > Plestiodon gilberti. Next base: position 122,038,424 of record JANXHW010000002.1, read on the forward strand.
TCTCTGTGGCTGTATTTTGGAAAAAGATAAAACGGGGGAGGGCTACATGTGACTGAACATCACGTGTAGTTTGGCCTCTCTTTGTGCTGGGCTGTCTTCAAGCAGAGTGGCGAATGGAGATTTTGGGCGCCTTGCTCTGGGAGGGAAGAATTTGGGGTAAAAAAAATTTAAATCAATAGAATAATCATGTATGTATAATATAACTATAATTGACCCAGTAGCCCAACCCATTTCCCTTTTGTTAGCCCTGTCCACTTGGGTACATGTGCTCACACCTTTGTCCATGCTTCATCTTTTAACAAAGCAATTTAATTCAAATATCTAATCTATTTATCAACTTCAAACCAGAGGGGAAACTGGGGCAGTGAATGGCACCAAGAGAAACTGATGCCCAAACCTTATTGATTGATCTGTATGCCGCCTTTCCACCACCTAAGAGGCCTTCAAAGTGGCTCACATTTGTCACGTTTTAATCACCTTGTGATTAAAAACACAATTTCCTTCTCTTCTTCCTCTGAGATGGTGTTTCTCTGGGAGGGGAGGAGTACAGTTCAGCTTAAAAAGCACAACAGATCAAGGTGGAGATGATGGGTCCAATCTTACTGGCTTTCCTTCTTATGGTATCATTGCTAAACCTCAGGCCAGGAGTCCTCTGTAACTTATTGTAACTACTCACTTTCAATGGCGCTTACTAAAAATACTGCCCTTCCATCTAGCCTTTCATCTGTGTAGCATAAGACAAACTAGCAGGATCCGATCCTGCATGAAAGTTGTCTGCCAGTCAGACTGTGAGGCTTTAAGGGAAGGGTTCACCAGGGGAGATGGACCTGGTTGGTGCTAAGGAGGAGCCACGGGGTGGGGGGGAGGAACATGCAATGGCAGCGTGGGAATCCAGGGATAGCCAGGAGTGCTGGTGCTGGTGTGGAGCTTAGAGGGACAGGAGTTTAAGATTACATCAAAGGTCACCACCATGCAAAAGTATGTGTGGTGATTGGTTCACCACATTCTGTTGATAGCATCACCCCAGCAACAGAGTCATCAGGATTCCAGAAGCCAGTAGTTCATCATACAGCTTTTCCTTGGCAGATGGATTGGCAAGCCTGCCACCATACCATACCATCTTTTCTCCAGCACTCATCATATCTATGCTGGGGGGGGGGGGAGCAGTACCTTTTGGATTTCTGCTTGTTAGAGGCCCAGAACGTCTCACAACAGCAAACGTGTTTGCCCATCCCTGAGTAAGAAATGCAGAGCGGGATGAGGAAGGTATTTTACAGCCTGAGGAATGTCCATGCTGCAGGTCAGAGCTGTAACCTGCTCACTGTGAGGGATGGTAAAACCAAGTGAGATGTACCTGATTGGTTCAGTTTCCTCTGACATCACACAATTGCTATAATGTATGGAGTGAAATGACTTACGATAGGTTCTGTGCTGCTAAGCTCCTTGGAGGAGGTACCAACATGGGCAGCTAGAGGCAAAAGCCTGTCCAGATTTCTGCTACATCTACATCATGCTAAACAAGACAAAGTTGTCCAAGTAAGGTAGGTATAAAGACTGAAGTTGGAAGGCTGTCTTGGGTGCACTTTGGGGGTTCTGAAGGATGTAGGAATCAGATTGCCTAGTCTTTGCAAGAGTAATGGTGCAAATGTAAATAGTTTGAATGTGGAATAGATGCAGAGCTTACAAGAGGCTGGATTAAGCACCAGGCTAAATAAAACTACAGATGGCTATTCTTTTATTTATTTTTGGGGTGGTATAATTAACCAGGGCAGCATTTCTATGTGAAATGAGCCTCTAATTATACTAATGTTGATAGAACTTTATGGTTCTATCAACATTAGAAATTGTTTCTAATTCTTGTGCTTCTGACAGCGGCCTGAGGTGTGCAAATCTGACAGCCAAAATTTTTCCCTTCTGCTGTATTTTCATGCCAGGAATACTATGTAGCCTGCTTAATTTTTGTGTGTCAGACTACTGTTAAAGGCACAAGAGCTGGGACAGTTAATTAAAATAAAATAAAATAAAGGTGGCAACCCTATTGGTAATGAGTACATTTCCTGGCTGTAAAAGTTTCGTTTAGATTTTATTTGAGTATTTGAAAGGTTATAGTTCTCTAGAAACCTGGGCACCATTGCAGATTTCAGTGGGGGAGAGAATTTATACCAAGATTCAGCCAGAGCCGAGAGCCCCATCTTGGATACACTTAAGATGAAATTGTTAAAAAAAAAGAGAGAAAGAAAAGAAAAGTGTATTTTAAAAGTATTTCTTGTGACTTAAAAAAATATTTTATAGTTTAAAAGTATAGGTAAAGGTATCCCTTGACATTTAAGTTCAGTCGTATCCAGCTCTAGGGCGCGGTGCTCATCCCCATTACGAAGCCAAAGAGCCAGCGCTGTCCCAAGACGCTTCCGTGGTCATGTGGCTGGCATGACTCTCGCTGCAGCGCATAGAGTGCGGCTGGGCATGGAACACAGTTACCTTCCCGCAAGCGGTACCTGTTTATCTACTCGCATTAACATGCTTTCGAACTGCTAGGTTGGCAGGAGCTGGGTCAAGCGGTGAGAGCTCACCCCATCACACGGATTCGAACTGCTGACCTTTTGATCAACAGCTCATGGTTCAGTGGTTTAACCCACTGCGCCACCCTGCGGCCCTTTAAAAGTATGGCAAAGATAAATATTCTGGACAAAAACACAGGCATCTGCTTTCCCACCATTTTAAGCAACGTGGGCTGTGCCTTTGCAATGCATAACATGGGGCCTTTTAGCTTTCTGTGTAACACCATTCCATTTGTAGAACTAGGAAGTTGATCCAAGCACTGTACAGGTGCTTCTGAAGAACAGTCACATATGGTCTTAAACATATGGGCCTAACGTGGCTAATTCTGTTACCCACCTCTGTTCCTGTGCTTCTAACAGCAGTGCGATCTGCAGACATCCGCAAGTAACATGGAGTGCTGTGTTATTGGTAGAGACAGATTATGGCCACCAACTCTCGTACTCCTTCCCTTCATGCTTCAAAGAGACTGTGAACACTCTGACCCTGGGCTCAGAGAGGGTTGATGGGTCAGAGGCAGCCTCAATCAAACTTAAGATTTCTGAGGCAGGATCTGGTGATGTCGCAAGACTATCAGCACTTGAAATGGAGTTAAAAACCTGGTAGCAGGGCAGGGCCCAGCAGTAGACCAACATTTGCCTGACCTTTGCCACCTGAGTGAAAAAAGCAAAAAGCTGGAGAAATAGGGTCATTTTTTGGCAAACTGGTAACCCTTGTCCAGGGGCTGTGATGGGTTGAATGTGTGTTAAGAAGCTGAGACTTAAGATGAGCCATCAGTTTAGAACAGGGGTTCTCAACCCCTGCTTTCTGGCCGAGTACCACCTCCGGCGCTACTCTCCTGCTGTGTACCACTGGAAGTGAGTGGCAATGACATCATCGCCAGTTATTCCCAGGTTTTCGGAGGCCAGAAAAAGCAGGTAGGAAGCTCTGGGTGGGTGGGAGGGCTCTTCTCAGCATTCCTGAGAGGCTTGGCCAAAGGTGGCAGGAGCAAGGTTCCAGCGGTCCAAGTACCACCAGCAGTCGGCTGAAGTACCACTGGTGGTACGAGTACCACTGGTTGAGAATAATCAATAGAATTATTATTAGAATAATAATAATAATAACTTTCATATAGTGTTTAGTATTTTATTATTTTGCTCACCACATTGAGGGCATTAGTTGACTGAAAAGTGATATTGGAGCTGGCCCATCCACGAGGCCAAAAGAGGTGGTCACCTCAAGCAGGAGATTGATGGGGAGGCACCCACCTCCATCTGCTCACTTGCCTCCTCTCCCTGGACTGGAAGAGGAAGAGGAGGGGGATGGTGTGGAAGAGAGAAGAGTGGTGGGCTAGAGTGTGTCTGTCCCCCTCTTCCTTTTCCAATCCAGGGCGTGGGAGGAGCAGAAGTTGGCATACCACCAGGTAAGGAGGGGCAGGATTTGGCATGCTGCCTCAGGTGCCAGGAACCCCTGCGCTAACCCTGCATGGTATAATTATAATCTATTAGTATAAATACTGTTTTTATTTCCATGCTGTGCAAAGCTTCACAAGCTGGTTTCTCCAGACCCAGTTGCTGCTCAAGTCACAGGAGCAGGCTTTGCTGGTTTGGTTTTATTTTGTGTTTGCCCCCAGAGGACTGATTGCCCCCTTTGCAACATCCCCATCTGGAAATAGTATATTTGCCACATTCCGCCTTCTTCTTCTATGTCATTCCTCAAGTCTTGGTGTCTTTGTAGTTCTGCAGGTAGTTTACAAAGTCAATAAATAAGACAAGGGTTTGGCTAAAGATTTTTTTTTTTGTTAACTTCAAATAAAAACCAAGTTACATTTCGCTGGACAGCTGCCTGTTTCAGGCTGATGCTGTCCACATAACAAATGATTGGATATTATCACAGTTGTCAAACAACTTGCTTTGTGTCCTTTGCTGGAATCAATTGTTTTCACAAAGGGGAAAACACAAAGGGCGTATCTTTAAAAATGACAGTTTTCTTGTACCATTTTAACTGCCATGAAATTCCTCAAAGCATTTTGGGAACTGTGGTTCTAAGGATGCTGAGAATTGTTGGAGAGAGGTTTGAAAACCCACACACGCAACCACGGTGGTTCCTAAGGTTCCCTGGGGAGAGGAAATGACCACTCTCTTAAGCCTACAGAGTTGATATAGCTAAAGAAGAGCATTCTCTCTCATCATAGGGTTTTTTTTCTTTATGCAACCTATGCACATGCTCTATCCAACTTCCAGGTTGACTTGGAAAAACACAATGTGCATTCAGTGGAGCTCAGTGAAGTTCTGTATTGAGGACTGGATTTGAGCTGGGAAGAGGTCTGAGGAGGCAACTAGATTGACCTTTCCTGCAACTTGAATTGTGTGGATGGGGGGATTTGCAGCAGAAAATCCAAACCAGCCACTGCCAAAAGAGAGTGTAAAATTATCAGTCTAGATTAGAATTTTGTTTAAACGTCTGTTATTCCCAGCCTGTACTTATCGTGTAGCAGCTGTGAGTTGTGGTAGGTGGCAGGCCATGCCCTGCCCAATGGGACCGAGAACTGTAGTTCTCTTTTGGAATTGTTAGAACTAGCAAACTGAGCAACTAGCAGCTTTGAGGGCTCCCAATCTGCATTAACACCATTGCTGAGGAAGAGGAGGGCTGAAGCTTCCCTCCCCCATGCCATGGCCAAGCTCCCTCTGCTATTTTAGCACAACCCCCCCCCCCCACACACACACACACAATCCAAGCATGCAAGGGCCATTGTGTGCTTAAAATAATGTCTAGTTTTTGACCCATAGCCAAGACTTAATGCAAACCAGGGCTTACCAGGTCTGAGCCCTGGGTAGAACTTCTTTCCACTTCCAGAACACGAACATAGTGCTTATGCAAAATACAAGTTTTTTTGCCATTGAGTAACCATACTCGGCTCATATACACCCGCTGAAGGGCAGGAGCAAGGCATTTGTGGTTAATAGTCTAATAGACAGTCAGACTTGAGCCCCAGCACTTCTCCCTTTAAGAGATTTTAAGCTCTGCCTAGAGCAGAGGCAGGGAGTGAGTCACTTCAAGAAGGTTTAAGCTCTTGCGGGTTTGGGACTTTACTGCAAGTTTGGCAACCAAGTAATCTTCGAGTTAAACTGAGAAGAAAACCAAAGGAGCACTAAAAGGCAAAGGGGGCAACAACCCTATGGAAAATGAAAAGCTATTAAAAAAACAAAACAAAACAAAAAACACATGTTACTATTAACACTGCACGTTCAAAAATAAATTAGCTCCTCAAAGAGTTCTATAGATATTTGATTGAGATCAGCTTGTTACAAGCAAAGTAGTCTGTGCCTGCTGGGGTGGCTGCCTTGCTACGTACACAGTCCTTCCCAGAGCAAGGGTGGAAAGTCTGGATTCTCTATCCTGCATCCAAATGGGGCTTTCTTCTCCTATGATGGTGGTGCTGGGCTTGATTTTAAATTGACGATGGAGAAGCATTGGGGGATCTGCCCTGAGGTTCTCGGAGTAAGTGTCGCTTGCTGCTCTTGGCTGAGGCAGAGGCAGGGTGCAAGTCAGCCTTCTTCCCAAGGGTACCTAGGAAAAACACATACACACACCATTAAACAAACCAGTACTAAATGTTAACTTTTAGTAGGACCATTTACAGGACATGAAAAATAAAGGCATCCAGAAGAACTCAGCACTCCTATTGGAGTGGTACATACAGCAGTGATTGGTGGTACCTAAGTACCACCTTTTGGTGGTACATACAGCAGTGACCACCCACCCCTGCCAAGAACAGTGGATGTGGTCTTTGAGGTGAGAGTCTCTGGGCAAATAGCTCATCACATGGTAAAAAAAAAAATTCAACCAGTCCCCTATACCAAAGTGGGAGATCACATGCTTGAATGCTCCCCCATGAAAATCAGATCCTGCACACATGGAGAACTACTATGTAAGGGGAAAGGTTACTTACTACTGGTAAGGGGAAAGGTTAGGCTAGAACCCTGCCCTCTCCTTGACAGCTAGTTTTCTCTAGACAGGGAGGTTAAAAAAAAAGCAAAACACAAAAGGCTGATTGCACATTGATTCACTTTTATGGTTTTATTGTATACTGATATATAATATCAGTATATATTATATATACTGATATACAATATTGTATAAAAAGGTAAAGGTGACCCCTGACGATTAAGTCCAGTCACGTCCGACTCTACGGTGTGGTGCACATCCCCATTTCAAAGCCGAAGAGCCAGCGTTGTCCGAAGACGCCTCCGTGGTCATGTGGCCGGCATGACTCTCCTTGCCACAGCGCGTAGCATGCGGCTGGAACACGGAGCGCTGTTTACCTCCCCGCAAGCGGTACCTATTTATCTACTCACATTAACATGCTTTGGAACTGCTAGGTTGGCAGGAGCTGGCCAAGCAACGAGTGCTCACCCTGTTGCGGATTCGAACTGCCGACCTTTCGATCGACAGCTCATGGTTCAGCGGTTTAAATATACAAGAACCAAGGACCTTCACAAGCAGTTCATCATTTGGTAAAAGTGTTCCTGAACTGTACCCATTTCACAATGCTGGTTGTGAATTCTATATTGTATGTTGTAGCCACTCTCTGCAATGCATACTGTATACTTTGTTTATACTGTATAATGCATTTATTGTATACTGATATCAGTATACAATAAATGCATTATACAGTATAAATGCATTATACAGTGTACAATAAATGCAGTATGCATTGCAGAGAGTGGCTACAACATACAATATAGAATTCACAACCAGCATTGTGAAATGGGTACAGTTCAGGAACACTTTTACCAAATGATGAACTGCTTGTGAAGGTCCTTGGTTCTTTTGGAAACTCTTCAGATCGAAATGTTGTAGTGTCTGATTGGCTAGCCTGGCATGTATTCAATCAGTCTCCCCCACCTTTTTTTTAGTCGTTTTCTTTTTTAATCCAGTCCCCTTCTGGGGCAGTTTATATTTTTCCCCAAAGGAAATTAAATGCACAAAACCCTTTGAGACGAGAGAGATCGGCTCCTTTGAACTGCATTTCCTTTTGATTTAAATGAAAGCAGCTGAGATCCATGTTCTTGCGAAGGATCACAAACCAGATGATACTGTTTTTCATGATCACTCAGGCAAGGCTATGTAACTTTACCTTGCTTTTAACATTTAACTACTCCTAGCTAGTGCTAAGCACCTATAGCCCATCCTTTCACATTAAAACAAGCTTCTGCTCTCCACATCCTTCCTGCCTTGCCTGTAGCACTAATGTACTATGTAAGGTTATCATCAAAGGCAGGCACCAAAAAAAAAACAAAAACCCAACGATTAAATAGGATGTTTGGTTGAAACTCCTAAGCAGTGTGATATGGGGGGGGGGGGTAGGGTAGCTGTTTCCTTTCAGTGGCAAAGACAAAGCCCAGAAGTCCTCCAGGCTTCCTTTTGAGGTGCTCAGTTCTCTCATTCCTTAGGAATCGCCACCAATTGAATAGGGTGGCAGTGGTGGTACGTAGCTCTTATGCAGGCCCAAGAGATGTGTGTGTGTGTGTGTGTGTTTTAAGCAAATTAAGCAAATTAAACATTTGGCAGCAGCCCCTCCCACCACCACCCCTGTGTCCAGTCAGCATAACCCTAGCGTATCACATGACCAAGAGGCAGGCAAGATGCTCTTTTCTTGCATTATTCCTGTTCGGGTCTCTTACGTCTTCCTCTCCCTGGACCACTACTGTGGCTCTGCCCCAGACAGCTGGTGGAAATCAAAATGCTCTCAGTCAGGCCCTCTAGAATGCCAAGGATTTTAACCAGCCCACACGCTGCTAAAAGCCATGCCACATATGCCACGTGGGGCCAACTGACAGCTGCTGAGGCATCTCCTGAAGTCTTTTTTCTTTACTTCAGAGCAACTTCAGGGAGCTGCACATTTGATTGGGGAAGTGGCCCTAGGAATGGAATTTTATCCTCCCCTACCTGACTGTTTTCGTGACTGAAATTATCTCCCTTCCCAAGTTGCTATTTGTTGGGGGGGGGGGGGGAGGAGGCAGACACTCCTATTGGAATTTATAGCAGCTTCAGGGAAGAAGCAATTTCAGTTGGAGACATGACGATGATGATGATGATGAGCAAGGTTTAAACTTCCCCTTCCCCAGTACCACATTCCCAGTGAAAATGACCACCCCCAGCTGCTCTGATGTAAAGTCAAAGCACTGGAAGGTCCCATCGTGGGTCTCCCATGTCCTGTGCAATTGGACCTTTTAAAGTGCTTTTGAACCTCTTTTGCACATGCAGACCAACAGCAGGAAAGACAGAAAAATGCATTGTTCAGTGTCCTGGCATCAAAGTTGATGATGATGGTGGTGGTCATTACAATCACATTTTAACCTTCCTGATTGGAGTGTGTGGCCTGTGAACGAATTAGACATCCTAGGTGAAGTGTGAGGTTCCGGCTGACATTTTCCCACACCGTTGTGTACAATTGCGAACGACCATCTTCACAGTTTAACCTCTCTTCTGCTGTTGTGTAGTGATAAAACCTTGTCAGTGTGACCAATCCTAATTTCCTTCACCCAATACCTTTCTCTGCTCTCCTGTGACACTGATAAGATTGGGGAAGGCTTGTCAATTTTGCTGGTGTCAATTTCCTTCATAGCCCCACCACCACCACCACCACCACCACCACCTTCTCTGCTGTCCCAAGAGTATGATCATGGTTATGAGGCACATACATCTCTCACTCACTCACTCACTCACTCACTCACTCACTCACACACAGAGAGAGAGAGAGAGAGAGAGAGAGAGAGAGAGAGAGAGAGAGAGAGAGAGAGAGAGATGGTTCTTTGATTCACCAGAAACAGTTTTTACAATTCTTTACAATTCCTTCAAGATCCAAAAGCAGCTTTGTCAGAAGAAGACAGGGCTGCTGATACCAGGGTGGGATGGGGGTGCTGAAATAGTTGTTGTGCATGTCCAACCCTCTGATCACCACCCAAGTCTTACTAGTGAACATTTTAAAAGGTGAAAAAAATAAATAGTAATTTGCTAAAATCATACTTGATTTTGTAAAATCATACTTGAGTGAGAGTGATTCGTGGGCTGGAGCACCTCCCTTACGAGGAAAGGCTACAGCGTCTGGGGCTTTTCAGCCTAGAAAAAAGGCGCCTGAGGGGGGACATGATTGAGATGTATAAAATTATGCATGGGATGGAGAGAGTGGATAGAGGGAAATTCTTCTCCCTCTCGCACAACACCAGAACCAGGGGACATGCACTAAAATTGAGTGGAGGGAGAGTTAGAACAGACAAAAGAAAATATTTCTTTACCCAGCGTGTGATTCATCTGTGGAACTCCTTGCCACAGGATGTGGTGATGGCACCTGGCCTAGATGCCTTTAAAAGGGGTTTGGACAAATTCATGGAGGAAAAGACCATCACAGGTTACAAGCCATAAGCAACCTCCTGGTTTTTTTTAGAAGTGGGTTTTCTCTGTGCCAGGTGCAAGGGAGTGGCGACTGGACACAGGTATCTTGTTGTCTCGTGTGCTCCCTGAGGCATCTGGTGGGGCCACTGTGTGACACAGGAAGCTGGACTAGATGGGCTTTTGGCCTGATCCAGCAGGGCTCTTCTTATGTTCTTATGTTCTTACTTCCCTCCTTTGTGGTGAGTGTGCACATGTGTTGTTGCTAGGAGTACTTAAGATATGGATTTCTGTTGATTGACCTGGCTGCCTATTGACTTACAGGCATAATTCAAGGTGATGGTGATTGCCCGTAAAGCCCTACATGGCTTGAGTCCACTATGCGTTAGGAAATGCTTTATCCAGTATGAATACCTCTGTCTGATGACATCCTGCATTAGTTTTGTGAGAGAACCTCTTTAATGAAGGGCACCGAGCACCAGGCTTTCTTTGTGAATGCTTAGCTTTACAGTTCTAGAACTTTATTGGAACACCACCATCCATATACAACGTGCTTGCAAGTTTAAAAATGAAGCAAAAAAACAACAAAAAGGCCACCTCAGGCAAGATCTCTCTGCCTCCACAGAGTTTATAATCTAAAGTTTGACAGTGAAGAGAGAAGAGAATACAGGGAGAGGCAAAGGCAAAAAGATGTACACTTAAGTTAAGATGAAATCTTAGTTGGGGGTTAGATAGATTTTGAGGAGGGATTTGGAGGAAGACAAAGAAGTGGCACCGGGAGGGATATAACTAGGTTTTTCGGAGTCTGATTTCATTAGCTTTTCTGTGGGCAGTAGTAAACCTTTCAATTTATGATTTAGTTTATTTGGAATTGTGAATACGGTGGTGTTGTTGTTGTTGGGTAGGGTTGCTAAATTTTTATCATCCCTTCCTCATGTGCCTAGTTTTAACAGCAACATGATCTGCAAAGAGAAGCAGGTGATAAATACAGTCGCCCCCCTCATCTTAGGCACAATTGACTTGCATCAATTCAACTTCATGCTGTCAGCAAACCAATTTTTATTTTTTTATTTTTTAAAAAATCTGTTTAAATAGTGCAGACAATTCTGCCTGCCATTCCACTTACTAAATACATGTCTGAGAGTGAGATCAGAGAATGAAGCTGCTGTTCCCTCAGTAGGTTTTCAGTCCTCACCTGTCTTTTGTAATTTTTATAGAGGCGCTATGTACCGGTGTATTTTCTGGATGTAACAGCTTTTCAAGGCAATTTTGAATATATGTGATTTTAGCTTTACGAGCTGACTCTGGAACGCAACCCTTGCGTAAGACAAGGGGCAACTGTACTTTGCTTCTTGCCCTGGAACATTTTTACCTAGTGCCATTTAAACTGATGTTAATGGCACAAGACCAGGTCTATTTTTAATGCTATGTTTCTTACTGTGGTTTTATTGCATATATGTCTTGTGCTGAAATGTTGTTTTGGAAACTGCCTTTACGCATCCCACCTCTCTGTCCAATACCCTGAGTATTTTACTCCCATCTGCCTGAAGGCTTTCAGTCCAAGAGCATTCATAACTAGGAATGTTGTCAAAACCCTAATTAAGGGAACATATACATTTTTAAGCCTCTGAAGACAGATTCGAGTTAGGAGAATTTGCTTCGAGATTCTTCTACTTCCAGTTTTACAACTGCATCCATCCAAACTGTGGGCATGGTTGACCAAAAGATAATCATTTTTTCCTATTGCAATCAATATATGATTTCAACGTGCTTAAGCTGGACATGAACCAGCTAATGTGCATAAGCCCAAATTACTGGTATATCAGCACTAGCCCTCATTTTCTCCTACAGACGGAGAGCTTGGGGGGGGGGGAGAAAGTACTCTGATTCTATAATAGTTGTTATTCAAACCTCTGGGAAAACTGTTTGTCCTCCCTGAATTTCCTCCTCCCTTTTTTGATCATCACCACATCCTGTGACAACAAATTCCATGTTACTTATGCATTGTGTGTGAAGCAGTACTTCCGCTTGTTTGGTTCAGAACAGACAACTGATCGCTTCATTAAGTGCCCTGAGTTCTGGTATTCAAAGGGAGAAATAATTCCATTCGTAATTTAATCAACCCCATTGAGATCCCCATTCAGCAGTCTGTCTTGGGCCACCCTGAGTGTTCTCCAGCAATACGAATTTCTCCTAGATGTCATAGTTGCTGTTGCACTTCACAAAAGCAGTGTAGAAGAATGATAGCCCAGTCCTAACCAACGTTCCAATGCAGCCACAATGCAGCCCCAAGGTAAGGGAACAAACATTCCTTTACCTTGAGGAGGCCTCCGTGACTCCCCCCCCCCCGATGCAGCGCACACCCTACTGGAACAACTGCATTGGTGCTGAAAAGTTGGTTAGGATTGGGCTATGAATCTGTCATAGCCAGTGGGTGGTGCAGTGGGCTGAACCATGAGCTGTCGATCAAAAGGTTGGCAGTTCGAATCCGCGACAGGGTGAGCTCTCGTTGCTTGGCCAGCTCCTGCCAACCTAGCAGTTCGAAAGCATGTTAATGCGAGTAGATAAATAGGTACCACTTGTGGGAAGGTAAACAGCGCTCCATGCTCCAGCTGCATGCTACGCGCTGTGGCAAGGAGAGCCACATGACCACGGAGGCGTCTTCGGACAACGCTTCGGAATCACACCCTAGAGTCGGACACGACTGGACTTAATTGTCAGGGGTCACCTTTACCTTTATGAATCTGTCTATGCTGAATTATTATTATTATTATTATTATTATTATTATTATTATTATTATTATTATTATTATTAATTTCTATCCCACTTTCTCCCCCCATAGGGGGGACTCAAAACGGCTTACAACTCTCTCTCTCTCTCTCTCTCTCTCTCTTAAAAACATTAATAAAATCTAGAGCTAGGCATTTAAAGGCATCTGATAAGGTACAGCTGGATCCTATGTATGTTTACTTAGGAAAGTCAGTTCAGTGGTAAACATTCCAAAGTAAGAGATGCCTTTTACAAAGTTAGATCTTTGGCCCATCTAGGTCAGTCTTGTCTGTCCTGACAGGCAATGGTTTTGTGATAATGGTTTTCAGATAAGAAGAGGCATTTTTCAGCCCTGCCTGGAGAAGCAGGTATTTTACCACTGAGCTACAGCCCCTCCCAGAGGCTTCTGACTGTGTGCGGATGTATAGGAAATAAGGGGTTTTTTTGCCACAATATCTGAAGTTGCACACTTTCTCAGACTCTCTCTTTACTTTTCTCTGGCAGCCGTTCCCCAAGTGGTTCACCAACTCACTTTTTAATATTTGCATCATGGGAGCATTAAAGCAAAGATTGGCTAGCTTCCATCTTGTGTGGCCAACTCTTTTTTTATTATTATTATTACTAGAATCCCTGTGGTTCACCAACATGTGCTTAAATTTACAAAGTATTTGCTCAGGATCACCTACCAGTTAACGCTTGCAGGATCACGTTGACAAGAGATTGGCTTTTAACTACTGCCACTTTGGGGGAGCAAATATCAGTGTTGGGAATGGGTTTTGGAGGAGGTGATTTTCAATAGGAAAATAGTGCAAAAAGAAAGTGTTAACTTGTCCCTGTCCTGTAGGAAGCATGCCTTTTAAGATGAGTTGAGTTGAAATAGTTCTATCTAACTTTTTCTTCTGCATGAAACCCAGTGAACACTTGTCTTGAACAATGCATGTCCACAAACATCTAGTTTAGCTCTGTGTAAAGAGATCCTGAGTCTGCCCTGAGCCCTCTTGCTTCGGCTTTGAAATGGGGATAAGCACCACACCCTAGAATTGGACACGACTGGACTTAATTGTCAGGGGTCACCTTTACCATTTTTTTTAAAGCTACATTGAACAAAATGGGACTTTACTTCTGAGTAAACATGTATAAGGCTTGTGCTGTAAATGATGCATTACTCATGACACTCACAGTGCAATCCTATCCAACTTACACCACCGGTGTAACCAGCAGGGGAGGGCAGGGCGGGAGGCTTGGGGGGGAGGGGAGGGGAGGGGAAATTTAAATCCCCTTTGAATCCCCCTTTGGAGGGGATTTGAATCACCTTTCCATTCTGGGGCCTCCCGTTCTCGCTGCACTGCTGGTTACACCGGTGGTGTCAGAGACTATCCGGGGGGGGCGACAACACACCCCCACGTGACCCATCGGCGCGCACCCAGCATGACAATGCATGCACGCCCAGTGCGGCTCATCACCCACCCACCCCGCCGTTTTTCAACCTATTTTGGAGCCGATGCAGCTCCAGGGCGGGCAGGAGGGCCCAACTCCAGGACGAATGTGCGGCGGAGGGAACGCGTCCCAGAGGTAAGCGCGTCCCTTCACCGCCACGTCCGGTCCCCGCCCTGGGGCCCACCGCTCCAACCCCCACGAGGCTTCTGGTGTACGTTGGATAGGATTGCACTGTCAATTGGGTTAGAGCACGGGTGGCCAACCTTTCAACATGAATGCTCCTGGCCATTTAATAGCTGTATAGGTGAGGGCATTTCAGCAGATGCAGCTGCTTTAGCAGCACCATCAGCAATTGCAGTTGCCAAGATTCTGTCTTCTCTTAAGAACGCTTAAGAACTCTTAAGAACACAACTCTTAAGAACACAGAGACCCTAATGGTGGAAGGTTGGCCACCTCTGGGTTAGAGATAGCAATGAGAGAAGAGGTGGGAAGTTTGTTTATGCCAAGTGCTTGCAAAAAATTTCAAAGTCTTCTGTAAATTATGGCTTCTGGAAATTCTCAAGCTGTTATATAGTACTTGGTTCAGAATCTTTTTGTTCCAAGATCCCTCATTGTCCGTCTTTAAGGGCAATAGCGTTGTTTTTAATAGCTACCCTCCCAGTTGTGCCAGCTGACGTCAAGTCTGTGGGCTGATACTTGTCTGTCTATAAACCATGGCACAGTGCCTACCCATTCTAGCTGCTCTTCAAACTATATTCATTTTAGGCATTGCGTATTTTCCCTTCAGCTGACGATAAATTTAAAACACACGCAAAGCAATAAAATCATGTTAATGCAGCTGAGCAGCTGATCACAGCATTACAATTGGAACAGCAAGATTTGAAAAGGGTTTGAAGAGTTGGCCAAATAAAAAGGTCTTTGCCTGGTGCTGAAAAGATATGCGTGTGAGCACTAGGCAAGCCTTCTAGGGAATGGTGGGGCACTACAACCAAGAGGGTCTTCTTATCCCCAGTTACTATTCACCTTCAGTTCACAAAGTGGGGGCACCTTGTAAAGGGTCTCAGAAGATTATTTAGGTAATCAAGCAGGCACATGTGGACGGAGCAATGCTTTAGACATCCAGATCCCAAACCATTTAGATTTGATTGTGATACTGAAAAATGGGTGACTTGCTATTTGTGGTACTGCCAAATAGTGGTACTGTCAGTCATACAGGCTTATCACCTATTTTCATGCACTGATGAGGGGTTGTTCATATGACATCATCATCCTTCCCTGGCTAAAGCATCACTTTTTAAAAAATGGGGAAATCTGTTAATAATGAAAAAAGGGGTCTAGCAACACAGTCACTGCAGGTGTGGATGATTGTCAGTCAGCATGACTGTTCTGTCCTGTTTGGAGAGCCCCATGCCCAGATTCAGAAGACCTCAAGAGAAACAGAAGGGGTATAGGCGAGAGGGACAGTCTACTGCTGTCTCCTGAAAACATGCCATATCTATGGCTGGGTAGAAGAAATGTCACTGCTGGCATGAATTTCTGGTTGGCACTAGAAAGAACCCATCTGGAAGTGCCTTCAGAAGCACGCATCTCTTTTCTTCAGTAGCAATCAAGGGGTGAACTAGATGTGACATGGGAGTTTCACTCACAATTGAAGCTCCTCTGGCTTCATTCCCTTTCACAAAGTTGCCACAGCGGAGGGACACGATTTGAAATTGCACCCTTAAGTTTCCCCCTCTATGATTAATAGCCATTCGGAGGGAGGTCATTTGGTTTGGGGTTTTGATTGGGGTTGTGGCACTGGGGAAATAGGTTTGACACCCGTTCCCCCTGTGCCTGTGATCGAAATTGACCCCCTGTGGCTCCTTAGAAAAAGGCACTGAAAGTCCCAGTATGGCACTCCTGCACCACATCTAGATTGGCCCCAAGAGGCAACAACCCCCCCCCACACACACACACATACACACCACACCACATTCAGTATCCAAAATGGAGCATGTTGCAAATCCCAATCCTGAAATGCTGCCTTCCTCTGGGGAGTATAATAAAATAAATTATATATTTTTTTACTTCGCCTGGAAATAAACATTGACCTTGCTTTCTAATGTCGACACAGCAAGCTGCTGTTAAAGGCACGGCTGCAGCTGCAGGATGAGAGGTTGGCAATTGTGCTGTTGCTGCTTGGGGGAACAGACATCTGGGGCGAGTGGTGTAACGTTGGAGCAGCAAACACACAGTGGCACTGCCATGACATTATACTGCTTGTGCAAGTCATCCAGTGTTCCCCAGAAGGGACTTTGAAGCTATTCGGATACCCACCGCATCAAGTTGGGATGATGATCCCTCTGTTTGCAGGTTTTGCAGGTTTCTGCAGTGCTTCAACAACTTGGAACACCTGTTTGACCAGAGTGGGGTGGCACAAAAAAGACATTCGTGCATAGCCTCTGGGAAACGATGCCTCTATCGTTCCACCTTCTGCTCCCTTAAAAGCGATTGTCTGTCTCCAGTCTCTGAATCTAAGAATGAACTTTAATTTTGGCACTAGGAAATGCCGAGGTCTTTGAGCCAAACCTAGACGTGACGTGGGAGTTCCATGACTGGAACTTCTGGCATTTTTTTTCTTTTTTCAAAATACAGCTGTGGGAGGGGGGGTTGACTTGGATTAGGGTGTGGTGTGGTATGGGGGAAGGGCTAGCCGTTTTGCCCTGTGCTGGATCCCTGACTTAAGTTGCGCCCCTCTATGTTACCCATGTGGAGAGGAAAATGTCCTTGTAAGTTTTCCCTGACCCTTTTGCAGTAAATAGCAACTTGAGGGGAACTCTTTTGGCTCGGGATCACAGTGTAGGAGGAAACTGGTTAGACCCTTCCACACCCCGTAGCCCAACCCAAATCCCCTCTCCCCCACAGCTGCTTTTTGAAAGAGACACTGGGAGTTCCAGTCATAGCCACACTGGATTCTCCAGCCAGCTCGCTGGCCCAAGCTATTTTCCTGTCCTAAGTAAAAATGTATGGGGTAGTACTTGGTTTCCTCAAAAGCTTCCTTGATTGCAAGCCTTTCTCCAAAAATCAGGTGCAACGCTGGGGGAGGGGGAGAGAGAGAGAGAGAGTTACATGCCTCTTTCTAGACCTTCAGGACAACAGGTCTCGGAGACTGTGCCTCCCCTTTGAAGGGTCTCCCTGCTTTGGAGCCCCCTCCCTTTCCCCTGCTCCATAAGAAATCAATGGGCAGCCAAGGAAAAGGAACATGCAATCAACAAAGCCAGGAGAGGTGTTGGCTCAAGGGCTTGGATACAAATTAGGAAGGAAGAAAATGGTGTTCCTTCTTGCAGATTTTCCCCATTAGCCCAGGAGCCCCTGGAATTCTGCCACCCCCAGCAGCTGCCTCTACTGCCTCATGGGTTGGACTGACCTTGCTTCAATGTCACAAACTTGGCAAAGCCCTCCTTTTTGGAGGGCAATTCTTGGAAAAGGGATACAGTCAGACATGCTTTTACTCAACTGGCCGACTTCCTCTTTTTCTTTTCTTTTTTCTTTTGGCTGTTTCTTTGTCCCTTTTCTTCATCCCATCAATTGTCTTGATTGTCTAGGTTCTCGAAAACGCTCCATTTCAGCCTTTGCCTCCAGCATCATTTGTTACTATCATGAGGACTTGCATCTTGTATTGTGATTGTGTGTGGCAGTAACTCACACACTTGCCTCTGTTGAACTGACATGCTTGTGGGGGAGGAGGGCAGGCCAAGATCTTTCAAAGTGCGAAGAAACCGCCTCCCGTTATTAGTATTAGTAATAGTAAATATTTATTATTTTACAAGATTAAATAAGACCACTAGGAGTCAAACTCTCAATCTTTCTTCTAAACATTCAGGCCGAATTTCATGGAGATGGCTGGGACCTTCCAGTGTGGTCTTTCGCCAGCCCAAGATGTCTTTTGAAAGTAGGTCCAGCTTTCCCGACACTTGGCCAAGCCACTTCTGCTTTGTTTTCCAGCAGCCCAGGCCTCCCACTTGTTTATACAAAAATAAGTCCCATTGACTTTGTTGCAGCATTTGGGCATACTAGCGATGCAAAGGGATATACAGTTCTGTAGAACTTTTTCCGCTAAGCTGTTGGCCAAAGCAGAGGAGATCTGTGAACAGGTCTTCTTAAAAGCAACTACCGAAGAGGATTTCAGTTCTGATCTGAGCAGCAGCGCTGGGGAGGGAGGAGTGTTGAACTGTTTTCCTATGCCACTCCTTGAAGCTGCCATTAGCCCCATATTTGAAAACATATAGGTCATGTCCCCCAGCATCACTGCTCCAATAAAGATCAAAACTCCCCCCACACAACTACTGTACTTTAAAGTAAAACACAAAACTCAAATCTCCCCCATCACATCTGTTTTGACCCTATCACACTTCTACGTATTATCTTACAGTGAAGGTGATTATTATTCTGTGGTGTTTCAGTCTTTCCTGAGTGTGTGTGGAGGGCAGTTGTGGGTGTGGAGGGCTTAGTTAATGAGAGTCGCTAAGGCTGCAATCTTAAGCATAGTTACATGGAATGGAAGTAAGACCCATTGGGTTATGTGGGACTTAATTCTGAATAAACATGGTCAAGATTGCACTGCATAAAGAAGTTAGGATTATTAACCAAAGCGAGTGCAGAAAAATGAATCAATGCACTTCCAAGATACAAGGAAGGGCCCAATCATGACTCCCAACATGGTGAAAACCCTTTGTTAAAAACACAATAGCTATCTTATACTGCACTAAGGAGCTAAGGTTAAGCTTAGGAAATGTGAACCGTTCAGCACTTTCCAAAAATTATTCACACAGTCACACCTCCAGAAGGTTTTGAACTGAAGGGGAAAAATTGCGATGTTCATCCAGAGCCCTTTGAAATGGCTGGATGTTTCTTTTGATAAAAATCCCCATCTGGAACCATGAGTTGCATGCAACTAACATTGGATTGGGGCCAGCGCCTTCTACAATGCACAGCCAGCACAACACAGTATGCTCGCTCAAAGCCTCACTGAATTGTGTGGATGACAGTCTTTCGCATGGAGGGGGTGCACATCCTCATTAGGGCTATTACACAGCTACAACGCACAACTGGAGCTGGATTGGGCTCCGTGTCTTATTAGCCAACATGGTTACAGCTATTCTGGAGGAAATGAGTTATGGGTTGCAGATCTGGTTCTCGGAATCTAAGCACGGTATCCAGAGGTACATCCTGTTAATTTAAATGCAACTGACTCACAAATAAGGGATCCAATTCAGAGGGGGAAACCCCGGATTTAGGGGCATTTTCTACACACTGATTTGTCAAGGTTAAAACTATGAGCCAACCAAGGGCTTTATTTCGGGGGGGGGGGGGAGATGCTCTTGGACATTCCAAGGATCAGTGTCTGAGCCCCAGCCCACAGCATTCCCAATGCAGAACTGGTTAGAAGTAATGCTCATGTGTGAGCATGTGCAGTGGAGACAAGTATGTGTTGTGCACCTAGCTGTCATAGGTCATTGCACGAAAGCAGCACATTTCTTACTTCTAAGCAACTCAGTATTAGGAATGCCATGCTGGATTTTGCCTAAGAGATCTATTGGTCTTTGGAATGGTTGGACAAAGGTTAGCTAGACGTGATATGGAAGTTCCGTGATTAGAACTCATGACATCTTTTTCTTAAAAAACAAACAAAAAACAGCCACAGAGGGAGGGGATGACTCCTATTTCTATCGATGTCACAGAGTGAAGGGTGGTGGTGGTTAAACTTTTGCCCCGACACCAGTTCATCAATTTAATTCATCCCCCAAAAACTGCTATTAGATGTGGAGGGAACAACTTATGGGCCCTAAATTCTATCTGTAAGCTTTTCTCTCAGCAGCTAAGGGTAACTTTGGGAGCAATTGCTACTGGGCTGTGAACCTTGGGTAAAAGGCTAAACTTTCCCCCCTGTGCCATGGCCCCAATCCAAACTGGGGAAGATGCATATGTGTGGGTGTGTGTATGTGAAAAAGAAAAAAAAACTAGGGGGACTTCCGATCAGAACTCCCACATGCCATCGACTTCGGCCCCTAGGTTGTGATCATTCTTATGCGTATATTTATGGGCATTTCCTATAAACTAGTGTCAAGATTAAGAGGCTGAGCTCTGAACCAGAAAGCCCTCGGTTTATATCTTGCCTCTGCTACAAATATTGCTAGGTGGCCTTAACTAAGCCTTGATGCCCTCTGCCTCAGATCCCCATTTGCAATTGACGTTATAATTCTGTATCTCCCACCTTTCTATTTCAAATATATATTCAAGGCTGGAATATTAGAGAGAATCACACTGGTCTTCCTTACAGGGTATTAGTAAGGAAGACTGACCGACTGTCTGTGAAGTACGTTGAGCACTCTAAAGCCTTCTAGAAATGTGAAGTGTTCTTATTCTTAACTCAGTGGGACAGACTTCCGCACCAGATTAGGCTACTGTATTTGATGCTTTCTACACCACAGACATAGAACTGGTCTTTTAGATGGACAGTAATTGTCTCTCCCCTGAGAATCCTGGGAACTGTAGTTGCAGGAGGGGGAGGGGCTAGGGACCTCTTATGGAACTTTCAGCACCCTCACCAAGACAGACTTCCCAGGATTCTTTGGGGAAGCCATGGCAGTTAAAGTGGCGGCAGAGCGGCAGTCATGTTGGTTGGGTCCAATGCCTGAGAGAGCTTCCCTCTTTCTCATGACAAGGTTTCTCCCCTCTCCTCTTTTATTCCTCCTCAAGATCAACTTCTTTAGCAAAGTATTTCTAGAAGTGCCAACTGACTCTCCACAACAACTCCACCTTTTACACTGTCGTCATCTGAACTCTCCTGTGACCATCTGAAGTTAGACCATTGGTCCATCTGGCTCAGGGCTGTCCACACTCAATGGACAGCCCTGACACCCACTGTCCACACTCATTGGACACTCATTGGCTCCCCAGGCTTTCAGGCAAGACGGTTTTTTCCCAGCCCAACCTGGAGATGCCAGAGATTGACTCAAGGCCCTTCCTCATGCACAACATCTATTCTATTTCTGTTCTATCTAACAAATAGTTTGTTCGCATTCTGGGCGCAGAGCACACCAAGGCTGCAAGCCTATACACACTTGCCTGGGAGTCAGTCCCATTTAACCCATTCATTGTCTGGCAGCACAAACCTATGCATTACTCAGGAGTAAACCCCACTGAATTCCCATAGGACAGTGTATATAGGATTGCAGCCTTAGTTCTGAGTAGGCATGAATAAGATTTGTGCTGTAATTCTATCCTCTCTCTACTGCATCAAGTTGCCATCTTTCACCCCAGATGCTGGGTGTTGACTTCTACATCTCCAACAGAAGGGGATAAAAAGCAGCCACTGCTTCTCCCCCGTTTTTCTCCTCCTGTGGTGAGTAGAGCTTCAGGTGTGCTGCTGCACATCAGGTAAGGGAGGAAGGCAAACAACAGGAGTGCAGAGGGAATGGACAGAAGGAGCCACTGCTGCCCACTTCGGCTAGAGATGTAAAGGGCAGCAACCAGTCCCTGAGATTAGGGGTTGCAGTCCAATCTGGACTCAATAAATGCTAGTAAGCTAATACACTAAATACATTTTAAAGAGCAAAGGAGGTAGCAATAGAGACAGATGGAACATCTAGACCTGAAATGGCTCCCTTAAGTGACTCTCTCTCTCTCTCTCTCTCTCTCTCTCTCTCTCTCTCTCTCTCTCTCTCTCTCTCTCGGTACCCAATCAAAGACATGTCTGACTTAGTCTCGTCAGTTCCATCAGGGGAGCACACACAGTGACCTGTCCCCAGAGTTAAATCTGTATCCCTGCAATTCGGTATTTGCATCGCACAAAAAAGCAACATTGGTACTCTGCGCAGAATTCCAAATTCAATTGTTTGCCTGCCTAGGAAGGAGTGTGATGTGAATCAAGCCGAATTCCGATCCCACAGCTTGAACTTCTTAGCGAGCTGTAGCTCACATGACATATTGCTGAGACTTGTTTTGAATGTCTGGGGACAGCAGAGGAATATATCCAGTATAACACAACAAGATTGTCTATAACACGTGAGCAGTGCTTTTTCCTATTAACTACAACCAGCCCCCCAAACATCTGGGATTTCACTTCAAAAGAAAGGGTCTTGCCTTCAGTCGGATCTCTTTCTTTAGAAATTAGCCACTGTCTACACCACATAACTCTGGGCACACCAGGGTTTAAAAACAAAAAATCTAAGAAGACCCAAGCCCAGATCAGAGAGGCTTTGGACTGATCATGCAAGGATAAATCTGTATATCTCTGGGACATGAGTTATATATAACTATGTAGATATGTATGTGTATGTATAGTGTATGTATATGTATATACAGTCAGTCCTCACTTAAAGTCGTTTCGTTTAAAGTCATTTCGTTTTAAAGTTGATGGGAAAATGTCATAGGAACATTTACATTTATCAATTAGCCTGTGGTAAAATTGGTTTCATTATAAGTCGTTTCGCTTAAAGTCGCAGTTTCCAAGAAGAACCTATCGACAACTTTAAGTGAGGATTTGCTGTATCTATACCTATATATAGATACTGTATATCTATGTCGCACCACAATCAGAAGCACCATCCATCATCTACTTGCTAATTCCATCTGGGAATATAGAGCGACGTTGGCAATGTTTGTCTTTTCGCTAAAGTTTTCGCTAAAGAACTTCCTTACCACCAGAGAGAGACAGACACCAAAGTCCCGGATCTAGATTCAAAGGTGTGACGTTTGCTCCCAGGACAGAAATGAGGACTTAACTGAGGCATTTCTTTATGACTCAGAAATTCCAAAGGGACAAGCCACTACAGTACTTAAACTGAATAATGGCTTGAATCATCGGCAGCGAGAACAGCTGCGTGCAAAACTGACAGGCAAAACTATACTGATACATGTGTGTGTTTCTCTCCTGCGTTCACATATCATGTTTTTGGATTACAGCTCTGATTGAAGTATTGTCCAAGAGCAGTGTAAGCTTTTTATTAAGACGTCTGTAATTAGTGGATTAATCAACCAAAGCTTTCAGTGACTCAATGCTGAGGGCCAGTTTTTAATCAGTGGCAAACTGCAATCTGATGCGCTACACATTAAGGGCATACTTGTTTACTTTGGTTCTTTGTTTAGGCAATTTTGGTTTTTGGTTCGTCGCTCTAATAGGAACTGAAACGGAAAACATTGAAGGTGGCACTGTTTCCTTCAAACCAGAGGTAGCTTTTGTTCATTACACTATAAGCTATCGTACTGAATGAAGTGTATCTCAAAAAGGCTTCTATAATAAGATTCTAGTCATATGCAGTACAGTTAAATGTAATTGATTAATTGGTCAATTAATGAATTAAAATGCAGGTGATGATCAACCAAAAATGACCAAATCATTGACAAATGCACTTAAGCACGCACACTTCTGATAGCTTTCAATAGCCACCTTGGTATGGAGCAAACATGTGGGGTTTTAATCCTACGCTATCTTAGCAAAGAAGGCAGTGAATGAGTGGGTATGTTAGGGGCAAATGAAGTAGGGAGGACAGGGTGGTAGGAAAATATTGGATCAAAACAACCCCATTTTTCCCAGGCCCCCCCAAATTAGTGGGGGCTTGAGGGCTAAATATGCTGTTGGAGAACATGGGCAGCAGAGTTCATGCACAGGCGTGAACCCTCAGCCAGTCAGGGCTGGGAATAAGACCAAAAGGGAAGCAAGTAAGCTGCAATGGTTTCTCTTCACCTTGGGGCCTAAAGGTAGGGAAAAGAATTGGCCTGTGAGGATGCATCCTCTGAGCCATTTTCGACCCTGCCAAAGGATCCTTTAAGTGACAGCTCCTTTTTCAGTTCAAATGATGTCTGCAACGGAAATGGGGATCACTTCAGAGGGGACCAGGCCCCTCCCCCCCGCGTGAAAGACTATCACACAAATGCGCACAAGCACCATGATTTTTTTCCACAGGTCCCTACTTCCGTTATACATTTTAAAATCCAGTTTATTTGGGAAAGAGCTGGTTGCAAATACCAGTTGATCCCACGAACGTAAATGATTGTCTAGACTAGAGTGCAGCATTCTGCAATCTGGTTCCAGAACACTTTCCCTTTGGTAACTTGTTTGTCTTGCGACGTTCTGGAAATGGCAAGAAACGTCCTTGTTTGTTCCTTGTTTTAGTGACCAGTGAGAAGAGGCTTCGTGGCTCTATAGTTAGCTAACCATGTCCTGGTTTTACCGTTTTTCTTGCGGTATTTTATGTTTTCATTTTAAAAATGAAAGTACTGTTTTGCTTCTTATGTACTGCCTTGCACGGGGCATGCAAATTCCCCAAACATACGGTAATTAAAATATGGTGGAATTGGGACAAATCGTGGGGTCCCTGATTAATTATTATTAATAGTATTTATACACCGCTTTTCAACAAAAAGTTCACAAAGCGGTTTACAGACAAAATCAAATGATTAAATGGCTCCTTGTCCCAAAAGGGCTCATAATCTAAAAAAGATGCAGAACACCATCAGCAAACAGCCACCAGAACAGGCACTGTACTGGGGTGAAAGGGGGGCAGTTGCTCTCCCCCTGCTAAATATAAGAGGAGCACCAACTGAAAGAGTGCCTCTTGTCCAGTTAGCAGGGGAAACAGCAGCAAGGACCATGTGATGTGTGAGAATTGCATATTAACATTAACATTGCTCCAGAGGACACTATCTGAATCCCAAGTGCAGTGCAGTGAATTTGGCATGAGTGCGCAGTACACGGAAGATGCTACAGGATGGATGGATGGATGGATGGATGGATGGATGGATGGATGGATGGATGGATGGATGGATGGATGGATGAAGGCTGGATGTGTGCTGGAAATGCACAAATCCACCAGTGTGGCTCTAAGTCCTAAGGCACCAATTCTTAGGGAGTTCTGCTGCTGCACAAGTCCCACTGAAGCGAATGGGAGCTGCACAACGGGGGTCTGTGTGATATTGTGCAGATGCTGCCAAATAATGACAATTCAGTTTGCACTGGATGCGCACGGACCAGTCAGCGCAGCCAAAGTCCTAGATGACATCTACAATGCGCTTGAGCTGTTGCTATTTGTTTTAATGGGGCTTGCGCAGGAGAAATTCCCTGTGCTCTTAGTGTGCAGATCCATGTCTTTATTTCAGAATTATGACAGCAACCTAAGAACCTCTAGCAGCCCTCAGAAGCTGAGATTAGTTGGACTTTTCCTTGCCCGTAGTCTGACTAGCGTTACTTTTTTTCCTGTGCTTTGCACACATCAGTCACTTGCAGCTCTGCACACCAAGGGGCAAAAATATGCAGAGAGTAGTAGTCACGCTTGGATCAGGGCCGTGATCTGGTTTGCTTACTCAGGAATTTTTTGTAGTGCATGGATCTGGGGGATGAGAATCGTGGCTTGATTGAGATCGTCTAGAGACATATCCCAGCCAAAGTGAGTTACTGTAAGGTCTGTTGACTTCTATGGGAGTGTTAAGTACATGCAACATGGGAATTAATGGTTACAGTCCAGCAAGTGCTCAACTCTCTCCCTCTGAAACCAATGGGACTTCCAAAGTGCATAACTCTGGCTGAAAACCTGTTACGGGTCATTCCATGTGAAATCAACCAATGCATGAAACCTTGATGTCATGGATTTTGTTCATTTTTGGTACATTTGTACCTTACCATGAGATGTTTAAAAATTATTTTTTTCAGATTTTTTTGTCCATCCGTTTTTGAGATATTGAATGTTCAAAATTGCCTAAAAATGCCAAAATTCACTTGTCACCATACCTTCAAATGCCATTTACAAGATAACAATGAAAGCTACTGTGTTGATTCAGAAATTATCCAGCAACTAAAGGAAAATTTTAAAACTACGAACAGAAGTAAAAAGCTCATGATTTTGATAGTTTTACCAAAAAGCTGATCCTGTAAAAGAATAGGAAGTGAATTCATTCTCTATAAATCTATCTCTATAAGTCCTGTTCTAAATTTTTGGATTCATTTCAGTTTACCACATAATTTTATCAATGTAAACTGTAGAAAAATGGACTTGAGGGGTTTAATTCCTGGTCACTGCCAACAAGAAATTTTAATTTTTGTATGATACCATTGAGATACCATCTTGACATTTTGACTGATTGACAACAAGACATATACCTTTAAGTGTGATTTTTTTTGAAAATTTTTAAAAAGTTCAATTTTCCAAAAATTCAAAATTAATATTATTTGAATATTTTTGAATTTCTTGAAAATTTACAATTGTGTCATGATGTATATCCAATGAAAGCCCTATGCATAAGCTTTAAAATGACATCTGTCCCATGTCTGTAGCATTCAATGTTATCCTGTAAATGGCATTTGAAGTGACAAGTGAATTTTGGCATTTTTAGGCAATTTTGAACATTCAATATCTCAAAAACGGATGGACAAAAAAATCTGAAAAAAACACAATTTTTAAACATCTCATGGTAAGGTACAAATGTACCAAAAATGAGCAAAATCCGTTACATCAAGTTCCAAAATGGATTTTTCATTGGTTGATTTGACATGGAATGACCCTTACGTTTTCCAAGGTACGAAGATGAGCAAGCAACCCCCATAGCTGCAAAATCTAATAAAAAAGTAACCTTTGCACACACACGTCACTATGGCTGCAATCATGTATACACTTATTAGGAGTAAGTTCCATTGAATTCAATAGGAGTTACTTCTGAGTAGACCCTCATAAGAGTGCACTACAACAGATACTGTGTCAGTTCTTGCTGCTGGAGAGGCTGACTGAGAACAACTCAGTTGGCCAAGGCAAGACTTGCCTGCCATATACTCCTGACCCAGCTACATGTGAGCTAACCCAATTGCAGCCTGAGGGTTGGGGCCAAGGGAAAGGGTCCTGGACTGGTTAGGTCTTCATGTTCCCTTCCTCCTGGAGCAGTGGATGGTTTTTCAACATATGGAAACAAGTAATACTGCAATTGCCGCTGTTTAGGAGGGAGATGAGGAGCATCAGGAAAGACTTTGAGTCTACCATCCCATGGGAAAGGATAATAGCCATGGGGTCAGAGGTCAGGCCAGGTCTGAAACGCTTGCCTCTCTGTTTCCGGACACTGCTTTGCCTAGAGCAAGAGAGCGGCCACCTTTCCCTCTGCTAAAGCATTGTGTTTTGTCTCATGCCCCTCGCAGGCAATGGGCGCAAACACTTTACGCAGGAGGTCTGATCCATCATGTGGGTGTGACCTGAAGTCTCTAAGTGTAGCCTTTTCCAGGTGCCACCACCACCATCAGAGGTAAGGTTGATGTTTTAGGGGTGGCCCCTTGTTTGTGGCATCTCCTCATAACGGAGACCCAGCAGATCTGTTCCATCAATGCTTTAAAGTTAGGAGATTAGGAAAAAAGTTTTGTCTGGCTTTTGAATCATAAGCTGCTGGGTTAAGAAATCAATGCTCTCGCCTGCTTTTGAGAGGACTGATTTGTTCGTATTATTGTGGTTGGTTTTAATTTTCAATTGAATATTAGAATTTGAATAGTGTCAAAAGTAATAATATACTGTATTGCCTTTTGACAAAAATTTCTCAAACTTGTTTACACGGCAAAAGAAGTAAGAGCAGATGATTTCCGTTCCCAAAGGGGATCGCAGCCTAAAAAGAAAGAGGGAGACAGTAGCAAACAGCCACTGGGCTGGACGCTGTGCTGGGCTGAATAGAGACATGTTGACAACATATTGTTAGCTGCTTTGGTGGCCCAGAGGGTCAAAAAATGGGGTACAAACTGAAAAAAAGTAATAAATAAATAAAATACTCAGGATCACTTACTGTCACACTTATGTGTATGTCGTGATTGTGCGGGTGTGCAAAAAGATTGCAGAAGGTGGCATTGGTTACAGTCGTCAGTTTCCTAGGACTGCAATCCTATGCATGCTTACTTGGGGACTAAGTCCCATTGAATTTAGTGGAGTTGTCTTCTTAGTAAACATTCATGGGATTGGACTGCATAAATCTTGGCTTTCTTTTCTTTTTTTTTTAAAGCAGCTTTCTGATCCTTATGATTGTGAAGATATGCTAGCCAGACAATGTTTCCAGGGATCAGCAGGCTGGGCTTTGGGTGTCCTGTAATAGTTCCGTTGCACCTCATTATGAGGACTAGCAGAAAGCAAATACAGTAACTTATATAAAGAAGTGAAATTTTCAGGATGAATTCTGCGGAATAAAATCATACAAATTTGCATCATGCACGTAAGGTACACAGGTTGCAGAATTATGCTTTTTATAGTAGAATTCGGGACATAGTGCCGAATTTTAGAAATTTCTTTACAACAGAATAATCGCAGCTCTAGCTTAACACCATTTTTGCTGCCCAAGCAACCATTAGGGTTATCAGGGACAGATTTGGCATGGGCTTCTATACTTTGCACAGAAGAGAAAAACTCTCCCAGATGTAGCTTTCTCCATTGCAGTAGTGTAATGTGTGTGAGTTTGGTGGTGGTGGGGGACCTCATCAAGTAGAATTCCCCCTTCTGCGAAACTAAGACCCAGCAAGGGTCTGAGTGAGATATTGAAAAACTTTCCCTTTATTTCCACCTTCCTGCACACTGGCATTGTGTGTTTGGGACACTTATCTGCAAAAGCAAATACTCCATTTTTGCTATGCAGATTCAGATTGTTGTTCTGCATTGTCTGCAACAGATATAACTGTACATCATATTCCCCACTCAAAAGCACCGCCACCTCTCTAAGCAATATACATTAATTCGGATTTGAATCACCGTTGCGCATCACATCTGCGATTGGCTTAATTGTGCACCAGCTTGCACATCTATATATCTCCTATTGGAAAGCTGATGATAATATTCTCAAAACCCTTGCCTGTTCGTGACACTTACTTGCAGAAATAAATGTACAGTTTATTAATAAGAGCAAAAAATCCTGGATATTTGTGGCATCCTTGGCTAAAAGCATGCGTAGAGATGAAGTGTGTAGTCTAATCCATGTCAATGACTGAGAGTATGGAACAAAGAGTGGTATATAATGCCAGATACATGGTTTTACAGCAAGGGAGATCCTTTTGTTCTAAGGGAAGAATGCATCGTTTGCATACACTAATCCATCAAGTGCCCCCCCCTTTTTTTATCCAGCTAACACAAGTTGATCCCTGGGAAACTGTGTAGGTATCCCTCAGCTAAACCACTGAATGACATTTGGAAATGTGGTGCTTCTCGGCCTCTGCTCCACATCTGCAAATTGGGAATAACACTGGCCTCTCTTATAACAGCACTGAGAAGATGAAAGATGTCTGTGCATGTATGTGTGTTTTGAGGGTGTTTTTGCAAGTTACACTATGAAGCACATTTGAAACATGACACATGTTTGTGTCGTGTGCAAATGCCATTAATGTGGAAGAGAATTCAGAAAACGTGTACAGTGTCCATTGCAGCGAATGTGGGTTTTGCATTTCTCTTAGAAGCTAATTAATACAATGCTTTACATGTGTAAATTCCCTCAGCCTACTTATAAAGACTGTCTCTAAACGCAGATGGCATTTGACTATGGATGCATTTTTTTAAAAAAAATCTTTGCCGCATACCGTTTGAAGATGAGTCTAAGTGAACAGCACAGCTGGCTACCTGCATTCATTGCAGAGAATCAACACCTGCCCAGTATGTCCAGGCCAACTCTAAGCTCTACCTGGGATTTGCAATGTCTTTTTGGTGCTGGCATCCCAAAACACCTAAACCCAGGACAACAACCCAAGCACATCGATCCACGTAGCCTGCAGCATGAGTCTAGGAAATAAGTCTTGCAGAGTTCAAAAAGGACTTACTCCCTAGAAAGTGCAATTAGGGCTGCTGTCTTTGTATCCCTCTCCCAAGTCTTAATGATGGGTGATATATTTTTTTAAGCAGGAGACGGATGATATTTTTTTTCCCCAGAGAACATGGTATGAGCGAAGCAAAATTTGCACAAGACTCAACCCACAGTCTTCTCTTGGGTAAGCAGGTTTTTCCATTTTTTTGTAGTGCTCCCCAAACCTGCAAAACCTATTTGACCAGAGGCAAAAAATGCATGCATGTACATCATTAACAGCAATGCCACCTTCATATAACCTCCAACTATTAAAAGTGATTATCTCCTTGTAATGGAGATAACAAATGGCCAGGAAAAATGGTCACTATTAAAAAATGGCCAGGAACTCAAGACAACATGGAAATAATGTATTCTGACCTGCCAAACCTTATTCCTAATTTCAGATATTTAGCAGCTCGTTGTGATTACCCAGTCGTGATGGAAAAACATTCTGCACATGCCCAAAGCTACTCTTTCTTTTGTGACAAATGATCTCTAGAGCCTTCTTGCCACTGAAAAGATGGTCCTTACCCAAGCCCCTGTTGAGCCCTGGTCTCAGATGGAGCCTAAAGAGAAGCAAGAGCAGTGAGGAGGTAAGAAAGACAGAGCTCAAGGCAAGACATACCCTCCAGCTGAATCTCAGTGGGATGCTGACATGGACCAGGCCCCTTCCATCCTCCAGACAGAAAAGGCATAGCTGAGCCTCTCGTGGGCCAGGTAGTTGCAGCTGGAGATCTTGTGGTCCAGTTCATCGCTCTGCAGAACCTGATATAGAAAGTCGATATAGCGGGCGGCCAGCTTGAGTGTCTGAATCTTGCTGAGCTTGTCAGAGGGCAGCGTGGGGATGATTTTGCGCAGCTCAGCAAAGGCATCGTTCAGCGACTGGGTGCGCTGGCGCTCCCGCACATTGGCGATCACCCGTTGCGTGTGCATGTCCTCAAAGGTCTGTGGCACAGGGCTCCGTTTGCTGCGCTTGCCCTGCGGGGAGGGAGTGTTGCACTCCTGTGGGGTGGAGGTCAGGGACTTGCCCAGCTGGCCCCTCTTGCGAAGGCCTTTCTTGGGCATCCTCTCGCTCTCCTCCTCACTGGTGACCAGGCTGCCCTCCGGTGAGTCTGGGCACATGCTCTCCTCTTTCATCCTCTCCAAGCTCGTTTCTCTTCCCTTTCGGCAGCCACGGGGACCTGGACCTAGCAGGCCGCAGTGCATCCAAGCCAGGCAACTGATGTTCAAGCGGAGCAACCTCAAGGGTGGGACTCCTGGAGAGCCGGCGTTTTGAGGGCTCCAGAGGCTTTCTGAGTTTCTCCAACCTTCAAGGATCTGCTTATTCACCCCCCTTTCCCCCTCCTTTAGGGTTAAAGAGAGGAGGGACGCTGTTAAAAGTTTGCTAATGCTCTTTACGGGATAGGGTAAGGAGTTCTGGGGGAGGGGCCATGAACAGACCAATACAACCGTTCAAAAAACATCAAGGGAGCTTATGGGTTCCAGATTGTCTTCCTTTCCTCTCCCCCTTGCATCCTCCCCCCCCCCCTTCAGCCCTTAGGCACAGATGCTCCAGCCAGCTGCCTGGATGCCAGAGGATGTTTCCCCCACCAAGCAAATTGACAAGGGTCTGCCGGGCTGACCCTTGCCCACAACCCTGTCAATAGAGATTGCAAAGTGGATGTTATTCCATTCAGTACCTTCGTTTTCAGTCAAAGATAAAAACAGTGCAGCATCGTTCCTTGCTGGCTGGCCTCTTTGACCACCTATTCTGATGCTTTGAGGTTATTATTTATTTTATTTTATTTATTTTTCACATTTTTATACCACCCTTCCTCCAAGGAGCTCAGAGTGGTGTACATATTTCCTCCCCTCCTTTTTGTCCTCACAACAACCCTGTGAGGTAGGTGGGGCTGAGAGATAGTGACTGGCCCAAGGTCACCCAGGAAGCTTCGTGGCTGAGCGGGGATTTGAACCTGGATCTTCCAGGTCTAAGTCCAACTCCCAAACCACTACACCATCCTGGCTCCTGTATCATATTATGATACAGGCCGCTCTTGAGAAGGACATTGATACAGACAGAGAGAGCTGCGGTAGTTGCCATCTTGCTCCCGGGGATTGAGAGATACAGAAATACAGTAGGTAAGGTGCTCTCTACATTGGGCTGACTTTTATTTGAATAGGAATATATGGGCTTTGGAGCTGCACAGAACCATTTGGCAAACAGATGGAAAAGACAGCTTATGCACTTGAGAGTCCGATTCTGTGCTCATGTGCTCAGAAACAGATTCTACTGCTGAGGGGGCTTATTCCTCACTAAGTGCACATAGACTTGTGGGCAGCCTTTTAAAAAAAAAACTAATAGTTTAGTTGACCTATCTGCCAGTTAAACCAAGGGCCAATTTAAAGTGGAGAGGCTAAGTTAAGGGCACATGTGTGTTTATATTTCGGTTGTGATGTGTTACAGTAATATAGGGAATGGAAAAAGGAAATATCAAGGATTGCCTTTTCTTCTTCTGACAACGTGTGGTGGCTTTTATGTATTAGATGAAAAGATCTTGCATTTCCCTCAGAACCTCAAAGATGGCACTTAGATTGAGGTTTGGGGAATAGGCAGATTTATTTAAATATAATTTAGCCTTCTGGCTGTTTAAAGCAAAAGCTGGGGTTTATTTGCTTGATGAAAAACTGCCTTGGCATCATGATGCTGGGCCTTAGGCCGGCTTAGAGAGCCAGCAGGGTGGAAGGCAGGAGGCACCAGTCCCTGGGACAGGCATTAGGGCAGTGTTTCCCAAACGTCTTTGACCTGCAGCTCTCTTGACCACTGGCGACCATTGGCCGCGGCTCCCCATTACATTATGTTGATGCCTGCCAATAGGCATGGCACTATTTTCCGAGAGGATTCTGTGGCACTCCGTGGCTCCCCAGGGGAGCCACGCCTCCCACTTTAGGAGGGAACCACTGCAAAAGAGTAAAACCCTGATTGACAGAAGAGCCAGTTCTACTAGCCAGGCAGTAGGCATGCACATTTATTCTTAGAATGAATGGAAATGGATAGGAACAGCCCCCATACCTTTCCATCTCTATTCAATTCCAAAACAAATGCCCCACCATGGAACGGATGGGGGTGTGTGTGTGTGTACAGTTTTATAACTTTCATTCATTACTATTTGTTTTTGCTTTCATTTTTTAATGAAAATAGGAACAATGTGTTTTTACTTGTAACAAGGAGGTCCCAGCCAGAGCTCCCCAGTGCGACAATCTCTTAGTGGCCGCCATTTTGAGTGTTTGTTTTTTAAACCCAGCGTCTTTCATCAGGGCAGTATGGGTTTAAAAAGTGGTCGCCACCATGTACTGCCACTGGAGTCATGGTTTCCAGATGTGTTGTGGGGAACATGGGTTAAAAAATGGCTCCTGCAAGGAGACAGCTGTGCAGTGGAGCTTTTTGATCCAAGGCAGGAAATACTGTTTACATTTATTTAAAAAAAAATTAAGACAAGAACAAATAGGGAAACAAGCAAAAAAAAAGAGCAGAACAATGAACATAAATAAATTAATGTAAAACAAAATTAAAAAAAAAAAACTTCCACAAACATACCAAGCAGACACAATCAAGGCTGCTTGTTGCCCAGGCAAAGGCCAAGACTAACTAGGAAGCTTTAATAGCACAACCAAACAGCTCAGGGGGAAACAATGGACTGCCTTGATGGGCAGAATCACTCTGGAGCCTGCAAGGACATTGCAGGCCAGAGAACCTTCTGAGCTCCAACCCGAAGAAGTGCGTCACCACACAGGGTAGCAGAGTGTGAATCTAATGTTTCCTGGTTCTAGCCTTGGCAGCTCCCAACATAGGGCAAGCTCAATAGGAATTTCAGGTGGCATCATGGCCAACTGCTCATCTAATTGTTTTGTCATATGGCTTACTGACTTCCAACCCATAATGATTTGTATGGCTAAAGCAGGGATGTGGATTAAGTCTCTGACTCCAAGTCTCTGGGTCCATGTCTCAAGTCAAGTCCCAGGTTTTTGCCCCCAAGTCCCAAGTCTTTGGTTACGAGTTGTAAGTCTCTATCTGTTTTATTTAATGGGGAAAACGGGTTTAAACCTGAATGAAATTTGACTTGTCGCAAAAGGCTCCAAGTCTCGAGTCGAGTCTTTCGAGTCTTTTACAATCGCCGAGTCAAGTCCAAGTTGAGTCATTGATGCAACTTGAGTCCAAGTCAATGGACTCAAGTCTACATCACTGGGATAAAATTATTCACCCCATCACAGGTGTCCCCAGGTGCTGGAGTAATCGTCCAAACTCTTCACGGCAATGAAAGAGCCACAGACCAGGGCTAATCTGTGGCCTTGTGGGCTTCTCCTCAGTCATAATGATGGGTAAAGAGAAATGTTTTTAATCACCATATACAGTATTTAAATAAGCAGTGGCTTTCTCCCCCTCCCTCTAATAGAGAGGTGGCAATCCTATTAGTGGCTGGATTTTGTGGTGGAGAATGTGGTAAATATTTGGGATTCCAGGACATGATTCAGCATAAGACAGGCTGCTTGTCTGGTCACCTGTGGTGAGCATGAATTAACTCCAGATGACCAGGCAGGACAATTTTCATAAATTGGTGGAGCTGAAGCCACAAATGACTAGCCAGTGGCATTCCTATGACCGCCCCCCCCCACGCCAGAAGTGACGTAACGGCAGCAGCCATTATCGAGCACTCAGAGGCGCAGGGTGGGCGGGCCGAACACGCCGACGACACTCCTTGCTTGCCCCGGCGAATGGGACGATCTGCCCCGCCGCCATCCACCGTTGCACCCCCCCACCTGCCACCTGGGGCCCGATCCTGCTGCCCGGGGCCCACCGCCCCAAGGCCCCCACCGCTGATGACACCACTGTGACTAGCATAGGTGTATGTCAGTAGGCGAGGTAGTAAAAATGTGTGTGCGCTAGTGAGTTTGTGGTCTTGCAAGCCGAGTGTGGAATATGGATGTCTAATTCAATCTTGTTATTCATCATCTAGTCATCTGTACCTAGGGTTGCCAACTCTTGCTTCCCCCCCCCCCCACGTGATGTAATATTAGAAATTCCTGGAGGCCCTGTTAAAATCTCTAGGATTGCTTTCAGTAGTCAACTGGAAATGAATGCTGATTCTTGGAAACTTCTCCAGGCCAATCCTGGAGAGTTGGCAACCCTATCTGTACCAACCTTCAGCAGTACCTTACAGCTGACATCTGATGAAACATTGCATTCTGATGAAATTTGCTACTGGTGAAAGGGACAGTCCACTCCCAACTTGTCTTTAATGCAGGGAGCACCATTTCCATTTCAGAGGAGGGGGCTGCAAGATCCACAGCAATTAAAGGTCAGAGTTTCTAAACAAGATTTGCATGGGTCATCATCATCATTACTGGAGTATCAACATAACAGCACAATCCGACTTAACTTTTGTGCCGGTTTAACTAGTGGCGCAGCAAGAACGGGAGGCCCCAGAACGGAAAAGGGATTCAAATCCCCTCGGGGGCCTCCCGTTCTCGCTGCGCCGCTGGTTAAACCGGCACAAAAGTTAAGTCGGATTGCTCTGTAAGTCAGTCACCTGCCTCTCTTTTTAGATGTAATTAAAGGAAAGGAATTTGTGACTCTGTCATGCTTCCATCCTTGAGGCGAACTGAAATGTTCACTTCAGGCGGCAGATTGGTGGGGCGCTCATCTCTGTTTGCCTACTTACCTCCACTGCTCCTCCTTCCATTTCCTGGATTGGAAAAGGAAGAGGAGGACAAAGAGGAAGAGGAAATGTGGAGGAGAGGAGAGCACTGAGCTAGAACACTGGAGAATGGAAGGAGGAGAGACTGGCACATCAGTCTGGGGGGGGGGGGCGTGTTTCAGCATTATGTGTGCGGCCTCAGACATCAAGAGGTCTTGGGCTGGCCCTGGAAGCATCGCTAGAGGGGGGGAGTACTGTAAGTCCCGCACTGTTCCACTCCCCGTTTACTCCCCGGTACGAGGTGCCCCCCCCGTGCCGTCAGAGCCATTTTGTGTGGTGAAGGAAACGGGCAGGGAGTCTCCTGCCCATTGCCGTCCTTCGTTGCATGGAATGGCTCCGACGGCATGGGGGCGGGGCCACATCGTACAAGGGAGTAAACAGGGAGTGGAACGGTGTGGTACCGCCCCCCCATCTAGTGACGCCTCTGGCTGGCCCTGACCCAAAATGTCATGGGATCTGAAACATAGTCATAGGGAGATGGGACTCTTCCTGTCCTTTCTGAAATGGTACCCCTGATTCACATGCATCTGGTGCTCTGCAGCTGCCGAGTGCCAAGAATATTATTAACAATATGGAGGGCTTTTTACTTAGGGTTCCAAGTGTTTCACAGTTTACTTTACAAGGAAAAGGGACAGTGTTGCAAGGAGGACTGAACCCTATTGGGAAGCAAGCAAGGCCAGCGAGTGGGCAGAGCAGCACAGCGGAAAGTTCACACAGTGGCCTGGGAAGCAGGAGACATTATTCCATCAGCATGCCATGCTCTTGTCAGCCGAGCATGCTTGAATGAGGTCAGCTTGTAAAGCTGAGACAGCTGGCTAAGACTGGCCCACAGCATGACAAAGGTTATGGTAGTAGAAAGGTGAGAGCCCTTTGTGGGATCTGCAGCCGCTGTTCCTCCTCCTGTTGGCAACACCCGCTCATTCCACTCTGTGCATCATTTAGGTCTTGGATTCCTAACTTTTTCTGCAGCAAATATCCATAAATACATCCTCATGTGGCTACGTTTGCAGGCCCCCAGGTCTGTCGGTATACAGCACAGTATCTAAAATCAAGCACAGGCCTAGCTTTTTGAAAAATGACAGCTTTAGCTTAAAAGCAACAACCAGGACTCTAGTCCTCATGGTTACGGAGAACGTTTAAAACATCAATGGATGAAACAGAAGCTAAAGGAGACAAAGGCAGGGGCTACTATGATCTGGATTAGTAAAATCTATGTGTTGTGGTCAAGAAGCCACACACTTTGTTCCTTTGTATGCAGGAGCTAGTGATGAGAAGGAACTCAGAACATGTTCAGAACTCAGAACATTAATCATCATCATCATCATCATCATCATCATCATCATCATCATCATCATCATCATCGGCACTTATTTCCAAGCAACTCAATATGCCCAGAGACATTAACTTCCTGATTACAAAGTGTATGTGGGTCTAGAACTGGGGAGTTGTGACTGCCCTTGAAGACGGTTCAGAAGCTGCAATTAGTGCAGAATGCGGCGGCCTGGGTGGTTGCTGGAGCTAGGCGGTTTGACTCTGTTGAACCGCTGCTTCAATGGCTGCACTGGCTGCCCATTCGTTTCCGGGCCCAATTCAAGGTGTTGGTAATGACCTTTAAAGCCCTTCACAGTTTGGGTCCAGGATATCTGAGGGACCGCCTTCTCCCATAAATTCCAGCCCGCTCTCTTAGGTCATCTGGGGGACTCTCCTGCGAGTGCCATCTCTATCGCAAGTTCGGGGAGTGGCAACACGTGGGCGAGCCTTCTCTGCTGTGGCACCAAAACTGTGGAACTCCCTGCCAGGGGATCTGAGAACCACCCCCTCCCTCATGACGTTTCGGCAAGGGCTCAAAACATTTTTTGTTTCGTCTAGCGTTTGGGTGATGGGTTGTAGTCTGCCTCCTGTGTCTCAAGATGCTCTGCCATGCTGCTTCTCTGCTCCATACTGTTGCCCTCCCCAGTGGATTTTATTGTTTTTTTTTAAATGTGTTTATGTATGGTTATGTATTGTTTAAACTTATTTTATGTATTTTAAATTATGTATTTTAATCTCTGTTGTAAGCCACCTTGGGCATTTGCCTTCGGCATAGGAAAAGGCGGGGTATAC
This sequence comes from Plestiodon gilberti rubricaudatus, assembly GCA_026170595.1. NCBI lineage: Eukaryota > Metazoa > Chordata > Lepidosauria > Squamata > Scincidae > Plestiodon > Plestiodon gilberti. The sequence goes on from JANXHW010000002.1 coordinate 122,076,215, forward strand.
ATTTTTCAAATAAATAAATAAATTTCTGGAGCATTAAAAGCCGGGGTCTACCAAGGGCACCAAAATGGCCAACGGCAGCCCTGCATCACTCAGCTACTTTTCCTGCTCGAATCCTACAAAAATTGAATTATTCTAAAAACTACTGCTGCCGCCACCCCCCACCCCCCATCGTGTACAGGGACCAATACATCACAATATCATTTTAATGTCATTGTCTCAGTCCAGACATCTGCACATACCGTGGTGTGTGTGTGTGTGTGTGTGTGTGTGTGTGTGTGAGAGAGAGAGAGAGAGAGAGAGAGAGAGAGAGAGAGCATGTGCATGTACGTGAGCACTCACAACTCCAAACATCTACTGCCCCAATGGAAGGTCAGCTTTGTCAGCTTTGGTAGTGCCAATTACCTGTCTTGAAGAGTGGGAGGCAGGGTCTGACTCCAAGTTCTCTTCCTCCCCCCCCCCCAAAAAAAAAAACCTGAAGGAAAGAGGAAGGTGGTTTAGATTTGACCCTTCATTTCATTACCCCCAAAAGAATTTGCTAGTGGTCCTAGAGCAGCGGTGGGGAACCTCCGGCCCCAGGGCCGGATCAGGCCCCCAAGGCCATCCAGTCCACCCCCGGAGAGATTGCCGGGAGGCCGTCCAACCGGCCCCTGGAGGCTCCGCCGGGTCCGCGTGTCACCTCCGGAGGCCGGGAGAGGGCCTTTGCATGTCATCCCCAGCCGCCACCTCGACCCCTTCTCACCAGGCCGTTGGCCATTTCGCACATGCGTACCACGCCGATGAGGGCAAGCTCTTGCCCTCTTGCCCTCATCGGCATGGTACGCCGGAGGTGATGCGCAGACCCGGCGGCAGCTTCAGACAGTGTGCGCGGAGCCTCCGGAGGCCGATGGGGGGGCGGGGCAAAAATTAAATAAATAAATAAAAATGCCGCCCGGCCTTACGGCCGGCCCTCAAGCAAATTTCCCCGCCCCTGTCCTAGAGCATGGGCCTCAGATCATTAGAGTAGAGTAGCTGACACAGTATCATTTTGTTATTACTTCTAATAGCCTCAATACTAACAGTAGACTTGGGGAGCAAAGAAAACTTCTCCCATTCTAGTCAGTGTCCTAAAGTCCGTTCTGGGAAGTCAGGGGGAAATGCTCCTTGTGAAATAAAATGATCACAGCACAAGGCTGGAGCAGACTCTGGTGGGTATAGTCAGGGGTGTCACTTCGGTTGGTGACATCTGGGGAGAGGTCTCATGGTGTCACCCCCATGGACCTGCTACCATACCAGACCACACAATGTGGAGACCTCCTGGGAAATGCAATCCCCACGTGAGTCGCAACGGGGATTAGGGGAAAAAAATTAAAACTCATTTTCTACCAGTGGTACATTTTTGCACCGCCGGTAACAAATAGAATAGATTTAGAAAGTCATTTTGGTGTCACCCCATGACGCCTATGGGTATAGTTGAAGCCTGATCTTCCAAAATGCAGTCCAGATACTTAGTTCAAAGATAACTTTTTAAAAAAAAAAAACAGTTTGCCCATATGGTTAATAGAGCGATGTTTGCTATTTCTTTTGACAAAACTGTTACTTGCAAAAGATAGAGATCCCAAAGTGAGAGATGGGATATATGGGAGGTACTTTTTCCTGCCCTAGGTGAGTGAATTACTTGTGTTCTTTCCAGTACCTCTTGCCCTCTGGTTGTGGACACTCCAATACCCTCCTCCCCAAAAAGCGATTGGTGCTGTCAAAATGAACAATGTTGTGTGAACTGTTGTGTGCTGCAAATCGAACTCCTGATCAAATGTTGGGAGCAGCACCACTAGGAACCATGTGCCGCATGCATCAGCCATATGTACATGGGGCTGCTATTCCAGCAGGACAAAGGAACATTTATATGTATTTATTAACAAATGAACATTTAGTTAACACGGCTTATTTTTATTTTTATTTTTTCTTGGAATGAACATTATCATCTGTCAAAGTCCAGTTAATATTTTTAACGGACAAATGTGTAGCATACCATTTCAGTCAATGTAACAATATATCCATAAACAGAATACGAAAACACGAATAACCCAACAATAGTTCAAAAACTATTCAGTAAGGAAGTTTAATACAGAAACATAATTCATAGGTACAGTACTTTATCAGAAAAAATATGTACAGTACTGTAAATATAAGCAAGTCCAATTAAAAAAAAACCCAGAAACAAATCAGCAGCATAATAATAAAAATAATCTATTTGCAAAAGTCCCAAAATGTACGCTACAAATGCATATAAATGCAGAGGAACAAGACTATGGCTGCAATCCTATACCCACTTACCTGGGAGTATGTCCCATTGAATTCAATGAGTAGGACAAACTTGTGATAGGATTGCACTGCATGATATTCTAGGTTCAACTTAAGCAGGGCATATCAAGAACCAACCCCTCTCCAAGAATTGTTCCATGAACTATATGTACTATGCCTCTACTCTTCCCAGAGAGAGAGAGAGAGAGAGAGAGAGAGAGAGAGAGAGAGAGAGAGAGAGAGAGAGAGAGAGCACTAATTGCCTTGAGTCACATGCTGTGCAGTCAAGGAGTTGCCCCAGATGGGAATGCAACATCCCCATTGCAACAACAGATGTATCCATAGAGTTCAATGAGACCCAGATGAGCCCTGTGATACTAATGTAATGCATAACTGCATCTGCCACAGCTGTAAATGCGGATTTGCCTTTTTGGATTGGAAAATTTGGGCACTGAAATCTGCAACTGTGTTGTGACAAATGAAGTGATAACCATCTCTAGGCTTTTTAATATAACTAAGAGTTAAAGATATGGATTTAATGGCATTTGATGATTGATGGCTACTCATTCCTGGCACATCTACAATCTAGTTGGTGTGAGCTGGAGAAAAACAGAGTCGCAGTAGGAAAAGGTGATGGAAACCTGAATTCTGTCGCTGGCTGGGGGCAGGTTGGCTCTAAGCATATGCTTTTTGGGGAAACTGGGGCTGCGTTCAGGACTAGAACTGCCTGCATGGATGCTTTCTTGCTCCCCCATGCTCAGCTTTCCTGCTCACACAAACAGTACTTAATTTTTTAATAAGTAGCCATTACCAAAAAAAAACCAAAAAAACAAGCCACCATCATAACTCTCACATATTTCATCCTCACGAGGAAACCAATCTTATTGTGGCTGCTTCTGAACTTCCTGCCATTCAGGGAAATGGGGAGCCATGAAATGATGCCATTTTTTGACAGCTGAAAATGTTAAAAGGCCGGGGTGTGTGTGTTGTTGTTGTTGTTTGCAAGGATCTGGATTTGTTTGGAAACTTTCTGAACATTCATGGAAATGCAGCTCTATTACAAATCTGAAAAACATGTCGCTCTTCAACAGGACACAGAAAATTGGTTAGAATTTCAAAACACTTCAGGCAGATGTATGAATGTTGGGCAACATCAGGAATTCATGAGCCAGCCTCATATCCCTTAAATAACTTTATTGCAACAGTGAGGAGGAGGATAGAGAATTAACAGCGGTCCCTTGGGAGCTGAATGGAGAGGAAGCTTTGGTTTAAGAAGTAGGAGGGGGATGGATCTATGTGCTGTTGAGAAAAACTTGGGGTGGGGCCAGGCTTTGAATGAGTTCCTATTTGGGGTCAAATGATGAAGTTTCAGAGAAAAATAATTTGGGGCCACCTCCTTACCCAATGTTTCCAGATGCCAAAGATCATCAAAGCTGCTTTGTCATTTTAGTTAACTTTTGCTTCAGTGCTCATCTCAAAAACCACAGTTTCCATTGTGCTTTGTTCTCGGCGCGTTCATCTTGCTTTGGAGCAGCCTTGGAAGTTGCTCTTCTTGCTGTCTTTTGCCCATTTCTGTTGCAATGCCATCAGCTTCCATTAAAGTACTATCAATTCAACTGGGCTGGATTCGCGAAGCTATTTTCCTCCCTCCCTCCATGCAGAAACAGGTTGTCTAGGCAGGTCTACTGTATAGTACTACGGTAAGTTCTAATCCAGATGTGTGACAGTAGCAGAAGAGACAAAGAGTCTGATCAGTGACCATTGTGTCATGGGGTGACACCAAAATGCACATGACCATTGTGACACGGTGGGTATGTGCTGAAGTCATAAGTTTAATGTTAGGAGGACTTTGGCCAGAAATAGCTCAAGGTTATTTGTTGCCCTATACAAGGTGGGGCAAAGGGGTGGCAATTCTCTACATGAATTGAGAGTGGACTTCAGAACCTCCTCTGTCTCAGAAGCTGAGGTTTGTCGCACACCTGAACCCAGAACTGGAGGACCTATGAAACTAACTACAGCATCGCATTAGGCCGGAAGCACTCCTGCTTGCTTCTCCTGCACTATTGAGCTCCACAGCTCAATAGGCTGGAGCAGTGGTTTCCCCTTTCCTTTCCAAACTGTGGTCCAGGGAGCTGTGGGGATTCTCTGAAGCTGGTCAGGGGTCCTCAGTGAGAAGATCAGTAATGATGGAGAAGCTTCCTGAAAGAGAAAGCCTGCCCTCCACTGCCCACCTTCACCCAAATCACCGACACTGTGGAGATAACAGGGGAGTGTTGGCTGTGTTTACTAGGTCATGCTCTCCATTTGAGCCAGGAAACAGGGAGACCCGAAAGAGGTGGTCAGTGCCCCAGAGGAACTGAGTACACACTGCTCCAGGACATGCTTCCAGAATCTCCTATAATGAGCTATGGGTTCTTCAGTGGATGAGTCCATGTGGAAAGGTTGAAAGTTTGGAAACTACTGTCCTAGAGGCAAAATAACACCAAGGCACTGGGGCTATCTGTAGCATACACCAAAGTGGCACTATCTTATACTTTGGACGTGACCTGTGCATACTTGCCAACAAAGGTCATTTTCTCTGTTCTAAGGAGCATAAGTATACACCTTGCCACTTCAGGGTATGTTGCTTTCCAGAAGGAGATTTATGAGACTGATGTTATGAACAAAACTGGAGCGTTTTAACAACACCTGAAGGGGAGTTGAAAATCATATCTAAATGGCCAAACTGGCTTAATCGTCTTGAGCTGAGAACATAAAGAAGCCAGAAATAGCTGCTGCCCTTGTGTGTGGGAGGTGAGTGTATGTGTGTGTGTGTGTGTGTGTGTGTGTGTGTGTGTGTGTGTGTGTGTGTGTGTGTGTTGGGGGAGGGGCCGGGGGAGCAGATTTGGGTTCGCAGGTTTTTCTTATTATTTCTGTCCTAGAGTGGAAACATGTGTGGTGTGAATAAAAATGCAAAGCATCCGCCGGAGCGTGCTGTTGCTCCGGTAACCCTGGGGAACATGGGCATGCCGGATCCCAGAGAGGCTAGCTGTAAACGGGAACTTGAGCGTGTGGCGGCTCTTTGATCCTGGCGCCTGCAGCTCTGATCGATGATGGCCTCGCCATTCATTTCCTTGTCACTGTGACATCACCTTCTTGGAACTTTTTTTTTTCCTGAAATGGATGGAAACTCGGACAATGCTGGCTTGGCCCCTTCCCCCACTCAGCAAGAGGCAAAAGCTGAGGGAGGCGTGGAAGTCTTGAAGGGTAGCTTGGCCTTGAAGGGCCCATTAATTGACTGGAGGTGGAAGGAAGTAGAGGCAAAGCTATTTAGCTGTGGAAAGAAGTGAGGCACATGAACTGAGGAATTGCCTTAGTTAGAGGAGTCCCTGACACCATCACATGGGATTCTGTTGCTCACTGTGGGTATAGAGCCAGCCAGGTCAGAACATGCTGCTGCTAACCTGAGAGGACCCTATACCAACAGAACAAAGATGGTGGTGCTGGCAATTTGTTATCCTGAATGGATTTGGGCTCCTAGCAGCTGGCTGTCCTTTTCCAACTTCTGTCACTGGCTATGGATATATCTTACCACAAGGATTTTTTTTTAAGAAAAAAGCGGAAGAATTGTACCAATCAACAGCCTCAAGGAAAAGAAGAAAAATCATTCAAATGACTTATTAATTGTGGAAATGCAATGTGAAATGATCTTTGTTCTTGAAACACAACAGGAAGTTTTCTGAGTCTGTATGACTTGAAAACCCACATTGGGATGAGGCAATAAAACATTTTAGTCAGTTCTTTGGATTCCTCTTTTGCTGGAGAGCCTCCTAAGGAACCTACTTCAACTGGACTCCTGAAGTAGGAATGCTATCTGTAGCTTAGGGGCCTGTGTAGAATGGATGACTGAGAAGGGATTCCTACCTCTACTTCAGGGACTTGATATTTTTTCACTACAAAAAGGTGCAGGTAGGGTTTTGTATTTGCATCTGAAATAATGTGTTGTTCAGCCCCAAATCACCAGAGTGAGCAGGTATTCTTGATATGAATCATTGTCAGCAAGACACATAGTAACAATCCATATATATATATAAAGTCTATCACTAAAGGGTCCAATTAAAAACAATTCCCTGCTTAAATGAGGCTATTAAAATGAGTCACCAGAGGAAAAGATCTCAGAGCAAGTTAATATTGCTATTAAAAATACTTATACATGCTTTTTAACACAAATGTTGACAAAACAGTTTCTCAAGTAAAATACTTTTTTTAATGGTTCCCTGCCCCAATCTGAAAAAGACATACAAGAGACACCAGCAAACAGTTACTGGGAAAGACATGATGCTGCGGTGAACAGGAACAGTTGCTCTCCTCCTGCTAAATGTGAGACAGCCACCACTTAGAAGGTGCCTCTTTACCTAGTTAATAAAGGCACATGTGCCTGTTCTGCACTCAGTGATGACAACATCAAGGGATGACTTGCATGTGTTGCATCTGCTCCGTGAATGCACATGTTCCTTTTACTTCCCAGCACGCCAGGTGGGGTGGGAGGTAGGTACCTGTAGTTATTAATGCTACTTTAAGTGTAAATGGAGCATGTGCGCTCACAGAGTGCACACAGCCCAGTCCAAGCCACTTGGCTGTCTGGGGGCAGACCCTGAGGTGCCACACGCACACCTCCTCCCCATTTCTAAACAAAAATCCTGATTTCGCAAAATGCATTCCAATCCAACATCATTATCGGCTGCAACCTCTGCCGCCGCCGCCGCCTCTGCACAGAGCACATACAAGTTTACACGTGGAGGCTCTCTTCACACAACCTGGAGCCTCTGCAGGTGATCCAACCAAGGCGTGAAGTCACAAGCGGGACCAGCACAGCAGGTGTGATTCTTCTGCTCCCCTCTGTCTTTGCGCCGATTATACACACGTGAGCACCTGTGTATAATTGCCCCTTTTCCTCCGGTTCAGACACTGCTTCATAGAATGAGGGCCCCCAGGTTTGATTTATTCATTTGAAAGATTGATATGCCGCCTTTCCTTGTTGTTATGTTGTGTCCAGGTACAGAATGTTGAACCCAAGTGCACATTTCTGGGTAAATGGCTGCATTTGAGTTAATTTTTACAGATCAACAATCTGTGTGCACTGTACACAGATTGTACTTGCGTTGAACGGAATGTATACAGTGGCGGCTCTCTTAGACTGAGCAGGGAGCGTGCAACTGTTTCTGTTGAGCCAGCAGAGCTCTTTCCAGTGGCTCTTTCCTGGTATCCTCCCTTCAGTTCCTTTAAGACTGTGAGTCCTTTTGGAACAGGAAACCGTCTTCTAATTTCTTTTGCTATGGAACCACTTGGGCTGCTATCCTATACACACTTTCCTGCTGGGAGTAAGCCCCATTCAACACAAGGTGACTTACCCAATAGGGTTGTGCGCCTGTGTTAGAACACTCATGTCATGTACCACTTTCAACAAAGTGTTCTCTAAGTATAATGTGTGAATAACTATTCCCTGGTGCAGTTAAACATGCAACCAGCCCTTGTGTGTGTGCGTGCGTGCGTGTGTGCACGTGCATGTGTGCATGTTGTGTGTGCGTGCAAAATATGGTTCGACACTTGACCCTTGTTCCTGAAGACCGTCCAAAGCACTTGGGTCTCCAGGTCAGAGGAGCTGCTGCCTGGCTGCAGGAGCAAGCAACAGATTTTACTTATTTTTGCCGGAGGAAATTCTCATCCAATTATTCCCCATTTGATGTGGAAGAAGGAGGGGGATGGGGCAGGGCGGGAAACTCTCGTCTCTCTCGTTCTGCAGTTGCTGAGCTTTTTATTGAAGAAATGGATCAGAAGGCAAGGAAGAAAAGCAGGGCAGCTGGAATGATTTGCTCTGGAGACGGTTTCAGTGGCTTTCTTGGAAGGGAAGGCAGCCCAGAGAAGACCGACAGGAAACCTGCCTTCCATGCTCATAAGCAGGCACAGCACATATGTACCTTTGATATCTGTACCTTGTGGTATTTGAAGAGGTCCGTGCATGCGAGCATCTCTTGTTCAGCCTCTTAGGATTGATCAGCAGCCCGTTACCTTCTTCCACAGAGCAAATCTCTCGTGCTCGGCGACTTTCCTCGTGGCACCATAATGTCGCTGAATGCTGATCCTGTGGCTCCTAGGGAGTTTCCCTGCCACTGCCAGGCGTTCTGAGAGGCATCTATCGGATGCCAGCATGGAACCTCTCCAGAGTTAGGCATGATTTATGCATACAGCAGTAGATTGACGTGGCAGAATCCTGAGGGGGTGTAGTGAGTGAACCATATCAGACTGTAAGTGGGAGAGATGCTCCCTCGTGTTTAATAAAATAAATAAAAATCCAGGTTCAAATATCTGCTTAGCCATGAAGCTTCCCGGGTGACCTTGGGCCAGTCACTATCACTCAGCCTCACCTACCTCACAGGGTTGTTGTGAGGACAAAAGGAATGAAGGAACCATGTACACCACCCTGAGCTCCTTGGAGGAAGGGTGGTATAAAAAAATGTGAAAAATAAGTAAATAAATATCCCAAATCAGACTGAACACCAAGGGGTGGGGGCTTCTATAGATAAATCACATCGACGATCATACAGGCACCTGTATGCTTTGCTTTGGGGAATGAATTAATTGGGAAAATGACAGGGGGGTTAACCTTTCTTCAGTGCAGTGAGTTCAGTCCCAACCCCATCCCAGCCCCAGTGGCTGCTATTAACACTTTTAAAAGCTAAAGGAAATCCTAGTGTGGATCTGGCAGGCAACATCTGTTTGGCCCCCGGCTTCTAAGCTCCGTTGCATCATTACTACACTGTCTGTCTGTAGACTGTGGCCTTCTGCATGCTGCGGGATTCTATGGACAAGCAAGGCTGCTGAATTGTGCTGCTGACATGACCTCTGCCCTGTTACCTCCTAGTTGTGTATGTAAGGAGTTACCTTGGGTCATTAGCCACTGCTGGGCCAGACAAACAGCAGATGAAGATGCTGCAGCAGGATGCTCAGTCAGAAACATACCAGTAGTATACACTGAGCCAAGACTTCCCTGGAGTGCCAACCAGACCAATGTTGACTTTCCTCCCTTGATTTGGAGTCCTGGGAGGGGAAGGTAGGAGGAGACTGGAAGTGGGATGTGGCGATGGAAGGTAGAGAATTGTCTAGACCTGAAGATAACTTCTGGTGTCTTTCTCAGGCAACAGGAGTGAAAGTCCAACTGACTCTATAGGACCATCTATGTAGTCAGAAAAATAACTTGGTGCATTCTTCTCAGGACTGTATCACTTAGACTGGGGAAGGGGGTACTATGTATCTGTGGGCAAAAGATCCTGGCGGCCTAACTTTCTCCTTGGCATGTTTGTTATGTGCAGAGGGGTGTTTTTTTTTAATGTGGTGAAGTGTTCAGAAATGCTATCCTTTATCTGCAATCTGAAGTGATACCGTCCCTTGGAGGAGGGCTGTACTATGCGGTTTCTTTTCTCCATGTGTAGATAGAACTCCTAAGCTGTTTCATACGTTCACTTATCAAGAGTTCTGCCTTATGAGGGTTCCGTGAGATCTGAAGGGGGCAGAAATGAGGACAACACATCTTATTTTTGGTTGTTTAAATTCCCAAGGCCATTTATATCAGCCTTCCAAGCAAGTCCACAAAACTTAATAGCCCATAACAAATTTTAACTAGCCTGCCTGCCCACACATGCATGGACTTGCACATATACAGAGCACGCAAACTTCCTCTCCCCTCCCCGCAAAATCCTTTTAATGTTGGAGCCTTAAAACCATTGTGAAAGACACAGCTGTCCTGGGTTTAAAGAATTATCCTTAAAAAGGAAAAAACCAAAGGAAAAATGCTTGACATTTTACTGAAACCAATTTTCATTTTATGACAAATAACAGTTCAAACCGATTTTTTTAAACTGAAGGTTAATTCTTGCTTCTTTCTTTCCCAAGTCATTCATCTCGAACCTGTTTTCAATGCTAAACCTGCTAAAGTTGATTCCAAGAAGAACACCTGAAGCCACTGAACCTCTGATCATGTGAAAAGTGCCATCCTAACTATAATGAGCCCAGGCACATCTAGAAACAGAGAAACCTCACAAAGCCTGGAAACAAAATGCTTACAAAAGTTGTTTCTACAATGTTTTTAAAGATGAGACTGCAACCATTTCTGGTTTAGAAACAAATGTCTAATTACTAACATTCATTGAGTTCTCAACTCAATTCAGACATCATCTCAAAGCATGGTTCAGAAAACTTAATAAGGGTTTAGCGCGTAATGTCTGAATAAACAAACCCTAGTAAGTTTGCAATCATTCCAGTAAACCTGAATCAGAAACCATGTTTTGAAATGGACTTGCAAACCTTGAACCGGGAAAACATTGGCTTGGTATAACATCTAAATTGATAAATGACCTGGAAGTTCTTATAATGGTAAAGCACCATAGATATTCTAATGGATCAATTAAAAAAAAAACTGTAGTTACAGCTTTAACTCTACCTCAAAGGATACCACCATCATAGAATCAGTACTGAATGGATGGAAAATGAAAGCTGACACGCAGCTTTAAATCATGGTTTGCTAAGCAGATGGAAAACAAAAGTGGAGAATTTATTTTAAACCATGATGTGCCTCTATGTTTGGAAGCTCAAACCATGGTTTGGCATGATTGATGTCTGAACTGAGCCAATGATTCAACCTCAGGGCACGTAGGAGAAAGGAAAGTACTGTATGGAAGGTGGAGATAATGCCGACTCTGTGGCAATTAGGGATTTAGGCAAGAATGGCAATCTGAAACTGCAGTTTTAGTACTAAATTAGAAGCACTGGAACACAGGGAAGCAAAACCCAGACAAAAGATCAAACATCATCAGAGTGGCTGTTATGTAAGAATCCCTGGGTAATCCTTTGAACTGTGCTGCCGCTGACCTTGCTCAGTTTTCAGGCTGCACTTTGGACTAGTGGGGATCGATCGGTACCCTCTCCATGTGCTTTGTGGGAGTTGGGCACACTTGGGGTTGGCTCAGAACAGAACATTTTGGTGCCCGAGGCAGGAAGTTAAAAAGGCAGCCTCCTTCCCACTCATCAGCACAGGGCACAATGGGATAAGCAACCTTATGGCCAGGTACAAGGGTGTGGCCACAGGATACAGGTATCAGTCGCGTCGCGACGATGCGCGTCACCCCAGAGCGGGGGCGTGCGTCGCCCTTAAGGGGGAGGCTCCGCCCCCGCACGTGATGTCACGCTCAGGAGCAGAGCGCCCTCCCCGCTCCGTTTTCCGCTCATTTTGGAGCCAAACGGACACAGGGGAGGGCGGGCGGGCCCACCTCCAGCTCAAAACTGTAAGTGGGGGGTGATCGCACGTCACCCCTATACGCGCGACGCCCCCGGCGGCCCGCCCCCCCGCTTCCCCCCGTCGACGCCAGTGACAGGTATCTTGTTGTCTCGTGTGCTCCCTGAGGCATCTGGTGGGGCCACTGTGAGATACAGGAAGCTGGACTAGATGGGCCCTTGCATGGGCGTCGACGGAGGGAAGCGCAGGGGGCGGGCCGCCCGGGGGCGATGCGCGCACAAGGGTGTCGCGCCCCCCCGTACTTACATTTTTGATGTTTAAGTTGGGCCCGCCCGCCCTCCCGTCCGTTTGGCTCCAAAATGAGCCAAAAACGGAGCGGGGAGGGTGCTCTGCTCCTGCGCGTGACGTCACGTGCGGGGGCGGAGCCTCTCCCTTAAAGGTGACGCGCCCCCTCTCTGGGGTGACGCGCGTCCTAGCGACGCGACTGGGCCCTTGGCCTGGTACAGCAGGGCTCTTCTTATGTTCTTATGTTACGAAAGGTGGAATGCCAATATATAAATAAGTATTAAATCACAAGGGTGCCTGACACTCAAAACGTCCTCTGTGCAGACATTTCCTCACCATCAAGGCTTCCACCTTAGAAGGAAAGAAGCAATGGCAAAGCCTGAGAGTGGCCCCTCCCTCTCTCCTTTCTCCCTCCTCCCCCATCAGGTTGGCCTTGCTGGCATGTGGACCACGGTGGAAGGGAGAAGTGGTGTGCATAAGCGCCTGGGGCTGCAGGGGGGCGATTCCCCTTTGTCTGACAGAGAAAATAAGGTTCCATTTATTATGTGCGAGAGAAAGAGAGAAAGAGAAACATCAAAGAGAGACACTTCAAAGGCAGCGTCTCCTTCCTTTTTAACGCGTTCCACATTGCGCTGGTGTGCTCTGTCCAGGCGTGCGCACCCCTCAAGGAGCACAACCTGCTGCAGTGCCCCCTTCAGGAGCCTCAGGCACGACACTCATTAGAAAGGAAGAATGTCAGGGTGCGACAGCTGAGCCAGTGGTCAAACCAGTGTGGTTTCCAGTAGGTGAGCCATCCTGGAGAGAGACAGTCCCTCTCTCAATTACCTGACTTTCAGAAGGGCCATTAAGCACCAGTATTTTAACATGCCATCTCTCTCTCTCTCTCTCTCTCTCTCTCTCTCTCTCTCTCTCTCTCTCTCTCCCCCTCCTGGTCTTTGGAGACAAAGAGGGATAGAGGCATGAACTGATACAGAATTTGGATTCAGGTGGGAGAGGCTTTCTCCTCCTTTTCTGGACATGTTGCATGGATGTAAGTTCCGTTGACATCTCTAGGCTTGACGTCCAAGGAAATGTGCTGATCATGTGTTGTTAGTTCATGCTGTTCAAATGTCTATCGAGGCATTTTTGAGAAGCCTGCCCATGCACGAGGATCACAGCCAGCCCTTGACCAAGAGCTGGCGACCCCGCTCCATTAGCCCAATGTTTGAAAGCATTGTTTTTAAATTGTGTTTGTAGCCCCTTTCATTACTTTATCACAGGCAGGATTGACCCTGCTATACAAGGTGTGTGTGTGTGTGTGTGTGTGTGTGTGTGTGTGTGTGTGTGTACACTGTATATGGCTATGTAAAGTTGCATTCATTCATGCCATACCTAAGCAAAAAACAAACAAACACAGTTGTTTCCTCCAATCTTATGGAAACATTTACATTTTGAGAATAACTGGGATGCCTGGCAGGCCAGATAGTTGCCTGGGTCATCTGCTGGACTGGTGTCAGGAGTCGGCACAGTCCTGGCTGTGGTCCACGACTCTGCAGGGGACCTACCATCGAAGCCTGCCACATCTTCATTGCCATCTGCTTTTTTTGTCCATTTTTTGACCCAGAGTAGGCAAGCCAGTGAGTGACAATGTCTGCTCCCCACCCCCCACCCCCATTCGCTGGTCTATCAGCTTTCTCGTTGGCAGTGGTGGTGGAGGGGGGCAATGACAGGAGCCATCATCACCAAGAGCAGTAAGGGGGAGAGCAGGCCTACTGAGGGGGCAAAGGTGGCGCCAGGGCTCAGCCAGGTTCAGAGGGCCACCTCACTGGGCTGAACATTGAACCTTCAGTACTGGTGGCAGGGTGGGCATCCAGTGCACCATCAAGGGGTGGGGACGACGGGAGGGGAGTGCCATGGGGGCCCAGTACAAGGCTTTGTACCAGGTCCCCCAGCAACCTGGCACCAGTCCTGGGAAAGGGACACACCTGGGGGGGGGTACTTTGTCCAATGCCCCTCCCAGCACTTGAATTGGCACTCAGAGACACTGCTCTGTGTGCTTCCCCCATCTGAAGGACCTTCTTAGTACTGGCGCCAAAGCTGTTGATCTCCCTTTGGAGGGATGCACCTACCGTGCTCCTGCCCTGCTTTCTTTTTAGCAATTGGCCAAGGTAGAATCAGTCAGTCAGTCAGTCAGTCAGTCAGTCGGGGTTTTGGAGTTCCTCTGTGACTGGCCTGATTTTGCCTGTTGCTGTTGCCATGTCTGATGTTTTGAGATGTCACTGTCAATTTTTATTGATAGCTGAACTGAGATCTGAATCCAGAACATCCCAGGACATACCGGTACTCCTATATACTCACACTACAGTTGCTGTCTTATCAGCATTCTCTCTCTCTCTCTCTCTCTCTCTCTCTCTCTCTCTCTCTCTCTCTCTCTCTCTCTCTCTCTCTCTGTGTGTGTGTGTGTGTGTGTGTGTGTGTGTGTGTGTGTGGCATTTTAAGTTTTCCTTTACTTTGTAAACTGGCGCCTGCAGATGTTTTTAGCTTTCATTTACAATTTAGTCTAATTTTCATATGAATGAATGTTTACGTGTGCTTGTGACATACTTAAAACATTATTGTCAGTGAAAGAAAACATATTCAAGTAACAGGTTTCCATTTTGCATTACAGCATTCATGACATGCTTTTCAGATTTCTGTTTTCACAGAACAGTTTCCACCTGGCATGCACAGAGGTGGGAGAATGGGCCTGAGGTTAAGGGCACCCCCACTGGATGATGGAAAGAAAGTTGCTGATTGACGAGGTGGGAAAGGAAGACTAGGAATGCCTCATTGGACAAGCAATAGCATTGTGAGCGCCTAACCCCAGCTCAGCTGTGGTGCCCAATCCTACCTAACGTTCCCTGCACCGATGCAGCGGCGCCAGCGCAGACTACGCTGCATCCTGCCAGGGAATTTAGGAGGTGGGAGGTCTCCCCAAGGTAAGGGAACATTCATCCCCTTGCCCCAGGGAAAGCCCCAGCCCACGCAATGGGTCTACTCGGACATGTGCCTGCCATATGGCTGGTGCAAGTTTGACTTGATCCGCATTGGCAGATTGGGTCCAGGAAGGGGGATAGGATACAGTGCGCACCAGTGCTACCGATCACGCCCCCTCCCGGGCCTGATCCGCCCACTCCCCACCCCTGCGCTGCTCAGCGCAGCGCATAGCTTATCTTGTCCAGCCTGCGCTGCTCCTTTCAGATGCAGGCCTTCCTGCTGGCACTGCTTTCTGGTGTGCCGTTGCAAACTGCTTTATGGCAGTTTTGCAACAGCAAGCGCCGATAGAGCATACACTCCACTGGCCCTCGGGGGGATAGGATAGTGTTGTGAGTCTTTTTGACCCAATATGGGAGTGCAGTATGAGATTGCCAAAGTTTTTTTTTTTTTTTTTACCATCCCCTGCTCTCTTATGCTTAATGGTACAGTACTCCCCCCATATTCTCTGGGGATATGTTCCAGGCCCCTCCGTGGATACTTGAAACCGTGGATAGGAGTGAACACCCCCTCCATGGTTTCCTGAGGTCCTCCCGCCCTGCCTCCCCTGCGGGCAGGCATGCTTCCCCCCCCCCCAGCTCTTATTTTTCTTTCAGCAAGCTTTGTTTCTTCCTTAAAACAAACAGAGAAGCAGCCCCCATTGCAGGCAAGTAGAATGAGACTAAGTCCTAGAGAGGCTCTGCAAAGTTTCTGTTAACCTTGCAGAGCCTCTCTAGGACTTAGTCTCGTTCTACTTGCCTGCAATAAGCAGCCAGAGGCTGCTTCTCCTGTTTGTTTAAGTCAGAAACAAAGCTTACTGGGGAAAAAGTAAAAGCCTGGGGGGGGTCCCCACGATCCGTGGATAACTGAAACCGTGGATAGCGAAACCGTGGATATGGGGGCCCACCTGTACCTTCATTTGCAGTTGTTAGCAGGTGATAATTTTTATCTCGATGGCCTGAAAAGCTTCCCCTGATGATTTTCTACAGGCTGAGCTGCTGTTAAGGCACAAAAGCAAGCCAGGTCAGTCTTTCTGGTCAGTTGGCAATCCTAGAATCGTTGTGATGGTATATTGAAAATCATTATTGGTGCTTACTCACTAAGCTCTCTTGAGTATCCTTTTTCCTGAGGTCCACCCAAGTATAAACTTAAGCATTTGTAACGGACTTTTGGTACAGAGCAAAAGACAAAGTAGTAGAAGATATATGTTGTATGAGATATTTTATTTCAGAGAGGTTGTTTTGCTGAGCTTAAGGCTACATCTAAACTATGAAACCAATGCTGATTTAATAGTCCAGCTTCTCCAAGAGACACTAGGAATTGTAATTTCATGAGGATGTTCAGATTTTTTGACACTCATCAATTCTCTCTGGAGAGCTCTCAAATTCTCTGCTCCTGTCTGTTTAACAGAGCCAGATTCAATGGAGTGGGTATGAAGGCACAAATGCAATTATGCAAATAAATTATTTATTACAGAGAAAGACAACAGCTGAACAGGCAATTCTGGCAAGAAAAGCACATCTGTGCAGGAAATGCACCAAGATTTTTTTACTGCAGGAACAAATGTTGGGCAAAAGGTGCTATTGGATACATGCAATAGTTTTACAGCTTTGATTTTACTGTTATGGAGGCAGACATTGAAGTCACTTTCAGCCTTTGAAATGATGGCTTTGTGTTTTTAAAATGACTAGTTCCTAGTTCATCAGTATAAAAATTTTCCCTGTGTTCTCCCTTGCTGGTAATCCTCAACAATGTTATGTTGTGTATGTTAGCTTAGTTTTACTGACCTCTCAATGCTCGGCATAGACAATACCTTTTACCCCCCCCCCCAAAAAAAAAAAAAACCACTTAAAAGTCTTTTCCTCCATTTTGGACTTTCTCACCATCCCAAATAAAACTCATAGCTGGGCTATGGGCTCAAGGACCTGTCTTTTACTTCCTGCCTAGCAAGATCCTATGATCCTTTTTCCGCTCTTTTTCCTTTTTAAATAAGAAGCGCTTAGACTTGACAATTTCATCTCCAATCCTTTGGGATTGTTCCTGTGAAAAAGTTCCAAGCTCCGGAACGAAACATTGGACCTACTACTGCAAACCTCGGATTTTAAATATATTTTCCCGTTCGTGGCTGCCAGTTATTGG
Organism: Plestiodon gilberti rubricaudatus; assembly: GCA_026170595.1. Taxonomy (NCBI): domain Eukaryota; kingdom Metazoa; phylum Chordata; class Lepidosauria; order Squamata; family Scincidae; genus Plestiodon; species Plestiodon gilberti. The sequence goes on from JANXHW010000002.1 coordinate 122,093,178, forward strand.
AAACCCGCAATCGGCGCAGGATATCATTTTGATCCAGGCTTTTTCTATCAACATGGCATCTTTCCCGTACTTCCAAAATCCTGTAAGATCCTATGAGTTCTGCCCCACATCTTAGGGTGACCAGAGCCAAGAAGAGGCCAGGGCTTCTGAAGTGAACATTTCAGCAGACACAGATTCCTTCTCGTCCGCATACAGTGCCAGCCTGAATTTTTTCAATGGAACACATTCCAATATCCCCTGTCCCTGCCAAAAAGACCCAACAACATGACTTACAAGAATAACTGGCCACTTAGTGGTGCCCAAATTCAGCCACTTCACTTTGCCTGACAAGAGCACCAGATGTCGGCATAGCGAGGCGTGTTCGCCAAAGTCCCATTTTCTCCACACCTGTTAAAACACTGTAGCCTTTGCCTTCCCCTCTGTAATCACTTTTATTGTTTCCTTTTTCTCCTGTACTATTGCACTAATTTGCCATTAGAAAAGAGTGGGGGGGGGGAGAGAAAAGTACTGTATTGCCCTCCTTCCACAAGAGGCACCAACCAACTAGCACAGATTTTCTTTTGCAACAGTCACTGGTTCGGACTTGGACTGATAGCCCTTTTATGCCATCTAGACAATCTGAGATCAACGTGGGATTAGCATTGCTCTCCCCCGCCCCCCATACTTGCATGTGGCAATCCTGCTGAATCTATGTGCCTGTACCTTTAACATCCCTTTATCCAGAAGCACCCTTAGAACTGCATTGCATGTTATGGGCATCATCCTATCATCAAAGGTAAGCATTTTTAAGTCCTATTGATTTCACTGGGACAGAATGTTAAGCACATGCTGTGTTCTCCCACTGTAATTACTGGGAATTCTGTGTACTTAGCTTGTCTTGTGACCTATCTTTTTAGTGTGTGCACATATCATGTACATGCTCCAGCTGTAACAGTTAGTGTTTAAGAGTATGAATTTTTAAAATGTCTGTTTGAGACATCTATGAGGTGCAAGGAATGTCATGTTAGCCAAGACACCATGTGTTGTGAGTAAGGTGTACTTTCTCCTTGCAAAAATGTTAATTTGTGGATTGAGCAGCAGCATCAAGGTTCTTTCAAAGAGGGTGATTCTTGTCAGGTCTTATTGTGGCGCCTGCCCTCTTCTGGCTGACCATGCACTGTCCACCTTGGGCTCCAGGGAAATCACAGTTTATATGATCAAGAGGCATTGTTATGTGTAGCGAACACATTATCACATGTAGCGAACACATTCCTTTATTTTCGATCTAAGGCTGTTATGACCGGCAGTTACATTCCTTTATTTTGTCCCATGAGTTCTGGAGGTTCAAAGTGTGACAGAAACCTGAAGAATTCAGAGAGGACAAGGCTATCAGTGGCAGTGAGTCATCATGATGACTTATGCTCTAACTCCAGGTTCAGGGGAAGGGTGGAAGAGAAGTGTGCCTCTCTCTCCTGCTTGTGGGCTTCCCAGAGGCAGCTGGTGGGCTGCTTTGGGAAACAGAATGCTGGACTAGACAGGCCTTCAGCCTGACCCAGCAGGGCTTTTCCTGTGTTCTTCTGTGAGCAGAGATAGTCGTGGAATGAGTGTCCATCCCACAGGCCAGTTAAAGCTCTCTGGATAATAATATTTAATACTTAACATTTGCATAGCACTTTGCAAGTCTATATCTGTATGCGGATGTATCATGTAAAGTTAAACCATGGTTTAGTGTAAGGGTCCCTAGACTACAGCCTACAGGTCACATCAAGCTTACCAACATATTTTGACCAGCCCACTGACTAAACTCAGTGGAATTATGCGCAGCCTTCTTGCTTCTTCTCTCCCCCCCCCCCGACTTGCCCTCCACCAGGCACCTTCTTTCTCCTGCTTGATGAAGCTATAATTGGACTGGGTTACTCTTGCTGGGGGGGGGGGGAAGGGAGAGAGAGAGAGAGCAGCCCCCCTACTGCAAATATTTTGCAGATATCTTTCTCCTATTGTGCAAGTTATGTACAAAATGTATGCATTATTTTCTATAATTGACTGGCTCACCATAAGAGCAAGGTTGAGCAAGGTGATCTAGGGGCAGCTGAAAGCCTGGGGACGCCTGGTTTAGTGTTATAAACCTTGGCATCATGCTCTCCCTCCTCTCTATCACTGCAACAACTGAAAGGTCCATTCCTGGTTAGCAGTAAACAATAGCTTGCCATTTTGCCTGAAGACCCAACAAACTATGGTTTGCACAAGCCAGTATCCAAAGACAAAGACTCTTAGGGCACATTACAGATGAACAAATACACTGTAGAATAAGTTTTCAAGTACAACAGTCCACTTCATCAGATGCATGATGGCAGGCAAGCAGACACACACAGAGGAAAAGAAATCAACACAGTGAGGGCAACTTTTTATTAATGTGTATACCAGTTTTTAGGTCAGGCCTCGCCTCACCAAGCAGGTTATTATATCAAACTTTAAAAGCAAAAATCAAGCTCTGAAAAGTACAATACAATCCATACCAGGACAGCAGGGTAGCAAGAAAACCAAAAGTCAGATAAAAACAGACAGAAAATGGCAATGACGCAATGACTGGGGGGGGGGTTACAAACAGAGGGGGGGGTTGACAATTGCCTGGAGCTTGCAAGAGAGTAACAGTGGGCACAGGAAGGGTTAAACGCTCTCTACGGGCCAGTGTTTCCTTTGCTGTGTAATTCTACAGTATTGAGATCACAGAATACTGAGCACTGACAATGGCAAAGAATGGCAGAATATTGTAATGAATGACCCCTGCTGGTCAATGAATCACATTACATGTGTACAAAGTGGTACAGGACAGTTTTGTGGTCAGCTTGGTGTTGTCTACTGAAGCAACCAGAGAGGTAGTGTTGCATTGGAGTCTAGGAGGCCTGGGTTCACTGTTATACGACTGGGGGGGGGGGGGGAGTTTGTTCATATATATACACTGAAGGAACCCATCCTGATAAAATTGGAACATAAACTAAATAAATAACAATATATGACATTTATTTAGCCTATGGACTTGTCCGGGGACAGGCTCTTTGATACATGAAACCATATCCATGCCTCGTATCAAATACTGTACCTGCCTCGAATTAAGGGCTTAGTTGTCTCTCTAAACCTGCAACATGCCTCAGTGGATTATTAGGTGTGTGTTTTAAATAGTGACCCAGGGGTGTGCGACACAGAGCAAAATTCCAGTGTGTACAGGGGGCCTTAGGGGCTTCACTTCTGATCATGTCCCCCTGCACACTATTTTATTTTGAAAGCCAATAGAATATTCTCTATTCTCTGATAACAGGGGGATGCAATCAGGAGTGAAACTGTGAAGAAGACAAAACTCAAGGCTCCCCCCCCACACACACACCTCCTGCCATGGCTTCACTGTTTCATGCCCTCCCTGAGCCATTAATAATAATAATAATAAACTAACAACCCATATGGCAGTGTTACACAATTAATATAATGTTTAACTCTATCCTAGCCTAATATAACAATTAATACTACCCTAACCTACAATTTATGATCTGTTATTGTTGTTTCTTCTTTATTGGAGGAAACAGTGTCTCTGGGCATGTGCAAAATGCCCTTCACCACTGAGATGCCACTGTCAGCTTCAAAAGCATCATGACTGGTGCCAATCATCTGGCAAAATTGGCATATGCCCCAAATGTAGGGGTCTGGCTCAGTTGGGAGAGCTGCCCCTCTCAGTCGGGCAGAGGTGTCTGGCTCAGTTGGGAGAGCTGCCACCTTGCAAAGCCCGAAGATCGGCAAATGGCAAGTTCGAGATACGCCGTCGACAAAAAGCTGTGAAAGCCTCCGTGAGGAGAGATAAGAGCTTCCAGCTGCATCGGTCAAATGTGGGAGGCGCCAGCCAGCAGAAAAAGCCAGGCTGCAAAAGGATAACACCTGGAATGTAGCTGTTCATGAAAGATTGGACATTTATATATTGTAAAACCTCTCATTAGGGGGGTTAGGAATTTAGCCTGCCCATGTACACCACCTTGAATTAAAGTCGGAGGAGAAATCCAATGACCAAGAAAGGCAGTATATAAATACTGTATATTATATTATTATTATATTATGTTCCAAATCAAGAACTGTCATTTTCTAGTTAACTAGTCCTGGTAAATCACTATCCCTATTTTGCCTTTTAGGGGCTGACTTTGTAGAAATTTGCTAGCATGCTGAGCATGTGTGCATGACAGTGCACTATCTTCCCTTGCACCACTCCTCGCCTAATAACTGCTAGTCTGGATAGACATTTTCTGAATATCTTTGAATTGGAGCTATTCCATAATAAAGACAACCAGATCCTTGATATTAATCCATCTGAACTTCAAAAGATTTAAGTTTTACCCATTAGATGGCCAAAAAGTGACACATACGTTTTAAAACAACTTAAGAAAGATTGATTCTGTGTATCAATTGTGGTCAGTTTAGAGTGGCCAACTGACCAGACAAAATGGTCTGTACTGCTCTTGTACCTTTAACAGCAGCTTGATCTGGAAAAATCAGCAGGTGCAGCTTTTCAAAGCATGGAAACACTGTCCCCTCTCAATCTTGTAAACCAGCTTGCATATTCAACTGCTGTTAAAAGCAAGACTACAGCAGCTGGTTGAAACATTGGCAACCCTGGTTTACAGTACAATCCTGTGCATGTCTATTCAGAAGTAAGCCCCACTGAGTCATACTCCCATACTCCCAGGTAAGTGTGTACAGGATTGCAGCCGTAGTTTATTAACACAGCCTGCTTCCAAACTCGGTGAGGGGAAGTCTATTTCAGAGGAATTTATAGTAGCCTACAGTTGGCCACCTAATGCGAAGAGAGGACTCTCTGGAGAAGACTCTGATGCTGGGAAAGATTGAAGGCAAAAGGAGAAGGGGAAGGCAAAGGATGAGATGGTTAGACAGCATCACCGATGCAACGAACATGAAAATGAGCGAACTCAGGAAGATAGTGGAGGACAGGAAGGCCTAGCGGGATATGGTTCATGGGATCACGAAGGGTCGGACACGACTTAACGACTGAACAACAACAACAACAACAACAGTTGGTAGTAGAATGGCTGTAGATTCCCAACAGGCAGGATAAAGGACTTCTTCACACAGCACATTCATTTAAGAACTCCACAGCCACAAGATGCAGTGATGGTCCCTTTAAAAGAGGGACACATTCATGGAGGAGCCAGATCACTGGCTATTCACCATGGAACCCCAGGTTCAGAGGCATCGGAATTATATCACAGAATACCAGTCGTTGCGAAGCGGCAGTGCAGGAGAAAAGAGCTGCTGTTTGGCAGTTGTCTGGGCACCGTTCCTCGCTCACGGCACAATCCTAACCGACTTTCCAGCGCCAGTGTAGCCATGCCAACAGGGCGCACACTGCATTTTGCAGTGCAGGGACAGTTGTGGAGGCCTCTTCAAGGTGAGGGAACATTTGTTCCCTTATCTTGGGCTGCATTGCGGCTTCACCGGTGCTAGAAAGTTGGTTAGGATTGTGCTGTCAGTGGTAGGGAACACATCTTGCATGTTGAAGGTCCCAAGTTCCACCCCTGGCTTACCCACATAGGGTTGGGAAAGCCCCCTGCCTGAAACCCTGGTGGGTCAACAGGTCTGCATAGGCACTACTGACCTACCTGGACCAATAGTCAGACACACATGTTCCTACAAGCGATCTATTCTCCCACACTACTTAATGGAATGGTGCTGAATCCTCCTGTCGCCCCACCCCAAATAAATTGATGCCCATAGGCATCGCCTTCTCCTCTGATCCCTGCTCTCCAAGTCTTGGGGGCCTCTTCGGAGAGGGTTTGCCAGCCAGGCCGAGGGGGTGAGGAACTTCCACCCCGCCCCCCAGAAAAGACAGATGTTCACTGGGGGATTTAGCCGAGGCCTTCCAAACTCACTCAAGTTGTAATTGGCTCCAGACTGCAGCTGGCTGCTGCAGAATCACAGGGCTGGGGTGTTTAACCGCAGGGCTACAGAGCCTTGGCACGTGTCCTGCTCCAGGAACTTCATCAAAGCGGAGAGGCCGCCCCTGCCCTTTGGATCCAAATGCATCCCAAATGTTCCAATTATGGAGGCCTCCCACCAGCATCTTGGCTTCTTGGCTGTGTGACAAAAATCCACAGATGAAGAGAAACAAGCATCCACGCCTCGCCCCGTCAACGCGCCAACACAGAGGCTGAGGCCCTGGAAGCCTGACTGGAAACAGGTCCTGGCAGCATCTTCTAAACAAACGGTGCCCATGCTTGGCAGAGGTGAATGTGAAAGTTCCTAGGCTGGAATAGTGGGGGAAGGGCCCAGGTTGCCTTACTATTTCTTCCAGACTATAGCCACAGAGTCCTGGAGCCAGTGCTCCAACTACAGGGGCAAAAGAGGCCCAGCCCCCTTACTTTTATGATGGTCCCCTAAGCCACCAGTTTTTTTTTCTTTTTCACATTTTTATACCGCCCTTCCTCCAAGGAGTTGATGTACATGGTTCCCTCTTTTGTCCTCACAACAACCCTGCGAGGTAGGTGAGGCTGAGATAGTGACTGGCCCAAGTTCACCCAGGAAGCTTCATGGCTGAGCAGGTATTTGAACCTGGATCTTCCAGGTTTGTCCAGCACCCAAACCATGATTTGGCTAAATTGGGGGGGGGGGGGTTGATTCATTAAGCACACCCTATCTTTCGTCCCAGAATTCAAACCTTGGTCCAGTCCACATCAGAGATATTCCACCAGGCCCTCCCTGCTGAATGTTGCTTTCCTTCGTTCTTGAAGCCTCTATCGCAGGGGTGGCCAAACTGCGGCTCCTGAGCCACATGCGGCTCTTTGACGCAGAACGTGCGACTCTCAGAAATACGTTGGCTGATCTTCTTTTTGCATCACAATTAATAGAAAAGATAAATAAGAAAGTTTCAAGCTTTATAATTATTTACCAGGTATAAACTGAGAGTTCACTGGATTAAAATATAATAATATTCATATTTAAATGTTTCTTAGATATTGTGGCTCTCAAACATCTCTTACGGCTCTCAAACACCTGAAGTTTTATTGTATGCAGCTCTTACATTAAGCAAGTTTGGCCACCTCTGCTCTAGTGCTTTTCCCTATGGAGACCTAAGGAAACATATTCAGGTAGCAATGCTCAGGAATGATAAACCCACTTTGTTCTCCCTTCCAGTGCCATGGCCAATGAGTGCAAAGACTCTAGCTACATCCTTGTACATTTTCTACAAATTTATTGTATCAGCATTAAATAACTTTAATATTCAGGGCTACTACCTCAGTGATGGCGAACCTTTTGGGCTTGGTGTGTCAAAATTTTCAAAAATGCCTAACTTGACTCTGCTGGTGTCTCCCCGCACACACACACTTTCAATAGTACTTTGACTATTGCTAATTTTAATCTTAATTTTGAACTGAACTGAAACCAACTATAGAACACATTGCATTTTATTTAACATCAGTTTGTGACTTTTTTTGTTGCTGAGTTTTACTAGATAATGATTTGAAAGAGGTCTGCCAAAATCCCTGCCCTAAATGTTCAAAACAAACCTGTAAAACTTTTGCAAAAATGTAAGGTGTGTCGGGGCCCTGGGGGAAACACTGGCGTGTCACCCAAAATGACCTCGCGTGTCACCTGTGACACATGTGTCATAGGTTTGCCATCACGGGCCCAGGTGATGGCTAATGCGCATTGCACCCCCAGCAACCAACCCCAACATCCCTTGGTTGGGTGCTGTTTTAGGCCCTCTCACTATGGAACCTGTGGCTACAGGCCTGCCTTTTATCTGATGTCTTCTATCAAAAACCTTTCTTGGGATGGATCAGGTTTTTTGCCGACTCCTTTCCCACCCTTGCTTCCCATTGTGCTTGCTGCATTCGATCACATCACAGCAGCCTTGCCAGAAATGGGGGAGAATCATCTTTGGTGCACGAGAATATATTTATAAATGAATAAATGTGTACTTTTGCATCATTAGAACTACTTCGCTTACTTTCATGGAAACACAATTTATCTCATTGTATTGAGCATTTGCATAGCAAGGGATGTTTTAAAGCACACATTGATACTTTACGTAAACCTTTTCGGGGTGGGCGGGTAGAGGGTACATATTTAATTTTTCCCTAACAGGGAAAACAAGAGCTTGAGATTACAAAACTCATGCATATGAGTTTTGTAAAGAAAATGAGAGGTTAACAGCGCAATCCTAACCAACTTTCCAGCACTGATGTAGCTGTTCCACAGGGCGCACAATGCATTTTGCAGTGCAAGAGCAGTCATGGAGGCCTCTTCAAGGTGAGGGAACATTTGTTCCCTTACATTGGGGCTGCATTGCGGCTGCACCAGTGCTGGAAAGTTGGTTAGGATTGCACTGTAACTCTTCTTTCCAAGCACCACAGTCCTCCTGATCCAAATCAGGTCTAGCATGGGCTATTTTTTTTTTTACACAAATTGAAAGAGATGGGCTAATTGGTCACAAACCTCCCCAGTCGCACGTTGGTTCTTTGCTTTAGCAGGACTAGTGGATCATGTGTTTTCCACAGATCATGCCCTGGGATTTTTTTATTTCAATTGTTTATATGACATGGTTTTAGACTGAAGATTTTATGGTTGTCAGCTGCCTAGTGACCTTGGGCCAGTCACTCTCTCTCAGCCTTACCTACCTCACAGGGTTGTTGTGAGGACAAAAGGAGGGAAGGAACTATGTGCACCACCCTGAGCTCCTTGGAGGAAGGGCGGTATAAAAATGTGATTAAAATAAATAAAAAATAGTGCACCCACTGGGTGGAAAAAACAGGCAAAGAAAGAGAAAACGGGCCATTTTTCTTTCCCTGTAAGTTGGCACAAGTTTCTGGCAGCTGATGGATATTTCTTCCTGAACAAGAAATAGCAATGCAAATGCATAAAGCTCTCTCACTCATTCGCCACCCGCCCATCCCCTTTCAGGGGTTCAGCCCTGGTTTAGATTAAGTGGCCAGGTTTTATTTGAGAGAGGCAATGCTTGCAGGGAAAGAAGCCAGGCAAACAAAGTGAGTTACACACACTGCTCTCTCTCTCTCTCTCTCTCTCTCTCTCTCTCTCTCTCTCTCTCTCTCTCTCACACACACACACACACACACACACACACCAACCTCCTGTGCCCACCCACAGCGATCTGATCTCTACCCAAGGATAGGGCTGGCCTTACTTGTACAATACTTGTAGGACTGGCCAGTTCAACAAGCACCACCAGGGCCAGATTAAGACCTTTAGAGGCCCTAAGCACTGAAAAATTATGGTGCCCCATATATATATTAATAAAATTATAATTTAGTATAACTAAACAATTGATAAAAAATACACAGTATTTCAAATTAATATATTTTGGGTCCAGTGATTCTCCCTTCTTTTTCCAGACTTTGTTTTGGTTAACTGGGGTTTTTTACACCATGGTCCATGGTAAATCCAGCACTGGAAAAAAAAACACAACTCTGTGGTGCTCCCCTTTCCTTGATGCCCTCAGCAGGTGCTTATTTTTGCTTAATAGTTAATCCAGGGCTGAGCACCACTCAGACATCAGAGCACCTTCATGATCAGTCTCCCTGTCCATGGGCTTTGCCTCCCACCCGCCAGTGCCCAGCTTGTGGGTTCCCCCTGCAAGAAATACCAAGTCTCACACATTTGCTCTTTTTTCCCCATTTATTTGTAAGAAAAGTTGCATGTGAGAGCAGCCGTCTCTTACTGAGCCATTTGTGCACCAACCCCAAATATTGTGCATGAAGAGGGGGAGAGCAAAATGTGAAAACGGTACACTTTCCGGGGGCAGAGCAAGGCAGGGATGGAATAAAGAGATTAAAAAGCAGCATATGAATGTAGTGCAAGACCATCGTGTGGCACCACAGGCTCCGGTCCTCTGCTGAGCTGAATGCCAAGACTTCCATGGAGAACAGAGGAAAGGAGATAGATATGCAGTATGACTGGGATCCAGCTTTCCGCATCCCTCTCAGCATGGTAGTTCTAGTTCCCTCCACAAGCCAATCACCTTCTAGTTTGAGGATGCACTTCTCCCTTCATTCCATTGAGCAGACCATGAACCAATCAGATTTGGCCTTTGGCTTTTCCTACAGATGCTGACAGAGGTTGGAAGGCCCTCCCTAGATATGCCAAAACAAGCCCCCCCCCAGATGCTTCTGTACCTAGAAGAGCACCTTGGTTTCAGGGGAGAAGTTCAAGATGTCGGTCTTCCAGTCGCTCCCGCACTATAGCTGACGAGTAGTAGTTACTAAAAAGGCACAAGAGGTGTTTGAAGGGCCAGGCATTAGCTAGAAGCCAAAATGTCACACTGCTGTTATACCTGTCCTTCTTGAACCTCCAGCCTTCTTGCACAGGAATGGCTTGGCATGTTTTTGCCCACTCTGCTTTAGAGTAGCGTTGAGCCTGGATCCAAGGCCGATCACTTCTGTGTCCACAAAGGAGCCATAGGATTCCCATCATGCAGCCCACTTAGAGACAAGCAGGGTCAGCCACATCTGATAAGTGCCAATAGACTGATACACTGGGGAGCACCAGTAGCTTCATACAATCAGGACATTAAGCCTCAGCTTATATATGGAAAAACCTCCTTAGTTAGGTTTCCACATTTTAACGTTCTACCAAGAAATCCTGGCTGCGCATTGAATGGCCCCAACCCCCAGGGGTCTCTTTGAATGGGGACCCACTGATCTAGATTCTAGGCTACTATACCAAGGAGATGCTAACTGTTTTTATCCTAGGATAGAAAGCAATGATTAGCACAAACTTAGGCAGGGAGGGAAGTGTGTGCAGCAATCAATAGCACAAGTACCAAGTCCATTGCGGGGGTGGTGGGGGCAAAGGACACCACAGAGCCCAGACACACAAACACACAGCAGTATTATTGAACGTTTCTGGGCGAGCTTGCAAGGGGAAACTTTCACAAGAGTTAAAATACAGAGATTCGGGTTTAATGACAAGAGTGTCCAAGCACCCAATCCCCCTTCTGACCCTGCAACTCTCTCATTTTTCCAGCTCCGTTCCCAACCAAATTTGTTCTAAGAGGCTAAGTGCTCCAATTGAAAAAAATAAATAAAGTTAACACACACACACACAACACCCTAAACAAGCTAAACTGGTTTACACACAGCACATTGCAAAATGCTAGAATGTGGCTGTGGTGCCATTTAATACAGTTACCAGTGGACGACTGAAATCCTCTTCTGACTTGATTTTTTCCCTACATGGAGAGTTGAACTTGCAACCCCTGCCCAAATGTGTGTACTGTGTATATATAGTATTGCAGGGACTGCTCTGGGAAATTATACACTTTGGTCCAAAGGCTTTGGTCATGTGGCAAGATGCAGATGTACCACCAGCTCCCACCCTGATGCAGAACTGGCTTTCTTGATCTGAGCATTAGGATGGAAATGCACACTGGTTTGTTCAGCTATTCTCATCTCAGAACACAACACCGTTTCAGACACGAGCACAACTCTCTGGACAGGAAGAGAAGACGTTGGCAACTGACCCTTAAAAATAAAAACTCTGCAAGCTGTTTCAAGGTCTTTCACGTTCCACGGGGTCAGTGTTGCCGCCGCTTATTCCGCTCAGCCTAAATCTCATCTAAAAACATCAAGCCCAACTATTTAAAAGTGCCCAGAGAAGGTGCAGGATTGGGGGCACATTTTTTGTGCACAAATACCAACAGGTTCCTTTCTCCCTAAAGCTGTGAGCAGCCCACTCAAAAAATAAAAAGGGTGGGGAAGAATGTTGTTCAAAATAGTCTTCTCTTAAAATGAATTCATGCCTTGCTTTATGAAAATACATCTGTATGAAAGTAGTACAAACCAACCCTCCCTTCACATCTTCGGGCCTTCACTGCGCACAGGTAGCCAAAATGGCGGCCTGCCTCGTCAATGGAAAGGCTATGAAGGTCACCCTGGGGTGCATTTACCAGTCCCTTCAGCTTTATGAGTTGTAACCGGTGGCTTCACAAACATGGTATGAGGGGGAACCAAACAATACCATCAGGCCTAGGAGCAGATCCCTGCCACTGCTGTGCACAAGCGGACAGAACTCCTTGAACCATTTCTCCGAAAGCAAGAGACAACACTCTCGTGACAGGCATCAAAACACACGACTGACAGAACTAGCCAAAACGGCAAGCTACTGGAAAGAAGCAACGAGGAAGAGGCCCTACGGAGGATGGGGAAGAAAAGGCAGAGGTGGGATGGGTTCCTGCTGTCGTCGGCCCTCTGTAGGCTTCCTTCTTGCCGGCATGTCGCTCCGAGAGCCTGCTCAAGTGTCCAGCTGCCCCACGCTCAGCCACGCCCCAATCCGTGGTGGGATGGAAGTCTCTAGATCTTAGAAGTCACTGAGAATGCTGATGTCTGCAAACTCGGTTCTGTACCGATGCGAGTATAAGCTGAGGAGGAAGGCCCACTTGAAGGAGATGAAGGTCCAGACGCACGACAGGTAGTAGCTCTTTGGGTCCCGCAGGGCTGGCAGAGGGAACAAACACAGGCAGGCACCTTAGTCAAGGAGCAGACGCTCTGCTGGCTCATGACTTCAGGTGGACACAGAGAGCTGCAGGCTTGTGGGGACTACTTGGGGTATTTTGTACTACACAATGCCAAGGTCCATTCACTGAAGGCCAGGTGCAAAACAGGTGCTGGGGAATGGCAAAGCTAATGGCCAACTACACCCTATCAGTCATATGCTGAAATAATTCCCCCAGCAGCAACAGAGGGAGGGAGGCGAAACACCAACTCCCATCAGCTTGGCAAAGACCAGCTGCCATTTGGACTCTCCCACCAAGAACGGTGTCCTTCAGCAGCCATTGCCATCTGGCAGTGACAGGCAGAGGGGCCGGACAGCAAGGCTTCTTGCTGACACTGTGGCTAAGCCTAAGTACACAGACATCAAACTATCACACCCTTCTTCCCCTGCCTCTGCTTCCCTCCCCTTCCCCTGTTGTTACCGGCCTCTTTTTACTAAGAGCCCTTTTGGGACAGGGATCCGGCTTCTCTTGCTATGCAAACCTCTTGGAGAACTTTTTGTTCAATAGCAACTTATAAAGATTCTTCATAAACCATAGAAACAACTTGTGGTTACAAGTATAAAGTTCGCCCGAGATGCTAGAAGCCAGGGATTCTAACACAAGAGTCTACAACTAGGCAGAGGAGTGCAGTAAGGAGGATGGCAGGGTGTCGGTGCGTGTGCACTGGTAGCGGAGACCAGAAGGTCCAAAGCAACACTTACACTGGTGCTGTGTGATGGCCAGGGCCAGGAACGTGCAGAATCCCACCACGCAGAGGACACAAAAGAGAATGCCAACACAGAGGAAGAACTTCAAACCTTTCAACCAGGTTCTCCAGTAATCCTGCACGTACATCACATGTGTGATTAGTGCCCAGAGTGCCAGCACACCTGTTTCAGTAAAGAGGAAAAAAAAAAGTCAGTATGAACAGGAACACAACTCAAAGGTTGATCAGGTTTCAGGTTCTCAGGAGGGAGGTCTCTCAACATTTTGCACACCACACTGCAGAAGGCATAGGACTAATTCTCATTAAGATATTAAAAACCACTCTACTGCTTCAGAAGTGGGGGGGGGCAGTCTTCCATAAGGCAAACATAGAGGCTAGAATTTTTCTCCCTGACATGCTAGTTTTCTATGTGCAGGGGAAAATTATTATTATTATTATTATTATTAACAATAATATACTGATTTTCAAATAGAGTAGTTCACAAAGCAGTTTACATAATAAAAAACAATCAATCAATGGTTCCCTGACTCCAAAGGGCTCACAATCTTTAAAAAAAATACAGAAGAGACACCAGCAACAGCCACTGGAAAAGATGCCATGCTGGGGCAAAGAGGGAGAGTTGATCTCCCCCTGCTAAATATAAAAGAGGACACCACTTTAGAGGCTTACTTGCAACATCAGGATCACATAGTGCATCCGCATTCACTGCCAGGATCTGCACCCCATTTGTTTTCTTTTTTATTGGGGAGAAAATGACCATCCCATCCCATCCCATCCAGGCTTTTGTAGCAGCTTACAATAATATAAAATCTACAATACGGAACAACATTTCAAAAAACCTTAACACAGAACCGGTGCAGACGGCACTTTAAAAGGCTTTCCTGGACTCAATCAAGAGCCAGCCCCAACAGATAGACAGTCAGAGAGCGGGGAGGAGCACTCAATTCGGCGTGAATGGTCATCAGCTCTGCACACTGCTGGGCTTATCTCATCCTATCACCTGGTTGCCAACAAGAACGGGCTGCAACACACACACACACACACACACACACACACACACACACACACACACACACACACACACACACACACACACACACACACACACTCCCTTTCTGTCTCATAGTATTATTTCATATAGGATACTCTCTTTCAACAGAAATGTTAAGAGACTGAAAGAGAGCTCTCATGAATGCAAAAAATGCGCTCTGCTACCTAGCTAATATCCCTCCCTCGCACTGCTGACTTGGCAGATGCTGCAATTGTACCAAGTCAAGTTAGCCTTTGGGCTCAAATCAAGGCGCTGGTTATTGCCTTTAATCTGGATTAAGTATCCCTGAAGGGAGCACATACATTCCCTCCCCATCACTTATGTCCAGGAATGAAACCTTGCTTCCAATCCCCATTTTTCATGGAAGTATGGTCCATAAGCATACAGAACAGGACATTCCTGGTGGTGGCACCTATACTGTGAAATGGTTTGCCTTTGAAGCCTTAGTAGTCCCTCCCACTATTTCACAGGAAAAGAAGAAGGCTCCACCTTTGAGAGCCTTTCCAGTCTAAGCCTTCAGAGCCAGCATCAGAGGGTGGCAAGGCTGGGCATTTGCCACCACACCCGATGAGCCCCCAACTGCCATTCTCACCTCACACAGAGAACTCAAGAAGGTGGGCTCTATAGCAGGCAATGGTGAGGCTGTGTTAGATCTGGATAGATCTGCACTGGTTTCAATAAAGTACTTAGGGGCTAACTACAGGTTGCATCAAAGGCCCAGTTAGCTGGGCAGGAGGGGAGGGGAGGGATTTGCAGCATAAAAGAGCAGGAAGAAGAGCACACTGTTCTCCATATCATGCTTTTTGAATCCCACAGAGGGAAACAGACACAGGGAATGGGAGGATTTGGAACAGAGAAGCTGTGAGCAGGGAAGGAGTTAAGTCCCACCCCTTCCACTATCACCTTCTTATGCATGCAACACAGCCCATCCCCAAAGCAAGGCAAAATGGAAGAGTTTATTCTACCTGGTCACACTGAGACAGCATAAGAATATTTATAAAAGTTTCTGATCATGAGGGAATTTTTTTAAACTATGAAGAAAATCCCAACACAGCAATTTTCTAAGCCAGTGGTTCTCAAACTGTGGGTCATAACCCACCATAAGAACCGAAAGCTGCCCCCTGCCCCCTTAAGGGGCAGCGACAACATGGCAGCAGCGGCGGTGATCCCAGGGATCGCCATTGCAAAAGACCCCGAAACAGCTGTCTTTGTACTTACTGGGGCTTTGGGGGGGGCTTTGGGGAGGCCTTCCAGTTTTCGCACCCCGAACATCACCTTTTGCGGCGATCCGAAGATCAGGGAGGCCTGCAGAGGGTTGTGCAGGCCTCCCCAAAGCCCCCCCCCAAGCCCCAGTAAGTACAAAGACAGCTGTTTCGGGGGCTCTGTTTCGGGGGTTCCCCGCCCCGCCTCGCAGGGAGAACTTTGAGAAACGCTGTTCTAAACATTATAGTTAAGAGGTGTTTGAAAATGGTGTTATTTTTTTTTTTTTTGAAAATTTGTTGAATTAAAATGCAAAACGTGGTGTTGTGTTTTCATTCACAGGTGTGAATTCTTAAGCATCAATATCAGGTTTAATATCATTACACGGCAGTCTTCAAATGCAAAAACAACAAATTATTCAATTATTTCTAACTGGAAGAGTAGGTAATCTGTTTCAACATTCCACAACCAGTAGAGAGTTGGTGATTTGGTTCCAATTCTTGTTTGAAAAGGTGGTGTTTTGAGTTTTTATTCAGTTTGAAAAAGGTGGTGTTTTGTGTTTTTATGTGGTTATCAACAAAAACAAACACCCCTAATTATAGTACTTCCTTATAATCTATGTTGGATGTGCAAGTGGTGATTGATTCTGGTTTGGAGGCAAATGATGCTCAGAGGTAATTTGTCCACTAATTAGGATATTGTGGCAAACTAT
This sequence comes from Plestiodon gilberti rubricaudatus, assembly GCA_026170595.1. Lineage (NCBI taxonomy): Eukaryota > Metazoa > Chordata > Lepidosauria > Squamata > Scincidae > Plestiodon > Plestiodon gilberti. The sequence goes on from JANXHW010000002.1 coordinate 122,109,388, forward strand.
GGGTACCACAAACCAGACAGTGGAGGACATGATCCTCACGTCATCTGGGAGGGGCAGAGAGTGCGAGCCTGCAGTACATCCCCAATGAGCAAGCCATGGCTTGGCTGCGATATCCGAACTGGGCCAAGATCTCTTCAAGTAAGTGACTCAAAACAGGATCCACACAAAACAGGACAGAATTAAAATAAATACCTTGGACCCTTTCTATCTGCGGATTCGGGACCCGCAGATTTGTCTCACCATGGGTCCCGGACCTGTGGGGGCAACTAAAATCACTCACATGAACTACAATTCCATAAGCAAGCAACAGAAGTGAGGAGGGGTCTGCTCTATTAACTAGTTTTAAACACTCTGAGAGTGAATGCAACAAGGAGGTGAATGTGCATGTAAAGACATAGAAAGCTGCTTTGTACAGAGTCAGATCCCTGGTCCTTCTAACTCAGTGGTTCCCAGCCTTTTTAGCACCGGGACCCTCTTTTGTAGATGACAATCTGTCGGGGACCCCCTACAACCTAGGGCCGGAAGTGATGTCATTAAGCAAGAAGTAATGTCATTGCGTTGTTTTTTTTTAAATTACACTGTTTAATAAATCACACTTTTTAAATTAAATCACATTTTTAAAGTTGTACTCATAAGCAGCCCGATTGGGGGGGGGGGGGAGAGTGACCTAAAATTAACAGAGATGCTAAATGGCAAACAGAAAATAACACAAGGTGAGCAAACAAGCCCCAAGAGAGCATCAGACACTTCTTTTTTTTTCCAGAGAGGTGGTGGTGGAGAGGAGTGAGCCACCATCTTGGGTGTGGCCATCCAGCTGACATCCCGCGACCACCAGAAAATGCTTTGTGACCCCCTTGGGGGTCCTGACCCCCAGGTTGGGAACCACTGTTCTAACTGATGGGCAGCATCTCTCCAGGATTTCAGACAGGAACCTTTCTCAGCCTTGCCTAGAGATGCAGAAGGCTGCAGGTTCAATCCCCGGCATGGGAAGCATTCCATGGAGCTATGGCCCTTTTCCTTTATGTGCATAAAGAGGTAACCAACCTGCACTAAAGTGATCTTGAGGTTGCACACCTAAGCGGATGTGCTGGACTTTGCCCCAGAACATCAGCTCAGCCACAGGGTGGCCCAGGGGGAAGTGACCATATTCTCAGCCTTAATCCTCCATCCTGTAAAATAGGGACAGCAGCAACCATGAGGTCAGTTGTGGAGGCAAAGGACAGCTGTACAGACTGGTTGTTACAATCTAAGCAGGAGGAATTGAGTATAGCGAACTCGCACATAGTCCAGCTGTCCCAATTGACCAGGGACAGTCCCCATTTGCAGTTACTTGTCATTGATAAAAACATTACTATTTTTGCCTTTTGGGAAAGTGCCATCTTGACCATCTTTATCAACGTGCAGAGATGTGCAACAGGGTTCTCTGGGAGTTGTGTCCTCACCAGATCTCTCATTAAATCTCTGAAAACGGTGGAGTGGATGTATGCATCTCGACTCAGAACATGCCAACGTATAAATGCGAGCAATATGAACACAAATGGCTAATGCACCAGTTCCCTCCTCATGCTCATAATTGCCACATACAGACCGTGAAAGGAAACCACCTGGAATGAAGTGTTCTATGAAATATTAGAACATTTATTGTAAATGTAAAAACCGCTTGGTTTAGAATTGTCTGCCTATGTAATAACAACTTGAATTAAAGTGGGAGGAGAAATCCAATGACCAAGAAAGGCGGTATATCAATACTGGTATTGGTATTATTATTATTATTATTATTGCAATCCTCTTCTGACTTGCAAGTCGAAGAGGATCAGGGTATCCAGTGGAGCAGCAGGCTGGAGAGGATGGCAGACAGATGGGCTGGGGGCCCATTCATTTGTTGCCCCTCCAAGGGTGCCGCTGCACAGCAAGGTCTTCCAAGGGAGATGGAGACGGTTAGACAGTGACCCTTGTGATGATCAAGTATAAGAGCAGCAAGATGTCGTGACAGCAAGGAACAACAAGAGTAGGCTTGTTTTCCATCTGCACATTTTTGAAAGGAAGATCTGAAGCTGAGCAAAACAAGAGTAGGACTACAGTATGGGCACTTGTACAGCTTTCACTAAAATCTTCTGAATTGCTTTGCAGAGCCAGCGGGAAGGGGAATTTCCCAGATTGCAGATGTAAGCTTCCACAGAAAGGCAGCAGAAACACAGGCTTCTCTGGGTCATATTAAAAATATTTTGGCTTTTGGGAAAGAAGAAGAAGAAAAAACAAAGCCAAGTCACCCTTTCACTCTTCAACTATTCCTTCTCAGCAGGAAGTGCGCAATCAGAGGTTTATGCTTACGTGTCAGAATCTGATTCAGCACATGAGGCAGCCCCCTCGTGAGATGGGGGACACCTGATGCTGCGCTGTCAGAAAACAATGACTTTGCAAGAGTGGGAAGCTGAGGAAAGGAACTCTTTGAAATGACTCAGCAAAAACATTGGGCAACGTACAGAACTTTGCACCGTCCCCCACAAGAGTGCTTTAACAGTGCAAGTCTAGGCATGTAAGTCAGTCAGAAGTCATCGAGTTTAATGGGACTTACTACCAGGTAAATGTATACAAGATTGCAGCTTAAGTTCACAGCAGCATGCACATTCAAAATAAGTCCCCAACAAGTTAGGCTCTCAGTTGCAGCCATTGCTACTTATAAAGTTGCCCCACTCCCCCCAGCTTATTAGCTTCTTCAGTTTATATGGCAGGATACTCTACACTTTCTAGATGCTGGACTACTTTCTCATCTGGTCCCTCTCTCCTGCACTTGTAGGTATGAGAGGACGGCTGGAATTCCTGGGGCACATTCTGGGTAACCTAACACAAAGATCTGACCAACTACCTTTAAAAAAAAAAAACTCCCAGCCAGGGTTGATTTACACATGCATGGCGACTGGTTGATGACAGCAGAATCCAGCGATGGCTGGCTTCTCCATGCATCACTTCAAGCGCAATTCTTCGCCAATGAAGCCAGTTCACACACCAGCTATATACATCAGACAACTGCTCTGAACCGGAACCACTCTAAACTGGAACAGCCATCAATGAATTCAGTGGATGTGAATAGATGTGAATTCAGTGGATGTTTTCCCCTGCATGTGGGAAACAGGCCCCAGAATGGCTAAAATTTCCTACACTTTCAATACATATATGGGAGGTGATGACTCTAACCTGCACTTGCAGCCCTAAGTATGGAACAAGGGCAGTGTTATTTAGCAAACAATTACCGTAATTACCGTAATACACAGAAGTGTGACCTTGCAAGTGGGAAGAAGTAGTTTAAGGGGGGGGGGGGACAACAAGCTGAAAAGGGTCTGGAAACCCTTCGTTCAATGCAGAGGTCTCACACAGGCCATTGTAGCAGAACATGCAGGTACGTTTTCACTTTTTTCGCTGCACTCATGAAGACTAGAAACACCTTTTAGGAAAGCTCATATTTTCAATGCGCATCCAATCTTATTTTAAAAAGTCACAGTGCAACTGAGATAACTGCCTCCTAAATTTGGAGCGCAGGTCCCGCGGGTCAAGGCACCCTATTGGACTTTATTGGTTCTCCAGCCTCCCTAAACACGCCCACAGTATGAGCAGTAGCTGCCATGTTTCTTCAACAGTTGCCTGATGCAGGAAAAAGGGTGCTTAACTCATGTTCTGAAGCTGGGGCTGGGTGGTGGTGGTGAAAATAAAAACACCCTTATCTGTGCAAGGATCTGCTTAGGGCTCAGACACTGAAGCAGTCTTCAGTGCCAGACTGCAGCCCTGAAAGGTGAGAATTAAAGCATTGCCCTGAGCGCGTGTAGAGTCCATTCTCTGAATTACAACCTGCCCACACACCCAGCATTACAGGGCAAAGCTTATAGGCCAGAAGGAGTGTGGTTGAAGGACAGAGGGGTGTCAGACCTTTAAGGTCGGAACTCAGACCTTTAAGATTTAAGCATCATCACCACCACCCCTATAGTGGGTATCCCTTCACCTGAATGCAGATGAGGATATGCCAGTGCTTCTAGTCATCTAGCTGGTAAAGCCGAGTCCTCTCTCTCCGTGCCGTGCCGCCCCACCCCTTTCTCCTGGGTGAAAACAAGCAACTGTGAAAAGGCCATACAGCTGAGCATGATCTCTTTGGTTCGGCTCCAGCACAAACAAACTCTTGGCCAGTTCAGCTGGGCTTGCTCCACAATACAGCTCCACAATACAGCTTGTTTTCGACAACGCTTTCCTTTTTTTGCCCCTTTCCCTGCAAGCTGAAATGAGATAAGTGACATCTGCAAACGCCCATCAGGGAGTGAGAAGATGTTCCAAGGGGGAGGGGAATGTATTTTATGGCTCTGTGTTGCTCCCACCTCTAAAGACACCGAGTCTTCTGGCTCACGCTCACCCAAGTCTGCATCTGGACTCTGTGAGAGCCCTGGCCTGCATTCCAGACCAAGAACAGCATACGAAAGCGGCCTCAAGGCTCTAAGCTCAGGGCAGCGCTGGAGATCAGGTCAACATTTCCCCCCCAGGATTGTCTCTCTTCAAGACCCACCCTGGCTCCCGAGACAAATAAATCCCCGACTCTCAAGCATTCCTGGCTGCCAGAGCCAGCCCACATTTGAGCCTCAGTACTCCTGCAATAGGTACCGCTTGCGGGAAGGTAAACAGCGCTCCATGTTCCAGCCACATGCTACGCGCTGCAGCAAGGAGAGTCATGCCGGCCACATGACCACAGAGGCGTCTTCGGACAACGCTGGCTCTTCGGCTTTGAAATGGGGATGAGCACCACACCCTAGAGTCGGACACGACTGGACTTAATTGTCAGGGGTCACCTTTACCTTTCTCCTGCAATGCCCATAACGCTCGCCATGTGCTCCTGCTGGCAACTGTGGCAGATGGTGAGCGGTGCACCTTGCCGATTCCCTGGCAGCTTCAGATTGCCTCGAGGCATCCTGCCCTTGCCAGCAAGCTCACAACTTCTAAGCAGCATCCTGTAACAGAGAGCTGATTTCACACAGATCTTTATCAACAAGACAGCAGGTTTGGCAGGAAGGCCCTTGGAGTAACTAGATGCGATCTACTGAGAAGCTGCTGGGGCCAGCCCAAGGCACATACCAAGTAAGCGGTCTTTCTCCCTGGTAAGGAGCCTTCCTGATTCATACCAAACAGCTGGACCTGTTAATTTCCAGCCACTTGGAATAGATTACAGCCAAGGGGAAGCACTTTTTAAAATGCTACATCTCAGGGTGCCCAATTCAGTTTGCACCCAGGATCTAACTGGGTTGTGGGGGGTTTTCTGGCAACCATAGGGATTTGTAGAATACAAACAGAACCAACTACAACCAACTCTGTCCTGCTTATACAGTTTCCCAGGAGACCCTGGCTATTATTTATTTATTAAAAAAATTATATCCCGCCTTTTCCTATGCCAAGGCAAATGCCCAAGGCGGCTTACAACAGAAGTTAAAATACATAACTTAAAAAATACATTAAAAAGTTTAAACAATACATAACCGTAAACATTTTTTAAAAACAATAAAATCCACTGGGGGGGGGGAAACAGTATGGAGCAGATAAGCAGCATGGCAGAGCATCTTGAGACACAGGAGGCAGACCACAGCCCATCACCCAAACGCTAGACGAAACAAAAATGTTTTGAGCCCTCGCTGAAAAGTCATGAGGGAGGGGGTGGTTCTCAGATCCCCTGGCAGGGAGTTCCACAGTTGTGGCGCCATAGCAGAGAAGGCTCACCCACGTGCTAGCCAGCGTCACAGACAGCGTGTTGGGTTAGCTTCAAGTGCAATTCCCTTTCCATGTTAGCCACGGGCCAGAACAGGCATACAAGCTACAGTATATAAAACAAAAGAAACCAGACATTTAAAAACAATATCAGAGGGCAAGAGGCACATTAACGAATGCACCTCTTAGATTAGATGCACCGCTGGCCTGACCCAACTAAGCAACTGTTCAGATAAAAGGAAATAAGACCATTCAGGCTACAATAAAATGTTTGCTGAACAGGAATCAAGACTTTTTGTATTGTCTATTATTTCTATTAGCAATTGGCCTCCGAGGTCTTTTATATACTTTTCCAGCCTTGCTACCCAAGATCCTAGAGATGTGCATTACTACTGAGCTTTTCTTTTCTTTTTCTAGTGAGTTATCTCTAGTGAGTTATTACTACTGAGTTATCTTTTCTTTTTCTTTTTTTTTTAACTTTTCTATAGAGTTTCATGCATTTATACTTTGATTGTATTTAAACATCACATGAAAGTTATCTGACGGACTTGTGTTTCTGATTTCAGCGATACTGTCATCCACCCCATCCTCTGGGTGATGGCAACAAATGCAGTATAAATTTGCTAACGGCATGGAACAATTTAATTCCACTCACTCTTCCCCCATCAACTGTGCAACCCCCACCTTTCACAAAAGGCTACGATAATGGTTCGATTCTCACATCTTTCACTCCCACTCCACAAAAAGGGAGGAATTTTTAATCTACAGGTTTGGCAAAGCATTCCCCCTCAAGAGAAAACTTAATCCAAAGCCTCGCTTTATCCAATAGACTGAACGGACTGCATGGCTTAAATATAGCCAAAAGCCTCTTAGGAAGAATGTAACTATCACACAAGTTCATTCTCAAGGACCATGCTGACAACTTTCATTCCCAGAATCAGGAGAGTTGCTTCCATGCTCCTGATCCCCAATGTCTACTAAAGTGGGGCAGGTCAATGAGAACTGCGGGGGAGTAGCTATGTGAAGAAACACGATGTGCCATGGAGTGCTATACAGATGAAAACATTAAGTGCATGCACTAACTAATACAATGGGCCAAAATTACCATTGTGTGTCTGCTGTCAAGGCCACTGGAGCAGAGATATCCCCATTATGCAAGTTACATGTACAAATTCATTCAACTTCCACTGCAAAGGATCTTCGCTATTATTTTTCACAGCCCATGCTGAAGAGGGAACCTGATCTCACAAGTAATGCCCACGGTTACCCAAGGCTTTCTACACCTCAAATGTATACTTTTAAAGAAATATGATTTGAAGACCAACCAAGTAAAAAGAAATTGAGGAATATTTAGAAGGTGAAGGCTTACAGAGCGACCAAGTCAGAAACAGAATACAAGCAGCGAAGCACAAGCCAAATTCATAGATGCAGCCACATGATGAAACATGCACACTTGGTATATATGCATGTCAACATATACCTATATCACCTTTATAATGCAATCTTTTATTCTGCTCCACTTTGCACTGGAAAGATGACAAGATCTCTGCACAATGCAGAGATGATGTTTGGGGACGGACAGACTAGGGAGAGTGAGCAGATTGTAAGTGTTCATTTGCATCAGCCTGAAGTGGTCAACAGATATCTAGACTGTACCACTCCAGATTGAGGGCTTCCATAATGGAATGTACCCTAACAAGAGACATTCCTACCAACAGGAAACCAGGGTAAAATAAAATGCCTTTCTCAATTCCTACTTTTCTAAATGCAAGGAATGGTTTTGTATGAAGACGCACTTAATCCTATTAGACCTCACCTGCAGTGGTACAGTCCAGGCGTGGGTTTACCATCTACAAACCTACATGGCAGATAAAAGGAACTGTGGATGATTGCTGGTGGTAAGAGTCACAAAGCTACAGGCAGGCATGACACCTAAGACACTGACAGCCCAATCCTACTTAAAGATTGGGCGGGTGGCCAAGGCCGTCCACCCAATCCAGTGCTCCGCCGCAGGCTGCCTGCAGCAGGAAGCCCGCGGCGGAAAGTCTACTCGAGGAAGGGGACGCTCGTCCCTTCCCCAAGTGTAACGGCGGCTGGGGACGGTAGGTCTCCTTGGATTTCCGCCAGCTATTTTGCTGGCGGAAGTCGGAGGCGGCCGTGTAACGGCCCAGCTGCTCTCTGGAGCCCGGGATATGGCAGACGCCATGCCCCCGCCCCCGGCTGGCCCTATGGCCACCCTCCTGGCTCCGCCATCCTGGCTCCGCCGTCCCTCCCCCCATCCGCCGACTGACCAAGCCGTTTGCCAGATCCACACTTACCTTGGTTCGGCAGCGGCCCGAGTCCTCGGCCGGCGGAGCAGGGCAGACCGGCCTTGCGCCGGCCTGCCCTGCTTTAAAGTAGTTGGCAAACGTGCTTTACAGCATGTTTGCAACTACTCCGGGCGGCAGATTGCTAGGTCCGCCGCCCGGAACTTAAGCTGGATTGCACCCTGAATTAGGAATGCCCTTACTGACCCCACAGCCTAGGCATGTTTACTCAGAAGTAAGTTCAAGTGTGTTCAATGGGACTTACTCTGAGGAAAGTATGTATAGGATTGCAGCTCCAGTCACTGATAATCAAGCCTACTGTTTCTTGCATAGTCTGTTCCTAGGTTCTGATCTTAATTACATGACAGCATGAGAACTGAGAACTCAGCTTTTATAGGAAGATGATAGATAGCTCCACTGTGCCTGCTAAAAATCACTAGCCAACTAGTAAAGATTAGCAACAACAAGATGGGTCCCATAAAATGTTATGGTGTGTATATGGGAGTAAGTCCTACTGGACTTATTGGGCCTTACTTCAGAGTAAGCATACCCGGGCTAGATCATACTGTTAGGTTGTGGGGCTGGACGGAAGTCTTTGCAGGGTTGGCACCAGGGATCGGACAGGTGGAACACTGATCTACACTCAAAGCAGCAGGCACCCTTTCCCTCCTGATTCCTCAGTACTGATGACAGTGTCCAGTGCACCACTGAAGGGCAGCCAAAGTTGCCATGGGAGATCGCTCAGCAACATGATACCAACACTGGTCTTCTGCATGAAAAAGCTAGTCTTACGTACCTTTCTTTCTCTGGCTCATCCAGTTTTGTGTGGGTGCATGTGTAATCTTTCGTTCTCTTTGCCAGAATTGCTATTGTTTTTCCTGTTCTTTCCCTCACCTAGCCCCATCTCCTAGCAGGAAGGATGATGCCTCTCTAGGAATCTTTCTTGTCTTCCTTTAACCCTTAGACTCCTCAGGAAGCTAATGTTTCAGAAGGGGTTTTAGACCCTGTTGATTGTGTTTGGTTTTCTCAAAACTGCAAACCTTTAGTTGAATAAGTACTGTACCCAGAAATCTCCATCTTCTTTGTGGGTGGTTCCATTTGGGGGTCTTTAGAAACAGATGGAGTGTTTAACAGCAGCTCAGTAACAGAGTACAGTACATGCTTTTTATGCAGAAAGTCTTAAATTCAGTCCCAAGCACCTGCAGGAAAACATATGCAAACTACATATGGGTCATACAGAGCTCTATTTAGCAACATGTGTAGGGGGAAAGAGTGACTGCATTTACTTTTACAGCCCAGAGTGCAACATTCAACAGGTGCGCAAAAGAGTGAAGTGATACCAAGACCGGTTTTACTTAAAAGCTGAAAAGAGCTTTTGCACTTCTCTCCTGCTGTATGGATACATGCATCAAAGATAATGCAGCTCATTTGGTGGGGGGGGGGGGGAGAAGAAAACTGCATCTGCTGAAAATCCACCTTCAATGCAAAGATTCAGGAGCCCTGCTGCCCCTCTTTAGCATCTAGTTAGCATGATGATTAAAGGTAAAGGTATCCCCTGCTCGAAAGCCAGTCGTGTTAGACTCCAGGGTGCGGTGCTCACCTCCGTTTCTAAGGCTAAAGAGCCAGCGCTGTCCAAAGACGCTTCCATGGTCATGTGGCCGGCATGACTAACGGAACGTTGTTACCTTCCCGCCGCAACAGTACCCATACAGTATCTACTTGCAATTTCTTGCTTTTGAACTGCTAGGTTGGCAGAAGCTGGGACAGGAGACGGGAGCTCACTCCGTCACGTGGCACTCGGGTCTCGAACTGCTGTCCTACCGACCTTCTGATCTGCAGTCCAGCGTCTTAACCCACTAAGCCACAGCAGCCCCTAGCATGATGATTACTGCACTGTTATGTTTATGTGATTTTTATATTTGGATATTTTATTACATTTTGATTTTATGAAGATGTAAGCCACCTTGACGGTAGGAGAAGGAGCTAGGAAATATGATAGGTTTGGAAAACTCCCAGACACACAGGGCTGCCCACTCTGCTAAAAAATTGATGCTGCAATCTAGACATTTTTGGTATTATCATAGCAGTATAGAGGGCTGGGTCCTAAGCATCAGCATTGGCAGCTTCCTAAAAGCTGGATTCCCACCCCAGTAATAATTAACATAGTGTAATTACTCTGCACAATGTGTCCCTTAACACAGATTAGCGACTACTAGGCAGATTTTAAATCACCACTTTGTTCTCGTAATTGGGATGATCTACAACTAGCAAAACACCACATTACTATTTTAACAGCATAAAAAATATTGGCTTTTAGAACCCACAGATAAGATGTTAGCAAGTCTTGAGTTTTTGCCAGTATCTTAGAATCTCATATTTGAGCACTACGCCATTATTTGCACTACGTCTTGAGGGACACCATAAATCCAATAAGTTTAATTATTTGTAAGGCTCCCTTAGGACACTTTTCCAATTAGGCCCAGATCAAAAGCCAACTTGTAAATAACTTTCCGGTGATAAGACTTACTTTCAGACAAAGAAGAGTTTGTAAACTGGAAGGGAGATGCCCACCCCCACCACACTGTTGATGTGCCACACACAACTAACATCAATGCACAAGTTGTGGTCTGCTTAAAAAAAAATTGTGGACTAGCTATTTCCTTCTGTTGACATATTTTAAGGCTCCCTTAAGAGACATATACTGTACAGTATTTGGGGGGGGGGGGAAGAGCAGAGCAGGGAAAAAACAACAACTCCCCTAGGCAGCTCTTTGCAATGCTGTGCAGGGTTATGGGCGATATTTGCCAACCCGCATTTATGATTGCGAGTACAGAACAAGGGTGCGGTAATTAACCCGGAATCAAATGGCACAATCTTGGGCGCGCTCACACTCACAGTTGTGCATGAAAACATTGCAATTTTACACCCATTATGACAGCCCCAGATGAAGCAGGTGCGGGAACGTCACCTGCCTGCCTCCAACCCTTAGCTCAGATGGAGACGAGGAACTAGCCGAGGTCAAGGTACGAAGAGAGTCTTGCAATACAACCCAGGCACCTGCCACCCACCGCCTCTCCTAGAATACCATGTTCCCTTCCCGATCCTCCTTCCAGCCCCCCCAGCGACCTTACCGGAGAGTCCGCCAGCGGCGGCAGTGCAAGGCTGCCGCAGGCTCGGGGCCAGATTCCAGGCGAGAAAGACCGACAACCCCGAGATGGTCCCGGCCACCGCGTAGGCCAAGCGGATCGCCAATTTCCGAGTCACAGCCATCCTTGAGCCAGGTCGCCCCCGCCGCGCCGGTAGGTGCCAATGGGAGGGCTCCGCCGTCGCTTTCTAGACTTGCTCCGCCCCGACTCCACCTCCCTCGCCTTCCCAGAGACGCCCTGCTCTGCAGCGGCTCCCTGCGGACAGGGGGTCTCAGTACCAGTCTTTGGGGGGGCCCACTGAGCATGCTCAGTCCACATCAGACTGTTCTGTCTCTCCCCCCCCCCTTCTTTTTAATATTACAATCGTAATATTACAAACACTTAACCTGTTTTCTCCAAGACAGTAGAGAGATGATGCCGGGCCAAAACAGTGCAGGAGATAAATTACCCCCACCCCCCACCTGCAGGTGTACCACTGCCCCCAGCTGGATCGGGGCCCTGCAGTTGTAGTTTGAGATAAAAAGACCATTTCTGGTCCCCTTGCTAATTTAAGCCTGCTTGTGGAGACCAGTTTAACGTTACGTGTATTTTTTTGCCCAAAGTTATTAAAGATGCTGTTGGATTGGGCAATACTCAGTTTTCAAAATGCTCAGCATGCAGTGTCTCTGAGAAAAGGGAACGTATAGAAGAAACATGATTAAATCTTGCGGTGAATGGACCCCCTGAATAGAACAACAGTGCACACCAGAACTCTTGTAATAACTCAGATATTTATCGTTTTCATTTATAACTCTCTTGGGAAGCCCAATGCTTGAAGTTAGATTGAGTAGGAAGACAAATATATGCAGTAATTCACTCATAAAGAAATTGGTTTTATTCTTCCATACAAAATAATGTGCAGCAGCCATATATCCTTTTAAAACTGCTGTGCAGTACTGTAATTATGACTTATTTCATCATGGTGTAATGTAATCTTGCAATAAATACAGTAGCAAGGAATCCATTGTTAATTTTGAAAATGAGACATTGGTTGTATTGAAAGTATGAACCTATTGGAATGGACCCCCCCCCTTGGAAGCATTATTTTTAATACTAGCTGTGCTGGTACTTTGTGCATGCTCAGAAGTACCTTTCTTTTTCTTTTTTTGCCATGGCTTTTTATCCGTCAAATTTAAGTTGTTCAAAGATTGTTGCTGGCCATTAAAATTTTAAATCGTATTTTACTTTTCTTTTGTTGATTATTTTAACATATTTCAGGATGCAGGCTCACACTATTTATTATGACACCCTGGTAACACATACATACAGAACACATGGTAGTCAAGGTGTTTATGACACAACAGTCATTCTGTATGTGGCAAACGCTTTCCTGTGCCACCAGTTGTCAGACACATCACATATATGTTCAAAAATTCAGTTGCATCATAGCAAATACATGTATGTGACACATACTAATGCAGTCAAACCTTGTAATGTGCTAAGGAATTTTGTGGAGGCAGTAAAGCCTCTGACTTCTACCGAGTTACCAGCGCAGTCCAGTCTCTCCTTGAGATGGGCTCTGGATACCTTGGCAGATTGCTTCAGCCCCTCTCCTAGGTGGACACAGGCCAGGCCAGGATGCAGATGCTCCCCCATGAGCCACTGGCCAGATGCCTGTGGTCAGGCTCCCTCCACCTCCTGGGCTTCCACCCTTCTGTTCTCAGGCCCTGGCAGCCGTGACTCTTCCTCACTGAGTCAGGCTCCTCCTGGGGATCTTTATTCCTCTGCTCTGCTGCTGGGGGATCCCTTGAATAGGCCAGCCCCAGCCCCACCCTCCTGTGGCCAGCTGCTGCTTATCTGGCTGCCCATCTGAAAGCCGGAGTGGGCGGCGGCCAGTGACATCACCAGTCATCGCTCAGCTTATATTTACAGGGCCACATGCCTCACCACCCTGCCAACTGGTGGGGCCACACCCACTCCCTTTTTCCTCCTTGTATCCTGTGAGGACTCTTAATAAAAGTCAGTGGAACTATTGAAAGCAAAACAGTGCACTACTACAACCAGTTGTAGCAATAGAAATAATAGGTAATCAGTTAAAACTAGCTTGGAAGGTCTGGGCAAGTAGAAACCTATTTTCCTGGCCTTGGCAAAGACATACGATTTAGCCCCCAGCGGGGGTGTAGACGAGGGGGACCGGAGCTCTGGGACATCTCCTACCACAGAAGTGGTGCTGTCATCATCAGCAGGTGTGCTCAACTTAGGTGCTGCCTTTGGAAGGACCTGAGCTGAGAAGAAGCATCTGCTTGAGCAGGAGGCAAACCCAGAAATTTGCTGGGACAAATGTCTCTAGGGCAGACCATTGTCTTTCCCAAGGGCTGCCTGAGAGGCGATATGTAGCATATTATGTTAGTTATACTAAAGCTACAACAATTCTAGGCAAGTTTACCAGAGAGTAACATATGGCTCTGGGGTGTGTGGCTATGGGGAGGAGTCGCAATAAGCTTTTACCGTTCAAAATTTACCACTGCACTACTGGTCTCCAGCAAGTGTTTGAAGGGAGGATGCTCCAGGGCTTTGGAGAGGAATTTTATCAGGGGGGTACAAAGTTTCTTTTTTGTGGCCGCTTCCCTTCTCCATTAGTCATTCTGTTTTCATCTGGGAAATTTCTGGCTCTTCTCCTTTGGCTCCCGGGCCCCATTTTGGACCTCGGGCCCAGGTACGATATACCCCCTGTATCCCCCTGTCAGAGGCTCTGGGATACTCCATATGCTGGGCAGGGATTCCATCCAAGGTTGACCAGGTCAGGCACTTCCTGAGGGCCCATCTGTAGTATATGGGGTGTGATTCAAAATGAGAATAGGAACCAAAGATTTCTGTATGACACCATCCCCATACGAGAGTCGCCCTGGTCAGGCTGACCACACAGAACCCACACAGTGGTAGTGTCCAGTGCACCATCATAGGGTGGGCAGAGGGCATCACTGGGGCCGGGGGGCTAGTGTAGGGCTTTGCCCCAGGGCCTCCAACAAGCTAGTGCTGGCACTGCTGGCATATTTGTGTAAAGAACTGGAGTGTTACAACTGTGTCCCTATTTTTGTCTCCAGAATGGTATGTACTGATGTGCTAGGACTTCGCTGTTAAAATGCAACATGTTGCCAAAACGACAGCTTTATTCAGCCAAATGGAAATGTTCTGTAAATCACACAACTTTTTCAAGATCTTTCCAAGATATCGGCCCATTTTGTCTATTGGCTTATTTTCTGTTTACTTTCTTTCTTGATTTAAAGGAGGCTCCCTTTCACCAAGTTTTCTGTGGTTAAAACCATCTTGCTAGTCCATTCCCACATCTTCACCAGGAGACTGGGTTTTGGCACAGACCCATCTGTGAAAGAAAAATGTGTCCCCTAAGTATTACCCATCAAAAGAGTACCATCCCACTCATGAGAAATCTTGGCCTGGAGCTATAAAAATAATCTGCTTCGACATATTGCAAACATTTGAAGTGCGAATGCACCGGTTTTCCCACAGAAGCTGGGCCTGGGCCTATGTTGTTCCTAGAAAATTATTTTATCTTGACGTTGATTTATGAATGTGCCCAAGAGAAAATTGAAGTGTTGTGGGTTTTTTTTTAAAGGGCGAGTGAGTGAATGGGGGCTGGGAATACAGAGATTTTATTTCCTCTTCAGTGGTTCAGTTAGGGCAAAGTATGTTGAGTGAGTTTTGCCCTGTTCAACTCCAAAGGACTGAATTACTGCTGCTTAATATGCACAGGGCTCTTTTACAGCTTTGTGGGAAAATGGTGGTAAGTCATATGGTTTTCTGATAGCTTAGATCAGACCGGGCCTGGCCAGTGAGTGTGCACCACCCAAGCCAGCTCCAAAATGCTGCTTTTTTGCCCCCTCCCATGCCTGCCAAAATTAAAAAGAAGAATCTGCTGCACACATTAGCCCACTTTTCCTCTAGGTGGCTGAGGGGGGAGTCAAGCCGAGCCAAACCAAACCCCTTTCCTTTACCTTCAGCTTTGGCTGCCTTGGCTGCAGGGCAGCCAAAGTCTCTGCTCTTCCAGGTAATTTCAAACAGGCCCCGGACAAGTGAGGAGTCTGTGCCCAGAGCAGCTGAAGCAAAAGGTAAAGAGAAGGGGTTGAGGGACTCCCCTCTCCATCTCCTGGCCCACTTGTCTGTTTTTTAAAACAGCAAAGGGCGGAGAGATGGAGAAGCCAAGGTGGCTGCAGCAGAGTCCCCGTCCCGTCCCACCTTCTTCCACCAGCAGCTCTGGAGGAAAAAGGTGGGTCCTGCTGACCAGATCCACTTCCCACTCGTTGTGAGCAAGCGGGAAGTGGATCGGAGCATGGAGTGGAACATTTCTGTCAGCAGTGAGCCAGAGGGAGCGGCAGGAAGATGCGGGATGAGGGGCTCCTCTCCTCATTTTGCCACTCTCTGGACCCACCGTTTGACAGAAGACCTTCAGTTTGTGTCATCAGTGGGCCGACCCTGGGCCACAATTCGTGACCACAATTTGTGACCCACCAAACCTAGTGCATCTCACCAGCATTGTCTTAGCGTGGCCTGTTATGTGCTTACCCCGTTCCCCTGTCTGTAGTCCCTGGCAGCAGCAGCAGCAAAAAAAAAAAAAAAAAAAAGTAAGTTTATCTAAACCTGGTGGATCACTCATCACACAGGAATGGAAAGATGCATCTGACTTCATGCTGTGTTCTATTCAGGCTCAGTGAAATAACTGTCACTGTCCCTTAAAGTACAGCTTTCAGATGCTGCCCTCCCTCTATTCCCTTAGACTAGGAAAGATTCTGCTGCAGCCCTGTGTTAAGAGCCCTGCTAGGGAGCAGTAGTATAAGACTATATTTGTAAAAACAATTAAGTTTTTCAATACACATGTGGAGACTAAGGACCCAATTCTATCCAGTGTTCCAACACTGATGCAGCCCCTAGGTAAGGGAACAAATGTTCCCTTACCTTGAGGAGGCCTCAGTGACTGCCCCCCCCACCACAGGATGCATACCCTGTTGGCACGGCGGCATCAGCACTGGAAAGTTGGATAGGATTGGGTCCTTAATCGGCTAATCAGGACTCATCAGAAAACACAGGTGTGCCATCACTGGTGTCGCTGCAGGGGGGCGGAGCTCTACGTTCCGCCGCGGTCCGACCCTCCGTTACACGGGTGCATGAAGAGGCCCCGCCCCCTCGCCTTCGGAACCATTCAAGGCGGTGAAAGCAACGTGCAGGAGAGTCCCTGCGCATTGCTTCCGCTGCCCTGAAAGCCTCCGAAGGCGAGGGGGCAGGGCTGCTTTGTGCACCCGTGTAACGGAGGGTTGGACCGTGGCGGAACTTAGAGCTCCGCCCCCCCCTGCAGCGACGCCAGTGTGTGCCATAAAGTGTGCGGGCTTGCTCAAGATGAATCTTGAAATAGGTTGTCTCAATTATGTTCAGTAGCAACTTGTCAAATTCACTAGTTCTTGCATGTATTCCCCCCCCCCAATGTTATACTGTATATCCAGTAACATCCATAAATGATGATTTTGACAAAAATTCCAGTTTTAAATTAGGAGCATATAAATTTGAATTAGCGGAATTTGCTTGCAATTTTCATTCCCTTATCCCTAAATCCCTATGTCAGCTTTGGCGATCAACAGCGGCTGCTGTTTTCTGCTGCTGCCCTCTGCAGTTAAGGGAGTTGCTGCCAGCCAACAGCAGTGATCATATGGGAACAATCAGCCTCATACAGTATGTTACATTTGCCCATGTGAGTGGCCAGCCCAGCCCAGCCCAGTCACGGTAGAGGAGGAAATGTAATTGCTGAACAAGACCGTCAGTTCTCCAGGCTGACACAGGGATTTAGGGAGAAGAAGAACCAAAACTGCAAGTGACTTGCTAATTTTCTTTCAACAGCTTTCAAAAACATGCATGTTCAGAACAGAGCTGCAGTTGGCAAGGGGTACATGATAAAGCTGAATATTCACATATTTGAAATTTGCCAACATTTCAAAAGCTGTTCCTTTTTCAGAGATAAGCAACACAAGAAGTGATGCCAATGGGGAGCCATGTGTGTATGAAGCAATCGAGGTAAGTATTGTAATCTGTTTACATAACCAGGGGCTACACTGTACAGTCAAAACGACCTTCCCCTCCAGCCAATTCTCTTAATCCAGAATAATATAAATAATAACCAAGAAAAGGGAATTCAAAAACTTCAGATGCTGATACAGGTTGATTACCCCTTATCTGGACATCCGAAATCCAAACTATTCCGAAATCCAGACATTTTTGAGGCTATGACTTTTTGTAAAAAAAAAACAAAAAACTTTTACAGCACCTGGCTGGCATAGCGCAAGGCATGCTGGGGCACACAATTATTAAAAAATATTGTATAAAATGGTCTTCAGGCTATATGTATAAGGTGTATATGTGACAAATGAATTTCATGTTTAGAACTTGGGTCCCATCCCCCAAGATATCTCATTAGCGCAATCCTATCCAACTTCCCCCACTGTTGCAGACAGCGGTGCAGCGAGAATGCGAGGCCCCAGAACGGAAAGGGGATTCAAATCCCCTCCAAAGGGGGGTTCAAAGGGGATTTAAATCTCCCTTCCCCTCCAAAGCCTCCTGTCCTGCACTCCCCGCTGGTTACACCAGTGGGGGGTTGGATAGGATTGCGATGTATATTTATGCAAATATTCCAAAATCCAGACAACTTCCTGTCCCAAGCAGTCCAGATAAGGGATAAAGGTAAAGGTGACCCCTGACAATTAAGTCCAGTCGTGTCCGACTCTAGGGTGTGGTGCTCATCCCTATTTCAAAGCCGAAGAGCCAGCGTTGTCCGAAGACGCCTCCATGGTCATGTGGCCGGCATGACTCTCCTTGCCGCAGCACGTATCATGCAGCTGGAACACGGAGCACTGTTTACCTTCCCGCAAGCGGTACCTATTTATCTACTCACATTAACATGCTTTGGAACTGCTAGGTTGGCAGGAGCTGGCCAAGCAACGAGTGCTCACCCCGTCGTGGGAATCGAACTGCCGACCTTTCGATCGACAGCTTATGGTTCAGCGGTTTAACCCGCTGCGCCACCCGCTGGCCTAGATAAGGGATACTCAACCTGTATTTAAATATTGAATGTGAAATTTCAATTTGAAATCACAAATGTTCTTGTTTTCTATCAGCATTTGACATTCAGGTGCTTTATGCTTGTTGGTGTCTCTTGATTGTTTTTATCTGGACAGGCACCAACGTTGCAGTTGGTCAGCTATCAAATACTAAATACTCATCACATGCCAATTATCGAGTATGTCCACTATCTGGGATCGTGTCACCGCCAGGGACAAAAGGGATATTTTTAGACTTACTGGAGGTCGCGCTGCCCTCCAGGGGATTGTGGAGGCCTGCAGCCCCCCCTCCAGCGGGCCTCCCCAAGCCTCCGAACAGCTCCTGGAGGCGATTAAAGCCCACTTCTGTTTTACTTCCTGGTTTCCCCGATAACCGGATGTGGACTTTAATCGCCTCCAGAAGCTGTTTGGAGGCTTGGGGAGGCCCGCGGGGTGGGGGTCAGCCCCCCGCATCCTCTGGAGGGCAGCACGACTCTCGGTAAGTCTAAAAATGCCCATTTTGTCCCCAGTGGCGCGATCCCGGAATTGCTGCTGCCGCCATCGGGGATCACCAGCACTGAGGCAGAGGGGTCTGACTCAGTCGGTAGAGCCGCCGCCTTGCAAGCCCAAAGATCAGTGAATGGCAAGTTCGAGACACGCCGCTGACAAAAAAGCTGTGAAAGCCTCTGTGAGGAGAGATGCCAGCTGTGTCAGTCGAGTGTGGGAGGTGATGGTCAGCGGAGAGGCCAAACTGCAAAAGGATACCATCTGGAATGTAGGTGTTCATGAAAGATTGGACATTTATATATTGTAAAAAAAATAAAAAATTAGGGGGGTTAGGAAAGCCTGCCCATGTACACCACCTTGGATTACAGTCGGAGGAGAAATCCAATGACCAAGAAAGGCGGTATATAAATACTGTATTATTATTATTATTATTAATATAGGGGACAAAGACATTTCAGTGGGGCAAAGTTTCACAGCAAGGAACATATTCTGTGTTGTCATAAAAGCAGTGTGTGTGTTTTTAACCATATGCCTCATAATAACCAGTGATATTGGAAATATAGGGAATGAGGGGTGTGTGTGTGTGTGTGTGTGTGTGTGTGTGTGTGTGTGTGTGTGTGTGTGTGTGTGTGTGTGTGAGTGAGTGAGTGAGTGAGAGAGAGAGAGAGAGAGAGAGAAGTCCCCTGTCCTCTTTATGCTCCTGATCCAATACCTGGTGAATATTTGACATCCAAGTTCACAGTGGAACTGGAATGCACTGAAATTCTCACCCATCCGTGTGGTTCAGGGCTCTGTCTAAAGACCACACAGTATCAGCATGGACATTTGTGGACACCTCCCTGCAAAGGCTTCACAACAGGTACTGCAATGCCATCTGCCATTAACTAATATTGTGGTCATTATCCCCTGAGATATCTCTTTACTCACAATTGGGAGCCAGTTATTTTCTAGGGAGAAAAAAAAGAGTCTCACCTCTTGCCCAAATACTGGGCCAGTACCTGCCTTTATGGCCCTTTATGGTTCTCAGAGGCACAACAAGAAGCTGGCAAAAAACCTGTACCAGTCATTAGTAGATGAAGACATCTTGTGCAGCATTGCTGGGTCATCACCAGGTGTTTCAGGGAGTTTCAGCTAGAACAGTTTAGGTAAGGACTGCCAGGCTTCCTGAGGCCCAGATTCTGAGCTCAAGGATGGCAGCTGTCAAAAAGGGATGTTGTCTAGCCTCTCCTAACCAATCTCTAGCGCAGGATAATTGCCCTGGTTTTTCGTTTTTCTTTTCCATTATATTTTTATTTTATTAATATACTAAAAATACAATACATAATTAAGGTTACAGCAAATGCAAAGCAGTGCATCCTACTAGCATACGATTCTCTATTCTCTGCTTATACTATCCAGCTAAGCCAAATATATCTCCAACGCTCTATTCATCAAATCCACATACCATCACGTCATTCCTCTTTCTCACGTAAAAAGTCAATACGTGGTTTCCAGTTATTCACAAAAAGATTTACTGACTTCTCTAATTAAAATTGTGAGTTTATTCATTTCTGCAAAATCCAAAACTTTTGTCCACCAACCTTCCAGCGAAGGTATTTCTGGATTCTTTCCAGTATTGTACATACAAAAATTCTCGTAGCACTTGTCATATATAAAACAAAAGTTTCAATTTCCCCCCCCAAATGATCATCTCTTATACCCAACAAAAAGACTTCAGGTTTTATTTGCAAATTAATTAATTGC
The DNA here is from genome assembly GCA_026170595.1 of Plestiodon gilberti rubricaudatus. Taxonomy (NCBI): domain Eukaryota; kingdom Metazoa; phylum Chordata; class Lepidosauria; order Squamata; family Scincidae; genus Plestiodon; species Plestiodon gilberti. Next base: position 122,129,899 of record JANXHW010000002.1, read on the forward strand.
TCTAGTTTTTCATCCATTATGTTATATTTCGGAATCCGTTTCTTGTGCTTTCCTTGGTGTCTGCTCTCAGTTACTTTCTCACATGAAGGGCGCAATCCTGTGTAACTCTTGCAACGGTGTAATAGTAGATCCCCTAGTGTAAGAGCACTTATGCCAGTGTAACTTGCCGTACGCTGACGGACGCAGAATGGACACCGGCATAACCCCTCTCGGACGCCTCACATGTGCAGTTTGGACGCGGAACAGACACCAACGCAACTCCGCCAGCGCAGAGGGCATTCTGGGGGCATTCAGATGCCCCTGGAATGTCCCCTGTGCTGGTGGAGTTGTGTTGGTGTCTGTTCCACATCCTAACTGTGCATGGGAGGCGTCCAAGAGGGATTACGCCGATGTCCGTCCTGCATCCGTCAGCGTACGGCAAGTTACACTGGCATAAGTGCTCTTAAACCGGGGGATCTACTGTTACACCGGTGCAAGAATTACACAGGATTGTGGCGAGAAAGAGAGAGATAGAGACAGGAAGAACATGCAGGAAAAGCAGGGGGCATTACAGTACAGGTGGGCCCCCATATCCGCTGGGGATATGTTCCAGGTCCCTCCGTGGATACTTGAAACCGTGGATAAGAGTGAACACCCCATCCATGGTTTCCTGAGGGGCCCCCCACCCTGCCTCCCCTGCAGGCAGGCATGCTTGCCCCCCCCAGCTCTTATTTTTCTTTCAGCAAGCTTTGTTTCTTCCTTAAAACAAACAGAGAAGCAGCCTCCATTGCAGGCAAGTAGAACGAGACTAAGTCCTAGAGAGGCTCTGCAAGGTTTCCTTGCAGAGCCTCTCTAGTACTTACTCTCGTTCTACTTGCCTGTAATAAGCAGCCAGAGGCTGCTTCTCCTGTTTCTTTAAGGAAGAAACAAAGCTTACTGGGGAAAAAGTAAAAGCCTGGGGGTCCCCACGATCCGTGGATAACTGAAACCGTGGATAGCGAATCAGTGGATATGGGGGCCCACCTGTATTTGGAAAGGGGGAGACAGCTGGAAATGGACCTTATGAAAAAAAAAGCTTACCTTCTTTCTTTTTCTTCTGGATCCTCAGCCTGAGGTTTAACTCCTTCCTCTGGAGACCCTGAGAAGGAGGCTAAAGTCCTAAGACCCGGCAACCCTGACAGCCCAATCTTGGGCATGTCTACTCAGAAGTAAGCCCCACTAAGTTTAATAGGTACTTACTCTCAGGTAAGTGAGTATAGGATTGCAAAAATTGTATACATACTTACTTGGAGATGAGTCCCATTAAACTCAGTGGGGCCTACAGACTTGCATAGGATTGTGCTGCAAGTGTAGGTCACCACCTGCACTTGTCTCTTAACAGATTGGATTGCATCAAAATATTGTAGTTCCACAGTGTTCCCACAAGGGGCCCTCACTGCCTGGCTGTAACAGTCCTCTCATTCACTTTGTCATGTCAGTTTGAAGCTCAGACAATACACCCAGTCACAAATACTGTTTTTTTCTTCTTAAAATAGCAGCCATGGGGAGGTCTGATCACGATCGAGACCGCGCCCCTTTGCCCCCATATTGATTCCCTGATTTAAATTCCTTCCCCAAGCTGCAATTAGTCATGGAGTGGAAAATTTACATGCACAAAATTGTGTTTTTGTTCCCCTTGGCTAATGGAAGCTTGTGAAGGGCAATTTTGATTGAGACTGTGATGTGGAGGAAAGGATTAACCTCCCCCCCCCCTGCTGTGACCCAATCCAAATCATGCTCCCCCCTCCAGATGCTTTTTGAGAAAGAAAATTACATTGGGAATTCCAAAAACCGAGCTCCTTCATTATGTTTTGTTTGGCTCCCAGGTGGGTGACCAGAACTATAGACAGTATTTTAAATTTAGTCTCTTATAAAGATAGTATGATAACGACAGTTTTATTTTCAGCCCCTTTCCTAATAATTTCCAACATTGAGTTTCCTCTCTGGTGATTGTTCTACATGTTCAGTGGATATTTCCTATGCCATTGTGATTTTTTTTCAGGGTAGTCATAGCCCTTTCAGAACCATCAGTATGTGGATGAAGCTTGGAACTTTTACCTCAGTGTGTCTCATTCATTTGCGCTTATTTTTGGCTGCAGAACTTTGTGGCATGGCATTTTTTGTGTCAATAGGATCCTCAGGGCAACAGTGCAGAATAGCCAGCTAGGGTACCCAGCTTCTGAAAGCTACTGTCAGAGAGTAAAGAGGTTTTAGTGCAAAACAAATGACCAAATTGAACAAAAAGACCAAAAAGAAATGTGATCATATGTGTGAGATTTTGTGAGTGTTTTGCAAAAAAATGTATAATATTAAAAAAAATCAAGGTTGCAGTAATTGTATACAACACAACATTTCTAGCTGAACACACTTACAGCACAGTCGTAGGCATGTCTACTCAAAAGTAAGTACCATCGTATTCAATGGGCCTTACTCTCAGGAAAGTGTGTATAGGATTATAGCCTTAAAGTGCAGTCCTATGCAGGTTTACTCAGAACTAAATGCCACTGTGTTCAATGGGGCTTGCTCCTAGAAAAGCATACATAGGATTGCAGCCTGAAATATATAGAAATCCATCACCCATAAGAATCACCGTGTGTATAAAGATAGAATTCAAACACAAGTACGGTACATGATTCAACCTAATGTATGTTCTGCTAAAGAATACCGATTCTGGGTCTAGCTCATATACAGGAGGCTGGTCCAATATTAACTCAGTTTTGGTTCCTCCACAGTCCGGGAATAATTTCTCCGTTGATCATCCTTATCCAACTTTGTGGTCATCAGCACCCTGTTTACTGAGATTTATCTTTACCAACAGTCAGGAGCTAGCTATTTTCCTGTGGGGGGGGGAGTTTGAGGACCCCAAGACTGCAAAATGATTATCTAAAGGTGTACACTATATATATTCTTAGAAACCACCACAACAGGTGGGATCAGGTGGACGGATCAGGCCTGGGAGGGGGTGGGACCGGCGTCCTTGTCGGATACTGTATCCTATCCCCCCTCCCAGGCCCTTGCAGCCAACATGGGGCTGCTTGATTCTCCGGCGGCTAAAGAGCTGGCAGAGACCGAGTAGTCCCATTGCTGTGACCGGGGGTTTACCCAGGGTAAGTGGGCAAATGCCCGCTTACCCCGAATAGACCTCCAGCCAGGGTCTTCCCCGGATAGGATTCAGTGTGGGCCATGCGGAACATGCTGAAGAGCCTACACCGGGGGGGGGGGGAGAGTAGGATAGGATTGGGCTGTACGTTTCTGTTCCAGTAAGCAAGCATTGTGATTTCCTCTGTTTTTGTGCTCTCCCTGCGTTTGATTGGTTTGTTTTTCACTGCTATGTTGTTATACAATATTTGATTGCTTTGTGGTTGTTTTGTTTTTGTTGTGTTGTGATTTGAACTGATGGTTAGCAGGCATTTCCATTTTGGAAAGGCAAAGCAGGATAGAAAATTTAAAATAAATGAATATATCTAGTTGTTGTCTTTGTAAGCCCATGGGCAAGGGCTGTTTAGTTTTGTCTTTGTTTCTGTCCCGTGCTTAGACATTTTTAAGCACTTCCATCATCATCATCATCTTCCACAGCTCTGCGATGACCAGTTCCCTGTTCCCACAACCAAATCCTGTTGTGTGAGCAGCACTGTGTGGCTCTTTGCCAAGGATTATGTAGAACTGCCTGGGCTGAACTGCCAGCTCAAAAAGAAGCACCCTCCCTCCTCTCTTTGTGAGGCTGTGTAACTCAGTATCCATTTTTCCAGGAGTACCTCTGTTGTCGTCCAGTCCCCCAGCCTGCGTCACTATTTTTATCTCTCTCATCTGCTCTAAGACCCGGAAGCATGGAAAACAGAACAGGTCACGCCTGTCCCAGGGGAACGAGATCGTCAGATTTATTTTGTGGAGGGAGGCGGGGCGGGGGGGAGATGGGATAAATGTGGCTTCTTGACTCTGCCATTCATCAGGGAATATATACAAATACTTTCCTGAGTATTTGGCTGGACTGCAATGGGCTTCATACTGGTAAGGTGGCTACCCACCCTCAGGGTCCTTGTGGTATCATTCATACTGCTCCCTGAACCCTTTGGATGACCTTGGGGTGGCTAAGGATATTCAAGTGATCCCAGAACAATGAAAAATCATTTTGGACCACCAGAAATACATTCTGACTTTCTGACACAGAATATTGTTTCAGAGGAGCATGTAAGCTTTTGAATTATATGCAGCATTTCAGTGTTCACCCTGACATGGAATGCAGTTTAACTTGGAAAGCTTGCACATTCTTCAGCCAAGGCATCCTGTAAGAGATATTTCCTGGCTTACCTATCTTGCATTTCTGGAATAAGTCTGACAGCAGTTCCAGCCATTCTGCCTTCTGATCAATGGAACGTTCAGAAAGAATTACATCTCTCTGCTTCTTCTTGCTGGGTTGGTGTTTATGGTGCATCGAGGAAAAAAAGAACATCGTAGAAGGTTTTGTGAAAAGTCAGGAAGATGATGCTACTGAACAGGGTGCCACTGTCAACAAGGCCTGGCCTGCTCATGTGACTTTTAAAAGCAATCTAATGTGTACAAATCAGAAAGTGATGCTTTTCACAGCATGGAGATAAGCAAGATGCTAATTCCTGCACATAAAACTATGGATAAAAGCATAGGAGCAGAGGCTGATTAAAAAAGTTGGCAACCCTAAATTGTAAACTGAGGCAGCAATTGTTAGGCCACTTTGTAAAGTGTATCTTATCAAACCTTAATCTGCTTTCAAGTTATGTTCTGGGGCTAGGCCCAGCACGTATGTGCGTGTGGGTACACACATACACGTCAATACATATATGAGAATGAGATGATAGCAGCAAGCTTGTCACAGGCCTGGCCCAGGTCTCTTAGAAGATTAATGATTAGTCTAGCACAGGTAACAATAGCAAGTTAAATAACCTGATAACTGTGAGATAGAGCAGAGCAGAACTGCAATGCCTACATTTGAATTGACATGGTGGTGGTGGGGAAATCTCTGCTTAATGGCGCAGTTACAGAAAAACAGGGCATTTGTTCACATTCCTTTTTTTTCCAAGCCTGGGAAGCCTCTGTTTACTTCTTGGCTAGAGATTTGCAACCAAGGTACACAATCTCACCTGGGAAGGTGAAACATAGGGTGAACACAGAGGCCCAGCCTTAGTCAAATCTCGCTGCTATTATTTCAACTAAAATTGCCAACTGATTAAGAAAACCCTATTCTGGACTGCTCTTATGCTTTAACAGCAGCTTGATCTACAGTATAGAAATCATCAGGCGACGGTTTTGACAGCACAGAGACAAATGCTTTCTCTGTGCTCATGCAGGTATAGACATGCCAGACGATGTATGCATATCAAGCAGCTGTTAAAAAGTTGAGCTACAGAAGCCCATTGAAACGTTTACAAACCTATATTTAAACATGTATTTCAAGCCAACAACAGTGTAGGTACTTTGTACATAATGGAGAAACAGTGTGTGGTCCCCAGACAGAAGGCTTATCATCTTCATTTGGCAAGTGGGGAAAATGATACAGATTGCCAAAGAACCGAGGAAAGATGGGGAGATTCAAAGAGTAGTGGAGATGCTGGTAAACAGAGGCTACGGTGGGACAGGTCTGGTTTTCGGATCTTGAGGCATCTTTTGGAAGGAAGAGAGGGTAAGTGGTTTGATGAACAGAGAAGGTGAGCTCCATCCAGGGAAAGGGAGGAGTGCGGTAGAACGTGTGGAAACGAGGGTTGCCAACTTTACAAAAGAGAAACCCTGCCGGATTGGACAAACACTCCATCTAGTCCAGCACCTTGTTTCCCACCAATCAGATGCTTCTGAGCAGCTCACAAGCAGGTCATGAAAGCAACATCTTGTTGTTAGTCCTCCTCTGCACCTGCTGTTCGGAGGTATGCTGCTTCTGAACATGGAGGTTCTATTTAGCTATGATGACTTAAAACTACTGATACTTTTTTCCCCTGCCAAGATTCCTATGCTGGTGAATTTTAAAGCTGGGGGGGGGGGTCACCTGCCTAAAATCCCAGACACTCATTGACAGGGTGACCAGATACAATGGAGGACAAAGTGCCTATACTTTTAAGCATTGTATAGAAGAGGGAATTTTGGCAGGTGCAGCTCATCATGGAAGGGTGCAAAAAGCTGCACCTGCCAAAATCCCCTCTTCTGTACAATGCTTAAAGGTATAGGCACTTTTTCCTCCATTGTATCTGGTCACCTTGCTCACTGCAGATATGAGTGGGCTGGCTCTAGCTATTCAGTGATATGGGTAAGGCCCTCTGCACTTGCCTAGAGACACTGTTGTCATCTGTTTTTACTTCACATGTCACAAGGTTGAACACAGTGTGTCAGGTGGTTGAGCACTGGCTCAGATTAAGCTTGGGCTGTACTTTTCCTTCCCCTAACAATGTGTGTATGTGGGTTTACTTTAGAACAGCTTGGAGTTTGTATCCCCTTTTGATAGAACAAGACCCATCCCCTGGCAGGAAAGTCAAGGCCAGCTAACAATAGATGCATTTACTTTCCCTGCCCCCTTTTAATTTTAGTACAGTCGGACCTTTTTATCCACGGTTTTTTAATCCACGGATTTGACTCAACATGGATGGCAAAACTGTGGAAGAGGGAGTCCAACTGCACTACTTTACCTCTTTTTTCAGCGTTGTCGGGGGCCTGCCAGCCACTTCCAGCCTCCTGTGCGTGTCCAGACCGCTGAAAAATGCAGCCAGGAGTCTCTAGCGCCATTTAAAAGGTTGCTTCCAGTAGTGGCTCTTGTTTTTTCAGTCAGTTTAAACAAACTCAGGATGAGGGAAGTGGCAAAGATGTTGGAAAAAAGGTAATGTGGCACCGCTCCCCAATTTTATATAACACTGATTTTCTTATCCACTGTGGTTCCAGGAACAGAACCCCAGCGGATAAAAAGGTCTGATTGTATAGCCTCTAAGCATTCCCAGAGCACCTCCTGCTCCGTTCAGTTCCCCTATATGGTCTATAGATAGGCTTACCAGATCTCCAACCGGGACAGAGTGCAGCTAGACCTTTAGGAGAAGGAATGTGGGCAGGTGTAGCTTGTTAAACCTTAGAGCACAATCCTAGGCATGTCTACTACTGAACACAATGGGGTTTGCTTCTGAGTAGACATGCCTAGGATTGTGCTCTAAGATTTAACAAGCTACACCTGCCCACATCCTTCTCCTAAAGGTCTAGCACTCTGTCCCGGTTGGAGATCTGGTAAGCCTATCTATAGAGCAAGCTTTGGTAAAATAAGGAGGGGAACAGGATTTAACCCTCAGATTAAGAATTGTGGTTCAAGGACACCATGAGGAAGAGGAGGGGGGACAGCCTCTGTAATAACTTACTTGGTTTGTAGGATGGAGATGCAATATTAGGCTAATATTGCATCTCCATCCTACAAGCCAAGTAAGTTATTATTAATAATAATATTAACCAATGTGCCAAGTATTTCCTCCACTGTAATTATTCAGTCTCAAAGTTCAGCCTTTCCCTTGGTTGCCTCCTGAAGCTCAGCTTACAAGGGTAATGATATTGGCCCTAGTCAATATCACTAGCCCTGAAAACACAAGCCAAAGGAGTATCCCTTTGAAAGTATGTCAATTGCCTTGCCTAAAAGCCAAAAGTGAATTTGAGACAGCCTCCAATTCTGTGTCCAGTGTCAAGGATTAGCCAGGGAATGGGCAAAATAATAATATAGAAGTAGTGCCGGTACATATAATGACAAGAACTGTGTTCTGAGAAAGTTTATGCCACAATATACCTATTAGTCTGCAAAGTGCTCCAAGATTATTCTATTCAAATTGAATTTAAATGGAACCTTATTGTTTTTTCCCACTGTGACTATTAAATCAACATGCCATAGCAAGAAGGAGGAGAGCTGCTATTGTGAATGAATCACTCTGTCCTTGATCTTGTATACATTTGGGCTTTACATAGAAATGTCACAGAATTTATTGTGCCTCTTGCATTTCATAGGTTTTTGGCCCCACTATTTACATAGCTTTCCTCTGTACTCTCATATTGTGTATATATCTGCCAGATAAAGGATGACATTTCATGCTTTTTCATGCTTCTGATCTAGTGGGTTTTAGCCTACAAAGCTACATCAATCTGTCTGTAAAGGGCCACAATACTCCCTCTAGAATTTTCACAGAATGCTAACACAGCTGACCCTCTAGAAAAAAGACAGCTTTTCCTTCTAGGGCTACAATCCTGAACACACATACTACAGAGTAAACCCCACTGAGCTCAGTGGGACATGTCTGAAAGAATAAACATGCGTATATAATTCTATGGTAAATCATCAGGTTTGACTTTGAGGCAGGTAAATCTCTCCTTTTAAAAACCAACCAGTGCTCAATTCTGACCATTCCTTTTTGTGAAATTTCTTGAAGAATTGACCCTAAGTAGTCGGTTCCCTCATTCTGCCAGCCTTCTTGACCTTCCCCAAAAGAAAGCAGATCTGCCTTTAGCTTTAAGGAGAAGGATTAGTGTGTTATTGCATCACTTCCTGTGGGAGAGCAAGCATGTTCTTTCCTTGGAGTGTTGCTTTATATAGAAGGAGGTTCTGCTAGAAACACACCTTGTTTTATTTTTTTAAAAGTAAGTTGTCTAGGCTGTCTCTTCTTCCTATTAGCTGACTTGTGTGTATGCTACTGACAGTACATTTAGTGATGATAGAGCCAGAGTCTTAAAGCCTTCAAGCAGCTTATCCACGAAAGGTATTTTGGAATCTTCACAGTTCTGTTCTTCATAATCAAATTGCCTTTATCATGCTTAATGTGGATGCTGCTTATGTTGTCATCTGCCCTGGTTTCCGGGCTATGGTCCTGGGCTTTCCGGGCCTGGATGAAGCCTCCACTGCCGCTTTTAAAGGGTTTTTAAAAGAACTTTTTAAAACTTACCTTTTTTCCTGTTGGCCGTCTTGGATCTTGCGAGATCCAAGATGGTGGCACCCAAATCTCGTGAGGGCACATGAGGCACTGATCCCAGATTTTGTGAGATTCAAGATGGCCAACAGGAAAAAAAGCTAAGTTTTAAAACTTTATTCTTAAAAGCAGCGGCGGCTCCAGGCAGCAGCAGTGGTGGGACAGGCAAGTGGCAGCGGCGGTAAAATGGCCATTTCATGGCTATAAATAAATAAATAAAAATTTTGGGTGCAAAACAAAAAAGTTATTTATTTTTTTATTCGGGGGGGGGGGTTGTTGGAAACCAGGAAATATATGGCAAGCCTTGTTTTCAGACTGTTAGAAAGGTAAGATGCAATACCATTTTTCCTCCTGTTGGGATCTTCTGGTTGGCCTGACTGACTGACTCCACCCCCAGGCTCACTCTGGGCCCTGTTCCCTGCCCCCATCCAGGTACCCGGGCTTGGAATTTTGAGAGTTGGGGGATGCAGTAGTTGTGCCACTGTTGCTGCAATATGTGTTGCTACCCACAGCTTTGGGAGGGATTGCCATGCAATTGTTCCATTTGTTTGGTAAATGGGATGGACAAATATTCCAGTGATGCCTTAGTACAACCAGAAATATAGATAAGCAAAGGGTCTTGATAATGGGACAGTGCTGACTGTGTTTCAGTGAAGGTTGCCAACTGACCACAAATAGCAACCTAGCCATTTTTCTTTGGTTTTCAGGTCCAGAAAAGCTCAGAGTGAAGCAGTGTCTTTCCCCCCTTCCCCCCCTTTGATCAAAGAAACAAAAAAAGCTGTACATCCTTAAATGAATAGGCTGCTTTTGTGCTAGGTTTTGCCCTTGAACCCACTAAAAACCACTGGGTTCCGACTCCTGGCTCCACTCGGTCTCCAGAATTTTTGTGTTATAAGAACCAGTCATCCTTAGGCTTACCACATCTCCAACCGGGCCAGAGTGCTAGACCTTTAGGAGAAGGAATGTGGGCAGGTGTAGCTTGTTAAACCTTAGAGCACAATCCTAGGCATGTCTACTCAGAAGCAAGCCCCACTGAACACAATGGGGCTTGCTTCTGAGTAGACATGCCTAGGATTGTGCTCTAAGGTTTAACAAGCTACACCTGCCCACATTCCTTCTCCTAAAGGTCTAGCACTCTGTCCCTGTTGAAGATCTGGTAAGCCTAACTATGATCAGCACAGCAGTATGCTTCTGAATACCAGTTGCTATACCAGCAATGGTTTGCCTTTCTCTCCTGCTTGTGAACTTCCCAGAGCAGAGGCAGCTGTTGGGCTGCCGTGGGGAAACAGGAAACTGGGCTAGATGGACTTTAGACCTGAAGCAGCAGGACTTTTCATGTACAGGTGGGCCCCCCTATCCGCTGGGGATATGTTCCAGGCCCCTCCGTGGATACTTGAAACCGTGGATAAGAGCGAACACCCCCTCCATGGTTTCCTGAGGGTCCCCCCACCCTGCCTCCCCTGCAGGCAGGCATGCTTGCCCCCCCAGCTCTTATTTTTCTTTCAGCAAGCTTTGTTTCTTCCTTAAAACAAACAGAAGCAGCCTCCATTGCAGGCAAGTAGACTAAGTCCTAGAGAGGCTCTGCAAGGTTTCTTTAAGGAAGAAACAAAGCTTACTGGGAAAAAAGTAAAAGCCTGGGGGGAGGGTCCCCATGATCCGTGGGTAACTGAAACCGTGGATAGCGAATCAGTGGATATGGGGGCCCACCTGTATTATGTTCTTATGGAATATTTATGTACTGTTTTTCAATAAGAAAAGTTCTTCAAGTAGCTGGGACCAGCAACTTATGTTGCAAAACCTGCCCCCAAAGGGTTGTATTTTCTTTTTAACAACTTGCCATCCTTATTGATCTTATGTCAACTGCTCTGGGAGCCTTGTCAGCTGAAGAACAAGGTTAAAAAACACACCCCTCCCAGTATAAGGTGCACTTGCAACTCCTTGAAGTCACTGGGTATGCTTCCAAGATTCTACCTGCTGTTAGCTCCCATTCTGTTAGCCCTTCCTGTGACCACCTGGAACCATCTACTTGTTTTCATTTACATTGGTAGGAACTGGCATGAGCCGGGTCTGAACGAAAGCTCTCTCCATATGCCTTGTGATACTTGGCAGTTGAGTGTGTAATTACCAATATATGAAAGAGCAAATTAGTCAAACTTGGCAATTTTCTGCTGGTTGATGTTGCAAGACATGGGGTTATTATTTCACCCAGGTTGTTCTGCAGGGGAATCTTAGAGTAGAGTTGGTTTGGTTGGGTAATTGCTCTGAGCTCATGTGACTCTAGTTTCAACCTAGGTCACGATCAGATGAATCAAACTCAATGGTTGCTCCTTGTTTGTGAGCATTCTCCTCTCCTTGATCTGAATCGGGTGTCTGATTAATGGTAATCACTCTTTGCATTTGATTCAAGATAGGCTTGCTGTGGGTTCTTGAAGTACTAGGAGTTGCTGAAGCATGAGAATTGAGCTGTAATCAATTGTGGTTTAATATAGGATGTAAGCCCCATTGAATTCAATGGGGCTTACTCTCAGCTAAGTGTAGATAGACTAAGGATTGTAGCCTTAGTCTATCTGGTACAGTGCTATCAACACCAGCGTTGAGCTGGATTTTCATGGTTTTAGATTCTCTCAGAGCGGGCACTGCACATGTGTCTATACACCTATATTTTAAATAAAAATGAGGGTTTGTGTCTGTGAGTCTAGTCTCTAGTGCAGAGGTTCCCAAACTTTTGGACCTCTTGTAAGTGTTTGCGGGGTGTGTGTGGCGCTACAGAAGTGGAGCCATTTTGAGGTGTGGCTCCCCACACCCCCCCCCCCCAGACCTGGCAAGACTCCCAGGTAGAGCTAAAAAAACCTCCCCCCCCCACGCCGGTGGCGCAATCCCATAAGCGCCGTTGCCATCACCATGGGTCACCACTCCCCTTAAGGGAGTAGTGACCCATTGTTCCTGGTTGTGATGCCCCAACACCCCAGTTTGGGAACCACTGCGCTAGTGCCTTGTGATTTTGCAGCCTTTTATATTGTATATATTGTTGTAAGCTGCTTTGAGTCTTCCCCCCCCATGGGGGGGGGGAGAAAGCGGGATAGAAATCTAATAAATAATAATTTGAAATCAACTGAAAATCCATACAAATGTTGTGAAGGTTTTTTTTTTCTTTTCCTTTCAAACCTAGGATGGGGGAAGTTTTCTTCTTCCGATTCTAAACTTGGAGTTCTTGATGTAGTTTTAGAATTCACTGGAAGCATGCATCAAAAGTAAACTGTGTGTGTGTGGGGGGGGGGAGAATCCTGCACCCTTCTGCCAGTCTGACTCTGGGTATATCAGAGTGGTTAAGCAGCTCAAGATAGGAATCTTTTTCTGCTAGAAGAAGCAAACACGGATTGGAAAATTAGGAGTAATATTAACTGGGCCCCAGCTTATGCCAACCGCCAGCTGTGTCCTTACCTGCAGCTCCCCTGTGCTATGATGTGTAGATGGTTTATGCTTAGGCTTACCATATCCAAAGGGGGACAGGGTGCCTACACCTTTAACCATTGTAAAAAGAGGGAATTTGGGCAGGTGCAGCTTGTTGCACCCTTAGGAGCTGCACCTGCCCAAATTCCCTCTTTTTACAATGGTTAAAGGTGTAGGCACCCTGTCCCCCTTTGGATATGGTAAGCCTATTTATGCTGATTGTTATGCTGATGGTTTATGCATTGGCCCCAGGCTTAGTAGCTGAGCTGTGGAGATTCAGGCTGCAATTCTATGCACACTTTCCTGGGAGTAAGCCCCATTGAATGCAATGGGTCTTACTTCTGAGTAGACATGCATAGGATTGTGCTGTCAGACTCTGGTCCTCTCCATCCAGGTCCAGCACTTGGCATGCCACAACCCAATAATGGCTTTTAAAGCAGGATAGAAAATGAAAAGCACCCCTACTTGCAAAAACACATGCACCTTCTGATGCAGGAAACGCAAACACAAGCATCCTGTGTGTGTGTGTGTGTGGAAAAGCCCCTGAATATGCCTCCCCCACCCCATACTCAGCAGGCCTATTTTGAAGAGTCTGCTTGCTCTCTCTCTCTCTCTCTGTGCTTCCTGTGCACAAGCTGCGGAGCGTAGCCGGCTACTTTGAACTCCTCAAGACTTGCTCTACCAGAAACGTAGCAGCCTGCCGTGTCGGTTACCCAGCTCCTGGGGGGTGTGGTGCTCCCAGCGTCTGATGAGAGGCTTTTCCAGCTGAGAGCTTCTGGGCAGGAGGCCAAATGCTCTCCTGGCTGCAGCCTTAGTGGCGCTTTCCCTGCTGCTGCTCCCAGATCTTCAGAAGAGGGAAGGTGCCAGAGCAGGAACGCTCTCTCTCTCTCTCTCTCTCTCTCTCACAGGACTGTGTGTCAGACCAGGAAGCTGGGAGCAAGATCCTGGTGGCTCCTGTCCTGCTCAGTGCCTACAGTGTGTGTGTGTGTGTGTTTGCCAAGAAATGGCTTTGCTCAGAGCACGCACTGGATCTTAACTTCAGCCCAAATGGGATCAGTGCGTGTGTGCTTTGGGATTTCTGCCTGGTGATTCTTCAGCTCGGCTTTTCTCCTAACAGCGTCCCAGCCAGACTGCATGTCCCCATCTACACGTGCTCCTCCTCCATGTGAACCAGGCACAGGACATGAAGGTGAGTGTGGATTCAGACAAAGGCGACTTATTGAGAGACCCGATTCACGCTTTCTTTCCAGTCCTGCGTGCACACACTTGGCTGGGCTTGGCATTGCACTCTCTATTGCTGTCCAGGGTAGTTGTGTTAATCTGCTGTTGTAGAAGTGACGAAGAAGAACCGTGTGAAACTCTAAAGGCTGACACGTTGATCACAGCAGAAGCTTTCGTGAGCCACAGTCTGCTTTGTCAGATGCACCAAGTGGCCTCTTGAATTTGCAGGTGTGTAGAGTAGGCATGAGATGGGTACTGAGAAACGCTAATGTAGCATCGTGGCAAAGAGACTGAGCTGTGAGCCAGGAAATCCCCAGCTAAACCCTTGCCTAATATAGTCAAGAAGGGCAACATTGTTAGTCTTCTGCAGCAAAAAGAACAGAGTCTTGGTGACACCTTAAAGACCAACAAATGTGTTGAAGCATAAGCTTTGGTGGAGTAGAGCCCACTTCATTAGCTTCATGAAAAGTTATCCTCTGTTGGCAGGTATCTCATCACATGGAGGTGGAGAGGGGAAGATGGTAAAGATGGGGCCATGACAGGCAAGTGGTCCAGCTTGTGACAGTTCTCAATAAATGTATACAAAAGCATAAATGTAGACAGGCATAAATCAAGCACAGCAACCCTTCTCAGCAGTAGGTGGTAAAACAATCATCCTAATATGCTGTAAGATACATTTTCAGATCACTCAATGGTCTTAGAGAAACCAGTAGTACGTGCCCAGCATGACTCCTAAGACCTACCTTACAGGGTTGTTGTAAGGATTACTGAGATAATCTACACAAAGTGTTCTGTATGCTCTAGCGCTGTACAAATGCTGCATTGTTATTACACTGCTCTTCTAGGGTCTCCTGCGGGAAGCACAGTACAGTTGGCTCCCCATAGTGATAACAGAATGTTGAACAAGAGGAAGGAGTTCTAGCATGTTTTCTTTGTTCTCAAAGGTGGCCTGCAGTGGGCAGGGAAGGTGGCACGCTGGGTTTCCCTTTGGTGACATCTCTGGCTTGCCCCAGCTTCCTGCGGGGTTCACTGGCCCCATCCCTGAAGGAAACCTGCTCTTTGGGATTTGGAGAAAGATGCACTTGTTCCGCAGCTGCAGCTATCGAATCCAGGTGGAAGGGCAGGTTGGCAGTGCCCCACGGATCCAGGGTATCCGATGGGTAAGTACCGATGCTCTCTACAGTATGTCTCCAGGAGAACTAGACAGAGCTTTTTGATGAGTGGGTATTGTTGTGGTTGTGCAGGCAGCCAGATCCTAATGGTAGGGGGAGTTCACCTGACCTCAGGTAAGCACATTGAGTCGGCCAGGACAAGCAAAACGTTTGTTGTTGTGCCCGGAGCTGGTTCTGCAGGCCATTGAGAGTCAACGTGATAGCAAACCCACTGGCGCAAGCAGGGCTGGGGATCAGCTTGTTCTTGGCTCCAGAGAGGACATAAAGCAATTTTCCACAATTGGAGTCTGTGTTTGCATGTAGGTTAAAAAAAAAAAAAGAATTAAGCACACAAGGCTAACTAATGCACAATGAAGCAATTCCCATTCCAGTGTCTATGATATCTGGTCCACTTTTCTTGTTGGGCTTCTTTTCACTGCAGTTCCCTAAAGAAATTATCGGCTCTGGTTCTGCTTTGTGTTTTCTCCCTAATCCAGGTAGTATGACTCGTGATATAGAGCTGCTAGGCGCATGTTTGTCTGCTTACCATAACTATAACATTTTCATTCCCCCTTCCTCAAAGGAGCTCAGGTTTATCTCAGGGGAGACACTGTGAGGTAGTAGTTAGAGTGCTGAACTAGGACTGGAGAGTCCTGGATTCAAATCCCTGCTTGGCCTTGAAGCTCACTAAATTACTTTGGGCCAGTCACCACATCTCAGCCTAATGATGGTTGTAAGCATAAAATGGACAGGAAAGGACAGGGGATGCTTACCCAGTAAACTTCATCATAGCTGAACAGGAATTTGAACCCAGGTCTATAATCTACCCTACATTACCAAATTTGTACATGAAAGCATTCATTAACAATATTATAGTGTGCAAAACCCTTCATTTGCCACCTTGGTAATTCTCACAACAACCATGTAAAGTAGGCCAGTATGAATTAATACCCCCATGTTGCAATTTGTAAGAAATAACACATTGCACAACCCAACACACATTTTGGTGCCTTAAAAGTTAGATTAGACCTATTCTTGGGTATATTCGGGGCGCTGATTCCGAAAATGGCATCAGTTTTGCCCTATCCATTTTGGCGATACAGCATAGCCACCTTATATGCCAATTCAAGCAGCTCCCTCGTGAGGAAGCTGACGCCATGGCTTCCTCACGAGGAAGTTGTTTGAATCGGCATATTAGGTGGCTATGCCTTATTTCCAAAAACGGATAGGGCAAAACTAATGCTATTTTCGGAATCAGCGCCCCAAATATATCCAATAATCACTTCTGAAGCACCAGAAAAAAAAATATTTTTGTTGGGCTGTGTTGCGTGTGCAGAGATGGTTACATATGATGGTCCTGCACATGTGGAAGTATTTGTGTGAACACAAACTGGGAAGCAACAGTTGGTTGTGTATCTCTAGAGGGAGTAGGAACATCTGTGCCTTTTAGACTGTTAAACCCTTTCTCTTCGAGCCAAGCATTCACTTGATTCATGTTGGATAATTCTCTCTCACAAACTTCTTATCCCAACCCACAATTAAATCATTACAGTTTAGCTGGAATAAGGACCAATTTATCCTTCTCTTACATGATGTCGAGTTATAGATAGAACTCACTTCTGTGAGTGATTAAAGAATCTGAAATCTGCGTAAAAAGCCTTCATCTTTTTTTTTTTTTAATGTTTCTATCCCTCAAGTTAGTGAGTGGAAATCATGTGGTTGGCTGCACTGATCCAACAAGGGCAACCATGTACTATTTTTTTTTTAAGCCTGAATCCAACTTTTGTGACTTTCTCAAATTACAGATTTGGTGAACTGAGCTGCTGCCTTCTATCTCCCCCTCTTGAGAGTGATTAGTGCTGTTAAGCTGGAGCTACGTTACACGCGTCGCGGAGCTTCTGACCTGATTTTTGAAGCAGGCGGAGCCGCTGCGACCTCCGCACGGCCGGCACCTACCTCAAGCTGGAATCCTATTTTTCAGGGGGCGGGCAGGCACACAGAGCTAGGGGCGGTTCGCGGAGCTACTGCAGCCTGCCAATCGTAGGAGAGGGGAGGGGAGGGGAGGGTGGCTGCATGCCAATCTGAACATCCACCAATCACCATGGAGGAATCATTCACTACGAACATTTCTTCCCCTATAAAATTTATCTGGCCCCTCCTGTTGCCCAACACGACCCCAGATGTGTTTACTTGGAAGTAAGTCCCACGGCACTCAGTCGGACCTACTAGGAACTGAGGTTTGAATTGTTGCATTTGGAGAGGGAGCCAGCCCAGTCATGCTTATTCGAAAGGAAACACTGCGGAGCTCAATAGCCAATCACAGCTGTACTTTCTTAAGAAGGCGGGACAACATGAGGGACAACAGGCTGGAAGACACTCCCCCACTTCCAGCGCAGAGGTGGCGGCAGAGGCGGCGGCAGAGCCTCTGCCTGTAGTGTAGCTCTGCCTTTACAATTGATGGCACCAGCCATCAGCCTTGCACTACAAAGATCTGTGGACTGAGCCTGGTGTCAAGCCCAGTCTCCACATACCTCAAAATGAGGTGGTAGAATCCTGAGGTGGTAGGGTAGGCTGTACCGTATCTACCTGCAGGTGGGGGATGCCATTTTTTTAATACACCCTATGCTGAAAAAGAAAACTTCCTACAGTGGCATTTTTTGGCTTTTTTTGTTTTTACTAGCAGAGATGAACATTTTAGCCCAGCCGCTCCCTGCCAAGATACTTTCCTACTTGCAGGGAATGTTTTGTTTTGTTAAATGTAGTGGAGTATTCAAAATGTTGTGAGAAGCACAGTGTACAGCCCAATACGACACTTGTTGCCCAGAGTAGCAAAATGAATCGCATTCTGATAGTGAAGGATTCATTAGGAGGATCCAGAATTTACAATTCTGTCCCTTCCTGCCTCTGAGGAACTGAGGTTGGCCTACAAGATTAACCCCCTTCCTGTTTTATCTTCACAACAACCCTGTGAGGTAGGTTAGGTTGAAGGAGTACAGTATGCGACTTGCCTAAGGTTATACTACGCAATCCTCACATAAGGATCCGCCAGGCCGCCCGCCAAATCCTGAGCTTTGCTGCGGGAAGGCACCCCATGGCGGAACGTCTACTCGGGGATGGGGACGCTCGTCCCCTTCCCCGGGTGTAAAGGGTACTGGGGCCAATCAGCCTCCTCAGAATTCTGCTAGCAATTTTGCTGGAGGAGAAGGAGGCTGTGTAACGGCTCAGCCGATCAGCAGGGGTCAGGATATGGCTGAAGCTGTCCCCCTCCCGATCGGCTGGGCCTATGGTCGGCTTCCGTTCCTGGCCGCACCACCTCCCCCATCCGCTGGATCCTTACCTGGGTCTGGCGGCGGGCTGGCGAGTCCTCCGTCGACGGAGCAGGGGAGGCTGGGCTTGCACCGACCTTCCCTGCTTGGAAGTAGACACAAACGTGCCTTACGGCGCGCTCGTTCCCCCGGCCGAAGTTACAGTAGGATTGGGTAGGATTGGGCTGTCAGTCAGCTTCATATGGGGACTGGGATTTGAACCTGTGTCTCCCTGGTCCACATTTGCTGCTTTAACTACCAGAGGGGTACCCAGCCGATTTGGCATGTGGGGCCGGGTCCTCGCCGCCCCCCTATAATCCATATTGGCTGTCAAAAGAATCAGTGGGCTACGATAAAATGCCTTGCCTATTTCTTCTCTTGGTTTTTATCATCCCACTCAGGGCTCATCATAAGCTGTTGTGTAGAGCTCTAGATGTGAACCACATGGGATCTTCACCTAGTGACAGCCGTATCCTATCCCCCCTTCAGAAGGGTTTCTTGCCCCCATCCCAGGAGTATGTAAAGTGATCTGTCTGCTAGAGCAGGTAGTGGTCTCTTTCCCCTGTTATATTTCCGTGTCCCCCATACTCGCTGTAACTTAAATGGTGTTCTTTTTTTTGGTCCTTTGTTCTCAGGAATTTGTGAGTTGACGAAAATCTAGAAGAATGGGGATAGTGACCAATTCTTGTCAAGTGGCCTATCCCTCGTGGAATAGGTCAGGGAAGGGATATGTCCTGGATGGCTTTGGGCAAGTTGCTGTTATCCTTTGGCCTAACCAAATGTTACAGCATTGCCATAAAATGAAACTGGTGATCTGAGCTCCTTGGAGGAAGGGTGGCATACCAGGGTCAGAAAAAAAATAAAAATAAATCTAAGCTGTTGGCTTATCTTTCACTGGCATGCGCTCCCACATTTGCGTGGAAGCTATAATTTCTGACATAAAGGCCCTTCCTTGTAATCCAAGAGATGGGAAGACAGGCTGTAGTCATAGAATCAAATAATATTGGTGTTGGGAGAAGGACCTTGGGGGTCACCTAGCCTTCTTGGTGCAGGCAACTGCTACAACATCCCTGACAGGTGGCCATCCAGTTCTTATAGTTGAGAAATCCTTCCTTGTGTCTCTCCTCAGTTTACTTCCTTGCAGTTTCAATTGCAGGTTGAACTAGGGTTCAGCTACAGGACTAATTCTAGCCTTGCCCTCAAGAGCCACAGAGAGTCCTCCCCTTCTTTTGTGTAACAGCCTTTCCAACACTTGAGATAGCTGTCATTTGTCCCGTTAGTCTTCTCTTCTCCCAGCTAAGCACAGTAAGCTCTTTTAACCATCCCTCCTAGGACTTGGCTCCCAGACTCTTCACCATCCAGACTCCACGCTGAGATTTTTATTTTTATTTTGGACACATGCTGTTTCCAAGCCCGGTCTCTCCCATCCTGTATTTGTGCCTCAGATTGTTTTTTTTGTACCTACGGTACATGCAGGACTTGACATTTGTTTCCATTGAACTTCATCTTATTAAAATGGGCCCGATGATCGAGCCTCTCTCAAGATCATTTTGAATCTTGATTTGGTCTTCTGCAGCGTTTTGGCTATCCTTCCCCCCCCCCCATGTCATATGTCATCAAATTTGATGACAGCGAAGGAGAAGCATTTTACATGAACTCGGAGGCACTCCTTTTTTATTGCTGTTGTCACATTGACTATGGTTCCAGTTTGAGCCACAGTATGTAAAAAAGACAGCGGAATCTGTTTCAAAACTGAGCCATGGTTCAAATTAAAACCTGCGTACATCAAACGGTGCCTTTTTTTAAAAGTCCCTGTGGTCTGGAAAGTTGTTCAAAGAGCCCCCCATCCCCCGTGCCTGTGCCTTAAGTCTGCAAGATCACCAAGCCTTACAAAAAATTCCAGAGGAAGCAGGCTCCCTAGGGGAGCTCCCGGCTGTTCCTTTTGGTCTAAGGAAGGGCGATGGCCGTTGGGAACAGGAGTCGCCGGGAAGAAAATGGCAGGCCCCAGGTTTGTTTGGCTGGCTGCCCACATAGGCCGGATTTCTGGCGACAGGCAGACTCTCTTGTCCCTTCAGCCAGAGGCAGGAAAATAGGGAAGTGACAACCCCCTGAGGAATCTCTTTGGAGCTTGAGCTGTAAGGAGCAGAGCAAGCAAGGCAACCGGAATAGCAGCTGTCCAGGTTACTGTGGTTTACTGCAGATTACTGCGCTTGCTGTGGCTGGAGTGGGTTAAGGAAGGGATATGAACAATGAGATACTCCAAGGACAGTCCTGAGGTGGAGGCTACTTTTTTGTCGGCACTATGAAGTCAGAGGTTGTAGCCAGAGCTACTGTGGCGTCGTGGAGAATAGAGGGACTGGGGCTTAGGTTGCTGCCTCTTTCACCTGACAGGGGATGGGGCGTCCAACCATTTCCCCACACCAGTGGGGGCCAATGTAGCCACCAACTGTCATCCTAGCTATCTGAGAGCATTGTTTTCCCAGTCTAAAGCCCGAGCTACACTGTACGCGTTCACGTTCCGTGTGTGTCTGGTGTCCCGCCCCCAGGTCAAACAACGGCTCTGATTGGCCGAACGTAGCGCGAATGCAGCAAAAGTCGAGCTGGGCTCGACTTTTGCTGTGTTCGCGCTACGTTCAGCCAGTCAGAGCCCGTTGTTTGACCTGGGGGCGGGACACGAGACACACACGGAACGCAATGCCAACGTGTACAGTGTAGTCCGGGCTTCAGACTGAACATGGGGCACAGCCACAAGGTGGAAATGGGTTCAAATGGCTTCATGGGGCAGTGGGACACCACTTAAGAGATTAAGCAAGACTGGTGTGGTGGCTGAGGGACTGAATTCTAATCTTGACTTTTCTAAGTGGTTCAGTAGGCAGCCCTGGACAAGCTCCTTTCTCTTCAGCTGCTCCATCTGTATATTTTGAGAGACCTCTACTGAGTGCCTCACAGGGTGGTTGTTTGGAAATATACATGAAGTGTTTTGAACGCTCTAAAGAGCAATATAAATACCTCTAAGTATTATTGTGGGGGGGGGGAGAGGGTCTTGTGAAGCGGCATGGATTAATTTGCTCCGGTCCCATGGTGAGCACCTGGACAGCTTATTGTGTGGCAACTGCTACCCCACACAGGGATTTAAGGTGCCTGTCTTGTGATGGCCAAACTGCATGCACCTGCCCTGATTAAAAAATTGCTTTTAAAAAGTTTTGATCAAATTTTATAGAGCATAGGTCCGTCCTTGGAAGTTTGCTTTGCAGTTCTGGACGAAAGGGGAGACAGATCAGCCATAAAAACATCAGAGCAGCCCTACTGTATCAGACCAAAGGTTAATCTGTCTAGCATCCTGTTTCCAAGCACTGCATGGATGCAACAGTTCTCCCCTGTTTGTGCCCAGTGTCTTTGTTCAAAGGTATACTGCCTCTCACCATGGAGGTTCCATTTAACCTTCATGGCTGAGAGTCCTAGATTGATCTAGTAGCCCATGGATTTGTTTAATCCCCCTTTTTAAAACCATCGAATCCAGTGGGAATTATTATATAGATAATGCAGATATCTGCATTACCACTATGCAGTGGTAGGTAATTCCATAAATTAATTATGCATTATGTGAAGAGGGGCTTACAGTAAATGCACTAGGTAGGAGTCTTCTCTGGCCAGCTTTCTTTGCCCATTCATTATCTCGGCTTAGGTCTCTCTGTAGCAACTCATTTTTCTTAAGGCTTAAGAGAGGGAGAACCAGGGAAAACTAGTTGATCCTGAAATAGAGCGAGAATAGACAAAGAGAGGCAGCTCCAGCTATCTCTGCATATTTTACTGCCACCCTTCTGTGCAAATGCCACACTGGCTCCTGCATTGTGTCCTGCTAGGGCCATATATATAACTGGTGGTAGGGGGCTGCATTTGAGTTAGCCAGTCACAAATTACCAGATCTGTAGGCGGGAGATACGGAACTGCTTTATACAGAAATCTCTCTAGCCCAGTGTCCTCTACTCTGGCAGCAGCTCTTCAAGATCTCAAGAGGAGGTCTAGCCCTTCTACCCAAAATCATTTTAGCCAGACGGAGATGATATTGAAGCGCTGGATCTGGATTTTAATATGCCAATAAAGGGATTAATATTGAAGCTGAGACCTTATCTATGCAAAGCATGTATTCCAGCACTGACTCTGCCCTTCAAGTTACACACATAGGACTTGTCTGCCTAAACAACAGATCATATGCTGAAACTGCTCCTAAAATGTATAGCTTCAGACTGCTGGTGTTGGGGGGAGGGAACAGACTGCTTGTTTCAATGCCCCCCCCAGCAACAACAATAAATCCTACATGTCACAAATGAACATGTCAATTAGAATTCTTCTCTCTAACATCTAGTTTTCACCTTCAGAGACAGTGATTTTTTTTTTTAAAAAAACCAGGTAACTAGATGAGCACATGTGAGTTCACCTACCTGCAGTGAATGCAGGCAGCTGACCTTCTCCTGAGTCCATCTTGTTTAGCATAGTCTCTGCAGTGACTTCGTATAGCTCACTAGGGTTTCAGGCTCAGGTGTCTTTCCCAGCCCTACCTGGAGATGCCAAGGATTGAACCTGGGACCTTCTGCATGCAAAGCAAGAGCTACAGAGCCTCTTTCAACTTTACTAGTGATATGGCCAGGATGGTGTAGTGGTTTGGGAGTCGGACTTAGACCTGGAAGATCCAGGTTCAAATCCCCGCTCAGCCACGAAGCTTCCTGGGTGACCTTGGGCCAGTCACTATCTCTCAGCCCCATCTACCTCACAGGGTTGTTGTGAGGACAAAAAGGAGGGGAGGAAATATGTACACCACTCTGAGCTCCTTGGAGGAAGGGCGGTATAAAAATGCGATAAATAAAGACTAGTTTTACCATGAGCACTGCTGTATTGCCTTGATAAGCTCATTGTTTGTTTGTTTTTGCACTTGCCATGCAAAGTGCTCTTGAGCCCCTTTTATGCTGTTGGTGTGAAAGCAGAAATACAGATGCTTGTATCTAATTTGGCCATGCATAGCAATGGATTTACAAGCTCATTTCAACCTGCTTGCATTTTTGTTGCCTCCCTGTAAATAGATGCATTCTGCCTGAAAGACATTTTTAGACTTCCATGTGCACCTTCTTCCATTAGGATTGTACATATTTGGGAATGGCATTTTTTAAATATATAATTTAACCCTTCCTCGGTGTGTGAAAGAATTTCTTTGCTTGCTATTAACAGATGCGGCATAGCTCCCTTTCAGTTCCTCTTCCTTTTTCATGACCAGGGGGTGGAGAGGCATATCAGCTGCATGGTTATTTTTTCCTCTGCACATCTGCCTCTGGTGAAACTGACTTATAGCACAACCCTATGCATGCCTACACAGAAGTAAATCATACCTACTCCCTCCCAGGTATGTGTGTCCAGTTCTGGTCACCACACCTCAAAAAGGATATAGTTGAATTGGAAAAGGTGCAGAAAAGAGCGACCAGAATGATTCGTGGGCTGGAGCACCTCCCTTATGAGGAAAGGCTACAGCGTTTGGGGCTTTTCAGTCTAGATAAAAGGTGCCTGAGGGGGGACATGATTGAGACATATAAAATTATGCATGGGATGGAGAGAGTGGATAGAGGGAAATTCTTATCTCGCACAACACCAGAACCAGGGGACATGCACTAAAATTGAGTGGAGGGAGAGTTAGAACGGACAAAAGAAAATATTTCTTTACCCAATGCGTAATTCATCTGTGGAACTCCTTGCCACAGGTTGTGGTGATGGCACCTGGCTAGATGCCTTTAAAAGGGGTTTGGACAGATTCATGGAGGAAAAGACCATCACAAGCCATAAGCAACCTCATAGCTTTGGAAGTAGGTTTTCTCTGTGCCAGGTGCAGGGGAGTGACAGCAGGAAACAGGTTATCTTGTTGGCTGTGTGCTCCCTAAGGCATCTGGTGAGGCCACTGTGTGATACAGGAAGCTGGACTAGATGGGCCTTTGGCCTGATCCAGCAGGGCTCTTCTTATGTTATGTTATGTGTATATAGGACTGCAGCCTCAGTCACCGAACGTCTTGTCAATTTCATTTATACTTCCTTGGGTTGTTGGTTTTTTTTTTTTAAATTAAAGATTGCTATGTAGATCATGCATGTCTTGGTGCACACACAAGCTTCCTTGGAAGAAAGAAAAACAAACCACACTTGTGAAACTGGCAAGGTGTTTCCCCAACCTTGTCAGTTTCATAAGACAGAGTTCAGTGAAGGAAGTGGCACTCTGACAGACAAGCCAGCTAAGGGGGAAGAAAAAGGGTGCGTGTGTGTGTTTACACACTGTTGCCAACCGTGTCATGAAGTGATTGCATCAGAGTCTAGTTGCCGTACGGACTGCACAGGTAGCAGGCAAGTGCGAGAGTATTTTCAAGCGCACTAGCTGAAAAGCGTACATTGTAAATGGTGATAATGTGCAATAAAATTTCAGGAAGATCATGAAAACTCTTTAAAATGCACTTGTGATTTCAGCCTTAGCTGCATCCATGGTGGAGCGAAATGGATGTTAGTGGTTTTCCATCCCAATAGCAGACTGTGAAGGGAGAGGGAGATTTCAGTGATTTTTCAGGGGGAAACGGGATGGGGGGGCACTTACCACTGATAGCCATTCTACTAGCCTCCCATTGGGATGAGCCAAGGCAGGGGGCTATCTTGTGCCAACCTGTGAACCTGAACCTGCCTGATTTCCTTTTGGATCTCCAAATGTGCAGACGTTTGAGGGGGAAGAGTCTGTGATGGAATGTTGAAGATCAGCGCAGTTGCTTTGAGGGTTTGGTAGAGGCAACAGCTCTGGAGAAAGGAAGGAGTGTCTACTGTGTGTGTGTGTGTGTGTGTGTGTGTGTGTGTGTGTGTGTGTGGAGGGGGAATAATGGGAAACACACACAGCTATTTTATACCATTGATTCGTTTAGCTCAGCAGTGCCAACTCTGGCTTGCAGCAGTTCTCCAAAACTTTCCAGCCCCACTTGCTGCAATCTTTAAACTGGAGATGCCAGGGATTGAGCAAACCATGTGCTCTGTTGGCCAGGGAGTCAAGGGGTCAGAAGTGGGGTGGTGGGGCAGCGGGAAACTCTTGCAGGGGCAGGTAAAAAGGCATGCGGAGAGGCAAGGAGAACTCAAGTTTACACACTTTAAATCAACCATGGCTACAAAATGTTATGTAATGATTCTTAATCAGCTGCTTGGCAAGCAGATGTCTCCTGGCTGAGGACAGTGCTGAATGAGTTAATTTGTGTTGCACGTTCCAGCTTCTTCTAACAGCCTGGCTAAGAAACAGGTCAGACTGGTCCCCTTCAGGCCAAGATTTTTCCCCTAGGAGATTTTACATCCCTGACTGCAGATTAAATGCCATCGGTCCAGGATGTGGCAGCGAAGATGTACCTCTGCAGCTTACAAAATAACGCAGCCCACACTGTCTCTTCTGGAGCCTGGATCAGCATCTGCAGCTCCAGCAGCTTTAATGGGTATTCACTTGCCTCACAGCAAGGTAAAAAGAGGGGATTCTGATGGGTCTCTTTTGGAACCCTATCTGTATATTTAACAGGGCCATTTCCTTGGAAAGAGGAGAGATCGCAATGAGTTTGACTTTCCAAATGACAGCTGGAAAGAGGATTGCTGCCTGGACCTGGACAATGGTAGGTCTGTCACATCTCCCTAGAAGTGGCCTGGGATGAAATAGCTGCTAAATAGCCCCCAGGTCTTTGATGTAACAGTTGGGGTGAAGAGTTACTTCTGTCCTCCTGGGTTAGGCGTAGGTAGGTAGCAACTTCCAGAGGGGTAACTATATTGGTCTGTAGCAGCAGCAAAAATAGCAGGGGCTTGTAGCACCTTAAAGACAAACACATGTTTTGTAGCGTAAGCTTTTGTGCACTACAGTCTGTGCAACTGATGAAATGGGCTGTGGTAGTCTCGTGGCACTTTAAAGCTGTCCTTGTTATAGGTGGGTAGAGTGCCCTTTAAACAAATAGCACCTTCCATTGCCCTTTACTTAATGCAAAGGAATATGGGATAGATGTTGATTTTTCTTCCCAAGGTGGGGAGCAAAACAGCAATTGGATTTCCACTGAACAGAGTTTCTTCTTAACAAGCATTTCACTATTATATTGTGAGCCCATACAATAGTGAAATGCTCATTAATGTGGGAGAAAACTGCTGGTGTTTGGAAAAAGTAGGTGTGAATATGGGGTTATGAGCTTGAACTGTGGCTTGCTGGCAAGACAGGAAGGGGGGCATGGTCGTTCAATTTGGCTTGAATAACCTTTTTCGGGCAGGACTAACCTTTTTCGGGCAGGACTTTCAACCCACCCACCCCATTGGGTAACCTCCCAAAGCTAGTGGTTTGAGCATTCCCCAAGCACAAAAACACAAAGACAATTGGGCTGATAGCATTAGCTCTTTGACAGGATGTTGACAGCCACGTCTTATATCTGTTGCACTAGAGCTGAAAGGAGATTTTTGCACAAATGTGGCATTTGGCCACATTGCAGAATTCAGAAGGAACTTTCTGAAAGTCCAAGTGATTTCACATTTTTGATTTTGAAAACCAGCTTTGAGTGATGCTCGATTTTAAGTCTTGTTGATGCATTTTGTATTGTCTTGCCAATTTGACATAACTGTATACCTTCCCTATACATTAAGTGCAGTGCCATTTGTACTGCTGGGGGGGGGGGGAGAGAAATCTGATTAGAAGCAAACATTCAGATGTGCATTCACGTAAATTTGAGTTAGGAGAATTTGATTGCGCTTTCTCCCTCTTCCGTTCATTTTGGCTTATCAAAATGCCCTTCCAATTGTGGGTGTATGGATGGAATGCTTTTTGTTGGCTAAGGCTTAATTGGTTGAAGATTTACTTAGATATTTAGTGGGCAGTTTATTCCACTGATTTTATAGTTGATGATTATTATAAAATGATGATGATCATCCACATCCTAAATCCATAGGTTGAGGCAGGCTAATTCATAATTTCATTATTTAATTAAACTAAGGCTGAGTGACTGGAGGCTCTGTGGTGTTGTGGACCCGCCGACAGCCAGGCTAGAGGTGAAACTGGCACCTGTGGCAATAGAACTAGCTGACGGGCAACTCCAGTGGGGCGGGGTGGGCAGATTGCATTGTGGCTTAGAACTACCTGGTTTGCTCTCAAACAACCAAAAGCAGGTGAACCTTGGCTGTGATTGGATGGAGCAGGTAACCACAAACAAATGTGTTGTGAAGAGTGTGAATTGGCTCACATTGTTTTTCCTAAAGAGCAGCTCTTGGTCCCTGTGTGCACCAACTGGTCCGTCTGCACATTAGTTGGGAAGTTGACTCAGCTGTGCTTCTGGGCTAATCCACTTGCCTTTTCAGCATTATCTTGGCTATGCAGGAGGTGGCACAAGGCCCCTGGCACGAACGCCTGGCACGCCTGCCCAGCTGACGTTATAGTTTCCGAGATTGCAGATTAGGCATGTTTCCTTGCCAGGGCTACAGCGTTTCACAGAAATCTCTCTAACCTTGGAAGATCTGAGATCTGCTTCATAACCTGCAGTGTGACCCACTTCTGATGGTTTACCATCTCTATCCTCCTCCTTTGCATGCTCTAGGGCCCTTGTTGACAGCTAACTTTTAACATATTCTCAACTGAGCAAGGGCTATGCATGGTCTCGCTTCCAAATGGGTTGAAACCTCACCCAGGCACAAGGCTCCTTAAACAGCACCCCAGTGTGAATTAAGGCAATTAAAGCAACAACAACAACAAAAAAGGAAATAAAGGCAAATTCACCCTTTATCTAATTTTACACCACCCTCCATGGACCTCAGGGTAGTGTACATGGTTTCTTTCCTCCTTTTTGTCGTCACAACAACCCTGTGAGGTAGGTTAGGCTGAGAGATGGTGACTGGCTCAAGGTCACCCAGGAATCTTCATGACTGAGCAGGGATTTGAACCTGGATCTTCCTGGTCTAAGTCCAACTCCAGAACCACTATACTATCCTGGCCCCTCTTTTATCTCCTGTGTCTTAGCTTGTGTACAGACATGTGTCACAGAAGTTCATAATAAGCATTCCATTGCCCCCTGCCATCAGTGGTCCCCACTGGGATTACCGAGCAACAGTGGTGAGTGGATGAGGACAGAAGGGGAGAGGCTGTGGACAACAAAAGCAATAGGAGGAGGTCGAAAAGGGACAATGGTGGTAAAAGCTCCGGGATTTAACTGGCGCAAACAAGCCATTTTAATGCCTCCACAGTGCACCACTTGGTGCTTCGTACCAGAAGGCAATTTAAAGGAGGATGAGAAAGATGGAGCGACCCAGGAATCAGGGCTGTGCCCTCGACATTTGATCCAAGGTGCCACGTGCTGATGGCAGGCCTGTTTCTCCTCCCCTCTGAAACACACAAACAACGATGGGTGCGCTGTTGGTGTTACTCATATGAAATTGTCTTCTACTGTGTTGCATCATCGATCCTGCTAGGTTTAGGGCTGCCATGTGAAGCAGGGGCCAGTTGATGATCTGGACATATGAGTTAGTTAGTGTATGTGTGGTGAACCTTCAGATATCCTGGCTCCAGGTCGTTAAGAGCTTAAAAGTTTAGAACCAGCTTGAACTGAGCCTTGGAAATGGGTAATAATTGATGCAGCTGGAATAATATTGGCTCTTTGTAGCATGTTTGTATATTGAGTAATGTATCGGGGTCAAAGCAACACGTTTTCTAACTCGATGCTGCATTCAGCCATTTTTGATAGGAAAATATCTCTCCCCCCCCCCCCCCGAGTACCGTTTGGAGAAAAGGGGCATCTGCACACTTGTAAATCGGTTTCCAAATGCTTACATGAGAAGTTTATTTTATCTTCTAAATATTTCTCACATGCTACCTGCTTGTCATCAGAACATGTCCATATGAAATGGTTAGTTTGGGGGTACCTGTATTTTGAAATACCTGTTATTCCCCTATCCTTCCGGTCTCCTTTCAGCCTTCATTCTTCGCCCCTCCTCCCCAAGACAGCTGAGACTGTGTGATGCCTGGATTGCAGCACTGCTGTAAGAGAGCCAATGTACACGGGGGATCGTCGTCCTTGTCTGTTTTGCATAGAGGAGAGAAATGATGACAGGAAGTAGAGTGTAGCTGAGCACCTGTCTTGGTCGGGGCTCAGCAGGGTGGCCCATTTCCTCTCATCGAGTGCTGTCTGTGTGTTTGTGAGTGATCAGAGAGGGCTGAGCTTCTGTCTTGCTGGGGCTTCAGCAGGATGGGGCTGCATAGGGGAAGATGGAGACAATGGGAGGCAAGAGCTCTGTCACTTGTCCTTCTCTTTGGTTCACAACTGTTTGCATCTAGTTGTTAAGGATTTGTTTCCTGCCTTCATGGTCAGGTAGAAGAAAACAAAATTACCATTAGACCGGCTGATCTGTCTATTGTTTGCATGGTTTGCTTCAGGTAGAGACTGGGATGCTGCATAGTCTACCTAGAATCTAGGTATTTATTATTTTTTATTTTTTACATTTTTATACCGCCCTTCCTCCAAGGAGCTCAGACTGGTGTACATATTTCCTCCCCTCCTTTTTGTCCTCACAACAACCCTGTGAGGTAGGTGGGGCTGAGAGATAGTGACTGGCCCAAGGTCACCCAGGAAGCTTCGTGGCTGAGCGGGGATTTGAACCTGGATCTTCCAGGTCTAAGTCCGACTCCCAAACCACTACACCATCCTGGTAGACCATGCAGAATCTAGGTAGACCTGACCTAGATATTAGCAAATGCTTCTGAACTGTCTGGGCTGCAAACAGGTCAACGTGATGAGGCCTGTGCAAAATGTGGAGCCAGCCTGCCTGCCTGCCTGCCCATTGGGCTCTGTTGGTGTGCTCCCCAGCCTGCCTGAGGTGTTTCCTCTGTTATGAGCGAGTGTGGGCCTGAGGCACTTTGCTGGCTCCTGGCGGCTTGCAGCTCTTGTGATGTTTGCCATGTAAACAGGCGAAGGGGCGGGGAGGTATTTGTGTTCTGCAGTTGGGGAAATGAAGAGCCTTGGCAAGAAATCTTGGAAGTGAGCCCTGAGAGGACATTGCTGAGACCCAAGAAAATGGTAGCAGCTGTCTATTGCTTTATATAATTTCTATAGATCGAAATAAAGGAGCAAAGATGGGCCTTGGTTAGAGCCACCATGGGCCATGGCCAGCTAAGTCTTTAGCCCTGAAACCCATTTTCAATGTCTGGTCTCAGGCCCAAAAGCAATGGAGTAAAATAAAGGGTGTCTTCAAGCATGTGCAGAGTGGCGTTCCATCCTCGGTTGTGCTGGCAGTATAGTGCTAGCATGATCTGTTTCTGGATGTGTTCCTAGTACCGCTGTGGGAGTTGCAATTTCCCAGCAGTACGCAAATATAAAATGATTGCTGGAAGATCTGGGCACCCTTCCTCTGCACACCTGAGGCCGTGCATCAGGCAAGCCGAGTTTGTGTGATTATTCCAATGGGGGGGGGGGGGGAGAGGATATGTGGGAAGGGGGCAGGCAGATGTGTAAACCTAAGATGATCTGCATTTTGTAGTTGGTTGATTGTATTAATGTTTGTTGGCTTTTAGATTGGGATATATTTGCGTATTACAACAGTGGGCAGGCTCAGACTGTACCATCTCCTGGACCTGCCCACAACACAAAACCAAGGTCACACGTGCATGAATGGCCACCCTAGCCATCCCTGTGTGTGTGTGTGTGTGTGTGTGTGTGTGTGTGTGTGTGTGTGTGTGTGTGTGTGTGTGTAACTTCCAAACTTCCCCAATCGCTCAGGTCCAATACTTTGTAGTATTTAAGCTATGCGGTAAGGATACTTTGGACATTCTACCACTCATGTGAGTGCATGAATGAAGCAGTGCTTGGGGAGGGGGGGGGGATAGAGGGCACATGGACCTTTCTTTTTAATTGCTTGCAAGGTAGGATTGTCAACCTTGCAGGATTGTCCTGGAATCTCCATGAATTGGCATCAGTTTCCATGATACTACAGAAAAAAATCCTGGAGATTTTAACAGGGTCGCCTTGGCTAAATGACGTTGCATCATGTGGGGTGGGGTGGGAACCTCCAGAAAATAGCTTCAGTCAGTGTTGGCAACCCTGCTGGTGGCTGAAGCTGGAGGACAGTATCAACTGAACTGGCCCAATCATTTTGAAGAAAAAAACCATTATGTTCCCCTTAAGAAGGTCCCAGCACATTTTAGCAGGTGCTCTCTTAAAAAAAGGCATTATCTCCTGTGTGTGAGGAAAGGGGAAATGTCTCCTCTAAAATGGTGCCTCCAATGCACAGTTGTTTATGAGGATTTGTATTTTTTTTAAACTATACTGTATATAACAATAATTGCTGCCTGTTTAATCGGGGGCACCTTCTTTAGTTGATCAAAAGCCAGAGCTATGAATTTTCATCCCACCCTTATAAGGCAGGAACATGTCCTCTTGAGAGATGTTGTAGTATAGTGGTGGTCAAAGAGCATGAGCTGTAAAGCCCCTCTCCCAAGTTCAAATCCAACTCGCAGTGTGGCTATAAAAAGTTTTTAATCAACCTGTTTGTTGCAACTCTACCTGCACCGCATATTGTGGGGAACCCCCTCTTCTCCACCATGTGATCCAGTCTGTCAACCAACCAAGTACATGAACTGGCCTTGTTTTTATTTATTTATTTATTTATTTTTATATATAATATATATATAGAGAGAGAGCGAGAGCGAGAGAGCGAGCATAGGTAGTTTTGTGACTTTTGGATAGAGCAGGACATAAATCTAAACAAATACAATTTACAATAAGTCAAGCCCCCCCCCCCCCCGCTTTCCTTTGCAGAGATGGGTCTCTCTTCCTCAGTTTAAATGCACACATTTTACATCTGTGTGTGTGTGTGCTTATATTTTGCCTTGTGTTAGTCTGGTCTTCTATTGTCTTCTATTTGGATTGGTGTCCGCCCCTCCCCCCCGTTGATTTATCGGTCAGAGGCCCCTGAGTATCTTGGACCCAGAGAAGCGCTGCTTGGGCCAACATTTAGGATGTTTGTCTGCTAATGTTTCAAGAAGCTGTTGTCAACTTTGCAAACGGAGTCCTTTCTTAGTGAAGCACTCAACGGTTGAAATACTTCCACGGGACCACTTGTGATAGTACTCAACATTCCAACCAACCAAATGCTTACTATTACAGAACTGGAAGGTAGGTGTGTGTGTGTGGGGGGGGCTTACAGTTCGCTGCACCCTTTTCTAACCTGCCATCCATGATGGAAAATAAAATCCGCCACCTGAAGTGACTTCCTGTTATTACTCACAGTAAGGCCTGGCTGCATGCGTAAACCCAATAGAAACATTTAAAGGGGCTGAAGTGTACTGTGTTCTGACTCTGCGTGGATTTCTGGTGTGCACTGAGTTCAGGGTCAGCTCATCGATGAAGCCATCCGAGGCTCAGGCAGCAGATTGGCTGTTGGCTGGTGCCCACCTCTGTCCTCCCATTTGCCCTTACTGCTACTGCACCCCCTCCCACTCTCTGATTTGGAAAAGGAAAAAAAGGGATGGCGGTGAAGAGGAAGGGTGGAGGAGAGTGGTGTGGGCACATAACCACATAAAGGGGGCAGCATTTGGTGAGTACTGGGAGATTTGGGGCCAGTTCTGCTGGAGCTTATTTGAACATAGGAAATGGCCTCATCATACTGAGTCTGGCCACTAGCCTAGCCCACCTCGCTCAGTTCTGTCTGCACTGACTGGCAGGGGCTCTCCAGAGTTTCAGGTGGGGGTCTTTACTAGCCCTATCTGGAGATGTCAGGAATGGAACCTGCATCATCTACATGCAAGGCAGTGGCTCTCCACCATACAGCGAAAGTCCTGTCCTATAGTCCGCCTCATTGGTGCAAATTCGGTCTCCATTTTTAGGGTGAGTTTGCATGTGCATGTTCATCATGATTACAGTATCAAATGATGCCCTTGCCCGTATGAAACAGTCAGCATCAATCAGATTGAGCTTTCATATTGTCACAGACATAATACTTGTCAATGGAGACACATTCAGGCTCGATTTATACAATACCACCGGCATTCCCTTGATGAGTTTCCCTTATGCAGACACACCCTGTCATAACGTGTAGAGCTACTTGTGTGGTGTGAATCCTGGCTATCATATTGTAGTTAGTTCCCCTAGTCACGTCATTGGTAACAGCTGGTAGAGGAGCTAGTTATGTGATGTCTTGGATTCACATAGCAAATTTTATTAAATGCTAAGGCTGGAAAGTGGAAAACATATCATAATGATGCCTGACATCATAACTGCGTTTGGGGTGTCAAGTATGAGGCATCATTTGATTATATCATGCGATGAGACACCTTAGATGTCTGTAAGGTGATGTAGATGGCTGAGAGCACAGCAGCAAGATTCTCAGCCTTTTTATTCAGAAGTACTACTAAATTCAATGCAAGTTAATTTTTCGCATGTGTACGTAGCCCCAAAATAGCATTATGGGATGACATGTAGGTGTCACCAACATGCGTCTCCTCCCATGTCGTCTTAACAAAGTGTAGATCAGGGGTTCTCAACCCCAGTGGTGCGACGTACCACCCCCTGGGCGCCTGCCGCATGGTGTACCACCGGAAGTAAGTGCCGATGACGTCATCGGCACTTCTGGGTTTTTGCCACGCTGGAGGCCTGTAAAGGTAAATTAAGGGGTCAAGGTTGGCCAAGAAGGCCTTTTCTGGCCCTGGAAACCCACACGCTCGAGCTGTGCAGGCTCTGCAGAGCTCGAGTTGCCAGTTCCAGGGCTCCAGCACGGTGCGGTGTGGGTGCCCTGGTGGCCGCCATCATGGCAGCCAGGGGCCCGCGTACCACCAAACGACGGTCTGCGTACCACTACTGGTACGCATACCACCGGTTGAGAACCCCTGGTGTAGATGAAAAGCATATCTGTGTGATGTGACCTCACCATTTCCTCCCACCTAAACATGGCAGCCAGTGAAGTGGAGCAGGGGAGGGAAACGATCCCACAATGACATCCTGTGACATGTATCATCTTGCGACATGTATTTTTCAACTACACGATTCTGGGGAGATTAAAAGAAGATGTTGATTGGAGACTCTCGGTACTTTCCTGTAATGTGTTGTGTGGTTCTATTTCCATAACCATGTTCCCATGTTAAGGGCTTCTTGTGTTTGGAATTTTAAGCTATGGAAGGGAGGTTACCGGTAAATTGCCTACGGCCGAGAGCAGTGAAAAACTGAGCTTCCTGCTCGACTCTCTCTATAGGTGGTTTGTTGACTTGCTTGTCTACAGAATCCTGAACCTTTTGTTCACTCAGTGTTGATCAAGAGCACTTGTTTTTCTTTGTCAAATGTCGGGGAATATGGAGTGTTGGGGCACTGTTCCTCTGAAATGTGCCCACGGCAGAGTTTCCCTGCTAATGCACCCTGACAGTATATGGGCACCTCACATTTGGTGTCTGCTCTCATATAGACCACATGGTCACTGGGTGCCTGTTGATCCCCAGGGTTACAGCAGGTCCTTTCACAGGGAAGTCTGTCTGTCTGTCTGTCTCTCTCTTTTTCTTTTGCATGGAGAATGCCACCTGCTATGCTGCGCTCAACAAACGTAACAGACAGTTCCTTCCTCGCTTTGTAAACCAGCTGAGGAAATGTCCTTGATCTCTTCTTTGCTTTTGTTTCCAGACCCCTCTTCCAGAGAGCGAATCAGCGTTGGTGCCTAGCCACAGCCTGAAGCAGGTAAACATCATGTGAAGTTCTTGCAGGAAACGGAACAAAACACAGGGTGAAAGTGGGTTAGCAGCACCTTAAGGTCTTACTAGTTTATCCCGTAGCATGAATTTTTACACAGGTTTCTCTGTTTCCCTATGCGGATGCTCATAATCTGCGTAGTAGAATAATGGGGGGGGGCAGGAAGAGCATGCTGGCAGGCTCTGCCCCCACTGGTCACCATGACTACAGTGTTTGTATAGGGCAGGGCTTACCAGCAGGAGCGTTACTTGGGGTGTGCAGATTGCACTGGGTAGCACCCAAGGGAGGGAAATGGGGGTTACCTGTGGTGCGAAAATGCACCACCGGCGGTAGAAAATGATTTTTTCCTGATCCCCGCTGCGACGCAAGCGAAGTTTGAACAGTTTGTGTAATCCATGATTCTGTGCAAACATGCAATTTGATATTGACCACAGAGTTCTACACCTCCATTTTTTTAAAGCACCTTGCTAGCCTTCTATGATTACTCAAACTCTTGCAAGCAAACTTCTCTTCATAACATCAGGTGAAATCAGAACTATGAATACTAAAATTGCCTTTGCTGGATCAGAACCAGGGTCTCTCCATGCTTTGTCTCCAGCTAGAGGGGGAGATTGATAGGATTTATAGCGGTCAGGACTATAGTGCTTTCTTTGCACAGCTCCTTGGTTCTCATTGTAATTGAATAAAGCAGAATAAATTATGCAAAGTAGGCCCATATATTAAATGTCACCTGACTGTCAGGCTTGCTATCCTGCTTACTGAATTTTGGTTGCCCTGCTATAGAATTCTTATTGAGTGAAACGAAGGAGGTGTTCCTCCTTTGACAAACTTGTTAACTCACTGGGAACTAGAAGAATGAACTCTGAATTGATAAATCCCCTGTTCAGGTCTCAGCTCTGTCGTGAACTCATTCAATGGCCTTGGCCAAGCCTTTCTCCTCTGAGCCTCTGCAGTGCCCCCTGTCTGCAATAGGGAGGTATTAATATTATCACTATTACAGCGCAATCCTATCCAACTTACACCACCAGTGTAACCAGCGTTGCAGCGAGAATGGGAGGCCCCAGAATGGAAAGGGGATTCAAATCCCCTCCAAAGGGGGATTTAAATCTCCACTGCCCTCCCCCCACTGGTTACACCGGTGGTGTAAGTTGGATAGGATTGCACTGTCAGGGAGCTAATAATACTCTCTTACTGCAGAGGACTATTGTAAGGATTGCACCAAGATCATATATGTAACCTTGCTATGAACACTTAAAAGTGCTACCGTATATAATTTAAGGCTTTTAGTCTGTATTGGAGTCTGTGCTGACTGCCATCAGCACTCTGTGGTTTCAGACCAAGGTCTTTTCCAGTCAGAAATTCAAAGATATTGCAAGGGCCTGTCTTTTTCACTGGGCTATAGAAAATCTATATTTTTAAAGTTATGAGACTCTAAAGTTCCCTTTTAAACTGATCATTTAACTAAGGGTGCCAATTTGCAACACGCGTCTGTTTGGGGAATTGAAGCTGCCCTGGTGGAACAAGCTTCCCAAATCAGTAATGGTTGTTGGTGGCATAAGGAAGCTGCAACAGTGTGTATTGGATACACAAGGGAAAGGGGAGTTGCTACATCCGTGTGTATTTGTGTTATGTGCTCCTGCTGTGGTTCCATGTGCTGTACTGCAGCATGATGTGGCGTGTTCCTGCATGTGTTTGTGTATGATTATTGCACAATGTGCACTTGCACAGTAATGAGATGACGTGTGGTTTGGTGTGTGGCACGTGAGTTTTTATGTGAAGTGCACCTGACGTGGTGCCCAGGGCAGCAGTTGACAATCCACAATAAAGTAAAAACAATAAAAGACAAAACAGAAGCCAGCATAAAACATTAATATAACACCATATACAGTACAATCAAAAGGCATGAAAACAATATAAAATGCAGCCGCCAATGATAATGAGACAGGCTTCTAAAAAGAGCAAGGGCAGCAATATAGAAACCCAAACTAATGTTTCCCAAAACAAAATGGGAGGGAGTTCCATAATATTGGCACCATTACAGAGAAGGCTCTACCCCTTATTGCTGCCAAGTCAGGGATTGCATTCAAAGGAGAGGCCTCTCAGATGACCTCGGGGGGCCTAAGCTGTCAAGGGCTTTTAATGATCAAAACCAGCACCTTGAATTGTTCCCAGAGACAAAGGCAACATATGGTGTATTGCAGCACCTGTTTGAGTCTGACATGTTCTGGCATGCACATCGCAGCATGCATGTGGCAAACTGCATGTGGTATGTTGCATGATGCTACATGTGACATGTTGCAAGTGTGTGTGATTAGGCATGCAGTATGTTGCTGAATGTGTATCTAGGCATGGGTGTGTGTGTGTGTTTGTTGAAAGGATTTATATCCCACTCAAGACAGCTTACAATAAAAAGCAATTTAACGATAACATGATTAAAAATACAAACAAAAAACCCGGCAGTAGCAGAATACCAATAGTATAAAAAGGTAAAGGTATCCCCTGACAATTAAGTCCAGTCGTGTCCGACTCTAGGGTGTGGTGCTCATCCCCATTTCAAAGCCGAAGAGCCAACGTTGTCCGAAGACGCCTCCGTGGTCACGTGGCCGGCATGACTCTCCTTGCTGCAGCGCATAGCATGCAGCTGGAACACGGAGCGCTGTTTACCTTCCCGCAAGCGGTACCAATACCAATAGTATAGTGATACCTATATACAGGCTGTTGTGAGATGCAGTGCATTGTGGCATGTTTGCTGCAGAGTGTTGCATGTGGTGGTATGTACATTGGGCATTGGGCAAATTCCATTGTGTATGTGGTGTGACATGTGAGTTGTGGTATGCAGTGCATTGTGTTGTGTGTGTTCTGGCATGCATGCATTGGTGTGTTCCTGTAAGTGGCTTTGATTTGAGGCGTGTGGTGTGGCATATTGTGTCGTAGCATGTGGAGTGTTCCAATATGTGTGTTGAATGTGTTACAACATACATGATGTGGTGTGTTATGCCATGTAGCACATTGTGTTGTGTTCTGGTATATCTGGTGTTCAGTGCATCATGCTATGGCATGCAGCATTTTGCTACTTGCACATCATTGTGGTATGTTATGAAATGCATTGTAACTTTCAGCAGTTTGCAATGTGCAGGATGCAACATGTGACATCTGTATCCCATCTGGAATTTTTGCCTGGGCACATATTTTCCCAGCCAACTCTAATTCCAACTTCCATGTTTTGGGGAGAAAAAGTGAAAATTGAAAGCACTTTAACGTGAAGGTTTTTTGTTTGTTTGTTTGTTTTTAAATGCTTGAAATGGATACTGAACCAGTCATTCCATTGCCCTGATCCAGTAAAGCGATTGTGTTCTTTCACAGGCTTCATCGAACAAAATTCAGAGGGCAGGCAGGCTCCTCTGTGCGCACTTGGTATTTGTGTATCCAGACCTGATCCGCGATCACAAGCACCACCTCCGGCTTCACAGGTGTGCATATGTCTGTCCCCCTTTGCAAAGAATTAGCAGTGGTTAGCAAGCAGCAGTGTTAGTAAGTGTTCCGTTTGCATTGGGGGGGCGGGAAGAATGGGGTGCTGGTGAAACGTTATACAAAGCAAAATTTTGATGCAAATGGACGGGTTCCTCCATAGTCGAAACACCCAAGGAGTTTCAAGAGAACCTTTGATCATCTTAGAGTGAAATTTTTCAGCAGGGCTTGCATATGCTTGGAAATGATGCTTGATCATCAAATGTATAATACAGTGAGGCTGGCCACCAAGGCGACTTACAATCAGTAATATTAAAACAACCTTGTCAACAATTAAAACAACCAAGAGTCAAAATGATCAGAAGCAAAGCAGGCAAACTGAATTATTATTTTTCTTCATCAAGGCTCCAAAACTATAAATAAGCCCAACTGAGGGGGGGGGGGGGACGGACGGACGGACAACAACCTCGTGGAGCCCATTTTCAGGGAAGAATTGTTTGTTCAAGAGAGGTTAAGCATCTCACTTTCTGTTAGGGTTGCCAACCCTCTGGATTTGCCTGGAATCTGTAGTAATCTCCAGGTGAAGCCTGAAAGCGACCCTAGAGGTTTGAACAGGGCTTCCAGGAATTTCTAGCATGACATGGGGGGGGGGGGGGGAGGAGAGAGAGAGAGAGAGAGAGAAGCATCTCCAGCTTCAAGAATTGGCAACCTTGCCTTCTATCCACCAGTTTTCCCGGACAAATGCATATGCATCCTCAACAAACCATTTTGGGGACATGTTTTTGCTAAGATAGTGTTTTCTCAGAAACCCTCACCAAAAGCTGAAATTCACTTCCAAAACAAAATGTATTGG
Organism: Plestiodon gilberti rubricaudatus; assembly: GCA_026170595.1. Classification (NCBI taxonomy): domain Eukaryota; kingdom Metazoa; phylum Chordata; class Lepidosauria; order Squamata; family Scincidae; genus Plestiodon; species Plestiodon gilberti. The sequence goes on from JANXHW010000002.1 coordinate 122,169,028, forward strand.
GGGGGGGGGAGGGAAGAGGAGAAGAAGTCATTGCTCATTTACTTATCTCGTAAATGATGAGTATCATTTACCAGATGTAAATTGGATATCTGGAGCTTCTTTGAACTCTCTGCTGTCTCTTATCTCCCTTCCAGGCAGTGCTGTTCCGGGAAGGAGCTGGTGGATGCACTACTCAGTGCAGGGCCTTCTGTGCAGACCCGCAGCCAGGCCCTTGGACTCTGCCAGGTGCTGATGGATGAAGGTGTTCTGTCTCATGGTGAGCTCCTATAGGAGGCTAGGGGAGGATGTCCATTTGCAGGATGACTTGATGCTGGCTTCCATAGGTCTCTAGGCTCCAGGGTGTGGTCTGAAAGTACATGATGAAGCAAACTTGCTGATGCTAAGGACGTCTGGGTCTCGCTAGCGCCTCGATGGGAGGCTGCTGGCGTCACCAGGATTTGCGTCACCCGGTGCGATAACTCAGCGTGTCACCCCCATGGTGGACCCCAGAGGTGAATAGGGAGAAACAAGGTTGGGCTGAGCTGGGTTCTACAAAAGATGCCCATCTGGTAGTATTTCTACAGATTACTCCTGATCAGTCACTAGGGTTGGTGTCACCCAGTCCGGTAATTCATGGTGTCACCCCCATTAACTTTATTTATTTTAATATATAACCGTACAGGTCACCCAACAAATCAATAACCAACTCGGCTTTCAGAACAATCAGTCTCATTGTTCGGTTTTGAGTGAAGGAAATCCACATTTTGTTGCATAAGGCAGTTGTGTTTTCTTTTTCCGGTTATTTGGCTGTAACGTTTGATAGAATGCAGATAATTCGTGATGAACCTACGCGTAGAATGATATATAACATGATGGTATTCATAAATACGTTTTCAGAAATGTTTTGGGCCACTAGTGGTGTCAAACCCGCACCCCCTAGTGATGCCACTGTGCTGAAGCACCCCCCCCCCATATATGCTGTTGAGTTCTACAGTAGGGGTGGAAAAATGAAGTGAAATAAATAATTGGGAAAATGAGACTACAAGGGCATTAGCCGCCTCATTAGCCACCTTGGGCATTTGCTTTGGCATGGGATAATACGGCGTATACATTTTTTAAATAAAACACCGTAAATATTGTGTGCATGGCTGGGTAAGTCACCCAGCTGTGATGTCACAAAGAAACGCTCACACATCTCTTGTTGTTGCTATTAGTCTATTTCACAGGTGGGGAATGAAGCATACTGAGCTGTGGTATGACTCCTCCGCTCCACCCATTTGATTTTCACCTGTTCCTATTCATCTGATATATTTCCTAGTCTAGAGTTGCTTCCTCTTTGGCTCCAGGGTCTGGCTCATGACCATTTTTAAGGATTTGGGCAATCTTGAGTAGGAGCTTGCTCTGGATAGCACCAACCCTCTCTGAATCTTTCACTCCAGGGCCACTTTCCTTCTCTTTTGGTTAACCCTTCGGTTTGGTGGCGGCTGCTGGCGTAGCGAGAAAGAGAGCTTGGCTACAATAGTGACCAAACTGGCAGCTGCTCTTCTTATTCCCCTGTAGGCAGCATGTTGGGGACAGGCTTCCTGTTCCCCTCCTGCTCTGTGCTTTGGTTCTCGTTCCCGGATCCGGCGTTTACCCATCCTTTCCCCTTGCAGTACGACAAGAGAGCTATTTCCAGGATCGGGATGCCCAGTTCTTCCGCTTCGTGGCCTTGGAACCAAGTGCTGAAGACCAGGATGGCGAGGAGCTGCTGGAGGCACTGGCATTGCTCACCCAGCTGGGCCCTACAGCGTTGCTCACCACTGTCCTGCGCAAACCGTGAGTGTGCGGATTGAACAGTGGGGTGGGCAGGCAGGCAGGAAGTCAGTGGGGAGGCTTCAAGGCTTTGCTGGGGTGAAGTCTAAGCACTTTTTACTGTCGTCCCTTCCCTATGGCTTTAGGAAGCAAGAAAATAAATGGAAAGATGTGTTTTTCAGAATTCATTTACATGTTAATTTCAATTTGAACAGATTCCTTAGAGCCCTGGGGATGAGGGTGTAGAGGAGAGCCTGTACAGTACCTGTAGGTGTGTGTGTGTGTGTGTGTGTGTGTGTGCGTGCTTTACACTTGTCTCTTTCTTCACCAGCCCTGGCCAGCGCTCAGAGGAGGAGCTTGCACTGATCTTTGAGGAGCTGTTGCACATCAAAGCTGTGGCTCACCTCTCCAGCTCCGTGAGTGACAAGTGCATTCCGCCACAGCATTTTGGATGATTCCATCTCTTACTGCTTTCCCCACCCAGCTCTACCTCTGCCTTACCAACTCCTTTTAGTTTCCCCCTATTTACACGTGACTCCTAATCTACCCCCCCCCCAGATACAGCAACTGCTTAACAGTTGACTTTTTCCCAGCACAGGTATTGGGGGCGGCGGGGGAGCCATATATATACCGACGCAGCTGGAAGCTCTTACCTCTCCTCCTGGAGGCTTTCACAGCTTTTTGCCGGCAGCGTGTCTCGAACTTATCAAGTTCACCAGTCTTCGGGCTTTGAAGGCAGCAGCTCTCCCAACTGAGCCAGACTCTTCTGCCATCCTCCCCCTGCCCCGATAAGACTTAATATATGAAAAAAAATGATGTGAGAATCTGTTTTGCCAGATTTACACTTTTGATATGAGAGAGAGGTGGGGTTCACAACCACCTTCTTTTAAAATGTACATGTTTATCCCACCCTTCCTCTAAGGAGCTCAGAGCAGCATGGCTTGTAAGTCAGTGCTGTCATAGGGTGCCCTGACAAGTTGTCTCCCTTTTTGTTGCAGGTGAAGAGAGAACTAGCTGCTGTGCTGCTGTTTGAGTCCCATGCGAAGGCCGGAACTGTGTGTGAGTAATTGTCAGTCACTGGGGGCCTTATTTCCTCTGAGTCCTTATGCACGTGCCCATACAGAGGCACTTGGGTCCTCCCATGCTCCCTGTTGGAGGGGGAATTCCTGCAGCCATTGGATGAAGGGGCAATACGGTGGTAACTGTGCATTGGCTTCTTTGGAACGGTGACTGACTGATCGTTTGTATTGGAACTGCATTGTCACCGCAATGACTTGTGCCTGGCAGTGTGAGTAGGAACAAACATGGCACAAAACAATCCCTCTGCCCCATGAAATCTGGGAAGAAAATGTCTCCCTTATCTTTGGGCTAATTCATTGTGTGTGTGGCCGTGGCTGTGGCCAAAGGACGACTTCCTTCTAGAAATCATGGCTGACACCTGTTTATAGTATTTGCTCCTTCTTTGACTCTTGCTCTATTTTTTTGCTTTACCTATTACAGCTGTTGTTGAAGCTCTTTCATCTATTCATTGCTTTATCAGTTGTTAGCTTCATTGCTTAGTTGTGTGATTATCTCATTGTGTATGAATTGCTGTTTGCTGACTTCAAAGCCACTAAGAATTCTGCTGATACTGTTTTGCGATATCTCTACTTGGAATCCTCATTGAATTAATATTTATGGATTTAATGTTTTAATATTGCTTGATATCAATTTGCGTTGAATGTTTTTTGTGTCTTATGTTTTGTTTTCATTATCTTGACATTTTGCTGTAGCTTGTGTTTTCTTGTGGTGTTTGCTGCTTTTTGGCTTTCCTTGCAAAAGAAAAACTGGCTAAAACAAGGGTTCTCGACTCCCCCCCCCTCCATGTACCACCTTTTGGCACCGCTCTCCTTCGGCGTACCACCAGAAGTAATTGGCGATGCCATCATCGCCAGTTACTTTCAGGTTTTCGCCGTTTCGGAGTCCAGAAGGGCAGGTAAGAGAGCTTCTTGGGAGCGAAAACGTGGCTGAAAACGCCGTGTTGGAGAGGGGTTCCGGCGGTCCGCGTACCACCTCTGGAGTACCCCTGGGCTAGAAGCAATAAATGAAATTCTTCCCCTCTCCAGCCCCCTGTGACAACTGTTCCCACTGACTGTGCTCCCTTGAGAAACTATGCCTGTTCAGCTGTGTGGTCCATGTTCCCTGCCTGACCAAGCTGTTTCCTTCTGTTTCTAAGTGCTTGTCTCTACCAAGCTCCCTCTACTAGTTGGCACTGGCTTTATGTATATGCTTAACCCATAAGTTACAAGGCGCATTTTGTTTGCAGTGTTCAGCCAAGGGGACAAGGGCACCTCCTGGTACATCATCTGGAAGGGATCGGTCAATGTTGTCACACATGACAAGGTGTGTGTATTTGAACTCTCTAGTTTCCACGCTGAAAGGGCCAGCCTGAGGTTAAATCCAGGCAATGTGACTTCTGATCACAGGGAAATCTGTGTAGACACTTGCAGTGTTGGGGTAGGCTAGATTTGTACCCCTTGAATACTGTATACTACTTTGGTCGCAAAGTTCAGTGTTAATTATATTAACCCTTTTAGAACCCTTCCTTTTCCTCTTTTAAAATATAACCAAACCTGCTGACTCATCCATCCCTAACCTGCCACACTTCCAATACTATTTTTAAAAAAATATCCCAGTCCATTACTATGCTGAAAATAGTATGTTACCTTTTAAACTACCATTTCCCTCCTAATCCGTTGATACCAAGGCCATCAATGGAACTATGGGATGATCCCTGCTAGATCTTCTGCTGGAGATAATTGGGGCTGGGTATAGATAGATTCTCTTGTCCCATCTCAATGTCCTAGTCCCATTTGAACCAACTCCAACAACCGACCAAGAACTGGCACCATTGGGGGCCGTTCTATACTATCCACAGGCAGAAAGTTGCCTTCTTGTTCTCTGGACCAAAGGTGAGGAGGAGGTGAAGATAAGCCTGCCCTAGTTGCTACTAGTCCAGCTCCATCAACTGAACTCACATTTTACATGGTGATTGTGTTTGTCATGGGTACACTGATACTGGCCCTCGGTGAACGTGTTAAGCATGTGCAACAAATGTGAGTCCTTAAACATCCCAGCATGTGTGACAAAAAACTGTGGCCCCAACCGGTGCTTTCAAGTGCAGGTAAACTCTTTACAAGAACCTGTGTCGGTGGTTCAGGCATTGTGTGGTTGCTGCACAAAAAGCCTGCCTGCTGCCATAGCACCCACCATGGCACATGGGGATTGCTGCATAAAATGTAAGCTCTCCTCCATCTCTTTGGAGTCTTGTCCAGTTTGCCTTGTCTCAGAGTCTTCACAACTGTGCTCTGAATGATGGAATATAGCTTCTTCTCTGGACTCCAGCAAGGAAAGCAACCCCTCCAAATTTAAATAATAATAATAATAATAGTTGTTGTTGTTGTTGTTGTACAAGAAGTATAAATCGTTTCAGGGAGATGTGTCCGATCTGCATATACTTGCATTTCACTAAATGCCTACTTTTAGAGATACCTACTAAAGAACTAGAATATGTTTAGCATTCTGTCCTCAACTCCCTGATCAGCACTGCTACGCTTAGGTCAGCGTGGGTGCGCTCATAAAGATGCCCATGCACGCAAGCAGGAAATCAAGGTTCAATCTCTTCCTGGTGTGCTCACCTCTCTTGTATATTTTTAATGGCTTATTATAAATACGGTAACAGAGTACAAGAGACGCATAAGAAAAAGTTAATATAACCTCAAAAGGCACCTTAGGGCAGAGCTGCATGTTATGAGTCAAATGCCAAATCCATGTTTGCTTTGGACTGTGTGGAGCGGGAGGGAAATAATGTTGCAATGCAGAATAAGTAGGGAGGAGGGGTTGCTTAGCTTCTTCCCCCATTAGCCACCATAATCTCTCCTCCCCTGTCATTTTCACCTGTTTTGTTCTCCAGTCAAACTTTGAGATCAGAAATAAAACAGGATGGGGGGGGGGGAGAATTGGGAGAGAGTGTCATGGAGACTTGGTAGGTTGCACCCATGTTCGGGGTAGCTTGGCAACCCGCATATTTGCTATGATGATGTCTTGTCCCACCCATTGGCCAATACCGGACTTTTGCACTCGCTTTGCAGGGCTTAGTGTCTACCCTGCATGAGGGCGATAACTTTGGAGAGCTGGCGCTGGTGAACGATGCCCCCCGAGCAGCCACCATCCTCCTCCGCGAAGACAACTGCCACTTCCTGCGTGTGGACAAGCGGGACTTCAATCGCATCCTCAAGGTGGGCTTAGGAATGGGTTGCGTTACAGGTCAGGGTCCTTCTTTTATTTTTTTTGTGGCTCTACATAGACTTTGACCTGGTGAGGGAGCTTGTCTCAAGGTGGAAGGAATCGGAGAGCATTGAGGGAGGGGAGGCAGAAGGGGTGACCTCATGTGCTCTTCCCCATTTAGGGCTAATATAAAAAGGTCTCCTTCAGCACCAACACCAGGATGCTGGGGAAGCACTGCACTGGCCCTTCACGGCACTTCTGCCTGCTCCTTCATAGCATGCTGGGCACTGCTGCTGCCAGCAGCACTGGAGGTTCAAGGGTTGGTCTGTCTAGGTGAGCCTTCTGATGGGCATGGACCCTTGGCCAGTGCCCAACCTGACTGGCCCCATGTCACCCATGGCTCCTGCCTTCTCCCTTTCCAGGACCTTTGCCATGATGTGCCTGAACACACCACTTCCTATTCATGAGCTTCCTCTCTTCTTGATCCCATCCTTTCCAGAACCAGCCTAGCCTTCCCTTAGCTGCAGCTCCTCTGCCCTTTGGCTCTTCTTTCCCCTATCCCAATTACTCATGTGTCCATTCCTCGCTGGTTTCTTTACGGTAAGATTGCAGTTTACAAGAAGCAACCCAAATAGTACCCAAATAGTACTATACTGCTTCTTATACGTGCACTGCTTTCTCCTATAGGCCTCTACCCAGTCCTTAGGACCAGCTGTGGTTAAAGCCTTATATTAGCTATTGTAAACGTGGGAAGAGGGAAGAGGAAAGGCATATTGTTGGGTGTAAAACAAACATTATTATGAAACACTTTCTGATAAAGGGCAGCTTCAGAGCTCTTTCTCCAGGTGTTCCCACCATCTGAGATCAGGTGGAGGGGGGGTGATGTGCGAGAGGGCTTTGCCAGTGGTGACACCACATCTTTGGAACACCCTCCGCAGACACATTTGGGAGATGCATACCTTACTGTCATGTAGGAGCCAGGTTAAGTCCTTTTTTATTTACCAAGGCTTTTTTTTTTTAATGGCTCCGCTGGTTTATTGTTTTAGTGGCTTCTGCATCATTGACTGGCTTTTTTTGGCTCTTGATCGATGTGTCATTTGCTTTTATGGTTGTAGGTTGCTTTGGATACTTGACTGGTATTAGGTAAATACATACTGCTGGTGAATTGCTGTGTGCACTTAAGAAAAATACTGGAGAAATACCAAGCATTGTTCTTTTGGCACACTGAAGCACATTGTAGAGCAGTGTTTCTCAAACTGTGGGTCGGGACCCACTTGGTGGGTCGCGACCTGTTTTCTGGTGGGTTCCAGGTGATGGAAAGATCAAATATGTAATTGCCACAAGCCCTGAGGCTATTCAAAAATCAGATGGCTGCTAATTGCCCTTCAAACAGCTGAGCTGCAGTTTGCAAGCTTGTTTAAATATAGGGAGATTAATGTTTGAGCGTCTCGTAAAGCTAGGTGGGTCCCGATAGAGTGTCATTTTAAAAAGTGGGTCCCGGTGCTAAAAAGTTTGAGAACCACTGTTGTCGAGGCCTGGCCGGCTTGTTCCTTTGCCAGAGGAGGCCCACTTAAGATCACGTTTGAAAACTTCTGGTCTTGGGTCAACTGCTGCTGGGCAGCTTCTGCAGTCTCATCTGATGCAACGCTTTTCACTAGCAGCTGCTTTCCTTCCTAGGATGTTGAAGCCAACACCCTGCGGCTGAAAGAACATGGAAAAGTAGTGCTTGTTTTGGAGAAGAATTCACAAGGCAGCAGCTCCAGTCACCTTCCTGGGACTCCAGGGAGCAGTAGGTACAACAGCTTGTCCCAATCCTTGCATTGCTCCCTCTTGGAGGCAGACATAGGCCTCTTGGCTGCATGCACAAGCTTGAGCTCCTTGCTTTCCACAGTTCCTTTATGATTCAGAGTAGGGCACCAAGAACCTGTACTTCCTTCCAGAAGTCTTTTTTCAAAGTCTAGTAATATCTTTTTCCAGATGATGCAACATAGGATTGCTATTGAATTCCTCATAAAATGCAATTCTGGGGGAAAAAATGGGGTTCTGCAGAAGCCAAATATTGTTTCAGAACTGCAGGAAGGTCTCTTAGTTCTCCTTGCTTCAGTAAGACTATCCAGTAGTTTTGTTTATTTCACTTATATCTTGTCTGTTTTCCATGATTTATTATAGCACCATCCACGTACATGGTGCTTTACACAGATTGAGAGGACAGGTCCTTGCCCTAAGAGGCTTACAATCTAGATCAGGGGTTCTCAACCCCTTCCTGGCTAAGTACCACCTCTGGTGCCCCTCTCCTGCTGCGTACCACTGGATGTGACTGGCGATGACATCATCGCCAGTTACTTCTCGGTTTTCAGGTTTTTGGAGGCCAGAAGACTCGGGTAGGAGGCTCTGGGCAGGTGGGAGAGACCTTCTCAGCATTCCCGAGAGGCTTGGCCAAAGGCAGGAGCCTCTTGGGAGTGAAAACGTGCCACCGAAAGCGCTGCGTCGGAGCGGGATTCTGGCGGTCCAGGTACCACCAGCAGTATGCCAGACTACTGTTGGTGGTACTAGTACCACTCGTTGAACCCTCCTAGTCTAGATAGATACCAAGGAAATAGAGGAAGGGGAGGGAAACAAAAGCAAGGTAAGCCAGGGAAGACTATGCAATTCCTTCTGTCTAAGGCCGCAATTCTATGCTAATTTACCTGGGAGTAAGTCCGTGTGGCTTACTTCTGAGCAGATATTCATAGGATTGCATTGTAAGTTAATATTCTTAAGCTTCATTACAGTAGGCAGTCTCTCATCCAGGCACAGCAAGTTTTCTGCATCATATGCCTTCATACCATGCCCTCATAGCGATGTAAACAAAGGAGTACAGTAATTGTGCATGATTTTGCTCACAAACACACAGCATGGTATGCAGCCAAACTACAAAATCCATGATACACTGCGATTAGTAGGCAAAATAGAAATGCCTAAGAACTACTGTATACTAATTGCTTATCTGGTAATTGTAGACTACAAAATCCATGGCACAGTGTGACTGAGCAAAACAGGCATATACAAAAATAATCGAATTATTATTTTTGGAATTGTAATTGAATTGAGCAAATGTAAGTATAGGAAGTATGGCAACACAAATGAGACAAATGTAATTTGACAGAGTGCGTAGACTTTTTGTAGTGAGATGTGGATGCAAGCTGGGAAATGGACTCCAAAGTAGAATTCCTCCTTTTGGGCGTTTCACATCCCAAGTGCTACATGCTGACAGTCAAAAGCAGCTAATGATAAAGGGGGGACTCCAAAACTTGCCCAACAGATGCAGCTTAGGTTTGTGTCTCAGACCTGCCTTCTATCTGTTAGTTACACTATCAAAAATGCCCATGTCTTGCTCTCTCCTTCAGGTACACAGTGATGGCTGGGACCCCTGAAAAGATTCTTGATTATCTGCTGGAAGCTATGCGCCCTGACTCCATGCTCTCTGATCCTGCAGGTAAGCAGAGAATTGCTTGAAGAGAGTGGCGAGTGCCCAGAAGAACACTCCAGACTAATAGTTGGTCATTAGATTACCTTCTTGCCCAATTCAGAAATGAGAACTCTGGTAGTAGCAAGCTTGTCGGAGCGAGGCAAACAAATTGCATACAGCAACAACTTCAATGACAAGGGCATTATCAGTAGCAGAAGGATAAGGATTTAAGCAAGGGACCTGCCTAAGCTTCATAGGGGAGACATTCCACAATGTTGGCACCACCACTGAAAAGGCCCTGCTCTTAACAGGTGCTCATCTTACCTCTGATGGCAGAGACATTCGGAGTAGGGCCTTGAATGATGAGCGTGGCATATGGTGAGGAACACATGGGAAAATGCATTCAGTGCTCAACCCGTTCTTTTTAGTGAATGAGACTGCTCCCCATGCACATCCCTTGGTGCTGGTGAAGCTGCCCTCTTCCTTGAAATGAATGAGGCAGTTGGTGCTAGCATATGCTGTATGTGCACGCGTGTATTATTGAAGCATGCATAGGATTCTACGTGGGAGTGGGCATGCAGATCTCCTTTGCTTACCAGTAGTAGACTAGGAGATCATGTACCCTACTCTGCTACTCATGTTTCACAACAGCTCCTCTGATCTCTCTATAGACACCTTCCTTGGAGATTTTCTCCTGATGCACAATGTGTTCATGCCAACACCACAGCTGTGTAGAATTCTGCTCCAACAATATCCTTCATATGTGTGTCACTTCTGGGTCCTAACCTGAGTGTCGGTTTGACAAGAAGCTTTACTGGTTAATGGGCTGCAAACAAGTACCGTGACAACTCCTTCCGTGCATCGCTCTTGGCTCCGGATTGGTAAATGGCAGTGGGGAAAGGGGAGATGTTTTTCTGAGGTCACATTTGGCCCAAGAACCACTAGCTGCTGATTCTGACACTAGAGGAAATCTCAGGTGTGTGCTTCCAACATTTATTTATTTGCAATATTTTTATCCCGCCTTTCTCCCTGAAGGGGACCCAGGGCGGCTTACAAGAACAAGAAAAAACAGTTACAAAAATCAATCTCCTTTAAAAGCAATAAAACAGTTAATTAAAAACTCAAATAACAATCTAAAAACAATAAAAGAGACCGCTATTACAATTTAAAACAAGAATGCAAGAACCGCAGCACCACACCTGTAACCGCTGGATGTTAAACATAACATCTTCAGCACCCCTAGAAAATGTGGTGTTGTCACAACAGTTTGGATATACAGTATATATATTTAATATATTCTTTACTATACATTAAATCTATAGTTTCTCTACGATCATGACTTCGGTTTTCATTTTTTTTTAAGTCTATACTATATAGTAATGTCAGTCCAGTTCTACTTTATATATAAATTTTGAACCCAAAGCATGTAACCAAGTTTGTTTGTTGTTAAGAAAATATTGTACCTTCCCCATTTTCCTCCAACATCTTTTCTTTTCTTTTTTCCTGAGACTACCTCCCTCCATTTTTCCATGTCTCCAAAACTGTAATATCGGCATCCAAAAGCACAGATAACTCAAACATTTACTTCCAGAATTTTGAAATCAGTCAAAGACAGAAAAGTGCTTACCTTTATAAGTGTAAGAAGGTAAAGGTGACCCCTGACAATTAAGTCCAGTCGTGTCCGACTCTAGGGTGTGGTGCTAATCCCCATTTCATAGCCGAAGAGCCAGCGTTGTCCGAAGACTCCCCCGTGGTCATGTGGCCGGCATGACTCTCCTTGCGGCTGGAACACGGAGCGCTTTTTATCTTCCCGCAAGCGGTACCTATTTATCTACTCGCATTAACATGCTTTGGAACTGCTAGGTTGGCAGGAGCTGGCCAAGCAACAAGAGCTCACCCCGTCGCGGATTTGAACTGCCGACCTTTCAATCGACAGCTCATGGTTCAGTGGTTTAACCCACTGCGCCACCCGCTGGCCTGTTTTAAAGTGTAGGGAAATGCAAAGTCTCTATTCTCCAGTTTCTCTGTCTAAGTGGTCCATGATGTGGCCACCCTGCACCCAGTTCTTCCTTGACGAAATACTCACTTTTCATGCGGAGCCTTCAGAGGGCACGGAACAGGACAAGGCTGCGTACATCCTGGGTAAAAGGCAGAAGATCTTGTGGCTGGTGAACCAGTGGGTGTCGCTGTATGGGCGCCTGCTGAAAGCAGAATCCAGTGCCATGGCCTTCTTGCAGGTAATGGGATGGGGGTCAGGAAGCCCAGCATTTGTAGAGGTGCAGCAGATTATGTATACATTTGTGAGGAATGGCCCAGCCAAACGAGGATAAGAGTAGAAGTAAGTTTTCATCAGAGAGAACTGCTCTCATGTAGGACTGTAAACCTGACCCTCATTGGAGCATACGATATGCTGCAATCTAAATTTATTAAATCTAGCTCCAAGATTTCGTGAAACTTGGAGAAAGACCTTTAGTAGACCCCCAACTGAATCCAGTGATTGCTCCTAGGGGCTGAGCTATGTAGGTAGCATGGTAGTGGGGGCTCACAGGGGGCTGTCCATATTCACAGAGACAAATATTCAGGTTATTCAGCCCATCCTGGGAGCCTCTCCATTACAGAGCCAGCAGAAGCCTGCTATTGCTGGGGATAGCTGGGGATAAAGCACTTGATGGTTGCTTAACAACTACGTATTTGTATTGGCCCTCAGCTTGGGAATGGTTGAAGTATTATGAAAGGCAATCAGTACCGGTATTTCCTTCCGCCTTCCTTGGAAAAGAAAATGTAATTGGCAAAGCACTTAGCCTGTTTTCTGAAAGGCCTGAGGTGGCTGCCTCTCTGGGCAGAACTAGATGTTAGGGGAGACATGAAGCTGTCACTGAAACTGGCAGCCGCTGTGCCTGTTTCCATGAAATGGAACATGTGGTATGATGTCGCTACGGTGTGTTTCCCCCATTCAGTGTCATTTGCTTGTGGTGCTAGAGGGAATGGCGAAACTCGTAATGTGAAGTCATGTTCATGATGGCAGGGTTCAACAAATTCAGGTTGCCCTGACGACTGAAGATTTTATTGTGGCACCTAAGAAAAGGCCAGGCTTTTTCCAACGGACGGAAAAAAATGCTGGTTGGTCCACCCCACATATAAAAAAGGAAAAAGATCTGATGGAGGGGGGGGAGATGGAGCACCAAGGGGGAATTGGGCTTGGAGTTGTGTTTTTCAATAAAATTAAAAAAGTGGAGGGGAGGTGTGATTGGACAAGAAGGTGGAGCATAGGTTCGGGGCTTTCAGTTCAAGTAAACTGAGAGGAAAACATGTAATTAGATGGGAGTTTTCAATTTAAATAATTTTTTTCTGGTTCTTAAATGTTTGGGCTGGCCCTAAAATTCAAAGTAAATTTGTTGAGCTCTGTGTTTTGGAGAATGGGGGGAGAATTAGACCCAATGGCTGCCATGTCTTCTATAATGTCTCATTCCACTTTCAGTTATAAAGGTTAGTCTTGGATTGGACAGTGCCTTGTTGGTGTACACAGTATCATCTTCATCCATTCTAGCCAGCTTGGCTGCTTCTAATTGCTTCTGACTCTTCCCTTGCAGAGCCTTGCAGAGTTCGTAGCCCAGGATACTCGCTTGGGTCCCCTGCTCAGGGAACAGATGCAAGATCGGCGAAGGAACAGAGTGTGAGTCAGCTGCCTTGCCCCAAGTGTGTGTGTGAAAGAAGGATCTGGACATGAGTGGGAAGATGTTATATTTATACCCTACTTTTTCAGCCAGGACAGGTTTCCAAAGCAGCTTACAAGTTAAATAAAACAATATAGTAACGTATGGTTTTTCAGGGTTTTGTGGCCGGCAGATATAAAATGGTTAAACATTTTCGGACTGTGTGGCCATGGTCTTAAAATAGATTCCCAACGTTTTGCTCATCCATCACAGAGAGCTTCTTCAAGAGGGTAATTAGCATGTGAACAGCAATGAGCGAAACGTTGGGTATCTATTTTTACCCGTTAGACTCTAGTTATTTTAAAATATCTATTTTAACTCTATTTTAAGACGGTGGCCACATAGCCTGAACCATTTAATATAGTAACAATATTACTAGGTACGGAGTAGGGGAGCTGCAGATGGACACAAGAACTGACTGCTGTTAAAGCTGCCAGCCCACAGAAGCAGCCCCAACATTATTCTGCAGAGTCTCCTGGTCCCTGGCAGTTAATGATGTCATAGTCCAGAGTTCCAGGTTCCCTCCTCCAGACTGAGCCACAGATAGACAGGGGGACTGACTTATGTTAAGGATGCCAGCCCACAGAAGCAGCCCCTCGCTTGCTGTATCTGGTCTGAAGGCACCTCTTAGTATATTGTGTCATACTTTGGTGTGTTCTACTTCGTAGCAAAATGTAGCGTGTATCAGCTGTGCTTAGTTTTGTCAGAATGGTGGGGGTGGACTCCTCCGGGTCAAGCAACTTTGGGGACAGAGCCCCCTCCCTGACACAATAATTGTGACGTCCCTTGCCTAAGCAACTTGCCCAGAAAAGTCTGACCTCCCAGGCTGAAGAACCTGGAAGACATCCCTCCCATTGAGAAATGACAAGTTGCCCCAGAGGTTCAATTTCCTGGTATGATGGGCTCCTGTCAGGTAATAAGTAGTGTGTGACTCTCTCATACGCTTATGTTGACCTGTCCAATGTGACTTGCAAGTGGTTGCTCATTGACCCAGGCCAAAATTGATGTGTAAGAGGCCTTCGCATATGGAAGGTGCTTGTCCTGTTCGGACAGGAATAACTGCTCCAAGGACCCTGTGATGATGATATGAAGGCACGTAATAGAGAGGTAGCTGCTACCATCCTGGCATGAGGAGAGGAACCAGATGAAATCTAGACAGGGGCTAGCTGTGGACCAGGGGCCACCAGTTGATCATCCCTGTTCTGGATTATGTGAATTCAGTTATGGGAACATGGTGTGTGGAAGATCCTGGGATTGGTTTGAATTTCTGGTCTCTTTAGGTCTGTGATTTTATGATTGCTGTTTTGCTTCTGAGCCTGTTAGTTATACATGTGAATGTATGTATACACTGCAAGCCCTGATCCAGCCTGAATTCACGATCTGAAGTAAGCTGACTTAGCTTTTGTGTGTGTTCCTCCTGGACAGGTTAGAAAATGGCAGTAGCTGCACAACTCCAAAGCTTCAGGTAAACGGACAGTTCTTAATCAGACTCTACAGTTTTGAATGTTACGTGGAGATTTTCATGACTTAATTAAGCATTCTTAATTTTGCATGATTGTTTGATGATTTTTTAAAAGGCCTTCTACTTGAAATATGCTTCTGCATAATTAAAATAGTTTGGTGGGAAGGGTGGAATATAAATCATTTAAATACCGGTAGTGACTTGAGTAGGAACAAATACCAGAAGAAACAAATATTGTCTCCCCCTTCCACCACAGGTGGGAAAAATGACCCAGATCCCCGCTCTCTCCTACCATACTTATTTGGATTTCTTCGGTGTGTGTGTGTGTGTGTGTGTGTGTGTGTGTGTGTGTGTGTGTGTGTGTGTGTGTTAAACCTGATAGATATCAACATGCTCCTTTAAGAGAACAAAAGCTGGGATGAGGTCATTGCATATTTTTGCACTAGAACATAAAGCTCAAAAAATGTATATTCCTTTTGTCTTGCCCCTTCAGGTTGCATTGATAGTTTTTAGACTGACTCTGTACTGGGCCTATAGCTGAAGCAACATTAGAAAGCTAATTCCTGCATGTTAATGCTTCTTCCACTCTTGTTCCCAGGTGCGAAATGTTGTGGATTGGTTCGCCAATCAGGAAGAACCATTTCTGAACACCAGCTACACCATCCGGGCCAAGGACAAAGGTAATGATCAGATTGATGTGGAAGGAGATGGTCCTTCAGGTACCCTGGACTCACGTCATGTAGGGCTTTATAGGTCATAACTCATTGCCAACGTCTTGAATTGTGCTTGGAAGCATACTGGAAGCCCGTGCAACCCAACAAGCTCTGGTGTAGACCAGGGTGGTCCAGCTTGTCCTCCCAAGTGGGCCGCATGGAACCCGGAAGTGGTGATGATGCAAAATGCATACACGTGATGTCACCGCCACTTACTTCCAGGTTTGGAGGCCGAACACGAGCCTAAAAATAGTGGTAAGGAGGTCAGAGCAGGTGGGAGGGATTTCCAAGCACGGAAAAACCACGAACAGCAGCTCTGTCCACCGCACCAAGCCTCTTGCCACTGCTTGTAGGCTTGCACCAAATCTTACTTTAGGCAAACGCCAAATCATTTAGGCAAACGCCTCCTACCTTCAGTCATATTTTTGATCTTGCACTTCAAAATATTGAAGAATTTTGGTGTTCTGCCACCAGATTGGAAACTTTTTAATGGCAATAGGGCCAAGGAGAGGCCCCAGCAGAGTGCCCAATCCCACCCCACAGCTATAGTCCCCTGTAGTGTCCAGGCCTAGAAGTCTTTCTGGGGTGTTGGCAAAGCTCTGCCCTGTTTGTAGGCAGCCAAACAGGTGATTGGTAAGGTATAATTTAACAAAGGAGTTTATTCAAACACAATATCTAGAGATGGGGGGGGGGGAGACTTGGAATAAATACAGTCTTAAGATTTAAAAAATAAAAAGCAACACATGCAAAATAATAAAACTTAATGAGTCTAGTTGCACATGCTTGGGGCAGATTCTCTATGGTTCTTCACCTCACACCAAGGGGAGAGGGGGGGACCTCAGATTGGGTTCAACAGTATAAATAAATACTGTTCTGAGACTTCACCCCCTAGAAAAGGTCCCCCACACACACTTTACTCAGTATTTACTCTGAGAAAGTCAAAGCAAAGAGCCCAGAGCATCGTCAGGCCCTGATGTATGTAAACTTTGAATGGGTGTAGAATATCATCCTGTCTGACTGGTGGATTCAAAGCCACCTGAGCCCACAAAAGTGACCCCTCACTCTTGGGGAGCTCAGATGCCCAACGGCTTGGTGTGTGCCAATCCCAGCAAGATGGGGCTGGCTAGGTTTTGTTGTTCCTCTGTGGCCAGATGAAGAAGATGAGCAATAAAAAAAAATAGCTGACCATGCAGCAAGCTTTAATGGTGGCTAGTGGCAGGCTGCTAGATCCTGTTAGAGGAGTTG
This sequence comes from Plestiodon gilberti rubricaudatus, assembly GCA_026170595.1. Classification (NCBI taxonomy): domain Eukaryota; kingdom Metazoa; phylum Chordata; class Lepidosauria; order Squamata; family Scincidae; genus Plestiodon; species Plestiodon gilberti. The sequence continues at coordinate 122,185,648 of JANXHW010000002.1, forward strand.
GTTTGGAAAAGAACAGCGGAGACTGATGCTGAATTCTCGGAGCTGGGAGCAGTCCCCACTGGAAATATCAAGGACTGAACTTGAGACTTTATACTTAATGGATTGTGTGCTCTATCACTAAGCCATAGCTCCTTTGCTTCCTTCCTTTGCTTATCTTCTTTCCCCTTTCTTATAGTCCCATACGATATATACAGGCCAGACTATTCCTGCTTCACGACGCTGCTACCGGTGAACGCTTCAGTGCAAGAAGTGCTTGCATCGTTGTCGGACAAGCAGGGCTGGACCAAGGAATGGATCCTGGTCAAGGTCAATTCAGCAGGGGGTGAGTGAGCCATGCACTCTGCAAGAGCATGTTTTGCCTCTGTCAAGCTTGTATCCTAGCAGTAATTGTATGGGGGTGCAGACTGTATTATCACCTGAGGGTTGTGCATGCAGCCCCCACCGAGTACATGATTACAGCTGCAACTTTTTTGAGCTCTAAAACATTGGTTCTACAAGCTTACAACAGAAGCCAGCTGTGCACAGTACTGATTGACCAATGCCCATGCTGTTATGAAGAACTTCCCATACTTTCACATCAGTTTTGTATTTTAATAAGCACATTTTATTGTTAAGCAATGAATGAAAGGATAAATGCCTATTTGGAGCTTTAAAAAAATTGAGAGCCTTCCTGAAGCATGGAGGAAGGGACCAGACTGATTGCTCAGCCAGCATTTGATTCACCATTGTGCATACCTGTAATTTCTGTTGTGCAAGTGGAAGGAAGCTTGTTTTCAACTCTTGTAAGCGGTCCTGAAGTTTCTCAGAATTGGAAAGGTGAGACTTTGATTTATTTCATAAATTAATTAAATAGCCCGGAGTTTGCACAGAAGCTAAAGAACTTGCTCTGAGCTCACATTTTATATTATGTCTGTCTTCTCCCATGTACTCTCTGAACTTGAACACTGGGTCACCTGTCAGTCTTTTCTCCTCCCTCCCCCCCCCTTAATTTGGACAATCTGCTTTAAAAAAAATGCAGACTTGCAGAACCATATATTTTTTCAGAGCTTGATGCTAGAAAAGAAAAAGTACACTTATTCAGAATATGGAGACGGTGTTTCAAAAAAAGGCTTCACTGCCCTACATACGTTCTGTCTTCATCCTTAGGTTCACGCAACTCTTATGGGGACAAAGGTGACAAGTGTCAGTGACCCTACAGTTGACAAGAGTATAAGAGAGCGGCTGCTCCCCCTTGTGGCATTTTGTGGTACAGACATGTTTCTTACCTGTTTCTTTCTCTTTCTGGTAGATAAAGAGGTATTGCCCATGGAGGCCTTTGGTGTGTTTACATCCCTGGGATTGAATGAGAGACTCTTTGCTGTCAGTGTCCAAGAGCTCCATACATTGGTGAGTGTGTGTTCCTTGTAGATACAGTACATGCAGGGAAGATGTCGGAGGATGACTTATGTTAATTCCCTGCCTGCCTCCCTTCCCATTCCCCAGGGTATGACTTGTAGAAAATATATCTTTCAGAAGTTCCATTGAAGTAAATGCATGTGTGACCGGGGGGAGGGGGGGCTCAGAACAGTATAAATACTGTTCTGTGACTTGGAGTGAGGACTTGCTGTAAGACAGCAACAGCAAGAGCTATTGCTGTAAGGAAGCATCTAAACTTTTGACTACGGACTAACCTTAGCCAAGGTCCCAAACTGGACTTGCGCTTGGCTATTTTATCCACTGTTAGGGAGATCAGATCAGCTTCCAAAGTGTGGCCAACCCCTATGACTGCCTCTCTTACCTATTAAAAACCAGCATAAATAAAAGATTTATCGAAAGATTCCATTTAACAGTTCCAAACTGCATCTTGCAGAACCCTGTTCTCTAGTGAAAGGATGGTGTCTTTGGATGCATTGCTCCTCCCACTTGCTCCGCCAGGCACTGCTTATGCAAAGTAGCATTAGAATCTTCATCCCTGGCAGTTGCAGAGTTAACTGCTGTCTTCCAGTCCTGCGTAGCTCGGAGGCGGTTGGGTGTGTGGATAGAGCTCCATCAAAGCTCACTGTGGACTGGCGCTTCCTTCCCTGGCTTCTTTTAGATAAGCAAGTAATGGGAGGAAGGAAGTTGGTGAAGTAAAAATTAAGGTGGCTTTAAAAATGACTTAGGCTTGTGCTTTAGATTTAATCCATGTGCAGTGGGAGCTACGTGGCACTGTGTCCTGGCTTATGGCTAAGGGGTGTTGCCACACCAACATTAGCAACCCTCTCTCCTCTCACTGCATAGGCCCCTCACTCTGAGCAGCTAGGCCCTGCTGTGGTTTCTTCAGACATCCTGGATTTCATCAGTTCCAAGGACCTGGCCAACCAGTTCACGGAGCACGACTGGAACCTCTTTAAAAGTGTTCATCAGGTAAAGAGACTTGTCTGCAGCTAGAAATGGTTGTCAGGAAGGTACAATATTGGGAGTGAGGAGATCTTGCTGCAGACTCAACGTTGTCATTATGTATCCATGTGACCTTGGAGTTGAGCAAAGATTTCTGGCAACTGCCTTGCAAATGTATCAGGTGGAGCAGAGTGGACCTGATCTCTGGCTAATAGGTTGCATGTCTTAGGTAGAGCTGAACCGAAACCATCTGTGTTTAAGGTTGGAGTTCAGCAGAGACTCTCCTGGCTATTGTGTGTGTGTGTTTTTTAAGGTGGAGCTGATATACTACATTTTTGGGCAGCAGAAGTTCCCAAATGCAACTGCAGCCAACCTGGAGCGCTTTCTGCGTCGTTTCAATGAGCTACAGTTTTGGGTCACCACTGAGCTTTGCCTTTGCCCGGATGTCATCAAGAGGGCCCAGCTGCTTCGCAAATTCATCAAGCTGGCTGCACAGTAAGAGTCTGATCAATAGGAAAATGTCAGGCAGTGTTTCACATTGCTTTCCTCCTGGATGAGATCCTGGCTCTGGGTGGCTACTGCAGGAGCTAAGCTTGTTCTGGGCTTCACATCTGGAAAGTAGACTCGGCCTTCTCCTAGGCGCCTCCTGAGGCTGATTGTCTCTTATGTCTTTGATTTCAGCCTGAAGGACCAGAAAAACCTCAACTCCTTCTTTGCAGTGCTGTTTGGCCTGAGCCACTCCGCCATTACTCGTCTCTCTAGAACGTGGGAGGTAAATTGCTGCTAAAGAGGGGAGGGAAACCAGTGGATCTAACAATGCTGGCTTTGAGGTTGTTTCCCTCATGGCTAGTTCCAGGTCAGTGCAGGTCAGGGGGTGTTATCTGAATGGGTGGGGAATTTGGTGGCAGTTTGTGCTGTGGTAGTGGCAGCTGCTCTTCTTTGGGGTCCCCCTAGCCCTCACAAATGAGAAGTTCTCTGAGCCACAAATATTTCTGCCACATCCCCTTTCCATCTGCTGATAGGTAGGAGGGATAAGTTGCCACAATTGAGGGACTCAGCGGCAGCAGCAACTCCTCCTCCCCCCCCTGTGACATCACCACTGGAAGTGACATCGCCGCTGCAAGCCCCTTCCGAGACGCAGGGCGGGAGGGTGGGCCAAACCAAGCGCCATCTCCGCTGCCCGCTGTTCCTGCCGCCAAAACGGCACGGTTGTCCGTCGTCGTCCCCCGCTGCTTTGTCATCCTCCGCTTGTCATCTGGGGTCCCCCCGCCCTCCCCCAGCGATGCTTCTGCTTCTATTACGGGGTCTGGGATCTCATGTGGCTGTGTGGTTTCAGTCATGTCCCTTGATTGGGAACATGCTTTATGATGGAAAAACAAAGGCCTGGCTTGGTCAGTTCACGCATGTTATGCACATTGCCCAATATGCCAATACTTGATAGTTTATCAGTTGGCGACCCACAACTAAACATGAAGACAGCATGGGAAGATGCTGTGCTTCAGGTCTATGGTATTTGGTGCATTATGGCTGTTTCACGCATGCCAAGCATCACTTGATAATTGAATAGCCAGTATGCATGTATGACAGTATGCATCCATATGACTCTGACTTTCTGCACTAACGTGTCAACCATTTCGAAATAAGCTTCTCCCCCTCTTTCCCGTGTCCCAGAAACTTCCACACAAGACCAGAAAGTTGTATGGGTCTCTGGAACGGATGTTGGTGAGTGGAGGTCTCCATATGTTTTGGAAAAGTGTAGGGAACTTTCTCTCTCACACACTCTTTTTTTTATGTACCATTTCTGATTTCCAAAGTGCTTTGCAATTGTTGACTGTATTTGCCAAATGCTGGGATAACTAATTTTTTCCCATTTTACAAATGGAGTGCTAAGAATGAAAAACAGTGTCTTGCAGTCTTGTGAGCTCAAGGCCATGGCTGGATATGGGGGTGAACTCGGATTTCTCCCAGTTGAGCAAAATCAACGCTTCACTGTTGATGTTGACACAACCAGTAGGAGGTAGACTTTCCAAAAGAATCCTGAAAGGTTAGAACTCACCTGTTCCCATGGAACAGCTCAGTAGAAGAGCTTGGAAGTGAGCCTTGGACACTACGAGGCCTGATTTGGCACCGGAATGTATTTGTCTTTCTCAGGCTCCTTCCCTAGCTGGTTCACCATGTAGTGCTCAGTTGCTCCTGGGGCTCAAGTGGGTTTTGATGCTTTTCTTGCCTTTTTATCCTTGGCTTTCTTTCCCTCAATCCACCTCTTAGTACTCAACCACTCCAAGGACTGATCTGGTGCTAGAATTTTTGCTTTTTTCCTCAGCCATTCTTCTCTATTCAGCCCACTGCTGAACTGCTCCCAATAATATTCAGCCTTCTGTTAAGACTTTCCTGCCACTTGTTTCTGCAATGCTGTCACCGATCAAAAGAAGCCTTTTGTGAGGTCCTGCTCAGTGCCTCACGGTGGTCTAAACGCACAGTGTCAGGGGATGCTGGCTCCATACATGAGGAAGCTGCCCACCCTTCCCACTGTGAATTGCAGAGCTGGAGTAGACACTAGCTGTTTCCTCAGATCCAAGCTTTGTTCTCTAGCAAAAAAACCCCCACAAAACCCCACCCTGACTTTCATCTTCTTTCTTGTTTCCCCCTTTTAAAACACTGGATTGCACATTCAGTGGATGAGCGACTCTGGATGAGCGATGCTTAGTGAAATTTTGGAAGCTGGGGTGGGGGGCTGCTGAGGAGGAGTTTCAGCGATCCAGAAGAGTGGCTTCACTTCAGTACCCTGCATAATTGTTCCATTCCTATGACTAGCAGCAGCAGAATAAAGTACAGTTGGCTCTCAGTATCCGCGGGGGTTCTGTTTCTGGATCCCCCGTGGATACTGAAATCTGCGGATACCAAGGACCAAAGTAAAAAAGGTTCTAAAAATAAAAATTAAAAGCAGTTTCCTTATCTTTTTTGATACAAACTGTTGTGTGTTCTTTGTTCTACAAGCTGAAATTGCGCTCCGGAAGCCTCTTCCGGGTTGTACGGCTTCCCCCTCCCCTCTCCCAAGTTCACCCCAGAATGCATTGCAATGCATTCTGGAGGAGCTATTCTGGGAAGGGGAGGGGGAGTCAAGCGACCCAGAAGAGGATTCCAGAGCGTGATTTCAGCTTGTAAAATGAACATGTAGCAGTTTGCGTCAAAAAGGTAAGGGAACTGCTTTTTAGCCTTTTTTTCTTTTTAGAACCTTTTTACTTTGGCCTCCCCGTATCCACAAAGCATCCGCGATGAGACAAATCCATGAATGCTGAAGTCGCGGATACAGGGGGCCAACTGTATGGTGAATAAGCAACCATAGGAAAATGTGTTTAATTTGCATAGTGTTATAGACTTTGATGTTTAGTGGTGAGAACAGAAATCTGTTGGAAAAACAAAGAAATGGGTGTAGCTGGAAAGTGTCACTCTCTAGAGCTTTGAAAGTGTACTGAGTCAGGCCTGCTTGTTGTTGTTTTTTCAACCAGCAGATGAAGTGGTATACCTGCATCTGGACTCTGGACCACTTCAGACTGAAGTGGAGGGTTGACATGATTGAATGTGCCTCCAGACAAAAAGCACAGAAAACTAGATGCAATTAGAGAGAGCTTTTTTTCTGATAAACTAGTTTTACATATGCAGGAATCTTTAAAAAAAAAAAGTTGTGAGAGAGCTGTTTGTGGTGGTACAGTCCAGATACAGGCTTACCATTCTCATCGCTGTTTGTGAGAACTAGGCCTTAAGCCTGTGACACACCAAGGACGTTTCGCACACGTCGCGTCCGGTGCGTTGCCGGACGTACTGGGACATGACTTAACGAACCTAGGCACACCGGGTCACAGCTGTGCCTTGAGGGTCCACTGTGATCAGTTTCTTGCTTGTCCCCAGTGATTGGTTGCTGGGGACGAGGAGGAGTGCTGAGCAAGCAGGCTTGGAGGGGTGGGGAGAGAGAGAGAAGAGGCCAGCACTTTAGTGATGGGACCTGCACAGAAGCGACTTCCTCCTCTGGGAGGCCAGTTTCGTCCCTTGGCCAAGCAGCGGCAGCAGAGAACCACAGCCCTGGCCAAAGGCCATCACGAGCACTGGCCAGCCAGCGGGCAGCGCAGCAGGGGCCTCCGTGTCCTCACGAGTCAGCGAGGCTCCAGCGGGCAGCAATCTGCAGCTGGAGCTAGGAAGAAGGAAGGGCTGCTGCGTGGTCCAGGCACAATGAGTCCCAAAAGGGGACAAAGAAAGGAGAGGCGTGGAGGGACGCCGGGGGGGGGGGGGCAGACCAGAGGAGGGAGGCACAAACCAATGCCGAAGGAAGACAGGGAAGAGAGCATGAGCATGTATCCTTTATTCATTATTCTCTTGTTGGCATGACAGTCCAGTTGTAGTCCAAGACAAGCTGAAGTTTACTGATTATTGATCATTTAATTCCCTCCTACAACATACCTAAATAACCCAAGTACATGAATACTCCTAATGTTGACGTTCTGCCCCCACCCCCTCTCTTTTTAGCCAATCAGAATCGAAACTCTTCTGACTCTATTCTGATTGGCTACTGCATTTGCTCTGTGTCCCGCCCCAGGGTTCAAGAAACGGGCTCTGATTGGCTGAACAAGAAAGCGATGCAAAAAACGCAGGAAAACTTGAACCATCAGCCAAGGGAGGCGTGAACGCAAACGTGCCTCCCAGCGGCTCCCGGCAGCCCTGAGTGTTCCGGCCGGAGGCACACTACAAGAACGCGAGCGCCACCGTGCACAACGTGCGTTGGATGCGTTTGGTGTGCCTCGGCCTTTACTGCCCTGGAAGAGCAAGGGGGCATTAATACAGGATGGTTTTAGATGGGAGGATGGAAGAACTGAATACACATTTCAGCACTAAGCTGTCTTCCTTTATTCTAGGACCCTTCTTGGAATCACCGGATCTACAGGCTGGCAATGGCCAAACTGACTCCACCCATCATTCCCTTTATGCCCCTCCTTCTTAAAGGTATAATCACATGGTTCTTATTAAATTGCTAAAAAGATCTTTAAATCCATGTCAGTTGTTTGTCAGCATGCATATGGTATACTTTTATCTCCTGATATGTTAGGGCTCTAAATTCACAAAGCATATACAGTCCTGAACTGGATGAGAAAAATACCCAAAGCAGATCAGGCTGTCTGGCTCAGGTGTTCTTACAGGATCATAGGGCATTTAATTGTTCAGAAGATTTCAAGCCTGTTCTAGTGTGTTAAGAAGGGGCATGCATTGACTATAAAAGTAAAATAGTATTAAATGGGCTTCCCAGTCATGACCTTCATGAAAGAACAGTGGGAAATGTAGTTTTCTGAGATGCTGGTTTTTTTCATCACCACCACTGAGTTACAGATTCGAGAGTTATTTGACAAAAAGCCATGACAGTGTAGAACTCGTTTGAATTTGGATTACATATGTGCCCTTGGAGTAACATCAGAGAAGCAGAGCTCACACCTGGTTTTGACTTGTGGTTGTGATGGTTAGGAGGCAGCCCTTTGGATGCCAAAACTTGCCACCAAAGAATGTTTCTCAATAAAGGAAAACACCCAGTCTTGTTCCGATGTGTTGGCACCATTCCTGTGAAGGAAACATCCAACTTCTTGTCCTAGTATTTGAATAGGATCTCTTGAGATAATATATGGTTGAGCATTGGGAATACAAAAATGCTGTGTTACGAATATGAATAATCTGAATTCTTGCAATTCAGGCCTGCACAATTTGCAGCCCACCAAACCCAATATTAGCTCCCCAACCTGCCAGGTGTTTGGCAGCTCCCCCTCACATTTTGTCCATTGCAAACAGACAGCAACAACAACAGGCTTATTAAGACTTAGATATGACTCGTGAGTTGCACTTGGTTTATGTGCAGGCCTGTTGTAATGTAACAGGGACAATGCAAGAAACTAAAATTGCTTTTGCAAAACCTTCCTTAATCGCAGCATTCATTTGTTCATGGCTCTATAAGCCAATGGACAAACAGCTCATAGCATCACTTGTCAGGACTGGCAGTCAACTTAGGCTTCCTTTCTTAGCATTAATTGATGCCCCAATCCTATCTGGGGTTTACGGCAGCAGATTTTGTCATCTGCCGCCATAAGTCCCGGGTGGGCAGCATAAAAGTCACGTTGCTGTCGTGCATTTCGGGGCCGTTGGCGCAAATGGCCAGAGATCCTGCGCATGCAACAGTGGCTCCGGGACGCTCCGCTGGAGCAGGTAAAGTGGTGGCATGGGAGGATCGTGGGTGGAATGGGACAGAGAGTGAGCAGGGAGTGATTCAAGGGTGGGAGGGGGTGGATCTCGGCAGCAGCAGCGCACGCCACGATCCTATCACTTCCTGGCCTGACACACCCCTTGAGGCTCCTCGGACCTACACCACAAAGGTCTAAGGAGACCCATTGCAGGCCAGGCAGCCTAGGGCATGGTAGGATTTTTTTTTTTACCTCTCCTGGGCCGTCTGGTCGTGTCCGTCCCCCCCCCCCCCCCATAGCATGCAGGGCACACTCCATCAGTGGCGCTGCATGCTATAGGCTGGCGGAGGATAAGTTTGGGCTGCCCGTCAGGTATGAATGAGATGGTCCTTAGTTTCCAAGCCTAATCAAGTCAATTGTTGGTTGAGACTTGCTGTTTCCTAGTATGGTTTACTTTGCACTATGAGAATCCTTCTTCAGCATTCAAATTTAGCCAGTTCTGGAGGTTTTAGAAAAAGGATGGCCAATCTCCCTCCCCCCCCCCCCCATAGCAGGAGTGGTCAGGATAACAATGCTGGCACAAACATGTGGGCAAAATATGACCACAAACGGGGGGGGGGGGTTTCCCAGCTCTGTTAACTGAGAAGATCCTTTAAATGGAGATGCTAGCCAGGGATTGAATTTGGGTTCTTCTGTATGTAAAGTATGTTCACTTGGTCTATGAACCCTCCTTTAATGACCATGTTAGGTGGCATGGGGATGTTCTGAGTTAAATTTCCTTGGATTGGTAGAAGAGCTTTGCTTCTGTTTATTGCATGACTTGCCCATGGCAAAAATAGGGCATGAGCCCAAATTCAAGTCCTTGTCCACTGGACTAAACTGCCTTAATAGAGTGAGCAATGGGAAGACTCAGAGTTCACCTTCACCTTGCAGACATGACTTTCATCCATGAGGGCAACCGCACGTTGGTGGACAATCTTGTCAACTTTGAGAAGCTGGTGAGTAGAGAGATGCAGCAGGTGAAATGGGGGGGGGGGAGTCTAGTGTGCTCTACTATTGGAAAGAACAGCCAAAATCCGTTGTACAGTGTTGGAATTTTAGTCATTCCTCTGTTGGAGAAAGTGAACTGTTGCTGCCCTTGTTATCTACAAAAATGGAGAGGAAACATAACCCCTTGTCTCTCCATACAGCGTATGATGGCCAAGGCTGTTCGTCTCGTGCATCACTGCCGGAGCCAGCCCAATCGTGAGTGCAGAGGAATTGGAGGGGTGGGGCAGAGGTGCCGGTGAGGTGGAATAATATCTACAGAGGCATAGTACTGTAGTTAAGGATGGTCACCACAGAAAGGCCCTGCTTAGAAGATAGATACAAATACCAAAACAGCCTGTGTCTCACTGCTTCTTTTTGCGTATGTTAATTCTTTTGAATCTTTATTAACTATCTCGAAGAATTTGGGCGGGGGGGGGCAAGTCAAGGTAAGCAGGGTGGATAATCCAGAAATTGAGTGTAGGGAGACATGGAAAAAATGACTCTGTGGATGACAAAAAGCAGGGATTTTGTGGAGAAAGGCTAGGATTCCTCGCCGACAGGCTTCTAACTCTGCATTTTTTACTCTCTCCTTCCCCAGTTCCACTCTCCCCCTTGAGGAGTCGCCCTCAGCACCTCCTGGAAGAAGCTCGGGCAATGCGTGCCTCTACCTGTAAGAGCACAAGGAAGCATCTCTTCTCAGTTAAACATGTAGGAGACTAGGGAGCAGCCTCCCCCCATGGAGGGGGAGTGTGGAGGCAGCCTGCAGGGTCAGAGTGAGAAGAACATGTATCCCATAATAGGGTAATGCTGATTGACAGCAGATTCAGAACAAGATGAAAGAAAATACTATTTCTCAAAATACATAATTAGGAGTTGTGTGCATCTTACAGTTAGCATGTTGAACTCGTATTGCCATGTGATGGCCACTAGCTTAGATAGTTTTAAAAAGGAATTAAATTCCTTGAGGAGAGGTCTACCAGTGATGGTCTACTCTACTCATTGGAACTTCCATGTTCTAAGCAGTGTACCTCTGAGTAACATTTTGCTGATGGACAAACAATGGAGGACTGTGACCTTCCTGCTCTGCTTGTTGACTTTCCAATGGCATCCATCTGAAGATTGCTGGAAAAAGGATGTTGGATTAGATGGACGCTTGGTCTGATCCAGTAAGGCTTGTTACATACTGGCCCACCATGTCCTGGCTCAGTTCAAACACCTCTTGAATAGAATTGCTCCACTATCTCATCCCAAAGGGAACCCAGATTTATCTGTACCTGCTAGTGGCCAAAGGGTCTTTCTTCTGTGTAAGGTGTCACTGAACTAGTGGGGCTAACCAACCACTGTCTTCTCTTTCAGAAACATGCCAAGGCCTTAGAGCTTCTCCCTTGGTGCTCTGATTTAGCATACCTGTTAAAATTTAGCTCAGCATAGTGTTTTTTTTTGGTACCCTGTTAACTAATATCTCCATTACCTTCACACACATTAGGAATCTGGATAGCCCCAGTTGCGCTAGAAGTCCTGGCTAGCCCAGTACTTGTCTGCAGGGCAACCTGTGGTAGCTCAGCCCCTGAAATTTGGCACCTCCTTCAAATACTGAGGTTACTGTATATAACCCGAATAAGGGTCAAACTAGGCATGACCCTAAACACATAAATAGTCCCCCCATTTAAAAAATAAATAAATTGCAGGGGATGAACCAGGCTGAATTTGTAGGAGCGGTTAGGGAGGCTTTAGTACTTTGACCCACTGCAGTTCTGATTATGCCCCCCCTCCCTGTGTGTTTTTTTATGGGGGGGGGGAAGCTTTCAATGGCTTTCACGCAATTTAATTAAAAACTAAACATGGAATGATTGCTTATGTATTTAAAGTCACATCTTGTGTGAGCCTAAGACTTATTTGCTCCAGTTTCTGCGATTTTTGCCTGGCATTTTACAAGATTGTTCACCAGACACTTTCAGATCTATCTTCCTAGTCTTGAGATCTAGAAACTTAGTTTTTAAAGAGAGGAGTGTTTTGTTTTTAGTTTCTCGGGATGCAAAAATTCTTTGCACGAAACAAATTGCACACTACTTTCTGCTTTTTATGGAATTTGTTAGTTGAACTGGAAGATATCCTTCCCTGATACTGGACTGTTTTTCTTTCAGGCTCAGAGCAATCCCTCAGCACTCGAAGCCCGGCTGCCACCTGGACCTACATCCAGCACCTGAAAGTGATTGACAACCAGAAGGAACTTTTGCGGCTCTCCCGAGACCTTGAATCCTGATGCTTCAGGAATACTCGAACACAAGATGTGCATGTCACTCAGCCTAGGGCAGCAAGAACTGCTAGTAAGGGCAACTTGTTATGAGTTAGCCCTGCCTTCAAGACTGGGCAGCGGAGCGTACTGAGCAGATGGGAGTGTTCCCCATTCCATGGGTGACATCCTTGATTTCTACCCTGGAGCCAGGAGTAGATGCCTGCCACGCCCAGATCGGAGGAAGAATGTGCCTGCCTCTCTACCAAAGATGCTTTGGCATGTTACTGAATTTCTGGATTGAAAAAGGCTGCTGCTTCATGACCACATTGGACTGCCTTGGGGCGAGAGGAGCAAATGCTCCCATTTTCACTAATCAGTGTTCAACAGAAATGTGGATTTTTTTTTAAAAGCACATGGCAAAACTTGGTTTCTTGTGTTTGGTGGGAAAATGCTACCTTCTGAGATCATCACCACCTTTGTTCTTCCTGCTAACTGTGTTGTGGTGAGGAAAGACCCCCCTGCTTCAGTTGGTCAGCAGAGACTCCACCAGAATTATGCAACCCTCTCTCTGAGGATAAATCCCATTGCTGCTGTTGTCTTTGAGACCTGGGATATGCACTGGAAACACAGTCAGTGGTTTTCAAACTGGTGGGTCGCAATCCACCAGGAGAACCGGAAGCTGTCCCCTGCCACCTTAAGGGGCGGGGACAGTGTGACAGTAGCGGCAGCGCTCCTGGGAATTGCTCTGCTGGCGGGGGAAACGTGTTCTTGTTTAACTTACTGGGGGTCTCCTGGCGGCTGTCCAGAGGGTGCGGGGAGGCCCGCAGCCCCCCCTCTGCGGGCCTCCCTGCGCTGTAGATCGCTACTCCGAGGCAATTGTGACTACCGGTTTTCCCCTGATGGCGGCGTGATCCCCAGGAGCGCGGCTGCTGCTGACCCCACCCCCGCAAAGACTCAAAGTTCTCCTCTACTCGTGGGGAGAGCTTTGAGAAAACCTGCTGTAAGTTACACTTGTGCATTTATTGCATTTATTCTCTCTCTCTGCTTTGTTTGTTAGAAGGGAGAGAGGACGAACTAAACTTTCTTGTAAAAGTTTACTTTCTCCGCTTAAAACAAAAAAAGCAGAGAGAGATATCAAATGCACCAACGTTTAAACTAACAGTTTCCAGTTCACATTCCACCCCCCTTTCTGGCCATTTGGAGGAGCACATGTGCGTACACAGATAAATAAGAAAAGGCTGCGTTGAGTGCAGCAGGCACATAGGCTAGGATGCAGGGGAGGCGGGGGAGGATTTGCTTGCTACCTTGTAACTACCTAGCTGCCCTCATAGGGGAGGAAGAGAACTCTGCTGGTGGCTGCTTGAGGAGAGAAGGAAGCCACCTGATGACTGTCGAGCACAGCCTGCAGGCACAAAAAAGCACTGCTCCAACAACTGACCTCCTACACTGCTGCAGCTTGTCCCACTGTTGCTCAGCAGACTTGCCCAGATAGGCACAGAGCTGCCAGTACAGCAGGCAGGCACTGTGGCTAGTGGGGGCAGGGCAGTGTTCCAGTTTCTGCTGTAGAAAAGCTACTGGGTAGGAGGAAAGGGATGACAAAGTGCAACCATGCCTCCATCATAGATTTTGCCTGCCTCCGCAATGGCACTACTCGACACAACTATTTCGATTCACGCCAACGTAAGGTTGGTCCTGCCTATCACGTAGCAGAAGATGCTGGGACACTGCTCTTGGATCATACATGCTGCTACTGATGCCAGACAGTACTTGGTGGGCGTATATGTTGCTTCTGGCAATATCGCAGGTAGGTGAACCTGATCCAGACACCATTGTGACATCTCTCCTTCTTGCCTCTGTTCTCATCCACCCAGTCAATCGGTTGGTGCCAGCACACCAGTTTAAATGACCCTATCAAAACCATTAGACGGTATGAACTGGCTAGAGATTCAACGCTTCAGAAGAGTAGAACTGTGGCATTTTTGCCTGCCCAGAATTATAAAGACTTATCTCTAGTTTACGTTCTCAGGTTTTCACGGCCAGTATGTATACTAGAATTAAAAATTAAAGAGTCCAAGGTCTTAGGCCGTTTATTAGGGTTAAAACAAGACAAAATAATTTCTAACGTTAAAACTCTTTCCACATGTTGTTTCTCTTTCTGCAATCAACCTTGCTCGCTGATGTTTTCCGCTCCGTATAATAAACTGTTGATTAAACAATGCTTATGGGCAGGGTGGTGATTAGAGGATTACAATATAATAGTCTGCAAAATATGAACCCTGTACTTGACTAACAGCCCAATCCTGTGTAAGGATCCACCGGGCGGCCAAGGATGCCCACCGGATCCTGATCTCCGCCGCCGGCAGCCTGCAGCAGGCAGCCCACGGCGGAAAGTCTACTCGGGGAAGGGGACGAGTGTAACGGCAGCTGGGGCCAATAGGTCTCCTCGGATTTCCGCCAGCTATTTTGCTGGTGGAAGTCGGAGGAGGCCGTGTAATGGCCCAGCCGCCCGGCGGGGACCGGGATATGGCAGGTGCCATGCCCCCGCCCCCACCCGGGGCAACTGGGTCTATGGCTGCCCTCCCGGCTTGGCCGACCCCCCGCCCCGCTGTCCCTCCCCCCCTGCCCGTTGTATCCAGACTTACCTGGGTCCGGCGGCGGGCCGAGGGCTTCGGTGGCAGAGCTGGGAAGGCCTGCCTTGCGCCGGACTTCCTGGCTCTAAAGTAGTTGCAAACGTGCTTTACGGCACATTTGCGACTACTCCGGGCGATGGAACGCTCATTCCGCCACCCTAATTTAGAGCGGGATTGCGCTCTATGATATGTAGACGATGTGTTCGTAGTATGGGACCATGGCAATGAAGAATTAGAAAACGTTTTGGGACATATGAACAAACAACATCCATCAATTAAATTTACTATAGAGAAATAAAAACAAGGGAATCTTCTTTTCTTAGACGTGCTGCTGAAAAGAAAATGGGATTCACATTGGGACATGAAGTTTACAGAAAACCCATATACTGACAGGTACCTAAACAAAGACTCTAATCACAACCCTGCCCATAAGCATAGTTTAATCAACAGTTTATTATACAGAGCGGAAAACATCAGCAAGCAAGGAGGATTGCAGAAAGAGAAACAAAATGTGGAAAGAGTTTAAGATCCAATGGTTACAGTAGACGCGAAATTAATAAAGTAGGAAGAAAGAGGATGTTACAAAAAAAAGGTACAAGAAAAACAAAGGGAAAATGGAAAAGTGGTCCTAACCTACGTCAAAGGTACTACTCAGTAGCGTCACTAGGACGCGTGTCACCCTGGGGCAGGGGGCGCGCGTCACCCTAGTGACGCTCTGACATCGTGGCGCGGGGGGGACCCGGCTCCCCCCTGCGTCGCCCTCCGGACGCTCCGAGGCCGGCCCGGTAGCCGGCCTCAGAGCGTCCGACCCCGCCGGCGCTCCAGGGCCAAGCAGCGCGTTAATACGGGTATTTTTCGGATTTTCGCGCATGCACAGAGACTGTTTTGAGGGCATTTTGCCCTCAAAACGGTCTGCGCATGCGCGAAAATCCGAAAAGTACCTGTATTAACACGCTGCGTGGGCCTTCTTTCAGAAGGCCCTGGAGTGCTAGCGGGGTCGGACGCTCCGAGGCCGGCTTCCGGGCCGGCCTCGGAGCGTCCGGAGGATGTCGCGTGTCACGGTGGTGACAAGCGCGGGGGTGCGTGCGTCACCCCATGGCGCGCGTCACCCCCAGCCGGCCCGCCCCACCACCACGCTCCAGTGACGCCAGTGGTACTACTGATAAAATTGGAAGATTACTTAATAAATTTGACATCAGTTCTAGTTTTGCATCTATGCAGAAAATCAGCAGTATTTTGAGATCTCCCAAGGATCCTTTGCACCCATGGTCTTGTGCAGGTGTGTACAGAATCCCTTGTGATTGTGGGAAATGCTGTCTTGGCACCACTAAAAGGAGTGTAATGACAAGGGTCAAGGAACATCAATGACATTTACGGCTGGGCCAACCTGAAAAATCTGTTAGTGGAACATTCAATGGAATCAAATCACCTACTGGGCAGAGCAATCCTGCCTAACTATCCAGTGGGCGGCCCAGGCGGCCTGCTGGATCTATCCTCACTCTGGGTTGACCAAGATCAGCCCAGAGGTCCCCCGGTGTAGCACGGCCTGGCTCCAATGGGCCTCGTTGGATTTCCGCCAGCTATTTCGCTGGTGGAAGTAAGAGGAGGCCGTGTAAAGACTGCGCCGGCCTGGGAGGGAATGAGGATATGGCGGCCACCATCCCCGCCCCGTCCTGGGTTGGATCCACCAACCCCTAGCCTCCCTCGCCGCCCAGACCTCCCCTGCTGGGGGATCTCTTACCTCCTCCGGTGGCCGCATGGGCAATTTGGCGGCGGAGTAAGGGGTGCCAGCCTCACGCCAGCGGCCCTTACTCATGAGTCATCGTGAACTTAGATGGCTTCCAGCGGCAGAGTGCTCGCTCTGCTGCTGGATTGTTAGTTAGGATTGTGCCGTAAATTTGAGGAAACACAAGTTTTGGTCAGAAGCACACCATACTTACCATATCTTAACCACAAAGCAATTGAGATCATTAAACACAAACATGCTGTTAATCAGAGAGAAGAAGGGCTAAGAATAAACTCGAGCTGGTTACCGATAATTAAACAAACCCACACAAAAACGTTTAAAACAGAGAAGGTTTGAGTACAGAAACCATCAACAATTTGGGAGTTCTCCTTTAAGGCTGTCATTTAAGGTTGATGTTCCGTTAAAGCTGTTATCTCTAATGGTGCCAGCAACATTGCTGTGCGAAAAGTTAGGAATGATTTCGACCTATTTTTAACCCTAATAAATGGTCCAAGACCTCAGACTCTTTGGTTTTTTATCTCTAGTTGGTGTGTTTTTTCCTCGACATGTTTTTAAAGTGGTTAATTAAGAAAAGTATCCCTCTTCCCTCCACATGGGTGACAGCATATGGTCTTATACCCTATGTAGATTTCAGGACTGGCCCACTTGAGGTGATGTGCTAAATGCTGCCTTCCTTTTACCTGGCAATGAACCAGTTTCTTCTCCCACTCCCTGGACAGGAAAGGGAAGAGTGGGGATGAAGAAAAAGGCAGTGTGGAGAAGAGGAGAGTGGTGGGCTAGAGTGGCAGAGATGCTCTAGTCCACCATTCTCTTCTTCTCCACACTTCCTCTTTTGCTCCACTTCCTCTTCCCCATCTAGGAAGAAGGAGTGGGGGTAAAGGGAGCAGATGGAGGTGGGTGCCCCCTACTAATTTGCTGCCTGAGGCAACTGCTTCAGTTGGCCTCATGGATGGGCTGGCCCTGGTTCAGCTGCTTGCCCATACCTATCCTGTTTATCTTCACACTGCCAGCGAGGAGAGACATAAACTTTGTGGGTAACTGCCTGTCTTTTGTATGATAATGGGCTGGAAACAAGGTCAAAGTGTAGTGTCTTGTGATTTCCTGCAAAATCCTGGGTCACTTGGGCCGTCATCGTTTTTGACCCAAAGTGTACAGGCTTTGGTAAATGCATTTTTAATGCTGCCTTCTTTCTTTCTTTTTAAAGATAACAATAAAGATGAGGGGGATTGGAAGACCTTTTCTAGCACCAAACTGTACAGGACACTGTGATGCACAACAGGAACACAAAAACTAGACAACTGCAGTGAAAATATTTCTTTTACTGACGATCCTGGTGTGTTTTGAATATACCATACTCTTTGTCTAGGGAATATCTACAGGGAAGTATATACGGTTTATTTTATATACGTAAAATGAGAAGAGTTACTGTTTGGGTTTATAAGCCACCGTTTATTAAAACAAAAACCTTTTTCTCCTAACATTTTGTGCCTGTGAGGAGCATTATCAAAGGTATGGCGTTCTGCTGTTTGCTCTAGTTCTTAGCACACACGTTGTTACAGTTGAGGGATTAACTGTTTGCCTTTGCCAGGTTCTTTAAAGTCATACCACCATTTTTTTTTAATCAGTCCCACAGTTATCGAGGCTTCTGAGATTTTTCACGGCTAAGGACTGTCGCCTGATCAGTTCTGCAAGTATCAAAACCTTGGGTCTTGGTTTGCTTAAGGACCGGAAGCCACGCATTACTGTCAGAAAGTGTTTCCTCCTTCCTGTTCATGATATTTTTATGTTTGTTAATTTCTATGGCTTCTCTGTGAATCCTGATGTGGTAGCTCCTAACTGCGGACAGCACCTGTTTTTTTGAAATCTATCTGATGTCCCAATTCCAATGTGTGTTCAGCCAACTGCAGATTTTTCTTTCTGCCCCAAATGACAGGGCCATGCATGTTCTTTAACATGCATGGCCACACTCCTTTTTGTAGTTCCAACTTACACCCTACCACAACTACAAGGGATGTGGTATACAGCTTCGGAGAGGGGGATCTCTTAACCTTCAGACCTTAGAACCTGTTGAATCTTTTTGGTTGGTTTGAAAATGGGTCTGAGATTTACCTTTCCCAATACCCTGCCAATCCTCTCCATAACATTTCTAACGTATGGCAGATAGACCTTAGTTCTTTCATCCGTTTGCCCCTCCTGGGTTGTTGCAGTTCGTCTTGGGTGCGTGCATTGCCATATTTATCTCACATTTAGAGTAACCATTCGTCTGAAAAGCCTCTGTTAAATGATTATATTCCTTTTGCAGGAATTGAGGTTCAGACACCTGTTTGGCCTGGGTCACTAATGTGTTAATGAGGCCCCTTTTTTGACTGGACTGATGGTTTGAGTTCTTGGGTAGATAGCAGTCGTTAGGGGCAAAACATTAGGAGAAAAAAGGTTTTGTTTTAATAAACTGTGGTTTATAAACCCGAACAGTGATTCTTCTCATTTTATGAATAATTCTGGCCACGAAAGCCTGAGCATGTATGTATTTTATATATGTTTGTGTAGTGTATGGTATAGTATAGTATGAGAAAGAAAGAATGTAGTATATATTCCCTAGACAAAAAATTAACAATGTACTGTATTGGGATCATCGATAAAACAAATACCAGTACAAACAGCTGTAGTCTTTTTGTGCTCCTGGTGTGAGTTACAGCTGCCTTGGAATGCCTTGCAGTTTAACCCTTTCCCCCTGTATTATGTTCCTGCCAGAAACCCCGCATGTCACACACACACACACACCCCGCGTGCCACCCAGGAACCCCCCGCCCCAGGCGGCCTCACGCTACTGGTACAGAACCCGATGGTTCTTGTTTAACGTCAAATTGCGCCTATAAGCACTCATGAGCAATCAGATGTGACAACCTACTGAATTACATGCGCACACAGACTAGGCAGGCAAGGAGTCATTTAACACAATGAGAAAAGGGATAGCAATCAAGAAGGGTGAGGAACAATGCACTTGGCTGGGTGGACACAAAAAACAGCTTGACCAAACGGGATGTGTAATTAGCAACACTAGCAGAGGGAGCCAGGAATCTACTCCCAAGGTAACCGCTAAAGTTCACAAGCTACCTTGGAGTGAAAAGAGCACACAACAAAATTAATTCCCTAAACACATTTACCTACCAATACAGTCCCTATTGCTGGCTACTTGTGTTGTCCCAGGAGTGCTGACCTGCCCGGGAAGGGGACAAGCACAAGGCATGAGTGGGTGGGCAGCGAAAAAGGAGTGAGCTGTTTGGCCCTCCCACCTACATGGAGCCTTGGGCTGCGTTTCAGCGGCGGTGGCAACATCACATCCAGCGGGGGGGGGGGGGGGCACAACAACTCAGTCACTCTCAACTTAAAATATCATCCCAAATCTTTCCTATTGTTGCATAAATAAATGCCCGGCTGCACAAAATGGGTAGCCCTTGGTCAGCCTGAGTAGGCAACATAAGAGCCCTGCTCGATCAGGCCAAAGGTCCAGCTTCCTGTATCTCACAATGACCCCACCAGATGCCTCAGGGAGCACACAAGACAACAAGATATCTGTATTCTGTTGCCACTCCCTTGCATCTGGCATTAAGAGATCTTAATGATTGAAAATCTGTCCAATCCCCTTTTAGATTGGAAATCTGTCCAATTCCCTTTTAAAGTCATCTAGGCCAGGTGCCATCACCACATCCTGTGGCAAGGAGTTCCACAAACTAATTACATGCTGTGTAAAGAAATATTTTCCTTTGTCTGTTTTAATACTTCTCCACTCAATTTTAGTGGATGTCCCCTAGTTCTAGTGTTGTGTGAGAGGGAAAAGAACTTCTCTCTATCCACTCTCTCCATCCCATGCATAATTTTATATGTCTCAATCATGTCCCCCCCCCCCCCCAAACAGGCAGATTACACCTTAATATACATGTTTCCTTTCCTTAAACACCTACAGTCCTTCCTCCCAAATACACGTGTCTTGGTAGGTGTATACTGTATACAGCAGACCATACAAAGGAAGGTTATGAACTTTTCAACACATTTTAAAAATAAGAAAGGTTTCTGACAAAACAGGAGCTTGTATGTTCCCACAAGGCTTCCATTATAGATGAGACTGTTTTCAAAACATCACTCACCCGGTCCCCAACAGTGGCAGCTAACATATATAGGGCCAAAGGGTCAATGTAGCCTTTGTGGTTTTGTCTGGACCTTGCAAAAATTTCAACATAAAAATGGTACAGTACTCCCCCCATAGCCGCTGGGGATATGTTCCAGGCCCCTCTGTGGATACTTGAAACCGTAGATAGGAGCGAACACCCAGTGGTGTCGCCAGCCCTCCCAACGCCTGGGTCTAGGGGGGCGGGGGCTGGCCCAGCGCCCCCCGGATGTCACGTGACATCATTACGGACGTCACGTGACGTCAAACGACAACGACGCTGTTGCTCACCTCAGGACTCGAAAGCTGGAGCGCCACCCGCCCGCTATGGCTGCGGGCGGGTGCCGCGCTCCAGCTTTCGAGTCCAAGGAGCGACAGCGTCGTCATTGTCTAAGCAACGCGCACGGTGCGCACCTGCAGCCAAGGGCCTGGGCACACACCGCGTGCGTTGCCTTGGCGGCGGCGACCACGACAACGCTGTCGCTCACCTCGGATGCAAAAGCTGGAGCGCCGCCCGCCTGCTATGGCTGCGGGCGGGCGCCGCGCTCCAGCTTCGATTCCGAGGTGAGCGCCCCCCGGAAGCTCACGCCTGGGGCCCTGGACACCAGGGCCCCCTACGTTACGACGCCACTGCGAACACCCCCTCCATGGTTTCCTGAGGGGCCCCCCACCCTGCCTCCTCTGCAGGCAGGTGTGCGTGCCCCCCCACCTCTTATTATTCTTTCAGCAAGCTTTGTTTCTTCCTTAAAACAAACAGAGAAGCAGCCTCCATTGCTGGCAAGTAGAACGAGACTTAGTCCTAGAGAGGCTCTGCAAGGTTTGACCTAGCTGAGTTGGCCAATCAGGTTAAAAAAAACGACACAACCTCCAACAGATGTGTGTTTTCCTCTGGGTGCGGCTAGTTTCTGTTTTAACTTTGCAATGCAAAGTGCTGAGTTTCCCGGCCAAGAATAAACGCAGCAATATTTTTTGCAAGCAAGTAAGCTCACTGGAGAGAAAAGACGAGGAAGGGATCAAGGGCTCCAGTTTGGGATCGGTGAACTGTTCTCTCCAACTGTGAGTGGGGAGGGGTGCCTCTGCAAAAGGTAGGAAATGGGGTTTTTAAAATGCACATGTGCTAGGCTTGCCAGATTTCCCCCATGGGATGGGCAGTGACGTCACTGGGGGTGGGGCCCGGTAATGTGACATCACTGGGGGCGGGGACGCTGTCCGAGTGCTTCCAGTCTCACGTTCCTGCACGATGAGGCTAGAAGCACTTGGAAAACGTCCGAGTTCACTCGTATCTGGGACTATGGTAAGCCAACACATGTCTGTGAATGAGAGAAAAAGTGAGGAATATATTCTTTCAAATTACATCCAGCCCTGGAGCAAGGTGGACTTGCAAACACTGTATCTGCCCCCCCCCCCCCCGGTTTCCTGCTTATGCTTGCAGGGAAATTTGAATGTTGAGGCGGGTTAAATTCAGGTCTGTGCACAGATTAGCATGGGGCCCCGGGCAACTGCCCAGCGTGCCCATGTGTTAAGACGGCCCTGTTTTGTTTTCGGAGGTTTTACATAGTTCTATGTCCAAATCTGTTTAATGTCCCCAAATGCTATCTTTCGATTTTACAAACTGCAGACTGCAACATGTCCCTCCCCCATTCTTTGGCTTCCTGTGTAACCAAACCCAAGTTTCCTGTGTAAGTTCTGCAGTGCTCACAAACTTGCAGCGCACATTAAGTAACTATTGCAATGCAAATAGTGTTACGAGAGTTCTCAATAGTTTTGGATTTGACAGGTAAAAAGCCATGAGAAATAAAGAAGAAAATGATGTAAGACCAATATTAAAAACTCAGAGCACTAGGCTAGACAATGTGTAAAAATAGCTATTTTCAGCTATTAGAAAACAGACACAAAACACACATGTTAAAAGCTGAGATAAAAACATAAGTTTAAAATATGGATCATACTCATAAGAAGCGACATTTCGCTTGAATTATATCGAGCATTATCAAGCACTCCCTAAACGGCAGGCTGTGACTGGTCCAGAGATGTTAGCCAGTACACACTGTGGCCTTGCTACATAAGAGACAGAACATTTCTGGAGCTTGCATCAACAGTTAAATAAAGAGACAGTGTACGTACAACATCAGTTAATTAAAGAGACAGCATACAATATCGGCTATAATCCTATTAGACTACTTTCTGCCTATGATGCTGTGTATTCTTGGCTAAGACTGGGGTCCATATTTTATCAATCACAGATAGTTCTTCCATCCTGTTCAAAAGGCTATCCTTGTGTCTCCAGATCTGAATGGCCTCTCTACACAATCTCTGTCTATAAGAAGTTTCATTCACCAGGGCTTCAGTCTCATCAAAGTTGATTAAGTGTCCAGTGGCCATAGAATGTTCCGCTCTCTCCCTTATGTAGCAAGGCCACAGTGTGTACTGGCTAACATCTGGGTGGGGATATGATTTGCAACGCAACCCTACTAGGAGTTGCGCCCTGTAATCCCGGCGCAGGCTATGTTGGATCAAGGATGGCAACCCAGCGGTGCAAGATCATCTTGGGGGAAGGGAATTTTCATTCCCTTCCTATGAGTAAATCCCCAGCGTTTGCTATGGGTCTCCTTGGATCTGCGCCCATGTTTGCAGTGGCGCAAATCCGGGAGGCCTGGGAAAGGGGTAGGATATGACGGAGGAGGAAAGCTAGTCAGTGAATCGGCTGGAAGGATCTCCTTTTGGTTATTTGTCCTATAAACTGGGCGCCACAAAAATTCACAGATCTTCTGCAATGGAGAGTCTGTGAAATAGTTATTCTCCATGTGGTACTTCTTCACTCACCCACACCCATCCTGCTGTCCTTGTACAGGTCTCACAAACTGCCTGAATCAATCCATCTGCCATGGTCTCAGCCTCATCATCCATGGATCTACAAGAGGAAGTGAAGTGTCCCATCTGCAAGGAGGATCTGACAGGTCCAGTGTCCGTGGACTGCGGCCACAACTTCTGCAGGAGCTGCATCACCAACTACTGTGTGATTTGGGAAGATCTGGGGGACTTGCAGTGTCCCCTCTGCAAAGCCAAAATCAAAGAAGGGAATTTCCGGCCCAACTGGCAACTGGCAAATCTAGTAGAAAAAATTAAACATCTATCACTTAATCCAGGAAAAGAGGATCTATGTGCAACACACAAGGAAAAACTCAACCTATTCTGCAAAGAAGATGAGAAATTGATTTGTCTGATTTGTGAGCAATCCCCAGAACATCGATCACATACTGTCCTTCTTTTGGAAGATGCTGCCAAGGAATGTAAGGTAAAACAATACAAACCTCCAGGATCAAGGACAGCGACAGAGGCGTAATGTACCTTACCCGTGCCCGGGACAAGGCAGTATGCGGCGTCCTTGGCAGTGACATCGTGAAGTCACGACGTCACATGACTCTGGGTTCGAGCACCATTGGTTGCTCTCGCCTTTGGCTCGGAGTGCTCCGAGTCGAACATGAGGGCAACCCAATCATTAGGTGGTGGAGCCTGAGCATTGCACCCTCCCCTGGCATTGTACCCGGGTCAGCTGCCCTTCAGGCTCCACCCTAGTTACATCTCTGCTGCCTCCATGCACAACCCCTCCTCACAATCATGAGGAGAAAGGGCGGCATACAGAGGCAGGATTCAGCTGCCCTCGCGGTCATCTCGGAGCGCTCCGAGTCGAACACGAGGGTAGCTGATCACCTGTCTGCCTCCACATGCCGACCCTCCTCCTCATGATCCTGAGGAGAAGGAGAGGCACATGGAGGCGTGAGGATTCAGTTGCCCTTGAGTTTGGCTTGGAGTGCAAGGGTAGTGAGTTTGGCTTGGAGTGCAAGGGTAGTCATTAGGTGGTGGAGTCTGAGCAAAGGGAACAAAAAAGTCCCAAAATGCTTTGCACCCAGGGTAACGAACAGTTCATGATATAGAGTCTGGATTGCCACAGAGACCTTGCTATGGCCGTACCTGCTGGGTGGACAGAAAAATGACTTTCAGTTTCATTGTCAATATTGTTACCCCAAGAGCTGGAATGCCACTTCATGCCTGACTGTGTGAAAGTATCGCAGTGGGGGTGCTGTGACTGGTCCAGAGGTGATCAGACTGGATGATCATGACCAGCAGCCCAAGGATCTTTCCTGAGGTCTTAGCCACTGCTTCAGGATCAGTCTTGAGACGCAAGTGCTAATATGATGCAAGTTTTGTTTGGATTACAGAAGATACACGATTAATTCTGCTACATTGCCCAATTCCATTATCGGTGGAACTGTATTAATAATAATAATAATATTAATAATAAATATTTATATACCACTTTTCAACAAAAAGTAGTTCACAAAGCAGTTTACATAGCAAAACAAATCAATAAATGGCTCCCTGTCCCCAAAGGGCTCATAGTATCCCAACCATAATTGTATAGCATACAGTTTCAGGTAGCCAGCCTTAAGTACTACTAAAATGCTGTCTTGTCTTTGGATCAGTGGTCGTCTCCTTTCGTTGCACACGTTTTTCTGTTTTGTTTTTTCTGTGGCCTGCTTTTTGTTGGAAATAAGGGCAACATCAACTACAGGAGTTGCAGAAAGTGATGTCACTTTTTATGGGCAGGAGTGTTCTATGATGCAGTTGCCAGCCTGTCAATCATCTGTGGCAGTTTAACAGACAACATCACAGTTCTTTACCTGAAATTCTGATGTGCTGAACATGTGTTGCTGAGCTCTCTCAGCTACGCTCAAACCAATACAGTTTCAAAGCTGTTGGAACATCTGATCCAAAACCATATGCTTTAAGAATAAGTATTTAAGAGCCTGAAGCAATGTAATTGTTGAACTTTTACCTTAGCCTCAGTTTTCATATTCCTTATATGTGCATCATTCTCTCTTAGTAGCAAGCAGCCTGGTTACAAAACCATTTTGTTTACAAAAAGAGCTTTTCTTTTACCCGTGTAGCTGCACCCTGTTTACCAACCACTCAAACACTATATTATATTTCTGTTGCTCTTTTCAGTCAAACATTGTCTGCCAAAGCAACTCTCAGCAGTCAACATTTCAATACAATGTTGGCAGCAGGCACTGGGTGTAGGTGAAAATAAGACACAGACCCTGTCCTCAGACTCACAAATGAAAAGATCGGAAGATACATAAGGGAAGGGAAACGAAGGACAAAGGTGGAGGAAGGAAACCAGTGTGAAAATGGCACAAGAAAGTGATAAGTTGTTCATAGGCTGTTGCGTCCAGTTGGGGCCAGGCTGGTTTTCCGTTGCTGTAAGAAAATGGTGCAACCGCTGTGTGTGGCCAACGACAGAGGCCAAAATGACTTTCCCTTTGCCACTGTCTAGATTAGAATAACTGACAGTTGGAGCAGAGTTCTTCCTTGCAGGGAGGGGAGAGGCAAGCGCTCTTGCAGCCACTGCATCTTTAGCTGATATCATGTGTGAGAGTGGGTGCGAGTGCAAGTGCTTAGGGGACATGATGAGCAGACACCAAAAGGACACCTGATGATGACTCCAGGGAACTGGCACCAAGACAACCTTGGAGAGGCCAGGTGTCACAACATCCTTCTTAGGATGACTCCCTGGAGGCCGGGGGCTTCCTTAAGAGCATAAGAAGAGCCCTGCTGGATCAGGCCAAAGGCCCATCTAGTTCAGCTTCCTATGCCCTCACCAGTTGCCACTGGAACATTCCTTGTATTGGTGCAAGAAGCAAACTGTGCAGTGCCCAGCTCAGGTGCCCCCCCCCGCCCGCACTCAAGTGCTGTTGCCTATCAACACCTCCTATGGGGGGGGGGGCTCAGCATCCAAGGGATTTGGGGAGGCCATAGGAGAACATGGTAGATTCGCTACAAGCCACCTATATCTGGATCATTCCTGTGGAGGGGGGGGGGAAATAGTGCAGTACCCCTTTGGGGTGTGTGAACGCACTTCTAAAGGAGGCAGAAAGACTGTTGGTGACGGTATGTATCTCCCCACCTTTTTGACGGGACGGGCTTGCCAGGCTATACAGCGACATGGTATGGTAAGGAATGCAGACACACAAACCCCTTCTCTGAACGTGGAAACCGGCACCGTATTGTCCGTAGGCAGAGAATGTGGAGTGAAAGCTGATCGCGCGTTACAGAAGTGCCTGCAGCCAATAACGGTGCAGGAAGGAAGAGCCAGGTTGTACGAACTTACTAGAAGGCTCAAAAGGGACGGTGTCAGATTGCCGCCTCCTCCTCATACAGCGAGCAGGAAACTCGTTGGTCTTGTTTGCGAGAGCCTCCCCCCAGGTGCTGACCTCGTCGGTTGGCTCAGTTCCCGGCCGCCTCCCTCCTCCTCCCATTGTCTCTGCGGGTCTGGCATGGAGCCTACCAGCCAGAGAAATCCATGGAGGGGTTCCAAGGAGGAAACCCTCCCTCGGCGCTTCCCCCCCCCCCTGCGGTGGCCACTCCTACGCGCGCTAGAATGCGCTGGCATCACTTTGGAATCCGTCGGAAGGACCGAAGAAGGTCGGAGCTCCTTGCAGAGATGGCCTCTGCCTCCAGGGATGACCCCGTGGAGAGGCTCCAGGACGAAGTGTCCTGTTCCATCTGCTTGGAGTACCTCCGGGACCCGGTGACCATTGACTGCGGCCACAACTTCTGCCAGGCCTGCATCTCCAACTACTGCAAGCGAGGAATGAGCTCCGCCTCTGGCGTGGTGGCTCTTTGCCCCCAGTGCCGGGCTGGTTTCATGCTAAGCAGCTTACGGCCCAACAAGCAACTGGCCAACATCGTGGAGGGCATCGAGCGGCTGACTTCGCGGCCAAGCAGAGGCTCCACTGAGGCCTTGTGTGAGAGGCACGGCAAGAAGTTGCGCCTCTTCTGCCAGGATGACGGGGAACCGATTTGCCTGGTGTGTGATAAATCACGAGAGCACCGTTCGCACACAGTCCTGCCCATCGAGGAGGCAGCTCACGACTACAAGGTAATAAGAGAGGAGTCTGATTCAGAACCGAGAGCTAAACTAGAGAAGACGGCAGCAGTCACGCGTATTTGTTTACCGGGCTACCGGGCACGTATTTAGCGCTCTCTCTCTCTCTCTCTCTCTCTCTCTCTCTCTCTCTCTGTGTGTGTGTGTGTGTGTGTGTGTGTGTGTGTGTGTGTGTGTGTGTGTGTCTTCTGGTATTGGAGGTAATGTACAGGTGGGTAGAGTTGTTTTTTTTTATTTTTTATAATGTACAATAATTGCACTTGAGGAGGCTCCCCTCACTATGTGCTCCTTTTTATGTTAGGATTACATCCCCATTAACCCCCCACTTTATATGTGAATGGGGCAGACATGTAAACAACAAACATGGTTTGTGTTGCCTTGCCCTAATTTCTTTTGCTTCTGGAAGCTCATTTGGCTTTCCTTGAAATTCTGCAGATGTATTATTGCCTGGGGTGGAACCTCCAGATTTGATATAGACAAATGTGATGAAAAGCTAGGCAGTGGAGAACACGTCTGAGAAGTTTCGCTGATCTCTTAAAGATGATTATTTCTCTTACTGGTCCTCCACTCTTCCTTGTAGAATGCTCCAGGAAGCGTAGGCAGGGCTCTTCGTGGTCTCACTCTTGCCCAGATGCCGATCCTCTTAGCCTCAAAATGGTTACAGCATCAGCCTCAAAATGGTTATAGCATAGGTGGCCAACCCACGGCACAGGTGCCACTTAGTGGCACGCTGAACATTTGAAGTGGCACGCGCCGCCGTTTCTGCCCAAGTCGAGCGCTAGAGTCCCTCTCTCTTTCTCAACCCAAGAGCATCTTTCCAAGCCTGTGGCACTAGAGGAGGTCTCTGTACCCCACTGCGCCTCCTTCTTCTTGCACTGTCACGGTGCTTTAAATATTTTCATTAGCTTAGAAATATTTATTTATTTATTTAAGTGGCACGCTTAAGATTATCTACATAAAATGTGGCACATGGCGTGCCACAGGTTGGCCACCACTGGGTTATAGCATTAGATGCTCCCTGACCATTCACAGGGCCAAACTGTGTGAACAAAAACGTTTTTGGCTTCTCTCAAAATTCCACGCATGTTTCACCTGCAAATAAACTTCAGAGGTGGTACTTCAGGTTTTGTTTCTAGTGAAATTTGGGCATTAGCGCCTCTAACCTTGAACTTTTAAAAAAATGATATTATCTAGAGATGGTAATATCAGGGTTACCTACCTACACAGAAGCCAGAGTCAATGAGACAGATTGGAGTAACTGCTGGCTTTTGTTCTTTCAAAGAGAGAGCAGCCACCTGTTCTTTTCCCCCAGTAGCCCTTGGTGTTATCTGAGATCTTTTTGTAAAAGACAAGGATCTCAGTGCCATCGCCAGTATGCAGGGAGCACAGCTTGGGGCAAAGCCCTCCACTGGGCCCCCATAGTGTGTTGGAACCTTCAAGCTTACTAGTGGCTGGTGGGTCACTTCTCTGTCCCCTATCAATGAATGGGAGAAATCTTTGGTGGTGGCATATTCTTACAATGGCACCAGAGCCTCTGGGGATGTTCCCATTTGGGGTCTTTCTGTGAAACACAGAATCTCTTAGCTGACTTGCTTGCTGCCACTGGGACTAGAGGTATTCAAGAGTTAGCCCAGCCCCAGCCAGCCCATCCTGGCTGACCCCATTCCCCGCCTATGCAGTTGAGTCTGCACAACACCTCCTCTGTGCCCTCTTAAGACTATGACATATTGTAGCTTGGTTTTTTGGGGTTTCACCCAGTAATCTCTCCCCCCACCCCAATGTCTTTATTTTGGGGCTTAACATCCAGCTTGAAGAAGCGCTCTGATGAACTTGAAAGCTTGCTCACTGCTTTGTGAAACTTGGGTTGATCCTATAGGCTTCTGTGGCTTTCAGCCGTTGAACTGTGGAACGCGGAAATCATGTTCCGAGTTAGAGGAGAGATGCTTGTAACTAAACGTTTTCCTGAAGAAGCCTACTGCAAGCCACAGCTCCTTTAGGAAAGGGATCTGACTGCAGTGTTTGTGTTCATCTGAATGATGAGTAATTTCCCCTAAGCTCTGTGGTTTGAAAGATGTTGGCATTCAGTTTAGCATATAGATGCCAACACACACACACACACACACACACACACACACACACACACACACACACACACACACACACACACACAGAGAGAAAATTCAGTTGCTCTTGTTCCTTGTTCCTGTCCCTTGAACAAAAGCGTGACATGCAGAAATTAGCAGGTGACATTTTCCTAACAAGTGATACATAACAGTGATGTCATAAAAGTTACTTTCTTAAATTTTGCATGTCAGGCTGCCGTTCAATGCGCAGAATTCAGGCTGGGTTAAAAGGTGGAAGCTCATTTTGTCCTAGTAGTTTATCACATTGCTTCCATGCCCATTTATTTCTTCACCTCTTGTATATTAGTGTGGTGTTGGTCCTACTCTTTTTTTTGTCTGCAGCCACGTGTGGGGCCAAAATGAGTGGTTGCCAGCTTTTTTACCAGACACTGCTCCTGTGCCTTAGCAGCATGATGTGCAGACATAAACATTATATTCTGCTAATCTCCATGCCATGAGAAACTCTTCCACTGATGCCTGCAGAAAGTAAGTGAAAAAGAGAGAGTGCTCATTCTTGAAAGGGAAAATACCTACGTAAAAGTGCTGTAAAGCGAGAAATGTGTTTGGGCCATTTTCTGAAACTAAAACCAGTCCTCTACAGCACTTATGGATAGTTTTCCCTTATTTTTGCCATGGATTGGTGCAGCACTCTTGTTTCTGGCTTGTCCCAGGGCTGCCATTTTTTTACCGTCTCATACGCCTGTGCTTTGCCGTGATTATAATTCCCATCCCCATGTCATGAAAAGCTTTGTGAACTGATTTATGTACATCAACCTGTGGCATAGGAGCAAGCCAGTTTTTTTTCTAGTCAGTTGGCAACTGTATTCTGTCAGCTACATGGACTGATAGGAACCAGTGTGAGTTGAAGCATCCCACGTGTATGGATTGAAAATGCTGAAATAGCGTCCAGCATTTCTCAGAGTATGCTCCTAGGAGCCCTGGGGCTTCCTGAGACCCCTTCAGGGGCTCCATGAGCACACCATAAGTGGCCACCACCTGCTTGGCGCTGTGCCACTCTGTGCATGCACCAGCACTCTGGGGCTCCCGAGACTCCATGCATGCACCGGTGGGGCTTCCCAAGACTCCATTTAGGAATGTAAAGGACTCCGAAGTCCAAAACGTTTGAGAACCGCTGGTCTAGGCTTTCCTGATAGGACATCTTCTCATGACTATTGAGCACAAGGTGGCCACATTAAAATTCTGTGGGTTTTGACTCCTTGCCTGTGATCTTCGCTGTACACAGGATCAGCTTGGAACTACACTGGCAAATACACTACTGCAAAAGCATCTGTGGTAGTATGCCAACAGCTCAGTCCCCCACAAAGGACTTGCAGAAGTGATTGGCTAACCCCAAACATAGAACTGGTATGCACAGCATTCTCCCTCTGGTTCTGACATGCCCAGTGGTTGTGTGACTAGTTCCTTTAGAAATGAATGAGGTTTAAGCTTGGGAAGGCCACTGTGGGATGCACAAGAACAATTGTCTAGAAGCACCGTCTAGTCTGAAGGCAAATGATGGCACCTTGCTGATGCTAAGCCAGTCTAGATCTGGTCAGTGCCCGGAGAGGCGATTGCCTGGGAACCTGTCCTGTTTTCCATGGTGGAAGAAAGTTGGGATCTAATTGAAATTCACTGCTCCCAAGCTATCCTCCTGTTTTTGGCGCCTGGACATAATGCCACCACTGTTGCTAGCCTTGAGGCATGGGAGAGGTTGTTAAGGTTGCGTGCTTAAAGGATATCTTCTTGACTTCAACACCTTTCTTTTTTCCAGTTTCCGCTTCTGAAATAAACAGAAGCCACACTGGAAAACGATGACCATTTGCTTTGAATTCATTGTA
This sequence comes from Plestiodon gilberti rubricaudatus, assembly GCA_026170595.1. Classification (NCBI taxonomy): domain Eukaryota; kingdom Metazoa; phylum Chordata; class Lepidosauria; order Squamata; family Scincidae; genus Plestiodon; species Plestiodon gilberti. Next base: position 122,216,935 of record JANXHW010000002.1, read on the forward strand.
ATTTGTCTTTGAGGGTTAGGAGGTTCCATTCCCTGCAGCCCCTCCAACTCCCAGTGAGCTTTTTATCCCAAATAAAGTGATGTCCCCCAAGTCAGGTCACTGATGGAGAACCTTATGTAGATGGTTGTGTGCATAGACACATCTCCTTTGACCTGAGAACAAGAGGAGGGCTATAGTGTGGCCTTTATGAAGACTCCATTGAAGTCTCCTTGACGTACAGCTTCTGGGTCATGGAAACCTCTCGGAAAACTATGGTTCTTTGGGAAGAACACTTTTTAGAGGTGGCTGCACCCACCATGACCATGGCTGCATAGATTCCCCCCCCCCCGGTCCCCGGTGCAGTGCCCTGGAAGGAAGCTACAGAAACATTCTCACCATAGTCGTATGCTTTCTTCACAGATTAAGCTTCAGGAAGCTGTGGATTTTCTGAGGAAGGTGCTGGGAGAAGCACTAAAGCTGGAGGCTCAAGAAGTGGAAAAAACAGCTCAGTGGAAGGTAAGGGTTGAATGGAAACCACATGGACTGACTAGTGGCAGCCTGGCTCTAGATGGTTAGGCTGTTAATAACAAGGATATGGTTTCTAAAAACAGGGAACATCTGACAATCTACATCCGTGAAGCATAACCTCCTCCACTTTGGGATTATAACAGACTTCATAAGGGTGTAAAGAATGTAACATTTTCTCCCCCTAAGCTGCACAATGTCCTACTCCATGTATCCTCATTGCAGAAATCAGAACCTCATTGCAGAAATCAGAACCTAATCAAGCTGCAATCCTGTAACATTTACATGGGAGTAAGTCTCATTGGCCAGCGGGTGGCGCAGTGGGTTAAACCGCTGAACCATGAGCTGTTGAGCGAAAGGTCGGCAGTTCGAATCCGCGACGGGGTGAGCTCTCGTTGCTTCGCCAGCTCCTGCCAACCTAGCAGTTCCAAAGCATGTTAATGCGAGTAGATAAATAGGTACCGCTTGCGGGAAGGTAAACAGCGCTCTGTGTTCCAGCCGCATGCTACGTGCTGCGGCAAGGAGAGTCATGCCGGCCACATGACCACGGAGGCGTCTTCGGACAACGCTGGCTCTTCGGCTTTGAAATGGGGATGAGCACCACACCCTAGAGTCGGACACGACTGGACTTAATTGTCAGAGGTCACCTTTACCTTTACCCTAAGTCTCATTGAACTGAATGGAATTTGCTTTGGAGTGGACATGCCTAGGATTGCACTGTAAAGGGGCCAATCGTTCCGTTTCAAACGTCAGCCCATTATGTGTTTGTTCTTTCTTCCATTCAAGTGTTTCACCAAAAGAGCTTCGGGGTGAGTAGATGGGCAGGTCAGAGGGCAGAGCCTCTGCAGCAGATTGCAAAGTCTGTGATGGCTCATAGGAAAGAAGGCGGTTCCTAATGTGTCGTGGTCCCAGGCCATTTAGGACTTGAAAGGTTAAGCTCAGCATCTTGAATTGAGCCCAGACAGAAGTGTATTGACGGCCAGTGCAGCTGGGCGGGAAGAGGTGTGATATGCCCCAGCCGCCCTGTCCCCAACCATGAATGGCAGCGGCATTCTGCACCAAATGAAGCTTCCAAGCTATCTTCAAAAGCAACTCTATGTAGTGGCCATTACAGGCTAGATGCAACCAGTGCATGGATAACTGAGGCTGGAACTGCTCTCTGTAGCAGCCAAAGCTTATAAAGGGTACTCTTGGCTGCAGCAGTCACTTGCACATTCAGGGATGATGCTGGATCCAGGTGTACCACTGCACAGCACTTGTTCCTTCAGGGGGGAGTGCGACTGACCCCATCCAAGACAGGCTGACCAGCTCTGTCCCATTAGGGAGAATCTACAACTAATCTCTTTTGTCTGGATTAGTTTTTTGTTTGCTTGTCCTTATCTGACCCAGCACTGCCTCCAGACATTAATTTCAAGGTTTAGTTCAAGGTAATCCCAACGGCCTCCTTGGGATTAGATTCTGGACATAGGGTAGAGCTAGGCGCCATCGGCATGCTGGTGATGCCAAGCCCAAACCTCTGGATGAAATTATTATTAGAATAATAATAATAATGTACAGTGGGCCCTCCTTATCTGCAGATGCCACCCGCGGATTTGACTATCCGCGGAGGAGGGATCCCGCGGGGCCACAGTACCTTATTTAACAGCCGTGCCGGCCCGCCACCCACTTCTTGCCTCTTATGCCACTTTCTAAGCTTGTAAAATGCCTATAAAAAGAAAAATCGCGATCAGAAGTGGCTTCCGGTTGCACTTGCAACTGGAAGTCGCTTCCGGTCTCATGTTTTTTTTTTCTTTTTATAGTCATTTCACAAGCTTAGAAAATGACGTGAGAGGCAAGAAGTGGGCGGCAGGCCCGCACGGCTGTTAAATAAGGTACTGTGGCGCTGCCCCCAATCACAACCAACCGCGGACATGAGCATCAGCGGATTTTCGTATCTGCAGGGGTTTCGGGAATGGAACCGAAACCAGGCATTAGGTGAGTGATCTTTGGATGAACAATCCATTGCTCCTACCTTTTGCCAGCATTGTTCAAATTTAGGGTACCCCCAAAACAGGTGAACCAAATTGGCATGAAATTTGTGGCGACGCCAATGGATGTCCTTATGAAGTTGAAGATAATATCATTAGCCAGGGACCAGTCTGCTTGCACCAGGGTGCTTTTTGTGCTGATAAGCTAGAAGGGGAAATCTAAAATTGTTAATTTTGATAGACTGAAGAACATTTTGCCATTCTGTTCTGCAGGAGTTAATTCTAAATCTCCTTAGCTGCGAATAACATCTAAGCCAGGTTTAGCTGGATTACTGAGAAAATTGTAAGTTAATATTGTGGGGCTTTGGAAGTTTTTCAGAAGGCAGAAGGACACAAAAACAGGAATTCTGAAGCCCCACAAGCTTCAGGACCGAATCTTGAAGGCAAAATAGTTGCAATGTTTACTCATGTTGTTTTTGGCACACTTTATTCTCCTCTGTTTTTAAATTTTGAGGTCTTGTTTATTATTCTGATGCTCTTTAATAGAAGCTAAGAAATATTTAATTAAATAAAAAATGTTTCTACATATGTTGATATCATTGTCAAATACAAAATTGTCAAATATATATTTTTTAAAACTTACAGTGTGATCGTAATCATTTCTGCTCAAAAGTAAGTCCCTCTAATTTAAATGGGACTTGCTCCCTGGTAAGTGTGTTTTCCCTGGTAAGATTGCTCCCTGGTAAATCCTAATTTAAATGGGACTTGCTCCCTGGTAAGATTGCAGACTACGTGGGGGCCTGTTGGATACTGGTGCATGATTTGTAAAGTGCTTTTTGCAAATGTAGAAAGGGTCATCAGTCCCCAACCCATGCGTGGGGAGGTTAAAGCAACCCTGATGTCACATGATCCAACATTCCTGTACAGGGGCAATTTCTGTTTTGTAGCATTGGCACATTGGAAACAATAAAACCAACACATTTGTATTACCTTCATTCCCAAGGCTAGCTGTTGCTTGGTTGATGTGCTCATGAAGGACATTGAATTTGATGTCTCTTGCACATTTTGACTCTGATTATGGTGATCAGGAGGTTTTTTCCCCCAGCATGCTTTGCTTCACGGTTCAAAGTAGGAGATGTGAGGGGGATGGTGAACTGTACTATACTGCAGACTCATGTGTCCTGAGAATAAAGTGAACATGGCATCTGCAGTTAGCAAGGGGAGAGCAATTTTTCCTCTTTACCGCATCACAGTGTTTTTTTCTAGTGGCTGTTTGCTGGTGTTTCTTCGGCTTCTTTTTAGATTGTGAGCCCTTTGGGGGACAGGGGACCATTTACTTATTTATGCTCTGTAAACCACGTTGTAAGCTTCTTTTTGTTGAGCAGCGGTATATAAATATTTGTAGTAGCAGCAGTATGGCCAAGATCTTTGTGTCATGATCTGGGTTCCTTGGCCTCTGCTGCCACCTAGTGACTAATTTGAATCACTGCAGGAAGAGTAATTATTGCCTTGGGTGTTTGGGGTGGAGGCTGGTGTTGCTTTTTCATGCTTTGTTTCAAACTGGCCTTCTTCTTGTGGGTTTAACAGTTGCCTGACATGCAGAAATTATAAGCAGGGTAAGCCTTTCCTGACCTGGGAATAAGTGGTGCTCCCTGCTAACATTCTGTGTGAATGAGTTGTCGTGGGTGGCCACGCAAAAGGTGGCAACTTGGGGCCGTATACAAGTGCCATAGTGGGAGCCTCCTTCTGAAGGACGCGAGAGGCAAAGGCATCCTGCTCTGTGTAGATGTGTTTGCTACTTTCCCACAAGTGTCTTTTAGCAGCCTGGAATGTGGTTGAGTCAGCAGGAAGCGACTCCGCTCCAGCGGTGGGGGAAAGAGCCACAATTGCCCAATCTCGTGGTTACGGCCAAAAATAGGCAGCACTGAGCATCAAAGCTTCCCTGTGAGGCTTCACCTTTGATTCTAGCTATGCGAGGAGCTAGTGACCCTTTCTTGGTTATTGCTGAAAAGTGGTATATAAAAGAAAATAAATACTACTAAAAGATAGGGATTAAACAGCTGCCTTATAGTAGACCAGCCCTGCAACTGGGGCAGCCTCAGCACTAACTGGCTGAAGTGGGTCAGTAGGGGTGGTACCTGCCCCCTTTTGTACTTAGTTTGGTGCCTGAAGCCAACCGTTCAAATGGTACACATCCTTTATGGCAAAGAACTATATACACTGAATATATGGAGCATTTGCCTCATTCTGACTAGTGGTATAGCTGACCCAGCCAATGTTGTCCGTGTGGTGGATTGCATTTGCTGCTGCTGCTGATACAGAACATGAACAAGGAGACTACAGAGGGGTCTATTTGGACCTGCGCTAGCTAAATTGCTGGTCCATCCCCTTCCTGGACCTGATCTGCCCTCTCCCTACCCATGTTGCCACCTCATTCCGCCCTTCTGCCACCCCTCCCTCTTACCTGCTCCAGTGAGCAGTGGTATATGCAACGACGCGGGTGGGAAGGCACAGGCATTCCCGCTAGCGTCCCCAGTGCGCTGAGTAGCATGCTGTTGGAGCGCCTTTTATGACGCGCTGACTGCTTTATGGCAGTCAGCGCCAGCAGAGGATCTTCACCGACAACGGCAAGTAAGCATAAGATTGGGTTCTTAGACTTCTTTCTTCCTTCGCGGGTATGTGCTTTCCTCTATGTAAGCATATACTGCTCCTTTTGAGTCAATGGGAATGAATCCAATTTACAGTTACAAGCCAACTGTGCTGTTATAGCCAAAGAGATTAGAAGCAGGAAATTCCTTAGCCTTGTCTGGACAAGCCCAGCATTTCCTTGCTATTCTGCAAGTTGAGAGTTGCCCGTTTTTTGAAAGGTTCCCCCCCCACACACACACAAGCAGCACAGATAAATGACATGAAATTATTTGCAGTGGTGTGACACTGATGACCTTGGAATGACCTCTGCTGAAAAAGCATTTTGAGTGGGACTGAGACCTCTTTGGGCTAGGACCCACTAAAATTAAGCTTTCCCGAACACTACCCAGCCCTTCTTGCTAGCTTCCACCTAGCAAAGAAGACCTGCTAAAGGTATGGCCGAGGAAACCCACAGCCCCATGGAATGGATCTCGATTTGCAACTTTATGAAACAGTACGTCCCTTTGAGTGGATTGTTACCCTTCAAGATGGGGTAGGCCAGTAATGGCGAACCATTTGGGCTTGGTGTGTCAATTTTTTTGAAAATGCCTAACTTTGCTGGTGTGTCGCCTCCACACCCCCCCCCCCCAAAAAAACTTTTAATAGTACTTTGACTATTGCTAGTTTTAATAGTAATTTTGAATTGAATTGAACTGAAAACAACTATAGAACCCTTTGCATTTTATTTAACACCAATTAGTGACTTTTGTTGCTGAGTTTTACTAGATAATAGTTTGAAAGAGGTCTGCCAAAATCCCTGTCCTAAATGTTCACGACAAGTCTATAAAACCTGCAAAAATGTAAGGTGTGTCGGGGCCCTGGGGGAAATGCTGGCGTGTCACCCAGAATGACCTCGCGTGTCACCCGTGACACGCGTGTCATAGGTTCGCCATCACGGGGGTAGGCAGTGCATTCAAACAGTTCGTAAACAGATCGGATGTTTGCATCTCCTCCGGCAGACAAAAGTAGACGAACAAAGAGCGCTCATTGTATCGGGGTTCGAGAGACGTCGCCGGGTGATGGCCGAGGAGGAGGAGCTCCTTCTGAGGCAGCTTCAAGAGGAAGAAGAGGCAACTCTGAAGAAGCTACAGAGAAACGGGACATTTCTGCTGGGACAGTGCACAGGCTTACAAGAGCTGATCTCTGAGATGGAGAACAAGTGTCAGCAGCCAGCTGCCTCTTTGCTTAAGGTAAGGCTTTCTCCGGGATCTCACAGAGGACAGGGCCCCAGCAGTGCTGGAGAAGAGGAAATACAATGATGTGTTAACTGGAAGTAATAAATAATCAAAGAAAACACAAGCAAATAAAAACCGTCTCTGCATTTGGGGTATTGTCATCTGAAGTGGACCAACCTTCCCTGGGTACTTCTCTGATCTCAAGAACGAAACACGTTTTACTCGTATGTTTCAGTCTGCGGTGAATGGCTGGAGATCGGGATGCTGTAAGAATATAAATTCCATGTTCCCAATTACTTACACAAATTACACAAGGGTGTGTCTTAATTTCCCTGATTCCGTTTGCTTTTAAGTGCAGCTCATTTAATTTTATTTGAATCAGATTTAACTTTGTGGGAGAAGCATGTCTTGCAATGTTATAATATGATAAATCACCTAGGTATTTTACGTTGTTTCTGTTTTCTTCCTCTAGGATGTAAAAACCACCTTGACCAGGTCAGTATGATACACCTTTCTTACTCTTTCATGTCTGAATACAGACGTGAAATCCTCCATAAAACAGTGCTTTTGGTTTCTGTGGGATAATTTATGTTGATTGATTGATTTAGAAATGCATACCCTGCCTTTTCATTGAACCGTAATGCCCAGGGTGGCTCAGAAACAATGGAAACAAATGAAATCAAGTCAAAACCAATGAAACAGCCAATAATCAGCTGTTTGTGACATGCTCTCTCTAGGAGCGAGGGGGTGTCGCTGCAGGAGCCACAGCCCATCTCGATGGATCTGCAGGACTCCTATGACGTCCCTGGGCTGATGGAATCTCTCCAAACGTATAGAGGTAAATGAAAGACCCTGCAAAACTATGCTAGGCATGTAGTGGGCTTGGTGGCAATGGAAATGGTGGCATTCTCAAGGCATGGCAGCCCAGCATGATCAGTATGGCTTTAGTTTAGACTTCTGAACATTAATCAAGTAATCGGTGGGATTAATCATCTGCTGTACTAAAGTATAATCTCAGGTTAAAATGAGCTCCCCAGTGAATTTGGGAGATTCAGTTGTTAAGTTGTTCCCTGTCCCGAAAGGGTTCATGGTCTTAAAAGATGTAGAAGAAACCGCAGCAAACTGCAACAAAAAAGGAGCTGTGCTGTGGTGAAGAAGGACAGCTGCTAAATAGAAGAGGAGCACCACTTTAAAAGGTGAATCTTTTGCCCAGTTAACAGGGGATAGCTGTGTGTGTGTGTGTGTGTGTGTGTGTGTGTGTGTGTAAAAGCTAGAATGCAGTAGCGTAGTTGGGCCAGCCAATACCCAGGGCCGCCCCGCGTCATCGCCCCACCCCCTGCTGCGGGGCGATGGTTCAGATTTGGAGCCAAACGGAAGCTGAGGGTGGGCAGGAGGGTCAAACTTTGCTCTGCTCGCCCCACCGCGGACAGCATGACACCCCCTCCTGGCTTGGTGTCCGGGGTGGTGGGCCCCATGAACCTCCACCCCCCAGCTACCCAATGCTAGAATGTTTGGAGTAAAGCTAGAGTTACTTTGAATCAAGGTGAGGGCCGGCATTTTCACTTAGTACAGTGGTTTCCGACCTTTGTTGGCCAATGTGCCCCCTTGTCACCTTCCAATTTTTTGAAGTATCCCCGGCTAATTAACCATGAATTAGCTAATTAATAAGATTAAGAGAAGCTAATTAAGAGAACCCCACAGGTCCTTTGGAACCAGGAAAGGCCACACAGGTGATGGTAAAGCAACACTGGAACTTGGAGGCAGAAGCAGCTGGGAAGGGGTTTGCTGTGACACCCACTGTGCAGCGCTTTCATCCTGCCCTGAAACCTAAGCATAGGCTCAGTGCTCCAAAAGGGCCAGCAGCACCAGCCACAGGAGCAAACAGGAAGCTTTCGTTCTGAGCTCTGGTCCTGCTTGAGTCCACCAGAATCCACCTCCTGACCTTCTCCGCAAATCAGAATTTTTGGGGAAAAAAATCGACAGTCCTTTTGTTAGATACCGGAGGACAATCCCACAACCTGATTGATACCGAGATGTACCTATTGTGAAATATATTATTGGCACAATGAGGGTACAGTATTTCCTTGTGACTGTTTGAGTAGAACACTTGCTACTTTCCTGCAGTCTAAATTTCGTGTATGTTTTTTTCCCTCCTCTATTTGAGAATGACATGATTGTATTTGTATTAAAGAAAAAAAAAAAACAGTTGGCCGTCCTTGCGTGCGAGGGCGTTGGGTGTTGTGCCCTGACTAAAAATCCAAGTTGTTCAGGAACAGGTGTGGCACTGAATTTCTTGTTAATCAAAACATGATGGATTGATCGCACCAGTGAGTTGTGTCCAAGACCATGTTCAAAAACGATCAATCAAGCAGTTCAGTCACCTGGAACCTTATGGCTGGCAAGGAGAGGCCCGGGTGAGGCATGTCATAGCCTTGTCTGTACCTCTCCCCCCCCCCCCACATTTATTTTATTTATTTATTTACAATATTTTTATCCCGCCTTTCTCCCCAAAGGGACACAAGGCGGCTTACAACAGAAAAAATACAGTACCAAAATAGTACATATATAAATAGTTGCTTTCAAAACAATAAAAAACAATGAACAAAAACTAATAAACAACATCTAAAAATTGATTTAAAAGATTATTACAATTAAAACAGATCATAAAAACAGCAGTGCCCCACCTGTACCAGCAGAATGTTAAAAAAGGCAAGGACTCGGAAGGCTTCTTTGAACAAGGTTTTTAGGCCTCGCCGGAAAGTGCCCAACGAGGGAGCAGTTCGTAAGTCAAAGGGGAGGGAATTCCATAAGGTTGGTGCCACTACTGAGAAGGTCCTATTTCTGGCCGCTGCCCTTCGCACCTCCCTGGGCGACGGTACCCGCAAAAGGGCCTTATCTGATGATCTAAGGAGACGAGCCAGACTATATAGAAGTAGGGGGTCTCTCAAATATCCCTCTATGTGTGGCCCAACAGGCCTTCTCTGGGTTGGCTGCGTAAGACTGATTGCTTTGAAGGATAAAGAGAGAGGTTTGTTTTAATTAAAGCAAAGAAAAATATTTTGGGGAATTGAATGGGATCAGGGCCAGCCCAAGACCTCTTGATACCTAGGGGGCATGCCAAATGCTGCCCCCCTTACCAGATGTTGTGCCAACCTCTGCTCCTCCCACTTTCCAATGTTTTGGCTCAGCACTCTCCTCCCCTCCACATTTCCTCTTCCTCTCTGTCTCCTTCTTCCTTTTTCCAATCCTGGGAGCAGTGGAGGCAAGTAGGAGGACAGAGATGGTCACCCCCCCCCCCCACACACACACCAGTCTGCTGCCTGATGCGACAGCTTCAGTTGTCCTCATGAATGGGCCGACCCTGATCAAGAGGCAAGGTTCAAAATAAAACAGGTTCTAACTAAGACATCTCTGACTAGTTCACTTACAATTCAGCATCCTCCTGGTACCAGAGAGAAAGGTCTTCTTAGGAACTAACCTTGTCCTGAATACACTGCATCGCAGCTTTCATCCTGGCTCGGCTGGCATCTTGCTGCTCGCCTCTAACACAGCGAATCGATCTTTTTTTATCGGGGAGACTGTGACAGTGTAGAGCTAACTCTGTCCGTTTCTGCCTGCAGTACCTGTGACCTTCGACCCAAGCACCGCAAATCCCTACTTGCTCCTATCAGAGGACCTGCTCAGTGTGCAAGTCGGAGAACGGAGGCGAGAGGTGCCCCAAAGCCTGACCCGCTTTGAGACCTGCACCTGCTTGCTGGGCTGTGAACAGTTCACATCTGGGAGACACTATTGGGAAGTGTGTGTGGAGAACAAGACCAGCTGGACGCTCGGGGTGTGCCAAGAATCGGTGAGCCGCCAAGGGATCTTCACGCCCTCCCCGGCGACGGGGTTCTGGACAATGTGGCTGAGGAACGATGATGAGTATGCAGCCCTCACCTCCCCTCTCACAGAATTGGTGCTGAGAGCAAAGCCTGATGCAGTAGGCATCTTCCTGGACTACGATGCAGGAGAGGTCTCCTTCTATAATGCCGACAGTGGGTCCCACATCTTTACCTTTTCAGACTCTTTCTCTGGGCCGCTCCGTCCTTATTTCTACCCTGGGGTCCGGGCAGGGGGCCTCAACGATGCTCCCCTCATCATCCGACCTGCAGCCTGTCAAAGGTTAGAAACGTGTGGTTTTTCCCACCAATGCGTCGCAAAATGTCACGCCCGCTGCCATCTGCTGGAGACAAAGTTACACGCACCCAAGTGTTAGAGACATCCATGTAAAACAGAACAGGGAGAGGAAGGCTTGGAGGCAGCTTTTTAAATATGTGTTAAGATCTAACAGATTGCCAGATTTGAAGCCTGCCAGGGATTTTCTTCCAGAATCTGTTGACTCATGATGTTGGGAGTCGGAAATGTAGCCTCCCCGCACATGTGTCTCTAGCCTCACTTTCTTTGAAGCCTCAGGTGCTGTTTGCTTCCGAAATGTCTTTCTGCAGTACACCACTTCACATGCTCAGTAAAATGTTTTCCTACACCTGTGCATGTGGCACAGTGTGATGTGTAATATATAGGTTGACCTGTTTGGGACTGGTGGATGGAGGGCCATGCCTCATGGTAAGGGCCTGCATGGCTCTTGGTTCCCTTATAATGGACTACTTGGCTAGTGTACTAGAGACTCCTGGTGGCAGAACATTGTTACCTGTACAGGTTGATTACCCCTTATCTGGACATCTGAAATCCAGACTATTCTGAAATCCAGACATTTTGGGAGCTCTGGTTTCCTTTAAAAAAAAAAAACATTTTCCAGCACCTGGCTGGCATAGTGTAGGCAGAATAGGCATGCTGGGGCATGTATTGTAAAATTATTATATAAAATTATTATAAAAGTATTGTATAAAATTACCTTCAAGCTATGTGTATAAGGTGTATAAGATGTGTATATAAGATATAAATGAATTTTGTGTTTAGACTTGGGTCCCATTCCCAAGATATTATATTTATTATTATTAACAGTATTTATATACCACTTTTCAACAAAAAGTTCACAAAGCGGTTTACAGACAAAATCAAATGATTAAATGGCTCCTTATCCCAAAAGGGCTCACAGTCTAAAAAAGTGCAGAAGAACACCAGCAAATAGCCACCAGAAAAGACACTGTGCTGGGGTGAAAGGGGGGGGGGGCAAATATTATGCAAATATTCCAAAATCCAGACAAATCTAAAATCCAGACAACTTCCCGTCCCAAGCAGTCTGGATAAGGGATACTCAAACCTGTATTCATTACATGGTGGCGTTCCTGCGGTAGGGGCTCGACAGTAAGTCGCGCCCCGACTGACTACCGCGTTCACGAACCGGAGTGAGGAGGCCCCGCCCCTTGCCGTCGGAGCCATTCCGCGCAGTGAAGCCGAACGGGCAGGGTTCGCTGCGCGGAATGGCTCCGACGGCAAGGGAGCAGGGCCTCCTCGCTCCGGTTCTGGGGTCCTGCCATGGAAAAAGGTTTTTTTTTCACTTACCAGGGGGCTCGCCGGCCCCCCAGGGGTTGCGGGGGGGGGCATGGCCCCCTCTATAACCCTCCCGCGCCTCAGAAGAGCTTCCAATCACTCTTGGAAGCTCTTCTGAGGTATGGGGGGGCATAGAGGGCTCCGGAGGACCAGCGTGACCTCCAGTAAGTGAAAATACCCTTTTTTTCAGTGGCACCAGCAGGAACCTGGAAGTGCCGTCGCCACACGTCACCATGCCCCTTAAGGAGGTAGTGACTGCTTCTGGCTGACGTGGTGGGTCATGACCCACCAGTTTGAGGAACACTGTCATAGTTTATCCAGAATTTGAATAGGAGATTCTATGGGTTAACTACAGTACTCTACCTGTTGCCCCACACAGGCTCTCAAGTTCTGTAATAGAGCCGTGTGCATTCCCCCCCCCCATCTTTATCAGGACTCGTTCAGTGGCTACTACTCGGCTGGGGCAATTGTCAAGCTGCAAAGCGAACTCATCAATTCACTCTTAGAATAGTTTTATGGGGATTTCCGGTTGGGCGGCACCAAGGGAGGACGCTAGGAAAGCAAGCTCCCTTGAGCCTACAATCTTTAGATATTTTATTAATCTCCTTTTAACAGTTTTTTTTATCAATATTTACTAGCTTACTAGGAATAGTTTTATATTCTAAATGTTCCAGAGAGTTTTGGAGCAAGAGAGCTCGCCTCAGAATGCATCCAGCCATTATGAGCCAGGCACATTTGTATTCCAAATTGAGTTGTTGAAAACAAACATCATGGGAGGCCTACAACAATATGAAGGGTGTGGAGGAAGCGAAGAGACAAATTTTATTTATAGTTTCTCAAAACACCTACTGCAGACACTGGCATACTATGTACCAGTTGAAATTACTATGACATTTGTAAGAAGCCTTGACAAGTTCATAAGGAAATAAGTGAATCAGTGGTTACTAGTCAAGCTTTACGAGAGTATACTGTCATTCAAACAAATCTCTGACTTGGAAGTTTATCTTCATTCTTGTTCCCTTCCTTCATTGTCACTGGGTCATACTATAGCCACAGATGCCATACTAGGTGAACCATGATATATGTGGATGAATGTGGTGATTAAAACTGACAATCTCCTTGCAAGAAGACATTATTGGAAGGTTCTAGCTAGTGATGGCACCGAATTTTTCAGCTGGAGGACATTTAATGGCGTTCCAGTGTTCTGACTTTGACAAAACCTTTGTAGAAAAATCCACCCACCTGCATTATTTAGCAAAATTTTCCGATTTGGCTTTTCATCCTTTCTGTCCCAACTGATTGCAGTTCTGCCTTTCTACCACTAGATGGCACTTGGACTGCAATTTCCATTTCTACTGCCAGTCACAGGGCAGGACAGGGTAGCACTTGATTCAAAGTATAATGGAGAATCTTCATTCCTTGCAATTCACTGCTCTCTTTCCCGCCAATTTATGTCTGCAGTCAGGGACAGCCCATTAATTGAAAGAGAGAGAGTGTGTGTGAGAGAGAGAGAGAGAGAAAGAGAGAGGGGGGAGGGGTTGAGCACGGCAAACTGAGTGAGATTAGGACTGCAGTGTTACTACCAACCATAAACCGTATTGAATCATATTTTATACAGTATTATATAATCATTGCTTAATGGGGAATGGGCAGCAAAATGGCAGATGCGCTTCAATGTAAGTAAGTGCAAAGTGATGCACATTGGGGCAAGAAACCAAAATTTCACATATACGCTGATGGGTTCTGAGTTGTCTGTGACGGATCAAGAGAGAGATCTTGGGGTGCTGGTGGACAGGTCGATGAAAGTGTCGACCCAGTGTGCGGCGGCTGTGAAGAAGGCCAATTCCATGCTCGGGATCATTAAAAAGGGGATTGAGAATAAAACGGCCAATATCATTATGCCTTTGTACAAATCGATGGTAAGGCCACATCTGGAGTATTGTGTCCAGTTCTGGTCACCATACCTCAAAAAGGATATAATTGAATTGGAAAAGGTGCAGAAAAGAGTGACCAGAATGATTCGTGGGCTGGAGCACCTCCCTTACGAGGAAAGGCTACAGCGTCTGGGGCTTTTCAGCCTAGAAAAAAGGCGCCTGAGGGGGGACATGATTGAGACTTATAAAATTATGCATGGGATGGAGAGAGTGGATAGAGGGAAATTCTTTTCCCTCTCGCACAACACCAGAACCAGGGGACACACACTAAAATTGAGTGGAGGGAGAGTTAGAACAGACAAAAGAAAATATTTCTTTACCCAGCGTGTGATTCATCTGTGGAACTCCTTGCCACAGGATGTGGTGATGGCACCTGGCCTAGATGCCTTTAAAAGGGGTTTGGACAAATTCATGGAGGAAAAGACCATCACAGGTTACAAGCCATAAGCAACCTCCTGGTTTTTAGAAGTGGGTTTTCTCTGTGCCAGGTGCAAGGGAGTGGCGACTGGACACAGGTATCTTGTTGTCTCGTGTGCTCCCTGAGGCATCTGGTGGGGCCACTGTGCGACACAGGAAGCTGGACTAGATGGGCTTTTGGCCTGATCCAGCAGGGCTCTTCTTATGTTCTTATGTTCTTATGAATTCCAGATTGTTTAACATGATGTAATCCTTGCTATTGGCCAATGATATGCATGAGAAAAGGTCAGAGGCAGACGATATTTACAGCTCTTTAAGTGGATAATTGTTTCTGGTAATACTAGAATAGTTTTTTCTTTACAACACCCACAAGGTATTTTATAAAGTGTGTTAGTATCACATATCTACATATGGAAGTTATCCATTTGCACAACAATCCTGTGTCTTAAGTCAGAACGAGAGTACATGACAGGTCTATAGTTTCCCTGTGGACTTCATGGACAAGTGGGAATTCAAGCCCAGATCTTCCTAATGCAGTTCTAATACCCCCCATGCCACACTGGGAGGCCACTTGTTCCCATTTTACAGATAGGATGGTGAGACTGATCCTAGTTCTTACTGAAGGCATAAGCCCACGTTGAGGCTGTACCATGACCAGTTGCTGGTGAAGGTTTATGTGATTCACTGTGCCTCTGTATGAAACAATTTTCCCCACACGCAGAAAAATAGCATGTCAGGGGAAATCATTATTAGGCTAGTATCCAAAAGCTGAACCAAATGTTCTCAGCTGAGAACTTTTGGCTCCCAATTTTTCTTTTTTTGGGGGGGGGGAGGCTTGGTGATGAGTGGGAAAGTGACTCCCATTTTTGCCACCACCATTAGGTATTGGCAGTACTTGTTATGAATGAATATTTGGAATTAGGGTAATGACACAGCCTTACAGCACAATTCTGTGCAACTGGAGGCCATCGGAGCAAGTGCTCCATTGGCCTAGGGTGTTGCGAAAGTGCCGTAAAGCACTTTCGCGGCACCCTGGGAGTAAGCGGCACCGAGGCTGGTGCCACTCACTCCACCGCCGGCCAACACCCGCGCCACTGGACACAGGTGAGCCCTGCGCTGGCGGTGGGAGCGCGGGCCGGTGTGGCAGGGGAGCGGGTGATTGGCCGGCCAGGTCAGTGGGGGATATCAACAGCCCGCTCCACCGATATCCTCACCCTCTTCTCAGGCCTGACTGGCCTTACATAGCCACCCCGGATGTGTGCCAGCAAAATAGCTGGTGCGCATCTGAGGAGGCCCATTGGTGCCTCTGGGCTGACCCCGGGGAAAAGGGACGAACGGCTCTTTCCCCCAAGGTGTGTGACAGCTCTGCTGCCGTAGGCCACATCCTACACAGGATTCGGCTGCCCTTCTGAGAAGTCTTCTAAGACCTAAAA
Organism: Plestiodon gilberti rubricaudatus; assembly: GCA_026170595.1. NCBI lineage: Eukaryota > Metazoa > Chordata > Lepidosauria > Squamata > Scincidae > Plestiodon > Plestiodon gilberti. The sequence continues at coordinate 122,232,543 of JANXHW010000002.1, forward strand.
GTGGTGGCAGTCCGCCACAGTCTGTAGGGAGGAGCCCTGCTGAGTTCCCCCCCCCCACACACACACACATTTGGAGCCTGGATATGGGGCTGTGAAAATAGGCATGGGGATCATTTCAGCCCACTCCTAAGAATCCTTTTCTAGTTTTCTATGTGGAACAATTTGGGAGGAGAGGGGAATGGAGGAGCTTTTAGTCTGTGAGCCGCCTGCTCATAAGCCTGACGTGGTAAAGCCCAAACCCAGGTTTATCACCTCCGTGAGAAGTTGAACTACACTTCAAAGAGAACACCTTCCACAAGGTACATCAGGACGAGTGAGGTGGCATTTGAACCCCCAGCTTCTCGGCTCCTGATCCATCATTCTGCTCAGGAAACCCTGATGACCATTGGCAGCCAATAGACAGCCAATTTCATGAGATGGAATGAGAGAGGGATGCACACGCGTTGAGGAACACTGAAAGATAAGCTAAGTTAATGTAGTGAGAGCCACTTTGGTGTAGTAGAGGAGTATCGGCTCTAGAGACCTAGGAGATTTGGGTTCAAGCACTTGCTTGGCCTTACTACCAGCTACTGTCTAACCGTCTAAGGTACCTCCCAGAATGGTTGTGAGGATAAACTGGGATACACCCACCCACCCCCTGTATCTGGCATGAATACCTTGGAGGAAAGTGTGATATAAATGTAATCAAAAAATATTTGGGGGCAACTCAGACTAAAATTTTGGAGTAGCCACTGGTTTTGAAGGCAAGAATGCCTTGATGACCGCTAATTCCCACACAGCATTCCCCTTCCTCAGGGGATTATCCCGAGAGCATTTGCATGTGGGAAAGTGGACGGGTTTTATCCGGGCAACGTGTCCTATGAGCAGCAGCAACAGAGACTGTGTGCTGCAATAATATGTGTGTGGGTTGTTGTTTGTGCTATGATGAGCAAGTGACTTAGGTAATTCATGCTGCTGCATGTAAACAGCTTGCTGCATGGAACAGATGCCACATGGATGCAATATCAAGCGGCCTCCTTGCAGCAACAATTTTGTGTAAAGCAAGTTATGGCTGAGAATTAGTGTTAAGGAGGGTGGGGCACAAACTCACACAATGCCCTGGTGCGGGTTATACCCAACATGCCTGTGTGACTTGGTTAATTGCAGTATGATATTTCACCACTAGGAGTCTCACTAGCCTGAGCCTCAGTAGCTCAAGTACCATCCTCTGCAAGGCATTCAACCGTTTTGTCCCACTTGCCCTTAAACATGAGGAACCCTTCTCCAGACCCAGACGACATCTCCTGTGGGTTCTGTGGCCAGATGCGAGGTGCTGTTACCTGACCGTCAACTCTCTTCCGTTCTTAAAATTTACTTTACCTGTGCTAAGTTGAGGCGTTTACTTGGTACCAATACCTGCTGTTGTGCAAGCCTATGCATGTCTACTCAGAAGTAAGCCCCATTGTGCTCAATGGGGCTTACTCTCAAGGAAGTGTGCACAGGATTGCAGCCTTAGCCATCTAGCGTCACCTATGTCAGCTTTTCAAAGTGAAATTTACAGGTCTGAGATGTTGATGCTGGTTGATACTTCTGCGAAATGAGTTTAACATTTGTAGGCAGCCATAGAGTGCTCTTTTTGACTTAGCACATTCAGACATGTCTTTTATTTGGGGGAGGGGACTGTGCACCAATGAAAGAATGTTTACATCCTGATCCTGCCTAAGATGTGGCGGCTGACCAAAATGACTGGCTGCTGCATCGTAGTCAGGATGCAGCCCGCGCCGAAGTGACCGTGGTAGTTTTGTATGCAGTGTTTTTGGTCCTTTTTATATCATAAATAAAATGGTTCATGAAACAATGTTTTGATCTGTAGTGATATGCACTCTTAGTGCTAGCAGTGACTTTTGCCTGTAACATAGTCTTATAGGAATTCATCCTAAGAGAATGGCCTTTAGCTGAAATAAAGTTCTTAATCTCTCAGGTGCTGTAAGACTCTTTGCGGTTTTTAGCCTAATCATGTCATTTAGAATAGTTCCAGAAGGACATAAGAATTGTCCAAGAACCACATACTGTTTCCAACAGGGAGCAGACATATGATTCATACGCATGCATTGAAAAACTGGGGCAATTGACCCTTTAATCACTTTTATTTAGAAGCTTTATAACACACACACACACACACACACACACACACACACACACACACACACACACACACACACACACACACACACACACACACAACTTCCACCCTTCTGGAAGCTCAAGCAACTGTATGAGATGACTTTAACCAAACTTGGATCTGGTCTAAACGATACACCCATCTCTTGGCAGGTCAATAATTCACATGCTATTTGGGATCCTTTGGCTGTTTTATTAGTATCACATGCGATTTACAGGTGTCCCCCGCTTAATGATGGATCACTTAACAACGATCCGGATATATGATGGAGGTCTCCAGTAAAAAAGAGAAAAGGATTTAAAAAGACGCATCTTTTTAAATCCTCAGCTCTTCAGCTGTTTGGCTTTAGATAAGGGCTTTGAAGTTCAGCACTGGGGCTTTAAGCACAGTGCTAAACTTCAAAGCACAGCAAGACCCTCTTAATGACAACTTCACTTTACGACAAGGATTTCAGAATGTATCCTCATCATTAAACGTTGGACACCTGTATTCCCCATCCCACCTCAGGAATTCACCTTGACTCCCCCATGTCGCATTCCTATGATAAAACCATTGCCTGGCATTTATATAGTTTAGATCAGGTCTGTATTATCAATGTGAAAAGGTGTTAAAGCACTTAAGGGGTAAGTAATTAGTGTCAAGTGGCCTGCAGGAGGCGTTTCTTAACAAGAATCATCCATTACAGAGGGCACACTGGTGTGCCATTTTTAGAGCTCTACTAGAGGCATCTGGTTGGCCATTGTGGTGATGAAAAAGGCTTGCCAACCCTCCAGACCTGGCCTGGAGTCTACTGGAATCAGCATCAACTTCCAGGTGATGACTGAAAGCAATCCTGGAGATTTTAATGCGGTCTCCAGGAATTTCCAACATTTCATCATGTTGGAAAATAAACTCCAGGAATAGCTTCAGAGTTGGCAGTGTTAGTTGCTGGATGTTGCTATACTTCATGGGCCAGTTCTAGCAGGACTGGGGAAAACTAGACGTGACTTAACCACATAATTGTTGCAGGCATACTTACTCTCCCCCCCCCCCCTGCATGCAATGGGAGTCGTGTGTGATCCAGATCGATCACACACAACCCGCATACTAATTGTTCTGGAAATCTTCTGGTGATCTGAATGGGCTCCTCAATGCAGAATGAGATGGTTGTGATGGGAAGTCAGGTTAAAGCTTCCTCCCCCAGTATTGCCATTCTGGATTGGGTCCCCCCTTTTTTTCTATTTCCAGGAAAAAAGCAAACATTCCAAAAGGCCAATTATGTCATTAAAGTCACGTCTGGTTTGGCCCTTAGATAATTGCTAGTGTGCTGCTAATTAAGAGCCTGAAGATTCTTGTAAGCCCAAAGTATCACTCACAAAGAATCTTGCCCAATGCATCTCTATATAGAATATGCTTCACTGCTCTGGGCTTGTCTCCTTCCAAACAAGAGAAAAAGTGGCTTCAGGCAAAAACATAGGAGTTAAGCTCCTCAGAGGCCTGGCCACTTACAAGCCTTTTGGGTTATTTATAAGAGTGAAGTGGGCCTCTAATTTCAATTCAGAGGGTTTCAGCCATCAAATGTTTCACAGACACTTCCTTAAGCAAACACTGTGCTTTATAGAAGCAAGGAACAGGCACAGAATGTTTCCTACCATTCATTGCATCTCCTTCCTGATAAACACAGCAGCTTGGTTTCTTCCCAAAGAAGAGAAGTGACATAATCCTTTTAAAGAAATGAGGTACCGTATTGGTCTGAGTATAAGACTCACTTTTTTCTCCTAATTTAAGTTTTTAAACTAGGGGTGCGTCTTATAATCAGGCTGTTGCAATTTAATGCCAGTGATTTAATTCAATTTTTTTAATAGCACCAAACTTTAAGGGTGCGTCTTATAATCAGGTGTGTCTTATACTCGGGACAATATGGTAATAGCTCACGGGCTCTCTCCACAATGACCTTGGGATTTCCCTGTGTTCCTGCCATTCTTTCTAATGTCCTTATCTTTGAAGGTATGTGCAGACACCTTGCAGACCTAGCGCTGGGTGAGGGGCAGGGAGTCCTGGGTATCACCCCACAGCATCACAAGGGTGGGCCAACCAAGATGGCGGCCACTGCCTCGGAAGAAGCCACTCAGCCCAGCTCAGAGGCCAATTCTACATGCACCCCCTTCTGGCCGTGCCACGCCAGAAGGGGATGCGCAAAGTAGCGGTGACCTCACTGGACTGAGTGGCTTCTTCCACCCCCTTCCTCCAGCACACCACTGAAGCAGGAGAAGGGGTGGGGGCCGGGCTTTGCGATCTTGCTGGAAAGGAGAAGCCGGAATGGGGCTGCAGCGAGATCGCTCAGCCCGGCCGCATCCTCTTACTTGCTTCCACGGCTTTGCGTTCTCGCTGCCAGCTTCACCTTTCCAAAGGAGAAACCGGAACGGGGCGGTAGTGAGATTGCAACCTGGAAGTAATTGGCAGTGACGTGGTGATGTTATCGTGTCACCAGCAATTATTGTGACGTCTGCACGCTTGGGGGTGATGCCAGGAGTCACCGCCCCGAACACCAGACCCACACCACAAACAAAAATGTGTTCTTCCCGTTCCCATCACTGATGAAAGCTTTCAAAGATCTAGCCTTTTATGACAGTTCATTTGACCTCTCAGATCTCCTGGAGAGGTCTTGTGGAGAAGACCTCTTCATGTCTACCCACAGCAGCTTCCCACCTGGGAGTTCAGATGCCTAAAGCGGCCACTTGAGGGGCTGATCGCATGTGATTCTTTCCCACATGTGGTCATTGCCCAGCCAAGAAGGGGAACAATGACTGCCTGGAAAGACCCACATGCTTGGCTTCCCCCCACCATTGGGAAGTGGCATGGCTCAGCATGGGAGTTAAGAATGTCTGCGGAACAGGCTAGTGACTTTTCACCTGGCGCCTCAGTCAACTGGTTCTAAAGGGAGGACTGCCTGAGCCTGAGATCTGTAGGCACCCAGGAAGCAATGTTACCTGTTCTTATTAAACATAATATTGGGGGATTTTCACACTGGATTTTTAATTGAATTTGCTGACAGATTATTATTATTATTATTATTATTATTATTATTATTATTATTATTGTTGTTGTTGTTGTTGTTGTTGTTGTTTGTTGTTTGTTGTTTGTTGTTTGCATTTCATAACAGTAGTTTTAGGCCCTAGGTAAAGATATCCCTTGACAATTAAGTCCAGTCGTGTCCAACTCTAGGGAGCGGTGCTCATCTCCGTTTCAAAGCTGAAGAGCCAGCGCTGTCTGAAGACGTTTCCATGGTCATGTGGCCGGCATGACTCAACACCGAGGTGCATGGAACGCTGTTACCGTCCCACTGACGCGGCACCTATTAATCTACTTGCAATTTCTTGCTTTCGAGCTGCTAGGTTGGCAGGAGCCGTCGTGCGGAATCGAACTGCCGACCTTTCGATCGACAGCTCATGGTTCAGTGGTTTAACCCACTGTGCCACCCGCTGGCTCAGGTTTAGGCCCTACCCTGTGTCAAAATAATCCCATGCGATCATGGGACGTTTTCTTCAGCCAGGTTCTTCTTTACAAACCCGAGAAGACTTGAAGTAGCCTGAGCGATGTGCTATAAATAGCCTTGCAAAGGGTGAGCTCTCCCAAATGTGGCAGGACTTGATGGAAAGCATTCCAGCAGAAAACAGTTCTATTACAGGTAACTAGTTCTTAGTAGTGTAGCTGGCGTTTTGCCAAGGGGGCCCTAGGCAGGACGACGCGTCATCGCCCCATCCCGCCTCTGGAATGGAGCTGAACCGGAGCCAAACGATGGCGCTTCATCCTGCTCAGGGCCCCCTTGGCAAAACGCCAGCTGCACTACTGCTAGTTCTGGGAGGGGCACAGGCGTCAGAGATGTGTAAGATGCAGATTAGATCTAGGGAAATTTCCAAGAGACTCCTCTAGATCAGGGGTTCGCAATCCCTTCCCAGCCGAGTACCACCTCCAGCACCACTCTCCTGCTGTGTACCACCGGAAGTGACTGGCAATGACATCATCACCAGTTACTCCCAGGTTTGGGTTTTTTTGGAGGCCAGAAAACACAGGTAGGAGACTCTGGGTGGGTGAGAGGGCCCCTCTCAGCGTTCCCGAGGGGCTCAGCCAAAGGCAGGAGCCTCTCAGGAGCAAAAATGCGGCGCCGAAAGTGCCACATTGGAGCGGGGTTCCAGTGGTCTGAGTACCACCAGCAGTTGGCCGAAGAACCACTGGTGGTACGAGTACCACTGGTTAAGAACCACTGCTCTAGATGGTCTAATTTTAGTGCTCCGCACTGGAGAAGGAAGGTGAAGCATATAGCCAGCCAGGACTGGCCTAGCAATGAGGCCAACTGAATTGCTTGCTTCAAGCAGCAAACTGAGAGGGAGGGAGGGGCAAACTTCCGAGGGGTGCTCTGGGATTGAGCGGGAAGAGGATTGAGGCAGCTGCAGCTCACTCTTCCTCCACTGAACAGGGGAGCTGCTCTTCTGCTGCTGCCACCACAGCTACCACCTTCCTCTCCTCACCCACCTGGCTTAGGAAAGCCACCAGGTAAGCAAGGAAAGGCAGAGGGCTGCAAGCTGGAGTTTTTTATTTTTATTTTATTTACAATATTTTTATCCCGCCTTTCTCCCCGAAGGGACCCCACATGCAATGCCCCCATCCCCTCCTCTTTCACTCCGGTGCCCCCTCTTCACTCTTCCTCTGCATGGTCCAGTTTAAAATAAACAGAATGAGCAAAGTACGTTGCTTTCTGGACCATTGCGTCAGTGTGGGACGTGGACTGGTGATCAGCCTCAGGGGAGTGCTGACACACGTCGTGTTCTTTCACCAAGAGCATTTGCACAGAGTCTGCATTGCATCTGCAGAAGAGCATTTGCACAGAGAGCATTGCATTTATCTCTCTGGCTCAGAATGATAGATCATGCAAATGCAAATGGCTGCATGAAACCATCACTCCTTAAGCGCCACTTTACCACAAAACATGACACTCTGTTAAACAAGTCCCTAGATTTTTTTTTCAAATCAGTCAATCCTAAATGAAATCAGCCCTGACTGTTCCCTGGAAGGACAGGTACTGAGGCCGAAACTTAAATATTTTGGCCACCTAATGCGAAGAGAGGACTCTCTGGAGAAGACTCTTATGCTGGGAAAGACTGAAGGCAAAAGGAGAAGGGGAAGGCAAAGGATGAGATGGTTAGACAGCATCACCGATGCAACGAACATGAAAATAAGCGAACACAGGAAGATAGTGGAGGACAGGAAGGCCTGGCGGGATATGGTTCATGGGATCACAAAGGGTCGGACACGACTTAACGACTGATCAACAACAAAGAAGAACCTATCTTCCTTTGCAACTCTTAATGAGGGCACTGGAGGCTTCTTTCAAGGCCAAAGTTTAAAAAATTGTAAAAGTGACGGTTGTATTATGTGAATTAATTTTGCAAATTATGTAAATTAGGTAATTGATTATGCAAATTAGCAGGGGTACTCCAAAACGTTTGCCCCCCTTTGGGGGTACTCGGGGCTCAAAAGGTTGAGAACCCCTGATCTACACTGATGGGCAGCTGGTCTCCAGGGTTTCAGATTGGAGTATTTCCTAGCTTTAACCGGAGATGTCCGGGACTGAAGCGGGAACTTTGCATGCAAAGCACAGTCTGTACGTACCACTGAGCTATAGCCCATCGCCTGAATGCTCAGTTACCCTGCTGGTTCAGGTGGATCAGATCACTTGGACTGTTTGCATCATGGGACTGATCAGGACAATACTTTGGAGCAGTGGTTCAAGGCATCTGGAGAAGCAAGGGCACATCGCTCTGCCTCTCTCTTCTGGCATGCATCCCTGGTCCTGCAGACTGGAACAGTCTGGAACAGTCAAACTGATCCAAATTGCATGTTCCATTCATTCATTCATTCACATTATTATATCACCCTTTCTCCAAGGAGCTCAGGGTACCGTACATGATTCCTTCCCTCCTTTTGTCCTCACACCAACCCTGTGTGGTAGGTGAGGCTGAGAGATAGTGACTGGCCCAAAGTCACCCAGGAAGCTTCAAGGGATTTGAACCTGGATCTTCCAGGTCTACGTCCGACTCGCAAACCACTACACCAACTTGGCTTTCTGGTTTGGGAGCCCGGTTGGATGTTCCAAGCTCACATGATCACGCAGGGCTGGGGGACAGTATGCCAAGAGAGCAGAGACAGAGTGGCTTGCTCTTACTTCCCCACATGCAATGTCACTCTGTTGCTCTGGTCCCAGCCTGCTTACAGAAGCTCCACAATTGGTACACTTCCAGGCTTGTCTCTGTGGAGGAACGACCAGGTCAGCCTCCCCCCCCCCCCCAAGGCATTCTTCACCAGAATACCATGGCTAGTAAATTCTGCTGTGACAGTGAATCTTGTGATACTTGACTGCCCATAAAGTACAACTTGACTGCCCATAAAGTGTAGTGTTGTGGTGTAGTGGTTTGGGAGTCGGACTTAGACCTGGAAGATCCAGGTTCAAATCCCCGCTCAGCCATGAAGCTTCCTGGGTGACCTTGGGCCAGTCACTATCTCTCAGCCCCACCTACCTCACAGGGTTGTTGTGAGGACAAAAAGGAGGGAAGGAAATATGTACACCACTCTGAGCTCCTTGGAGGAATGTAAAAAACATAAAAATGTGAAAAATAAATAAATAAAAATAAAATACACTCGACTGCCCATAAAGTACAACATATTTTTAAAGACTTTTTCAAACCCTTCCACTATCCTTTGCCCCATTTTAACTAATGCCCAAATCCATTTTTGTCAGAAGCCTCCCTGCTCCCCTTCTGAGATGTTGATATGCTTTACAGACAATCCCGTTCTCAACCTGTGTACTCGTGGCAAAATAAACACCAGCTCCCCACATCACAAGTTGTGGTAAGCACATTGTTTCCTACAAGAAGATTATCTCTTTGTCGGAAAAAAACATTGTGTGAGAACCAATGTGCTGTAGCAGTAAGTGTCTTTGGCATGGATGGGAGAGACCTGGGTTCATGTCTCTGCTCAGTTGTGAAGCTCACTGGACATCACCATGTCTTGAATTAGAACCCCACAGGGTTCTCCTGAGGATAACGATGGGGATTGCCCTGTGTGCACTGGCTTGTGATGCTTGGAGGAAAGGGAGAATGCGATGTGATAAATACATACATGTGTAAAGTGGACTCTCGGGTGTGCAACACAGCAGCATAGCTCCTCGGTTGCATTAGTGTTGGGCGTTGCATTGGTTTTAAGGACCAATTCACTCTTTATGTGAATGATGATGATGATGATTATGATGATGATGATGATGATGATGATGATGATGTGGGAGATGTGTTCTGAGAACACTGCGAAGTGTGGAAAGGGGAACATATAACTACACAGGAATACACGTACACTATGTGGCTACAATTGGCCATAGTTCTTCAGCACATGGCCACTGAATGCTGTGAATGTTGACCGCATGTTGACCTGGACCTCTCCTTCACATGTCATGGTGCTCACCATAGTAAACATCAATGTACATATGGCCAAGGAAACTGCCACATGAAAAAGTATGAATCGGTTCTAATTTATGATGACATAGAAACAGGAAAACTAGTATTTCTGGGTTGTAATGGGAATTGATTTTTTGGTAAGATTGCATGCCGCTTGTGACAAGAGGCAACAATAAATCTTCCTCTCATTCTTCCTGTTTAGTCCATCATAGCATAAATAATGTGTTCGTCTGTCCTCCTCCACCTGCCAGGATATTTCTTTTCCGTCAAATATCAGAGGGGATAATGGTAACAGTGGGAATGAATCTTGGCTGTGTCTACAGCAAACTGGGCGGCATGGGACTCAATACTATTGCTCAGCCAGCCCATAATTGTTTTAGAGCAGTGCTTTGAAAGCGCCCTTGCTGCATTCAACTCCCAAACATACCTGCTTCTTCTCTCCAACATCAGTATCTGAAAAATATAGCAAAAAAAAATAATAATCATGAAAGAACTCCAAACTTGTGTTCTTGATGTTTTCAGTGGAAGCTGGCAGTAGTTGGTGCTGACTGACTGATGCCAGGGTGGTCGCTAAGAAACACCCCCCTCCTCCCTGTCTTCCACTTTAAAAAAGTATCCATCTTTTTAAAAAATGAAGAAGGTGATGAATGGTGGATGAGTGGCAAATGGCTCAATCTTATCCCTATGTAATGGTGGGGCGACCAGCCAGCCTGGGAGAGGTACTAAGTAAAAATATTTTTTTACTTACCTCTCTGTAGGCCACCCTAGACCAACACTTTTGCTGATGTGAGTCAAAGGGGAGTCAGGAGGTGTGTCCTGGCCAGGAAGGAAGCATACGATCTCGACGTGCACTGCCATCACCAAGATCCTCCCCCTTGCTTGCCCCCTGCCTGCCCTACCTCCACCATACCTGCTCCTGTGGCATCCGGGATCAGCTGGTGTGGAGCCTCCAACCATTTGCACAGGCAGCTCTGGAGCGCACAACGGTGGCACGACGTTTGCGCCACTGTAACCGGGCTTACAGCATCAGATCAGGAGATCTGCCACCATAGGTCCTGCATGGGATTGGGCTGCCCATGTACACTTCAAAAAAAGAATATATAAGGTGGGCAGCATGCTTGAAGCAAGGTGACGAGGCAAGATTGATGGCTGAACTGTTGTTGATTGGGTAGAATGTAAAACTGTCATTCAACCTGTGAGGCCAGGAGGGAGCAGCTGAGCAACCTGCTAGTGGTTCTTTTTCGGCCAAAGCCCTTTTGCTGTCCTTCCATTACTTCCCCCTCTCTCTTTCACTGCACATAGTGATTTACAGAGTGACAGGAAGTCTTTGCCATGAGAAGTGTTCAATCTAAATTTCGACAGGGCAGGGTAGGGAGACAACCGAGTTCAGGGAGGAAGTAATAATAAACTAGAAGGGATGGGAAAAGAGAGGAATAGGTTGTTTAACAAGCAACAAATTTGAACAACTGCCATCACATTCAAGACTCAGTTTCAGATGGGGATTGTCCACTCATCATATTTCTTACTGCACACAGTAACTTGTGCTTTTCTGATGACCAACATCTGATTTTGCCTTCATAATTTTCTGTCTTGCTGTATTGTGGTATGGAATTTTATGTGGATCACTGCAGATATTGGTGGTAGAGTTCTATGTGTGTACATGCAGGTCGTGTGAGATATAATACACCCATATAGTTGGGTTTTGTGACTGTCTTGTGCAGATGAGGTGCACCATACTCACAGAATTCCTGAATGGCTCAGTCTTGCTAATCATGATGACACCAAGAATATCAAAGTCAACTTCCTAACACCTTGGCTGTTAAGATTGTCCAGGATTATTAAGCATTAGTTGCAAACTCAAATAACCCACAGTTGTTTCTCCAGGATGTCGTCATGCACCGCTTGAGTAAGGCTTGCTTTGCTGAAACTCATTCTCAAGTCATCATGGTTTCACTCAGTGTGGAAAGCGTTCTCAATGACGTAGAGAGGAAATAAAGCGAAGAATCAACCTACAAATTACTCAAATACCCCAGTTGGATACTCTCACTCGCTCTGGAACCTTTCTTTGTCTTTTTTTTAATGTCCTTTAGTCTTGACAAAATTTTATGGTTAGAACTTGGCTAGTAATAACAAAACATGAAGTGAAACTTCAATTTCCTAGCTGACGTCTTTGGAAGCGTGAGCAAATACCGTTAGTCTCTGGTTTTTGCAAAATCCACGGCATTCTTTTCTTCCTGTATTGATTTTGACACCTGAGGGCAGAAGGAGCTCAGTTTTTATCTTCCACCTGTATCTCTGTAAACCACCTATAATTGGAGACGGGGAGGCAAGGCTAAAAGAGAGCAGCTTGTCTAAGGCTTGTATAAAGTGAATTTGTTGCCGAGACGTGAGAATTGACCTGGGGTCTTCCTGGAGGACAGCTCAGTCTTTTACAGCACAATCTTATGCATGTCTACTCAAAAGTAAGACCCATTAAGTTCAATGGGATTTACTCCCAGGTAAGTGTGTATAGCATTGAAGCCTTAGCCAGTACAGATTCAGAATCACTGCTCTTAAGCAGCAGTTAGCAGTGTTGGCACCAGGTTGTGGGGAGTCCTGGGGTAATGTCCTGCACATGGGCATGCCCCCAGAGATTTCACTAGAGTTTGCGTCACCCAGTGAGAGAGCTCATCACGTCACCCCAATGGTGTCAATAAGGCTGGTGTCACCTGGTGTGGTAATCCGTGGTGTCATCCCATGAACTTTATTTATTTTAATAGATAAGAGTAGTACAGATCACCCAACAAATCAGTAACCAACAATAAACCAGTGGCAAACTTGATGATACTCACACAACGGAATAAGAGTTCTAGTATTAGGTCTAGTATTAGGGTGGCGCAGCGGGTTAAACCGCTGAACCATAAGCTGTCGATCGAAAGGTCGGCAGTTCGATTCCCGCGACGGGGTGAGCGCTCGTTGCTTGGCCAGCTCCTGCCAACCTAGCAGTTCCAAAGCATGTCAATGCGAGTAGATAAATAGGTACCGCTTGCGGGAAGGTAAACAGCGCTCCGTGTTCCAGCCGCATGCTACGCGCTGCAGCAAGGAGAGTCACACCGGCCACATGACCACGGAGGCGTCTTCGGACAACGCTGGCTCTTCGGCTTTGAAATGGAGATGAGCACCACACCCTAGAGTCGGACACGACTGGACTTAATTGTTAGGGGATACCTTTACCTTTTCCTTATTAGGTCTGATACATAGAAATGAAAGCCGACTCCTACCTTATTGGTTCCATGCTGTGTCATAATAACACCTCATTCACTCTCGGAACAATCAGTCTCAGTGGTCAATTTTGAGTTAAGGAAATATACTTTTTATTACATAAGGCAGTTGTTTTCTTTTTCTGGTTATTTGGCCATAACCTTTGATAGAATACTGTATTTACTCGCATATAAGTCGATCTCATGGATAAGACAAGGGAAACTTTTGAGTAAAAAAATCATGTCACCCGGTGCAGTCCGTACCTCGTGCACCTTCCTAGTGATGCCACTGCTTACCCCTCTTGGTGCATTGGTCCTCAACACTACACCCTCAAACGTACTGGGAGGCAATAGCTCGTCTCCACCCAAATTGATAAATTCTCCTCCCTCCCACACTCAGAGGGTGGGAGGAAGAAGAGCCACTGCTCTATCCCATCCTCATTTACTGATGGGCGTGTGGTGCTGGGTGAGACAGCAATGGCACAAGTCTGTTGGCCGACTGACACCACCAGTACCGGACTGGGCATGTTCAGGGGTCAGTTCAGCCTGGTGGACCCTTTGATGAGTCGTTGTCCTGTGCCCAAACCGTCTGGTCCTTGATGTTGTCCCTGATCAGAGAGGATGCTTGCAGAGATCCCTGAAATGAACTCTACTGCTCCCAAGCTGCTATATCAAGAAACTCTTCAGTCCTGCAAGCAGACATACATTGCAACAGGAGGAGGAGCTCCAAACAAGAATTTCCTGCCTGATGCCTGGTTGTTGTGTGTGGTTTTTTATTTGGTTTATCTCATAATGCAATGCAAGGAGTCATACATATAGCAGAGGCACGGTTGGCTGACACTTGCACACACGCCTCTCCCCGCCCCTCTATCATGCCTGACTATCTCTCTCTTCAAGGATCCATCCCGCAAAGCTCCTCCTCACCTTTAACCATTAATATATAACCATGCAGCAATAAAAACGCCAGCTCAGTTTGCTTGATTCGACTCCCTGTGCACGTCATCATTGGTGCTACTGGGATTATGAAGACCTGGGCATTTTTCCTCCTGGTAGGAGCTGGCTATTCCCTGACCTCTGGATGTAAGTTTTTAGAGATTTAACAGTGTTTCAGAGATCTGTACCCAGAGAAGGTGGTTTGACCCTGTAAGATGCTCAGGAAAAACAGAGTTCCAGGGTTCTCTAGGAAATGCTGCATTGCATTGGGAGAAATGGAGCTGGCTCACACCTGTTCATCCTACCTTTGATTGCTGTATACAGGGTAATTTGCTGCCGAATTGTGAATGGACTGTAATGTAAAGCACAGCACTTGAGGGGACAGAAGGTGACGGAAATGTTCTGTCTGTGCAGTTGGATGGCTAATACATGCAAGTCCCTTCTTTCTCTATTGCAGTAATCAAGTGACTGAACATGTAGATGTGAGCCATTCTTTGGGGTTGATTGCCTTGTGCTTGTGCACACTCTAGCGTGCATGGTGCATAATGATGCAATGCAAACAGGAAACCAAGCATAGATTGTGGTGTGGTGTGTGGATTTCACATGTGACATGTCCCAAGGTTTCGATCTAAGGTGCATTTATTTATTTCAAAGACTTTTCAAAACGATCCCCAGGGAGGGTGGCTTACAGCAGATAGCAACACAAAAACCACATCCCAGCAGTTCTTAGTTCTCTGGCGGATGCTAAGGGCCAAAGCACACTTCCTGTCGTTTCTCTGGTTCTCAGGCAACTGACAGTTGAAGCAGAGGGCAGTGTTCTGTGCTGATAGAGAGGGGACAAGCAAGCTCCCTGCAGTTAGTCCTTCTTTGGCCCTATTGAGCTTGGTCTTCCCCGGCCCTTACCATGGTATTCAGCTTCTCCGTGACTCTGGCCTCTGGTTAATGGCAGACGTCAGAGTATCTCTCTTCAGTTCAGCAGTCCCAGGGCAAGAGTACTGCAAGTCCACACTTAACGTTGTTTCGTTATAAGTAGTTTCGTTTTAAAATTGTTGAGAAAAAAAACAATTCCCGGCCGGGGCTACTGTCTGTGTGGAGTTTGAACGTTCTCCCCATGTCTGCGCATGTTTTCTCTGGCCCGGAAAGCTCACATTTATTCCAATGTTTAATATTAGAAGTGTTTTGTTGCACATGCACACACTTAGGTAAAGCCAGGGGAATACTTCTTCTTCTTCTTCTTCTTCTTCTTCTTCTTCTTCTTCTTCTTCTTCTTCTTCTTCTTCTTCTTCTTCTAAGTTTGGTGATATTTTTGTGACCAAAAATATGCTGTAAAAACCCTTGTTTATGTATATCAATTAGCCTATAGTAAAACTGGTTTCGTTTTAAGTCGTTTCGCTTAATGTTGCAATTTCCAAGAACCTATCCACAACTTTAAGTGAGTACTTGCTGTATTCTTTCTGATGGAGGTAGGGGGATCAGCAAGCTAACTCAGGTTGCTACTCAGGTTGAGACAGGGCAGGCAGAAGTGCACCTACAGTAAGAGTTGTTTGAAAATTTTCCACTGCAGCTGATCAGTGGATTGAACATGCTCGTTGCGTTTTGAATCAACGTATGTGTGCTTCTCCACCTATGTGTGCATATCTAGGCTCTAGGCTTTCAGCATTCGCAAAATTTGGATTCAGATCAAATTAGCTATAGATTTAAGATGACCATCTGAGAATGTTTGCTGAGAGCCAGCTTTGAACACAAAAGGACAGAAGGGTATGTAAAAGGACAGCCTTGGTGGCGGTCTACGACAACAGAGATTCACCAAAGATCAAGCCTATCGGGCTGAGCATCTTTCAATAGGGTGTGATAATATTCCAGTATGGCTGCATGATGAGGTGCTTGATCCAGGGCAGTAGCGTCGTCAGCGGTGGGGGCCTTGGGGTGGTGGGCCCCTGGGCGGCGGGTTGTACTCACCTCCGGATCGCTCTGTCTGTCCGCAAGTTTGGCCCTCCCGACTGCCCTGGAGACGTTTGGCTCTGAAAATGGGCCAAAACGCGGCGTGTGTGTGTGTGTTTCACGTCGCGCCAGGCGCACGAGCATGACGTCACGCCCCCCCAGGGGTGTGTCGTTTGGCGGCATGTGGGGGGGTGTCGCGTCAGCCCTCCCCCACGGCCCCCACCCACAGGGGTGTTGTTGTACCGCCAAAGATCCAGGGACTCTGGTTGTGGAATCTGATCATTTCCTCTCTGGGCTGCTGCCACAGCTTGTCAAAGAAGAGGGCTTCTCACTTGCTCTCCTCTGCACTCTAGCGACACCAGTATGGATGGTCAGAGGATGGTACTGCTGTGAGGGCTGAGGTGAAATGAGATCATATAGTGTCATTCTAAGGGGTATTTGGAAGGGGGAAGAAAATGGCAACTGCTTGCTGCTGGCAATGAGGAGGAGCACTGCTGTCTCTGTTGCAAAATTTAGCACACACTTAGGTAAAGCCAGGGGGATACTTTTGGCCCCCTTTTTGCCTGCACTCCCCCTCACGATTTGGAGTTGAACATTCTCACTTAAAAACTTTGGTCAGGTCAACAGGAATCAGGTGGCACAAAATAGCCACTTCCTCTTGTAAAATTGCTGAATCAGGCCTGACCTGAGGCTTAGCTGTCTGCCCCTGTGCATTCTGTTTCAACACCTGCCTGCTCAGACCACCGGCCCTGTCAGGTTCAGAGGACACCTAGGGGCCGGGCCCATAACACAGGCATACATGCTTGAATGTTGAATTGTTGTTTATGCTTCCGACTCTTCGTGACTTCCAGAGGTGGAACTTGCGTGGAGCGCATGGAGCTGCTGCTTCGGGCACGGGGGCGCATTCAGCGGGGGGCGTACTTACCCTCACGATGCGCCGCCTCCGCTTCGGCCCTCCCTCCCTCCCTGGAGCCCATTTGGCTCCGAAATGACACCAAAACCGGCGGGGGTGTCACGCAGGCCCCGCCTTTGCTCTGGGCACCAGGAGGGCTTCCGTCATTTCTGGACCAGCCCACGCCAGAGCTTCCTGTCGGCTGTTGCCACCTCTAGCTCCCCCAAGGTCAAGTCCGTCATCTGCAGAATATCATCCATCCATCTTGCCCTTGGTCGGCCCCTCTTCCTTTTGCCTTCCACTTTCCCTAGCATCAGCATCTTCTCCAGGGTATCCTGTCTTCTCATTATGTGGCCAAAGTACTTCAGTTTTGTCTTTACTATCATTCTCTCAATGTTGAATTCAATGTTGAATTCAGTGTTGAATGTTGAATACTACAACTTTAATGATAGTGATCATTATGAAATCTGATGCATGCTATAATTTGCAGGAGTTTATTCTTTTAAATTAGGGAGCTGAAAATTTGCGCCTCAAGGTAGCCTTTGGACTACTGATCTTTCAAGAAACTGACTTCAATAGTGCAAGGCAAATGGTAGAAAGAAGTATAAGAGAATTGTTGATTATATTATTTGGCAAGCATTTGCAGTCCCTGTTGATAATTGTCTGCTAAAATGTCTCCATTCCTATGAGCAAAATATGCTTATGTGACAACAGTTTATGCAGCCTTAAGCCTACAAAACCCATGATGCTGTGGGGCTGCATGTGAAATGCACATGCATTATCTGTGGGATCTTTAATCAAAGAGATAAATTTATGAGAACAGATCAAAGAGGCTACTGTAAATCTGACTGCCCAGGTGCATTTTCTGCAAGGGGGAAAAAAACAGCAACAGAATTTGCATGACAGTTTTGCATATGCCCAGTGTTTTGTTCCCTTCAGTGTGCTTCAAGGTGTTCTAGCCTTCCTCCAGAACATTTCTCATGCTTCTGGTGGCATACCATTGCACTCAGCCAGGAGCATGGCATTCTACTTTCTGAATGCATCCATAAATTCAGAGCCAGGGGAAGGAGGTACCGTAGGTGATTTGTCAAATGAAGCCCTCTAGGAATCAGATATGATGTCCATCGACTTTGCAATAGCTATAATTAATGATAATTGATCTAAGCAATCAGAAAAAGAAAATTGTACAGTCCTCCAGGGACTGTAACATTTCAAAATACTGCAGTGTGTGTGTGTGTGTGTGTGTGTGTGTGTGTGTGTGTGTGTGTGTGTGTGTCCGTCCGTCCGTGTGTGTGTCCGTGTCCGTGTGTGTGTATTCCATGTTTAAAAAACATCCCTGCCTGTAGAAAGCTAATATGTCAAGAAGAGAGTTCTAGCTCACCCTTTTCTCTCTGACATGCTAGTTTTCTGTTTAGAGGTACTCCTTAAATGTGGGGGAACATTCAGACATGAGATTTTCTCCATCTGCCTTCTGAACTTACAGCGCTTACAGCGCTTTAGAAATAAAGTTTAATAATAATAATAATAATAATAATAATAACTGGTAGCCTCAGGGTTGCTGCGCTCCATATGTTTTCTCTGAATGCGTCAATCAAATCTAGGATTTGTTGTGGAAACCAAGTCCCAAGCTGGGCTTATTGTCATTGGGCAGTTTGTTCCTGCAGCTGAGCTGAGACATGTTCTTCGGTGACAGGGAACTGCAAAGAGCAAAGAAAGGGTGATAATCTGATGTTCGACAAAGAAGGCAGGGCCAGTCAACAGTCATGGGATCATGGCCGCAAGAAGAGAGTATAAGTGAGGAGTCTAATGGATTATGAGAAGGTATGAGGCATGGGGGGGGGGGTGGAATCAGCAAAAGACCAGCAAGGACACAGGGGAACTGCAGATTTGGAGGGGAGAACTGAACTGGGAAAAAGGAGTAGACAGTACAGTAATTGATCAGGGTGGCAATGGGAAGTGGGGGGGGGGATCCTCCTATCCATGCAAATTCAGTGGAGGGACAAAATGTTTCTACGGTATTTGGCTCTGAAGCAACCAGCTAATCCCATTCTGTTGAAAACCAGGAGTGTAAGTGGGCACCACTTCTTTCCCGTGCTGAGAGCTCAGTCCTATTCCCTGCCTTGCTATAGCATGCAACGTGCGCCAAAAAGATGTGCACTGCATGCTGGGCCGGGGGGGGGCAACCTGAAGGCAAATGAGAGGTAAGTAAAAAAATTTTTTTACTTACCTCCATGTAAGCCTACAGGCCACCTATGGGTTTCCTCAGAAATATGCCAGCCATTTTTGACTCCTCATATGTCTGAGAAGAGAAAAGGGGCAAGGAGGTTTTGGAAAGACGGGATACGATCTGGCGTGCACAACTGCTGCCAGATCCTCCCCCTCCCTCTCTGACCCACACCCCCAGGTTCCTCCTCCAACATGCCCTTTTTACTCCCCCTCCCTGCCAAAGAACCGCCCCCCCCCCCAAGCTAGAACTAGGGGACATCCACTCCTAGTGGAGGGAGTATTAAAACAGACAAAAGAAAATATTTCTTTACCCAGCGTGTAATTGGTTTGTGGAACTCCTTGCCACAGGATGTGGTGATGGCACCTGGCCTGGATGCCTTTAAAAGGGGATTGGACAGATTTATGGAGGAAAAGTCCATCACAGCTTACAAGCCATGACGGGGATAAGCAACCTCCTGGTTGGAGGAGGAGGTTTTCTTTGTGCCAGGTGCAAGGGAGTGGTGACAGGATACAGGTTATCTTGTTGTCTGTGTGCTCTCTGAGGCATCTGGTGGGGCCACTGTGTGATACAGGAAGCTGGATTAGATGGGCCTTTGGCCTGATCCAGCAAGGCTCTTCTTATGTTCTTATGCCAGCTTATGTGCACTGGAGCAGGTCGCCAGCTCCGCAAGTGGCAGTGGCTGAAAAATGGCTGCCAGCAGTTCGCTCCACACATTGTCAATCATCAATTTACAGCAGCGGGACAGTGACCCACCCACTGCCATAAATCGGGTGATAGAATTGGGCTGTGAATGGTGCAGGGCAACAAAGCAGCCCCCCTTGTAAACTCTGCCCTTACACCTAGCTCAAACCAGCTTTAGCTGGCTCTTCCCAACCACGGAGCCTTGTACCTTCTCCTTTGGGTGGGGCAAAATTTGTCCCCTTCCACAGGGTGGAAGGGTGCCATTATATGGCAGGGTGCCATTATTTGATAACACTGGTCAACACACGTTTTCTGGCATAAGGTATTTCAATGGTTTTAAGGTAATTTTGGGGGCGCTGATTCCAAATCTGGCATCTGTTTTTGTCTATCACATCTGGTTTTTGAGATATCAAATATTGCATTTGATAAAATCAATGAAAAACAGCAAATTTATGCTCATCATATCATTGATGTCATACTTTAAAGTAGCCAAGATAAACCTTCTTGACAAAGGTATTGATGTTGCACCTTTAATCCTGCAAAGTGCACAGATGTAGCAGAAGATATCTAGGTCATTACTGCATTTACTTCTTTCGGATGTTGTAGCCCAGGGGTTCTCAACCTTAGGAGGCCCGGGTACCCCCCTATCATGGTCCAATTTTCTGAACCACCCCCTGCTAATTAACTGCTAATTAATTGGATTAATCAATGAATTAATTAGGTAATTAATCATTAAGTAAAAAAGTACTAAAACAATTTTAAATGTGAAAAAATGTCTTATTTAACTCTCTCTCTCTCTCTCTCTCTCTCTCTCTCTCTGTGTGTGTGTGTGTGTGTGTGTGTGTGTGTGTGTGTGTGTGTGTGTGTGTGTGTGTGTGAGAGAGAGAGAGAGAGAGAGAGAGAGAGAGAGAGAGAGAGAGAGAGACATATGCAAGGATCTCTTTTTTTCTCCAAGTCACACTTCCCAAAATCAGCTCCTCCCCCACCCCACCAAAGTACATTTTCCAAAGTACAAAAATAAGCCCAAAACCAAAATCAGAGAGACACAAGCGCTCCGAAAATAATTAAAAAATTTAAAATCCATGTTAATTAACACTTAATTAGCTGCTGATGGGGCAGATAAGGGGCAGGGCTTGGCATACCCCCAGCAAGAGGTCTGCGTACCCCTAGGGGTACCCGTACCAAAGATTGAGAACCCATGTTGTAGCCATTGTTAGATCATGCCCTGCAGAAGGAAAATATTAAATAAATGTGGATGTCTACATAAAATGATATTATAAACACTATCCTAAAAATACAGCACCATATTTTAACACTAAAGCAGTCACTGACTCGCAACAACTTGCAATCATAAGTGACAAAGAGTTAATTTCGGGTAAAATCAATGAAAATGGGGTATGCCGATAGCATAAAAATGAGATGCGATAGAGCAAATCTGAGATCAGATTTGGAATCAGCACCCTGAAATTAGTCTAAAACAGCTGCAAAAGTCCAGGCCAGAAAAAAAAATTGTAGACCAGTGTAATGCATGTGTAGCAATGACTTGGTTCAGACATAACAGGAAATATAGTAGCTCCCCCATACCCGCGGAGACTGCTACCGTGGATACTTGAAACCGTGGATAGTAGCGAACCCTATACTTACTGTGGTGGTTCAAGGCATTCTGGGATGCTACTTGGCGCAATCAGAGGAGAGGCTTCAAAACATTAGCACTCAAGTAAGCATGCTTCGGGTAGCAGCATTGTTTTAATTTCCAACTTATGATTCAGTTGTTATAATTTCCAGGTGCTGGAGAGATACAGTCATTTCTCTTTATATGCGAATTTGCTTATCTGCGAGGGGTAGAACTGCCACCTATCTCTCTGTATCTGTGGTCTGTTCTCGCTATCTGCGATCTCGTCAGGGCCATTATTCTCACAGGTCTATACTTAGCTTTTTCCCCCAGGTCTCCACATTGCTCTGGGAACAAATTTCCCTGCCTTGCTGCATTCTGTAAAAGGTAATCTCTTTCTTCTGGAGTTGCTGTGTGTGCTTTCTGTTGAATTCCATTTACAACACAATGGGAACTGTTTGTGCTCTCTCTGGACTTCCAGGATACTGTACAATACCTTTTATATTTGCATAATGTTGTTAGGTATATACCGTATTTTTTTCTGACTACTGAATAATAATGGAACTGATTACACTGGACAACACAAAATTGGCCCTGAAATGGAAAGAACAAATATTCACTAGGCAAAACTGAAAGGGCAAAACTGGTGACATTTTTGGAATCAAATATACCCAAGAATATACCCAAGATATAGGTGTGTGTGTTGGGTTGTGTAACAATAACAAGAGTGCTAATATGACATAGTACATACGTATACACAGGCAACGTGTGCTCCTGGGCCGCCTGAATCTCCCAGCCGTTCCCTGCTGCCTCTGGGCAAGTAAGAAGAGGATTGGAGGATCCAGTGGAGTGGCTGGCGGGAGAGGGTGGCAGACAGATGGGCTGGGGGTTTGTCTGTTTGCTGCCCCTCTACAAAACCATTTTTTCTTTCCCCTTTATTAATGAATAAAAAACCCAAGAAAAACAAAAAGGAAAAAGGGACACACACACACACACACACACACACACACACACACACACACACACACACACACATCCATTTTATATTTCATGCATCATAATAAGTGCTCTGCTGCCTCCTGTCCTCAAGATGACAACTGTCTTAAGTGCTTTAGGGAAGGAAGATATTTTGCAGATATATTGCTGCTTACCTATCCTGGCCTTGCCATTGGCCAGATGCCCACCTATCTCTTTTCCACCTTCCGTACAACAGCTAACTACCCCACCCCTGGCACTGGCAGCACTTATATCTGTACAATGTTTTCCACCTCAAAGTTCTGAAAAGCAACAGGCCAGGCTGCAGGGTTGTGAGATCACAACACTTCCTAGCAGCGCCTTCCAGAGAGTCATTGTGTGCTTAAACGCTGTTCTTTATTCATGCTTTTGTGGGTCACACCTTTTGGCAAGAGACTGAGCTCTCTGATGAGTCCAAACAGAAGATCTAATCGTCCTCTTCCCAAGCAAATGAAGGCAATTGGGCAACACATTGTCATGAAAGGAATTCAATCTGATTTCTGATATTATTTACTAATTATATCATGCCCCAGAGGGAACTGGATAGCGTCTATATCAACTTGACTTCATTCTAGTTGAGCTTACACAATGAGATGGCATTTCACTGGGAACACACACAAGCCTAGGGAACACACACACACAATATCTGAGGCCGTATGAGTGCCACCACCACCATGTAGTAGCAGATTATGTCTAAGGAAACCTGAGTTCAAATTCTTGCTAAGCCATGAAGCTCACACACTGGGTGACCTTGGGCCAGTCACTGTCTTGCAGCCTAACCTACCTCACAGGGTTGTTATGAGGATAAAACAGAGGGGGAAAGAACCATGTACACCACTTAAGTTGTGTGGAGGAAAATTAACAAACAAATCAGTACATGCGTTATTTATCCCTTACCATCCTGCAATCTGGTCCCTACCCCCAGTCTTGTGCAGATGACTAAAGGAAGTCCTTTTCATGTGCCCACACTGTCAGAAGTATGGCAACAGGACCTTATCTGCAGTGGCCCCAATACTACAGGAAACTGGTGAGCACTCTGAACTTCTCACAGCCTGCCAGCTTGAGGATTCCCCCCCCCCTTCTTTGGGCCCTAGCAACCTCATGGACCCTAAGGCTCAGTGGCTGATGGTGATGACAGGTTTCTTTGGCACCTTTTTCAAGTGTATGTGGGAATGAAAAATAAAGTTATATAGCACTGAGATCCTTCCAATGCTGCTAGGAGCCAGGGTGTAGCTACCTGAAGAACGCAAGCAGCCACCGCCGATGTAATCTCTCAGCTCTCACATTGGTATCAAGCATCCCTGCATTATGTTTTGGGAGGTTGCAGACCAGTCACGTAAATGAATCAAGTTGAGCCCCATAGTTCAACCCCTTTCGCACCTCATGCCTTTCTTCTGGGCACAAATGTGTCCAGTGTCCGAAACAGTGGTGTTTCGGTAATTTTTGAAGTGCAGGAGGTCATCTTGACGCCCCCCATAGCCACACCCTAGTAAAAAAAAAGGTAAAGGTGACCCCTGACAATTAAGTCCAGTCGTGTCCGACTCTAAGGTGTGGTGTTCATCCCCATTTCAAAGACGAAGAGCCAGCGTTGTCCGAAGACGCCTCCGTGGTCATGTGGCCGGCATGACTCTCCTTGCCGCAGCGCGTAGCATGCGGCTGGAACACGGAGCGCTGTTTACCTTCCCGCCAGCGGTACCTATTTATCTACTCGCATTAACATGCTTTGGAACTGCTAGGTTGGCAGGAGCTGGCCAAGCAATAAAAAACCCACCACAGTTAAAATGTTTTCTTTTCAGCATTTTCTTCTTCTGCCACTTATTCCTACTTGGAAATTTATCATACTAGCTCATTCATCCCAAACTATTGGAGGGGGGGTTCAGTTTTGAAAACAAATGTATAGGTATAAACAATGAAAAATTAAATATCCCTGATAGATATAATATCCCAGATAAAACAGGTATATTAGAGTGATAGCCTTTGCATGTTCACTCAGAAACAAGTCCCACTGTGTTCAACAGGATCTACAGCCAGGTACATTTGCATAGGATTATAGTCTAAAAGCTGCAATTCTAAACACATTCAGCAGAGGGTAAACCCATACAATGGCAGCCTGGGCTCAGAATCCAGCGGGCAGCCCTGGACCGCCGGCCAGATCCTTAGTCAGGATTGCGTTGTTAATGTAATATGAACTACATATTGTGTCTTAGCTGTTGAGAAAGACAATGGCCTATATTACCATATCCCCCTAGGCAAATTTCTCAGTTTGCCTCCTTCTGATGCGCCTTCTTGGCTACGTTCCTTTGAACAACTTTCAAAGGCAGCACCTGATGATGATGATGCTATGGCCACTCCTGCTGTGGGTGAAGCCCTTGAGCCCCTGTGACTACTCCTGTGCGTCAGCGCAACACAACTGCAATGAAAAGCAAAATGTGCCTTTCCACATTCACAGCAGCCTCTGGGAATTCTCCTGACTCAGTGAGGATTCTCTGTCTTATCGTGAGCATAAATCAGCAAGGAGGAAAGAGTCACACCTACTCGGCTGGACTTATGAGATGCATTGCATAAACAAAGATGGTTATAATCATTTTCCCCTGGAAGAAATGTATTGAGGCGCCCCGCACGTGAACAGATTCGGTGTAGTTCCGGCTTAAGAGTAGCTTGCATATGAACATTTGAGGGTGGGTGCCTTACACGGGAGTCAGATCACCAGTTCAGTACTGTCTGTGCTACCAGACTGCAGCCCTTCCAAAAGCTTCAGATGTGGGTCTTTCTCTGCCCCAGCTCAAGACACCAGGGACTGAGCTGTCTGTATGCAAAGCAGCCATTCTGCCACGGACCTACAGTCTCTCCCCTAGTCACTTTGCAAGGTGAAACTTTTCCTAGCATGGAGTTAACCTTCCCCTACTTACTCTCTGCATGTTCGGCAAGGCTTGATGGTTGCTTCTGGCATGGGGTGGGAGGGACAGAGGAGAGTCAACTAGCAGTAGGAAAACAGGTACAGTGAGGTTAGTTCAATCCAGGAAAGATTGCAGCATTCTTTAGGAGCATGTTGTTTTAAGCTGTGCTTTTAAGGCAATAGGCTGCCTGGCACGTTTATCAGGAATGGAAGCAGTGGCAGTATCAGTATCAGACGCAGGATCTGGTCCAGGCTGCAGGTTTGTGCATTGTCTCAAGAATTAGGGTTGCCAAGTGAGCAGCCAGGGACTGCCAGTAGCCTTTAAGCAACCACCATTGAGCCTGGAGAAAGGGCAACTGTGCTTCCTCCTGCTCCTTGCATCCCTGGTCCTGGAGTCACCTCCTCCCTGACCTGACGTTGATCATTCCTGCAGCACCAAAGCTGCCTCCAGCTGCTGTGGGGCAAACAAAGTGGATGGGGAATCCCTAAACTTGGTATCCCCTGCTAACTGGGCAAGAGACACTTTTTCAATTGGTGCTCCTCTTATATTTAGCAGGGGGAGAGTAACTGCCCCCCTTTCACCCCAGCACAGTGTCTTTTCTGGTGGCTGTTTGCTGGTGGGGTTCTGCATCTTTTTTAGATTGTGAGCCCTTTGGGGACAGGGAGCCATTTAATCATTTGATTTTGTCTGTAAACCGCTTTGTGAACTTTTTGCTGAAAAGCGGTATATAAATACTGTTAATAATTAATAATAATAAACTTGCATTCAGTTGGCAAAGGGAGCTGTACTGCTAAACGTCGTGCTAGTCCGTCACACCTGGCGGCATGTCTACACTTTCACAATGTAATCTGCTACTACTGTTTAACCCAAAGATGCTTTTTTCCCTCCTTCCTTTTCAGCTTTGTATACCTCGCCTGATTCCTGCCAAGGGCGATGTAATGAGAAGTACAACCCAAACGATGTGTGTCATTGCAATAGTAAATGTGAAAAGTATCAGAACTGCTGTGAAGACTACCAAGTCCATTGCAAAAAGGGTGAGTAAACCCCCTGAAACATACATACATGCATGCACATCTCCCAGGCGATTGCACATGATCCCTCATTCCAAAGAACCCTTTAGAATAAGATCCCTTACAACGCAATCCTGTGTAACCTTGCACCAGTGTAACAGTAGATGCACCGGTGTAACAGCAGATGCACCTGTGTAAGTGCAAATACACTGGCGTAAATGCACTTACACTGGTGCATCTACTGTTACATAGGTGCAAGGCTACACAGGATCAGTGGCATCGTTGGAGGTGGGGCGGATTGGCGGAACGCTAAGTTCCGCACCGCGCTGACCTCCATTACTCACCGACACGAGGCGGCCCTGCCCCCTTGCCTTCGGAGCCATTCATTAGGGCGAAGACAACACGCAGGGAGTCTCCTGCGCATTGCCTCCGCCGCACTGAATGGCTCCGGGCAAGGGGGTGGGGCCGCCTCATGCCGGGGAGTAACGGGGGTCAGCGCGGTGCGGAACATATCCTTCCATTCCGCCCCACCTCCAGCGACGTCAGTGCACAGGATTGCGCTGTTATTCTAACTGAACAGTGTCGGGGGTGTCACTAGGGTTGGTGACACCCAGGGCAAGATTTCATGGTGTCACCCTTATGGACCTCCTCCCATACCAGACCAGACTATGTGGAGGCCTCCTGGGAAATGCAATCCCTGCGCGAGTCGCAGCAGGGATGGGGAAAAGCATTTTCGCACCACTGGTAACAAATAGAATAGAGTCATTTTGGTGTCACCCCTTCCTGGGGCATCACTCGGTGCGGTCCAGACCACCTGCAACCTCCTAATGACTCCCCTGAACAGTGTTCCCAAGTAAAAGGTGAATGATGTACACATCCCAGTAGTCTCTGATTTGGTCTTTGGAATTGGGAAAGATGTGAAGTAGAGTTTGATGAAGAACAAGTATATGCAATTATAATTGGTTGTGAAACCCCTGTTGCGATTGTGAAAATCTGCCCACTACGATGCAAAGTAGTTCATGGGAGCTCAACAAGGATGCAAAACAATAATGGGTACCTTCCCCGTTGCAAAAATCCTAGATCTGTTTTTGTGGAGAAGTGTCCTGAGCACGTGATGGACTTTTTTTTGACAGGATGGAAATATTCATAGACATAAATGGGAGGGTTTTTGTATACCCTGGAGGTTGGGCGGTTCATGTGTGATTAACTGGGGGTGTTTTTTAGGTCTTGATGTTTCATCTCTGCATCACTGGGGTGATGAAGACTTGTACTTCTCAGACACTCCCAAGTGCTTTGGTATGGTTTATTTGGAATAACTTCTCCCTTCTTTGTTAATACAGATGGCAATGAAGTGGGCAGAGAATCTGCTGGTGAGTACTGTACTTGCATCACTTTCTGGATAAGACATGACAGTGAGGGATATTGCTGGCTGTCCCCATGGAGCCATTGAAGGGCAGAGGGAAGTACAACCTGTACCAGCAACCTTCATCAGCAGGTACAGGTAGGGGCCTTTCAGTCAACACTATGCAAGCACATGGTTGCTAATAAGCTGGCGGCTCCCATTGTGGGCAAAGGCTGCTGACTCCAGCAGGGACTGCCAGCCAGTCAGCGCCCACACATTTGCATGGTGTTGACTGAGATGCATCCTGTCTCCACCACGGCCACCTCCCAAAGGTTACCAGGAAAGACGTGCTTTCTCCTCCTGTCAGCAGGCCCACGGCAGTCACAGGTGATTCACCCCAGTGACCAGCCACTGCTGAAACAGCAGGTTGTTAATAGCTTTTTACATGGATGAACGTCTTGCAGGGTGTCCACCAAATTCTGCCAAACCTGGAAGTAGGTCCTGAATTTGGAAGGTTTGCAAATAGAGCCTGCTCTGAAATGTGAGGAATTGGGGAGTGGGGGAACTGGCCAGATCCCATGGTAAGTTCCATCTTGATCCAGATTGGGTCCTCTATTGTGCCAGGCTGTTCTACCAAGTGTCCTCTATGCTACCCCAGTGGGGTCATGAGTCTTTGACCCACCTCATTTCCAAAACTCATTTCAAAGTAGCATCTGCCTATTATGGGCTCCTTCCACATTTGTTGCATCATGTGAACATAACTGTCAATAATAATTGCTTCTTGCACAGAGGGATTCTCCAGTAGCGACGACGCCATCACCAATGAGGACCTGCAACAAATATCTGAGAAGATTTACCAAAGTGACAGCAATAGAGCAGAGGAGTCTGATGTCATCCTTAACAAGCAACACTTTGCTTCAACGACTAAGCACCAAGAGGATCAAAGCCCAGAGGCGTGAGTTCCACACAAACTTGATGGATGTCCAGCTTGCTGGAATGCAGCGTTTGAAAAAGACGAAAGTGTAGATAGTTATGCACCAGTCGTTGTGTCACCAGTACTTGTGTCTCAGTTACAGAAAGTATAACAGTTCTGGGGCAGGTGGGTGGGTGAGGGGCCTATTTAGCATTCCAGTTTTAAAATCTCAAAGATGGAAACGCTCATCAAGGTTCTTGGCTTTCAGATTTGCACGTGGTTATCCAAGTTATATGGACATCCAAACCCCAAAGATTTTGATTTCTTAATTGGAGCTGGGTATTTTTTAAATTATGAATGAATGGGGGGGGGAGTTGCCTCTTTGCTAGTTCTGTGTGCATCTGTTTCTTGGAGACAAGACTAGAGTTACAGCCCAGATACTAGTTTTTCACTGTCAGCTATCAAAGGTCTTATTTTCTTAGATCAGTGGTTCTCAAACTTTTTAGCACCGGGTCCCACTTTTTTAAATGCCGCTCTATCGGGACCCATCTAGCTTTACAAGACTTAAAAAAAAGTGATCTAGAAATAAATAAATTAATTAATTTACCAGTAAAGAGCTCAGCTGCTTGCAGGGTAATTAGCAGCTATCTTGCAAACTGCAGGAGCTCATCTCTTTGAAGGGCAATTAGTAGCTATCTGGTTTTTGAATAGCCTCAGGACTTGTGGCAATTACTTATCTGATCTTTCCATCACCTGGGACCCACCAGAAATCAGGTCCCGACCCACCAAGTGGGTCCCGACCCACAGTTTGAGAAATGCTTAGATGTTACCTACAGCTAAGGACCAAATTACAGTGACATTAAACATGCCACTGTGTAGTTAGGGGCTTACCTTTATTTCCCGGATTGTATTATTCTTCCTGGACTGGACTGTGCTGCAGGTGGAGTATCATATGTTCAAAAGCACCCCTATTTAAATATTCACACAAGCCCCTCCCTGTACTTGAAAGGATAAAACCCATCTTGTCAACATGTTAGTATTATTCCTTGTACAGAACAGGGTTGTTTGTTTTTTTACATGAGGGAACATTCCAAATTGTGTTCCCCCAGTTGCAGTCTGAAGCGGAAGGTGTCATTTTTTTAGGGACAAACAATCTATTGCTGCAGGCTTCAGCTCCCAGTTGTAATAGAGCGTATATGTGGAAGCCTAGCTTGGCAGTAGGGGGCTGTGGCTCAGTGGAAAAGCAAGTACTTTGCATGCAGAAGGTCCCAGGTTCAATCCCTGCAACCTCCAGGTAGAGCTTGGAAAAGACCCCTCTCTGAAGCCCTGGGAGTTGCTGCCCAGTCAGTGTAGATCAGGGGTTCTCAACCTTTGGAGACCTGGGTAACCCCTATCACGGTCCAATTTTCTGAAGTACCCCCTGCTAATTAATTGGATTAATCAATTAATTAGCTAATTAATCATTAAATAAAAAGTACTAAAACAATTTTGAATGTGAGAAAATGTCTTTCTTAACTCGTGTGTGTGTGTGTGTGTGTGAGAGAGAGAGAGAGGGGTATTGCATTTAAGTTCTAATTAACGAATAATTAACTACTGATTGATGCTGATAAGGGGCAGGCTCTGGCGTACCCCCTGCCATTGGTCCGCGTACCCCTAGTGGTACTCGTACCACAGGTTGAGAACCCCTGGTGTAGATAATTCTATGCTGGATGGACCAATGGTCTGATTCCGCAGGAGGCTGCTTCATGCCCCGCCCTGCAAGAGATGACAGATCATTTTATAGCTGGCCCTATTTTCATCATGCAGCCTCTTCACGTATATCAACGAGGAGAAGCTCTTCTCCAAGCCAACTTATGCCAGTTTCATTAAGCTGCTGGATAACTACCACAAGAAAGTTGGGATGGGGGAAGAATTCACCGCTGAGCAGCTACAGGAGCAGGATACCTTCCTGGAGATGGCTATGAAGACAGAAGTCATGAAAGAGCTTTATAAATTCCTTCACAGCAAAAGTAAGCCTCTCAGAATACTGAAGCCTATCAACATGTTTACAATAATATATGCGTACAATGGTTTATACGATATGAATGACGTGGTGAGAATAATTGGCAATGGCTTCAGGACAGAGAAAAAGACGCATTTTTCCCCCCACACCAAACCTTCATATGATTTATGGAATTCTTATGCCAGAAGAAGTGGTAATGGTTGCTGGCTTGAATTGCTTTTTCTTTTAAAGGATCAGACCATTTAATGGAGATTTTTGTCTATTTACAGTTATTAGGCATGGTAGTTAAGTGGAACCCCCATATTCAGAGACAGTATACCTTCAAGTACAAGATGCTGAGGATAAACAACAGCCGGGCAGGAGGGCGCTTGCCCTCATACCCTGATTGTAAACTTCCCAGAGGCATCCAGCTATCAGACAGAATGTTGGACCCTTAGGCTGCAATCCTACATACGCTTTCTTGGGAGCAAGCCCCATTGAATACAATAGGACTTACCGGTACTTCTGAGCAGTGATGTAGACTTGAGTCTATTGACTTGGACTCGAGTCGGACTCAAGTCGTGTCAATGACTTGAATTGGACTTGACTTGGCGATTGTAAAAGACTTGAATGACTCGACTCGTGACTTGGAGCCTTTTACAACGAGTTGAATTTTATTCAGGTTTAAACTCGTTTTCCCCATAGGGACTCACAACTCACAACCAAAGACTCAGGACTTGGGGGCAAAGACTTGGGACTCAACTTGAGACTTAGACCCAGAGACTTGGGACTTGACTCGAGACTTGGAGTCAGAGACTTGATCCATATCCCTGCTTCTGAGTAGGCATGCATAGGACTGTGCTGTTAGCAACAAAGTCCTTATGTTTTCATTGGAACAGTCACTGGTCAGGGTGGGTGAGGACAGGGCAGCCAGTGGTTTAAATTAGGCCCCGCAATACATTTCTGTATTGTAAAGAGCATCCCTGATGCTCCTGTAACAACTGTTGAGTAGCAGCTAAATGACATCACAACCCAACACGTTGTTCAGTTGTGGAGGGGAAAATAGCTGCTTAAGAGCAACTGGCATTGCTGATACCATATCCATGCCGCCCCAGTCAGTACAACTATGGCAAGGCCTTTAGCCTGGGAAAGTGATTACACTTGAGTTGTGGGCAATGGTTGTGTCATCACTGCACAAATCCCTCCTGCACCTACTTCTACCACTTTGTGCTCCCCCTCCCCAACATGTTCAAAAGGTATGTAGAGGCTAGGTATTCCTTCTTTTCAGTGCTGGTTGTACATGCGCCTGCGTGTGCGCACACTTCAGCACTGGAGGAAAAGTATGAACTTTTTTAGTACAAAGATGCCTTGAGAATGCCAGCTCTCTCTTATTTCAGGGGCAACTATTTTCCAGGGTGCCAAAACAATAAAAACTCCACTTTGCATTCCTAGTTTTATAATACCCCAGATATTCAGAGGGGCGTTATTATAATGTGGGGGTGAGAGGGATGGGCCGCGCCAGGTACGACGCTCCGGGGGTGGTGACACCCTCGCCGCCTGAGTCTTCAGCCCTTACCACATTGTTGCCGACGGGGTCCAAGTGGTGAGCGGATCTCCATGTTCACATGTTTTTTGGGACTCCAAGGGCCCTCCCGCCCTTCCTTGACTCAATTTGGCTCCAAATCGTGGCACTCTGGAAGCAATTGGCAGTGACATCATCATGTCACCACCAACCTACTTCTGGGGTGCCGCAATCTGCACCTGCACACCAGGCACCATCAATCCTGGGGCTGCCACTGGGTATACAGAATAATACAAGGAAGATTGACAGTTCCTCAAAATGTTTTGTTTTGCTTCATTATGATCAGGACATGACTCTCTCTCTCTCTCTCTCTCTCTCTCTCTCTCTCTCTCTCTCACCCCACAGATCGTTATGACACTGAGACAGAATTTGTTGCTGACCTAAAGCAGATGTGGTTTGGCCTTTATTCTAGGGGCAATGATGAGGGTGACTCCAGTGGCTTTGAGCATGTCTTTA
This sequence comes from Plestiodon gilberti rubricaudatus, assembly GCA_026170595.1. Classification (NCBI taxonomy): domain Eukaryota; kingdom Metazoa; phylum Chordata; class Lepidosauria; order Squamata; family Scincidae; genus Plestiodon; species Plestiodon gilberti. The sequence goes on from JANXHW010000002.1 coordinate 122,264,908, forward strand.
TAGGTACAGTTGCAAAAAACACTTACCTTCCACTCTTTCATATTTTTTTCTGCCTCTCTTTGCAGCCAAGGTTTGCCTCATCTGCTGCTTTGACATGATTTTTTTTTTAATTTAAAAGGGCTTCTTCATTGCATGATCCTAGCCAATCAGGGATCCTGTAGTGAACATGATGATGTAACAGCACCATGTACTCAATCCATCTCTGAGCACAAACAAAGTTTGCCCATTGCCCTTAGCCCGAATCAGAGTGAAGAGGGAATGTATCTTCCCCATTACCCTAGCAATCAAGGCAACATTCCAGAAAGAGAAAAAGCAGCTCATGAACAATTTTTAATGAAAAATTGCATGTGGGAAAGAGAACTCTCTCCACTCTCTTATTTCCTGCTTTAATTTTCAGCCTCCCAGCTGCAATTTGTCAAACATAAAAGCACCAGGGTCTAACCATATGAGAGTGTGTGTCATACATAGTTTGGCCCTAAGAGCAGTACACATAAGCCATGCTGACTTGATTTCCTGGACCTAACCCTGATACAGAGAGAACATGCATGTTGATTCATCAGAAGCAGTCTGCACTCTGATTGAACCCTCTTCCTATCAATATGGAAGCTCCTCACTCATCTCTGCCCTTGCAACAAGCTGTGCACACATTGTTCCAGCTATAATCCTCATGGCAGCACGTTCGTGAGTGTTTGTTCATAGATCAGGCATGGTAACCACATTTCATTCAGACTCAAGTTCCAAAACAAAGCCAACTCAAGATGGAAAAAGGCCAGGTTTTCCAGAGTTACCCACCTGTACTGAAAAGGAAACAAAATGATTCTAAATCAGGAAGATCCTACTTTTCACTCAGTGGGTTTGGTAGGGAAAAAAAATCAGGGTTAGAAGGGAGCTCAAGGCTGTTGAGGTCAGCTCCCATCTGCTCATTCTATCAGCCTGATCCTAAATACATATACATGAATATAAGCAAACATGTTTACGGTATATGGCTACAATGACTTCCCAGACATTCTCTTTAAAACACATCAATTTCTTAATCACAACTATAGAATGAGATTCTCCCCATTGATGCCAATTTTTTCATAATAAACCAAAATTCAACTTTGGGGATGATCGGCATTTTGCAATGTAATACAACTGTCCTCTTTGTCCTATAAACAAAACACAACCAAATGACAAGAAGGTATGCCCCATCTTTGTCAGTTTCACTAGGCTTCTCCACCTCTCTCTTCAGGTGGAGGGGAAAACTCTTTCATCATCATCATCATAATTGAAGAGCACCTTAACATCATAGGGGCCACAGAAATTTCCATCAATCAGCTACAAAAAGCAGCTTTACTGAGAACTGCTTATATTTTGCGATGATACTTATAACATAAAAAACACACAACAAAAGTCAGGCATCCCAGGTCCATGTCTGAATAAAACAAACCAGTCAATAACATCTGTCTGATTGTGTGAACAAACATAATAATAATAATGGTAGCTCCAGAGCTGGACTAGAGAGGTTGGCTTCCTTTCTAAATTTTCACCCTTTGCATAGGCTAATGTGCACTGGCCACTGAACAAAACGAACATTAGTAAAAATAAATAAATACATAAATAATTCACTTTTTAATTGCTCTCTGGGTACATCCCTAAACTCCACCTATTAGTGTGCACATTAGTGTGCACCTATTAGTGTGCATAAAATGCACACTTATTAGTGTGCATTTTAGGGATGCTTCCAGAAGGCAACCAAAAAAAGTGATGCTATGATTCACTGCATATAATCTATTCTTTATCCTATAGGAGAAGTCAAGAAAGGAAAAGTATCTGGATTCCACAACTGGATCCGTTTCTATCTGCAGGAGAAACAGGGCTTATTAAACTATTTCAGCTACAACTATGATGGTCCGGTAAGTACCACTCTGAATGCCAACAGTTTTCCAAATGCACTGGAATATGAATGTTTTTAATCACAATGCTCTGCCTGGTTCCTCCCTCCACCCCAGTTTTAGTCTGACAACAACCCTGTGAGCCAGGCCGGGCTGAACAATGGTAACTGGCTCAAGGTCACTCAGTTCATGGCTGAGCAGGGATCTGTACCTAAGCATTCCTGTTCTAACACTGACAGTCTAACAGTCTAACAGACTCTAACTGCTGCACTGCACTTGGGTGCATTTGATAGATGTTCCACCAGCTCTTATGGAAATCCATGTTTTGAGCCCAGCCCAATCCGATCCAACGTTCCAGTACTGATGCAGCCACAAAGCAGCCCTGAGGTCAGGGAACAAATGTTCCCTTACCTTGAGGAGGCGTCCGTGACTGCCCCCCCCCACAGCAGGATTCAGCACACGCCCCATTGGCATGGTTCCATCAGCACAGTGGCATTGCTCTAGGTGGGACGGAACTCTAAGTTCCGCTGTGCTCCGACCCACTGTTACACGCCTGCATGAGGAGGCCCCCCCCTCGCCTTCGGAGCCTTTCAGGGCAGCGCTGCCCTGAAAGGCTCCGAAGGCGAGGGGGCGGGGCCTCCTCATGCAGGCGTGTAACGGTGGGTCGGAGCACAGCGGAACTTAGAGCTCCGCCCCACCTAGAGCAACACCACTACATCAGCACTGGAAAGTCAGATAGGATTGGATCCTTTGTTACATAAGGCAGTTGTGTTTTCTCTTTCCGGTTACTGTATTTGGCCATATCTTTTGATAGAATACAGATAATTCAACACTCTGTGTGTGTGTGTGTGTGTGTGTGTGTGTGTGTGTGTGTGTGTGTGTGTGTTCATTACATTTTGCATTAAATTACCGGTACCTAATGCCATATAACTTTATAGTATTATTCATAAATACAGATTTTCCAAAAGGGTTCCACTGGACTCAGGGCCAGCCCAAGACCTCTTCCCCGGCTGGCTGCCCGGGGCCTTCTAAGGAAGGCCCGCTGCGCAATTTTTTGCGCATGCTCAGACTGTTACTGAGGGAAAAGGGCAGCCCTTTTCCCTCAGTTAACAGACTGAGCATGCGCAAAAAATTGTGCAGCGGGCCTTCCTTAGAAGGCCCCGGGCAGCCGGCCGGGGAAGACGTCCCCAGCCGGCTCTCCCGATTGAGGGGGCCGGCCCGAGTTGGACTCGGACTCGAGTCTCCGAGTCCGACACGGAGACTCGAGTCCGAGTCCGACTCGCGGGCGGAGCGGCAGGGCGCCCTTCGGGCGATGGCGCCCGGAGCCGGTGCTCTGCTTGCTCCGCCCTAGTTCCGCCTCTGCCTGACTGATTTCCACTTCCCTCTCTGGCTGAGATTCCTTCCCTGTTGCCTAGTCCTCCTTTCTGGCCCCCCCACTGCATCAGGTCTTTTGTCCCCTGCTGATAGTCCTGATAACTGAGAATAGTTGCATCCAGCTGCTGCTGTTTTCTTGCCCAATGATGATGTGCCTTAGCTTCCTTAGTGTTTCCTTAGTACTGTCTTAGCCTGCCACCTAGGGTTCCTGAATGGTATTACAGGACTAGGTTATGAATTGCCCTTATTACTCATCATTTATTCAAGCAGCTCAGGCTGGCTTATATGGGATACACCTTTTCATTCTCACAACAACTCTGTGAGTTAGACTGGACTGACAGGTAGTGCCTGCCTGACCCAAGATCACCCACAGAACTATAATTGAGTGGGCTTAATGGCACGTTTATTTCTGTATTTTATTATTTTAGTTCTGTATTTATATACCGTATTTATATACCGCCTTTATATACCGTATTAAAATACCGCCAGTATTTATACAGTATTTATATACTGTATTTATATACCGCCTTTCTTATCCTTTCTTATATAACAGAGAGCAGAGAATAGATGGTCCTCTTGAGCCCCTGCTTTGCTACACACAAAAGAAGCATACCTGTATTATTTTGGGGGGGCAAATGCTGGTAGGTTTTGCTACACGTCATCTGTGTATCAAATGCTCGCATCTTCAGGAGTAGGATGTTACTTGTTCTGTCTCTGATAGGTCCAGTGGAAGCCTTTCTCCTGGAAATGTTGCATAACATATTTGCATCTCAGAATGACCCTGTGTCTGAATGCTCCCTGCTTTTTTTTGTTTGTTTGTTTGTTTGGTTTAGTGGACCTCCTACCCAGATGTGCTAGGGATACAGTTCAACTGGGATGGATTTTACAAGGAGGTTGGAACAGCCTTCATAGGAAGCAGCCCTGAATTTGAATTTGGCCTCTACTCACTGTGCTTCATTGCTAGGCCCGGGAAAGTGTGAGTATCGTGTCAGAGATGAGCGTCTTTTTTCACAGCTTTCAACAAAGATGCAGTGCCAGTAAAGTGCCAGTAAAGGATGAGTTGGAGTAACTTACTGCCCCCACATCTGGGGCCGCCCCCCACGCCCCCAATAAAACTGTCAAAAATTTTAGGTTTCGGTTTCGAAACCTATTTTTGACAGTTTTATTGGCGTTTTTTCTTCTTTTTTCGGCGATTTAAAGTGCAAAAAACAGGATTTTTAACGTGTATGTATGCTTTGCAGGCACTTATCTTGTAAAGGGGCCATTCCAGGACGTTCCCTCGACGATCTTCTTCCTGCTCCCGGGCGCTGCTTCTCCCAGCGCCCGGGCGCGGACTCTGTACCACCCCCAGCACTTTCCGGAGTTTGCGCATGCCCAGAACGTCCCTGGAGACTCCGTGGGCCTGCGCATGCGCAAACTCCGGAAAGCGCTGCTGGGGGCGGTACAGAGTCCGCGCCCGGGCGCTGGGAGAAGCAGCGCCCGGGAGCAGGAAGCAGGAAACTCCTGGGAGCAGGAAGAAGATTGTCGAGGGAACGTCCTGGAACGGCCCCTATACAAGATAAGTGCCTGCAAAGCATACATACACGTTAAAAATCCCGTTTTTTGCACTTTAAATCGCCGAAAAATGAAAAAAGGGGAAAAATAGAAATCTAAGGAGGCCCGCGCCCCCCCGAGCCTCAACGCCCCTACGCCCTGGGGCCCACCACACCACCGCCCCATATCAGACGACGCCTCTGGGAGTAAGGCCTACACACAATTCAGAATTTTGACGTCTTCTGAAGTGTGTCACAGGTATACATACTACAGTTCTGAATGGATCAGAGCAAAGGACCATCTAGTCGAGCATTTTGTTTCTGTTCCAACAGCAGCCAACCAGATGCTTCTTGGGAGTTCACAGTCGGGGCATGATGAAGACAATGGCTCCCCCTGTGCTGTTTATCCCCAGCATCTGATGCATTGATATGCTGATCTGCAGACTTTGAATGAATGAATGAGGCTGCAATCCTATGCACACATACTGTACATGGGAGTAAGTCTTATTGAACTCAATGGGACTTGCTTCTGAGTAGTCATGCATAGGATTGCACTGTGAGTGAGTGAGTGAGTGAATGAATGAATGGATGAGGTTCTGTTTAGCCATCATGGCTAATATCATTGATAGATTTATCCTTCAATCCAAGGCAGGCCATACCCAGCACCATATCTTGTGGTACTGATGCTCACGGCTCTAGCTCTTGCCACAAAAGGCATTGTGCAAGCTTTGAGTTCAGTTAGTTACAGCTTTTGGAACTGAGCCGGGGAGCCAAATATTCTTTGTACCTTCTGACAAGAATTGGTTGAGGGGAGGTAAGGTTGCCAACTCCAGCTGAAGTTATTCCTAGAGATGTTTTTTCCCCTAGCAAGATGAAATGCCATTAACAACTCAATCCTATTCCCCACCATCTTCTGCCATGATGCAGCCATGCTGACAGAGCGTGTGTTGCATGGTATGGTGTGGGGGGATGGATGGACACAATCAGATGACCAGAAAGAGTTCAGTAAAAACTTTTGTTGTTGTTGTTCAGTCGTTAAGTCGGGTCCGACCCTTCGTGATCCAATGAACCACATCCCGCCAGGCCTTCCTGTCCTCCACTATCTTCCTGAGTTCGCTCATTTTCATGTTCGTTGCATCGGTGATGCTGTCTAACCATCTCATCCTTTGCCTTCCCCTTCTCCTTTTGCCTTCAATCTTTCCCAGCATCAGAGTCTTCTCCAGAGAGTCCTCTCTTCGCATTAGGTGGCCAAAATATATGAGCTTCAGCCTCTGTACCTGTCCTTCCAGGGAACAGTCAGGGTTGATTTCATTTCGCTAAAGCTATTTTGCTGGCATAAGTCTGAAGAGAGGAAGAAGGTGGGGCGGGTTGAAAAATTGGGGGTAGGGCCTGGCATGCACCTTTGCCTCTGAGATCCACCCCCTCCAGCTTGCTACCCACCCTGCTCACCCCAAACCTCCCCCGAACCGCCCCCTCTGCCACTTTACCTGGGCTGGTGGAGCGTCTGGTTGAGTTTGGCATGCACAGAGCCACTGGCCATTTCCGCCAGCGGCTCCATCGCAGATGACAGCAGCATGATGCATGCTTGCACCATCACACGGCCATTTACGACAGTAGGTCGATAGATCCAGTGTCATAAATGGCCCATGGGATAGAGCCATAAGCCAAGGAAGTCCTCTTTAAATCACTAGGATTGCTTTCAGTAGTTATGTGGAGATCGATGCTGATTTCTGAAGACTCCAGCCCGGTCCTAGAGGGATGGCAATGCTAAGGGGAGGATATGGTTGAAGTTTGGGCACCGAACTTTGAGAGGCAGCACAATGCAGTCAACTAAGGAACATTAAGGAATGATTCACACAGACGGTTCTATATGGGTAGACAGACTTTTCATTTGTAGGTTCTGAAGATATTTTAATATGTTCTGATTTTCAGATCACATCCTAACACAAGCTAGTTTTACCCACTCTTTGAAGATGCATTGAGCTGAAACCTGGACCCCTGTCATGAGACTGGTGTCATGTTCCCTAATCCATGGATGTATAATCCATACATGTATAATACATATACATCCATTTATGTACTGTGTTGATTGCAACACAAGGGTTGCATTCAACTTGATACAGACCTAGCATTATTCCAGGTTGGAGTGAATGCTGGTCAGAACTCTGGCCAATTCTAAATAATAGGTTGAAGATTCTGAATTCTGCTCTGATACAGAATTCTGAATACATCTGTGACCAAAATGACTAGTTGCCTGCAAAGATAACTTTGTATATTTGCTTAGAGATAATGACAAGTACGTAACTCTTAAACATACAGCGCAATCCTATCCAACTTACACCACCGGTGTAACCAGCAGTGCAGCGAGAACAGGAGGCCCCAGAACGGAAAGGGGATTCAAATCTCTTCCAAAGGGGGATTCAAAGGGGATTTAAATCCCCCTCCCCTCCAAAGCCTCCTGCCCTGCCCTCCCCCGCTGGTTACACCGATGGTGTAAGTTGGATAGGATTGCGCTGATAGTCTTGTTTGTAGTGGGTGTGACCAAGATTTATTGCAAATCCTCAACAATTAGTTGATAGACTATAGAGATGATGAATATTAGCAGATATGATAGATTACACTGATGTATCATTTTTTGCCAATGCACCGATGCACCGAACATGAAAATGAGCGAACTCAGAAAGATAGTGGAGGACAGGAAGGCCTGGCGGGATATGGTTCATGGGATCACGAAGGGTCGGACACGACTTAACGACTGAACAACAACAACAACAACAATCATTTTTTGTAGATTTGTTTGTCCATCTGTTGTGTCCATCACAAGGCAATGCTTTTGCTACACGATAAAGATTCTGGCATAAGATTTAACATCAAATTATCTCTTCTCCAGGTGTCACCTGAAAATTGGGGGCCACAGTCTGGGGATCCAGACCTATACCTGGGATAAATCCACCTATGACAAAGGCAAAAAGTACATTGCCACAGCTTATGTGGTGTCCCCATGAGGCTGCAAGATCATGATTGTGCAAGGATATCCTGAATGATGACTGAGTGCAACCTGCCCACCAGATGCTAACTGTGCTCCTGTCTTTCCACCGTACCAGGAGAAGCTCTCCAGTGGATCTATTATTTAATTTTTTTAATGCAACAGTAATATTTGTTAGTTTTGCCTTAGTATAACGTGGAATGTGCAATAGGGCTGTGAGATTAGAACTCCTGTGACTCATCTGGCAGCTATAACCAAGCTAAAAATCACGCAAACTCATTTGTGCTACAAGGAATTCCCTACTCAAAGGACACACCATAGCACTGGGTTTTATCGAAAGCAAAACGCAAGGTGACTTCAGGCAAGTCATCTGAGGGGTGCTGAGGGACGCTTAATTTAATTTAGAGAAGACTAGTAACGTTTTCAAGGAAGTTCTCCTGGACATTTCTACATTGCCACCAACATTCACCTAAATAAAATGTTCCTATGTGGGGAGAAACTCCTGAGAACTGTTACAGGAAGCCAAGATAATTTTGATAAGGTTAGTAAATTCTCAGGGAGATTTTGCATATCCCTGCCTACAATTCAGGCAGTATAATCTAATCCAGGGGTGGCCAACTTTTCAATATGAATGCTCCTGGCCCTTTAATAGTTGTTTAGATGGGGGCATTTCAGCAGGTGCAGCTGCTTTAGCAGCACCATCAGCACTTGCAGCTGCCAAGATTCTGTCTTCTATACAAGGCCCTAATAGTGGAAGGCTGATCTAATCAGACATGGGAGTGATAAGGAAGAGATGAGATGTGGAGAAAGCCCTGTCCCAGCATTCAATGCAGCAATGGCATGTGTCCAAATGCAGCCTCTAAAAGGGCTCTCAGCGGCACATTAGTTGGGGATGACCCATTCCGATATATCAGTGAGATCCCAGAATGAGCACAACTCCAGCCTATACAAGCAGTGGACTTGCTCCTGAGCCTCAGTCAATATAATTGTGTGGGCTAATGATTGGCCTTACAGCCTGGGGTGTATTAACCCATGGCTGGGCCCCTAGGCTTCAGGTATTTCGAGCCCCCTGCAGCACTTCAATCAGGTATTTCGGGCCCCCTCCAGTACTTCAATCTTCACTCTCACTAGAGTGAGTTCCTCTCACTCTATAGAGACTTGTCCCTGCAGGGCCCCTAAGCTGAAGCCAAAGCCTAATGGATAATGCACCTCTGCATCCAGCTAGGAAACTCGCGTTCAAAGCTTGCTGAGCCATGGACCAAGTGGCTAGCCTTGGACTAGCAACTATTTCTGAGTTCATCAGTCTATAATATGGGGAAGGTGATGTTCTACCTCTGTTTTGTGGTTTGAGGATCAATGAGATTGATGGCAAATACATTAACTTATTAAAAATGCTGTGGGCATTATTAACAATGTAAGGCTTCTGTGTGGTTTCTCTAAACTCCTCCCTGTTTATGTTGTGATTTGCTATGTTTCTCACAGCACAGTCCTGTGTAACTCTTGCACCGGTGTAACAATAGATCCACCGGTGTAAGTGCACTTACGCTAGTGTAACTTGCCGTATGTCGACGGATGCAGGATGGATACTGGCGTAACCCCCCTCGGATGCTGCACACGCGCAGTTCGGACATGGGACGGATGCCAGCGCAACTCCGCAAGTGCAGGGGGCATTCTGGGGGCATTCCGACACCTCCAGAATTCCCCCTGCGCTGGCGGAGTTGTGCTGGCATCCATCCTGTATCCGAACTGCATGTGTGCGACATCCAAGGGGGGTTACGCCGGTCTCCGTCCTGCGTCCTTTGGCGTACGGCAAGTTAAACAGGCATAAGTGCATTTACACCGGTGGATCTACTGTTACACCAGTGCAAGAGTTACACAGGATTGCACTGTCAGTGATTTATGGCAGAACACTCTACACCAGCACTAGAGTTCAAGCAGTTTTACTACAGTATTGTGACACTTTGATTCTGTAATATATGCCCGCTGCTTTCTGGCAGTAGTTCTTGCTGCATCATTGATTCAGGGCTTGAGGTATAAGCTAGGCCGAACCTATTGCTCTGGATCTTCTTTTGTTGTTCAGTCGTTAAGTCGTGTCTGACCCTTCGTGATCCCATGAACCATATCCCGCCAGGCCTTCCTGTCCTCCACTATCTTCCTGAGTTCGCTCATTTTCATGTTCGTTGCATCGGTGATGCTGTCTAACCATCTCATCCTTTGCCTTCCCCTTCTCCTTTTGCCTTCAATCTTTCCCAGCATCAGAGTCTTCTCCAGAGACTCCTCTCTTCACATTAGGTGGCCAAAATATTTGAGCTTCAGCCTCAGTACCTGTCCTAGGCACTTTTTAATATAGAATTTCAAATTTGAAATCTGGCTTCACAGTTTAAATGCATTTTAAAAAAACAAACCCCAAACTTTCAAAATGCTTTAGAGTGCTTTAGAATTGTTGGCATCTCTTGGTTTGTTTTTAATTTTGTCAGACATCAAAGATGAAATCTCATATGCTGTCAATTGTCCAAATATTATTAAATATTACATGTTAATGAGCAAACACTGAATGTAGACATCGGATACATAACTCTAATAAATATTGAAATGACATCTCATTGGTGCCAAATACTGATGCAAATATTTTTGTATTGAGGGAATATTCTATATCACATTCACCATTTGTTGGCACACACCATTTTTCCTCTGCTTATAGCTGTTTTCTAGTCTAAGAGTTCCATGTCTAAAAGAACGCAGGCTGATCTGCAGCCACTAGGGGGTGCTGATGCCACACGATCATCTGATAAGTTACCTGGTTGAATTGCTCCACAGACGTCTAGTGGTAGCAACAGGTCCCTCCAGCATGATGAAGGCAAAGGGATAACAAGTTTTAGTCCTTTCCCCAATTCCTTTCTTTTCCACAGCTATCGCCCTTACTCTCCAGACCATCACTGAGGCAGTTGCCATGAGGCCTGCTTTTCCAAACCCGACCCTGCCACCTCTCTCCCCCGCTTGAGCACAACTTCTAAGCTCTGGGAGGTAAGAAGAGCTCCCACCTCCCAGCCCAGATCCCTCCTCTCCACTCCTGAACCTAACTAAGGAGTGAGCAGAAATGGGGAGGTAGACGAAACATCAGAAACATATAGTACTTTCTCCCAGTGATACAATGGTAAATTTTCAAATGTAGGAGCTTGTTATAACACTCCCCCCCCCCCAGAATCATACCCCCGCCAAGCAACATGTTCAGTGGGACTTATTCTGAGGTACGTTCACCTAGAATTGTAGCCTCAGTGTAACATGAGCTACATACTGGTCCCTCAGGCAACTCTTGGGAAAAATGATGACCCAGACATTAACACGTGCCCTTAGGCAAATGTCTCAGTTTGCCTCCTGCTGAGCCAGATGCTTCTTCTCTGCTAACGTTCTTTGAAAAAAAAGTTCCTGCTGATGACATCGCCACTTCTGCTGTAGGAGAAGTCCTGGAGCTCTGTTCTCCCTTGACTAGACTTGTCTCCTCCTCCTCGATGTTTACTTTGCCTGATATGTAATTTTATCCCACCCTTTCACCGAAGAGCTTGAATCAGCATACATACAACGCTGCAGGTAGACCAGACTGAGACAGTGACAGGCCTAAATTGTTGTTGGTTGTTATAAGGCTGTTTTTCAACGTGTTCTCAAAGTGGTTTACAAAACACAAAGAGTGAGGTGGTTCCCTATTGCAAAGAGACTTGTGATCGTTAAAAAGGGAAGCACAACAGGCAAGTCCAGCCCAAGCCCTTCCTGCCCCAGAGGCAACCATGATGAGGTGTCACCCCTGGCTTCCTCCCTTGGTGAGCAAAGTGCATCCTGCCTGCCCCAAATGTCTTCCCTCCTCTATACTGTACCTCAATGCACAAAACATGCCATGATCAACTCCCCCAACCTGATGGCCCTGCCTGCCTTGGGGCTCCGCTACGGCACGGCTGGACTTGCTCAGGGTGGCAAAGTAATCTACCAGCCCAAAGCGTTGCCAGCATTTCTTTGCCTTCCATCCCTCCCCCACTGAATAGAGGAGAGAGAAGCGGCGGCAGCGGCAGCCCCCAGGTCCCAAGGTGGGGAGACGCAGCTTGAATAGGGGCCTCCTGAATGCTGCGCTTCGAGTCGCAGCCACTGGGAGCCGGGACATGAGTGGCTTGACAGATGGCTCAGCTGCAACAGTTTCTGAGCTAAGGGGCGGGCCTCCCTCCACCATCTGCCAGGGGGTCACAGGTGACACCCAAACATTGCAGTTTTGGGTGTGGGGGGGGGAGGAGGGAGGCACAAAAAAAGAAGATGCCAGGGCTTGATTTATAGAAATGCATTTGCTTATTGAAGCCTATGCCTGACTCTGTAGGGCCTCGACAAGACAGAGTTTGTTTATTCCCAGTGACTCTCTGCAGCCAGTTTACAGCTGTGGCCTGCGTAGACTTCCCTAGTGGAGTGGGAAGGGTTGTACATCCCTTTGGCCAACAGCACGTTTGCTGGCATGGATGTGTGTTTGTGTGATGAACTGGCCCAAAGGGGCAAAGTAAAGCACACCACACACAGCACTGTTAGCCAATTTGAATCCTTCCCGCTGCGGTTTGCCTTACGGGGTTTGGCTCCACTCTGACGGGGATTTCTCTTTGATTGGGGTCCCAGCGCAACGGCAATGCTGGATGTGCTGCTTTGCCTGTGCCCCTAAGTTTAGAAAACTGCCAGGTGACTCCAGCTGAGACTTACCACAAAAAGCAGCGCTGAATAAAATGGTGCCGTTTCAGGATCTCAGATTCTCGTTCCAAACATTCAGGCAGCCACATCAAAATCGACCATGTGCTCCTCAAATCCACTGAACATTTGCCCTGGACCTTGGGATGTTCAGTGAGTGTTGCTGCACAGCAGTGTGTATTACATATTCTTGCACACACTGCGTTCTTACGCTAGGATGGTGTAGTGGTTCGGGAGTCGAACTTAGACCTGGAAGATCCAGGTTCAAATCCCCGCTCAGCCACAAAGCTTCCTGGGTGACCTTGGGCCAGTCACTATCTCTCAGCCCCACCTACCTCACAGGGTTGTTGTGAGGACAAAAAGGAGGGGAGGAAATACTGTATGTACACCACTCTGAGCTCCTTGGAGGAAGGGTGGTATAAAAAATGTGAAAAATAAATAAATAAATAAATAAATAAATAAATAAATAAAATATTGTAACCCTTTTTTGTGCTTAACCAAACCATATTCTACCGTCTCCTCAATGCCTGTAATGCCACCGTTTGTCCTAAGGGCAAATATGTGTGCAGGGGTGTGTGCAAATATGTGTGTCTCAGGGCTTGCACAGGTTTGAAGTTGCCATTCCCATCACATACTGCTATACGAGATCCTACTGTGAGATCCTTGGAAAGCTGTGCTCCACATACTGCATTAGTGACCGAGGCTTGGCTGGTATTAGGGTGGTTGTTGCAACCCTTTAAGATTGGTGCTGATTCATTGGGACTCCAGGCCAATCTCCAGATTACTACTGAAACAGTCCTGGAGATTTTAACAGGACCTTTCTGGCTTAACAACACGGTCATGTGGGGTGGGGGGAGGGTCATCCAAGAAAGGTTCTACATTTGGCAACCCTAGTTGGCATGTACACAGGACAGGGCCTTTTCTGTAGCGCCCCCCACCCAGCTCTGGAACTCCCTGCCTCAGGCATTTGTGATGCTCCCTCTCTCCAGATCTTTAGAAGGTGATAAAGACACAATTGTCCTGCCAAGCTTTGATGGTTGATTAATGAAGATGGCCTGGTGGTGTCTTGTGGCTGCTGCCATATGGTTCTTACTGTCTCTGATCTAAGTTTAATTGACTTTTATTGTTCTGAATTGTTTTTATCTCCTGTTGTTAGCAGCCTTGGGACCTATTAGTGAAAGATGGGGTAGACCTTGGTTAGATAGGTAGATACATAGATAGATCTCTCTGACAGGTACAGAAAAGAAGCACAAATGTGCCTTATTATCATTTATTAACATTTCCATTTGTCTATTGGGTGTTGTACTCATTTTGGGCCTGGTATCCACAGAAGGAGGAAACTCCATGTGTGTGTGTGTGTGTGTGTGTGTGTGTGTGTGTGTGTGAGAGAGAGAGAGAGAGAGAGAGAGCTTTAGGGAATCCAATTCAGCAGTGGGTGTTGGAATATAAAACAAAACTTGAGAACACAACAAAGGCTTGTGCAATGGACTGGGAAGAGAGGGAGGGGCAGGGGCTGGCAAGCTGATTGTCAGACATCTGTTGCCAACAGAGGGATGACATGGGGCTCCCCCAGGCCTGCATCTGACAGGGGGAGCTTTATATCTCAGAGGGGCTGCTGGAGCCTCACACCCCACCTGAGCGCAGCAAACTCAGGGAATTTAAGATGATAATGCCAGCCCCTCCCTTGAGTGCTTTGTGGGTGGGTTCTTTTTTTAGTTTTGTTCGGTTAATGACTTTGCAACAGAGCATCTGGGTGACGGTTGGACAGGAGTCCCTGTAGGATGCTCCCTGTGCAGCTCCGAAAGAGCAGAAGGGGCTGCTAATGAGACCATCGCTTGCACAAGAGAAGCCCTCTCCAAGCTATTCCATCAGAGAGGCCCCTTAGCCCCATTTGGGACAGTCTTTCCTTAATTGGGTCTCCTGCTGGTGCTATTCCCAAGGGGTCAATGCTGAGAGGTGCCATGGGGCAGTGACTCTCAGAATTCGTTCCGGGGAGGAGCCTTTCCAAATCAATGGTTTCAAAACCTGTTCAAATCCCTTAAGTGTAGTTTAGGGGCGCCAGAGCCAATCTTACCGTGCGGCAGTGCAAAGTGGTGCCTGAGGCTGCAAATCTTGGGCAACATTAAAGGCTGAGAGATTGTCAGTTATTTATATTTATATTTTTAGCGGATGGGGGCTCCATTTAGACGGTCTGCCCCAGGCCTCAAAATGTTTTTCGCTAGCCCTGCGGAGCTCTCTCTTCTATAAGCCGATGACATGCAGAGGCTCATGGAATCTAGTGCAAGGGGCCTGGCAACAGGGTGAAGACACAAAGCATTCTCCTAGCCTGGTGTGATGTATTCACGCACGGGAGGTTAACCACTGTATGTACTGTCCCTTTAAGAACAGCCCAACCACCAGCCCCTCCCTCGTTGCTATTGTTCCGTGAACTGTGAGAAACCCTGCTGCAAGCCTGTGTTAAGCACCCTACCATGGAGCTGTACGGAACCCCATTGATAAACCTCTTTCATTGACAAAATATGTGGAGTCTGAATGGCCAAGGTTTCACAGAAAATAAAACCAACCAGCTTAATCCCAGCATCAATGATCCAGAGTTCACATTAGCTTTAGCATGGGACACTTGCTCATGTGGGTGCTCTCCTCTCTATCTTTATTAAGATTGGCAACCCTCCAGAATTGACCTGGAGCCTCCGGGAATAAGCACCAATTTCCAGGTGACTGGTGAAAGCAATCCGGGAGATTTTAACAGGGCCTCCCTTGTTGAATGACATTGCATCACATAGGGGAAAATAAAAATTGCCAGGGATAACCCGTCCGAGTTGGAAACTCCAATCTTCAACATCTATACACAATCAGCAAACTTAAAAAGGTCACTAGGACTTGGCACTTGATTGGAGTCAAACAAGGAAGCTTGCTTTGAAACAGAAAAACACAAAGCACTTTAAAAAGTGTCACTTTCTACATCAGGGCTTTATGGTTTTATATAATCACAACATCACGTCATACCTCTGAGCTTTCTGCGTCAAATCAAGTCTATGTTCCAATGCAATGGTTTTCAAACTTTCTGCCTTACCAGAGCCTGATGAAGAGCAGGGAGGTAGCTAAGGAGGAGCAGGGGCCGGGAGTGGAGCTTTGGGACTTCTCCTGCAGCAGGAGTAGTGATGTCATCCGTAGGAGGCAGCACTCAAATGCTGCCTTCAGCGGCGGAACTACGGTGGAGCGCGTTGAGCAGGAGCTCCAGACGCTCGGGCGGGCAGGGGGGGCATGCGCGGAGCACTTACCGGAGCGTGTCAGCCCTCGCTCCCTCCCTGGAGCCCGTTCGGCTCCAAATAGAGCTGAAAACGGGCGGGGGGAGGGTGCAAATCGGGCGGGGGGCGCGTCAACGTGACACGCGCAGGCCCCGCCCCCAAGCGCCCGGGCGCCGGGAGGGCACCTGTCGTCTCTGGCTGCCTTTAAACTTTTGTCAAAGGATCTGAGCTGTGGAGAAGCACCAAGCTCAGTAGGAGGCAAACTGAGAAATATTGCCTGGGGTGTATGTCTAGGCCACTGTCTTTCCCAGGGGCTGCCTGAGAGACAGTATGTAGCTCATGTTACACTAACAGTCCAATCCTATTCTCCCCATGCTATAGCATGTAGGTATGGCAAAAGTGGCAGTGCTGTATGCTAGGGAAGGGGGGCAATTGGGAGGCTTGGGAGAGGCGCAAATCCATATAACTGGCGCAAATCTGAGAGAAAGGGGTGTGTGTCAGGAGGCTTTGGAGGGGATAGCATCTCAGCACAAGTTACTTGTGCTGGGATACACCCCCTTCCTCCCCCAACATGCCTCCTTCCCTCCTCCAGTCTGCCCAGGAATGCCCCCTCCCTGCCTATGGAATCCCCCCTGCCATTTTTCTTACCTTGGTGGGGGTCCAGGCAATCTGTTGGCGAGTGCCAGGAGCAGCTGGTGATTCCTGCTGCTGGTTCCCGGGCTCTGTGCAGCAGCATTGCCTTTTGCAGCGTCGCTGCTGCAGTTACGACAGCGGAAGAGAATGCCTACTGTCATAATGGGCCCATAAGGTTGGGCCATATAAAGCTACAGTTCTAGGCAAATTTACCTGGGAGTACGTCTTACTGAACACAGGGCTCTGGGGGCGTGGCTATAGGGGAGTATCATGACAAGCACCTGCATTTCAAAACGTACCACACTACGCCACTGTTGAAGCGTAGAAGTGGCTAAGAGACAGGCAGCGCAATCCTGCGTAAGTATCCGGTGGGTGGCCCAGGGCCACCCGCCGGATCCTATCCCCATTCCGGGCCGCGCTGGTGCGGCCCAGAGGTCTAGTCGAGGAAAGGGGACGTTTGTATAATTGGATTTCTGCCAGTTAAATAGCTGGCGGAAGTAGGAGGAGGCCATGTAACGGACGAGCTGGCCCGGCGGGAGATGGGGATATGGCGGACGCCATCCCCACTCCCTCCCGGGTCGGGTCGGCCAATGGCCCCCTCCCTCGCTGCCCAGACCGCCCCCACACCCGCCGTCCTTTAACTTGTGGAGATGGAAGGAAAACCCCTCAGGAAGGATTCAATGATAATAATCCAATTGCTAGCAAAGAAGTAAACCTGCCCCCACTTTTCAATATTCTGGTCAAAGAGTAAACCACGGTGTCCTGGAACAACTGACAAGTGCAAGACCTTTAATTTTAAATCTTATAAGATTAATATTTAATGCAATTCTATGCCGTTAAAGAACTTTAAACATATCGGGCTAGTGTCCAACCTCCAAGTCAATCACTACCAAGACTCCCTCAAAATGACAACCACTGGAGTGGTTGAGCTGAAAGTGAGTGAGCTTCCACAATATGTTTGGTATGCCCAGTTGGCAAAACCTGGTGACCTTCGCCAGTCTCTGTGACCTCTTAGTAAGGCCTAGGCCACCATGTTCACCCTTTGCCTGCCTGCATATTTAGCAAGGTCTGAGAACTGCAGGCTCACAACTGCTGTTCGGAGCTGTTCCTGGTTAGCTTACCACACACCATAGAGAAGGCAAGGCCCAGATGGAAGGAGATCTGTCTGTGTGGGAAAGAAGATGCAACAACAAGACATTTTGTTTTACAGGCAGGCCTTCAGCAGCAGCTACTTGCTTCTCGCAGGCAGCTGCTCTGGGAGTGGGTATATAACCCCCCCCCCCGGAAATGGAAACACCCCTTTGGATTTCATTGAAGAAATTGAGCACACAATGAAGAAATTTCATTGAGCACAAGAAACTGCGCAGGTGGGCCCCAGTGGAGTCCATTCACTGCTATCCAGAATCCCCAGCAAGTCGAAGTGGCCATTTTTGCAAGCTTTTCTTTGCCCAGTGCCTTTTCCACAGATATGCATTCATTTACCTACCACATTTTCTGGATATAATCTCTCTCCTACTTCTGTATATCAAGAAATCCTGCTTTGTCTAACTAACACATATTGCGCTTTGACTCTCTTCCCAACCTGGGAAAAACAGAGTCTGACTAGGACTAGCAAGACACAGCCCTACTTGGGAACAGCAGGGATTGAACCTGGGACCTTCTGTACGCGAAGCATCTGATCTACCACTGCACTACAATCCCTTTCCTAGGGACATCAGGGGCCAGAGTGAGTAGCAAGCCTTGTTCTTTGGTAATTGGAGTTGCAGCAGGCATAGGTGCTGGCTTTGCCTTGAATCCAAAGAGAATCTCAACTATTAGAGCTTCTGCAAAGTGAGGATGAAGAGGGTTAGAGTCTTCTCTGAGCCTGATTTCAGTAAAGCTGACTGCATTAGACACTAATCCCGGAGACCTTTGGGATGCTCACTAATCCTTTCCAGTAAGCGATATGGCTATAAGTACCCTGATGGGACTCTGGCCACATCTGGTAGCAGAGCACATGGGGAAGCCCAGTTATATATATTTTTTGCCTAAGAGGATGAGAAGAACATGTGTGGGTTGGACTGGAGCATTTGTGTGTGTGTGTGTGTGTGTGTGTGTGTGTGTGTGTGTGTGTGTGTGTGTGTGTGTGTGTGTGTGTGTGTGTGTGAAAGAGAAAGAGTGTGTATGCTTGTAGTGGGGGGAACAGATGAAATGGAAGATGGTTGAAAAAAGAGCTATCAGATGCAATGGAGTCTGGAGGCTTCAATAACTTTAAGAGCTATGTAGAAAAGGATATTTCTGGATATGCAGCTTTTCTACACAGCAAGTGATGCCTGCCAAAATTCCCTTCTCAAAATTAAAAATAAATCAATCTGGTAGCAAGGTAGATCCATCTGGGTCAGAGCCCACGCAGGAAGAGGTGTGTGTGTGTGTGTCTGTGTCTGTGTCTGTGTGTTAAGGGGAGCCAGAAGGAGTCCAGAGTTTCTTGGCTGTCCAGCGGCAGAGCCCGGTGCTTTGTGGAGATTTCAGAGATGACTCAAGCAGCTCTTGGGCAGACCAGAGGCAGAATTTAGAACAAAAGCTGTCTCTTTGTGTAAGGCATACTTCTTGAAAGAAAGAAAGAAAGAAAGAAAGAAAGAAAGAAAGAAAGAAAGAAAGAAAGAAGGATGGTTGAGTAGAAGAAAGAGCCAGTGTGGCATAGTAGATAGATGGAACGAGGCTGGAGAGAACCTGGCTTTCAATTCCCCATCTAGCTATGGTGACCACTGGCCAGTCACCAACTTTCAGCCTAGTCTACCTCACAGGGTCGTTGAGAAGATATAAGGGAGGCAGATCATGTGTGCTACACTGAGTTCTTAGGAGGGAGGCTGAGATACAAATGTAATAATAATAAAACACCAGTTTTGCCCCTGGCTTCCTTTCCTTGTCAAAAAGCAAATAAACCTGGCCAGGTGGTTGTTCTTTTCCTTGGCAGCTCTACACTGGAGCCTTGTCCTCTGACATCACAATTCTATGCATGTCTACTCAGAAGTAAGTCCTATTGGGTTCAAAGAGGCTTACTCCCAAGAAAATGTGTATAGCAGAGGTTCTCAACCTGTGGTACGCGATCAGCAGCTGATAAGGGAGAGCGGAAAACAGCGAAATTCCCTCCGGTAGCTTCTCTTACACTGTATAGGATTGCAGCCTGACTGGGCAAATAGAGCAAATAAAGTCTAACTGGAGAACCCAATTTATTTTATTTATTTATTTTTAAGCCAGCCTTCCACGCAAGAAAAAAAAAAAAGAGTGATACCTGGCTTGTGTTGAATGAGACAAATGGAGGGTATCGAATCTTACCTCTCTTCTCCATCTGATGCTCTGGGCTATTGCTCCCCTGACTTGAGCTTCTTCAAATGTATGGAGCTCCTTATGCCCCAGCATCTTTCTACAGGGAGTAGAGGTGCATATCTGGTAAAGGAAATCTTCTATTAAGTGCATTACACTTACCTGTGCCCACAATAATTCCATATGTGTGCCTGCTATTTTCTTAGAACCAATCAGTTATCAAACATCATGCAGCATAGGATATATTTCCTAAATATTAGAGGTGGGTTGTTGTTTTTTGCTAAGTATTTTGAAGGATTTTTTAAAAAAAGATTTAAGGCACATTTGAAGGATTTAAATTGTTTAAATATTGTTCTATTTTATATATGTTAGCTGCCTTGAGTGCTCACAGCAGTGGGGGAAAGGTGGGCTAAAAATATTAGGTATGAATGAATGAACAGGGGTGCAGAGAAACAAGCTCTCAGACAGTGTTGAACTCCTACCAGTCTCTAAGCACACATTCCATTTCCAGTCCTTGCAATGTTTCGTTAGTCAGTGTGGGGATAGGGAGATTTTAGGGACTTCTTGATGCAGTTAGTTGCCCAGTTAACTTGCCCCAGATTGTATTGTATCTGAAGGAGAAGTCAGTTCCTTAATGCTTGGCAGAACAACCCCCTCCTCCCCCCCCCCCCCAGACACACACACTGGCCCTAGTCTATGTTCAGTAATGAATTATGGGCCCAGACTTTGCTGTTTCATGTTGCAGAAAGTGAGGTCTTCATGCATTTTTTTTTTACTTTCAGCTCTTTCTTGTAAGGCATTGCTAGGAGGAGACTGAAGCTTTATCTGCAGAGCCTCACCACCACTCGGCTGGCCAGCCACAGGGGAAGGGGGACATGGCTCACAGTGTTCAGGCGGGACCATTTGGGGGAGCACACAGTGTACATTTCCCTTTGCCCTGCCTATGCAGTGAGCAAGAGGTGGGGGAAATATGCAGCAGGTCTCCTGAGCATGGCTGGCAGCTCGTCGACAGCTGGGCATTAAACAAAGCAATTCAGAGCAAAGGTTAATGAGGAAAATGTGCTCTTTTGAACAGAAGTATGTGTGGCAGTTATCCCATATGGATACAGGAAGCGGTCTCGGCAAGTCCTAGGAGAGGTTTAGAGGAGAGGCTGAGAGATGGGGGTGGGTGAGAGGAAGTTTTAAAGTACCAGAGCTCTGTCCAATGGGTATGCAGATGAACCTTCCCCCCCCCCTTGCCGGGCATGGCCTAATCCAAGCACTGAACATAGATATTTAGCCTAAGACCTGACCAAAGCTCCTTGCAAAGCTGCAAAGCTACTGTTCAGCTCCAGCAAGAAGCTCAAACAGGCAACCGTTTCACCTCTTGTTTGACCACGGATCCGTACATGATGTGCGGTGATCTCCTCCTTTCTGTTTGTCAGGATTACACAGACAACCAAACAGCTCAGGAATGAGAGAATTCATTCAGAAGTAGTTTAGTAGGCAGTCTAGTTCACATACCTAATGATCAGGGTTAGTTCAAGGGATGGAGTGCAAAATGTGTATTTTTGTACCTGTTTTTATCCTGCCATATAAGTAGGCTTACCATAGTCCCAGATATGGCCGGGACAATCCCAGCTCGGGAGCCTAAATCCCAGGCTCCCGGCTGGTCTCCTCATTGTCCCGGCCAGCTGGGACATTCCCCCGATGTAGCGCTAATGCGCTGCATTTTCTTCCAGCCTTGCGCACCTGCACGAGGCTGGAAGCACTTTGAAAACATCCAAGTGGACTCGGACGTTTTCAAACCCTTCCAGCCTCATCGCATACTCGCGTGAGGCACTCGAGCCGTGAACTTCCAGCCTCGCGCAGGTGTGCGCGAGGCTGGAAGGTCTCGGAAAGCGTCTGAGTTCACTCGGACGCTTTCCAAGTGCTTCTACCTTCGCGGGAGTGTGCGCCGAGGCTAGAAGCACTTGGAAAACGTCTGAGTGAACTTGGACACTTTCCGAGACCTTTCAGCCTCGCGCAGGTGCGCGAGGCTGGGACGAAGTCCCCGGTCCCGCCCCTGTCCCGGCCCTCGTCCCGGCCGACATCGCTTCTGCCCCCCCCCTGTGTTGGGGGAAATTTGGTAAGCCTACATACAGTATGAGGAGCTTTGTACTGAAGGGCAGCTTATAAATGTATTAAATAAATGAGTAATAATATATGTCCTGAGGTTTTCATGAACAGTACATATCTTTGAGTGAATAAAAGGAAGCATTTTCCAGGTTGTTCTGGTCGTTTTATTAAGTTAAGAACAAGAGAACAAGGGATTGTCCTAAATGTTTCGCAGATCATTTAGTACCTCACTAAGTAGTTTTCACAGCGCGTGGCTGTTTAAGTTCTCAACTATTGGCTGCACGAGGGAGGGCTGTTGTGCTTTGCTGCTCCATTTTATCTCTGAAAAATCTTTGTAGCTATGGGACTGGTTATACAAATGATGGTATGACTTTAAGGAACCTGGCAAAGGCAAACAGTTATAATCCTTCAACTAAGAAGAACTAAAGCAGACAGCAAGTTGCTGCACCTTTGATAATACTCCTCATGGTTTTGGAGCAAAACGTTAGGACAACCCCTTGTTCTCTTGTTCTTAACTTAATAAAACGACTCAGTCCCCTGAATGCAGGGCCCTTCTGCAGGTTCTTCTGCCTCTTAAGGTTTAATTTGATTTCCTAAATGAGACTAATATCTCATCTCCTGTTGAAGCATTTTGTACAGTCAGAGAATTTGGTAGGGTTACTCCTCTCTGTGGATTCATTTGAGTCTCTATACATATTCATACTTTTATCACTGTCATTTATTTATAAAGCATTCCTTGACAGAGACGGTAGGAAAAGCTAGTCTAGTGAAAGAGACTTTGAGTGGGTGGAATACATGAAATCTTCTCATCCCTAATTTTTTCTTCCATGGTCCAGCGTCTGAAAGTTCATTCTCAAGGAGCAGAGTTTGGGAAGACCACTACCTGAGATGCTAGAGTACCTTATTAGTTTCTGAAAATGATGTTGGATTAGACAGAAATCTCGAGAAACCTCTCTGCAGCCAGGCTAGTATACTTTGGGTCCATGAAAAAAGGGATAGTTTTAAAGGACTGATGGAAGGGCTGGGTTTGACCAATTGTGTGTGACTATGAGGAAAATTAGCGAGGGGAATACATATTACCACTCATCTTCGCTGAAGCTTCTTTCTGTGATGGGCTCTCCCTGCCCTCTCATGCGTGGCCTCCTTGCTGGACTGAAAGCAGCCAACTGTTCCCCATGGCGGTGGCGGCCTCCATCCTAATCCAATCTATCAGGGAGGTAATGGAGTATAAAAGTGTGGATTCAATTAAAAGGGATTTTGATGTAGGACGGAGCCGGTGGGTAGACGGATACAGAAGCCTGCTCTGTTTTGAAAGGGGCCATCTGTGCCACCATGTTGCTGCTTTTGTGTTGCCCTGAAAGGGCAACCGCACTCCACAAAGGTGACGACATGGCCCCTGCAACATCTCACTGCCAGCCCCTTTAACTTTTAAACCTGCAGGAAAGGGGGGGGGGGTGTCCGTCAACCCCTCCAGAGCCTTGACCTCTTTCCCTGGCAGGTCTTTAGTGTGTCAGCAAAATCACATCCTGGCTGACCTACTGAAGGACCTTGAGGGCTTTGCAGACAGGGGTGATGCAAGCTCAGCCAGTCATGAGGGGAAACTCAAGCAGTTAGTAGTCTGAACGCTGGCTTTAGACTAAAACAGTAGTGAAGGAGGCAGATGTTCTTCACTGGCTGATTTATGACGCATGGTTTGTTCCAATGTATACCAGTAATAGTTTTGTCGAACTCATCTTCTTCGATTCTTCTGTAGTGGTGAACAATACAGGTTGAGTATCCCTTATCCAGACTGCTTGGGATGGGAAGTTGTCTGGATTTCGGAATATTTGCATAAATATAATGAGATATCTTGGGGGTGGGACCCAGGTCTAAACAGGAAATTCATTTACATCTCATATAAACCTTATACACAAGGCCTGAAGGTGATTTTATACAATATTTTTTAATACTTTTGTGCCCCAGCATGCCTTGTACTATGCTAGCCAGGTTCTGGAATTTTTTTTTTTAAAGTCATAACCTCAAAAATGTCTGGATTTCGGAATAGTTTGGATTTCGGATGTCCGGATAAGGGGTAATCAACCTGTATAAGCAGCTCCAACATTCTACTTGTGTCGACTAAAAACAGGATGTTGAGGACTAGTTGAAGGTGAGGAGAAGAAGCGGAAAAGCATCAAATGTTCAGAATCCACCCACTGCCCTCCAAGAAATTCCACGTGCCCTACAGAAACCAATTTGGCTTTCCTTGAAAATTCTCAAATGTTTCTCCTTGGCAAGAACCCTGCAGTGGATTTCAGATTTCACATTGTGTGACATTTCAGAGCCAACACTAAATTTCCTCATCCCAACCTCCCCAACTGAGTCTAACCGGGGTGGGAGACAAAGGGGGTTGATGTGCTTTCCACATTACTGGGAGTAATGAAAAGGAACCGGGGGAGAAAGGAGAAGCCATCGAGGGAGGGAGTGTAGGACAGAAAGGTGGAGTGGGGCTGTGGGAAGAAATTTGCGACTTGAAATTTGGGAGCGGAACTGGACGTGTAGCAGGAGATGAGTGGGTGGGGTGGAGCAAGGAATGGGAAATAGCAAGGGGAGAAGGGCTGGACAGAGACATCCCCTTACTCCAGTGGTTCCCAAACTGGGAGATGTGGCTCCCAGGGGAGCCGCGGATACCAGCCAGGGGAGCCGCGGAGTGCCACAGAATCTTCTTGGAAAACAGTGCAATGCCAATTGGCAAGCAGCAACTTCATGTAATGGGGAGCCAATGGCCAAGGGAGCTGCAGGTCGAAAAAGTTTGGGAAACACTGCCTTACTCCAAACCATGCCCCCATCTGTGAAATTGCACAGGTCTACACCAAGTACTGCATAAAAACAAGTGTTGCAAATTAAAACTTTAAACAGAAGCAAAACCAATGTATCTATCAATTATAGATTAAAAGCTTTCTCCAAGAAGGAAGAAGCATCTTCAGGTATCACTGGGGGTGGCGTTCTCCAAAAATGGGGGTAATGCTTGAATAGGCCTGGCTCGCACCTCTAGTAGATGGTGCTTCTTTCAGACTGAGAGTTTGGGGCAGAACCTCTCTCGTTGGTTTTAACTAATGAACAGCCTGATATGAGGAGAGATGTGATTTTGGGTAGGCTGGACCACCTTGATTGCTGCTTCTGAGAGCCTACTGGGGTTGTGGCATCACGAACCCCGCCCTCAGTGATGACATCATTGCTGAGTGACCTTGGAAGTTGGAACACTGCCAGCTTGCCCACTGTTATTCTGGAGAGGATGATGAAGGGGTGTGGGAGCCAAGAATACAAAAGGGAGGACAAAGACAGGCAAGGGGGGGGAGAAAGAGGAGGACAATGGAGGTACGAGGGGCAGCAAAGTGGAGATGTAAGGGAGGAGGAGGAGTGGGAGGCCTCATAGGGCCGGGGAGAAGAGAGGAGAGGCAAGAACAGGGAAAGAGTCGGACAAGGCGCCACACAAGGTAGAGGCAGGGAAGAACAGGAGGGCTGAGCAAGGAGCCAGCTCTGGGACATGTTC
Source organism: Plestiodon gilberti rubricaudatus (assembly GCA_026170595.1). NCBI lineage: Eukaryota > Metazoa > Chordata > Lepidosauria > Squamata > Scincidae > Plestiodon > Plestiodon gilberti. The sequence goes on from JANXHW010000002.1 coordinate 122,290,194, forward strand.
TGAATATAAACAGTACACAGGAGACACCGGAGGGGGTTCAAGGAAGAAGACGACGGGTGTCGGGGTCAAGGCAAGGGGACCAGGGACTCTCTGGTTGAAGGCAACAGCCAGAGGATAGAGTGAGGGCACATGGATGTCCATTTGACGGGACTCCAGGGATGGCAGGTAGACCCAAGCCTGGCTTATCTCAAGGACTTCCCCTGGTTTCTTTGTACTCCCCTTGAATAAATCCAATTATACTGACCCCCCCCCCATTGTGAAGTGAGTTATTGGCTGCTAAGTCTTCAGAGATGTCATTCTCCAGCCCGCTTGATGTAGATCATCCCCATGGGAGGAGACAGAGTGGGCCAGGGCACCCACTGCCAGTGAGAGTTTTTATGGTAATTGCTAACAAAGTGAATGGAGCTCAGGCGGAACCAACTGGTATCTAATGCTGTGTCGCTGTTCTCTTTTTGATTGTACAGTATATCAATTTCAAATAAATTATAAGTTCCTTTAATGAAGTGGGACTGCAAACTTTAACTGGTCAATCTGATTTCTCAGAGGTGAAGCTTTATTAAAGAACTGCCAAGACCTAATTCTGTGAGGTGAGAGTTCTTGAGATGTTCTTCTGCAGCGAAGATGGGACATTTTTGAGGAGGAGGGACCGAGCTCCCCTCCTCACAGCACCCCTCCAAGACTCCTGAGATGACAGCTGTCATCCCCAGGCCAGTAGACATGCCCTGCTTTATTATAATACACAGTTCAGGAGGCCTCTCTAGTTAATCCCCAGCAGATAAACTAACAGAAGAGAGATTTGGAATGATTTGCGAAATCTTGCTGCTTCGACGAGATTACCGCTCTGTTTAATCTTGTACAATGAGGGTTTGGAGGATGGTTTAATGAGAATTTGCGCAGGAATAATCCTGTCTTTAAACTCGTCCCATAGACCAATCCTCCCTGAAAGTTGTAATCAGGCAAGATGTTCTTAGCCAGAGACGCAACGGGGTGGCCAGGGCGGTGTCAGCAGGAGAAGGAATCTTAAAGGGGAGGCAGAGGGACACTGGTTGCTCGCATGTGGGCCAGCTGATCTTGCTGCCATGTCCAACAACTGAGAGCAAAGCACAGCCTGTGTTTAGCAAACAGTTTAGCAGCAGTCTTCCCCACTGGCGTCGCTGCAGGGGGGGGGCAGAGCTCTAAGTTCCGCCGAGGCTCTGACCCTCCGTTACACCAAAGCACAAAGCGGCCCCGCCCCCTCGCCTTCGGAACCATTCAAGGCGGTGAAAGCAGCGCTTTGAATGGTTCCAAAGGCGAGGGGGCGGGGCCGCTTCGTGCTCCAGTGTAACGGAGGGTCGGAGCCTCAGCGGAACTTAGAGCTCCGCCCCCCTGCAGCAACGCCAGTGGTCTTCCCCAAACAGTAGGAACCACAGTCCATAGGAAACCTTGGTGGGGAGCAGCAGCAGCAAAGACTATTACTAAGCATGAATGGGAATTACAGCCCAATCCCACCTATATCCTCATGCGGCGATGCAGCGGCACCGGTGTGGCTTCCGATGCATCTCGTGGGGGATTTTTGGCTGCTGGAGGTCTCCTTGGGGTAAGGGGACATTTGTCCTCTTGCCCTGGAGTAAGCCCTAGCAACCACTATGTGGAAACCTGGACCTCCGCAAGCTCAATCACTGGCGCATGTCCATGTTGCTCCATGCAGGCAGATCAGGTCTGGGAAGGGGCTTGGGATTTGGCGTGCACCACCACTGCCAATCCCACCCCTTCCCAGGCCTGATCCACCTACTTCTGCCCCATTCAGTCCTTTCTCCACCTCCCTCCAACCCTACGTGCGGGCTTACCTGCTCAGGTGGGTGTCTGTCAGCCTGCTGACCATAAAGCCGTAAATCAGCCTCCTCTCGGCTGATTGCTAGTTACACTGGCGGGGGAAGGGGATAGGATGGGCCATTAGACAAGTCCATCCCATTGGCATTCAGGCAGAAGCTGAGTTTAAAATCCCGATTTATAGAGGGTCGAGGCACAAAGAGGGATATGACACTCGACTGTAGTACCTTTAGTAGTTGTAGAGGGAAGAATTTTGGCACATGACGCTTTTCATGCAGGAGAGAGAGAGAGAGAGAGAGAGAGAGAGAGAGAGAGAGAGAGAGAGAGAGAGAGAGAGAGAGAGAGAGAGAGAGAGAGAAGCTGTGCTTCCTCTAAAGGGCTATTACTGGCACTGGAGCCCTGACTCCTTGGCATTGATCTGATGACTCCAGCAAACCCAGGGCTTGTTAGGTCCAGACATGAGTCTATTGCAGGAAAAAAGTCTGCTACAGCATTACAGCGAACCACCCTTGACAAAAATGATTTGGGGTCATCATGACGAGATAAATATAGTTGCAATGAATGAATAATGAAATGAATTCCATCGTAATGAATGAATGAATGAATGAATGAAGCATTTAAAAATCAAAACCTTTGGAAGACTGAAAAGAAAATGTTTTCCTGCACCATCCCTATGTAGGCTATGACTTCCAGGAAGCCTTGAGTCTCAGTTGAGAAATTAAACACCAATGCCTCAATCTGTGAGACTTTTAAGATTCCCTGGGGTGTCTGCAGAAGCACATATATCCCCCACCATGTGCGATGCCCTCTGGATCCCCCGTTCACTCAGCCCCACGAGGCTGGGGACTCTTGTGAATGTCGTCAACTGCTGCTGCCTGCTGACCTCCGTGCTCACAACTCCGCCAGCCCCAGCGGTTCCAGGCAGCACAATAGCCTGGGTTGGGGCCTCAGCCCCTCTGCAAGAGAAGCACCATCTGCCGTGAAAACCGACACCAGCTGACAAAGAGGCCATGCATGCTACCACCCCCACAGCTCAGCCAGCAAGGGAGTGGGAATTAGACTGTGGACCCTGTTCCTGGGAGCCCTCCTCCTCCTCCGTAAGCCTAGGAAGGAAGGATCAGATCAGTGTCTCCCTGAAAAAGGAAGTGGGTGGAGGAAAGCAAACTGGACGTGGCAGAAAGGACACCAAGTCCAGAGAGGCACACAGTATAATAAGAAGCAAAGCAAATCAATTTGCTCCGACTTACACACTAACCTTGTTTCCTTTTTTTTCTTATATTGCTTTAAGAGCTGTCCAACAGGCGGAAATGCAGCAGCAGGTGTAGCTTTCCCATCACTGCATCTTTGGGAACAGCAGTATCTGTTGAATTGCTGCCTGTCAGGCAGTTACTAAATACACAGGAGCCCTGCCAGAGGAAAAAAAGTGGCAACCCCACTGCATACATACAGCAATTTGGGAGAAAGTCTAAGGGTGGGACTGAATGCTACCAGAAATGTGGCATGGCCAACCCAGTTGTTGAATTTAGTGGCTGCAGCTCAGTCGCAGAGCACATTCTTTGCATGCAGAAGGTGCAGCTAAACATAGCAATAACATTGGACTCACCAAGTTGACTGCATCCCCCTAGCTACATATGGCAGCCCACTAGGAGCTTTGCTGCCTGCCTGGGACTGCAGAAAACAAGGGAGGCATCAAAGCATATGGTAGGACACTATGCAGGGTTGGTGTCAGCTTGGCCCATCACAAGTTGTGAAGGCCCTGCTGTTCCAGTGATAGGAGAAGTGGCACCTGCTGCATATGATCACTGTTCCATCAACAGTGAAATTGCACCATCCTCTCTAAAAGGCTCTTAGACAAATTCACTGAGGATGGATCTATCAATGGCTATTGGTCATGATACCTCTAGAACAGGGGTTCTCAACCCCTTCCCGGCTGAGTACCACCTCTGGTGCCACTCTCCTGCTGCATTCCACCGGAAGTGACTGGCAATGACATCGCCAGTTACTTAGGGGTTTTCGGAGGCCAGAAAGCACAGGTAGGAGGCTCTGGGCAGGTGGGAGGGCCCTTCTCAGTGTTCCTGAGAGGCTCAGTCAAAGGCAGGAGCCTCTCAGGAGCGAAAACGTGCCACCGAAAGCACCACGTCAGAGCAGGATTCCAGTGGTCCGGCAGGCCGAGTACCACCAGCAGTCAGCTAAAGTACCACTGGTGGTATTAATACTGTACCACTGGTTGAGACCCCTGCTCTAGAACCTCCAGAGCCAGGAACAGCATGCTATGTGTTGGAGATGGGGAACAAGTAGCAGGGGAGGGTTGTTGCCCTCATGCTCTTGTTATGCACTTCCCGGAAGGATACGGTTGACACTTGTCTTGGTTGCCACCTGAGGTCATGCATAAATTTGCATCGCCTGTGGGGGGGGGGGGAAGCAGACCCTGCTCTGCACTTGACATGCAATATGGCTGCGGAGAGGCGTGTTCAGAAAGGGCATTTTGTGAATGTGCTAGAAGAATGGGACACAGACGGGGAATGAAAACAGGGCAGAGGGACTGTGGCAGGGACTGATCAGAGATGACAGGAGCTCCTGTCTGTGGGCTGTCTGAGCAGATGAGGGGAGGGAGGGAGAAAGCCTACTGGTTAATCTCTTGGCCTTTGGTCAATACTAAGCGAATATTTTGTACTTCTCCGAAAACAGATTGAAATGCTGGCTGATCTGAAGCTTACTGGGGGTTTGCTGAGCGTAGCTTTAAAGTCACCAGAATTACCAGCTTACTTCTCCAGTGCATTGCAGAGAAGTAAAAAGCAGGCACTGTCGTTAACCTGGGCCCCGTTTGCTCAGAAGTAAAAGCTGCTGTGGTTTAGTACGATGCTGATTGTAGGAAACGGGCATGCAATTGGGATAGCTTTCAGTTTTGTGCATTTGCCAGGGCCCAAACGAAATAACCTAGCAGCTGGTCAAGCTTATAGCAATTGGGCTTGCTTGCAAGATAGACGGACTGCAAAGCTGCACATGGCTTGATGTGGAGCACATGACTATGAGCATAGAAGGGCCATGAATCTGCAGTAGAGCCTAGGCTGTGCATGTAGATGGTCCCAAGTTTATTTCCTGTCATCTCTTTGTTAAAAGGATTCCAGGTAGCAAGGCTAGGAAGTGATCTCTCTATCTGGGATCTTAGAGATTGGTTCTGGCCAGAGTAGATAATATACTGGACTCAACAGACCAATTTTTGATTGAATATAAGACCTATATATTCATGGCTTGGGGCCAGAGTATCTGAAAGCCCACCTTCTCCCACCCATATAGTCTGGCTCACCCCCTAAGATCAAGGTCCCCCTTTTTTGTGTGCCCCTCTTAACTGAAGAAAGGGGGGCAGTGGTGAGAGGAAGAGCCTTCTCGGTGACAGCCCCCCAAAATGTGGAACTCCCTCCCAGGCAAATTATGATCAGCACCCCCACCCCGACCCGTTCCAACGGGGCTTGAAGACCTTTTTATTTCAAATGGCTTTTGGTGGTGAGTAGGGTGTGTGTGATTTGATAGTTGGGAATGTTGTGGGGGCTGCAAGAGTTCTTATTTGCTGTCCGTCTTAGCATGCATTTATATTTTTGCTGCCGTTTTTAGACTACGGTGGTTTGACATATTGCATATGTGACACTAAATGTGCCATTTAGTTATTAGAGGTGTTTGAAAATGGTGGGGTTTTTTTTTTAACTTGTTGAATTAAAATGCAAAATGTGGTGTTTTGTGTTTTTATTCACAGGTGCAAATTCTGGGGTCCCAGCAGCTCAGGCCTCAGATGTGGGCAGGGGGTTGCTCCACCTGTCTTCCTTCTCCTGGACCTAGCTCTCCAAAAGGGTCACGGGCAGCCTCCCTCCGCGGAGCACAGCCTCTCCACTGGCCAGCCTCCTCATCGGCCTGCGAGTTGCGCTTATATTTTAACATCCCATCCGGGCTCACCCCTTCCTGCTGGCTTCCTGCCTCAAAAGAGGCCTTGCCCCATCATCATCCCTCTGCCCCTTCCCGTACTCCCAATAACCCGGCTCCCTGTGCGTGGCCTCAGGGGGAGATCCCCCCCCCACTGCGGTGCCTTGTCCGGATTGCTTGCACAGGAGCGAGGTGGGGCATTCTGGTTCCAGGGCGTTCCCTGCTCGGCCGCACCCACTTGCCTCAGTGGTGCTCACTGAGTAGCATCCCAGAATGCCCTGTGTGTGGGGTCACCCGGTGCTCGGTCAGGCTGGTCTCTGCCGGGTTGCAGCGCTCCAACCACAGGGGAAGCGGTCTTCTGGCAGCCACATGAGGTCAACTGGGGATGAGCAGGGTGGCTGTAAAGTCTGGAGATGGGTTCAAGTACATACCACTCCAGGCAGAATTTTAAAATCGTTAAGATTTTGCGGAATACAAAATATTTTGTATTTTTTTTTAAAAAAAAAAATTTGCTTTATTTCGCAGTCATCGCTTATCAACAAAAACAAACACCTCTAGTTATAGGCTTAGGTTTACTTATGTGTAGGAGCTGTGCAGTGCTGCAGTGTGGATCAGGACTGCAGTGTGGAGATAGAAGGAATTTAACTTCTTAGCTCCCTGCTGTTTTTTCACCAATAATTCTTTCTAAGAAATGGCAATTTCGCCCTAACCATAGCATTATTACGGTTAAACTGATGGTTTATAGCAGCCGTTCTCAAAGTTCTCCCCACTAGTTGGGAAGAACCGTGACTCACGGTCCGTGAGTCCATGTGGAGGTGGGGCGGCAGCGTTCCCGGGATTGCGCCACTGCTGGGGGAAAAGGGTTATTTTTAACTTACTGAGGGTCGCACCGGCCCCTCGGAGGGTGTGGGGAGACCCACAGCCCCCTCTGCAGGCCAACCCATGCTTCAGATCGGTTCTCCATGTCGATTGTGACCCATTTCCGATTTCGGATGAGGAGATTGGTGGGCTGGAGCAGAGAGGGTAACTTCACCTATGCTGATGATCTTTATTCTGAGGTATAAAAAAGGTAACTACAATTAAATGTTATAAAAAGTTCCTGTCTTTTCCACAACTGAATCTTGAATATAACTAAGTGTAGGCTTCTAAACCTCATTAAGAATCGAATCCCCTCTTGAAATCTCTTTCCCCTCCCCCCCTCATATACACACTGAAATTCGAAATAGTGTCCCTGCCCCAGATTTCTGCAAAGCCCCCCTCCATCCTTGGTGCCGCCTGACTGACAGGGCCCCACGGAGCCTCCTGAGTCTCATCAGGCCAGTGCTTCTCTCGCAAAGCTTTAGCCTTTAATCCCTCCATGTTTCCGCCTCAGAATTACATGTGTTTATTAGAGCTGATCTCAAAACAGTTGCCCGGATCAGACGTGGCTGGGCCAATGCTTCTCCCTCTCGGCGCACAGTGGACTGCTGCAGTGTCTCCTGCTGCAAATCAGAAAGGGGGAAACCCCCGAGATGTCTTCTGTGGTGGACATCAGAGTCCAGTAAGCTGATTCCTGTTCTCCAAAGTGCAGCAGTCAAAATACAGACTTGTGGAGCAGCTGTAGTCCACACTGAAACAACAGTTCTGAGTAATCGAACTAGAATTCTGTCTCCCTTAACCATAGGCTGCATTTTCAGTATTGCCATCATCGCTAAGGGGGTGCGGGGTGTGTGGACTGCCCTGGGTGACACCTTCAGTGGGGGTGACACCACTAGTGGCCAAAATTGTGGAAACCTCTTGGAAAATTTGTAGTTATGAATAATACCATAAAGTTACTGCTCCTCCCCCCCCTTCCACTGACCTGGATTAGAAAAAGGAAGAAGGAGACAGAGGAAGAGGAAATGCGGAGGGGAGGAGAGTGCTGAGCTAGAGCTTTGGAGAGTGGGAGGAACAGGCACATCATTGGGTATCATCATCATCAGGAGGTCTTGGGCCAGCCCTGGTTTGAGGAATTAGTGGTCAGATGTTGCAGTGTCCCATCCCCCCATGTTACCAAGGAGATGAAAACAGTGCCCTTACTGGCAGCTCTCATTCATCTCCCCATAGCATGTAGTTTGAGTCTTTGTCCCCAAACCTTCTTCAGTCATGTGCCTGCCATTGGAAGTGGAAAATGCAACTTTTGGTTGCCTAGCAACCAAAGTCCCTGCTTCTCAACTACTTCTGGGTCACATCCCTTGCCACAGGATGTGGTGATGGATGGCACCTGGCCAGGGTGTCTTTAAAAGGAGATTGGATAGATTCATGGAGGAAAGGTCCATCACAAGTTACAAGCCATAAGCAACCTCCTGGTTTTTAGAAGTAGGTTTTCTCTGTATGCCAGGTGCAAGGGAATGGAAACAGGTTGTCTTGTTGGCTGTGTGCTCCCTGAGGCATCTGGTGGGGCCACTGTGTGATATAGGAAGCTGGACTAGATGGGCCTTTGGCCTGATCCAGCAGGGCTCTTCTTATGTCCTTAAGATACATCTGCCCCTGGGGCATGTGCTTTTGTTGTCAGATGACTGCAACATTCTTCCTCTCACAGAACTGTCAAGTCAAGTGGGACAGCTCTCTATATTGGAAGAAGGGCTAGATGGAGAAATAACATGGGGGTGGGATCTCCTAATATTAAATGTTTTCAAATGCTATGGGATGAAGAGTCCTTTATTACTCAATGAAAAGTGGCATCCCAAATTAATCATTTCCAGTTTCCTTTTAGTGATGTTGCTGAAGTTCCTAATTACCTGCTTAGGAATATACATTTTTCCAGCTCATAATGCTCAGCTGTATTATGAGTTGAGTCTCCCCCCCCCCCCAAAAAAAGTTTTTTTCTCTGGCTTGGAATGTCGACTTGAGATTTTTTTGCATGCATTGTGAATGTTCAGCAGACCAGACAGTCCAAGCCAGCTGCTTTCTAAATTCTTTAATGTTAACCCTTTACTTTCTGTCAGTGAACCTGCCTGTAACTCTTGTGAACTGCCCGACCAGACCATGTGATGATGTGGCAACCTTTTGTCTGGTGAGTAACTTTGCTATATGAGTCAATTCTCTCTATTTGTTTCTTGCAAACACTTCACAGTATATGGGCACTGTCCCCCATCCAGATATGAAAGCCTCTCTTGTTCCTGAGTGCCTTTGTTTTGGGAGGAGGTGGTGGTTAAATTTTGAAGCAGCTGAGCCATGGTTGGTGCTGGGAACTACAACTCCAAGGGGCAATATGATGAGGTGCATGTGTGTGCAATGCATGGCAGCATCAGTCTGCATGTGCCAATGTTATGAGGTGGGAAACAACTTCAGACAAGCTTTTTCTGAACCCTTACAGGAGAAAGCCACTGAGCTGATTCTGAACTGAACTAAGAGGAGTTTACTGATCACTATTTTTTTCACTTCAGCGATGCTCCGCTTGATCTGATTCAACAGACAAAATAGTATGTGGTAAGCCTTTCCTAGATGATGCCCCTTCCTGGACTATACCACTACCCCTAGACTATACCACATCAAGGAAGGGGTCACAGTGAAACATTGTGGAAATGATTGTAACCCCCCCCCCCATTAGGGGGTTTGGGAAAGCCTGCCCATGTAAACCGCCTTGGATTAAAGTCGGAGGAGAAATCCAATGACCAAGAAAGTCAGTATATAAATACGTTATATTATTAATATTGTGGCACTTGGGGTAGCCATCATGGATCTGCCACCGAACATGGCAGCTGATGTGCCATCCACCCTCCCCCTAAATTCTACTTCACTCTTGCAAGTGTGCATAGGCAAGCATACACACTAGCGCCCCATCCCCTATGCACCAGCACCCTCTGGACCAGGCAGCATGCATACATGCACATGCACACACACACACCCTTTTGTTGTTTTTTCTTCTGCTACATCCTCCAAGCTGGCTGGATCCCAGGAGCCAGGAGGAGGGGAGGAGGGAGCCAGGAGGAGGGGAGGAGGGAGCCAGGAGGAGGGGAGGAGAGAGCAGCAAGATGATGGTGGGAGCCTTCGCCAAGATGGCAACAACCTTCTCACACCTCCTCCACCTCTGTTGCCCCAATCTTTGGCAGCAGCACTGGAGGCAGACCATGCAGCTGACCCACCTGCTCACCTAGTCTTTCTCCCTTTTTTCTTCTATGGTCTTCATTCTGCCACTGTTTTCAAACAGAGCAGCAAAGCAGACTGGAAGAAAGAAGTTGCAAGAGGCACTGCCCCACTTCCTAAAGAGGGGAAAGCATCCTTTTTTTGGAAGCAGGCAGAAGCGTCGCTCCGGTAGGGGCGGGGCTGTAAGTATCGCTGCGGTCATAGTCTCTTTACCGAGCGAGGAGGAGGCAGCCCCGCCCCCTCACTGTCCGAGCCAGTCCCCTACGGAGAAACCGGCAGGGAAGAGACCCTGCCTGCTGCTTTCTCCGTAGGGGACTGGCTCGGACAGTGAGGGGGCGGGGCTGCCTCCTCCTCGCTCGGTAAAGAGACTATGACCGCAGCGATACTTACAGCCCCGCCCCTACCGGAGCGACGCCTCTGGAAGCAGGGCAGTGTTCCTCTGGACTTCCTTATTCTGGCCCACTCTGAACTCTCTTTGAAAAGAGCTGCAGAGCAAAGGCCATAGAGGAGGCAATGTGAGTTGGCCGATGGGCACAGGTTGGCATCTGTGCCCATCCTGCCATCAAAGGCAGCCCACCTCTCCTCAACTCATGGCTGGGCCAGCCTTGGTGGCACTGACTGTGCAAAACAATCCCTTGGTGTCTTAATTGTAGTTTTTTCTTTATGGACAGGTTTTATTAATGGATTTTTATTGATTTCCGTATTTTTTCATTCATGTGAGCCACTGTGGTCCCTTGTTGGGACCGAAAGGCAGCTTGGAAATGCTTTAAATAAATAAATACATATGCTTCCCACAGGCAGGCTTATTTCTCTCTCGCCTCTTAAAAATATCTGTACCTTGAAAGGTAATGACCAAAACCTGATATTGGGGAAATAGGGAAAGTATGTTTTTTTTTCTTTTAAAAAGACCATTGACGCACGAATCAACAGTCTGATATTTTGACTTAGTGTACATGAAATCCTCAGGGTTTCACTCAGCTGGGCACATTAGAGGCTCACTGGCTCATGGAGTTATCAGATTACAAACTATCAGAATTATAGTCCATAAACCAGGGTTTAAAAGCGCTTAGCAATTATATGGCTCTGTGCTCCCCAACCAGCTGGTGGCAGGGGGAAAGAGCAGGGTAGCCGGCTTGGGACAGAGACAATTTATTCTGCCTTTGCATCCCCCTCCCAGCCCTTCTGACTGGAAGCATGAGCTTGAGTTGGCTTCAGCATTGCTGAAAGAAATCAAGCAGGCAACGCTTTTCCTGGAATGGCAGGAGGTGTGGCCTGTAGGTCGAGCTGCTGCCCTGCCTAAAGAAAGTTAAGCAGGTTCAGCGCTGGTCTTCGCTTGGAAGGGGGACCTCTGCCGCTGACAGATCTTGCAAAGACACTGTGAAAGAGTGTGGAGTGTGTGGAATACGTAGGAGTCAGCTGGCAAGATGGAGAACACCACGACTGAGGCGGGAGACCTGCGGCTGCAGCAAAAAGCTTGGAAGGCAGAAGCACAGCCAGGACGGGTGGCTGTACAGTACTTTGAAAGGGAACATCTGGGAATGGAGGGTTCTATGTTCTCATAGAACATTTGAAAACAAAAATGGGGTTTAGAATTGCCTGCCTATGTAAATCACCTTGAGTCTGTAAAGGAAAGGTGGTATATAAATAAAATGGAGAAGTAGTGATGGGGAAATCAACAGCTGTTGATTTCCACCTCTGTCATATGCTAATTTCCACCTCTGCAGCTGTGGACTGTGCAAAGGTACAGAGCTTCTGTCCATGAAAAACTGACTACTCTAAACCAAAAAGTAAGGAATCTCGGAATCTTCTTCTCTGAACATAGTTGCTTAAATATCAAAGATGGTTTTCAAATCACTAGAGTGACTTCATGTTTCTTTTTGTCTGCTCAGTTATATGGTGAGTCAGTCATAATGGTCAATAGCACCAGCCAATGGCCATGGCAAGTTAACAGTCGATCCACCAATGCCTGGAGATTTCAATATTTTCAGAAACTCAACACTTGGGATCGAGTGCAGGAGGAGAAATGTGAGTTCTCAAGTGTAGGTATGCTCAGTCACTGGGGCCACTTCATGTGAATTGTGATCGACCCTTGCACATTCCTTGTGCAAAACTGGCTTGGTCTGGAAAAAACTGACTTGATAAATTATTATTAATATTAATAAGAATATTTGTACAGTATACCGCTTTTCAGCTAAAACGTTCACAAAGGCATACATTCGCAGTACATTGGCAAGGCCGACTCAAGGTCTCTGTAGGATGATGTTGCTTTTTATTTATTTATTTAATTTATTATTTGTTTGTTTAAAAAAAATTATACCCCGCCTTTTCCTATGCCAAGGCAAATGCCCAAGGCGGCTTACAACAGAAATTAAAATACATAATTTAAAATAATACATAATTTTTAGGCATCCATGGATTGGCTTTTTGGGTATCTCCATGTTCTGTGTTTTAGATACGACGTTGACATCACTTGTGGTTGGCTGGGCCACAGCACTGGCAAAACCATCTGCCCTGATTTCAAACAGTTCCTGAAATGAATTGGAAAATGTATGAATTCTTTCAGTTATTTAAACTGCACACATTGCATGTGTGTGTGCGCGCACGCACGCACACACACACACACACACACACACACACACACACACACACACACACACACACACAGAGGCAGCTGATGAGCATTTCCTCTTCTGGGAAACAGAGAGCTTCACACAGCTGCAAGCTGAGTCCCGGCTGGGCCAGCAGCTGCTACAAGCTTCCAGAGCATCAGAGTTCAACCATGGCTGGCGATCTCACTGTGAATGCTGGGAACTGGGCACACTGTCAATTGCGGCTTCAGTTTGGCTAATGGGAGGCAGTCTTACCCAGGGTCCCGCTGTGTTAGCCTTCTGAGGACGTTGATGCCTCCAATGCTTTCTTTGTGAAGGATCTCCCTCACCCCCAAACATATAAACTCTGGCAAAATCACTCCTCCACCCATGGTTGCTAGAAAACATGCATCCCCACGAGATAGGGTACAGTAAAGATTAGTACAGAAGATGATGGGGACATCAAATTCCACAGGAAAAATGCAAGGAATGTTGCTTATCCCAGATGAGAATGGCAGGGAAGTGTTTCGAGTATATCTGTGGCATTTAGAATCCATGAAGAAAAGGGGAGAAGGATCAGAAGAAGTCAGCAAATCTGAAAGAGGAGCCACAAGATGATCCCAATGGATAGCACTTTGGATTGTCACTGCAAGGAAAGAACTTAAAGGTTGTGGGTACAAGTGTCATCAATCAATGCATTTGGCAGGGGCCAGCATAACTCAATAATAAAGGATATGCCTTGTATGCAGATGGTCCTGGGTTCAGTGACCACCTCCAGTTACGAAAAGATACCAAAGGGCAAGGCTGAGGATGACCCCAGACTTGAGGAGCTGCTGTCCATCAGTACTGGGCTAAATTGATCAATGGTTTGGTTCGATATCAGGCAGCTTTATTTGTTCATCGGCAATGAAGAGTAACTACAACTCAGTGGTCAAGTCAGTCCCAGGTCTAATTAGGTCTTCGGTAGAAGGACTGGGAAAGGCCTCCAGTTGAAACCTGGGAGAGCCCAGTTAGTGCTGGACTGAACATGCTCTGGGCTGAACTTTTGGCTAAATTAGGGGGGCAGTGGTGAAGGGGAGCAAAATTACTAGTTCCCTTCTGCGTTTCTTCACTACTGCCACATTTGTTGTGCAATGGTGATGGCAACAGCTCTGAGTTGCTTCCAGTTGACAGCTACCCCAGAACCCCAGAATGCCGCATGGCATGAAGCTCCATGATGATGTAGCTTTTCATTCCCAGATGAAAACCGGAAGACTGCATCCAGTTTGGAGCATGATATTTGAAGAAGGATTGATCAGTTGGAGCAGGTTCAGAAGAAGGCAGCTAAGATGGTGAGGAATCTGGAAACCAAGTCCTATGCAGAATGGTTAAAAGAGCTGGAGAAGACCAAAGAGAGATGCGATAGCTGTCTTCAAATATCTGAAGGACTCTTATGCAGAAGAAGGGGAGAATGTTCTGTAGTTCCTGAGACCAGGACTAGAAGCAATGGGATGAAACTACAAGGAAGTAGGGTCATACAGTACATGAGGAAGAATTTCCTCACAGTAAGAGCTGTCCGGCATTGGAACAGTCTGGCTCATGCAGTTGTGGACTTTTCCTCATCAAGCAGAGGCTTGTCCCTGTCAGGGATGATGTAGTTGCTTGTGCTGAGCAGGGGGTTGGACTATATGACCTTCAAGGACCCTTCCAACTCTAACGTTCCATGTTCTGTGATGTAGCATTGCTTGGAGGGGTATTCTGATAAAACAAAATGGCAGCCACCAGTCAACATCCCCTGGGAGGAGCACCACTCTGCCCATAGTACATTTGTCCCTACACCTAAAATTCTCCCTACACCCCTACCCCCACACAACCCCCCCCCCACCAATATGGCCTCACCTTTTGCTTCTTGCAAATGGAGTTGTGAAAGTGCATGTGAGGGGGTGGGTTGGGTTGGTTTGGTCCTAAGCCAGAGTAAACAATAGTGGACTAGATGCACCAATGACCTGACTTGGTACTGGGCAACTGCTTGTGTTCATTCTAGAATCTAGACCACAAGATGCCATATGAGTAAATCGCTCCAACCCCTCTACAGTCCAATGAGTGGAGTGTGGGAGAATTTCCTGATGGATTGTGCCCTGTGTTAAGGGAGGAAAGGGACCAAAATGTCTTGGGCTGGCCTGGCCAGACATTCTCTTTTCTCATCAAGTTTGGCCTGGGGTGACCTACAACCCAATCCTATCCAAAGCTGGGACGCAGTGGCGCTTGGGCAGGCTCTGCTTTATCCAGCACAGGACTTGAGGTCTCCTCAAGGGAAGGGGACGATCGTCCCCCTTCCCCCATGCCAAGCCCCAGAAGCCCCTATGGGGCTACTCGGAGGCACACCAGCTAAATGACCAGCGCAACTCCAAGCAGCCCCATGTCGGGCTTTCAAGCCTGGGACGGGGGATAGGATTTGGCAGAGGCCTCTTTTGCCAAGTCTGACCCCCTCCCGGGGCTGATGATCTGCCCTCCTCCCTGCCCTGAAACACCCCACCCCCTCTGTTCCCCCCTCCCTGCTGCCCGGTGCCGAGCTCACCTGCCCCAGCGGGTGCTGCTCCTCTGCTGGCAGAGGCCTGCTGGTGCTGGCCTCCATGCCAGTGGGACTGGGCTTAAAGGCGTCGCAATATGCTTTATGGCACATTTGTAACAGCGTGAGCCCAGTACCTCTGGTGGAGGCCGGCATAGGGTTGGGCTGTAAGGATATGAACGACCACAAAGACCTATGTCCTAGTTGTGCATGCATGCCAAAGGCACACATTGAAAAAGGGGGGGGGGGCTCCTTAAAAAAAAGGATTGGTTCTGCATTAAACAGGTATATGCCGAGGTTTATGTATGAAGAGAAAAGGGTTATGTATAAGTATAAGAAAGTATAAGAAAGGCTCTTCAATTGTGCTACCTTTTGGTGTATTTGGAGGTTGATTCAGCAAGAGGCCTTTCTGACCCAGATTCTTGAAATCTCTCCCACCCGTGCAGTATGAAATGGCACCCCTGCCGTGCCTTGCTTTAGCACCCTGTCCCAAATACACACATATGAAACAAATGCACGCACTTTTGGCGTTGAGACAATTGCTGGCCTGGAATTGTGGCAAGGGACGAGGAGCAGCTGAGATTGGCAAGAGATCTCTCCCAGGGTCAGCCCCAGGCAGGCTGCTCTTTCCCCATCACTCCCTGCCTGCCTCTCCTTGCAGCTGCCTGTGTCCCTGGCCATGTGCACTGGGGCAAGTAAGCCGCCTGATGATGCACGGCTCTTGTAGGGATCAGGTAGGTGCCTTTGTCGGCTCCCCCTGGGCTCAGCACTTGGGAGGCGGCATCAGCCGCAGCGTCTCTCTCTCTCTCTCTCTCCTCGTACACATGAAACTGGCAGAAGGCACTCAGCTGTGCTGGATGCATGTGCCGCCAAGGAGCCTGGACGTGCCTGAGAGTGCCGGGCCCTGCTGCTGCCTGGGGGATGCCAGGCTGCACTTTACAATGGATTAGGCAACAGAGAAAAGGGCAAGGGAGGGGCTGGCGGAAAGGGCTGTTAATAGCGTTCCAGCTGGAGCCAGGACACACCAGGGAGTGCTGCAGGCTGAGGGGCTTGAGGGGGTTCTTCTCCCAAGCAGTCTCCTATGTGTATATATACAGGGGTGGCCAAACTGTGGCTCCTGAGCCACATTGACCCATTCAAAGCGGCTCTTTGACGTATAAATATGCGGCTCTCGGAAATACGTTGGCTGAGCTCTTTTTTGCATCACAATTAATATGAAAGGTAAATAAGAAATGTTCAAGCTTTATAATTATTGACCAGGTATAAACTGAGAGTTCACTGGATTAAAACATAAGTTTAATGTTCATGGTGAGTAAATTTAAATGCTTCTTAAATATTGCAGCTCTCAAACATCTCTCTTGCGGTTCTCAAGCATCTACGTGCAGAGATTGTTTGAATATGGAGGATCATTCCGTAAAGTGAGCCCCCACCTTCCTTCTGAAAAGGCACAATCCAGACAGAGGTTGACTCTTATCTGCTGTTTGTATGTATGTATTAGGCCTGTGTCTGAGCTCTTTGGAGGAAGACCATGATACGATGCACTTAATGCCTGGAACTACATACTTTTAAGAAAACACCACTTCTCCCTGTATAATGCCCCCCACCCCACTCAATCAAGATATGTAAGTAGGATAAACTGACCATGTTAGTGAAAGAGAAATCTGTAGATACTTTTGTGACGAATTGGAAACCATTTATAGGTTTGTTGGGGGGGGGGGTTGCATGTAAGGGAAAATAAGAATGATTTAATGATATGTGGCTTCGTTGAGTAGGATATTTGCTTTTAGATTTAAATAGTAAGAAATTGAGGTTGTTTTTAATTAAGGGTAGCATAAGGTTAGTTGATGTATGAGTAGATTACTCTGCAATTAGGCAGGGTACAAGTAATTATAAGAATTAATTTAAATATAAATGTTAGTGGCTAATCCGAATCTTTTCTGTTATTCTGTACTTCTCCTTTTTTTTCCTTCTTTTTCTGTATTGTTTGTTTTTATGTATTATAATAAAATAAAATATAAGCTTTAAAAAGATATTTACGGTAAGTAGCGCTCTGCTCAGTGTACTGTGTTACTCTGAGAGGTCAGGTCAAGTTAAAAATGGGAAGTCAGAGTCATTTTCGCTGTATTCTTAAGACACTGAAATGAGCTCTCTGAAGAGGTGTGGCAGTGGCATTGTGCCCCTCTTGCTGGAGTTCAGGCAGCTCAGTGAACCCCCCTTATATAAGTGGAGATTGGTGCTTGAATCTCTGCTGATGCTCTGTCCTGGTATCTGCTACTGATTTTGTGTAATGGTGTGGCATGATCATTCTAAAACAGTGGTAGCAAACCTTTCAACATGAATGGTGGCCCTTTAAATGCTTGTCTAGGTGAGGGCATTTCAGCAGGTACAGCTGCTTTAGCAGCACCGTCAGCAATTGCAGCTGCCAAGGTTCTGTCTTCTACACAACTCTTAAGAACACAGAGGCCCTAATGGTGGAAGGTTGGCCACCCGTGTTCTAAAAGGATATGATTGTAGTTGTCATGATATATACCCACTGGCGTCACTACAGGGGGGCGGAGCTGTAAGTTCTTCCGTGATCGGAGCCTCCGTTACACGGAAGAACGAAGCGCCCTGCCCCCATGCCTTCCGACCCAGTCAAAGCGGTGAATGCGCATTGTTTTCACCGCTTTGAATGGGTCGGAAGGCGCGGGGGTGGGGCGCTTCGTTCTTCCGTGTAACGGAGGCTCCGATCACGGAAGAACTTACAGCTCCGCCCCCCCCCCCCTGTAGTGACGCCAGTGTATATACCATGTACATGCCGGGCAAGCATGTAAGCCCAAAGGGGCTTATAATCTAAAATCGACCATAAGGGAGGGAAGGGGAGGCAGGGATAAACTGGGGAAGAAGGATATGTCATTATTTCATTTACTTGTGTTTTATGGCTGCTGTTCAACTTGATGGAAATCTTTGGAAATTGTTTCCATCCAAAGGACTTCGGTCCAAAGAATTGCATGACCAGCTTTGTGCATCTAAGGGGTGGGTGGGTGGGTCTCTAGTCTTGTGTTTCTCAAACAGCAACCTCTCGTGCCATGTGGCAGCCCTCTTTTGAACATTAAGGAGCTTCCAAAAGCCAGTTGGGAAAGGTGTCTGCCATGAATCATGGGGCAAAGTCAAAGGACCCACAAGGCATTTCCAAGCCAGTGGGTATGCTGAACAATTTGGACCCCATCCTAGCAGGTTGATGTTTATGGTTCTAAGTAAGTTGTAAGCTACCTTGAGGGGTAGAAGTTTGGACAATAAATTAAACAAGTGTAATTGACAGGACATGCGCCAGAAGATGAAAGACGTCAATAAAATGAGACTTTGAGTTGAAACAAGATTCACCACTTTTATTTGGGCCAAAGAGCCAATTCTGCTTTCTGTACAAAAGGATCAAATATATATACTTTAGTACAAAAGAACCATGAAATAAATCCAACCAACGGTTATCACCCTCCTTATTGCGGGAACTGTTGCTGATGTGAACAGGTTCCTTTGGAGTACGATAGAGTTCCAAAATTCTAATCTCTGTATATAATCCCTCTGCAAAATATGGGGGCTTCTTCATCATGTCATGGCTGCCTAGTCGGAGGCTGACTACAATGGGCCATACTGATAAGGCAGTCTGACCCACAAACAGGTGAGCCAGGAAGCAGCATTTTGAGGAAGGGATTAGGTCTGAGGGTGGCCAGTGGCCACCCACATATTTAGACTGTTTAGAGCCCAAAATCTGACTCTGTCTTTTCTTGGAAAGAAAACTGATTTGCATAGTCTTGGATTTAATTTTAATTTTTTTATTGCTTGTGTTACTGTTGCAGCCAATGGGGAACTCTCCTATGAAGCTACCTCTCGATGGGGAACACAAACAGCATTAAATAATATATTATTGCTTGGTGAACTATATGAACTGGATCTCCCACCCAAAAAAAATGGAAGGGAGAGGAATAAGTTAAATAAATAATGTCTAATAAATAACCATGGAGCAAAGGCACCACGAAAATGAAAAGGGAGTGAGAAAGAAAATCCAGATTCACACACACTTTTATCCCCACGGTGCTAAACCTCCAACTAAGAGTGCAATCCTCTGTGTGTCTGCTCAGAAGGAGGCCCCATTGAGTTCAATGGGACTTGCTTCCAGGTCAGTGTGGATAGGATTGCAGCTTAAGGACTTTAAAGTCAGTTCATGTAAATCACAGGTCATTCTGCGCATTTCACATTTTATGCAAAATGAAAAAGAAATAACTTAAGAATCCGGTTAAATAAATAAAGGAGCTTAAGACATGGCTTTTCTTGGCTGGCTGTGTTCTAAAACACAAGTTACGAAGAAGCAGGATGGAAAGGAAACTCTGCCTGCTGTGGGTTCCTTTCAATCTTCCTTCTCAATCACAGTCTTCCAGGTGATTGGAAGTGTTCTAAGTGTTCCAGGTAGGTGTTCCAGGTAGGGATGCATGAAACCTCTCTGAGCAAGGGTGGCGCCAGTGGACTGCCAGGTAGGGTACTGGCCAAGGGCTCATGCTCCTCAGAGGATCCACACAGTCAGGCTGACCCCAACCCTCCATATCAGTGGCAGTGGTCGCACCCAGTCAGTCATCAGGGGGCACCTGGCTCCAACACTGTCTCTGAGAAACGTCACTTCCTTTGACATTTCTCAGACATATCACCTGAGGTGTAATCTCTACATTTGCTTTGAATTTTGCTTTCTGCAAAATTGTTGCAGCAGCCTAAGGATGGGAGGACACCCCTACTCTGTGAAATATAGCTAGAATGTTATCAAATTGTTTGACTTCCCTCAACGTTCCTGAGATGTTTCACCTGAGGAAGAGTCCTCCAAATTCTCTTCAAATGTTGCTGTAGATGAAATTTGAGTGGCAACTTTAGTTGCATGGATACCATGGAGTCCCACTAGGGCTAAGCCAAAATCCACCTCCCTGCAATTTTGCCATCCTTCCAGTAGGGTGCAAAATTAGGCATTTTGGTGATTTGTGGGGTGGAGGCACAAACAGGGGCAAAATAGGAGGTGAATTTACCAGCGTCGATGATCACACTCCTGATTGTTGGTGGGCGCCATATTGTTTCCATGAGACTTCAGTGTGAGAGCAGGAAGCATCACCCTCACTCTTGCTGCTTTATGACCAACGCCGGCTGTGTTGACATGACATTGACATGGAACCAGCATGAAGCCATATCAGAGCAAGGGCAATGCTTCTGGCCTTCACTCTGGAGTATTGCGTGAAAAAACAGAAGTACCAGCAACTGAGATTTTAATATCTGCCACCACCTAGACCACGAAACTAGTACTGTAGTGGCAGCGTAAAGATGAGTTTGGGGAGGTTTTATGAAGCTTCCCCAATTTCCCTGCATTCTAAATTTTTACAGAAAAAAAAAATTCTGAAAAGAATTTTTTGACTTGAATTTTTTTGAAGTTTCAGGGTGGCTACCAGAAATGGCGTCAGTGTCAGTAACTCACAAATATAGACTTATACTGTAGATAACTTTGGTACTGCAGAAACAAAACATAATACCATTATTTGTATTGCTTGGTGATGTATTGTACTAATAACAGGAAAACCATTCTGGATCATTTTAACAATGTTTAAAACAATTGGGCAGTCAGAATCCATATCTGGTCTCTGAACTGACACTTCTTGGATCCTCCCATCCTTCTCTCTCAACAAGCAGACAAACTGTGTTGTTGCTTCTAACACTAAAACAGGGTTCCATTTGAGTCTCAAAGTTCATCGTAAGCTTTACCTGGCACTGAGTTTATGTGAAAAGAAACACCAGTGTGTAGTAACTGATAACAGCACATGGAATTCAATTGGACGAACATTATCAACAGTATTTAAACTGGGTAACTAAAATGAATAGACAGACATTTTATCTGGGGGTGGTGGAATGTTGGCAACAGTATCATATTAATATTCTGAAACAGTCAGGTAGCCAACCTAGCAAACTGGGTTGGGCCCTGGAACCTGAATCATAACATGCATTAGCTGGGTTATATAACAAAACACATTATCATCCATTGGCTGGCTGGAAGCAAGACTTCCCCAGAACATGTATTGAGCACCCACAACTGCCTCTCTGTGGTTAGGGTGCACAGGCACCTCTCAAATTAAAGATGACAGTTTGAGATAGTAGGCTCTTGCAAGATGGTGCCCATCAGTTTAATACACCCACATCTGATTCTTACAAATGTATTGTATGTTTCCATTGGATATTGCAGGAAGAAAGAACAGCCCAAGGGAATTAAGAACCAATTTCTCTCCACACAAAGATAGGTGAAGGAAAGTCATAAAAGAGCTTTGTTCTTGACTGGGAAGTTGGAGGTATCTGTCTATCCGGGTCTACTTTCATCTTGTGACCAAATCACTACTTTGGATCTTGCAAGGAGAATGAGGTGATGCAACTGGTATGGATAATGCCAGTATTTCATGTATTGCTGTTTTAAGTCCTGAGTGCTAGCGATGTCACCTTCCACATACACAAATGCAAGTCTTTCATTGATGGAGATGGAGAAGAATCGGCCTTGCATACCACTTGGAAGTCTATCAACAATTTCTCACCTTCAGTATGCAGAGTGATGGTTGTTCATTGCGTGACCGAGAAAACATCATGCTCTTTGAGCATCCCTGCCTATGAGATGCATGGCCTAGCAGGGCTCTTCTCTGTGAATCCTCTCAGTACAAGGGAGCAATGCTGGTTTGTGAATTGCCAGAAGAAGTGGTTGCCCTGTAACATCTTTGCTAGGTGCTTTGTGCTTCTTGCTTCATTTCCTCCAAAGCCCTTTGGAAGGTCCCATGAAAACTGACATCCCTTCCATTGTTGAATTCTCCTTCGAGCTGATCTGGCTTTTCAAATGGCTGAATGGAATATGTGTCTGAATTAACAATTACGATTTACAATCCAGTGGAGTGAAGATGCAGTCCAAATGTGTTGTTACAGGGTCTTATTCTATCATGGGTGCCTATAGCAGGGTACTTGCCAATCTAAGGTTAATCTGCGTAACTCTGTGTGTGCACATCCATGCACATGTGTGTTTGCAAGCCTCTAAGTAGAAATCGGACTGAGGCTACTGGGTGGGAAGAAGGGTCTCTCTAACTGTATTTCCTCCGTGAGCAAAACCCTGGCATTCCTAATGGAGAGGAAACACTATCACAGCAAAATGTTGGCAGTGTTTCTTTAGAGCAGCAATTTTCAACTGGTGTGCCGTGAAAGGTTTGCAGGTGTGCCGTAGGAGTTTGGAGCACAGCGGTTGAAAATCGCTGAAAAACTCTTTCGAGTTCTGCAGCTCTGTCTTTAGGGCAACTGTCTCAGTGGCGTCCCTAGAGGGGGTACGGTACTGTAAGATGCGCTCAGGTCTACTCAGCATTACACAGTGGCCCCGCCACTCGCTGTCAGAGCCTCCTGTACATTGCCTTCGCTGCTCGGAATGGCTCTGTTGGCGAGTGGGTGGGGCCACCGTGTAATGCTGAGTAGACCTGTGCGCAACTTACAGTACTGCCCCCCATGGCCATTCAGAGGAATTTTATCAGGGGGTACAAAGTTTCTTTTGGGCCCCTTCCCTACATATGAATTTGGCTCCTGGGCCCCCTTTTTTTGTTCCAGGGCCCCCTTTTTGACCCATTTTTCACCCTGGACTCAGGTACAAATTACCCCCTTAACCCCCCTCTCAGAGGCCCTGCCACCCACCCACCCCTCTAGGGACACCACTGAACTGTCTGTAGTAATGAATTGTCTGTCCCTGTTCCTGCTGGCTCCTTAGAACGGAGGAGGAAGAGGGTCAGACAATTCGTTACTACAGACAGTTGCCCTAGAAACAGAGCCACAGAACCTGGAAGAGTCTCCCAGAAACTGGAAGTGACATCACAAGAGGTGAAGGACCATAGAGGGCAGTGTGCCACCATGAGAAGAAAAACGTTGAAAATCACTGCTTTAGAGGAAAGGAGAGGAGGCAAACAGGTAGAATATTCCTGGTGCCTGCTTTCTGTTTGTTTGTTTGTTTTTTCCCTGTTCCTTTTTGGGTGATCACAGGCTGTCCCTAGAAATGGGAGCTTGTATTTCTTATAGCATCCTCACAACTAGCTTTAGAGTTGCCACTGAATTTCCCTAATATGAAAAACGAGGTTCCTGCTAAGGCAAAACATCCACATGAATGTTTGAAGCATGTTGAAAGAATTGCGATAAGATTAGTGAAGTATCTAGTGGGGGGGGGGGAGGGAAGAGTGGTCTAGCAAATCTCTCTTAGAATCGGCACCAAATTCTGCCTACAGACAAATGTAAAGCCTTTTTTTAACATCCTGCTGGTACAGCTGGGACACTGCTGCTTTTTATGCTCTTGTTTTAATTGTAATGATAATCTTTTAAAATTAATTTTAGATGTTTTATTAATTTCGTTAACTGTTTTTTACTGTTTTAAAATGTGACTTGTGTATTGGATTTGTTGTATTGGATTTCCTTTTTTGTTGTAAGCCGCCTTGGGTCCCTTCGGGTAGAAAGGCGGGGTAAAAATAATGTAAATAAATAAAGTAGATGCAAAGTATCCTGCACTGAATAAAACAACTTTCGGAATTTGGAAGGGGGAGCATAACGAATTTAAAGTTAGCAAATATTTCTTAGGAATTTTCCACACATCTCTAATTACAGATTAGGCTCCCAGGAATGGGGTACACATGGCTTTTCCTTCCCAAAGGGCTTCCCATGAAAGTAGGCCATTCATATCCATATCTCCATATCACTTTGAAGCAGGCACACTTCCACCTCCCATTGTATTAATTCTACAGGCATCACAGTATCTCTAGAAAGCATCATATTCCTTTAATCCATGGGTTTCTGTATCCACCCTTCTTGGGTTATTCACTAAATATTGCATTGAGCTGAGCACCAACTACATGGTGAGGATAAGAGTCATAGGTCATATCTATGGGGATGTCATACCTGGGCATTGTGGTTGAGAAATGAGAGGTGTGCCCATGAGCACCACCCAGGCTAACAGACGGGTAGTGGGCCATGAAGCTATATGATTTTTCCAGGTCTGGAGACCCATCTTGTTTTAGGGAAAAGTTTCCACTGATGCTCAGGGGAGGTGTCAAGGGACCCTCATATGGTGGAGAAGTGCAGTCTTGGTGGTGGTTGCCAAAGGAAGGATCCACCAGGCTTTTGAAGGTGGGAGGCTTTAGGTGTACAAGGTGTGTTTCCATATTTCCATATGGTGGACTGGGCAGCCCAGGAGACTGGTAGGAAAAACTATGACTGGGCACAGATGAGTCAGAAACAGGGACTTTCTCCTCATGCTTCTCCAAAAATAGGGACTGAGGTCCCAGTTGCAGACAACCAGCAACCAGGTTGCTGGTTGGTTGGGACAAACCTTTGCACAGCATCTCTACAAAACCTTTCCCTTCTGCAGTCTGCCCACTTTCCAGCACCTCTGACAAAGCCCATATATAGTTCCTGGCTAGCCTCAGTGTCTCAATTTTGGACAATTTCTGTGTTTTAGAGTAGCAGGGCATCACCCGCCTAAGGTTGTCCAGAGCATCGTTGAGCCCATGCATTCGTGTTCGCTCTCGAGCATTTGCCTTGACCCGGCGGGCCCTAAAACGCTCCAATCTTGCCTTGGTCATTTTTTTCTTCTTTGGGCCCCTTCTTTTTGGCTTCCCACCATCTTCCTCCTCCTCTTCTTCCTCAATGCTGTCATGCTCCTCATTAAGGCCAGCAAGTATCCCATAGGCTGGTCTGCTGTCATCTTCCTTCATCTCATCTTGCGAGCTCAGGGCTTCATCTATCCACGACTGGGAAGATATGAGCTCAGCCATCTCTTTGGGCTTCGCATAGAGTTTGGCCATCCCCTTACCCTGCAAAACAGCAACAAGAAACTCCAATAAACTCAGTGATTCTCAGATCTAGATGATGTCATTCCCCTTTTAAATGAAGAGCATTATAAAAGACATTATGGACAAACACCATTCTGTGCTATACCGTATTTAGCGTATTGTATAATCTGGCCCTAATTTGACATGAAGTTGTCATCCTTTCCTGTTATTGCATTGGAATTTCAAATTCGATTTTTTGTATTTGAATGATAACATCGGAAAATGATGGTGAACTTTGAATACAGTAGTTGTGAGTACAGCAAATCCTCACTTAAAGTTGTTGTTACGTTCTTGGAAACTGCAACTTTAAGCAAAATGACTTATAACGAAATCAATTTTACCATAGGCTAATTGATATACCGTACATAAACAAGAGTTTACGGCATATTTCTGGTCACAAAAACATCACCAAACCTCTAAATAAAGACCCAAAACACTTCTAATATTAAACATTGAAATAAATGTGAGCTTTCCAGACCAGAGAAAACCCATGCAGACATGGGGAGAACGTTCAAACTCCACACAGTGGCCCTAGCCGGGAATCAATTTTTTTCTCAGCAACTTTAAAATGAAATTACTTATAATGAAACGACTTTAAGTAAGGACTTGCTGTATTCATTTCAGCTATGCTACAGTCCTCATGGATATACTTTTCAAATCTGTCCCTGGATGTTTTGCAACAAGGATCTCATTCCAAGCTTTCTGGACTCAAAACTATCTGTCAGAGAGATGCTGGTTTTTCTGATGTTCTGTCTGTACTCTCATAACCTGAGCTCCTTTCTAGGTAACCTTATTTACCTCCAGTGAGTAATGAATGCTATAGCAACACCGCAGAAAAACAGCCCATGCTTCATGATAATCAACTGCTTGTCAGCTTGACTTACTCATTTAATAAAGCTTAATGTGTAAGCAGCTTTGTTGAAAATGTGCCATCCAACTAATCGGTCAACTGGCTGCCACCTCATCCAATGTGGCAAATCCCACTTTTAATATGCCTGATGGGGCTTCTATAATGGATTAGAGTGATAATTGTTGTGCAAATGGGTAGTGTATCCTCCAGGCTCCAAGTAGACCCTAATTATATCTTCGTAAGTGATTAGAATGCAACAAACTCAACCTGACCCTCAGGTGCCTGTGAACCACATAGCTGAATGCACCTGATCTGTGACAACGGGATGCACTGCTTTTGAGAGCTGGTGTGGTATTGTAGAGTGTTGGTCTAGAGCAGTGGTTCCCAACCTTTTGCCCCTTTAAGGGGGGTTGGGAACCTTTGGAGGACCCATAGTTGACTGAACCCATCACTTCCAGGTTCTTACTGCTGTTGCCGCCTCTGAAGACACAGAAGAGCAAACACCGGTAAGTGAGCAACCCCTTTTTCCTTACCAGTCTTCTGCAGTGGTGGCGGAAGCAGCGAGAACCCGGAAGTGATGGGTTCAGTCAACTACGGGTCCTCTGAAGGTTCCCACCACCCTCTTAAAGGGGAAATTCCCCATTAAAGGGGCTGATTATTTTTAACACTTTACAGGGGGTTGCGACACCCAGGTTGGACCAATGATCTAGAGCTACAGAAAACCAGGTTCAAACCCCACTCATCCATCAAGTTCAAAGGGTGATCTTGGGCCAGTCATTCCCATATTTGCATACATTAGCATCTCAGTAGCAATTAAACACATCATGAAACTCCATTCTTGGTTCACTTGCAGCTCTGGTTAAATAGAGATTTAAGTTGTGGGCTGGGCACCTGATATCAGCAATCAAATGAACAATGCATGGATCTACTCAAGTCATGTTGTTAGCATTCTCTTTTTGCCATGAGAATTGGCCCCAATGCAAGGCCATTTACGGCATTCACCAGCAACAACATGACAATTGCAACTCACGCCGACTTCAACTTGCTGATGCCATTCAAGGAAGTGCTTGTATGGACCTGTTGCTGCTCTCAGAACAGAACTTTTAGTACTCTCCTAGGAAGATCTGGCAAGACCCAGTTGTGTCAGCATGTTGAAAGGCAATGCATGTAATGCACCTCCATGTGCTGTACCTCTGAGTAAAAGTCATTACAAGATTTGTGTTTTCTGGACCACCAGGGACCATGAGAATTGGACCTTGATTCTACACTCTTGCTGGCATATCTACCTAACCTAGGTTTCTTCCTATTTTATGAGTCTGTCAAGTGCAACTCAGTGCTGTGAGTAAGGAAAAGGGGTGGGACGTAAAGGATACATAAAGGTTTTTCTGATGTCCTGTCTGCACTGAGCATGATAGGTTCCATTCACAGAGCATGGTCAGATCAGGGATGTGGATCAAGTCTCTGGGTCCAAGTCTCAAGTCAAGTCCCAAGTCTCTGGGTCCAAGTCTCAAGTCAAGTCCCAAGTCTTTGCCCCCAAGTCCAGAGTCTTTGGTTGCTAGTTGCGAGTCCCTATCTATTTAATGGGGAAAGTGGGTTTAAACCTGAATAAAATTGGACTTGTAGTAAAAGGCTCCAACTCTCGAGTCGAGTATTTCACAATCACCGAGTCAAGTCTGAGTCACGTCATTGACGCGACTTGAGTCCGACTTGAGTCCAAGTCAGTAAACTCAAGTCTACATCACTGAATATCTGTATTGTAGGATTCTCATTCACACGGAGAGATTTGAAGCTCTGTGAGAGGTGCAAGATGTTGGATAGACTGGGCTTGTATATCAACCCAGTTTCCTTTGGAGATGTTTGTAGCAGATGGGTTTAACCGTTTTGCTCAACACCTTTTCCTTCAGGTTGGATTGGCATCTGCTTTCTCTTATTATTATTGTAGCATATGGTTTGGTTCATTTGTTTTAGTTAACTATATCTATCTGCACATCGACCTTATTAAATATGGAGCGATCTGTTTGGATCTGATGGCCTTCAGTGGCAGCCCTAACATTTCACTCCATTCTGCCATCTAGTTTACATCTAATTTCAGTATCATATCAGGCGTCAGGACTTAAAACTACTAGCACTTCTAGCAGTGGAATGCAGTGTCTTTGTGAATAACATGTCTGATGGGGTGACGGGACAAAGAGAGACGGCTAGGAGCAATCCTACATGGCATGGCCGATTGAGTTATTGGCTTACAGTATACCTCTATGGCCAATTTGCTACTATGATTGTATACAGTCATGTCTGGCTTTGCTTCCCATATCAGGGTGCACATGCTGGTGGGTGAAGAAGACTGCTTAGGAATCTGCTTTCAGGCATCTGCTCCCTAGTCATGGGATTGGATAAAGTAGCCAATTCTTAAAATGGGTTCTAGAGGGAGGTCAATGTGCTTAGCATCTGTTCTGGGTAAATTGGTAGAAAACTTTAGTAAAATAGAATTGAGTGTATAAAAGGACAAGCCTTGCTGAGGAAGAATTAGCATGGCTTCTGCAAAGGGAAGTTCTACCTCACCAATCTTTTATCTTTTGAGTTCTTTGAGAGAGTCAACAAGCAAGTGGATAAGGTTATCCTGTATAGATTTATATACGTGGACTTCCAAAAAAAAGTCTGACAAAGACTGCTGAGGAAACAAAGACAGCTGAGGAAATTTAGCAGTCATGATATACGTTGATGGATCCTTTTATGGATTAGTAACTGGTTGAGCAACAAGAAGCAGAAGGTAAGACTTAAGAGATAGTCCTCACCATAAGGGGGGGGGGGGGAAAGCTGTGATGCCAAATTATTCAGAATGGTGAAAATCCAAGCAGACTTTGATGAACTCCAAAATGTTGGAGTTGGCCATGCCCCAGGGTACTTTGTCCACATTAGAGTGGTGTGCATGCATCATCCTTTTCTGGGCCAATCAGACCTGATCATGGTTGTCCATGTATTGGTTACATCTCATCTGGATTACTGTAATGAACTCTACAGGGGGCTACTCTTAAAGATCATCCAGAAACTTCAGCTCATGCAGAATGATGCTCCCCAACTGCTTACAGAACAAGGAGTAGGGATCATCATATCATGTGCCATCTGCACTGGTTGTCAATATGTTTCCAAGTGCAATTCAAGGTTCTGGTTTTAACCTTTAAGGCTCTAAACAACTTAGGACCAGAGTATCTGAAGGACCACCTCCCCTTCCATGAAACTACCTGTCCTCTGAGATCATCTGAGAGGGCTGCCCTTCATGTTCCACCACTTAGAGGTCCATTTGGCACTGACGCAAGAAAGGGCCTTCTCTGTGGTGGCACACAAATTGTGGAGCTCCATCTCCCAGAAGGTAAGGTTGGTGCCATTTCTGTTGCAGGTTTGGCACTGGCAAAATACTAGTTGTTCCACTTGGCTTTCGGTTTTCGAGTGTGCTTTGGATTGCAGCCTTACTGTATGCATCCTACTCAGAAGTAAGCCTCATTAAATGCAATGGGCATACTCTCAGGTAAGTGTGTATAGGATTGCAGCTTTAGTGAACTTCCTTTAAGTGCTTTCAAAATTCCTTTAGATGTTCAACTCAAATTTTTCTTTAGAGGAAAAAAATAAAATTGGTAGCACCTGAAAACGTGCAAATCTTTCCTAAGAAATTTGTCTAATCTTATCATTTTTAATTTCCCTTGAAATTTCTGCTGATGTTTCATCTGAGCAGATGAGCCTTTACATCTGACTCAGACTTTTCCCCCCACAAAATTTAGTGGCAATTCTATTTATAGAATTAACTTACCTTAGATGTTTTCAAGGTACCGTAAGTCCGGAAAGGCATGTGTGTCAATGATGCTTTCAGAATAACAGTGGATTTGAATCCCCTTTGAACCCCCCCTTTAGAGGGGATTTGGATCCCATTTCCCTTCCAGGGTCTCCCGTTCTGGCTGCACCACCGGTTGCACCAGTGGAGGAGCAGGATAGGATTGCGCTGTAAGCAAGGAACACTTCCTTGGGATATGTCTCATACTAAATGACACATGTTTATTTTATTTTTCACATTTTTATACCGCCCTTCCTCCAAGGAGCTCAGAGTGGTGTACATATTTCCTCCCCTCCTTTTTTTTGTCCTCACAACAACCCTGTGAGGTAGGTGGGGCTGAGAGATAGTGACTGGCCCAAGGTCACCCAGGAAGCTTCGTGGCTGAGCGGGGATTTGAACCTGGATCTTCCAAGTCTAAGTCCGACTCCCAAACCACTACACCATCCTGGCTCTTTTATCTGAGCCTAAGAACTACATTTGTATTCCCCTTATGCCAAAAATTTGTAAAGTGATCCAATGAAGACATACTAGGGAACATAGAAAGTTAAATTTAAATCTTAGACAAATTTATCTAACTTGAATTTTAAAAGATGCTGGAAGGAGAAAAAGAACAATTGTGTTTGAAACGAACTGGAAGGGTGTGTGTCACAAAAATCGTCATCAGCATTGAAAAGTATCCCCTACTTTAAACATGTTTTCAGGTACAAAAAAGGAGTCAGATTCAAAAGTGTTAAGTCATTATTAGATTGGGTAGGCTGACCCATGTGACCAGTATAGAAAGCATTGCCTACATATTAAATGGCTTCATTTGCTTTTAATGACATCAACACATAGCTAAATCTGATTGACTATGCAGCACAGTGACATCATCGCATTCAGTCCATGATCCCTGATTGGCTGGAATAACTTGAAGAGGAATGAAACAGAATAAAAAATGGCACTGAAGAAATGAGAGGGGGGCAACATTGGCTGTGAACTGCACAACCCCCCCCCCCAAAAAAAAACCCCTGTAGGAATTAGGGACTTATACAGGTGACATTCCTTGAAATTGCTGCTTTTAAGGTGAAAAGTGAACTATGAAAAAATGCATTTCAGCCCAAAATTGTTCACCAGCTTCAAGTAAGTAACAGTAGCCAAGATCCAAAGACGTACTTGAGGCATGCTCAAGTGCTTGCATTTAGCCCAGTGAGATTTTTGACTTTTTCTTTGAACAGCAGACCCAATGGCTGATTTTCAAAGTACCCTCCATATCAAACGTAATTTGCTATGGGGCTGCTGTTTTAGAGAAACACACAAACCCAAACCCTCCTTGGCCATGTGGAGTTAGTTTGGTAATTAATTGGATGCCAGACAATGGGTTAGACAAGTACAGTATACGGGGGGAGGATTAGGAAAAACTACCCACTTGAATTTCTAGTTCAAAATCTATTCACTAGAATTTCTAGTTTGAAATCATAAGTATAGATTGTACTGGATAGTCCCTTCTCTCACTTTCCCACATGAATTATGTAGGATTTATGGGTTGCAGGAAGGGAGAAAAATAAGTTGTAAAAGAACTGGATGGTGCTTAATATGACTGCTTCAAAAACATTATCAACAGAATTTATGAAAGAATCTCTCTCTTTTTTTAAAAAAAAGCTGAATTTAAAAAGCAAAGTTTGAAAAAAACTTCAAAATTTTAAAAGTTGAAGTGAAGTTTTCAGAAACAAAAATATAAATAAAATATAAATAAAAATTCAACCATGTTTGCTAAATTTCAAATTTGTGTAAAATGTCATTTCGATTACGTAAAGATGATGTTGCGATTGGTTATCCATGTACTTTTTTTCTGAGACAATCCCATGCATAGGATCTTAGATTCCTGCCCTAAAACAGAACCCACACCAAGGCTATAATTCTATATACACTTACCTAGGGGTAAACCCCATTGAACACAATGGAACTTATTTCTGAGTAGACATGCATAGGATTTCGCTGTAAATTATTTCAGGACACTTTTATCCCCTTGTCTACTTTTCCAAAACTACATACCTAAAATGTTGTCTAAAACTGTGGGCCACTCTTTATAGTGGTGACTCTTTCAAAGTTTTTTTGTTTGTTTTCAACAAAATATCACTGATCAGAACTCCAGTTTGTTAATCCTACCTTGGGTTACATCCTGAAAGAAATATCATGTTGGGTTAGAAGAGAGAAATATAAATGCACTCCTACCCCCAGATTCTGATTCTCTTCTCTTTCTTCCTTTTGCAAGAGGATAGAAGGGTTGGTGCATCTGATTAATATTCTGAGAGAATTATAAGCTGCCTCTCTATGCGTTGGGGGAAGTCTGAGTCTACCACAGCCAGATGGGGCACAGCTAAAGGGCACAGAAAGTGAGATCACATTTCCCTCCTTTGAAATGGCTGTGATATGGGCCAGACTGCTTTCCTCATCTACATCTCTTCATAGGACCACGAATAGGGATCATAATGTCTGTCTGTCTCTCTGTCTGTCTATTTCCTATTCCTTCTTTTCTATTTCCTTCTGCAGAAACTGACCATGTGGATCTCACTACAGTGTTTCCAAGCATCTAAGATGGTCAGGAAGAGGAAGGACAAATGCTGAACATATTAAACAACTTTATCAGATCAAATTGGAGCACCTGTCCATCTAGCCTAGTACTGCCTCCTCTGACTAGTGGTGGCTCTCCAAGTGGTCTCAGGCAGAAGTCTTCCTAGACCTGCTACCTGAGATCCTTGTATAGAGAGATTCCAGAGATTAAAGCTAGAAACTCCCTTTTGCAAAGCGCATGTTCTGACACTGAGCAGTGGCCTCTCTCCAATGCTCACCAAGGGACAAAAAGCAATGGGTTCAAATTTCAACACCCTTAAATTGGAAACCATGAAACAATCCCAAATCTAAGAATAGTGAGGAAGCAAGACCAGCTATACTAGGAGGATGCAGGATGAGTTTCCTCTAAGAAGGACAGTTAAATAGTAGTCATCCATTGATGATGGATTCTCCTCCTAGGGAATCTTGTAGCTGTAGTTAATGGGGCTATACATTCAAGCAGGTAACAGCATTTCTCTCCCTCAGATATCTTCAAGGCAAGCCTTTAAGGGGAATAATTGTTATTCCCATTTTACAAATGGGTAACTGACTGAGATACTTGCTTGAAGCTGACTGGAAAGGGCAGTAATTTGGGTATCATAGGGTGGAAGAAATCTAAGATTCTGTTCATGGGATCAAAAGGCTCGACCTTGAAATACTCGCATGTAATCTCATGGATTAATTAATCCAGAATGCCACACTATCATTAGTATACAGACAAGCATTAATGCATCTTAGAATCTCCTCCTAGAGCATCACACATATAAGATCAGGCCATTTTACTTGGAATGGGACCCTTTGTTCTGTGCTCATCTTTAATTTTGTCTGAAGTTTCACTTCACTCACAAACAGGCACTGAATGTCTGGAGGAAATCCACAGTTCTATCATTTTAACCATGCTGGCAACAGAACTATCCATAGTGAATGCTTTCACAATGCTTTTGCATAGCTTGATCATCTTTGGCAAGGTGGCTTTTCACAAAGGCTAAAAAATGTTATTACAAAATTGGAAGGAAAATTCCTCCATTTGGAATCCAATTGAAAGGAAAATTCCTACTATTCCTCAATGGATCAACACCTTATTGAATTTATTGACTTTTGAGCGAATGGCATATCGATGCCAATTACAATTAGATATATTTGAGTCTGTTTGGAAGCATTCCTTGAAAAATATTTGTAACTGTGTGAAGTGTACAAAAGTGTACAAAAGTGTACAAGTGTTCTATGTAACAGTCTGATAGCTTATATATACTGTATTTTTTCTTTCTCTTTAAAAAAGGATTTTCACAGTTACTTTATTCATGTTTAGATGCACACTTTTTGGGGAGTTTTGTTTATTTTTCATCATTATACCCATGTATTTATATCTTTGTTTTATATATTTTTCCTTGCATAAAATGAGAATAAAGTTGAAAAATAATTTTGTCAGGTAGAAAAGAAAATTTTACCACACACATGCAAATGTATGTAGAATGTGTGACAAAGTGGCTACCTGTATCCATTCCTAGACAGCATTGTTAAAGTGTGTGAAAGAGTAAGTAATCTGCACTAAGTGATGTTAATTATACATCTGGTGGGCTGGAAGAGAGCTCAAAAATAATCTAGAGCAAATACACAAGATTGATTACTGTGGATTAATTACAGTTTACTGAACTTTTAACCCCTTTTTGTACTCACAATCAAGGTGGCTAACAGAAACTGATTTGAGTGTGGATTCCCCCCTCCTCCAACACACTTTCAATGCACTTTTGCATGTGGAATGAAAACTCTAGATTTGAATGAATCTGTAAAACTCAGAGTTGGAGGTGGAAGTTTAATTAATCCAGAATGAAGAAACTCCTGGGCTCCATCACCTTCCTAGTGAGAAATGTGCCTGGTGGCAAGTCTTTAGGACACACACACACACACACACACACACACACACACACACACACACACACACACACACACACACACACTTACCGTGGTGATGAGCAGCCTCGACCACCTTCTCCTTGCTAGGATCAGAAGTCAACAAAAGTGTCTTGAGTTCAGATGGTTTCAAACATTATTCCGCGGCGTTTCAGCACCAAAGACCGTGGTCAGCTCCCGTCCCTCCTTGCAATATAAATAAGGCTCTCGCTGCAGTAATGAATTGTCTTCGATTCCTTTCGCTCTTCCTCCCAGCGAACAAATTGGTCTTGGAAATAGCACTCGTCCAGGTCACAGCTGTCGATCCTGTTCGATCCTTTTCAGAATCCCAGCGCCCATTTAATACTAACTAGTTCTTTCTCCATGGTTTTTTTTTTCAGAACCACAAGTTCTGCGGGCAGCTCCTTTTGCTTCTGGCGAACTCTGCAGGATCCCGACACTTTTGAAAGCTTTCTGTTGTTGGCGGTTTCTGCTTGGCTGAGTCTCCGGGAGCTCCTCCCACTTGGGAGAGAAGGGGAAGCAAAGGCAGGAGCGGTCTGTAGTGACATCTCCTGTGTGAGAAACTTTCCTTTCCTTTGTAGTATTCCTTTGTATTTCCTTTGTAGTATTAACTTGCTTTCTAGTGTCTAGCCGGCCAAACAGAGCTGAAGTGAAAACGGAAGCTTTATTTTATTTTATTATTTTTTTAAAAAAGAAATTTATACCCTGCCACCGTGCCCCCACAGGGGCCACCAGGGTTGCTCACTTCGATTACAGAACAATGCTTACAAAAAAAATAAGTCATTAAAAGCATCATGTTAAAAAATATTAAGTATACATAAAATAAAACCAGAAGTGTTGCAATCCGTGAAAGGCGCCGTAAGCCAAAAGCCACCAGGAATAGATTGTTTTTGCCTGATGTTTAAAAAAGCTCAGTGAAGGGGCCAGCTGGGCCTCCTGAGGGACAGAATTGGACAGCTTGGGTGTCCTTACTGAGAATGCCCTGCTTCTTGTTCCCACTAATCTAAGAGGCAGGGCCTAGAGAGAGACTTCTGATGAAGTACAGAGTGTGCAGGCATATACATATGGCAGAAGGCAGCCCTGCAAGTATTCTGAGCCTATAGGGCTTTAAAGGTTGTGACCAGAGCACTGTGAATTGGGCCTGGAAATGTATTGATAGGATACCGGTAGGCAGCGTAGATGGTGACGTGTGATGTGATCCATTCAACAGGCCCCCAAATGTTCCCAGGCTCCTGCATTCTAAACCAGTTGAAGCTTCCGGGTTGTTTGCAAGGGCAGTTCCATCAGGGACGTGCGGTGCAGGAGCAGCAGGTGAGGCAACCCCGCCCCCTTGTCGTTCCCGGTAAAGTGCTGCAGCCTGACCGGGCGATTGTGCGCATGTGCTACCCACTTGCACTTCAGTAAGCAGGTAGCACATGTGCAATCCCTCTGTTAGGCTGTGGCGCTTTACCGGGAACGATGAGGGAGCGGGGTTGCCTCACCTGCCGCGCCTGCACTGCACATCCCTGAGTTCCATGTAGGGTGCATGACAATAGTCTAAGCGCAATGTGACTACGGCATGAAGCCCTATGGCCAGATCTGTTTTCTTCAGCAATGGGTCCAGCTGAAGCTGGGAAAAGGCATGCCTGGATCGCCAAAGCTGGATCTAGGAGCACTAGGTAAAGGTAAAGGTATCCTTTGACAATTAAGTCCAGTCGTGTCCAACTCTAGGGAGCGGTGCTCATCTCCGTTTCAAAGCCGAAGAGCCAGCGCTGTCTGAAGATGTTTCCATGGTCATGTGGCCGGCATGACTCAACACCGAGGCGCATGGAACGCTGTTACCGTCCCGCTGACGCGGTACCTATTAATCTACTTACAATTTCTTGCTTTCGAACTGCTAGGTTGGCAGGAGCCGTCGCACAGATTCGAACTGCCGACCTTTCGATCGACAGCTCATGGTTCAGTGGTACCAAGCTGCAAACCTGATTCTTCAAGGGGAGTGCAGCCTTGTCCAGAACAGCTGTACTCCCAATCCCAAATCGGTTAGCCTGTGCTGACCTAGAGCATCTCTGTCTTGCCTGGATTTATTTTCAATCCGTTCACCCATATCCAGAAAGTCCTTGGTTCAGCCAGGCACCAGTTCAGAATCATCAGTTCATCTGGCCTTCCAGATGCCGAGAAATTGGTTTTTCTTTTAAACAATGGTCCCCCAGATGTGACTGATCAAGTTGCAAAGTTCCTTTATGTGGTGGAGCAAAACGTTTATGTTAGGCGAGGTTGATTGGGCTCTCTTTAGGAAATATTTTTATGCCTTATGTTTTAAGAATGTGTTATGTTTTTTTAACGTCTTTAATGAGTGTATATGTGTATCTTTTTTTAACATCTTTAATTTGTATTTGGTTTATTACTCTTATGCCAATAAAGGTATTTGAATTGAATTGAATTGATTTGATTTGATTTGAATTGAATTGAACATGGAGTGTCAAAAACCTGTCAAACTCTCAGTGCAGCTGGATAAAGAACTGCCCGTCTGCCCCCTCCTATCAAGTTCTAGCCTTATATCTTGCTTAATGTTTGAATGCACACGATATAGCTGCCGCCTTGCTGAAGCTAAGCAGGACACGTTCTGGCCAGCACCTGGACAGGTGACCCCCTGGGAACCCCTTGTGTGCCACCTTGCGGGGTCCATTGCTTTTCACCTCAGTAGGTTTTGGTCAAACAGAGATCTTTTGCATTTGGCACACAAGTGAACAATTAATCTGCAAAGAGCATCACCATCTTTCCCCCATATTTCAGAGGGACCTCCACCATGCCCTGTGCAAGTCTCTCCCCTGCCTCTTGTTTATTTTTCTTTAACACCCAGATTGAACAAGAATTCTGTGAAACTTGAAAGCTAGCTCATTGTTTTGCAGTGGCGTTGCTATGGGAGGGCCAGGGGGATGCAATACCCCCAGGTGACAACCGCAGTCTCCTCATGAGGAGGAACCACGGCGGGATTTTCGTGCTCCGCGGCTGCTTTTTTTGCAGCCAGAGGGCTGTGTTTGCAGACGCGGAGCATAAACGCGCCAAAATCGGCGCGTTTTGTCGGCCCTCCCACCCGCCCTGTGTCCTGGAAAGCTTGAAATAAAGCCCTCTGGGAGTGCACGATCATCACATGGAGGGACGAGAACAATTTCAAGCACAGCAGACAGGATTCTTCTTTCCTGCTGCAACTCGATCCACGCTATCTAGGCCATCTTCAGGGCTGGGTATGCTCTACTACGCTTTTAAAAAAGCCAGCATTCTGGGGCAAGCTATCCCAAATACTGCTGCATTCGGCAACCTGTATATATTATTCAAATCCATCAAAATTGCATATATAATTTATTGTGTGCCTGCTAGTCATAAGAAGGAGCATATAGCAGCAGGGCAGTGAAGTTCTGCCCCCTAAGCACTGGAAATTGTGCATAGCCATGCCTCTGGCATCATCACTAAACATTATGCACATACATCCAAATCCCTTCTTGATAACCACGAGGACAACTTGCCTTTTGAAAGTGAAACCTGGGGCTAGATATGTGACTGCTGCAGAAAACAAAAAACCTACATGTCTTTGGCCTCTTTCCTGTTGTTTACTTCTAACAAGATTTATATGCTGCTTTTCCACAATAAAGCATCCAAAGCAGCATATAACTTAAACATTTGTTAACATTTAATAATGCAAAACACATGATATTGTGTTGCTGGTTTCCTCATTCCTGCAAGGGGCAGCAAATGAAATGGAGCGAGGACAGGGAAACTAGCAAAATGATGATGCGCTGTCATACCTTTGTCCTTATTTAACATTAC
This sequence comes from Plestiodon gilberti rubricaudatus, assembly GCA_026170595.1. Taxonomy (NCBI): domain Eukaryota; kingdom Metazoa; phylum Chordata; class Lepidosauria; order Squamata; family Scincidae; genus Plestiodon; species Plestiodon gilberti. The sequence goes on from JANXHW010000002.1 coordinate 122,328,028, forward strand.
AGCACAGAGATGAGGAAAAGATGCTGGGATGCTGCTTTCAGCAATGTTCATGAGAAAGTCATAACATCAGTTCTGGCCTGAGATTCTCAGGATGATAGATTCTGCACTCTGTGCTAAATTCTGTAGGGTTTTTGTTTTGTTTTGTTTTGTTTTAGTGTATATTGGGTGGAAGTGTCAAATATACAAAAAAAAGAGCTAGCTATAGTGAATCAGAAACAAGTGCAAGCAAGGCACAGGGCTCCAGAGCACCTGCACAGAACATACAACTGGAGATGGCTCAAGTAAGTGAGACCAACCACAAAATGTCAGTTGTTTCTTTTTCTTTTTTCTTTTTTCTTTTCTTTTTTTTTACTGAGAGGATAATTATAGTTTATGCTGACTAATATGAGCCTGCATTCTATTTTGTTATGACTGGCTCTGTTGACAGCCTTGGTAGCTGATGGCAGAAAGGTGGGTAGTAGGTAGGATGTCATGGCCATTAGCTTCCTCCCCGCATTAGTAGCTGCTGCAGTCAGATTGCGCCAGGCTCCCCACTGTGCGTAATTACTGGTTTGGGATCTTCGTGGTCTTCATTCACTTCTCCCGCCACATGCCAATACCAGGCACACTCAGTCATCCCACACAGTCGCTTGCCCTCGTGAATCTGGGATTACCCGGAATACTAATTAATTCATTAGTGTATGGAAGGCTTATGTCCCGTCTCCAGACTGGGATGCTCAGGGGGTGTGGAGAACAGATTGCAGTCCATCAATTTGCCTGTTGTGGCACTCACTCGCTCTCTCCCCAGCAGATGGTTCCAACAGGTTCAGGCTGTAGGGTATTTTTTTTTGGGGGGGGGGGAATATACAAAAGCAGGAGAGAAACTAGCCAATGAAAAGATGCTGGCAGTTGGGGCAGGCGGAGAGGGGGGGGTTTACATGAATACAAATATCCCTGTGCTTGTTTTCCTGGACAGTGCATGTGCCCCCTCCCCCCAAAAGAAGCAAGCGTTTGAGATCACAGAATGAGCAGCCCCCTGTGCAATGACCTGCTGCTGCCAGCCGCGTCTGCCTGAGTGACCCCTAGTGAACTGAACAGGGAGATGACAGCCTATTTTCTTGCTTTCAAAGCAGAGCTTGAGGAGTCCACGTGCCACAGACTAATCCTATTGTCAAGAGGCCTCACATCTGTCAGAGTTAAGGGGGACTTGCTCCCCCTCTGCCTCCCTCCTGGGAGCTCTCAGTCAAGACGTTCCCTTTTCTGCTCAACGCTAAGGCTGTTTCATCCCTTTCATGTTCTAGAGGGCTTCCTATGAGCTGATCAAGGGCTACTTTATACAAGCACGCAGGCCTTTCCCTGGACGGTAGCCATTCACACTGCAAGTAGGGGTTGTATGTTTGAATGTTATAGAAAGGATTCCCGTCCCTCGCAATGGAGAAGCATCCCGCTATCTGTGGTCTAACAGCGCAATCCTACCCAGCTCCTCCACTGGTGCAGCAGTGGTGGAGGGAGAACGGGAGGCTTTGGGAGGGAATGGGGATTTAAATCCCCTTCAAAGCGGGATGTAAAGGGGATTTAAATCCCCTTTCCTTTCCAAAGCCTCCCGCTCTGCCCTCCACCACTGCTGCACCAGTGGAGGAGCTGGGTAGGATTGCGCTGTGAGTAACACAGGCTAGGGGAAAACAAACAAACACTTCATTGTGTTGTGTACATAAATGGCTTCCTACCCATTATGCAGAATGAAAGAGTAAGGAATTCTCATGAATGGAAGAATTCTAGACTGCACCATTACTGGCTGTAGGTTCCTATTTTTCTTATGGCCTAATCCTACAGGCACACTGCACCACCGGAACTCACATTCTGGCAGCACAGCATGCTTTACGGTAGTTACAAACAATGACATGCCATTTTGCGCAGCTGGGCTGCTGCCGGAAGCAGTAAGGCTATGCACCGGCAGCCTTCCCATGAGCACTAGAGTTGGAAGGCTGCAATGGGAGGCAGGAGGTGGGGGTAGGCAGAGTGGGGGGTGGTGAAGTGGGGCAGAGACAGGGGCAGGGAGGAGGTCGGACCGAGGTTGGGAAGGGGATGTTATCGATGGCGGCACCTCCACCAATATCCTATCCCTCTTCCCAGCCTCGCTCTGCCTTCCTGGGTCCACTTGGACTTGCACAAGCTAAATCACCAGTGCAGATCCAAGTACACCCATTTAGGCAGTGGTACTGGGCGAAGGAAACAAATGCTTCCTTGCCCAGAGGAACTCTCCTCCTCTGTGGAGGCTGCAGGCAACCGGCAGCCCTCGCGTTCCGCTCGCTCCAATAGCTGCTGATAGTGCCCTAACTCGGAAGTGATGTCATGTGATGTCACTTCCAGGGCGCAGCAAGCTCCCGTGCCCCAGGCGGCACGTGAGCTTGTTATGCTCCTGATGCTCACTACATAAAGAGATCCTTATGTGTAATAAAACTAGCACATCAGGGAGATGGTTGTGTTAATAAATCCATCTCTCCAATGTCTTAGTTAACTAATTGCAGGGGTTTTTTTTTTTAAAAAAGGCAGAAAACAGTGGTACAATCCAGAATTCTGCCACCTCTGTCTACCACCTCATTTTATGCAATATATAGATAGCGTGTACTTGACTATTGAGTTCCACCAGCACACAAGATGCTTTACAGAACAACATAAGCAAAAACATGGGCCCCTGCTCCAAAGAGTTTACAGTCTAAGACCTGGTCCACACATATAGCAGAATGAGGTATTAAGTCCTTAGGTAGTAGAACGGATTGCACCAATTCAGAGAGCAGGTGTGGGGAAAAAAAAAGCACATCAGGGAGTAACAGTTTTTTTTTATAATGCTATTTGTTTATTTGTTTTTAACTTGCAGGGAGTTAAGTGGGGGAGCATTCAAAAATATGACACACACCCTTGCAGTCCGAGGTGGTGGTACAGTCCACTGTACCACCTCAGAGTTCTATTGCCTCCTTTTGTTGCGCATGTAGACCAGGCCTTATTCATCATGATCATCCCTTTGTTCTCTCCCCCCACCCCTTTCATACAGACTATCTGTATTTTAGTTTATAAGATCTTTAGGACACAGACTAGCTTGTTGGTTATTTTATATGTACTGTACATAGCACAATATTATTCAATAAATGCATACATAATAAAAGCATATGCATACATATATGTACATTGCTGTTGGAACATAAGTATATAGCCCTGCTGGATCAGGTCCAAGGCCCGTCTAGTCCAGCATCCTGTTTCCCACAATTTATTTTTTATTTATTTATTTTTCATATTTTTATACCACCCTTCCTCCAAGGATCTCAGGGTGGTGTACATGGTTCCTTCCCTCCTTTTGTCCTCACAACAACCCTGTGAGGTAGGTTAGGCTGAGAGATAGTGATTGGCCCAAGGTCACCCAGGAAGTTTCATGGCTGAGCGGGGATTTGAACCTGGATCTTCTAGGTCTAAGTCCATCACCAGAACCACTACACCATCAACTGCATCTGGGAAGCCCACAAGCTGGAGAGAAACATATGTATCTCTCCCACCATTGCTCCCACGCAACTGGTATTCAGAGGCAGACTGCCACTGAGCCCAGAGGTAAGGTTGCCAATCATGACTAGTACAGTAATTGATAGACTATGATTTTGTCCAATCTCCTTTTAAAGCTGTTCTGTTAATAGGAATTGTGCCCAATCTACAAAGGTGCATTGCTACGGGAGGTCTCCTAAGGTAGTCATGACTAAGTAGTACCATTCACAGGACTGGCCCTCCTAGTGGGTCCCCGAAGCCAGACAGCACTTGGGGGAGTGCGCAGCAGAATGTGCCCCAGTCGTCAGGCTCCCACCTCCCAGTTTCATATCATTTTCATAGCCACCCTTTACATACCGCCGCCATCCCCTCCAACCACCACTCCACTCCTCTCCTGACCAGAGTGAGAGCGGCCAGCTGGAGCAGGGGAGGCAGCAGTGTGCAGGGTGTTGGTAGCAGCAGCAACAGATGGAGCACCACTGCGACAGTGAGTGTGTGAGTGCGGCACACTTTGTGTGTCAAAAAATAATAATCAGAAAATTGGTGGGGTGGGAAGGGGCAGCAGCAGATCTGGCTAGTCCCAGGCACAAGAGGGAGACTTGGGCTAGACTTGTCAACGAGACCAGTCAGTTCATATTTACCGTAAGTCCCATTATTTTCAGTGGGACTCAGGAATCTTAACTTAGGATACACAACCCAATGTCTGTAATTATAGGATTATAATGTGCACATACATAATTCTTTCCCTCCCTCCCTCCCTCCCTCCCTCCCTCTCTCTCTCTCTCTGCCTCGTCCCACATGCCTGCTGCCTGTATTTTACTGGGGAATATCTTGAAACAAGTACTGGAAAAGAGAGAGTTTTTGTTTTTGCTATTTTGCCTCAGCTTTTGCAGAATCTCAAGGCTCTCTCTCTCTCTTTCTCTCTCTCTCTCACACACACACACCGGGCAGAGGACAACGTGGTCCCAGCTTTGAATCCATTCCAGAGAGGACTGTCTTCTTTCCCAGGCTGCACTGGCAAACATGCCCTAAGCACCAACTTTGTGACTCTGAGCCAACGACCCCCTTTGGAGCCTGCAAGCAGCTCCCCTTTCAGTGCACATGCTCGCCCTGATTGGATTCGCTGCTGCACATTGTATTCCTCTGGCACCTCCTCAGAAAGTCCGGGGTCCCATCTGTCAGCCGACAGGCAGCACGTCAACAGGCCTCGTGGAGCTTCTCCCCCTATTCTGCCCATGCAGCCCCTCGGGGACTTCAAGATGAGAATCTTGACACCATTCAGTTCATGTGAAATTCAAACCCACCAATCAGGACCAGTTCTGGGCCTCTGTTCTTTTGGGAAGACAAAGCACTTTCCGTTTGACAAAAGTTGAGTTAGTTGCAGTGATTATTCCCTTGTCCAGAAACAACAGAAGTGACTGGGGAGGAGGGGAGAGAAAAAAGACAGATGAAGGAGGCAAGGACCAGAGGTTCCCTGGAGGAAGGGAGGGCTCCTTCTGCTTTACGTTGTTGAGGAGGGGGCCTGCAGTCTGCAGACGCCACCACTCCCACAGCCTGCAAAAGGGATGTTGATTTGGAGACAGGCATTCATTGCTATGGTATGCAGGGAGAAAGGACAACACAACCTACACACATGCACGCACAGACACCCTTCATGGTATTTATTTATTTATTTTAAACGAGTCTGTCAAACCAGCCAATAGCTCTCAAGGTGGCTTACAATCAGGATACAGCTGAGTAGGGCAGTGTTTCCCAAACTAAACTTTGTCGACCTGCGGCTCCCTTGACTGTTGGCGACCATTGGCCACGGTTCCCCATTACATTATGTTGATGCCTGCCAATTGGCATTGCACTGTTTTCCGAGAGGATTCCGTGGCACTCCGTGGCTCCCCTGGGAGCCACGCCTCCCAGTTTGGGAACCACTGCAGTAGGGCGACCATCTGATTAAAGAAACCCTAGCGGATTAATCGTATTATTTTAATCCGGATGAGTCATTGAATTAATAGATTACTTCACGGATGAGTCATTGAATTAATAGATTACTGTATATCTGAATGTGAATAAAAGAGCCATGCTAGTTCTGGAGGAAAAAATGCATTTCTGACCCCAACAAGTCACAACTCCAAGCTGATTTCAGTATGGCAGCATTGCAGCGCTGCCAGAAAGCCCTTCTCTGCACAGTAGTTCCATGTGGTCTGTCTCCTCTTGAAGAGGGTCCTACCCTTTGTGCCATAGTAGCTCTACCCTTTTTTCACATAGTAGCTCTGCACATCACATTTAAAAGGTTCCTACTACCCTAGATATACAGGACTGTGCAGCAGAACTGGTCTCATATTGGTCTCTACTTCATGAGCTGCAAGCTCACCTGCTTGCAGCAGTTTGCACATCAGCATCCTAGGATTGGGGTTGCCTTCTGGCCCCCAAAATGGGGCCTGACCTACTCCTGTGCCAACCCAACCCCCCCCCCCCAAACCCAGCTACATTAGAATTTCTTAGTCTGAACCAGCAAGAGTGTGACTTGCAGAAATCAGCTGGTGATGCTTGTCATTGCATGGAGATGAGCATTAAAATGCACAGGAGCAGCAAGGACCTCTGAGAAGTTGGCAGCCCTACCTATGAGATGCAGGTGACAAACCAGCATCCTTGTCTAAATGGGCCTTTTCAAGACACCAGAACAGAACCCTCAATAGATTCTGTACCAACAGTTTTGAGCCCGTGGAGTGTTTTTGTGTCTACAATTGTTTCGGAGTGACTGTTCCAGAATGCTAACCTCGTCTTCCACAGTTAAAAGGCAGTCCGCTAAATTTGTGACTCTCCCATTTGTATCCATTAGGTTATCATCACTCCCACAACCTCTTGTAACCGAAAGCCCCGTCGTCGTCTCCTTTGACAGGGGATAGCAGCAGCTCCCCTGCCTTTGTCCTGCCTTGCAGTGCTCCCACAAGCCACCCCTGGCCCTGCTGCATTGTCCACTGTATTGCCACATGGGATGATGCAGCTGTGAGCTCTGGCACCTCTATCTATCAGGGGAGGAGGACCCCTCTGGACACCACCCTTTGTCATGCAGAGCAGACCACAAACACCCCCTGCCTTCCTCCCACGCGGCGCTACAATCACTCAACTTGACAGGCATGGACTCGCTCGCGATCGCTGGCCAAGGCCGGCCAGCACCATGCAGCAGCAGCAGCGGCGGCGGAATAACTGTCACCGGGCTCCAAATCCCACACCTGATTCCCCCTTTAATTGTATTTTCCCCACCTCCTCCTGCCCACTGTCATGCTAATCGGAGCCCATTTGCCGCAGCTGCCTGGATTCAATTAGACCCGTCACATAATGCTGGGTAATTCTATTTCCACGCAAGAGTCTCAGGCCCCTCTCCTGCGCGGAGTACAAGGGTCGGGTGAAAAGGAAAAATGGGCACATGATCTGCGATGGAAATTTCCTTCCCCAATATTTACTCGTACAATTTTGTTCCATTTGGGGCTTGGCAGAAAATTGGATTAGCCATCGTGGAAGTGAAATGGGGGGGGGGGGGGAGAGAGAGAGAGAGAGAGAGAGAGATGCAGCCTCAATCAGCTCGCATGAAAAGAGGGCAGTGATGCTCAGCCAAAGAAAGGGGCTCTCTGGGTATCTCATCTGAAGGGTGACTAGGCAGCGCAAAGAAAAATGGTGCCCCTGTCCCTTTAACAGTTATGGAGCAGGGAGGATTTTCACAGGTGCAGCGTTTCTGGCTGGGGTGAGAAAAGCTGTACCAGACAATGCTTAAAGACACAGAAGCACACAACAGGCCAACAGGAGGTATGCCTGCCACGTTCAACCCTCATTATCTTCTTCTTCCTAGCCCGAGGGTCATTGGGGACCAAGAGAAGGCTGAGCCTGTAAGGGAGCTTCAGCTGTAGACATGTTATTGCTGAAGCCCCATTATAGGATTACTTGATTGAAAGCCAGGATGGTGTAGTGGTTTGGGAGTCGGACTTAGACCTGGAAGATCCAGGTTCAAATCCCCGCTCAGCCATGAAGCTTCCTGGGTGATCTTGGGCCAGTCACTCTCTCTCAGCCCCACCTACCTCACAGGGTTGTTGTGAGGACAAAAAGGAGGGGAGGAAATATGTAAACCACTCTGAGCTCCTTGGAGGAAGGGCGGTGTGAAAAAAAAATCATAATGTTTCTTTTATTCAAATGCTCTGTATAATACCATGAAGGCCCCCCACATATTTTCTCCTTTTCTAGGGCAATTTTAGCATGCCAACATCTTGACAGTTCCTAGCTTCTTCACTCTCACACAGCTACTTTGTTAGGTAAATCACGAATACTCCCATTTTACAGATATGAATGGAAACTGAGAAGCATTGGCTTGCTGGGCTTCTGGGTAAAATGCTAACAAATGTTATCACAGAGATAACAGCTAATCTGAAGAGGTAGAGCGACTATTGACTGGGAAGGAGCAAGGAAACTGAGCATGGAGACCCAAGCCAGCCCAAGGATGGGAAACTGAGTTTCAAGCATTGATCTGAAATGATTTCCACTGAGTTCTTATTTGCAACTAATTGTTTAATTATTACAAGTGGTGTGTGCATGAAACAAACTCCATTTGTTGTTTGTTATTTAACGTTCGTTTTGGTATTCATTCATTAAAATCATTAAATGTTGGTTACTTATGCATATGGGGTGGGGTGTCAAAGGTCGGCCAGATAGGACACTGGCCCAGGGCCTATGTCCATCAGAGGACGCCCCTAGCTAGGCTGACTCCTGAAGCCTTTGTACTGTTGACAGTGGTAGTAGCATCCAATGCACCACCTGAGGGCAGGCAGGAGGTGCCATAGGAACCCACTGCAAGGCTTAGTCCCAGGGCCCCCGCAACCAAATGCATTGCTTTTAAGACTGGGGTACTGGGACAAGAACGTTCTGCTACTCAGACCCCAAAGTTCTTCAGAGGGATAGACTTTTGCCCTCAGCAAGCATTTTGCAGGGTGCAGAATGCTTTAAGCCAGGGGTTCTCAACCTTTGGAGGCCCAGGTACCCCCTATCATGGTCCAATTTTCTGAAGTACCCCCTGCTAATTAACTGCTGATTAATCAATTAATTAGGTAATTGTTAAATAAAAATGTACTAAAACAATTTTAAATGTGAAAAAATGCCTTATTTAATTCTCTCTGTGTGTGTGTGTGTGTGTGTGTGTGTGTGTGTGTGTGAGAGAGAGAGAGAGAGAGAGAGAGAGAGACAGACAGACAGACAGACAGACAGACAGACAGACAGACAGACAGACAATGATCTCTTTTTTTTTCTCCAAGTCACACTTCCCAAAATCAGCTCCTCTCTCCCCACCCCACCAAAGTACATTTTCCAAAGTACAAAAATAAGCCCAAAACCATAATCAGAGAGACGGAAGAGCTCCGAAAATAATTACAATTTAAAATCCATGTTAACGCTTAATTAGCTGCTGATGGGGCAGATAAGGGGCAGGGCTTGGCGTACCCCCATCAAGAGGTTCGCTTACCCCTAGGGGTACCCATACCACAGGTTGAGAATGTCTGCTTTAAGCCGCCCAACCCAAATGACTTCTGAATGAATACCTGGCAGATTACAAGCACGGAATCCATTCATTATTCATTTAATCATTTTAGAAGAAATGAAATTAAAAATCCCAATCCAGTTCATCTTTCTATTCCGGCACAAATACATTTCCTAGTTAGTATCCCATCTTCTCAGCCCTCCTATATAAGATCTCCTGTATACAGGTGTACAATGCCATAGTTGATTCAGATTACTGAAAGATCCTCATGAACACAGGGTTCATTCGTTGGCTAGGTGCAACCTGATACTCTCACTGCTGTTGCTCTGGGTAGGTTTTCTGGTATCCCGTATTCTGACAGAAGTTGCCAGTGTGACCCCGAAAGGATTGAAACTGTGCTACATATGGTAATAATATCATGCCCCTTATATGATGACCTCCACTCACTCTATCTAGACCCGATTTTGGGAGGATTGGGAAAATTGACTGATCAAAGTAGGTTATGTTATTTTCTTGCGGTCACCGATATTGAGGTGGTGGATATCTAAGGTGGTTGTTTTCCTAAAGTGGATGATGGCTGACCGACGGAAATGTACTTTTAGTAATTTTGCATAGGGGAAATGGGGAGATGGTTCTGGGCTTTATAGTGTATGGTGTTCTGGGTTCTGCATTTGATGTACTTCTATATCTGTCTGTTATGCCAATAAAGGTTTATGAAATGAAATGCCATAGTTGTATTAGCTCCTATGCTTGGTTCAGCTTTTGATCACGAAATGCCAAATGACCCTCCACATGAACAGCAAGTACGGTACATAAACTTCAACAAGGTGAACTTAGTTGAAACTGTCTGTGGGGGGCACCTTCCTAATGAGAGAAGATCTGTTCGTCCATGGCAATGGGCTGCTTATAGGATTTCCAAGGTTTTCCAGGAAAAGGGTGGACACCATCTGTAGGGGATGCTGGAAAATGCTTCTTGAGAGCATGGGCTGGACAAGGTGATGATCCATACGAGTCCATCTAATTCTGCTGTATGAACACACTGGGCAGTTGAAGCCTGAAGATGTCGGTTTCTCCCAATGCTCTTCCCCAGAGTCAATCTCCCTATCCAACATCCAGGCGTCAGCAGTTGGTGAATCTCCAACGGCGGCCCGACAAGCCGGACAGCATATTTAGCATCTGAATGAGCTTTAGAAAGTTAACATGATTTGATTTAAGGGTTTCAATAGCCCAAACAATGTTCTCTCACGGGCAGGAATCCTTAGGGGGTCAACTCACAACAGCCCTCTCCCTCCCTCCCTTTCCTCTGTTTTTTTCCTTCTAACACAGACTTACATTCATCACCAAAGAGAAGGCAAAAGCCAAAAGTGGCACAGCCGTGATTTATTGCAAAAGCATCAATATCTTTTCGTGTTTGTTTTTTAATCACAAATCCAGTTTTCTAAAAGCATACAAAACCGAACACATCTCAGGCCTTTGGGCTGCATTGGTACACCACCGACTTGTTCTTTTTACATCTGCCACTGAAAAGCCGAAGATGCACTTACCGCAGCAGATTGGAATCAGCTGCCAGTTTGCAATGACTGCGGCCATCTGACATCAGAGTTGCCTAACCGACATGAGGGCCTTAGTTCAAGGTCCGTCTTCATTGTTTTGTCAACCTTAGATGACCCCATATCCAGACACAAAGCACTGTCACACTCAAGTTTGCAAAGTCTTCAGGTAACCTCAACACCGCCCACCTTTATCCCAAGCTCTCTTCTGTGCATATTGCTGTGAACTGCAGTTTAATAGTCCCCATCTGCAAATGGTCACATGCAATGCATCCTGGGATTTGCCCCAGGGGCCCTGCAAGCTGGCTTGTTTCTTACACAAGGTGCACTGTGTTGATTCGGCATAACGCAGTCTGCCCTTATCCCTCATCATATACAAGTGGTCAAGGCAAGCATAGACTGAATCAGCCCTGTGGGGTGACTTCTTTGCCATACAAAGCCTTCCAGTTACTTTGTAAACCGAAATAATGAAGTGCTTAAGAAGGGTATCAGTCAATCAATCTTTATTGCAGTCACCGACCAGCGCAAAAGTTACCAATACAGAGCCAAAAGAAACATCATGATTCATGAACATCAATTAAGACAAGAAATTAAAATAAAATAACCCCCGACCCCCAATCAACCCATACTTAATGCTATAAAATCTACGATAAAAAGTTTGCTCTGAATTAGAATGTTAAATATATCTATAAATCTATAATCTATACTAACAATAAAAATGAACAAAAATAAGAATCAACTATCATAACAAACTATAAATTAAAGGATATTAATTTGGATTTTTTAAAAAAATCTGCAACATAGTCTGACATTTGTGAAGCCTCATAGACAAAATACATTATTTGCATATCCAAAATACTTACGGTATGTCTCATCATGGCACATCTTGAGTTCATTTATCATGGCTAAGAATGCAATCCTATGTACACTTATCTGGGTGTAAATTTCACTGAACACAGTATAACTTAATTCTGAAGAATAAACGTGAACAGGATTGTACTGTACATCGCTTTTTAAATACACTTTTACCATACTTCTGTATTCACAATGAATCATAGATTAATACAGCCAAAGTAATTTACTCCTCCAAATTTTCCTCTGTGAATGCTGAACATTCTCCAAACATTTTCTGAATAACTCAAATATTTATCAAATACTTGTTGCATATTTGTTACCTTCGTTTGGCATGGGATATTTGGTTTCACTATTTCTTATTTAACAGTTGATATATTATTTGATTGCTGACATCCAATGGTGTTTTGTCTATCAAGCAGATAGTCAACCAGCAATGGCAATGAACAGAGGCGTAACAAGGGTGGAGCGAAGGCAAGTAGTTCTGCAAGACTCCGTTACACTGGAGTCAGTGGCCCCTCCCCCTTGCTGTTGGAGCCATTCTGCCAGCAAAGGCAACACGCAGGACACTCCCCTGTGTCTGGAATGGCTCCAACAGCAAGGGGGAGGGGCCGCTGACTCCAGTGTAACGGAGTCTTGCAGAACTACTTGCCTCCGCTCCACCCTTGTTTCGCTTCTGGCAATGAACATCTATCTACCTGTGTTGGTCATGCAATTACTGTGTAGGTTATAGTCTATAACAGGGGTTCTCAACCCCTTTCCGGCCGAGTACCACCTCTCTGGCGCCACTCTCCTGCTGCGTGACATAATTGCCAGGCCCCGTATGTGCACCAACATGCAAAGCACCATTGCATCCTGCAGGCAGCCAGAGACCATGCGGGGGCAGAGAGGTAAGTAATCATTTTGTTTATTTACCTTACTCTGCTCCCACATGGGTCCCTATGGGTCTACCCAAACCTGTGCCAGTTCTTGAGCAGGCGCAAGTCCAAGTAGAGGCAAAGGAGCATGTCACGTCCAAAAATGAGCACAATCGTGAGGAGAAGGGGCAGCGCGCAGAGGCAGCGGGAGAATGGCTGCCTTCGCGTTCGGCTTGCAACTTTCCGAGCTGAACGTAAGGGCAGCTATTAGGTGGTAGAGCCTGAGGGTTGCGACCTCCCCTGAAATTGCGCTCAGGGCAGCTGCCACTCAGGCCCCACCCTAGTTACGCCCCTGAGCAGGACATCTGCCTTGGACCTTTAGACAGCTGCTGCTAGTTGAAAGAGGCAGAATTGGGCTTAGCTGGACCAATAGCCAGATTGTATAGTGCAGCTTCATGTGTTCATGCCTGGCCTACCTTCAATAGCCTCAATAATATACCTTCAGCCTTATAAACAGCTAGCATCAGTCAATAGGCACTTGCTGGAGATGCTCTAGGTCAGATTTTCTGCTACAGGCAGAGGGTTGGTGACCTTGTGAATCCTTTCCAACTCTCTGATTCTCTGCTGCTACGAAATGCATTCACACACCACCCTTGAGCATAGGAGCAGGTCACAGAATGAAAACTCCTTGCATATCCATCAAATAATTATCTTGAATGAAATTAGTCAAATTCCTAGGAGCTATATCATTTCCACTGATTTAAAGTCTTTGTTGTACATTTGCATAGTTTTGAGAGAGACCCAAATAAATAAATAAATCATTCTTCATAATAACGAGAAGATTGGTTTGAAGGAAGACTAGAGAGAGCAATGCTTGACACCCCCATCATGCCAACATAGATAATAAACCCCACATGAACTGTGAGCCCCAGATGTTGAGCTGTGGGCATAGTTTAGCCACTATCTGAATGCTTGGCAAGCTCCTCTGGCAGCTGCCATGGTATTTCCCATGGGCTTGTTGTGACATGGCTGCCCTGCATGGCATCCGTGATTATTTCTGTAGCTTGGCATACAGCGGAAAGGAGGCTAAAAAACCTCCCTTCTTGGCCGCTCCCTCCTTGTTCCTGGCTAGGTTCCCCTTTGAGCAGGGAGCCCTCAGTGAGAACAGAGAGAGTGAAAGGGGACTCAGCAAATCACAAAGGGCCAGCCATGTCTTGAAGAGCATTTGTTATGATTCCTTTCTTCATCTAATATGCCTCATCATAACGATTGCATTGTTAACAACACAAAACATCTGTTTTAAGAAAAGGGGTTGTGACTTTCAGGGGTGTCGTTGAAGGGGAGCACGGGGGACCAGAGCTCTGGAACGTCTTCTGGAGCAGGAGCAGTGGCAGTAGGAGCACCCAGGTGCAGAGGCGTACGGAGGGCGGAGCGACCGGAGCAGTGGCTCCGGGAGGCTCCGCGGCTTGGGAGGCACTCCGGGGGAGCGCAGCGGCTCCGTGGCTTGGGCGGCATTCCCCTGGAGCGCCTGCCCGGCCTTGGAACCAGAAAAAGCCCTGGAGCGTCCGCCACGACCGGCGGCCAGGAGGCCCCTCCCCCTTGCTGAAGGCAGCCGCTGCGTCATGGCCTTATTTATACTTTTTTTCCTGCACATGAGCAGAACGTTAAACGTTAAACCGGTCGTGGCGGACGCTCCAGGACTTTCGGGGGAGAAGCACGCAGTCGCCCCCTCCCCGGCAGCGGCACCCACCCCTTTGGGGCGGCGCCGCCCCCAACCCAGCGGCAGCACCGCCCCTTTGGGGCGGCACCATGGAGGTGCTCCAGGCAGCCTTAGCTGCCGCGACGCCTCTGCCCAGGTGCTGCCTTTGGAGCCTTTATCAAAGGACCTGAGCTAAGAAGAAGCATCTGGCTCAGCAGGAGGCAAATTGAGAAATTTGCCTAAGGGCATTAATGCCTGTTAATGCATTTCCCAAGACCTACCTGAGAGACCTATGTAGCTCAAGTTACGATCCTATGCATATTTACCTGGGAGTAAGTCCTACTGAACACGCTGGGATGGGCAGCCCAATCCTATCCTCCCCCAGCGTAGGCCATACTAAATCCTATCCAGGGAAGGAGGTGGCTGGAAGACTACTCAGGGTAAGCGGACATTTCCCCGAGTAGCCCCCCAGCTGCAATGGGGCTATTCGGTGTCAGTGCTCGAGGCCTGGGAGAATAGGATATGGCGTCTGATGAGGATGCTGGTCCCACCCCCCTCCCAGGCTCGATCCAGTGTGTAACTAATTTGTGGAACTCCTTACCACAGGATGTGGTGATGGCACCTAGCCTGGATGCCTTTAAAAGGGGATTGGGCAGGTTTATGGAGGAAATGTCCATCACAGGTTACAAGTCATGATGACTGTACGCAATCTCTGAGTTTCAGAGATAGCCTATCTCTGAATGCCAGAAACAAGGGAGCGGCAACAGGAAACAGGTTATCTGGTTGTCTTGTGTGCTCGCTGAGGCATCTGGTGGGGCCACTGTGAGATACAGGAAGCTGGACTAGATGGGCCCTTGGTCTGATCCAGCAGGGCTCTTCATGTCCTTATGTTGTGTGGACACAGTGGTGAATGAAGAGAGAACAGCATTGTAGTGAAAATGGCCCCCAACTTTATTAACTATATAACTGGTTCTGCAACAAATGATGCCCTGATGTGCCTAACACAACTTACAATGCAGGCGCCCTGGGTGGAGGGTCACTGTGCAAATGGCCCATTCCCTCCACCTACCTTCTCTGGGAGAGCTTCTCCCCAGCTTCAAACCAGAAGTTGTTAATGACCACAGCCATTTCCTCCTCACTTCATATCCAAATAGCGTGATGAAGAAGGCCACGTCTGAGTCATTTCCCTCATGTCAAACCAGCTAACTCTGAGTAGGCGAGTCAGGCACAGCATTGCTGAGTCATGCATTGCAACCCCATGGGTGGTCCTGTCCCATTTCATGAGGCAGCAATCCCTGACACCTGGTCTGAGGAACACCCCTTCAACCTTCATTAGCTCACCAATCTTCCCTTACTGGTATCATTCCCCACATTGTCACTGCATGCTGTGGCCAAAATTGGTAGAAAGAGGGAGGCCTGTTTGAAGGGTTCCCACCTTCACTTAGACCACACTTAGACCAACAGTGCAATGTAGAAAAAACCCACCCTACATTGGCTAATGTGGGTTAGAGGTGGTGGCGCTGGTGGTGGATCCTACTCAGCACTGAAGTGACCACCAGCAATTCTACATTGCTTGCCAGGGAGGGTAAGTGGGTGCCATGCAGAATTAAACTGAGCTGGGAGGGGTGAGTAGACCCGCCTATATGTGGCCTGGCACCACCTCCCATTAGCTCAGAGCTGAGTGGTGGTGCAAGATGGAATTCTTGCCTGACAGCTTTCTGGTTATCATTTGATGATCCACTGCCCTGCCGTGCAATTGCCCAGCTTCACACATCCAGGTTCTCAGCAGGAGATGCCAGGCAGAAGGCAGGTGTGTTCAGTGACACAAGATCAGCTACCTCTTCTCAATGAGATGATCAATAGCACTCAAGCTCACTGCATCAACAATTTTTTAAGGGCTGTGTGTGTGTGCGTGTGTGCGTGCGTGCGTGCGTGTGTGTGTGTGTGTGTGTGTGTGAGAGAGAGAGAGAACCTGATCCAGCATTCACCATAACACTGCATGTTTTCGAATCCTGTTAAAATACTCTTTGTGGGACATCTGGTCAAATCCAGAAAACTAATTTTGGGGTAGATACTACTCTCCACTGGGATTAGGCTGGGTGACTATCTTTAAAGATAGCGTGTTATACTGTTATTCAACAGTAACTACCAACTTGTTTTGGTGTGTGTGTGTGTGTGTGTGTGTGTGTGTGTGTGTGCACTACGTTCTTGTAGTGTGACGTGCCTCTGGCCGGAACACTCAGGGCTGCCGGGATCCACCGGGAGGCACGTTCACGCCTCCCTTGGCCGATGCTCAAGTTTTGCCGCGTTTTTACGTCACTTTCTTGTTCAGCCAATCAGAGTCCATTTTTTTAATCCTGGGGGTGGGATGCGGAGCAAACGCGGTAGCCAATCAGAATCAAGTCTGAAGAGTCTCGATTCTGATTGATTAAAAGAGAGGGGGTCAGAACATCTTCCCTTCTCCATGCAGCTTTCGTTGGTGGGCCTGGGGTTCGTTAACTTATGTCCCAGCAAGTACGGCATGTCAGGTAACGCACTGGATGCACCAGATGCGACGCATGCAGGACGTGACTGGTGTGTCTCGGCATTCACAGTGCCCCACAAGATGCCTCAGGCAGCACACAAGACAATAAAGTACCTGTATCCTGTTGCCACTCCCTTGTATCTGGCATTCAGAGATAGGCTACCTCTGAAACCAGGAGGTTGCATATACAGTACCCATCATGGCTTGTAAGCTGTGATGGACTTTCCCTCCATAAAACTGTCTAATTCCCTTTTAAAGGTCTAAAGGCCAGGTGCCATCACCACATCCTGTGGCAAGGAGTTCCACAGATTAATTACACACTGGGTAAACTGTTCTTTCTTTCAGAGGCATTCCTACGGTGGGGGCGGTACTGTAAGTTACGCCCCGTCCTAGTCCCCATTTACAAGCCAGCACAAGGCTGCCCCGCCCCCTCGCCGTCGGAGCCATTCCATGCGGAGAAGGCAACGGGCAGGAGACTCCCTGCCCATTGCCTTCTCCTCACAGAATGGCTCTGACAGTGAGGGGGCGGGGCAGCCTTGTGCCGGTTTGTAAATGGGGACTAGGATGGAGCGCAACTTACAGTACCGCCCCCACCGTAGGAACGCCTCTGTTTTCTTTCCTTGGATATTCTCACCACCTCTTTGGTGGGAGCAACAGCAACAGCAGCGACAATGGGAGGCTCATCTCAGTGGCTGGTGACACAGCTAGCTGCCATGAACATCCTCCCAGAATACCCTGGGAATGACACTTCCTTGGGGGGGAAAATGACAGCCACCTGTGGACTGCAATTTCTCAGAATAGCACCCTCTCTCTCTCTCTCTCTCTCTCACACACACACACACACACAAACAACAACCACCACCACCATTGCCCCCACCCTATTTTTTCTGCCTGAGAATGTGATAGAGAAAACATGTGTATGTGGCATGTTTTTT
The DNA here is from genome assembly GCA_026170595.1 of Plestiodon gilberti rubricaudatus. Classification (NCBI taxonomy): domain Eukaryota; kingdom Metazoa; phylum Chordata; class Lepidosauria; order Squamata; family Scincidae; genus Plestiodon; species Plestiodon gilberti. Next base: position 122,345,467 of record JANXHW010000002.1, read on the forward strand.
TTTTGGGGGGGGGGGAGATTTGACATTCGCCCTCATCTGGAAATGGAGCATTGGAACAGAAGGACTCCTGTACTGATCCAGCAGTCTTCTGCTGATCCAGCACTGTCCAATGTGCTTTTCTAATGCTTATCAGCTACACTCCAAGCTGACCACTGAGCATTTGGAATGGAGCACAATGTTGTGTATTGGTGGTGCCATCTGCTAGTGAAACTGCCTTACTGCAAGCAGAAGAATTGGTTAGCATTGCCTGGTTTGCGTTCCAACACTATGCAGACGTATTTTAAAAACAAAAAAACAAAACACCCTACTCATGTAGGCATTGCCACATTTAGACCAACATTAGCACATGTTTCGCCACCAGTGACATTGATCTCAATGCTTAAAAGGTTACCGGTAAGTCTTGCCAGCACTAGTGGTCGAACCTTCATCATTAGCAGATATTGGCACTGGAAAGGAGAGAAAAGAAAGAAAGAAAGAAAGAAAGAAAGAAAGAAAGAAAGAAATATACCATATAAGACCAATTGATGGATCTAGAATTCTTCTTCCTTATAACTAAAGCTTGGCTTGCCAAGGCCAACAATAAGAACATAGCACAGGCGTTGGACTAGGACTGCAGAAATCCAGAATCAAATCCTCCACTCAGCCATGAAGCTCCCTTGTGATAAATCTCCTATAATCTACCTTACAAAGTTGTTAGGAAGATGAAATGGGCAGGGAGGGGCTTGATGGAAGAACTATGTTTGCTGCCTGAGTTTCTTGAAGGAAGGCTGGGATGTAAATGTAATTGAAAACTTCCCTGCTGGATTGAACCAAGGTCGTCCTACTGAAGCATTCTGTTTCCGACAGCAGCCAGTCCGATTCCTCAGGGAAGTTGACTATCAGTGCAATTCTATGAAATTCTATTCAGAAGTACGTTCCACTGAATTCAATGGCTCTGAGTATGAAAGTTCAATGTTTTTCTATCATGGGCAAGGTACCAAGTGATTTTTTTTTTAAAAAAAAATTATTTAAAGATATGGGGAAAGGAAATACATCAGACAGGGGAAGGGGTAGTACATAGGAAAAAACAAAACAATTGGTAACCGTTTGTTCACAGCCTCCACCTTTAACTATTAAAGATCCAAAATTACATAAGCTTATCTTGGTACTAAGTGTTGATAGACCTATCTGCCATACTTTTTTTAGAGTTAAAAATAAAATTTTCGATGTTCACTGGTCGCTTATTAAAAAAACAAGTTAAAAATTGTCCTGATGTTTCACTGGGTAGTATTCCCAGCATCTTTAGAGGAAGAGAAAACAAGCAAAACAGCATGATGCAGCAGTCGTCCTCTCATAGCCAGACGATCTTGCTCTTAATGAGAGGCTGGTCATGAAAACCTAAGGAGTTTCTGTATCTGCCATACATTTGCCTAAGTCCCCTTTTTGTTAAAACCATCTAAGCTTGTAGCTACCATCACTTCAAGTGGTAGTGAATTCTGTGAATTGGGTATATAGCATAATTTTATTGGGTATATAGCATAATTGTATTGGGTATAAAGCATAATTTTATTTATTTATTTATTTATTTAAAAATGTATACCCCACCTTATCCCATGCCAAAGCAAATGCCCAAGGCAGCTTACAACATCAAAGATAAAAATATACATAATTTAAAACAATACATAAAATAAATTAAAAACAATAAAATACATGGGGGGCGCGACAATATAGAGCAGAGAATCAGCAGAGCAAAACATCTTGAGACACAGAAGTCAGACATCAACCCATCATCCAAACGCGAAACAGAAATGTTTTGTAGCCCTAAGGAATAGGGAAGCACCAGGAGCCAGAGGGAAGGTGATCACTTCTACATACCTGCAGAAGCCAAAGCACAGACCAGCATGAGGAGACTCCATATCTTCATGGCGAAGAGTGATTGGAGGTGTCCAGACACAGACAAGGGCAGGCTAAGGATGTGGGGATTGTTGTGGAATCTCAGTCTCACTCCATCTGTCTTATGAATATAATAACGACCAATGGAGAGGCAGTTAATGCCTTATTAGATGAAAGAAACAATACAGAATGGATAACTAAGCAAAGGGAAGATTAGATTGGAATATACATAGCACCTGCTGTCACTGAGTCAGGCCTGGGATTAGCCGTGATTTTGATTTTTTAATTGCTCCTCTGAAAATGGAGCCTATCCAGGAGTCAGGGCATGTCTTTGCCATACAGGGAGGGACTATGTAAGGTATCTTTCTTTCTGCCAAAAGCTCTTGTGCTTTTCCTGCCGCTGGCAAATCCTGGTTGGTGCTGTCCCTCTATTTGACATGGCCTTTTTATGCCTCCTTATTCCAAGTTTCTGTAGGTTCGTAGTGCTCATTTAGGAGTTATGTCCAGTGGTGTGTTCACACATCAGTCAGTCTGCCCCAGAAGAAAGCTAGTGAGCGCAGGCAAATCTGTCCCTCTGCTTATAATACCCTCTGCTTGGAGCGTTGCTTCAGAAGCTTTTCCTTTGCTTTAATGTGTGATGCTTGTATGCACATGTACAGTATGTGGTGCTGGCCACATGCCAGGAGAGCATGACCCAGGCTAGTGTTGTTGAGGCAATGGAAGGGGACTGAAAGCAAGAGGACTCAAGCAGCACAGGCCTCAAGGAAGGCCACAAATTTGGTTTGTTGGAGCAATCACACACACACAGACACCCACACTAGCTGGTTGGCTGGCCGGCTTTTCATTTGGGAAAATTCCTTAACCGGCCACACCTTGCTTGCATAGCAGATTTGAACCTTTTAACAAGCCACATCCTGGGAGCTTCCTGACTTTGGAGTAAACAAAGTAGGTATTGATTCTCTCTCTCTCTCTCTCTCTCTCTCTCTCTCTCTCTCTCACACACACACACACACACACACACACACACACAGAGAGAGAGAGAGAGGTTCTCAGCCCTAGCTTCCCTCACCAACTCCAACCAACTCCAACCCTAATTGATATATGTTAGCTGAGGCCCTGGCCTCCAAAGCATCTCAAGAGCTTGTTGCTGAGCCCTTGGCAGGCTACAAAACAACAGAGGCACGCATTTTGAGCTGGGGATGAGCAATCAAGGGCCGTCAAGTCACAAAAGAAAAGTCTCGGATGAGCTCAGCTCATCAAAGCCTCTACGTTTTCCTATGGGGATTTAGGGTATATAAAAGTGGGTCACAGACCCTCATGTTCTTTGTCCGTTCACTGGTCCCTGAGCATCAGTCTCTTGTTCAATCAATCAATCAATCAATCAATCAATCAATCAATCAATCAATCAATATCCTTTTATTGGCATAATACAACAAACATAGCTGTGACAAAATAAAACTATTTTCTCCCACCTCTACTCATGCCATCTTCTTTCTGCATCAGGTTACGAGTAGGAGTTCGCTATTTTTTTTTTCCCTTATCATGTGCACAATTCAATGAATCTCCTTAATTCATGTTCTGGGAAAAGGGCATTTGGAATGATGTGGCATCTCTCTCTCCATGACAGCATTGTGGAAGGTCAAAAGAGATGTGGCTATGACATTAGTTGCATCAAGGTCCCCCCACTTGGGAACCATCTGGTTCTCATTCGCCATGCCTCTACTTTTCAGTATTCTCATCATGCATGATCTTTCTCTTCCTGAGTGCCCTGTCATTTAACTGAACCACCATTCCTTCATTGTTTTACCTCCACTAAGGCCATTGCATTCCTGAGCATTTCAACAACCTTAAGTGCTAGTTTAACTGACTGCTGATAGCCAATCCAGGATTGGAGAGTCAGCTGGGAACCCAGTGCTGAAGACATGCACCATCTAACATCTCATGAGAGAAAGAAGGCTTGTGCGGTTTGAAAAGAAAAAAAAAGAAACGAGATAGAGAACGAAGCAAACATTCATTTGCGGTGCAATCCTGCACAAGTTTGCACGGCTGCCTAAATGGCTGGCCACTGCATACTGCACAGATTGCAGCCCACACCAGGGGAACCCGATGTAAGTGGCGTGGGCCCCAATGGGCCTCCTCGGATGTGTGCCAGCTCTTTAGCTGGTGCACAACCGAGGAGACCATGTAAGGCTGACCTGGGCTGGGAAGGGGCATAGGATATTGGTGCAACTCAGTGCCGATATCCCCTCCCTCGTCACTCCTGCCCGCCCTTCTTCTGCCTCTGCACTGACCAGTGCAGGACCTACCTGCAGCAGCCAGTGCAGGTCTGGGTCAGCGGCTGAGTGAGCACCATCAGCCTCCGCGCTGGCCCGCTTACTTGCAAGGAGCCGCAAACATGCTTTACGACACGTTTGCGACTCCTTAGGCCAGTGGAGCAGAGCATTTGCTCCGCCAGCCTCAAGATAGGCAGGATTGGGTTGTTAGCTTCAAACTGGATTGGGTTAGCTTCAAACTGTCACGTCAGTTTTGACCCTGAGGCAAGCGGATATATCCCGGAATAGGGTCTTGCCGTTAGGAGACTCTGTATATTTGTTGAAATCCTTAATCTTCATGTCAATAATCTCAAATACAACCTGTTGGAAATATCCCAGAACAAGAAGTGAAGGTAACCTTTATTTTGCAGCAACCAATTCCAGCAGGACAGCCATGTTACTCTGTTGCAAAGGTGTATTGAACACAGTGGGACTTACTTCTGAGTAGACATGCATACAATTGCACTGAAAGTGTCTTGTGGCACCGTAATGACTGACGGATTTATGGGGTTTGAAGCTTTAATTATTTATGATGGCATCACCTTCATAGCTTTTCTTCTTCCACATCACTGCACTAGTGTTATAAATAATGGTATGAGGTTGCAGGTAGGGCTGAAGTGAAATGTGTTCCTCCATTTTGGCTGCCTCATTCATAAACAGTCAAAGTATGTGATGGTGATGGTGGCGACATTTCAGGGAATGGAGATGGGTTTCAAGGAGGAAGTGTGAAACCAATGATGGTACTGTACTTGTTTTGGCAACTGCCAAGTGTTAGAGATAAATTTCTAAGGTGTTAAAATCTCTAAAAATACGTTCTTGGATCAGGTTGTGGTCAATAACAGGAAACAACTTTATTCTTTATTCTTTCACCTTTTACATAAGGACGTCAAGCAATGGCGTCGCTCCCGTCAAGCGACGGGAGTGGTCCACCATGGGGTGACGCGCGCCACAGGGTGACGCGCGCACCCCTGCGCGCGTCACCTCTGTGACACGCGTTGCCCTCCGGACACGGCCGGCGCTCCAGGGCCTTCTGAAAGAAGGCCCGTCAGTTTTCGTGCATGCGCAGACCGTTTTGAGGGCAAGAGGGCAGGCCCTTGCCCTCAGAAACGGTCTCTGCGCATGCGCGAAAACAGTAAAAGTTTGCATAAAAGTTGCGGCCCGGCTCCCGGGCCGGCCTCGGAACGTCCGGAGGGCGACGCGAAGGGGCGGGGGGGGGCACCCGGGGCAGGGTGCAGCCGGGTTGCCCCCCCAAAAAAATTGCAGGGGGGGCACTAGGGTGACTAGATAGTTGCAGGGGGGCACTAGGGGGGCACCCCCCGCCTTGGGGTGACGCGCATCCTAGTGATGCCTCTGCGGTCAAGCTGTGTACAAGGGGTGCAAGATAAGCTCGCACCCCGATATGAGGTAAGACACAGGTTTATATACATTCATTATGCAGTCATACACATCAACAACATGAGGTTATCCTTGATAAGCAGTTATGTAACTGTACCCGTGTTCAGTAACAACATACGTGTTTTCCTGGTAAGATGTTTATGCAAACATGCAGCATGTAGGCTATGTTTATTGTTGGGTTCCTTAAGGCATAGCAGGGCAGGTCAAGGGTGGACATCCTCAAGGACAGGGCGTTAGAGGACATTGGTTTGTGGAACTCCTTGCCACAGGAGGTGGTGATGGCACCTGGCCTGGATGCCTTTAAAAGGGGATTGGACAGATTTATGGAGGAAAAGTCCATCACACCTTACAAGCCATGATGGGGATAAGCAACCTCCTGGTTTTAGAAGTAGTTTTTCTCTGTATGCCAGGTGCAAGGGAGTGGCGACAGGATACAGGTATCTTGTTGTCTTGTGTGCTCCCCGAGGCACCTGGTGGGGCCACTGTGTGATACAGGAAGCTGGACTAGATGGGCCTTTGGCCTGATCCAGCAGGGCTCTTCTTATGTTCTTATGACATTGCCCTGGCTCACCAGCTAGCCCAAGATAAGGCTTCTTGCGGTTTCTCCCAAGCTTATGCAAGTGTGCTTGTCTATGCTTAGTCACCCTGTTTGACACGGCACACGACACATATACTATATATTGCATTATAATACTTATTTCTGACTCCATCCTAGTTTATTCTTAATCCGTCTCCCACACAAGTGATAGTTGCCATTCCCCCCCCCCCCCAAATCCTCTTTGTGTGACATTATGTCATGATGCAGCATCACACAAAGGGAAATCCTTTGGGAAAATGGAGGCCACCAACACTCCTGCCTCTAGGACCACAAAAATAAAAATGGGAGAGAGATATGAAAGGGATAATTTCAATGTCACCCCCCCCAAAAAAAAAAATTCAAATGCAAACTGAAATTTGTCTCAGGGGAATTTTTTAACTGGGATGCAGATACAGACTGGGAGATGGAGGAGGAGGAACACAAAGGTGGGAGACGTGGTTAACCTTGTACATCAATTGCTCTATTGAGACAGTCACCACATCTTCTGCCCTTTTCAATCCATGTCATATTTCAAACATACGATCCAACTAATCTCAGAGCTATTTGTTATTCTGATGTTGTGTTTGATTGCAGTATTGGAACAAACTCATGACGCTGCACAGAAATCTGTTGACTTTCAGGAGCCCGTTTTATGGATAAGGTCATTTGCCATGTGCTGCCTAATCTCTTCCTTGCCCACCAACTGTAAATGGCAGCACTCATACTTGGCTCGCCCTGTGTTTATTTACAAGGATTGGCTCAGTCCTCTCTACTTGATGTCACCTTGTACGAACGCCCATCCCACCCTGGAGTATTTCTCTGCAGCTTCTTTGATTGGCGGTTGTTACTTACATAAGGACGTAGTGCGCTCTGTGTTCATCCTTATCTCAGCTCCATCGCTCCATCTCCAGAGCATCGGGAAGCCTTCAGGTTGCTGCCTCTGTTATCCATGATGAAGCTTTGGATTCCACTCCTGTTGGCAACTGTTACCTGGGCTTTAGTATGTGGACGTAAGTAGATAACAGTCACTCCATAACTGCTTCCTAGTTGGGGTGCTTTATTTACTGCTGTGATACCATTTCTGTGGACGTCCCACAAACAACACCCAATGAAAGCAATAGCGCTGAGCTTTGTGATGCTGCTGAATGTTGTCATGACCTGGTTGGGAATCAGTAGCGTCACAGTAGCGTCACTAGGACGCACATCACCCTGGGGCAGGGTGGCGCGCGTCACCCTAGTGACGGTGGGGGGCGACCCCCCTGCATCGCACTCCGGACGCTCCGAGGCCGGCTCCCGCATGGCCGACGCTCCAGGCCCATTGCGCAGCGCAAATCTGGGTATTTTTTCAATTTTCGCGCATGCGCAGAGACTGTTTTGAGGGCATCTTGCCCTCAAAATGGTCTGCGCATGTGCGAAAATTGAAAAAATACCCGGATTTGCGCTGCGCAATGGGCCTTCTTTCAGAAGGCCCTGGAGCGTCGGCCTTGTCGGACACTCCGAGGTCGGCTCCTGGGCCGGCCTCGGAGCGTCCGGAGGGCGACGCGCGTCACCCCCTGGCGGCCCTTCCCCCCCGCCACACTCCAGCGACGCCAGTGTTGGGAATACACATTTGCCCAGCTCATAATGCTCAGCTCTATTATGAACTGAGTATCATTTCTCCCTTGCCCGGCTCTGAATGGACATTGAGTTTTTGTGAGATTCTCTGCATGGTTGGTGCTCAGCAAACCAGGCAGCCAAAGACAGCTCTGTTGTGTTGCAGATGCACCAATGGCCACTAGTCATGATGGGTAAGTAAGCACCATCTCCAGTACTAGAGGCTGTGTGTGTCTGAATACCAGTTGCAGGGGAGCATTGCGGGAGAGGGTTATGCCTTCTTTTCCTGTTGTGGCATCTGATGTGCCATTGTGGGAAGCAGGCTGTTGGACTACATGGGCCTTGGGCCTGATCCAGCAGGACTTTTCTTATATTTCTTATGCATGTGGAAAAGTTCTTTCATGTTATTCCCTTTCTTCTTGCTGAAACTGGCTTTGAACTCAATGAACTACAAAGGCAGCTGCTTTGTAGGTCTGCAACATTCTTACCAATTGCTGTGAGCTGTGTGACCAGACCGCCCAACCACACAGCCTTGTGATTGTCGAGGATTTCCCCTATCTGTGTCAATTCTGTCAATAGCTTTTTTTTTCTTTTTTCTTTTTGCAAACATTCATGGAGTTATCCTCCATCCAAATCTAACCCTGCCTTGTTCTTGCGTGTGTTTGGAGATTTTTGGGAGGGGGAGAAAAGTTGGATTTCCAAGTAATTTTCTGCCATGGCCAGTGCTAGGAAATAAAATTTTGAGTAAAGGAGCAGTATGACAAGGCACACGCAGGTTTTACTATACAGAGGTGTAGTCAAGGGACAGAGGGGGGAAGCATCACTCCACAATAAATCCTACAGCAGGACTTGTGATGTCATTAGCAGGAGCGCTCATGTATTGCTTTTGAAATTTGTTTTCAACGAACCTTAGCCAAGAAACATCAGGGTCAGCAGGCTGCAAACTGAGAAATTTGCCTAGGGCCATATGTTAATGTCTCTAGGCTGTCATCTTTTTCAAGGGTTGTCTGAGACAAGTTATTTTATTTATTTCTGTATTTATATACCGCCTTTCTTATCCTCAGATTGCTTCTCGGATGTTACTCAAGGTGGTTTACCTAGGCAGGCTTGTCTAGATCCAATAAGGATCTTTACAATATTGTATATAGAACGCTACAATTCTAGATGGTTCTTCCACAGTGTAGTCATCTTCACTAACTACCAAACACAAGCCTCAAGCTCTTCACAGGACGCCACAGATCATGCTGAACAGGGGGGACGTTTTTCCAGTTGTTATCGCTCTGTCACTGACATTCTCCAGATTCCAGTTCGTACTCTCACCACGGCACTCAACAGCGACTCCTCTCTGCCACTGAGGGTCATAACAGCTTATCAGTAATATCAGTGATTTCCGGTCTGCCCCCTTCCAACACAAACGGACTGCTCCTGCTTAGCTTTCAGCAGTCTTCAGGCAGTTCAACTTCAGGATCACACCTCCTGCCTTATATTAAGGCTACATCTTGCATTAAGGCTACAATCCTATACAAATATACCTGGGAGTAAGTCCTATTGAATACAGTGGGGGTTACTTCTGAATAAACATGTATTGGCTAGTGCTCTAGTACAGGGTTTCTCAACGTTCTCGGTGCGGTGTACATCATCGCTGCTTACTTCTGGGTTTTTGACCCGGTTTTTGGCACAGGAGATCACCGGATGCCATGCAGGAGAACGGTAATAGGCTCCAGGCAGGCAGATGGGCTGTTTTCTGTGCTCCAGAGAAGCTCGGCCAAAGGCAGGAACCTCTCAGGAGCGAAAATGCGGCACCGAAAGCATCAATTTTTTGTGGTGTTTGGGGGTCTCGGCGGGGTTCAGGGGGGCCCATGGTCTGAGTACCACCAGAGGTACCCAAAAATGGTGGTGGTACGCGTACCACCGGCTGAGAACCCTTGCTCTACATTTGAGGGTTTTTTTTTAAATCCCATTTTTCATTTTTTAAAAAAACTATTGCACAGCTCTCTAAGAGTTTGGGATGAAATTAACTGGATCTTAAAACGAAGATCAATTTCAAAGTCAAAATAAGTGGCAAGAGAAGAAAACATTTTAATGAAGAAGTTTAAAGGTGGGGAATTGTTATAGATTTAATGGATCATGACTATGGGGATGTCACAATGAATTCCTGCACATTAGGATTTACCACTACACCACTGATGCCATAAGTTCACAAGAAGCAGTATTAGGAGCTCAGAAAGAACTCTTGGAAAACAGGGTTTTCTTCCAAACAGTTGCCAAGAAAGCTCATGAATTCTATGAATTCATAAAGCTCACCAATTCTAATCTGAACCTTGCAGAGTTTGCCCACCACTAGCTGAATGCTCGTAATTCTCTTCTAGAGTCCAGTGATGAGCCCCAAGAGTCCCAATCCGACTCCACTCCTGGTAAGCTTTTTGCTATAGCAGTCCTGAGTGAGCCTAGTTGAATATGTCAAGGAATCCTACAGCATGTGAACTGTATCGTAATGGATGTCAGCAGCGTCGCTATAGCAGGGCTAGGGGAGCCAACGCCCCCACAGGTGACAAGTGCGGTCTCCTCGCGAGGAGGAGCCGGGGTTGGGTATTTATTTATTTTTTAGCTCCATGGCTGCTTTTTTTTCCAGCCGGAGGGCTGTGTTCGCAGTCGTGGAGCTGAAATGTGCCGAAATCGGCGCTTTTTCCAGCCCTCCCATCCGCCCCGACTTTTAGAAGGCTTCAAATGAAGCCTTCCAGGAACACAGGGGGTGGGGCGATGATGTGAAACGCGTTATCAAACCCACCCACCCCCGTGACCCTGCTAGCAACGCAACTGATGGATATGCTGAACAAGGGATGTGTGAACACACAGTAAGAAGAAGCTTTTTTAGGAAGTCTCCAAAAGGGCCAGAAAATTATACATGACTCAATGAGAGACAGAATGGTGTAGTGGTTCTGGTGTTGGACTTAGACCTGGAAAACTGCAGGTTCAAATCCCCACTCAGCCATGAAGTTTGCTGGGTGACCTTCAGCCAGTCACTATCTCTCAGCCTAACCTACCTCACAGGGTTGTTGTGAGGACAAAACGAGGGAAGGAACCATCATGTACACCACCCTGAGCTCCTTGGAGGAAGGGCAGTATAAAAATGTGAAAATAAATACATAAAATGACCAGGAGTTGATTTTTAATCTAAAGACACATTTTTCCATGGAATGTTATCAACATAAAGAGTCTATGGAAAATATAGAAACTTTATAGACCATAAGAAGCAAGTAGTCAAGTAGTATAACAACTTATGCTACCCAAGTGATGTAACAATTACTTAGTTTTGAAAACAATGGTTGTCTTCTTAGGCTTCTGGCGGATAGCAGTGCTGAGATGGGAAGGGTGGGGGGGAGTCATTTGGAGCAGTTCATCGAGGGAACTGGATTCTCATGATATTTTTTTTTTCGTGTATTCAGAGGAAACTGATGAACGTGACAGCCTTGCCACAGGGCTCACAGGTTTGCTTCAAGGTGTTGGCAAACTGCTTAGTGACCTGCTCCATGGCGTAACCTCCTCACTTGTTGGAATACCAAGTGAGTGCTGAAGGGAAGTGGAAGGGGGGAGCATTTTTTAAAACGTATTTGTGTAGTAATCATGAGAATGAAAAATGCAGACATGATGAGGAAATATGCGAGGGTGGATGATCTTCTCAAATGCCTGCATAACCTTGCCATTGATAAAACATTTAGAGCATGTATCCTTAAATCCCTCCCCTATGGTTGCCCAATGTAGGATCCTAAAATATGGGACACTCATAGCCCAATCCTATCCTCACTCCCCCCTCCCCCGCCGCCGATGCAGCAGAACCAAGGAGGCTTGCACTGCATTTAGCGGGGAGGTGGGGGCACAGATTGGAAGGCTTGGGAGAGGTAAGGGAAAATACCGTATTGTCCCGAGTATAAGACACACCTGATTATAAGACGCACCCTTAAAGTTTGGTGCTATTAAAAAAAATTAATTAAATCACTGGCATTAAATTGCAACAGCCTGATTATAAGACGCGCCCCTGGTTTAAAAACTTAAATTAGGAGAAAAAAGTGAGTCATACTCAGACCAATACGATATTTTCCTTACCTTCCCATAAGCCTCTCGCTCATCAATGGGTCTCCTCGGACCTGTGCCAGCTCTTTAGCTGGTGCGAGTCTGAGGACATAAAGGGGCATGCCGGCTGCTATTGGAGGGGATAGCATCTGGTGCAAGTTGCACACGTTGGGTGCCCCCACCCCCTCCTGCCTCACCCATTCTGCTCTGTTCTGCCCTCCCCCCCTCCCTGTTCCACACCCCTCACTGACCTACCTGGCCTACCTCTCCGGCAGCAGGTCAATAACACGTGACCTACCTGTTCCACCCTCCTCGCCAACCTACCTGGTCTACCTCCCCGGCGGCAGGCAGGCCAGTAACACGTGGCTCTGAGCACTGCTGGCAGGCTATTCACGATAGCTGTAAAACATGCCCCGCCACCAGAATGCTACTTTTGGTGGCGGAGAGGGGAGATAGGATTGGACCTGTTTACTTACCAGGCATATCAGCATATCTGCTACCCCTAGAGGGCTAGAAGGGCTAAAAGGACCTCATTAATGCCATCAAAGCCAGCCACATCCCTAACTTTTCAAAAGACAGTTGGCAAAAGAGGGACTGAAACCAGGCAGTGGTGGTCAGCCAGAGCCAGCATTGTATCCCTGGTCCCCGATTCCCTGCCCTCCGAAACCTGCCCCACTCTGTGTTAATAACTGGACTGGGAGAGAGGAGGACTAGAAGGACCTCATTAATGCCATCAAAGCCACACATCCCTGACTTGCCTTCAGAGCTCCTGTGCATGAGTAGCACATCCTGACCAGAAGCCTCTTTAGCACTCTAGATATCCCAGTTACTTTTGGAACATCTCCCCTGCTAGCTGTTGGTGCACCAACATCTCGCCTTTCCTCATCTGCACCTGGAAATAGAAGCATGTGACAGGGGCTGGAAGAGCAGGTGGCATTTAGAAGGGAGGACAGGAGAGAAAAGGCAAGGAGAGATGGAGTTCTTGGCAGCTGTAGACAATGACCAAGGAAAGGGTGAAACATTTAAGCATCTTTATTTCTTGACAGAACGCTCTACCGGAGAGGATCTTGGATCGCCGAGTGCTGTTCCCACGAGCAGCAACTGATTTGTTACAGGTAAGCTCATGTGCAAGGGAGGGCTTCTATGCCAGATTCCAGCAAAGCAGGACAAACATAGAGCGATCTCTAAACATTACTGGGGGGATTCCAAACCTTAGGTCCTGGGTACTGAGGATAGGGCTGTGGGAGAAGAAAGCCTTACCCCATCGAGAGACAGACAGCAGGACCCTAACGCCCTCAATCTGAGGTTCCTGAATGTCTTCCTAATGAGAAAGAAGGGTTAAGGTGAATGCAAAAAGTTGCCCTCTCTCCGCCATCAGTCAGACCCGTCGTCCATTCCAGCCCCACTTAGAGATGACTCAAACTTTCTGCATGCAAAATGCTCTACTTTGAGCGACATCTTCATCCCTCATGTGCCTGGCCTCTCTTCTGCCAGGTGTCTCTCCAGTCCAAAGTACCCCTGCTAACTGGGCAAAGAGGCACCTTCTTAGGGGGAGTCCTCCTATTTCATTGGGGGAGGGCAACTGTCCCTTCTCAACCCAGCACAGCATCTTTTCCAGTGGCTGTTGCCTCTTTTGCATTGTTTTCAAATATTGGGAGCCCTTTGGGGACAGGGAACCATTTGCTTCTTAGTTTTCCTATGTAAACCTGCTTTGTGAACAGTGTTTTTAAGATTATTTATTTACGCTTAAGTTGAGAGGCACCTTGTCTCCAAGCCATCATAGGTTTGAGGGAGCTCTACCCTGTTAAGCGTGGATCCCACAGCTCCAACATCATTGTTTGTGCAATGCTTTCACCCAAGATGACCACAGTGACTGATGTTTGGAAGGAACATAGCAGCCGTACACCTGAAATGCCAGATTCAGGGTCTGGGTTTTGGGGAGCAGTAAATAGTCTCATTTCGTTCAATCCATTCATCACAGGATACATGGGCATGACAGAAAGAGCTGACATACCCATGAAGCCTGGGCACGTCTAGCAAGTGAGGAGACAGTAGTCCATGAACAGCAGTCTACCACTTGTCCAGCTCCACATATGTGTTTGGAGAGCAGCCAGCATGTGTGCAAACAAGGAACACTTCTTTGCTAAAAAGGGCCCAGCAGGGTTGGCCCAAGGATCCGTGTGTATTCTGGCAAAAGCTGCCTCGACTCCAGATCTTGTCCTTTCCTTCATACGGTGTCTGTCAGTAAACACTGCTGGAATGAAAGTGCTGACTTGAAATCTTGCTCCTTTTCAGATACTAGCACCAACATTATGAAATAGTCAAGCAACAGTCATCTTGTTTTGGAGTGGATGGAGATAGAAGAAGGCCATGACATGCTGATATGCCAACCCATCATGTCCCAATCAATATATGTACCAAATCAATAAATCTATAAAGCATCAATCAGCTACTGCAACCAATATTTTCTGTACAATATGACTACTCTCTTCCCCTCCTTTGACGTTTAAAGGACTCCACCCAGCTCCGCACCAGTGACATCATCTGTGGATTTGTCTCCTCCCCCACTGTGCAAAGTACAGTACACTGCGTCCTCCCCCTTTGGCTTCCTCCCCTCCCCATTCTGGTCCCTCCAAGCTGCTTCCTCTTTCCCCCTGCCCTTCCAGTGACTGCCATGCAACTTGACCAAGTAGATAGCTAAGGAATGGCTCTGTTGCCAGCCTCAGCCACCCTCCCCTCCCCACTTCAACCATGATCCCCCTTCAATCCCCCACTTCTGTCCAGTGGCGTTGCTGCCTGTCAGGCACCCAGTGCAGTGACTCAGGTGTCACTCACCAAATTCACAGATGCAGAAGTAATTGGCAGTGACGTGATGACATAATCACATCACCGCCAATTACCGTATTTATTGGCGTTCCTTCTGGCCCTGGGTTTCAAGAAAAAAAGATTTAAAGCATTTTTGGGCCACTTGGCCACTTACTGCTTGGCTGCTTAATTAGCTAATTTACAGAAATTGCACAAAAATACCGGGACCTCTTTTAAAACACACAGCAATAAGACACATGAACAAAATGCACCAGAACATAAATCCCAAGTACAAAAAAAACACCCAGACTCAACTCTTTTTCCCCCCAACCCACCCATGCACAGTTTCCAAAGTAAAAAACATTTACCCCAAGTACAAAAAACCCCAGACTCAACTCTTTTCCCCCCAACCCACCCATGCACAGTTTCCAAAGTAAACATAAATTCCAAGTACAAAAACCCCCAGACTCAACTCTTTTCCCCCACCCCACCCATGCACAGTTTCCAAAGTAAACATAAAAGTACAAAAAAAAAAAAAAACCAGACTCAACTCTTACCTCACCCCACCTATCACAGTTTCCAAAGCCTCCCCAACTAGGCCCAGTTCAGAAGCTTACCCAAGCTGCATTCCGAGGAGAGCTGGCAAGACCACGTCCTCTGTAGCTCAGCTGAACTGAACTGAGGAGCACAGCGCCCTCTGCTGGCTGCTGAGAAGCTCAACTCATGCACGTGCATAAATTAAACCCGACAAACAGCTGTAGATCGGATAGATTAGTTAGGGAAGAAAGCACAAGGGAGCTCTCCGGCTTTGGAAAAACGCGGTAAGCCCGAAAATGCTTTAAAACAGATGGGGGGGAAGGGATTTTTTTTAGTATTGGCGTATAAGACGCACCCTACTATTTTGGGTCACGAATTTAGGCAAAAAGTGCGTCTTATACGCCAATAAATATGGTACTTTCGGCTCTTCTGCAGCCGAAAACCAGCTGCTCACAGAATGGTCACTATATGACTCTTCCCTGTTTGGGGTGATTTCTATCCTGCTGTGATATAATTTCTGTGCATGTCCCATTGAAAGCAATAGTGCGGAGGTTCATATTGATGCCAAACGTTGTAATTATCTGGTTCAGAATATGAAGTTGTCCATCTCGTAATGTTCCATCATATTATGAATTGAGGCTATTTCCCCCAAAAGCTTTTATCCAGCTCCTCAACATGTCAAATGGGAACTTGTTTCTGCTGCTCTTGCATGGTCAGTGCTCAGCAGACCAGGCAGCAGCCAACGTTAGCTGCTTCAGAGGTAAGAGCTCTATATTTTCAACTCCCTTCATCTCACCAGTGCTCTCTTTTGAGTGCTATGGACCTATAAAGGCTACAAAGGCTACAAAGGCAAATGCTTTGCAGCTCCACTAAAGAAACAGATGACACAATCCTGTGTAGGACTGCGCTGGTGGAGCGAGTGCTCCACTGGCGGCGCAGGGTGTTACAAATGTGCCGTAAGGCAGTTTGCAGCACCCGTGGAGTAAGCGGCACCGGCGCTGAGGCCGGTGCGTCGCCACTGGATGACGCACTTGCTGCTGGACACAGGTAGGTCTTGCGCCAGATGGAAGGAGGGCAGGCTGGGGTGGCAGGGGAGGGGGCAATTGGCTGGCCAGACCAGGAACGGGGGCGGGGATATCGGCATCGTGCTCCACCAATATCCTAGCCCCCCTCCCAGGCCTGGCCAGCCTTACAAGGCCTCCCCAGATTTAAGAACATAAGAAGAGCCCTGCTGGATCAGTCCAGCTTCCTGTATCACACAGTGGCACCACCAGATGCCTCAAGGAATACACAGCCAACAAGATAAATCCTGTTTCCTGCTGCCACTCCCCTGCACCTGGCACAGAGAAAACCTACTTCTAAAGCCAGGAGGTTGCTTATCCCTATCATGGCTTGTAAACTGTGATGGACCTTTCCTCCATAAATCTGTCCAATCCCCTTTTAAAGGCATCCAGGCCAGGTGCCATCACCACCTCCTGTGGCCTTTTTGCCATTTTGCCGGCACACATCCAAGGAGGTCCATAGGGCCCCTGAGGTGTGCCCCAGCTCTGCCGGCGTAGGCCTGATCCCGCGCAGGATCCACCACAGCATGTTTAGTACTTAGTGGTGGATCTTAGGCAGAATTGGGCTGTGAATGAAACAGAATGAACAACATAGGAAGATGACTTAGCTAAGCAGCTTTGTGTATGATGGATATCTCCAAGATCATATTTTCCGTGGAATGCTGCTCTGCTATGAGATGCAGGGCTGCTCGATTGTGTGCACATATGCAGGATTTTATTGTTATTATTATTGTCTTATTTTAATGGTATTACTGTCACTTGTAATGGTATTACTGTAACCTGTTGTAACCTGCCTTGAGGATCATTCCTGTCAAATCAGAGTATTTCAAAATAAAATAAATCAGGTTTCTGTATTTTAGATTACTATTAGCCCCTCTTACAACTATCCGGGTTGAAGATGCAGGATACAAATGATTTTATTGTAAATAAAGATATCATTGACAAGAAGTTGCCTAGTTTAAGCTTAAGTTTATTGCTTCATTCCTACACATGCCGGATGCTGAGACTTTATGTTGCCAACACATCTGATTTCCAGGATATTCTGTTGCTTTGCTTATAACGCACCTGTGCACACTTGTGGTTGCAGGAGACTGGGCACAGCTTCTGGAACTGAAACAGGTTTTAATATTGGCATAGTTCTTACTATGGAGTCATGAGCTAGATCTGAACAAATGAGGAATGGATGAATAGCCAAGACCAGTTCCAGATTAATCTTCAACCTCAACAAACCACCCTTGAGTCTTCCCCCAAAGTTCATCCAAACTTATTTAAATAACAGCGCAATCCTGCCTAACTTATCCTATTGCCATTTGTCCCCTTTCCCGGGTGTAAGCTGATTGGGGCCATATGGTCCAGGTCTGGTGTACATTCGGGGAGGCTGTGTAAGGCCGACCTGGGCTGGGAACGGGCAGAGGATATCAGCGGAGCGCACCGCCGATATCTCCGCCCCCTCCCAGCCTGGGCCGGCAAAGGGCCACCCCCCTGGCTGCCCTTGCCCGCCCTCTGCCTGCCCCTGCACTTACCTCCATCGGCGGCTGTGAAGTCAAGAAGGCGGCGGAGTGAGGGCCGCTGGCTTCCGCAGTAGCGACCCTTACTCCTGAGTCATTTACAGCATGATGTTTGCGATGCTTTGGAGCAGCAGAGCGCAAGCTTTGCCGCTCCAAAGTTAGAGAGGATTGCGCCGGAAGTTGTGAACATCCTCCCCACCTGCCCCATGTCAGAATGATCATGCCATATTGATCTGCATCATAATATTTAACAATGCCTGCCTATGGCATTTCTCCTCACAAGTAAGTCCCACTGAGCTTAATAGCACTTATCCCCAGGTACGTGTGTGTAGGTTGTGTCTCTGTAACATTTGCTGTATTCCAAAAGTACAGTTTGGAGCATTTGGGTGGTGTTCGGCAGCATGCAGCCCTGCAAGCAGCACCAAGCCATATCCCTGCTGGTAGCCTTGGGCCGTAGGGTGTGGCTTACTCTCTTATGCATTTTCCATCCTAATGTGTCAAATCTGGCAGAGACCAAAAATCTGCCTGTCTCTGCCTCAAAACTCACATGCTAACATACTGTAGGCTGTAGCTCTGCCACCCGCTGCCAGCATTGCCACCCGCTCACCTGGCTCCTCCTTCCATGGACAATCAAAGCAGGAAATGTGAAGCATGCTCCAGAGTGATTTGCCTGCCTTTCCTCCTTTGTTTAAAGGGCCCATGCAGAGGAAAGAGAAAGAGTGATCTTGCTCCTTCCCCCCCCCCCACCGGGCTCTTTTAAAACACCCAATGGAGGAAGGTTCCAAGGATCGGAATGCAGCGATCTCACTCCTTTCTCCACGTGGGCTCTTTCTACAAAGCAGAGAATGCAGGAGGATGCGCTGGGAGTGCAGCCTGCATTCTCTGCCTTGATTAAAGAACCGCACAGAGGAAGGGACCAGTAAGGAGGCCACCTTGGTTGCCCTGCCGGGAGAAAAGCGGAATATAAATCCTTTAAATAAATAAATAAATAAATAAGGAGGCGGGTCCCATCCACAACAGCGGGAGGGGGGGAGATGGCTGGCATCTGTTCGCTACCCCTCTGCTCAGGCTCCAATCCTCCATCTGATGTGAATGGGCTAATTTGCACCAGGGATGGGCCAACCCTGGGCAAAAGAGTCGCCTTACATCTGACTCTAAGCTCTTGCACACAGGGATGGAGAAGCTCATCCAGGGCCATGATGAGGTTGTTCTGAATGGTGAATCAAATGCGCTGGCTGGCCTGCTTCCCTGACTGCCAATCAGTTCCAATACTTTGTGGACTCTCCTGCAGAGACACGGGAATGGGCTGAGATGGCGGTGCAGACAGGTGACCATCGGTCTCAAAGTTAGCCTCATTTCACGATACCTCTCGCTTGAGATGTTCCACACTTTGCTTCCAGGGTGATCAAATTGCATGTATTTCTTTCAAAGACTGCTCCAGATGATGCTCCTTTACAACCTCTCACCCTCCCTCATTTTCACTTTACCCCTCCCTTGCTCACCTCTTTTTTCATCTCCGCTTTCCTCCCTTCCCATACTCACCATGTCAGTGGCCAAAAATTGTCATCATTCCAGAGAACCTCAGATTATTGAATACTTTCCATAAATCGAAAACCAGTTTATTCAGAGATGGCAGGAGACCCAGCGCCGGCAGTGGATAAACCACAGCGCCTACATTGGATGGAAAATGGTGATCACAAATCACATGAATTTCGAACGGAAGCTTTCATGTCCTGCAGTAATCACACAAGATCTCCAATTTACGGGTAATGATGCCATGTATTGTTCGTTAAAAAGCCAAAAGCCGATTAAAACAATAATAGACCGATTACAAGAGTGGTAATAGACCGACATTTCGTCTTAATCTTAAGACCTCTTCTGGGTGGTGACAGCTTGGCTGTAAGGATCGTACACACAAGATCTCCAATTTACGGGTAATGATGCCATGTATTGTTCGTTAAAAAGCCAAAAACCGATTAAAACAATAATAGACCGATTACAAGAATGGTAATAGACTGACGTTTCATCTTAATCTTAAGACCTCTTCTGGGTGGTGACATCATTACCCGTAAATTGGAGATCTTGTGTGACAAATCACATGTTTTCTTGTTTCCTTTCAGAGGCAGTCCCTTTAATTCTACATGGGCCTTTCTAAATGGCAGAGTAAGACCTGCATTTGATTACTAGCATTAGCCTGGCTGATAAAGAACATACGAGCCCAAAGGGCCATCTAGTCCAACCTCCTGTGTCTCACAGTGGCCAATCAGATGCTGCTAAGAAGCACACAAGCAGAAGTCAAAGGTGACTGCACTCATCCACTATTGTTTCCTCTAGCAACTGGTATGGAACCAGAAGTCCCATATAGCCATCATGAGTAACCATTGACTTATCTTCTATGAATCCCCATCTAAACCCCTTTTTGAAGTCATCTGTTCCAGTGGCCATCACCATATCTTGTGGCCATGAATTTGATAAATCACAGCGCAATCTGACTTAACTTTTGTGCCGGTTTAACCAGCGACGCAGCGAGAACGGGAGGCCCCAAAACGGAAAAGGGATTCAAATCCCCTCTGAATTCCTCTTTTGGAGGGGATTTGAATCCCTTTTCTGTTCTGGGGCCTCCCGTTCTCGCTGCGCTGCTGGTTAAACAGGCACAAAGATTAAGTCGGATTGTGCTGTTAATTATGTATTATGTGATGATAATTCCTCACATTTCTTGCATCTATCCTGAATCAATCCAATCAACTGAGCCAATGCACGTTATTGGATCACCCTGACTTCTAGAATTATGAGAAGAAAAATAACTTTCTCTATCCACTGTCTTCACGCCATGCATTAATTTTATAAACTTGGTTCTTTGTAATTGGGGGGGGGGGAGAATTGAAGATGTGTTCTTGCATGTCAGGAGCACAACTGCCCTACAACTGATATATAAATAGCAACAACCCCCATGCCATAAAGAGCTGTTTGTGCTAGTAAATCAAACTGATGTGAGATGTCTCTCAAAGTCCTAACTCAAAGAACAAAAGGAGCAGCTGAATGCTAAACAGAGAACCTGCGGCACTTATAGACAAAAAGTGTCTAGTGCACAACCCTGTGTGTGTGCAGTGAGCTCTGGGAGGTTATGTCCGGTGGTGGAGTTTGTCAGTTGGCTTAATAATAGAGATCAAACATGGTTTTTTTGAAAAGGGGCTCTGATGGTTATAATAAGAGCAGCCAAGTCTCCTAGTGGCTCTGCAAAGCAAGCACATGTTTTACATGGAAGCTTTTATAGAAGTTGGGTCTACTGCCTGATCTATTGGGGGAAGCAGGCTTCCTTGGCAGGGGTGGCTCATCTCCCTGCAGTTCCCTCTTTGGTCATGGCTGGGTGGTTGTGTGAAGACAGAAACCCTGTTTGATATCCTTCAAGTTGTGCAACTGACTTGTATCCTGACATGCAAGCACCCAGATTCACTCATCCTTTGTTTCTTTGGGTAGGGGTAGGTGCTGAACAGATGGGGAGTGTGGTCAGGGGCGTGGGAGCTGCTTTCAATCCACAGACAAGCGATTGACAACATCCAAGCTCAGGACACCAAACACACATGAGGGACTGTGGAGCCTGGTAGACTTGATCCAGCACAGTAACATCAGCAGTGGCACCAAAGTTCTTAGAACCTTGAAAAACATTATTTGTGGAACAGCAGCCCTAATTAGCACACTAATTTCTGTGCACAGATAACCCTCTAACTATGTGAACTGGGCTGGGTGGATATCTTTGAGATCAGTGTAAAGAGTATCATTCGCACAACAAGAACCAGCAACCTTTAACCGGTAATGACACCATGTGGTCCTGTACCAACCTCTGCTCTCCAAATAACAAATACCATATATTTTTTTAAAAAGATACCTGTGCTCAACCCTATTATAAGAAAGGCAAAAATGCTTCCTCTATCCCACTCCTTATAAAGCTCACCACCTGTAAGATTAACCTGAGAAGATGAAGTTATCTGAGATTTTTTTTAAAAAAATGATCTGACAAAAGCTTGTTGTATTGACATGTTGCTCTTATGCAGCCTGGCCATTGTGAATGATGCAGATACCTGCTCAAACTATTGGACCAAGGAACTTACTCTTGGAGGTGGCAGTGGTGGTGGCAGCGGCAGCGGCGGTTTCTTCATCAGAAGGTGCTGCTGCAGATGAAGGAGGACATGTTGGTGTAAAACAGGATTCCTCCAACCAGTCAAGACAGAAATTGGCAAAACCCATACTGGCCAGCGTTGCTCTTCAATTATTTCCCCCCCTCCATTTAAAAACACACACACCTAATTCTCATGGTGATTAACTGGCCCCTAAGCATTCCATATAAAGCACCATGTTCTATTTCAGTGGTGCTACTGCCATCACTTTGTGAAACTGTGTCTCTGCAGGGGCAAGGAATGGTTAGCATTGCAAAATCAAAACACACAGTGTGTGTCCTGGGTGATGATGACCTCAGAAAAGGGTGGAAAGGGAGTTGCTCTCACCCTTATCCACCCACCAGGGTCTGTAGTGCAAAGCAAGCAAATGTTTACATGGAAACTCTTATAGGAGTTGGGTCTACTGCCTGATCTATTGGAGCAAGCAGGCTTCCTTGGCAGGGGTGGCTCATCTCTCTGCAGTTCCGGCCAAGGCTGAGTGGCTGTGTAAAGTCTGGGTCCCTGCTTGATATCCTTCAGGTTGTGCAACTGACTCTAGAATTGTATCCTGACATATTCACACAGCCTTTGTCTCCGTGTTTGGGTAGATAGCGAGTGTCGTCTGGGGCATGGGAGCTGCTCATCTTCCACTCCACAGACAGGAGACTGACAACATCAATGCTCAGTACATCAAAGCTCATGCACGAGGGACTGTGGAGGTAGACCTGATCCAGCCCAACTGGGCTGGGTGGATATACTGTATTTAAGGTGAATGTATTAGGACTATCATTCACACAACAGGAACCAGGAACCTTCATAAAAACGGTGACGTCACCAAGTGGTCCTGTACCAACCACCTCTGCTCTCCAGAACCCAAATGCAAAAGAAATAAAAATGCATATACACCTGTGCTCAACTCTATTATCTGAAAGACAAAATGCTTCCTCTGTCCCACTGCTTTTAAAGTTCACCAGCTGTAGGAACAGCCTGAGAAGATGAAGTTACTCGAGATAAGAAAAGCATGATCTGGTAGAGCTCCTATTGCAGCCTGACCACTGTGAATTATGCAAATGCTTGCTCAAACTACTGGACCAAGGAACTTACACTGGGTGGTGGCAGCAGTGGTGGCTTCTTCTTCAGTAGGTGCTGCAGATAGAAGAGGACAGTTCTTTGTAAAACAAGATCCCTCCAACCAGTAAAGACTGAACTTAGCAAAAACCATACTGACCAGTGTTCCCCCCCATTAAATACACACACACACACACACACACACACACACACACACACACACAGAGCTAGACACACATACCTAATTCTAATGCCGATTAGCTGCCCCTAAGCATTTGTTCTTTATCAGTGGTGCCATGAAACTGGTGAAATTGTATTAGCACAGGGACAACGAATAGTTAGCATTGCAGCATCAAAACATACTGCGGGTCCCCTATTCAGGGCTCTGGTCATTCAAACAGGCTGGGAAGGGGGTTGCTCTCACCCTTCTTCTCCACCCGCCAGGGTCTGTGCTGCTTCGGGGGAGACAGAAATGCCTCCTCAGTGGCTACCACTTTCTGGCCCATCCCCCTGGCCTCATCACAGGTTCCCCCTTTGTACCCTCTCCCGAGCCTCAATAGGCCCCACAGATCAATCATCTCCCAACCTAGGGTGCCCATATTCAATAAGGGACAGGGTGCCTATGCCTTTAACCATTGTAAGAAGAGGGAATTTCGGCAGGTGTCGCACCCTTCCATGATGAAAGGTATAGGCACCCTGTCCCTTAGTGAATCTGGGAACCCTATCTCAACCCTTCTCGTGAGCGCCGACCCTGTCCTTCCCCCTGTCCTGACCGGTGCTACTGTGGTCCTTCCTACTCTTGTCAGACGTTTCGCAGTGTCCTTGGCCAATGCAGCCTCTGGGGGTGGGGCAGTGGTGACACTAGGATTGGTGTCACCCCGTGAGGTAACTCATGATGTCACCCCCCCATTAACTTTATTTATTTTAATATATAATAATACAGGTCACAGAACAAATCAGTAACCAACATAAAAAGAGTGGCCAACTTGATGATGCTCACACAACTGAATAAGAGATCTAGTATTAGCTCTGATCAGTGGCGTTCTTGGGGGGGGGGCGAGACCACAGGGCCCCCAAGCGCCATCTTCTGGGGGCGCCATCTTCAGCCGGGGCGCCGCCGCCGCCACCCCCGCGCTCACCTCGGCGCGGCTGTTTAAAAGTCGCGCCGCGGTGAGTGCAGGGACGGCGGTGGCGGTGGCGAGGAGGCTGAAGAAGGTAGGGAGGGAGAGCGATGGGGGTGGGCGCTCGGGGGCCTCCTACCTCCTTCTTCCGCCTCTGCCTCCTCGCCGCCAACCCCGCGCTCACCTTGGCGCGAGTCGGCTCCTTTTCAAATTGGCTGTTCTGCACATGCGCAGAACAGCCAATTTGAAAAGGAGCCGACTCGCGCCGAGGTGAGCGTGGCTGCGGCTGCTGCGGCTGAAGAAGAAGGAGGAGGAGGAGGTAGGAGGCCCCCGAGCGCCCACCCCCATCGCTCTCCCTCCCTACCTTCTTCAGCCTCCTCGCCGCCGCCGCCGCCCCCGCACTCACCGCGGCGCGACTTTTAAACAGCCGCGCCGAGGTGAGCACGGGGGCGGCGGCGGCGGCGAGGAGGCTGAAGAAGGTAAGGAGAGTGGTGGGGGTGGGCGCGGGGGCCGGGTGGAAGCGCTCTTCTGGGGGGGAGCGCTCTTCTGGGGGGTGGGGGTGCTCGGGCCCTTCTGGGGGGCGCTCGGGGAACCCGTGCCCCGGGCGCCGGGAGGGCCAGCGACGCCACTGGCTCTGATACACAGAAATGAGAGCTGACTCATACGAACACCTTACTGGTTCCATGCTGTGTCATAATAACACCTCATTGGTTCTCAGAACAATCAGTCTCATTGGTCAGTTTTGAGTTCAGGAAATCTACTTTTTGTTAAATAAGGCAGTTGTTTCCTTTTTCCGGTTATTTAGCCATAGCTCCTGATAGAATACAGATCATTCAGTACAGTTTGTTTCATTACATTCTGCATTACATTACCTTTCCAATGATATATAAGTATATGATATTATTCATAAATACACATTTCCCCAATAGTTTCTACAATTTTGGCTACTAGTAGTGTCACCCCCCCCACCTCCGAGGGTGTCACCCAGTGTGGTCCGCACCACCCACCCCCTCCTGGTGACACCACTGGGGTGGGGGTGCGTTGCTTGCATCCCTCCGTATAAAGCTTTTGGGTTGTTGGACTAGGCACAAAAGCGCCTGCGTTGGTTTTCTGGTCATAAAGGAAAGCCTTGGGGTCTGCTCAGTCTCCAACATGAGGAAAGACTTTGCTATCAACGGCCAACATGCAGGAAGATGAGTCCGGATGTGGACACACACAAACAAACAAAAAAACCCCTTACTGACATGGTCAATGTCACATTTGGACCAGGTTGCACAACACTTTTGCAGTGTTAGCTCGCCAGAGGTCTGCAATTAAGATGCCCTGCATGCTAATACTTCATGCTTCAGCTCTAGAGAGACCCAACGTATACTGTATGTAACATTGACCACAAGGAACCCTACTTGGATACCTTTCAAAAAGTAAAATGCACACACTCTAACAGTTCCACATTGTATCTTTCACTTATTTTCTTTCCTTTCTTTCCATGTTTTAAGACTGCAATCCTATGCATACTTACCTGGAAGTAGGTCCCACTGAATGTAATGGGGCTTACTTTTGATAGACAACCCTAGAATTGTGCTCAAATCTCACCTTTTCAGCCTCTGCTGTGAGGCGAATTTACAGCTTACAGTCTTAACTTACGAGATTCCTGCATGGTTTACGTCAAGATCCTATATGCACAGTGCTTTGCATTTGCAAAGAGTGCTATAAGGATGCTAGGTATTGTGATGGGGTGCACTGCACAGATCTTTCACTATATAAAAAAAGGAATCTCTCTGTATAATTAGAACAATGAAGCAGAGATTCCTGCTGCTGCTGTTAACCAATGTACTGTAGTATTGTCAGTGTAGAGACCATGTTTTACTGGCAGCACAATCCTATGCATGTCTACTCAGAAGTAAGTCCCATTACATTCAATGGGGCTTACTCTCAGGAAAGTGTGCATAGGATTTCAGCCTGAGTAACATTAGCAATCAAGGTGCATCATCCCTACCTGAGAACCTGGTAATGTCGATTTCGCAGTGAGAAAGATAACAAAAGGAGAGGCAAATAAGAGGAAATGATAAACAAGGGCAAGGAAGGACGAATTTGGAAAGAAAATGTACAGTTTGGCCTATTTAGGCTCAGGCCCAGCTGGAGCGATGCCTGAAGCAGCACCCACAATTCCCATCACACCCTTTTAAAGCATGCACATCCCACCCACCCCTCTCCTTCCTCCTCAATGCCAGTCGATCCTTCAAAACAGGTGGGCATGGGAGCGTGCTGGGACTGGAAGATTCCTCCCCACTGTGTTTCAGTCCCGTTCTGTGTCCCCCCCACTCACTAATAAAAGAAAAAAGGCTCAAACCACTGAGCCGTGTTGTGCATTTCGTGTCACGTCTGATTGGGCCATTACAGGTAAGTCAAAGGCTACGTGGAAGAGGTGGGGTTCCCAAAAACCACAACTGAGCAGAAAGAGAGAATGGCGGGTGCTATATTCTAGGCAAGAGTTCACGTGCAAGGGGCAGCACTGGAAAAAGAATGGAGTTTGGATGTATGGGAAGAGGTATGACTGGGGTTTGTGGAGTTTGCCAGTGAGCCAGTTAAGCCCACACACAGATTGTAAAACATCCAGGATGCATATACTGAGGGACAACAGTGACATTGATCTCAGTGCTCAAAATATTACGTCTTACCAGGGCTGGTGGCTGAACCTTCATCATCTGCAGATATTGGCACTGGAAAGGAGAGAAAAGATATATATTATTGCACCGTATAGGGCCAATTGATGGATCTAGAATACTTCTTTCTTATAACTAAAGCTTGGCTTGCCAAGGCCAAGAATAAGAATATAGCACAGGTGTTGGACTAGGACTACAGAAACCCAGGTTCAAATTCTCTCCTCAGTCATGATGACGCACCCTGGGTGATCTATTTCCTAGAGTAATACGAAGTACCACTGGTGGTACTAGTACTACAGGTTGGGAACCCCTGTCCTAGACTAATCTACCTTACAAAGTTGTTAGGAAGATGACATGGGCAGGGAGGGGCTTGATGGAAGAACTATGTTCGCTGCCTGAGTTTCTTGAAGGAAGGCTGGGATGTAAATATAATTGAAAATTTCCCTGCTGGATTGAACCAAGGTCATCCTACTCAAGCATTCTGTTTCCGACAGCAGCCAGTCCGATTCCTCAGGGAAGTTGACTATCAGTGCAATTCTATGAAATTCTATTCAGAAGTACGTTCCACTGAGTTCAATGGCTCTGAGTATGAAAGTTTAATGTTTTTCTATCATGGGCAAAGTACTAGGTGTCAATAGACCTATCTGCCATATATTTGTTGAATTCCCCTTTTTGTTAAACCCATCTAAGCTTATGGCTACCATCAGTTCAAGTGGTAATTATTTCAAGTGGTGCCAGGATGGTGTAGTGGTTTGGGAGTCAGACTTAGACCTGGAAGATCCAGGTTCAAATCCCCGCTCAGCCACAAAGCTTCCTGGGTGACCCTGGGCCAGTCACTATCTCTCAGCTTCACCTACCTCACAGGGTTGTTGTGAGGACAAAAGGGGGGAGGAACCATGTACACCACCTTGAGCTCCTTGGAGGAAGGGTGGTATAAAAATGTGAAAAATAATAATAAAATAATAATGAATTCTGCGAGTTGGGTATAGCATTAATTAACCCTAGGGCATTGTTCCTCAAACTGGCGCCCACTGGCGATACACAGGACCCAATTAGTGGGTCAGGACCTGATTTCGAGTGGGTCCCGCAGAGCCTCCAATGAAAACATGGGTGACGGAAAGATCAGACAATTGCCTAAAGCCCTGAGGCTATTCAAAAATCACATAGCTGCTAATTGCCCTGCAAAGAGCTGAATTCCTGCAGTTTGCAAGCTTGTGTAAATATAGGGAGATAAATGTTTGAGCGTCTTTTTTATGATGTGTTTTTCCCCAAATCCAACAATGACAGGTAGTGGGGAAGGAGAAGGCTGGGTCACATAACTAAGCCCCTCAAGCCTTGAGGCTATTCATTAGTAGGACTGCCTCATTATGAGAAATGGATCGAGGTTTTTTGCAAATAAATACTTGCAAATAAATAAATAAATAAAATATTATTTCTTTCTCGGTCACCTTTTTTTAAAAATCTCACAAAGCTAGGTGGGTCCCGGATAGAGTGTCATTTTCAAAAGTGGGTCCCAATGCTAAAATGTTTGGGATCCACTGATTTAAGGAATAGGGAAGCACCAGGAGCCAGAGGGAAGGTGATCACTTCTACGTACCTGCAGAAGCCAAAGCACAGACCAGCATGAGGAGACTCCATATCTTCATGGCGAAGAGGGATTTGGAAGTGTCCAGACACAGATGAGGGCAGGCTAAGGATGTGGGGATTGTTGTGGCGTCTCAGTCTCACACCATCTGGCTTATGAATATAATAAGGACCAATGAAAATGGTTGGCCGGTATGGAAGGTGGGATAATGGGGATTATCAGATTAAAGAAAACAATATACAATGGATCAATAAGCAAAAGAAAGGTTGGATTGGAGCACATCACCTGTTGGCACTGAGTCAGGCCTGGGATTAGCCATGATTTTGATTTTGTAATTGCTCCTCTGAAAATGGAGCCTATCCAGGAGTCAGGGCATGTCTTTGCCATACAGGGAGGGACTATGTAAGGTATCTTCCTTTCTGCCAAAAGCTCTTCTGTTTTTTCTTCCCCTGGCAAATCCTGGTTGGTGCTGTCCCTCTATTTGACATGGTCTTTATGCCTCAGGTTGTACCTTATGCCAAGTTTCTGTAGGTTCATAGTGCTCATTATGTTATATTCACTCCAGTAGTGTGTTCACACATCAATCACAGCCCAATCCAGCACAACTCCCCGCATGGCGATACACTGGCGCCCGTTGTATCCCGCAGGGGAGTTTCAGCCTCCGGCGACCTTCTCAGGTTAAGGGAACATTTGTTCTCTTGTCCAATGGTAAGCCCATGCCAGCCCATCGGATCTACTCAGACCTGCACCAGCTCTATTGCTGGTGCAAGTCCACGTGACCCCAAGTCGGGGGATCGAGGCCGGGAAGGATCAAGGCCGGGAATGCACGGCTGCTGCCAAAACTGCCCCCTTCTTGGTCCCAATCAGCCCTCCACCCTGCCCCTATCACCGCCCCATTCTGCCCATCCCCCACCCCGTTCCACCACCCACCCACCCACCTCCCTCCCACTCCCTGTGTGAACTTACTGGTGCCAGCAGGCATCTGTTTTCCACTGGCATGCAGAGCTGCCCGCTCACTGCTTGTGGCAGTGGCCAGGCCATGCACACTGACGTGTCACTTTTTGTGAAATCTGGAAAGCACCTTACCCAGCCGGAATGCTCGTTCCTGCAGCGTAACACCCAGATAGGATTGGGCCATCAATCTATCACAGAAGAACGCTAATGAGCACGGGCAACTCTACCCCTCTGGTTATAATAGTCTGTGATTAGAGTGTTGCTTGAGAAGCTTTTTCTTTGCTTTAATGTGGGATGCTTGTATGCATCAGGTTACCAGTAGGAGGTCACTATTTTTTTCCCCTTATCATATGCACAATTCAGTGAATCTCTTCAATTCCTGTTCTGGGAAAAGGGCATTTGGAATGATGTGGCATCTCTCTCTCCATTTACAGCATTGTGGAAGGTCAAAAGAGATGTGGCTGTGACATTAGTTGCATCAAGGTCCCCCCCACTTGGGAACCATCTGGTTCTCATTCGCCATGCTTCTACTTTTCAGTATTCTCATGCATGATCCGTCTTCCTGAGTGCCCTGTCATTTAACTGAACCACCATTCCTCCACTAAGGTCATTGCATTCCTGAGCATCTCTTTGTGCATTTCAACAGCCTCTGTGGTTAAGTGCTAGTTTACAGCCGATAGTCAATCCAGGATTGGAGAGTAAGCAGAGAACCCAATGCTGAAGGCACGTACCATCTCCAGTATGATGAAAGAAAGAAAAAGACTGGGGGGGATGAAAAGAAAGAATGAAAGAACAAAAGAAACGAGATCGAGAAACAAACACTCGTTTAGTGTCATATCAATTTTGACCCTGAGGCAAGCGGATGTTTCCCAGAATAGGGCCTTGCCGTTAGGAGACTCTGTATATTTATTGAAATTCTTAATCTTCCTGTCAATAATTTCAAATGTGACCAGCTGGAACTATCCCAGATAAAGCAGTGAAGGTAACCTTTATTTTGCAGCAACCAATTCCAGAAGGACAGCCAAGAGCCATGTTACTCTGTTGCAAACAACAAAGGCTGCACTCCTACGCAGACTTACATGGGACTAAGACCGATTAAACACAGTGGGAGGACTTGAGTTGACAGGCATACAATTGCACTGAAAGTGTCTTGTGGCACCTTAAAGACTAACAGATTTATGGGGTCTGAAGCTTTAATGGTTTATGATGGTATAACCCTTATAGCAGCATTTCCCAAACTGTGGGTTGCGACCCACTGGTGGTGGGTCATGACCCAATGCACGGTGGTTTGTGGCCCAATGTACAGAGTGCCGCAGATTACGTTGGCTGCAGTGCCACAGGGCATTATGAGGCACTACCGAAATCCGCTTTACCGAAAGTCACGACGCACAGTTTGGGAAAGCTATCCGCAGTGCATTCTGGGGTGTGCCAGGGCCAACGGTCATGGGCTTCGGCGTGACCCAAAGTGGCTTCCAGTAGTGCCCCACACAATGCCCCATAATAACCAGAGGCTGCAGCTGGCATGGTCCGTGGCACTTCACACATCAGGCCACAACCCACTGCAGAAGATAAGATGGGGCACAGAGTTAGGAAGAATGGGAACCACTGCCTTATAGCATTTCTCTTTCCACATAACTGTGAAATTTGTATTATAAATACTGGTATGAAGTTATAGGTACGGCTGAAATGAAATTCCTCCCTCCATTTTGGCTGCCCAATTCATGAATGTTAAACATATGTGATGGTGATGATGGCAACATTTCAGGGAACGGAGATGGTTTGAACTGTGAAATCTTCAAGGTCATTTGCCATGTGCTGCCTAATCTCTTCCTTGCCCACCAACTGTAAATGGCAGCACTCATCCTTGGCTCGCCCTGTGTTTATTTACAAGGATTGGCTCATTCCTCTCTACTTGATGTCACCTTGTACGAACGCCCATCCCACCCTGGAGTATTTCTCTGCAGCTTCTTTGATTGGTGGTTGTTACTTACATAAGGACGTAGTGTGTTCTGTGTTCATCCTTATCTCAGCTCCATCGCTCCATCTCCGGAGCATCAGGAAGGCTTCAGGTTGCTGCCCCTGTTATCCATGATGAAGCTTTGGATTCCACTCCTGTTGGCAACTGTTACCTGGGCTTTAGTATGTGGATGTAAGTAGATAACAGCCACTCCATAACTGCTTCCTAGTTGGGGTTGTTTATTTACTGCTGTGATAACATTTCTGTGGATGTCCCACAAACAACACCCAATGAAAGCAATAGCGCTGAGCTTTGTGATGCTGCTGAATGTTGTCATGACCTGGTAGGGAATACACATTTGCCCAGCTCATAATGCTCAGCTCTGTTATGAACTGAGTATCATTTCTCCCTTGCCCGGCCGGCTCTGAATGGACATTACAGTATTTTTATCCTGCCTTTCTCCCCGAAGGGACCCAAGGCGGCTTACAACAACAACAAAAAGAAAATACAATACAAAAAATACAATACAAAAATAATCACATTTTAAAACAGTAAGAAACAGTTAATGAAAATAAAAAACAGTATCTAAGTATCAATTAAAAAGGATCATTGCTACAATTAAAACAAGAGCATAAAAACAGCAGCACCCCCACCTGTACCAGCGAGATGTTAAAAAAGGCAAGGACTCAGAAGGCTTCTTTGAACAAGAAGCTTTTTAGGCCTCGCCGGAAAGTGTCCAAGGAGGGAACAGTTTGTAAGTCAAAGGGGAGGGAATTCCATAAGGTTGGTGCCACTACTGAGAAGGCCCTGTTTCTGGCCACCGCCCCTCGCACCTCCCTGGGCGAGGGCACCCGCAAAAGGTCAAAAGGTCCTTCTGATGATCTAAGGAGACGAGCCGGACTATATAGAAGTAGGCGGACATTGAGTTTTTGTGAGATTCTCTGCATGCATGCATGCATGGTTGGTGCTCAGCAAACCAGGCAGCCAAAGACAGCTCTGTTGTGTTGCAGATGCACCAATGGCCACTAGTCATGATGGGTAAGTAAGCACCATCTCCAGGACTAGAGGCAGTATGTCTCTGAATAGCAGTTTCAGGGGAGCATTGCGGGAGGGGTATGTCTCCTAGTTGTGGGTTTCCCAGAGGCATCTGGTGTTCCATTGTGGGAAACAGGACATTCAACTAACAGGACTTCTTATGCATGAGCAAAGGTTCTTTGACGTTAAACCACTTCTTCTTGCTGAAGTTGGCTTTAATTGCTCCAGATCTCCATAACCTATAAATTCAGCTGCTTTGTAGAATTGCAAAATTCTTTATCATTAATCCCTTACACTCAGTGAAACCCTTAGTAATTGCTGTGAGCTGTGTGACTCGACTGCCTGACCACGCAGCCTTCTGATTGGCGAGTATTGTTCCTATTTCAGTCAATTTTCTCAATATCTTTCTGCAAATGTTCACGGAGTTATTATCCTCCATCCAAATCTAACCCTCCCTTGTTCTTGGGTGCTTTGTGGGGACTTTTGGAGGGGGAGAAGAGTTTAATTTCCAGGTAATTTTCTGCCATGGCTAGTGCTAGGAAATAAAACTTTGAGCAGTGGGGCAATATAACAAGGCACACATAGGTTTTACTATACATACCGGTAGGTGTATGCCACGCCAGCCAACGCAGGTAAAGTCTGCGCTGAGCGGCGGGAGGGTGGGCCGGGATTCGGGGGGCATTGGTCAACCGGGCCCAGGAGGGGGGCACAGATATCGACGGCATGCTCCACCATATCCCCATCCCCTTCCCGGGCCGGACCGGCCATACATGGCCTCCCTGGTTGTGCACCAGCTAAAGAATTGGTGCATATCTGAGGAGGCCCACTGGGGCCTCCAGGGCTTACACCAGGGAAGGGGATGAACGTTATGTAGCTCATCTTACATTAAGGCTACAATCCTATGAAAATATACCTGGCAGTAAGTCCTATTGAACACAGTGGAACTTACTTCTGAGTAAGTATGCATAGGCTGATACTCTATATCCTTTATATTTATTTGATTTTTTAAAATCCTATTTTTCATTTCTTTTAAAACTATTGTACAGTTCTCAAAGAGTTTGGGATGAAATGAGCTGGATCTTTAAACAAAGTATGATCAATTTCAAAGTCAAAATAAGTTGCAGGAAAAGAAAACACTTCTAATTTTAATGAAGAAGTTTAACGGTGGGGGATTGTTATAGAGTTAGACTGGCTATGGGAGTGTCACAATGAATTCCTGCACTTTAAGATTTACGACTACACCCCACTGATGCCATACACCAGAACCAGTATTAGGAGCTAGGAGAGAACTCTCAGAAAACAGAGGGGGCTTTTTCCAAACGCTTGCCAAGAAAGCTCATAAATACTGAAC
Organism: Plestiodon gilberti rubricaudatus; assembly: GCA_026170595.1. NCBI lineage: Eukaryota > Metazoa > Chordata > Lepidosauria > Squamata > Scincidae > Plestiodon > Plestiodon gilberti. The sequence continues at coordinate 122,379,086 of JANXHW010000002.1, forward strand.
CAGTTCTAAATGGAACCTTGCAGAGTTTGCCCACCACTAGTTGAGTACTTGTCATTCTCTTCTAGAGCTCAGTGATGCAGACCCATCTGGCTCCACTTCTGGTAAGTTTTTTGCTACAGCAGTCCTGAGCACAGGTGACCCTAGTTAAAATAAGTGAGAGTGTCAAGGAATGCTACAGCATATGAACTGTATATCGCAATGGATTTGTCCTTGATATGCTGAACAAGCGATGGAAGTAACAGCTGTGTGCACAGTAAGAAGACTTTTTCTGTGCTAGGAAGTCTCAAAAAAGGCCAGAAAATCATGAATGACTCAATGAGCAAGAGCAGACTTTCATTCCAAAGACACATTTTTCCATGGAATGTTATCCATATAAAGAGCCTGTGGGAATATAGAAACTGTATAGACGAGTTATTCTCAAAGTTCTCCCCACAAGGTGGGGGAAGTTATAAGTGTTGGTGGGGACAGGACAGCAGCAGTGCTCCTGGGATCATGCTACCGCAGAGGAAAAAATGTCTTTTTTTTTTACTCATGGGGTCGCTCTGGCCCTCCAGAGGGTTTGGGGAGGTCTGCAGCCCCCCCCCCACACTTCAGATTGTCGCTCTGATGCGATCAAGACTCACTTCCGGTTTTCGTCCGAAACCAGAAGTGGGTCTCGATCGCATTGGAGCGATGATCTGAAGCACGGGGAGGTCAGAGATGATCTGAAGCGCGATGTTCTGAAGCACGGGGCCCGCAAAGAAGGCCATGGGCCTCCCCGCATCTTCTAGAGGGCCAGAGCGAACCTCATGAGTAAAAAAAGAATACTTTTCTGGGAGCAGCACCGCCATTGTCAAGGTCTCCATGCCCTTTAAGGGGGTAGCAGCCGTTTCCAGTTGTCCTGGTGGGTCACGACCACCAGTTTGAGAACCACTGTTCTAGACCAATCCAGTTCCCTATAAGAAGCAAGTAGTGTAACAACTTACACTACACTTACAATTAGTGTAACAGTTGTTTAGATTTGAAAACAATGGTTTTCTCTTAGATTTTCTGGGAGGAAGCAGCCACTTCTGGTGGGTAGCAGTGCTGAGATGGGCAGGGTGGGGAGTCAATTGGAACAGTTCATAGAGGGAACTAGATTCTCATGACTTTTTTCTTGTGTTCAGAGGCAATGGTTGCACCCAATGGACTTCTCCCAGGGATCTTAAAACTTGTTCAAGATACCACCTCAGTCCTTGGTCAATTGCTTCGGAACATAGCTGCCTCACTTATTGGAAAATCAGGTGAGTGCTGGAGGGAAGAGAAAATGGGAAGCATTTTTCAAAACGTATTTGTGAAGTGATCTGAGAATGAAAAATACAGATATGATGAGGAAATATGTGGTTGATGATGATCTTCTCAAAAGTCTGCATAACCTTGCCATTGATACAAGATTTAGAGCATCTAACTCTAAATTCTTCCCACCTCTATGGTTGCCCAATCCAGGATCCTAAAATATGGGACACCTGCCTTTCTTTGGAGCAGTGAGGTGCGGCCCCTCCCTTTTCCCCTTTCTCTCCTTTCCTTCCCTCCCAAACCTCAAGATCTCACTCTTTCTTCCCCTTCAGTTCTCTTTGTGGTGAGACCCCAACTACATCCTTGCTAGGTTTCCTTCCTACCTTCTCGCCCCTTCTTTTATTGACTCTTCTGCCAAACTCCTCCTCCCGTCCATCCATTCCCACTCCCAGCTGCCAGGTCTGTCTTTTCAAAAGGCAGTTGGCAAAAGAGGGACTGAAACCAGGCAGTGGTGGTCAGCCAGAGCCAGCATTGTATCCCTGGTCCCCGATTCCCTGCCCTCCGAAACCTGCCCCACTCTGTGTTAATAACTGGACTGGGAGAGAGGACTAGAAGGACCTCATTAATGCCATATCAAAGCCACATCCCTGACTTGCCTTCAGAGCTCCTCCTGTGTATGAGTAGCACATCCTGACCAGAAGCCTCTTTAGCACTCTAGATATCCCAGTTAGTTTTGGAACATCTCCCCTGCTAGCTGTTGGTGCACCAACATCTCGCCTTTCCTCATCTGCACCTGGAAATAGAAGCATGTGACAGGGGCTGGAAGAGCAGGTGGCATTTTGAACGGAGGACGGGAGAGAAAAGGCAAGGAGAGATGGAGTTCTTGGCAGCTGTAGACAATGACCAAGGAAAGGGTGAAACATTTAAGTATCTTTATTTCCTGACAGAACGCTCTACCAGAGAGGCTCTTGGATTGCCGAGTGTTGTTCCCACGAGCAGCAACTGATTTGTTACAGGTAAGCTCATGTGCAAGGGAGGGCTTCTATGCCAGATTCCAGCAAAGCAGGACAAACATAGAGCGATCTCTAAACATTACTGGGGGGATTCCAGACGACCTTAGGTCCTGGGTACTTCTCTCTCTGTTCTGAGGATAGGGCTGTGGGAGAAGAAAGCCTTACCCCATCGAGAGACAGACAGCAGGACCCTAACGCCCTCAATCTGAGGTTCCTGAATGTCTTCCTAATGAGAAAGAAGGGTTAAAGTGAATGCAAAAAGCTGCCCTCTCTCCGCCATCAGTCAGACCCGTCGTCCATTCCAGCCCCACTTAGAGATGACTCAAACTTTCTGCGTGCAAAATGCTCTACTTTGAGCGACATCTTCATCCCTCATGTGCCTGGCCTCTCTTCTGCCAGGTGTCTCTCCAGTCCAAAGTACCCCTGCTAACTGGGCAAAGAGGCACCTTCTTAGGGGGAGTCCTCCTATTTCATTGGGGGAGGGCAACTGTCCCTTCTCAACCCAGCACGGCATCTTTTCCAGTGGCTGTTGCTGGTGTCTCTTTTGCATTGTTTTCAAATATTGGGAGCCCTTTGGGGACAGGGAACCATTTGCTTCTTAGTTTTCCTATGTAAACCTGCTTTGTGAACAGTGTTTTTAAGATTATTTATTTACGCTTAAGTTGAGAGGCACCTTGTCTCCAAGCCATCATAGGTTTGAGGGAGCTCTACCCTGTTAAGCGTGGATCCCACAGCTCCAACGTCATTGTTTGTGCAATGCTTTCACCCAAGATGACCACAGTGACTGATGTTTGGAAGGAACATAGCAGCCGTACACCTGAAATGCCAGATTCAGGGTCTGGGTTTTGGGGAGCAGTAAATAGTCTCATTTCGTTCAATCCATTCATCACAGGATACATGGGCATGACAGAAAGAGCTGACATACCCATGAAGCCTGGGCACGTCTAGCAAGTGAGGAGACAGTAGTCCATGAACAGCAGTCTACCACTTGTCCAGCTCCACATATGTGTTTGGAGAGCAGCCAGCATGTGTGCAAACAAGGAACACTTCTTTGCTAAAAAGGGCCCAGCAGGGTTGGCCCAAGGATCCGTGTGTATTCTGGCAAAAGCTGCCTCGACTCCAGATCTTGTCCTTTCCTTCATACGGTGTCTGTCAGTAAACACTGCTGGAATGGAAGTGCTGACTTGAAATCTTGCTCCTTTTCAGATACTAGCACCGACATTATGAAATAGTCAAGCAACAGCCATCCTGTTTTGGAGTGGATGGAGAAAGAAGGCCTAGGCAAGCAGATATGCCAGCCCATCACGTCGCCTGTGTACCCAATCAATAAAATTTCAGAATTTACTCCATTCACCACTTCTTAGCAGCATTTCTCAAACTGTGGGTCGCTTGGTGGGTCACGCCCCAATGGTGGGTCGCACCCCAAACACTTGGTGGGTCACGCCCCAATTTCTGGTGGATCCCACAGAGCCTCCAATGAAAACACAGGTGATGAAAAGATCAGATAAGTAATTGCCTCAAGCCCTGAGGCTATTCAAAAATCAGGTAACTGCTAATTGCCCTGCAAACAGCTGAGCTCCTGCAGTTTGCAAGCTTGTGTAAATATAGAGAGATAAATGTTTGAGCCTCTTTTTTTCTGGTCCATTTTTTTTCCAAGTCCACCAATGACAAATAGTGGGGACTGTACAGGTGAAGGCTGGGTCTCATAACTAAGCCTCAAGCCTTGAAGCTATTCATTAGGGCTGCCTCATTAGGGGAAATGGGTTGAGTTTTTGCAAATAAATAAAACAAACTATTACTTGTAAATAAACAAACAATCCCTTTCTTAATCACCTTTTTTAAAGTCTCTTAAAGCTAGGTGAGTCCTGATAGAGTGCCATTTTAAAAAATGGGTTCCGGTGCTAAAACATTTGGGAACCACTAATGTACTAATTACACTCATGTAATTAGTCTAATGCACTCATGTATATCCTTTTTTTAATATATATTTAATTTTTATTAATAGACTACAAAACAAAAACAAAACAAAACAATACAACATACTACGAAAGATTACAGCAAGCGCGAAGCAGTAAATCCTACTTGTATACTATTATCTATTTTCTACTTCTAATATCTAACTAAGCCTATATCTCTAATATACTATTCATTAAATTCACACTTCATCACTCCTTCTCTCTCTCTCTCTCTCTCTCTCTTAAAGAATCTATAAGTGGTATCCAAATATTCATAAAAAGATTAACTAACTTTTCTTTTATCATCCAAAAATCTTAATTCCCACTTCAAATATTTTAATATATAAAGCCACCCCATTTTTCTCCAAATGTGTTAAAATAAAAACCTTCAAATGTTTCTTTTTAAAAAAAATCTATATCCCCTTTTTATATAAAATTCTTAAAAACAAATCACATCTTACTTAAGTCTTTTCAAATAATAAAACATTATTTTTCTTTTATTCACAAAAGGGTTAACTAACCTTTCCTTTATCATCTAAAAGTCTTAACTTCCACTTCAAATTTTTAAATTTATTAAGTCACCCCATTTTTATCTTCAAATTTGTTAATTCATCATCAAAAATTTTCCATCACTCTTAATATAAGTTTCTTAAAAACAAGTCATATCTATTTGTTTCTTAATAATAAAACATTTTTGACAGTTTGCCATTACCCCTTCCATCCATCCCCTTCCTCCTTCCTCTTCTTCCTCTTCTTCTTCCTCTTCTTCTTCCTCTTCCTCTTCTTCTTCTTCCTCTCCTTCCTCTTCTTCATCTTTGAATCTTTCCCAAAAGTCCCTTGTTTTTTAAATTGTATCCACTTTGCAATCTTTTCCACAGGATCATTCACGTCTTCTATATTCCTCTCCCGAAAGACAATCTTCAACACCATTTTTAGTAAAGTACTCTGCTTCTCTATCTCAAGTCTTGGTTTAACTCTTGCTACAGTGTCTTCCAATAAATCTTTCTCTTTATTGGGAGCAAGGGAGGCCGACGTAGAGTCTTTTAATTCATCCTTTTCATCCTTTTCCTTCCCTGCTTGTTTCAGTTCTGCAATCATATTCTGAAGATTTTCCTCCAAAATTGTCATCTTTACATCGAATCTCTGTTCCCATTTCTTAAAGCAAGACAATATTGTAGTCATGTTGCATTTTTTTCACCAGATGCCAATCTCTCTTCTCTTAAAAAAAAAGAAGAGGTAATATAAAAAACTTCTGCGGTCGACGACGTGAAACAGAAGGATTAATTGCCAGGATCCATGAACTCTAACACGGAAGGGCTCATATTCTTTTAGCAAAAATGTCAGGAATGTCAACAAAGTCCCGGACAATTTTCTCTTGCCGAAATAATCACTATTGTAACTTTAACTTCGTCTTTCCAACTTTCAGTTTCGGATGTTCAGTTCGCCTTATCGCAACGTATTATTTTTAGCGTTAACTCTTATCTCGGCTAATTTCTCCAACTCATAAATCATTTCTACGCCTCTTGCCTAAGTAAAGCAAAGCATGTGGGAGGTGGCTTGGCTTACGCTTCATCTGCGGACGGAGCTTCGATGGTAGTCCAATTCTTCCTCACCGACAACCCAAAACTTCAGAGCCTTTGCCTTGAAGTGTCAGAATGAGGGCGATTGAAAGAAATGTGGTTTATCTCTTCGTACTCCCTTTTAATCCAGGGGTAGAGTAATTAAGTCCATCAGATGTACTCCGTCAATACAGAGCGATCGGCGGAGTTGTCAGCCAGCCATGTCCTCCTAGCCGGAAGTCACTCATGTATATCCTTTTAAATGCACCACACGGAAAGCTGTCATTGGTCTTTCTGGCTCTGTTTTGGTTTTGAGGAATCCAGCCCCCATGCTGACTTTTAAATGAATGCAATTTGTTCAATGAAAACATGCATGTACACAGACATCTGCATGTGCATACTGTACTATATAATATGAATAACAGCAGCGGCACCAGGGTCAATGGCACTTGGCACAGACACCTGGAGCACCGTGACCCGGAAGGAGGTTAGCAGTGACGCAATGATGTCGTGATGTCATTGCATTACCGCCACTTGCCGCTATTTCGAGCAAAATGGCGGCAAGGGCGGGTGAGCCCATCCAGCCCCAAACAGAACACTCGAGCAGTGATTGTGCCCCCCCAGAGCGTCGTTATAAGCCACTATCTCTTAACCACAGCCACCCCAACATGCAATATGAGGAAAATGAACTGTAATAGGCTGTATTGCAGTGCCAAGTTAAATAGTTAAGCAGTAAAATAAATACATAAATGAAAGAAGATCTGAATTGGAAAGAGTATGAGCTGCTCCTCTCTACACTGCAATTCCTAATTCTGTATCTGCACATCTATTTTTTTTTCCTAAAACCAACAGTGAAAATGTGAATGTTTAAGAGCATAAGAACATCATAAGAGCCCTGCTGGATCAGGCCAAAGGCCCTTCTAGTCCAGCTTCCTGTATCTCACAGTGGCCCCACCAGTTGCCTCAGGGAGCACACAAGACAACAAGATACCTGTATCCTGTTGCCACTCCCTTGCATCTGGCATTAAGAGATAGCCTACTACTAAAACCTGGAAGTTGGATTGTAACCTGTGATGGTCTTTTCCTCCATGAATCTATCCAAAGTTTGGATTCCAAACCCCTTTTAAAGGCATCTAGGCCAGGTGCCATCACCACATTCTTTGTCAAGGAGTTCCACAGATGAATTATGCGCTGGGTGAAGAAATATTTTCTTTTGTCCGTTCTAACTCTCCCTCCACTCAATTTTAGTGCATGTCCCCCTGGTTCTGGTGTTGTGCGAGAGGGAAAAGAACTTCCCTCTATCCACTCTCTCCATCCCATGCACAATTTTATACGTCTCAATCATGTCCCCCCTCAGACGCCTTTTTTCTAGACTGAAAAGCCCCAAACGCTGTAGCCTTTCCTCATAAGGGAGATGCCCCAGCCCACTAATAATTTTGGTCGCTCTTTTCTGCACCTTTTCCAATTTAACTATATCCTTTTTGAGGTGTGGTGACCAGAACTGGACGCAATACTCCAGATGTGGCCTTACCATCGATTTGTACAAGGGCATTATGATATTGGCCATTTTATTCTCAATCCCTTTTTTAATGATCCCAAGCATGGAATTGGCCTTCTTCACAGCCACCGCACACTGGGTTGACACTTTCATCGACTTGTCCACCAGCACCCCAAGATCTCTTTCCTGATCCATCACAGGCAGCTCAGAACCAATTAGTGTATATGTGAAGTTTTGGGTTTTTTTGCTCCAATGTGCATCACTTTACAAGTAAACTTACAAGTTTATAAGTAAATATGTGTGGGGAGACATTTTGCTGCAAACACTGATCCCTAAGTTATTCGTACATTGCAAGTAAAACGCACAAAATGTGTATGTTTTCCTGCAACAATCTCTGTATTTATTGGGTGATCATGTAAATGAGGCAATGTTCTCTGATAACACATATGTTGTTACAGATTGAAATGGGTATTATCAGAATATATCAAAAGTGACAAAAGTGCAGCATAGGCATTCTTCCTAGGACCACCAGATGCGATCAGTTGGGCTATTGCTACCACACGTGTGATCTCCACCATGGCTTGGAAAGCTGAAGTGGTCACAGTGCTCTTTGTCGTGATGTGGTTCAGGATCTGCAAGAGAAAAGAAGGACTTCCATATCATTGCTTATAGATTTTGTTTGTGAGAGATGTTGCTTTGGGATAATAGGGAACGTTGACATACAATATGTACAGTGTTGACCTCTCCCTGCCCCCTGCCACACAAACACAGATGCTACACCAAAAATGTTTCAGCAGGTCTAATAGAGATGATGGACACACACACCATGGTTTGGTGGCATCTTGTGCTCCCCTTGCATTAATTAAAATGTTAAAAGAAAAAAAAAAGCAAGGGCCAAATTCACATTTTCTTTTTAAACCATTTTTACCGAAGGGTGTATATACGCAACAGGAGTTAAATGCATATACCTATGGGCTCGGAGGCAGGTAGCTTCAGTTATGCTTCGCTCACAAAACTGTTTGTTATCTTTGTTTTGCATTTAGCAGCTCATAACAGGGATGGCACTATGGGTAGGGCCTTTTGGGGCACATGCCAGGGCTTCACTCCTACGCACAGCCAACTCCCAAGGCAGTGAGGGGCTGGTGGTGGTGGTGGTGCTGCTGCTGCTGCTCCCCACTGCCTCCCATTAAAACATGGCCCCCAGAGATGCCTACTGGGCAGCACGTAGTGGTGACATCATGGGGGGGCGGCATTTTGTATGTCCCCCTACATACAGGGTGCCGCAACGCTGCTGGCAAAGCCAGGAACACAGAGATTGCCTGAGAGAAGGGAGGTGCTCAAAACAGAACTTACCAGCAATCGGCAGGGTCAAGGCAAAGCCTGCAAGCAGGAGCAGAACCCACAGCTTCATCTTCGCAGAGTTACCAGCAAAGCACAGAGGCTTCTAGGTGGTTAGTGCAGCCTGGAAAGTGCTGGGCAGTATTGGTGAGTTGGGTCCTTCTTCTGCCACTTTATAAAGACAGTAAGGACCAATTAGAACTGATGGCCAGGAGGATCAAGTCTCCCTTGAGGGAACCATGGAAAGCAAGTTAATTAAAAAGGAATGATCTTGTACACAACCAGCAAAAGGGAAATCCAAGAAAGCCAAAACATATTTGGAGGAAGATTCGTCTTCCTCTCCAGGGCTTAATTTGTGCCAGGGCTGTGCTGATGCCAAGTTGATGAGCGAACACAGCCTTGCGCGGAGCTTCTCATGGCACTACCCATCCACTCCCTGATGGCAGATTGGATGCTACCATTACTTCTGCTACTAAGGATTCAGAAGTTGGTGTGGCCAGATGGGCCCTTTGATGGACCAACCAGTTCCAGGGAACACCTGGGCTAACAATCAGGAATGTTTTCTCTGCCCAAGAACCAAAGAAGCACATCTTTGTCACCATTTTCTTTCTTATCCAGCGTTTCTCTTTTGCCTGGGGAGGGTCACCTGAGTGCACAAACAGCATCTTTTTTTTCCCCACTGTCATAATTTAACCTTGGAAAATATGAAGAAGGAATAGATGACAGTGCTGCAGTGCAAGTGCCTAATGCAGAGGTTCTCTAAGTGTGAGGCACGACTCCCAAATGCATCATCGAAAGCAGCCAGGGGCATAGCGTTAGTCTTTTAATTAACACATATTCTTGCTTGCAAGAGAGAGAGAGAGAGAGCAAAAACAAAGACCCGGGAAAAGCTGCCTCTTCACATCGGGTCACTCAAAGTTAATTTCAAAACACTTCAGGTTTGTAGGCCGTTTCCACGTCTTGTTTTTAACCACAGCGTGAGGGAAGCCCTTGCTTATCTTATGTTAAAGAACAATTAACAACTCCATTGATAGCTAAGTACTCAAGCTGAGCTCTTGAGCTCCTGGAGACAAGATAGCATCCCGTTTCTCTCATTGTAGGTTTGCAGATAAGGTATTTTCATTCAGGCTTCATTCAGACATTGCAGGTTTGCAAATAAAGTATTTTCTTTCTGTTGAATGTTTTTAATAAAGCAAACACAAAACAAATGCAAGAACTGCAATTGAAAATGGTGCAGAGCAGGTTCTGCTTTACATACAGTCTTTGATTTCTATGTTTAGTTTGGTTGATTAATTATTAGGATTTCTCTCCTTCTTCCTTTCTGACCCACCTCTAAGTTAGTTCCCCACTCTATTTGCTGGGACAACCCCCCCCCCCCCCGGAAACTGCCAGGCAGTATAAGAATCTGTTTTTCATCTTGCAAAGATCTCTCTCTCTCTCTCTCTCTCTCTCTCTCTCTCTCTCTCTCTCCCTCGTGCAACTGGGGTGGGGCATGACCAATGCTTCCCTCCCATGCTTTGATGTTTCTCTTGCCATGAATAGGACTAACACAGACAACATCAGTGCTCTCTAACCAGGCCTGCCAATGGAGGGAGGGCAGCATCCCAACCCCACCCTGCGCACTCCTGGCTTAGCTGCTGCTCAGCATAAGCATGGAAAATCCACTTTAGGGTTCGTTTTGGGAATATACACATACATATACACATACATATAAGAAAGGGTGCCTCTGAGCATGTAAAGAGTGCCTGTTTCTTCCATGCACTGTAATGGGGAGTCACAGCTAACGGCGAGGGAAGTCAAGGGAGCCGCAACTCACATCTATCTCTAAATACACCCCATGCACTCTAGCATACTTGAGCCAGCACCCGCTGCCATCAACACTGTGAGTTCAAGGCCATGTTGAAAGTATTTTCTCTCAACCTGAAGGTCTGTCTGTTAGCCGTCAGCTCTCCTTAGCTGAGTTTCCTGGGCAAGATGAGAGACAGAAGGGGAAACGTTTAAACTGCCAGATACTCTCTCTCTCTCTCTCTCTCTCTCTCTCTCTCTCTCTCTCTCTCTCACACACACACACACACACACACACACACACACACACACACACACACACACACACACATTCACCAGCTTCTCTCTGGGTTGCATTGGATGGGTAAGGCTGAAAGAGATCTGGAGGCAAGTTATTCTTTAGGTTAAAAAGGTAGGCAGGTTGTTTAATGAAAACAAAGTAACATTTTATTGAAATAAACAGAGGAACCCAGAAGACAAGCAGTCAAGTCAAGTCAAGTTAAGAACCTTTATTGGCATTAAAGACAACAAAATTCAACATACATTACATAACACATATAACAAACAAACAAAAAGCCCAATCAAACAAAAACAACCAGACATCGGGCTATGGTCTAGGGGGCTAATACATCATATATCTGATCCACAAGATGAAACGATTGAACAAACAAAGGCTGCATCCCTTTCCATTGTATCACCTTCCTCCCTTGATAAGATGTTTCCCAATATCTCCTGATCTGCTAAACCCTGAAATTTGGCAATTACTGGGACTAGATGTTCTGTGCGGGATACATTGTGGAGCGAACAATATAAGAATATATGTGAGAGGGTCTCTACACAATTCATGCCACATGGGCAATATCTCTCAGACATTGAAATTCCATTGTGTGTGTTTGTTTATTTATTTATTTACTTATTTAAATAATTTATACCCCGCCTTTCTCCCAACAAGGGCAATCAAGGCAGCTTCCAATACACACACACACACACACACACACACACACACACACACACACACACACACACACACATTGTATCTTCCTTGTAGCAAAGCAGACAGGAGGACATTGCATCTCGCTAAGGAGAGAGCGCTACGATTCTGCGGACAGTTTAGAATGTATAAGTATGGGGCCATCTTACCTAGCGTAAATGAAATGTGGAATTTTAGCGGGGAACAGGAAGTACAAGCTTTACTATGCAGCTCCTGGTATGCGATATCTAAGATTCGTGTCTTGATTTCTCTATATGCCACCGCCTGGTTAAAGGTAAAGGTGACCCCTGACAATTAAGTCCAGTCGTGTCCGACTCTAGGGTGTGGTGCTCATCCCCATTTCAAAGCCGAAGAGCCAGCGTTGTCCGAAGACACCTCCGTGGTCATGTGGCCGGCATGACTCTCCTTGCCGCAGCACGTAGCATGCGGCTAGAACACGTAGCGCTGTTTACCTTCCCGCAAGCGGTACCTATTTATCTACTCGCATTAACATGCTTTGGAACTGCTAGGTTGGCAGGAGCTGGCCAAGCAACGAGAGCTCACCCCATCGCGGATTCGAACTGCCGACCTTTTGATTGACAGCTCATGGTTCAGCGGTTCAACCCACTGCGCCACCCGCTGACCTATTCGATATCTAAGATTCATGTCTTGATTTCTCTATATGCCACTGCATACCTAATCTCTCTGTGTCCAAACCCAGGGATTTTATTTTCCTATATAGATCTATCAACTCAGTAGGTAAATCCGGTTCCAGCAGAAGTTGAAATATCAAACTATCATGATCAAGATTATAAAGTACTCTGAGCCAAAATTTCATACGCCTCAACCATGCCAAGGTCTTTAAATGGATGAGGCCTGTTTCAAGACAAAGTACTACATATGGGGCACAGTTGGGCAGCCCAAGACGAGCAGTCCAATTCTAGACTTGAGATGAGAGGCAATGTTCAAAAGAAAATAAACCTGTGTCTTAACTAAAACTTTCCTGACTGATAATGTCACTTATGAGAGCATCCCCTGGCACTGGAAAGGGAAAAGCATCTTAGGAATTCTCCCTGTCCCCCCTGGACATCACCAGCATTTCTCCCCACTTGGTTGGCATCTCACACCTCACTCCCCTGGTCAGTTCCTTTTTATCTCCTTTTGCAGGATAAAAGGCTGCAAGATCAGATAGGCTGGTTTATTCGTAACAGACCCCCAAATCTCCTATGTCCACATCAGGTGGGTGAGCTAAACTCAGCAGGGATCCCAGGCTTTTTGTTTGCCTTGTCAATACCAGACAACCTGGCACATGTGATAGATACACATCTTAGGCAAAGTCTACCTGTTTTATGTGACACAGAGCTCTTGACAAAATGGAGAAAATAATAGGCTGATTTCTAAGTTAGTGCCAGTGAGCCATAGGGGGTTGCCCTGGCTGGAAACGGTGCCCATTTGCTACACCTCCCTTCTTGATCAACCAACTGGTGGAACAGGATAACAGCCTTTGACATCAAGGCTTGATCAACATGGAAGTAGGAGGTCTAAGCTAAATCAAGATCATCATAAACTACCAGCACCAAGCAAATGAAAGTAATCAGGTAATCAGTAATCAGGATTACTGAAAGTAATCAGTAACAACCCCCCCCCCAATAGTTAAGCAAAAATACTATGTACAGTTCAGAACAATAAGTCAGAACACCGCTATCACATAGAACACCACTATTGCACAGGCGCGAAAGCACAAATTTGGACAAACTGCGCAGGTGCAAAAGCACAGCCGTCCAGCCGGCTCTCTTCTATCGTGCAGGTGCAAAAGCACAACAGACTGCGCCTGTGCAAAAGTGCATATGCAGCTGTCCATAAGTCAGGATATCCATGAGTCAGGTATCCTTAACAGCCCAATTCGATCCCCCGCCGCGCCATAGCATGCAGCTCCGCCAAGGTCCATACGCTTTTGAGAGAACAAACAGAACACATTTTCCTGCAGGAATCTCTATTTTTATTAGGTGATAAGATAAATGTTGCTACTTTTACTGACAATGTAAATGTTGCTACAGGCTGAAAGGGATGTCATCACAATCGATCGATAAAAAAATAACTTTACATTTCAAGCTCTCAATGCAAGAGGCGATCAAGTTTATCTTCTTCGCTTTCACTGGCATGGCGTGACTCCATATGGCCAGCATGGCCTGAGCTATGGCCAGTATTCCCAAAGGCATGTTGAGCATGGTGCCCTTCACCACGAATCTCAGCACCTGCACTGCGACTCTCACCACCTGCAAAAGAAGAGAAAGGCTTTCATTGTTTGTGAGAGATGTTCTTTTAACAGTGGATATGTGCAGTTCTCAGCTGCCCCCCAGTTATGTATTGGATCCCCATCAAATGCCACCCTAAAAAGGTACAAGCAAAACATGCTTTGTGGAGCTAACTGACAGGTGTAAACACAATTCCATGGGATATGTTTCCTGCAAGGGATGCTTGAGATCATGCAAGGGAAGCTTGAGATCATGTTTTCTTTTGAGAAGAAAATCCTGGGCCATAGTATACAAAATTAGCACTATCAGAAAAAGGGGCCTACGATACCCTTCTCCCTGACATGCTCTAACCACAAAGAACTTTCAGACATGAGTTCCCCTCTATCTATAGGCTGAAGTGGAACAGTTCAGGGCAGTGCAGAAGCCTTTGGGCCTCTCTCAAGAGGTGGACTCCAGAAATCTTTTCTGCTTTCCTTGACTTTTAACTCCATCTCCTCTTGTGCCAACACCATTGCTGCTGCTCATATTTGGATTGTTGGAAATGATCTATTATTTTATTGTTGCTAGCTGTGTTTGGGCATTTCCAAAAGAGTGGAAAAGTGGGGCAAATATTTTAAAATAAAGAAATATTCCAACCAATATTAACCAAAGTCATTCCGGGAATAGAAAGTAAGTTGTAAGAGCCACCACCTTGGATAGCCACTTAGAGATATTACCTCCCGGCAAAGTGGGGCCCTAACGTGCCCTCCAGTCTGGGCAATTTTATTGTGGGGGCACTCAGAGGCGTCGTCTGGCCTGTGGCGGTGTGGCGGTGGGCCCCAGGGCGGGGGGCGGGAGGCTGGACGGGGGGGCGCGGAGGCTGAGCAACAAGTAGAATTTGAATTTCTTGCCGCCGGAAAAAAAGAAAAAAAAACCCGGACCGTTGCGGTTTGCCGCCGAATTTTGGCGGCAAACCGAGGCTCTCAAAGGCTCTTAAAGGCTCTTAAAGGGAAAAGACGTTCTGCGCCTGTGCAAAGTGTAAAGCAATGCTTGTTGGGCGCTTTAAGAGGAACGAGGCTGAGGAACACGAGTTCGCCGGTTGTCCTGGAGAGATCGTAGCTCGCTGGGTCGCAGCAGGTCACGCTGGAGTAGGTCCTCGCTGGAGGCTCTTATAATACAGATAAGTGAGGCAAAGCAAACACTAAGAGGTTTGCTAAGCGTGAGGCGCGAACACATATTCTTGCTTGCAAGAGAGAGAGAGAGCAAAAAGAAAGATCTGGAAAAGCTGCCTCTTCACACCGGGTCACTCAAAGTTAATTTCAAAACACTTCAGGTTTGTTTCCACGTCTTGTTTTTAACCACAGGGTCAGCGAAGCCCGCTTATCTTATGTTAATTGTTCTTTAACAACTCAATTGATAGCTAACTACTCAAGCTGAGCTCAGGAGCTCCTGGAGACAAGACAGCATCTCTCATTGTAGGTTTGCAGATAAGGTATTTTCATTCAGACACTGCAGAATGGAAATAAAGTATTTTCTTTATGTTGAATGTTTTTAATAAAGCAAACACAAGACAAATGCAAGAACTGCAATTGAAAATGGTGCAGAGCAGGTTCTGCTTTACTTACAGTCTTTGATTTCTATGTTTAGTTTGGTTGATTAATTATTAGGATTTCTCTCCTTCCTTTCTGACCCACCTCTAAGTTAGTTCCCCGCTCTATTTGCTGGGACAACCCCCCCCCCCTGTAAACTGGCAGGCAGTATAAGAATCTGTTTTTCATCTTGCAAAGATGCTACACCAAAAGGAGCTAGCTTTCTCTCTCTTTCTCTCTTGTGCAACTGGGGCTTCCCTCCCATGCTTTGATGTTTCTCTTGCCATGTATAGGACTAACACAGACGACATCAGTGCCCTCTACCCAGGCCTGCCAATGGAGGGAGGGCAGCATCCCAACCCCACCCTGCGCACTCCTGGCTTAGCTGCTGCTCAGCATAAAGCATGGAAAATCCACTTTAGGGCTCATTTTGGGAATATACATTTACATATACACATACATATAAGAAAGGGTGCCTCTGAGCATGTAAAGAGTGCCTGTTCCATGCACTGTAATGGGGAGTCACGGCTAACGGCGAGGGGTGTCAAGGGTTACAGCCGCGCGTTTTTATGGGGGGGGCGTCAAGGGTTTGGGCCACGGTTGAAAAATGGTCTGGCTACTCCTCTGGGGGCACTCAAAAGTGGGGCTCTTCAGTCTGGCAAGAAGGCACCTGAGGGGGCACATGATTTTGGGTGAAATCCTGTGCTTGGATGCAGCTTCCCAGAGGCCTCCATGGGGCAAGGGAACATTCGTTCCCTTACCCCATGCAGAACCCCAGCTAACCCTATGGGCCTACTCGGGTCTGCACCAGCTAAATAGCAGACCCAAGGAGCGCAAGGTGAGTAAAAGTCCAGGAAGGTGGAGTCCAGGAAGGTGAATATGGTGGAGGCCTCCTCACTACTCACTACTCCTGCATCCAGCAGCAGTGGGCCACTAAACCTCCATCAAAGCCAGTAGGGCTAGCGGTTCACCAGGGTGGGTCTCAGCAGCAGCAGCATCTCCAAGATCCTATACTGCTGGCCCGGGTCCAACACGCCCCCTTGGGGTAGCTGGCATAGATCCAAGTAGGCCCATTGGGGTCTAGGGAGTGGTATACGGCTTGGGGCCAGGATATTTGAGAGACCGCCTACTCCTATATAGTCATCAGAGAAGGCCCTTTTGCGGGTGCCATCGCCCAGGGAGGTGCGAGGGGCGGTGGCCAGAAACAGGGCCTTCTCAGTAGTGGCGCCAACCTTATGGAATTCCCTCCCCTTTGACTTACGAACTGCTCCCTCCTTGGACACTTTCCGGCGAGGCCTAAAAACCTTCTTGTTCAAAGAAGCCTTCTGAGCCCTTGCCTTTTTTAACATCTCGCTGGTACAGGTGGGGGTGCTGCTGTTTTTATGCTCCTGTTTTAAATGTGCTATTATCTTTTTAATCGATTTTTAGATACTGTTTTTATTAATTTTCATTAATTGTTTTTTACTGTTTTAAAATGTGATTATTTTTTGTATTGTTTGTATTGTATTTTCTTTTTTGTTGTTGTTGTAAGTCGCCTTGGGTCCCTTCGGGGAGAAAGGCGGGATAAAAATACTGTAAATAAATAAATAAAATAAATATCAATTCTCAAAGCCTTGAAAGGTTTATGGAGTAAATAAACTAGAACTCAGTCTCTTGGTAATGCTTCTCTCTGTTCTCTGTGTTTCATTTTGGGTTTTTTTATATATATACATTTGGTTCATTTATATTTTTTATTTCTTACTGTTTTAATTAATGAGGTGGTCAGAGCAAAGGGGGGCAAAGAAGGTGACACTGAACTGCACCTTTATGTCATGACCCTAAGAGGCCCATAGCAAAGATGGGAGTCCAAAGGTTGCTCTGGACTGTGGAGCCAGAAGAAGGATGGTGATCAGAAAGGAACTTACCACGACCAGCATCCACCAGAAGGAAGGCGAACCCTACAAACAGGAAAAGGACCCACATCTTCATCTTCCCAGAATTCAAGGCAGGGGTGCAGCAGCTTCTAGATGTTCAGAGCAGCTTGAGAAGGGATGGGAAGAGTTCCTCAGTTGGTTTCTTCTGCTTGTTTACAAAGGAAGCAAGGATAGCTCAGAACTGGAGGAAGGATATGGACCCTGGAGGAAGTGTGACAATGAAGCTAATTAGGAAGGAATCATCCACAAATGACTTTGCAAAGGGAAAATCCAGGGGGTTCTCTGCCCAAGAACCAAAGCATATCTTGCCACAGTTTTTTTTCCCCTAACATCCAGGGTTTAATTTGTGCCAGGGGTCACTTAAGCCCACAACCAACATCATATTTCCCAATGTCGTAACTCAACCGAAGAAGAAGAAGAAGAAGAAGAAGAAGAAGAAGAAGAAGAAGAAGAAGAAGAAGAAGAAGAAGAAGAAGAAGAAGAAGCACTTGGAGAGTACATTTCTTTGTTGTTTCCATATGGACTGGAACCCTGGCATCTGTTTCTATTGTGTATTTACCATGCCCCTCTCACTGACTCTGAATTTACCCTCCTCCTCAAACACAACATCCTGAGAGTGAAAGTATTAGATATTGGTTCAGATATGAAGCAAAATGTGTCATCTGGTGGTCTCATCACCTGTAGAATCACTGGCTTATGTATTTCTGAAAATTATGAAAGTATAGCTCCAGAGTTTCCCCTGAATTTTGCCTAAGTTGAGGTTTCAAGATGAATTAGTAGGCCTGAGCTCAGGTGAAACTGAGAAATGTTGAGGGTCTTCCAAATATTCTTCAGGGATGTTCCTCAAAACCCTGCACGGAAGTTGCCAAGTAATTACAAGGAAAGTTATAGTACCTCTCATGTTGCATTTGCTGACTTGACCCATTATACTATTCGGTAGAGTTGGGTTTGGATCTAATTATGATTATTGATTATATGATTATTCCTGTATAGGATTAAGGAGTTTGGCATGCCAGCTGCAGAACATGACACATGCGACCAAACGTTTCCATATTTATTTGTTCAGTGCATGAGTTTTCAGAAAAAGGAACTTGTTTGCTAACGCACACACCCGACCTGCCACTCTACCAATGTTTCTGACTGGTATTTTTATGTCACCACGAGGCAATGAACTCGGACCAAGTCTCAGCCGTGCTTTGCAACTTCCCTGCCTTGTGTATTTCATGGCCTTGCACCTCTGTCTTAAATTCAGTGACAATGAAGATCTGCTTGTGCTGGCAAGGAAGGACTGCCTTTGCTTTGGTATCTGCAGCTATAAAGAGGTGACATTTACCTTCCACACTGCTACACCTGCTAGGAGTGTCTTTCTGGAATAGTCTAACATGTGGCTGAGGATAATCCCAGAAGTCTTTTCCTAAACATTGACACAGTATTGCCCCCCCTCCTGCAGGCAACATAGAGGAGCTCTCGTTCTACCCCCATACTGTGTACCAAGTCCTCCTCCCTCGATGCTCTCACTTTTCACTTGCCACCAGCCCAAACCCCTCCTATGCATTCCTAGGGTCTCTGAGGAAGGAGGAGAGGGTTCCTCGGTGTTCCCCATCTCCCACCCAAATAAGGACTGCAGTTGTTCACCCTTAAGAAACCTTTTGGGTCAAGGCAAAATTTTGTGCAAGTGATAAGAGACCAATGGCAACTGATAGGATATCTATCAAGAAAGGCAGGAGAGATTGTCCAGCCCGCTGGTGGAGGAACAGAGCTGCCATCTCCACCCATCTAAAGACTGCAACTTGCTCACCTTTAAAGGACTAACTAGATTTCCAGGGGACAGTAAGACTCTCAAGAAAGGCCAGAAAGACAAGAAACAGTCAGCAACTGTAGCTTCGCTATCAGTAACCAAGGGGAACAGACCAGTGATGTCACAATAACATAATCATACCAGCCAATAGGGCTCTCTCTCTCTCTCTCTCTCTCTCTCTCTCTCTCTCTCTCTCTCTCTCTCTCTCTCTCTCTCTCCAGGATAGCAGTTTTCAGGCAAACTCAACTTTCGCTATTGACCTAGTATCTGATCATTCACATTGAATTACGAAATTTAGGGTCAATCAAATAAATAAATCATTTGTTTTCATGGAAATTACTGTACTTGCAATTCATGTTGGCTGGAGAAGAATCAAAGAGTGAAAACTTTCAGTTCTGATTGGCAAGCATTTGGCACTCTAAAAAACTGTATTAAAATTAAACACACACATATATCCTGAGAACTGCATGGCCTTTTGCCCTCCAGATCCTCCCAGCAAGAAAGGGTGGGTTGCCTCTTTTGACCACGCGTGCTGGCTAATTGGTAGCGTTATCTTGTGAGAAACCCCAACAACTTTTTTCCAATGTTAGAACTTGTTGGAAAACAAGGAAAACTAATAGATGAAGGTGCCCTTGAGAAGGGACAGAATGCATTTCTTTTGGTTATAGAGAGGGGCCCCCATCATGAAGGGGATTATGGGGAAGGGCTTCCAGATCAGATGGTGCTGTTTTCATATGGACTAGCGCCACAGCATCCCTTTTATCCTTAGAAATTAAGCACCATGAGCCCCTCGCACTGACTCTGAATGTAGCCTCCTCTCACAAACTCAAGTCCACAACAAAATACCCTGAGGTAGGAGCTAGATGTTGTCAAGTGCAGATATGAGGTAATATGGCACAATCATGGTCTGTAACCACCAATACTATTGACTGTAGTATTTCTGCAAATTATGAATGGGTAAAATCAGAATTGCCACCGATTTTTGCCTAAAGTGAGGTTTCAATTCAGGAGGAATTGGGAGTTGTGCTCAGGCAAACATGAAGATTTCCAAATTGGTAGCACAATTTCATCAAGGTGTTCCACACATTCCTGCCTAGACGACACTAGGAGGAAAGACAGGGCCAGCACCAGAGGTTAGCATCCTAAGTTTCCCAGGCCCTTGGGAAGGTTCACTGCTGAAGGCCAAGGCACATCGAGCACGTCCTGCGTGCGTCTCGCGTGCGTCGTGACAAATGCGACAAAACCTGGGCATTGGCCAAAGGAGGTGTCAATGTGAACGTGCCTCATGGCGGCCCCCGGCGGCCCTCAGCATTCCGGCCGGAGGCGTGTCCCACTCCAAGAACGCAGGCACCGCCGGATGCACCATGTGCGACATGCGCAACACGCACTTGGTGTGCCTCGGCCTTGATTCTTGACCCTACTCCCCTGGGCCCAAAATCTCCATGGCAACAGAACCACTCTCTCAGAAAAGAGTGTGGTTCTATCAGTGCTTCCTCTCTCCTGTCCCATGTGCAAATGGGTGCTCCCTCCATCCCAGAGAAGTTTGGGGGAAAGGTCCATTTGATTTGTGGATAGGCATCTGGAAGAGGCATCTGGAAGAGGCAGCAACAACAAAGTTCTGTTGTTGCCTCCTCAAAACACCTCAACCCCTTCACAATGCCAACAGGCTACCTGTGAGCCTTGGAGGAGACACCCAGGTAGGAGCCCCACAAACAGCACTTTTTGAAGGCTCTCCTCCAACCTGGAGTCAGCCCTGGGGAAAGAAACAACTCTGATGCCACATTCACTGGAATTTGGCCCAATACACTCTTCAGCAGAGGTAGGTTTAGCTCTACGCCCTCTGGAAATTGACTATTGACTCATTCACCTTCCAGGTCATAGGATTAAAAACTTAGCAAATACATACAAATGGTTTCCCTGCCTGCCAGGGAATGCTAATCCGACTGCCCCAGGAGCATGCAACGTCCTCAAACAGACCGGGATGCAGTTTCCAACATTGAAGAGAACATACCGGTAGATCTTTCAGTTACAACTAATTACATAAAACAGTTCACAATGTTATCTGGCTGATGTCCAGCAGTTCCTAAGATGCTCTATTGGGACCCTACCCCCTCCACCTCCTGCCAGGGGGCAATCCCTCATCAAGTGGACTGGGGAACTGCCAAGTGGGTTCCACCCCACCTCAATGAGCACCCCACACAATCATCAGTGCTAGGCGAGGAGTTTATTCCATACATTGGCGAAACTAATGTCTCCTTGCTCCTATGGACTCTCCCAGTTGACTTCACTGGGGAGCTATTGTTGCGAGGGTCTGCTCAAGTGGAGCCCTCCTTAGTAAGGGGGCTGTGTTGCCCAGGAGAAAAGGGCGGATGCACCTAGAGAACCCCTTTCATTAAGGTGGGCATATAGGGCTTGGTGTGCTGTGCTGGTGGGAGAGTCACCTCCCAGCCTTTCTCCTGTGATAGGGAAATTCTCCTACTCCCTGTCACTCCATTCTGCCGGCCCCCTCCAACTCAGCCTCCTACCTACTCTCCCTTTCCCTCCAGCTGGGGACAAAAATATTCTGACCAAGGAGGAGATTACCCAATTTATTCCAATAGTCAACCCATTTACACTACTCATCAAAGTTCCTGTAAGGGGTATCATATTGTCCCTCCTAAGCAATTCTGTCAGTTTGTCCATGTCCATAATTTCAAGTACTGTCAACAACCATTCACAGAAGTCATGACAGCACCTTTCCAATGCAGCAGCTGAAAGACTACTCAAATCCTTGGGCTTGTTCAAGCAATATATTTAAGCCAGACCCATGCTATAAAGTGTGTGTGTGCGTGCGTGCGTGCGTGCGTGCGTGCGCGCGCACACATGCACACACACACGCAAACCGTAATCCCTCCCCTCAGTTCCTTTCATCAAACGGGGGAGTGATTCCAACAAGCTGCCACCCTCATTAAAGCAACTCACATGGGAAAAAGTGGGGCCGCTAAAACGTGCAAGTTTCATGAGTGTTCACATCTTTTACTAAATGGGGCTAATTCAGGGTTCAGGGTATAATCTGAACTGGCCCCATTAGTTGAAAAATATTATCAATTTTATTTTTAAAAAACACACATCTGGAACCATATTGAAATGTAGGCCTCTTGTAGGATATTACTGTACTAAGACCAGACATTTTGCACTTCTGGACAAGACCGCCAAGAAGGCAGAAGTCCATGGGTCCCACCTGACTTCCTTTCCAACAGTGACATGTATTTGTATTAAATACTGTACCCAATGTCAATGCCAAGAATGGATCAGGTTGAAATGCCATGGCCATTTACAAATTCTTCATCCTGGAGCATCTTAATCTTAGCACTTCTGCTACAGGGCAGAGCACACATTATTAAACGTGTTCTTATTTATTTGTGTCATGAGTGTTTTCTCAGAAAAACGAACTTGTTTTCTCCACCGCCCATCCCCTCATCTCTGCCAATGCTTCTGATTGGTGCGTCCTGCCTTCATAAGGCAGTGCAGTGGCATCCAGACTCAACAGAGGGTTGTGACGTCCCTCACACCATTCTGTGTATTTGAGGTTCTCCTTCGCATGACCATGAAGACCTGGGTCCTGCTCTTAATAGCAGGTGCTGCCTTTGCGGTGGTATCTGCAGGTATGTAACTAGTAACATTTACCATTTACCTCTGCCATATCTGCTGGGGTTGAATTCCTAGGGCTCAGCCTGAAATGAGGGTGAGGAAAATTAATTGCAGGTCTTGCTTAACAATCGGTTTTCTTAGAGACTTTGCCTGGACAATCCAACAGGGAGTACTTTGCCTGGGAGGTACTTTGCAGAGGGCAGAATTCCAGGAGTGCCAACAAACTTGAAAAATTTCTCAACAACACCACCAGAACATCAGAAGCAGCAAGGCTCCAAGTGAACATCAACAAACTCCACAACTGTACAGGTTTGGAGTGTTGGCAGCCCAATACATTTCAAAAATGTTTCTTTATTTAAAGGAACATACATTTGTACTCCTTAGTAAAAATTGCTTGGAAAAGTAGCCATGCTGTGCAGACTCAACCCTGGTGAGCTGCTGCAGTATGAACGCTTTGCCAAGTTCAGAGTTTTCTTAAGGGGTATAAAAATAAGCATTCTCTTGATAAATGTTTTTAAACTCATTGGGAACACTACCAAAACTGCACAGTGGTGGCTTTTTGTTCTTTTGAAACATGCCTCCCTATTCCCCTACCCACCTGCCCATGAAGGCCTTTGGGACAGCAACACAAACGGAGGTATGGGAGGACATTTTGCCCATTTTGCATGTGTTTGTTGAAGGCTTCTTTTCCTCTTTCCAAACTAGTGAAAGTCTTCCATAAACTTACATGCAATGGAAGAGTCCTCTATCTGCTCCATACCTTTGTATGGGACAAAGATAAGAGGCTGCAATCCAAAACTCATCCAAAACTCATGCAGAGAGGGGAGCAAAGTTATTCTGCGAAGGCAGCAAAAGAGTTTCAGTAGATCACATTGGAGAGAAGAGCAACAAGTTGTAACGTTTCTCTCTTTGCCCTCCAGATCATCATGATGATGATGAACAGGGAGATGACACCACCAGTTGTAAGTATCTTGGCTTACCAAGTATTCTTTCCCATCAAATTGCCTGTGCACTCTCCAATAAACACGCGAGACAGGAATATGGATGAAAAGGGCCACTTTATTAGAACAAACTACAGGAAGGAAAGCCAGATACCAGCAGCAGTTGAACTAAGACAGAGAAAAGTGCAGCAGCAACCAGATTCTGTAGCCCGACCCAGCTTGCTGAAGCCGACAGTAACTCAACGCAGCTTGCTGTAGCTCCACAAGAATGGAATGGCCTCTGGGCAGTGGGGGTGAGGACACCCTGGAAAGTCCTGCAGTCCCTGCCCCCTCACCTGAGGCCGACAATAACACAGAGGGGGCTGTATGCGCCCCCTCGCATTATGTAGAGGCCAGTCAAAGCTAGAACCCCATGCTAGAGGCACAGGGTTCGGCATTCTCTATCTTTCCAGAGAAGAGCCCCAGGGGAATGCAATGTCTGAGATTCATACATTGCAGAAGCTACTGAGGGGTCCAATGGGGCTCTGAGTGCTGGGCATACAGAGAGGGACTTTCAAGAATATTTCCCTACAGCTGGGCACCTTCTCTCTTGGCACCTTCTCTCTTCCCACTTGCTCCTGGGGTGGAGTATACATAGAAATAAATCTGAGCCTGGCTCCGTCCCTCTTCTGGGCTGCCCCTCCCTGATTTTTTTCTTTTACTTTCATTCCCCAGTCCATTTTAGTCTCACCACCACCACCATTGGATGTAGCGTGTGCTCTGTTGGCACCGTCGTATTGCGTAAACAGGTGTGGGATCGGGCCTTAACAATTAACTCAGTCCATTGGTTTCAGTGAGGTGTCAGCTGCAGCTAACTTGAGATAGATCAGGACTCATGAGTGCAAAGAAGGGATTTTTTTTTACAAAGTTATTAAAATTGCATTTAATTTTAAAAAACGGAATTCATTAAATAATTTCAATATATCTCGACATCTTACATTTAGCTTTTGTCGCTTCCTTTCCTATTGATTTTGATGCCTCTTGCCACTAGCCCGCTATAAAATGTATGGTTCTGGGCATCATGTGCACTGTGAAGACTCAGAACAATGTAGAAAGGGTTTCACATCTGAACTGAAGCTGATAAATGGCGAGATAGGCCACAATTCTGCCAGTACTGTTAGAGAAGGTGTGTCCCTCTAGCACTGAAAAAGCTGTCTGTTTCTAACAAAATGTTAACTGAAAAGGCTTAAAATACCACTGAATGTAAGTGCTAAAATAATCAATTTCATCACATGCTGTAAAAACACAAGCTATAGTTCTGCAAAGCCAACAGTAAAATAACGCAAAGATGACAGCAAGTAGCACTGATCTCTCTCTCTCTCTCTCTCTCTCTCTCTCTCTCTCTCTCTCTCTCTCTCTCTCTAGCACCCACTGATGTTTCCGCCGAGCCCCGTAAGTATCTTTGCATATAACAGGGGTGGCCAAACTGTGGCTCCTGAGCCACATGTGGCTCTTTGACAGACAGAATAATGTGCGGCTCTCGGAAATACATTGACTAAGCCCCTTTTTGCAACACAATTAAAATAAATGGTAAATATGAAATTGGCAAGCATTATCACTATTTACCAGGTATAATCTGAACGTTCACTGGGTTAAAACATAAGTTTAATGTCCATGGTGAGTAATTATATTTAAGAATTTAAATACTTCTTAAATATTGCAGCTCTCAAACATCTGAAGTTTATCGTATGTGGCTCTTACATCAAGCAAGTTTGGCCACCCCTAGCACATAAAGTATTAATATCAAGCATCAAAATGTCCACTATTCCTAGGAGAGGATTGAAGAGGTGGAGCCCTCTGGCGGGGCAATTGTATAGAATTCATGCATTGCTGGGGATCTGGGGGATCTGAACTATGAAAGAAGCAAGAACAGCAATTATTTGATGTCATTCAAAAAAAGCTACCGTAATAAGAGATCATTGTAATGATCATGGGGTCGTTGATATTTGGGTACCTTGTCCTCCTCAGGGATATTCCAGACATCTTCCCAGAATTTTCAGTTTTCATTATGAAGACTAAGTCTTTACCCCTTTATATAAGGTATTGGTGTGTGTGTGGGGGGGGGTAGAGTGTACAGACATGATTATACTCAACAGCTCACTAACAGGGAAACATACTGATGGCTTCAAATATTCTAACCAAGGAACTTGATTCAACTAAAGCTGATTGTGTCTGAAGCTCTGCGCACTTATGAAGGTTTCTCCTTCAGCACATATAATGAGCATGCATGTGTAGTTGCAACTCATTTTAGGTGATTCGGGGCCAATGAGTGCAAATTCATGATTTGCAAGGATTTGGCAGCTATATTCTTAATTGTATCAAAAGTAAATTGAGTTTAAATGGTTGAAAAAATTGAATGACTAATTGTTGGCCCAATCCTATCTTCGTGGTATGCTGGGAGCGCTCCCACTGGTGCAAAGGCCAGAAAGCTGCTGGTGGGTTTCTACTAGTGGAAAAGCCAAATAGGGGTGGGGATCGGGGTGGGACTGGGTGGATCGTGGCAGCACCAGTGTCTGGTCAGTGCCACCACCCACCCTGTGCCTGACACACACATGGCAGGCTCTTCAAATCTACGCCAGCAAAAGAGCTGGTGCTGATCCGGGGAGTTCCATAGGGGGCCAGGCAGAGACTGGGGAAGTAAGTAAAGAAAAACTTTACTTACCCCTCCGAGGTACTTGCCTGGTTCCCTGCCCGTCATGCACAGGATACACTGGCTGCTGCACCAACAGCCCTGTGTCCTGCACACCCGTGTGGGATAGAATTGGGCAGTTAGACATTAAGCTACCGGCTGTATTTGGTTTATACTGTTTCCCACTGATGTCAACTAAGATGTCTCTGCCTCACCCTTGCACCCCTATGTGCCACCATCCCTGCAGCATTTCTGGCTGTGGGTCAGAAGAATGGGAATCGCAGGAGAAAAGAGTCCCTCATTAATTTAGTTGCCCTACTACACCTATTGGACTTTTAGTTGGTTGTATTGACTGGGGGCAAATTCATGTGTTTTCACAAAACACGATTGCTATTTGCCACTCCTTATTGTCATGGGAACTGCTTTTTTGCTTTATTTTTTCAAGAATAGACACATATCACTAAACACTCCAAAAATAAATCCTAGCTGGGCTTGGTGTAGCAGCATTGAAACTTCTTTCTCTCAAAGCAACTCCTCCTACATGGAGAACAGAGATTGACAATATATCTATATCTATTTCTTCATCTGCAGGTCCTGCCCATAGTGGTCATCGTATTTTTTGTATAATGGGTCGCATTTTCTTCGGCTGTTAGGATTGTCATATCCAGAAGATCTCCTCAGAATCTTGCTACATCTTCTCACATGAGGATGATACAATAATGATAATAAAGTGGAAAGATAAGACCAATAAAGTAGATGATTTGCTTCAGCAAAAGCGTGTGAGAAATACTTGCTTTCCTTTTTCCAATTCCTGTCTTTCACGTGTCACAGCCGGTGTTCAAAAGACTCTGGCTCCGGATAAGGATTCCTCAGAAACCAAGATTACTGTAGGAATAGTGACACTGATTGATCTTGATCTCCCTTAGCGCTCTAGCAACTGCCTCCCACAGCCCAGTCACAACAATATCATTCTGTCTCTGATTTTGGATACTCCTGCCAATCCTGCTCATTCACATTCACACATGTGTTCCTACACCTGTCATGCACTCACACACACACAATGACTCAACTTGGAGGGAATTAGTAATACTTCTAGAGCGAGAGGTCAAATTCAGCAGTTTGGGATGCAAACAACCTCAAAGTGCCTCAAAATCAGACTACAAGTAAGCACGAGACTGAGCTTTTCAAAAGAAGATAGAGTAGTAATTTATTGAGTAATATAAAAAAAGTGTCTTTTAATACAATTTGTTTGTTTGGAATGCCTGGAGTTTGAGTCACTCTCTACACTTCTTCGCTCTCATGGTACCAATCCCACAGCATAATCCTGTGTAACCTTACACTGGTGTAACAGTAGATGCACCGGTGTAAGTGCACTTATGCCAGTGTAATTGCACTTACACCGGTGCATCTGCTGTTACACCGGTGCAAGGTTACACAGGATTGCGCTGTCAAAGGTGTGCACCACGGGCGTCACTGGGGCATGGCGGGGGGGCGGGCCGCCAGGGGGTGACGCGCGTCATGGGGTGATGCGCGCACCCCCTCGCGCGTCACCTCCGTGACGCGCGTCGCCCTCCGGGCCCTCCGGACGCTCCGAGGCCGGCCCGGGAGCCGGCCTCGGAGCGTCCGACCCCGTCGGCGCTCCAGGGCCTTCTAAACGAAGGCCCAGGCAGCGCGTCAATCCGGGTATTTCCCGGATTTTCGCGCATGCCCAGACCCGTTTTGAGGGCAAAAAGCCCTCAAAACGGGTCTGCGCATGCGCGAAAATCCGGAAAATACCCGGATTGACGCGCTGCCTGGGCCTTCGTTCAGAAGGCCCTGGAGCGCCGACGGGGTCGGACGCTCCGAGGCCGGCTCCCGGGCCGGCCTCGGAGCGTCCGGAGGGGCGCGACGCGATGCGGGGGGGGGAGCCGGATGGCCCCCTCCCCCCGCACCTATAACGTCGCGCCCCTAGGGGGGGTGACGCGCGTCCCCGCACCAGGGTGACGCGCGTCTAGTGACGCCAGTGGTGTGCACACTGCAACCAAGTGTAAGAGATCCCTTTACACACACACGTTTTGAGATACACGTGGTAGTGCATCACCATAGTGGCTGTTTATCTGTAACAACGATTTCCTGGATGGGCTCTTTGGACACTAGTAGGATTGAGGAGTCCAGAATATCTGAAACATGCTTAGGGGTGTTTTGTTGTTGCTGCTGTTGATAACCGCATAAAAACACAAAACACTGCTTTCTTTGAAAAAACCTGAAAAAAAACCCAGAAAAATAAATAGAATAGAACAGGGGTTCTCAACCTTTGGAGGCCCGGGTACCCCCTATCACGGTCCAATTTTCTGAAATACCCCCTGCTAATTAATTGCTAATTAATTGGATTAATCAATTAATTAATTACCTAATCAATCATTAAATAAAGAGTACTAAAACAATTTTAAATGTGAAAAAATGTCTTACTTAACTCTGTGTGTGTGTGTGTGTGTGTGTGTGTGTGTGTGTGTGTGTAAGAGAGAGAGAGAGAGAGAGTCAGTCAGACAGACAGACAGACAGACAGACAGACAGACAGACAGACAGACAGACAGGGGGATTTCATTTAAGTTCTAATTAACAAGTAATTAACTACTGATTGATGCTGATAAGGGACAGGCTCTGGCGTACCCCCTTCCCAGTGGCGTCGCCACGGTAGGGGCCGCACCGTAAGTCGCGGCCCGTGCTAATACCGTGGTTGCGAACCGGAACAAGGAGGCCCCGCCCCCTCGCCGTCGCAGCCATTCCGCACTGTGAAGGCGCCGAGCAGGGAGTCTCCTGCTTGGCACCTTCACAGCACAGTACAAATATAGCATAACAGTGGGGTTCTCCATACTGGTAGACTGGCCACTTAGCATGTCTTTGGAAGAGAATGGAATGTGCCTCCTATGTGCTGTGAGCATCTTGGTTCATGGCTAAACTGGTGGTGCTGGTCAGAGTCTTCCCCTCATGGCTTCTTGGCTCTCGGAAAATCCTGTTACAGCATGGTTTCATCCTTGATACAGTGTTCGATTTCTAGGTCACAAGTCATTGGCACTCAAAGCACTCAAAGTCTCTTGGCAACATTCTCATTTTAACAGTCATGTGGCAACAATACCACCTACTTAGTACACTTTTAAAGCAGTTCAAATTGGAAAAAAATGGAATAAAAAGACATAACACTGCTTTCTGCTATTTCATTTTGGTTAAAGACCGAAATCTGCAAAAAAAATAAAACCATAAAAAACACCCCTAAACATGCTAAATCTTTGTGCAGAGTATGTGGAAATAGAGCTAATTACCAATAAATAGATTAATTGGAGCAACACTGTCATAAACTCTCAGTTTTATTCTTCCTGTTCTCACATTCTGTGTATTACACTCAGTGTTTGAATGTTACTTCACATGTGAACTCCTCAGAAATCAAGAGTAATATCAAGAGTAGTGATAAATCTTGAATTATCACCCTGGCGCTACTGGCATAGTTATTGAATTGCTTTCCAGATCCTTGTGGTCAATTCTCCCTCTGACTGGATACATACCGGACAACACTTTTTTTTGCTTGCTTCCCAACTTCCATTGTGATGGATCAGCCTTTTTAGTTTAGTTCTCTTTAATTGGTGCCTATGTCATGCCATAGGAAATTGGCAGGGAAATTCTCCTACTTCCTGTTGCTCTGTCGCTTCCAACTCAGCCTCCTACCTACTCTCTCTTTCCCTCCAGCTGGGGACAAAAATATTCTGACCAAGAAGGAGAAGATTACCCAATTTACTCTAATAGGCAACCCATTTACTCTACTCATCAAAGTTCCTGCAAACGTCAATATAAATGTTGTGGCCAGGAAACACAAGCACCTGCTTGACATGCTACCATATATACCGTAGATGCCAGCCTGGCAGGATGAACAGTTTCAACCAGAACTCATACACACAAAATAGACACCACGACACACTGCCTTTCTGAGTCACAGGCGAAGTTCCTGAAGAACTCTAGTCAAGCCTCAAACCCCTCTGACTGTGCTGTTCCTTCCAGCCACACCCTGGAAGGAAGAAGATAGTCCAATTTGTGTGACCTCCTGTCTCCTCAGAATGTAATCATGCAACTCTTTTTCTTCTTCAATCTGTATTGTCCCCACTGAATGCAACCTCTTTTGCTTCCCGCATCTCCTGCTTGTGTTTGCAACTCCCTGTCCCATTGATTGCCATTTCTGTATTTTGCCTGTAAAGCTCTATCAAAATATCTGCATTTTTTTATCTATTCAAATGTTACAATGTTACCTCCCCTCCTGCTTGTACCTGCTTTTGCTGTGCTGCAGCCCTAGTCCCACACATCCCCTGTCCTGGCATGTTCATATTTGCATTTTAGCGGTTCCAAGTATCCAGCCTTGGGTAGCATCTCCTGTCCTTCCACATTCTGATTAGGTTTCCCCTTGATTGTGTGCCAGGAACAGGCACATCAGCCCTCATCCCAAACCCATTCAGTCATCAAGCCACACAACTGCACAGTAAAACAGGGTACTCCAGATGGACCCATCTTCCATCCCGATAACATACCGTAGTTAATGAGCTTATCCCCAGAGGTGCACATAGCAACAACATTAACAGTGCAATCCTGTGTAACCTTGCACCAGTATAACAGCAGATGCATCGGTGTAAGTGCACTTATGCCAGTGTAAGAGGTTAGCATCCTAAGGAGCCCATGCACTCAGGAAGGCTCACTGCTGATTCTAGACCCTACTCCCCTGGGCCCAAAGTCTCCATGGCAAGAGAACCACTTTCTCAGACAAGAGAGTGGTTCTATCAGTACCTCCTCTCTCCTGTCCCATGAGCAAATGGGAGCTTCTCCCTTCCATCCCATGGACGTTTGGGGCAAAAGTCCATTTGTAGATAGGCATCTGGAAGAGGGAGCAACAAAGTTCTGTTGTTGCCTCCTCAAAACACCTTAACCCCTTCACAATGCCAACATAAGCCACCTGTAAGCCTTGGAGAGGACACCCAGGTAGGAGGAACCCCACAGACAGCATTTTGTGAAGAGCCTTCTCCAACCTGGAGCCAGCTCTGAAGAAACACTCTAATGGCATATATACACTGAAATTTGGCCCATTATGCGATTCAGCAGAGGTAGGTTTAGCTCTACCTCCTCTGGGAAATTCTGCAATTATTGTTATTATTGATTCATTCACCTTCCAGGCCGTAGGATTAAAAGCTTAGCAATTGCACATAAACCGTTTCCCTGAAAAGTGTCTATCACGGAACGCTAATCCAACTGCCCCAGGAGCATGCAACGTCCTCAAACAGACCGGATGCAGTTTCCAACATTGAAGAGAACATACCGGTAGATCTTTCAGTTACAACTAATTACATAAAACAGTTCACAATGTTATCTGGCTGATGTCCAGCAGTTCCTAAGCTGCTCTATCGGGACCCTACCCCCTCCACCTCCTGCCAGGGGGCAATCCCTCATCAAGTCGACTGGGGAACTGCTAAGTGGCTTCCACCCCACCTCACTGAGCACCCCACACAATCACTGGTGTCACTGGAGCGTGGCGGGGGGGCGGGCCGCCAGGGAGTGATGCGCGCCATGGGGTGACGCGCGCACCCCCGCGCGCATCACCTCTGTGACACATGACACCCTCCGGACGCTCCGAGGCCGGCCCGGGAGCCGGCCTCGGAGCGTCCGACCCCGCCGGTGCTCCAGGGCATTCTGAAAGAAGGCCCATGCAGCGCGTTAATACGGGTATTTTTTTACAATTTTCGCGCATGCGCAGACCGTTTTGAGGGCAAAATGCCCAGGGCGGGGTCGGACGCTCCGAGGCCGGCTCCTGGGCCGGCCTCGGAGCGTCCGGAGCGCGACACGGGCACCCGGGGCAGGGTGCAGCCGGGTCGCCCCCCCAAAATCGCAGCGCGGCCTCACTAGGGTGACGCGCGCACCCCCGCCTTGGGGTGACGCGCGTCCTAGTGACGCCACTGCAATCATCAGTGCTAGGCGAGGGGTTTATTCCATACATTGGCAAAACTAATGTCTCCTTGCTCCTATGGACTCTCCCAGTTGACTTCACTGGGGAGCTATTGTTGCGAGGGTCTGCTCATGTGGAGCCCTCCTTAGTAAGGGGGCTGTGTTGCCCAGGAGAAAAGGGCGGATGCACCTGGAGAGCTCCTTTCATTAAGGTGGGCATATAGGGCTGTGCGGGTGGGAGAGTCACCTCCCAGTCCTTGTCCTGTGATAGGGAAATTCTCCTACTCCCTGTCGCTCCATTCTGCCTGCCCCCTCCAACTCAGCCTCCTACTTACTCTCCCTTTCCCTCCAGCTGGGGACAAAAATATTCTGACCAAGAAGGAGAAGATTACCGAATTTATTCCAATAGGCAACCCATTTACACTACTCATCAAAATTCCTGCAAGGGATATTGTATTGTTCCTCCTAAGCAATTCTGTCAATTTGTCCATGTCCATAATTTCAAGTACTGTCAACAACCATTCACAGAAGTCATGACAGCACCTTTCCAATGCAGCAGCTGAAAGACTACTCAAATCCTTGGGCTTGTTCAAGCAATATATATATGTTGTGCGCACACCCCCAGAGGGGTGGCGGTTGAGGTCCGTGACCTGGGTTCGATAGCCGAAAAACACTGAGACCATAATTGACCAAATAGATGATTTTATTAGGGGTACTATGCGCATAGGATGCTCTTGCCCTTATGGGGCAAGGCATAAAGCAATACAGAGAAACAGCAGTATTTATAGCCTTGTACAAACATATCCCCTTCCTCAAAATGCCAACTCATCCCTCCTCCTTGTTCTTCCCCTTTATCACCCCTCCTCAGTTCGCGTTCAGGAGAGGCTTGTGTAACCAACAAGGGACATTTGGGGACTTTCCATTCTCTTCTACATTGCAAATAATATGCCAAGTAATCATGACTTTGATAGTCCTTGGCTGTTCACCTTCCCCCTCCCTCAGGGACCATCGTACATCTTGCGATTTCTGTCTTAAGCAAGCCTCTGCAGTTATGTGTAATTTTGCTCTGCTGTGTGCTTTTTGGAATTTTCCAGCTCAGGGCTGAACTTTCCCTTTGTGACCCTCTGGTTCAGAGGCCTAGCTCAGCAAGCTGCAGAAGCCTGTGCACTGCCTTATTATGTTAATTGGGCCCACCCCTGGACCCCCGTTACTACATATAGACCTATCCTGTGTGTGTGCGTGTGCGTGTGCGCGCGTGCCAGGCTGATCAGACCGCATGCCGAGGCGAACGAGCGAGCGCCAAGGCGAGCGAGCACGAGAGGCTTGCCGCCGTCCTTCGCGCTCTGAGCGATGCAGCCCCCTCAAACATGGCCCAGGAACATTATCGATCGTGCCAGAAATTGGGAGACCGCTCGCTTCCGCTGTGGTAACCAGAAACCTCAGCACAGCTCGACAAAGCTCCTCAGGCGTCCGGGACGGGCTGAAATTCTTGCGATCTTCAGCGGCCTTAATCCCTCCCCTCAGTTCCTTTCATCAAACGGGGGAGTGATTCCAACAAGCTGCCCCCCCATTAAAGCAACTCGCATGGAAAAAAGTGGGGGTGCTGACTTCCTTTCCAACAGTGACATGTATTTGTATTAAATACAGTACTCAGTGCCAATGCCAAGAATGGATCAGGTTGAAATGCCATGGCCATTTACAAATTCTTCATCCTGGAGCATCTTAATCTTAGCACTTCTGCTGCAGGGCAGAGCACACATTATTAAAGGTGTTCTTATTTATTTGTGTCATGAGTGTTTTCTCAGAAAAACGAACTTGTTTGCTCCACCGCCCATCCCCTCATCTCTGCCAATGCTTCTGATTGGTGCGTCCTGCCTTCATAAGGCAGTGCAGTGGCATCCAGACTCAACAGAGGGTTGTGACGTCCCTCACACCATTCTGTGTATTTGAGGTTCTCCTTCGCATGACCATGAAGACCTGGGTCCTGCTCTTAATAGCAGGTGCTGCCTTTGCGGTGGTATCTGCAGGTAAGTAACTAACATTTACCATTTACCTCTGCCAAATCTGCTGGGGTTGAATTCCTAGGGCTCAGCCTGAAATGAGGATATTCTGCGAGGGCAGCAAAAGAGTTTCAGCAGATCACATTGGAGAGAACAGCAACAAGCTGTAATGTTTCTCTCATTGCCTTCCAGATGATGATGATGAACGGGGAGATGATGACACCAGCAGTTGTAAGTATCTTGGCTTACCAAGTATTCTTTCCCATCAAATTGCCTGTGCACTTTCCATGAGAGACAGGAATATAGATGAAAAGGGCCACTTTATTAGAACAAAGTACAGGAGGGAAGGCAAGATACCAGCAGCAGTTGAACTAAGACAGAGAAGAGTGCAGCAGCAACCAGATTCTGTAGCCCGACCCAGCTTGCTGAAGCCGACAGTAACTCAATGCAGCTTGCTGTAGCTCCACAAGAATGGAATGGCCTCTGGGCAGTGGGGGTGAGGACACCCTGGAAAGTCCTGCAGTCCCTGCCCCCTCACCTGAGGCCGACAATAACACAGAGGGGGCTGTATGCACCCCCTCGTGTTATGTAGGGGCCAGTCAAAGCTAGAACCCCATGCTAGAGGCACAGGGTTCGGCATTCTCTATCTTTCCAGAGAAGAGCCCCAGGGGAATGCAATGTCTGAGATTCATACATTGCAGAAGCTACTGAGGGGTCCAATGGGGCTCTGAATGCTGGGCATACAGAGAGGGACTTTCAAGAATATTTCCCTACAGCTGGGCACCTTCTCTCTTGGCCCCACTTGCTCCTGGGGTGGAGTGTCTACAGAAATAAATCTGAGTCCCCGGCTCCGTTCCTCTTCTGGGCTGCCCCTCCCTGGAATTTTTTTTTACTTTCCTCCCCCAGCCCACTTTAGTCGCCCCACCACCTCCAATGGATGTAGCCTGTGCTCTGTTGGCACTGTCGCATTGTGTAAACAGGTGTGGGACGGGATCGGGGCCTTAACAGTGAACCGAGTCCACTGGTTTCAATGAGAAGTCAGCTGCAGCTAACTTGAGCTAGATCTAGATCTCACGAGTGCAAAGAAAGGCTTTTTTTTTACAAAGTTATTAAAATTGCACTTAATTTAAATAATAGAATTCATTAATTGCCACTAGCCCGCTATAAAATGTATGGTTCAGAGCATCATCATGTGCACTGTGAAGACTCAGAACAATGTGGAAAGGGCTTCACATCTGAACTGAAGCTGAAAATGGCGAGATAGGCCACAATTCTGCCAGTACTGTTAGAGAAGGTGTGTCCCTCTAGCACTGAAAAAGCTGTGTTTTTCTAACAAAACGTTCAGTGAAATGGCTTAAACACCACCCAACGTATGTAAATGCTAAATACCGGTGATTTCATTGCTTTGAGTAAAAAATAAGCTACAGTTTTGCAATGCCAATAGTAAACTAATGCAAAAATGACAGAAAGAACATAAGAACATAAGAAGAGCCCTGCTGGATCAGGCCAAAGGCCCATCTAGTCCAGCTTCCTGTATCACACAGTGGACCCACCAGATGCCTCAGGGAGCACAAGACAACAAGATACTTGTATCCTGTCGCCACTCCCTTGCACCTGGCACAAAGAAAACCTACACCTACAACCAGGAGGTTGCTTATCCAGCATCATGGCTTGTAAGCTGTGATGGACTTTTCCTCCATAAACCTGTCCAATCCTCTTTTAAAGGCATCCAGGCCAGGTGCCATCACCACCTCCTGTGGCAAGGAGTTCCACAAACCAATTACACGCTGGGTAAAGAAATATTTTCTCTTGTCTGTTTTAATACTCCCTCAGCTCTGATATTTCTTTTCTCTCTGTCTAGTATCCACTGATGATGTCCCCATGCCCCGTAAGTATCTTGGCATATATAAAGTATTATTATCAAGCATCAAAATGTCCACTTTTCCTAGGAGAGGATTGTGAAAGTGGAGCCCTCTGGTGGTGCAATTGTATATAATTCATGCATTGCTGGAGATCTTTGTGGGATCTTTGTGCACATAGAGCAGGAGTGGAGGCCTGTTGTGTGAATAGCACTGAAATCCCTTTGGAAGAAATGGAAAATTAACCATGACCAGCTTGTTCTATCTGTTTCCACAGGATGTAGTTTGGTGGATCATTTTAGTTAGATCAGGGCCAATGAGTGCAAATTCATGATTTGCAAGGATTTGGCAGCTATATTCTTAATTGTATCGAAAGTAAATTGAGTTTAAATGGTTGAAAAAATTGAATGACTAATTGTCGGCCCAATTCTATCTTCGTGGTATGCTGGGATCGCTCCCACTGGTGCAAAGGCCAGAAGGCTACTGGTGGGTTTCTACTAGTGGAAAAGCCAAATAGGGGTGGGGATCGGGGTGGGACTGGGTGGATCGTGGCAGCACCAGTGTCTGGTCAGTGCCACCACCCACCCTGTGCCTGACACACACATGGCAGGCTCTTCAAATCTACGCCAGCAAAAGAGCTGGTGCAGATCCGGGGAGTTCCATAGGGGGCCAGGCAGAGACTGGGGAAGTAAGTAAAGAAAAACTTTACTTACCCCTCCGAGGTACTTGCCTGGTTCCCTGCCCGTCATGCACAGGATACACTGGCTGCTGCACCAACAGCCCTGTGTCCTGCACACCCGTGTGAGATAGAATTGGGCAGTTAGACATTAAGCTACCGGCTGTATTTGGTTTATACTGTTTCCCACTGATGTCAACTAAGATGTCTCTGCCTCACCCTTGCACCCCTATGCGCCACCATCCCTGCAGCATTTCTGGCTGTGGGTCAGAAGAATGGGAATCACAGGAGAAAAGAGTCCCTCATTAATTTAGTTGCCCTACTACACCTATTGGACTTTTAGTTGGTTGTAGAGACTGGGGGAAATTCATGTGTTTTCACAAAACATGATTGCTATTTGCCACTCATTGTCATGGGAACTGCTTTTTTGCTTTATTTTTTGAAGAATTGACACATATCGCTAAACGCACCAAAAATAAATCCTAGCTGGGCTTGGTGTAGCAGCATTGAAACTTCTTTCTCTCAAAGCAACTCCTCCTACACGGAGAACAGAGATTGACAATATATCTATTTCTCCAGCTCCATTTCCTGCCCATAGTGGTCATCGCCTTCTTTGTATAATGGGTCACCTTTTCACATGCGGTTAAGATTGTCGTACCCAGAAGATCTCCTCTGGATAGAAACTTGCTACATCCTCACACCAGCAACACAGGAGGATGATACAATAATGATAATAAAGTGGAATGATAAGACCAATAAAGTAGATGATTTGCTTCAGCAAAGGCGTGTGAGAAATACTTGCTTTCCTTTTTCCAATTCCTGTCTTTCATGTGTCACAGCCAGTGTTCGTAAGACTCTGGTTCCGGATGAGAATTCCTCAGAAACCAAGACTGATGTAGGAATAGCGACACTGATCAATCTTGATCTCCCTTAACACTTTAGCAACTGCCTCCCACAGC
Source organism: Plestiodon gilberti rubricaudatus (assembly GCA_026170595.1). Classification (NCBI taxonomy): domain Eukaryota; kingdom Metazoa; phylum Chordata; class Lepidosauria; order Squamata; family Scincidae; genus Plestiodon; species Plestiodon gilberti. The sequence goes on from JANXHW010000002.1 coordinate 122,416,677, forward strand.
CCAGACATAACAAATGCTGTCAGAATTGGGCACCCAAATTTGAAAGACCTTAGAGCAGTGGTTTCCAAACGGAGGCGTGGCTCCCAGGGGAGCCGCCGAGTGCCACAGAATCCTCTCAGAAAACAGTGCAATGCCAATTGACAGGCATCAACATAATGTAAAGGGAGCCGTGGCCAATGGTCACCAATGGTCAAGGGAGCCGCAGGTCGAAAATGTTTGGGAAACACTGCCTTAGAAGAAAGGAGATACACAGATGCCCCGCCAGTGCTACAGCCTTCCTTCCCCTTAATGGCCCTTAGTTAGCATGATCTCTCCTAAGAGTTCAGCATGACCTCACTCACTTCAAAGCGAAGTACTGCCTACCTAGCTCCTAGAAACCAAAATGGGGTTAGGTTAAACTGCACATGTATTGGGGAAAAGAGGTCATTTATAACAATACAAATTATTCAGCGATATTCCTTGATTAGTACCCTAAAATATATCCTAAAAATAGCAGTGCTGATCCAAAGGGGCAGAGGGAGAAAAATTGGGAGACAGCAAATAAGGCTGTTGGCAACCACTTACCGGACTCGGTTCTCTGAGCAAAGGAGCAGAAAGCAGGTATGTTTCTGAACTTTTTCATGCTCTTATAAGGTGACATCCCAACCTCTCCATCTTGCTGTTCCCCAAGACTTCCCCAGCTCTCCTATTCATCATCCCCACCAATGGAGGCTTAAGCCTGCCTGGAGACACAAATGGTGGGTTGAGATTCATTTCTTGATTGATTTAATACATTTATATCCCGCCTTTCCCCAACCTACGTGGGAATCTTCAGGTGATATACTGTGTATTTGGGACTGATGTATGGCAAACCACAAAAGGGTTTTTGCATCTAAGCAGAGATGGGAACGGACAATTGGATGTGTGAGATAGAAGAATTCACTCATTTCACATTAAGAAATATTATTAGTTACATTCTATCCCACATATATCCTCCAAAGAGGTCAGCATAAGATTCTCTCCCCCATCCTTTTATCCTCACAACAACCCTGTGAGGTAGGCTAAGCTGACAGAAGATGACTTGTTCAAGGTCACCCAGTGAGATTTATGGCTCAGGAGGGACTTGCCCTGGGTCTTCCTCCCTGCTCTTCAGCCTTCACTCCAACCACTACACCACATTGGCACTCTCTGTCGCATTCAGCAAACCTTACAATGCAGACACAAAAACCTCCTGCGGGATTTTGAAGCTCCTCGCCCCACCACAGACAGAATCACGTTTGCTACCAGAATTTGTCTGGAGTGGATGGGATCACTCAAGGACGCCTTCTCCTTTGGAGCATCAAGACGACAGAACTGTGCTGCCAGTGCCAACGTCGTGGATGCCATCTGGTTTGTTTGACCCTTTTTTTCCCCCTTGGAGACAATCCAACTTCACTCAGTGCATTACCACTGCAATCTTATCCACACTTACCTGGGAGTAAGCCCCATTGACTATAATGGGACTACATCCGGGTAGACATGCATAGACTTGGGCTCTTAGCAGGGGGAGGGCAGAATGGGGAGGGGATGGGGCAGGGAGGAGGGTGGAGCCCCAAGAAGGGAGCATGTTCAGCAATGGTGGTGCCCAACGGATCCTGACCCCCCTCCCCTTCCCAGGCCCAATCAGCTTTCACTGGTCCATGCAAATTTGTGTGAGTGATATCGCTGGCGTAGGTCCAAGTAGACCTAGCAGCCAGGCACAGGTTTACCCCAGGCAGGGGCGGAACCACGGTGGAGCGCGTGGAGCAGGAGCTCCAGGCGCTCGATCGCGGGCAGGGTGCTCGATCGCGGGTGGGGAACTCACCATCTCCCAAAGCGTGGGCCCGCCCACCCTCCCTGGAACCGGTTTGGCTCCTAAATGAGAGCATACCGAGCGGGGGGGGGCGCCTACGTGACGCGAGGGCGTGTCAACGTGATGCGACGCTGGACCCGCCCCCACCCGCCCTCCCGGCGCCTGTCACCTCTGACCCCAGGGCAAGGGATCGAATGTTCCCTTACCCCTAGGAGGCCTCCCGAGACCAAAACTCCCCCGTGGGATGCAGCAAGTGCCCCGTTGGCACCGCTGCATCACCGCGCAGGGAGTTAAGTAAGATTGGGCTGTTAGAGAGTGGAGGCAGCTGCTTTGGATTTCTGGAGACAGAAGGAGATTTTGTCAGCGGTTTGGGCAACTGATGAAATTAAGCATTATGCAACTAATCAGTTTGCAACTGACTATTAAGTACCTGAAGAAACCTGCAGCAGAACTCTCTGTTTCAAACAAAAATGATCGATATTTGAGGACAAGTAGATGTATTGATTTTATTTGTGTGCTGGGTTTTTTGCACTAAAGGGGGGTTATTTTTAAAAAAATTAAAAAGAGGGACAAAGGATGAAACCTCCCCATACCAAAACCCATGCAGTGCAGGCAGTAGCGTTACTACGGGGGTGCAACCGATGCAGGCTGCACTGGGCATGATGCTCCAGGGGGGATGCCGCAATCGCTACTTGAGTCTTCTGTTTGCCTCTGGGTGAGCCCTCCTGCTTGCCCTTGCCGCCGTTTGGCTCAAAATAGCAGCAAGTGGCAGTGACACAATGATGTGATTATGTCATCACATCACTGCCAACCTACTGCGCACTATCAACCCGGGCGCTGCCGCTGAGTGCAGATTCCTTGCTTCTCACGGTCACTGATTGCACAGGCCTGCGCACATTTTGCTTTCTTAAAAATGAGCCCTATTCTTGGGTAAATTTGGGGCGCTGATTCCAAAACTGGCATCAGGTTTGCCCTATATTATCTAGTTTTGGGGGTACGGCATCGCCACCTCATAATGCGAGTCAAGCAGCTTCCCCGTGAGGAATCCGATGCCATGGAATCCGACTCACATTATGAGGTAGCAATGCCGTACCCCACAAACTAGATGTGATAAACCGATGCCATTTTTTGGAATCAGTGTCCCAAATTCATATAAAACCACCATAAATTTTGAAAAAAAGTTTTTTTTGACCCTCAAAGTTGTAGGCCTCTGTTATTTGTGAGATGCCAAAATGTAATCTGGCACTATATATAAACATTTATTTTTATTTTGCACATTTTTATACCACTCTTCCTCCAAGGAGCTCAGGGCGGTGTACACGGTTCCTTCCCTCCTTTCGTCCTCACAACAACCCTGTGAGGTAGGTGAGGCTGAGAGATAGTGACTAGCCCAAGGTCACCCAGGAAGCTTCATGGCTGAGCAGGGTAAGAGCTTATCTTGCGATCATTTAAATGACCACAAATACTGGAAACCTACCCCAAGCAGTGAAGAGTCAGAAAAGCTGTCTTAGTTAAGAGCTGCCACCCTTTGCTCCTGAGGCCCCTGGGAGAAGCCTACAGGGATCTCACCGATCTTGCTCAAGTGCCTGGAAGGGGCCTAACTCAATAGTAATGCACATGCTTGGCATGCAGAAGGTGGGTCCATTGTTCTGTCCCAGACATTGCCAATTCAAAGGATCTTGGGTATCAGGGCTGAGAAAAGACCCGTGCCCGACACCTTAGAAAGCATTGGATTCGAAAGATCAGTCACCAGATGCAGTACAACGCGGCCTCTCATGTTCATACAGAAGTTCTCTCCCATGCAAAACATAATGCCACTTGTGGGATCTGTGCCCCTGCAACAAACTGTGGCAATAATAATAATACAAACAGAACTTCATAATAGTAGTTACATCTAGGTTTTAAATAGCACGTTAGACCATTCAAAGAGCTTCATGCACACTATCCCAGTAAACGTCACAGCGACTAAGGCAGGTCACTATTGTTCATCCTGATATTGCAGTTTGGTGGGAGGCGAGGCTGAGATCCACATTCGCTTGCCTAAGGCCACCCACTGAATCCATGGCGGGAGCCATCCTTGACCTTCCTGGCTCACCGCTCACACTTCTACACCAGCCCTGTCAAGGTGTCCCTCAATCTTCTTCTCCAGTGGTGGAGCTTTGTTCTGTCGGCCAAACGTCCGATTCGTCACTGCTTTCATCCCGAGAAGAAGTCCCCTGTGGAGAACGATTTCCATGCCGGTATGGTTCTTGATAGCCAAAATGGTCTGGCCCTTTCCCGCTTGCTCCCTGGGTGCAACGAGAAAGCCACGGTCCCAGTTCTGGAAAAGCCAGGTCGTCCTTCTCCCCAGAGTGAGATGGGGTTTCACAACCGAAGCAGGAAGAAGAAGCCATGGAAGCAGTCTCCATAATGGTTGTCTCTGAAGAAACACTGCCCAGGTTGCTTTGGCAGAAGGTGTCTCCTGCACTGTTGCCCTTCATCTTCTCCCCACCCAAGTGCAGTCTGTCCTGGCGGATCTTTTCCATCACTTCCCATACTATCTGTTCCAGGCGGCTCATGGGCGATTGTGTGCTGCATTCCCTGGGGGGTTCTCCTCCTCGGGGTGACGTGTACAAGCACATCCTGGAAACAGCTTTCTGCAGGCGCTGGAGAGGGGTTAGAGACTCTGGATTGGAGGGCACGTCCCAGGAATCTGGGATTTCCGGGAAGGTCCCGAAGAGGTGGGCAGGTGAAAACTTCTGGACGGGGGTCTTGGACACGTAGGAATAGAGGCAAAAGAAAGCGTCAGCTGTTAGAGCCAGGGTCTGAACCTGCTTGAACCGAGCTGTAAAGAGAAGATGGGAAGAGTCACAGTAACAGCCACATGGATCCAAGAAGCTCTGGCTCCCATCTCATTCAGTTCTACTACACTCTCCTGACCAGGCTTCTGAACCCCTGGCCTTGTTTTCCTAACCTCTTTAAATGTGCAATGTCTTCATTCTGCCACCAGGGGGCAACAGTGCCCTTCACATTTGTTAAGGTCTTCCTGAACAGGAAGCCCCACAGGGTACTGCAAGCCAAGACCCCATCATCTGGCTTGGCCTGCCCTACCCAATCACCCACAACAATTCTTTTCAACAAGGGTGGTGCTCAACATGTGGCTCAGGGACCAAATGAGGATGGTGGATCCACTTTTAGTCATGGTACCAACTCAGGCCCTCTAGTGGCAGAATTCTGGTAGCCCACCAGCTTCCCAAGGCTCCGGGCAGGCGGGCCAAACAGCAGAGCTAGGTGTTAATTGCCAATGCTTCCGTATGATCTTGTTTGACAAATAGATTGTACAGTAGATCCTTTGTGGAGTACCTGCAGGGCCAGACCAAGAATTCCTGATGCCTGGAGCGAGATGTCAAATGCTGCCCCCCCTTACCCAATGATGTGCCAGCCTCTGTTCCTCCCACTCTCCAATGCTGTAACTCAGCACTCCCCTCCCCTCCACATTTCCCCTTCCTCTTTGTCCCTCCCTCTTCCTTTTCCAATTCAGACAGTGGAAGGAGCAATGGAGGCAAGAGATGGGCATCCCCCCCCCAATCTGATGCCTGAGGCGCCTACTTCAGTTTGCCTCATGGATGGGCCAGCCCTGAGCACCTGGTTGCGTTATCTTACAGACTAAATGTTCTCCCTAAATACGCTGCCTCCTGCTCAGAACACCAACAATAACAAGGGGAAACGCGCAGATCATACGCCAGCCAATTGCTCAGAAAGAAGGGAACCTGCTCCCACTTTCCAGGGTTCTGGTCGGCCAGGGCAAAGAAGCGAAGGTCAATGACAAGTTCCTGGGAGCTTGAATTTTCTTTAACAGAGACATTATTTAATAAAATAAAATTAATAAAATTGAAATATGAAGCTAACTTAGAACACCCTCCCCAGGCAGTGTACCTATAGTCCCAGCTCTGCCCCATAGAACCAAAGGCCCCTCCCCACCCACAACGGGGTCCTCCAGCAGCTATTGCCATCTGGCAGCAGCAGACAGAGAGGGACGACAGCAAGGCTTCAAGTTCCTCCACTGGCCTGGTGGAGACCAGAGGGACACTGTAGCAAAGCCAAAGTTCATAGACATTGGGGGGGGGGGGGAAATCACATCTTCTTCCTCCCCTGCCTACACATCTCTTCCCTTCTTCTGTCGTCACCCTTGAGTCTCTCCTTTACTTATTATGAGCCCCTTTGGGACAGGGAAGTGCTTTCTCATCCCCTTGCTATGTAAACTGCTTGGAGGACTTTTGGTTGAACAGCAAGGACAATCAATGACTCAAGATTGGCCTCAGCAAAATCTGGGCAGCAGCGGGCTCCATATTCACACCACCACTCCAGCATCTCGCTGCACTTTTTTTAGAGAGGCCGGCATCCCCTTGGAGGAGGGACCCTCAACTCTCAACCTCATCAGTATTATATTAGACATGTGTGATACGTACTTGCGAGCACCAGGCAAGGGTCTTCCATCTCCAGCCTCTGCACCTGGGCTCTCAGGAAGAGGTGGAAGTCAATGCCCTGGGCCTGGGATGGAACAGAGAAGAACCGGGCTGGGATCCAGGAGGCAGCTTGTGTCTCCTCCTCTATGAAACCCAGATTGGAGAGGACGGTCTCAGCATCGACCTCACAGCGCTCCAGCACCTCAGAGATACTAGGGAGAGAAGGATGGGGTGTGAACAGAGGGATGCCAAGCCCATTACCTCTCCATTGGCCCTTCTGGTGAGGAACACTGTCCTTCTGGGTCTCCTTTTCCCATATGTTTTTAATTTAAAACTATTATTTTTGTTTAACTTAAACTTTTTTGTTTAATACTTGTACCATTTATTACACAGACAGCGCAATCCTAACCAACTTTCCAACACTGGTGCAGTCGCAATGCAGCCCCGAGGTAAGGGAACAAACGTTTCCTCACTTTGAAGAGGCCTCCATGATTGCCCCTGCACTGCAAAATGCAGTGTGTGCCCTGTTGGCACGGCTACACTGGCACAGGAAAGTTGGTTAGGATTGCGCTGTAAGGGATTTATTACGCTCTTTCCTCCAGGGAGCTCAAGGTGGCACACACAGTTTTGCCTGCTCTCTTCTATTCTCGCAATAACCCTGTGAGGTAGGCATAGATGAATGTGTGCGCCTGGCTTGCAGTGAGCCACATTGCCAGGTGGAGATTCAGTTCTAATCCTACACTCTAACCCAGCGATTTTCAATCTTTTTCATCTCACGGCACACTGACAAGGCACTAAAAATTGTCAAGGCATACCACCAGGTTTTGGACAATTGACAAGGCACATTGCACCATTGGCTGGGGGCTCACATCTCCCAATAGAGCTACTCATAAATGACCCTCCCCTAAACTCCCAAAGCATACCTGCAGACCATTCACGGCACATCAATGTGCTGTGGCACATTAGTTGAAAATCGCTGCTCTAACCACTATACCTGTGTTAGATGCCCCTCCTTCCACCCATCCTCTCCCAGTCAAACCACAACAAACTATTGTTCCAGTTAATGTCTGGATTTGACTTTAAAACATTTGGTTTGGTTTTTCAGGCTACAGCGATACACTCACAACAACACCAGTCTTGTAAAAGCTCTTCTCTCACCTCCAATCTGCCTTACTGAAATATATCCCTATATTTGCACAGGTTTCATTTCTGCATCCTTCTCTTTATATGCCTGATTCTGCTGGTTCCTCCCTTGTGCTTATGCCAAGGGGTTGTACTGACAATCAGTGGAATATAAGGACGGAGACCTACTGGATCAGAGAGAGGGCCCATCTAACCAAGTATCCTGCTTCCAACAGTGGGTAACCAAATGCTTCCAGGAACTGTATTTAATTCTTCCATTTTCATCCCCCTCTTCTTTCAGAACTAAGGGGATTTACTCATGGGAGTTTTCCCATTTTATCCTCCCAACCATGCAAGGTAGTTTAGGGTTACATAAAGTGATCAGCCCAAGATCTTCCAGTAAGTTTCAGAGTGGAGCCACGTCCGGTCGGTGCCCTGCCCTGTCCACTTCTACACCACTGCTCTTCTGGTGGCGAATGTTCTCTGATGGGTGATACATCGTCCCAAGCTCTCTCCACAAATATACTCCTTCCTTACCTGGAGCTGGTCTTGTTAGTGCTGCCTGAGATGGCACTGGAGGCCATGCTGTGATCCAAATTAAGATGCTGATAAGGCCAGAGTGCACCTTTTTGGGACCTGTAATGAAAGGGAAGGCAGTGAGGAGATGCCTACAGCTAAATCAACACTATGGTCGTTCTCTCCCCCCAGAAAACTGTAATTTGGGGGGCAGGGAGGAAGAGATCTCTAACAGAGTTTCCAGCATCCTCGCCAAACTGCAAACTTCCCAAATACTTTTAGGCAAGTCATGGCTGTTAAACTGCTATACATAATGTAGACATGCCCATTTCAAGGCTGGCCTTGAATCTTCTCACTCCCCCACCTCACACACACTCCACCCCAAAGGCGTTGCTCTGAGAGACTGTCAAACTGAGGCTGGATCGACACATGCAACAGAGATACCTAGGAAAAAGGTGGAAGAATCTTGAAGGGGTAAAATGGACTGAACTATTTCGGGCTGTGTAAAATAACAACAAAAAGTACCTGCAAGAAGAAAACTAGTACAGCAAAGAGAACACTGGGCTACAGCAGTTCTTCTCCTGGTGTACTACTTGACTTCTGGTAGGGAGAATTTTCTTTTCTATTTTTAACATGGGGAAATTAAGTATTCAGAAATGGGATTCCTCCATCCACAGCTAAGAGACTGATACAGCCCACTCTACCACCTTATCCTCTTTCCCGAGGAGACCAAGCCTGAATCTTCTTGGCATCTTTTTCCTCTGCGAACAAAGCAAAAGCATCGAACTGCCAGCATGTGAATACCCATCAGATTATACAGGTGGGCCCCCATATCCACTGGGGATATATTCCAGGCCCCTCCGTGGATACTTGAAACCGTGGATAAGAGCGAACACCCCCTCCATGGTTTCCTGAGGGCCCTCCCACCCTGCCTCCCCTGCAGGCAGGCATGCTTCCCCCCCCCCGCTCTTATTTTTCTTTCAGCAAGCTTTGTTTCTTCCTTAAAACAAACAGAAGCAGTCTCCATTGCAGGCAAGTTGAACGAGACTAAGTCCTAGAGAGGCTCTGCAAGGTTTCTGTTAACCTTGCAGAGCCTCTCTAGTACTTAGTCACGTTCTACTTGCCTGTAATAAACAGCCAGAGGCTGCTTCTCCTGTTTCTTTAAGGAAGAAACGAAGCTTACTGGGGAAAAAGTAAAAGCCTGGAGGGTCCCCACGATCCGTGGATAACTGAAACTGAAGGCTCCCAACAACATGCGAACCAAAGCAGAACTCTGCACACTTTAATCCATTGGCTTCAATGGGCGTCAATGCACATAACTGTTGGAGGGTGGCCATTACAATTACAGCTGAAACTTAAAGAAAACTGTGTGAGATTCTAGAATATTATTCTTTTGGATTTCTACTCCCCCGGACAGGGGAACATGTTTCCTTTTCAACATTCCCCATTATGAAAGAGATTGAATTTGTGGGAGTTTAGAGATATGCCATAAAATAATAATAAAAATAATTTAGCATGTTAATACTACTATTATCTTAAATTTTATCGAGATGGTTGGTTTCATTTTGAAGTGTTATTTATTTGTGTGTGCATTTAATTTTTTTAAAAATCCCTCAATAATTCATTTTAGAAATAAAATGTGGGACTCTTCAAAATGTTTTAAAAAATCAAACTTAAATTCTGATAATATTGCTGAATTTCAGATTTGTACAAAAAATCTATGCCAGCAAGGCTAAACGACTTGGCTTCCATTTCTCACCTGGACTCGCCTCTGTCTTTATCCAGTAGCAGTGTCGCTGGAAGAAGAAGGAAAAAAAAAAAGGCTGCAGTGAGCAAAAGATGCATGGAAGATTCCTCTGAAGTTAGTTGTCAGTTAGCAGCCCTCCATTAAACAGGCCTGATAGGTCCTATTTTGAATGGGACAGTCTGATGTTAAGACTGATCTCAGGGGTGTCACTAGGATGGGTGACACCCAGGGCGAGATCTCATGGTGTCACCTCCAAGGACCTCCTCCCATGCCAGACCACACGATGTGGAGGCCTCCTGGGAAATGTGATCCCTGTGCGAGTCGCAGTGGGGATCAGGAAAACCCCGTTTTCTACCAGTGGTATCACACTGGTAACAGAATATGCACCACAAATAGAATAGCAAGTCATTTTGGTGTCACCCCTCCCTGAGGTCCTGCACCCTAGTGACACCCCTGGCTGATCTCATTCCCACCTGTAAATTTGATCTCTTAATTTTGTTACACAGTTTCATCTTCACTGTGGTTTCTTATGTAATGTTATTGGCCACTAACCAATACTAACCAGCATTTAACTCCCAATATTTAAACTCTTTTTTAAAATAAATATCAAAACTTAGCTTGGAAAAAAAAATACACCAAAAAAGACATCTGCTACAAGCTAATTATGCCTTCCAGTCGTGTCCAACTCTAGGGTGTGGTGCTCATCCCCATTTCAAAGCCGAAGAGCCAGCGTTGTCCGAAGACGCCTCCGTGGTCATGTGACTGGCATGACTCATTTAGCTAAACCTGAGCTGCTGTGCTGTGCAGTGAATCTCAGTACTGTAAGTAGGCATGGCAAGATCTTAGCTGTTTTACATGAGTTCCTATGGACCACAATTCTAATGTCTTGTTGGCCAATTTGTCTGAGCTGATTGTCTGCAAGCTAAGCAGAATCTAGAGTCACATAATAAAGATTACCACTGCCAGCATAAGGACGAGAAATTTCTTTTTAGCCATTCAATCCACAGTTGCATTGTGTGTGATCACAGGAAAACAAAATACACAGAAGTTTTGCCCTGGGCCAATAATTACTTAACCATGTGCTGGAACACGCCAGTGTACTGCAAAGCAACTGTGAGTGTGCCATGTGAAAGAAAGTACCTAATCAAAAGTTTCTACGAGGCAGAACTACCTACACACAGAAGTTGATGCTTACTGTATCTCTGCATGAGTCTCCTACCTGAGGCACCACATCAGTTGGTCTCATGGATGGGCCTCCCCTACCTGTGGGCTTCAAGATGCTCACACCACTTACCCTCGGCTCCCAGGCTAAGATCATCTTCAAAGCTGGTTCTGTTGCTGCAGGATTCTGCAAGAGAAGTTGAAGTCACAGCCACAGTCACCCTAGTCACTAGTGCTACAAGTTCAAACATCCAGAAACTGACAAAAAGGACTGAAAAAGATCAAATGGCTGGATGGCTTTCCTCATACAGCTCTACCAGGGACATGCTACAGCACAACTTCCTCTAAAGAGGGCTCTCCATGTGTCACAACAAAAGCCAAAGAACATGGTACTGAGGACACACGGGAAGTCAAGACGCTGAAAGTGTCAGTGTTTTCTTTTCTTTTCTTTTCATTTTTTAATGCAACTTTCTTGCCCTTGCAATTACAGAAATGCAGTTGAAGGTGTATGGGCAATCCCTAGTGAACTCTGAACGGCCAAAGGAGTTGCTGAACAAACTTTCAGGAGGACTGTAATGTTTAATTGCTTAATCGGTTAGATGAATTGATTTAAGACCTTGATTAATAAAGGGGTCCTGGTGAACTTGGGAGTGGGTTTTTTTTAATATATTGTTACTACTACATTTACTTATCAACACTGCAGTGGGAAAGCATTCGAAAAAGCATTCCCCTTTCTCGTGCACACAGGAGCAAATGCCTCTTCTAAGAGGCCTATTGTGATGCATGCAAACATCACCTGAAAACAAGTGACCAGAATCAGAACTATTTTTTTACTCAGAGGCAAATGTTATTCATTAACGGTGCAATCCTAACCTGACCTAACACTGGCGCAGCAGCCCCTTCGCTGACCTAGAATGTCGCAAATGCCGTAAAGCACATTTGTGAGGACTCTAGAACAGGGAACGGCGGCAGAGAGGCCTGTAATGGCCTGCCAGTGCTGTCCCATGACCCCTGGCTTCCTGTGGAGGTGAGCAGCACCGAGCAGCACATGGGCGGGGGGTGGGGTGGCAGGAGGGTCAGACAGAGGTGGGGATGTGGTGTTTCTGGGCAGGGGGAGAGCGGAACGGTGGGTGGGACAGGCCCGTGAGAAGGTGGAATCGGTGGAAGATGTCTCCTCTGTATCCTATCCCTCCCTCCCGGGCCTGGACGCCCTACTCGGGGCTTTCCGGACTTGCGCCAGCTAAGAAACCCCATTGGGCAGGCTAGGGCTTTACCTGGCGTAAGGGAACAAAGGGGACCTGAATTCTACATATCCAAGCCTTAGTCTGCTTAGGAAGATAACCACAGCAACGATAGAAGTGATGGAGAGCACTTACCATTGGCAACGGGACCAGAGATGCCCTCTGGGAAGGGTTCCACTGAAGAGCTGAAAACCAGAATCAAAAGCTCTCTCTCATTACAGTCTCAACGAATTCTATTATTTCCCCATTCGGAACTAGCTGGAAGATCATATAAGACAATAAAGTCCCACTGAACAAGGCCTATCTTGGAATTGGGGTTCCCTAGGCTTTGAGACTAACCAATATAGCTTTCCCTTTGGCCATAGGTATTCATGAGTTGTATGGTTGTTGTTACATCTGCAGGTTTCTTCTTATGCAATGCTCCCTCCCTCCAGAATGTTCAGTATTTTTCTCTTCCCCTTCTGCATTTTCCTCATCATCATGGGCTATACATTCCTCCTTCCTTTCTCCATTCACCAGGTCCTGCCTGTCTTCCTATTGGCCAACTCCAGTCTTTGGACCCACCTGTATTCATTAATTACTTTTGATCTGTTCTTATCATCATTAGACTTCAGCTTATTTTTGGATCAAGGGCATCACCCAGGCCTTTTTGGTGAGATGAGCTCTTGGTTTGTTTGTTTTTCCTGTCCCACCCTGTATGACTTTTGGCACAATCCACACGAAAGAAGCACTGGCACAGTGGGCGCTATGCTGGTGACAAGCGGTCAAAAGTGCCGTAAAGCACTTCACGATGGCACACCACTTGTCCAGGCCAAGGCAAAGGCTCATGCTGGCCCATGCATACCGCCAAAAGGAGCAGTGCATGCCAAGGATGTTGAGTTTTGCGCTGAGCAGCATGAGGGCAGAACAGGGCAGGGGGTGGGCGGGGGAAGGTGGAGAGTGGTTGTAACGGGGCAGGGGGAGGGTGGCAATGAAGGTGGGGAATGGGCAGATCGGGCCCAGGAGGGGGCGGAATTGGCAGAGCTGGCGCACGCCACATCCTATCCCCCTTCCCAGGCCTGACCTGCCGACACGGATCACCTCAGACTTGCACCAGCGATTTGGCTCACATGGGTCCGAGCAGACCCATTGCCACAGCTGGGGCTTTCCCCGGGGCAAGGGAACGAATGTCCCCTTACCTCGGAGACCTCCAGCCTGCTAAATTCAGCCTGCACTGGCCTCACTGCACTACTGAGAGAGAAGTTAGGTAGGACTGGGGTGTTAGCTGGCAGGAGGTCTGGCTCAGTTGATAGAGTTGCCGCCTCGTAAGTCTGAAGATCGGTGAACGGCCAGTTCGAGACACGCCACTGACAAAAAACTGTGAAAAAAGCCTCTGTGAGGAGAGAGAGGAGCTGCCAGCTGTGTCGGCCGAGCGTGGGAGGCGACGGCCAGGGAGAGGCCAGACTGCAAAGGATACCATCTAGAATGCAGTTGTTCATGAAAGATTGAACATGTATATATGATTGTAAAAAAAAAAAAACATTAGGGGGTTGGGAAAGCCAGCCCCTGTAAACCGCCTTGGATTAAAGTCAGAGGAGAAATCCAATGACCAAGAAAGGTGGTATATAAATACTGTATATTATTAGTATTATTATTATTAGTCTTTTGGCTGTAGATTCATGGTTTGTTATTTCAGAAACACAAACAAATCCAAACCTTTCCCCACTTGTTAACCACCATGTGTCTGAGCATTAAATGGGGCCCCAGTGTCTATTAATTCATGGTAACTAAGGGCCTACAAAGGGCCATGTCTGCCTGTGGCAGCAGCTGCAGTTTTCAGAGCCAGCCAATGTTGAATTCCAGCTGCATCATCAAAGAATAATCTAAATTCTTCAATTTACAGTTTTGCAAATGTTGAGGGTTTCTGAAACTTAAATTCAGATCTTAGTTTGAAGGATCTGTAAAAACTGTGGAGTTTGATCTGTGGCAGGCAGCTCCATGAGGTATATTGCTATTGGGGGGCTGAAAGGGGGGGGAGGATGGGCCCTCCTGGGAAGCAGGGCAGGCAATGAATTTCTGTGGAGTCGAGGCAGTGGTGTGCTCCAAGACACACAGGAATTACAGCACTGCTACATTTATGTTCTATCAAACACACAGGACATAATAAATGAATAGAAGTGGTTTCACTTTGAATTACACACAATTGTGCCACCTAGTGGGATGAATGTCACATTTTCTTGGAAGACCGGGGAGGGGGGGGGGCAGCTACTGGCTAGCAAGCTTCAGATTCAGTACTACATTCATTCTGGAAACCTCAACTTAAGTTCCAAAGATATATTTCTATACCACCTAGAAAACATAACATTTTGCATTTAGATCCCAAAATCAGGGATCTAAAGGGGAAGCAACCTTAGACTTAATCCTAGCCAGGATGGTGTAGTGGTTCTGGAGTTGGACTTAGACCTGGAAGATCCAGGTTCAAATCCCCACTCAGCCATGAAGTTTCCTGGGTGACCTTAGACCAGGCACTATCTCTTCGCCTAACCTACCTCACAGGACAAAAAGAGGGAAGGAATCATGTACACCACCCTGAGCTCCTTGGAAGATGGGTGGTATAAAAATGTAAATAATAAAATAAATACTAATACTAATACTAATACTAATAATATTGCACCAAAGACTTAGTGCCAGATGTATGGTGGCACCAATAAGGAAGGGTTTTATCCTGTTCATGGTACGTGGAATTGGAAATTTTCCAAGGAAGCCCAACACAGACACATTTGACGCCAAAAGAGGAGACTTCTCCTTAAAGAACAGACAAGTAAGAAGGGAGCTGAAAGGTCTAAACCCTCCAGTGGAGGATATTAAAAGCAACATTAAGAGAAGCTCAACTAGAATATACAGTATACACCACTAAGTAGGAAAGGCACCATCATCAGATTGAGGAGGATGCCGGTATGGCTCATGAGCCTGAGAGCCTCCATGGGCAGAAGCAGTGTACCTTTTAAAACCAGTTATTGGGGAGGGGCAACAAAATGACAGGCTCCTGCTTGTGGGCTTCTCAGAAGAATCTGAGGGGGGGCTTCCTGTGCTAAGCAGGATGCTGATCTAGAGGGACTCTGGCCTGATTTGGCAGGGCTCTTTCTTATGTCATAGAATATCAAAAATAGACCCTGGAACGAGCTCCTAATGGCAGAATTCAAGGCCTGATTCAGGGAAAAGAAAATTATATATATTCCTTTTATCATTGCTTGTAAACATGTGAAGGCTTCCCTCGAGACAGACATTTATACGGAAAGTATGTCTCTGTTTTCACACTGGGGAAATCCTCCTTTGTTCTGCCGTTGCTGAATCCATGGCATGACTCTACAGGATCTGAATCCTGCAGGATCTGTCACGTGCATTACAGTCACTCAGCGTGGTGGAAATAGCCCTCCCTTTGCAGGGCCACATTTCTGTGCTGCAAACAGCCCCCCTCCCACCCCATTGGCCGCCCCACGATTGTCGCCTGGCCAATTTTCTGCTCCTTAAATACATGAGGTAGCTTTTTAACTTCATCTTAGCAAAGTGCTTTGTAATAATCCTTCTTGTAAGGAATATATCTTCATAGTGGAGATGGTACTTGACGTTTTGGCGCTTGGCACAAATTTCCTGGCCCAGGACCCATCTCCCAGCATGCACCTGGTCCTCTGGCTTTAGTCTTCCAAGTGGAAACTTTGTGGGATGGAGGGAGCATAGTAGTGACGGTGTCGCTGCAATGGCTGTACATGCACAATCTGTGCACCCCACAATGATCGTGTCATGATTATTTTAAAACAGGGCAAACCAAGCCAGAAAGCCACCTAATAATCTTCTATAATCTAATCTAAAGCCATCCAATAATCTTCCATCTAATAATCATAAACAAACACGATTAAATACAGAAACAACACCCCAGAAAACAAGCAGCCAGGTTGACTGCATTTTCCAATTTCCCAAATTACAATGAAAAAGCCATAACTCTTAACTTGGCACTGCAAAGAATATAGTGAGGGGAACATACAGGGCTGCAGTGGAAGGACATGCCATAAGGCAGGAGCCACTACCAAAAAGGCTCTGTCCCTGGTGGTCCCTGCTGTGCTTCAGATCAGAATGACATCTATCAGGGTCTTGGATTGTGCAAAGATTTACCGTAAGTGGCCATAGTGAGCCAGCATGGTGAGAAAGCAGGAAGCAAGAGTATAGATGACCAGGGACTAAGGGAAAATCCAGCAAGCTTTTTCAAGAGCTAATCTGGCTGGTATGAAATCAAGTCTGATTGTTGCCCGGGAAAGGCAAAGGCCAAGCCTGATCTGGAAGCTGTTATAGCCCTGCCAGGCCAGTAGGTGGAGTCACAGCCCAGAGAACCTTCTAGTTAGTCTCCATTTCAGGAGGCTCTAAGCCAGGGGTGGCGAACCGGCGGCCCGCGGGCCGGATCCGGCCCCCGGAGCGATCCAGTCCGGCCCGCGCAAGACCGGACCCGAATCAATCAGGTCCGGCCCGCGCGAGCAGACCGGAGGCTCCGCCAGCCCTGCCGGCCCCCCGCGCGCTCACCTCGGCGCGACTTCTTTGAATTTGGCTGCTTCTGCGCATGAGCAGAAACAGCCGGGCTCCAAAGGAGTCCCGCCGTGGGGAGAGCGCGCGGCGCGCTCTCCTCGGCGTGACTCCTTTGAATTCGGCTGCTTCTGCTGCTCATGCGCAGAAGCAGCCGAATTCAAAAGGAGGCGCGGGAGCAGCGCGCGCGGGGTTGGCGGTGGCAGCGGCGGCGGCGGTGGCGGCACCTGCCGCCGCCTGAAAAAGGTAAGGAGGAGAGCAGGGAAAAAAGGAAAAAGGGGGAGAGCGGGGGGGTAAGGAAAGCAGGGGGTGGTGTTTGTGCGTCTTATACTCGGGACAATACGGGGTACCCATTTGCGTGAGAGGGGGGAGGAGAGTGGTTGCATGCCAATCAGAAGTAGCTCCAATCGCCGCGGAGGTTATTATTCCACTATTCTTCCGAGAGGGAAACACAGGAACCAATCACAGCTGCGCTTTCTTAAGAAGGCGGGACAGCAGGAGGGACGACAAGCAGAACAACACTCCCCTGCTCCAAGCGCATACGCTGGGTACTCCAGCGCGTACGCTGGGGCAGGGACATCTGCCGTCAAGTGTGAATGGGCTCTCTCCCCACAAGGACGCACAGTTAAGATCCAAGGTTCCTGCTTCTAGCTCTAGCAGCTCTACACAGGCTGATGGAGGACACAGGCACACTATTGAATTTTCTGCTCCCTTTGGGGTGGACATTCCCCCATCCCAAAATGGCGATGCGTAAGATGCATGTACAGTATACATCATAGAGCAGTCTCTCTAGGATGTATGGAGGTGCCATTCCCCGTGACTGACACAAGTGGCTTCTGATAAGGGCTCCTCATGCATAATAACCAAATCCTATTCCCTCCCCCACGTATTGGTAGACTCACCTACATTCTTCCAACCAGGTCTCAATCTTGTTGGATGAGCTCCCTGTTTGAAACAAGTCAAAGAGGAACATGTAATTATTGTGGGTCCTCTCCAAAATATTCTTTGTTTCTTATATATATAGTCCAGCGGGTGGCGCAGTGGGTTAAACCGCTGAAAGGTCGGCAGTTCGAATCCGCGACGAGGTGAGCTCTCGTTGCTTGGCCAGCTCCTGCCAACCTAGCAGTTCCAAAGCATGTTAATGCAAGTAGATACCGTATTGGTCTGAGTATAAGACTCACTTTTTTCTCCTAATTTAAGTTTTTTAACTAGGGGTGCGTCTTATAATCAGGCTGTTGCAATAATGCCAGTGATTTAATTAAAAAAAATTAATAGCACCAAACTTTAAGGGTGCGTCTTATAATCAGGTGCGTCTTATACTCGGGACAATATGGTAAATAGGTACCGCTTGTGGGAAGGTAAACAGCGCTCCGTGTTCCAGCCGCATGCTATGCGCTTCTGCAAGGAGAGTCATGCCGGCCACATGACCACGGAGGCGTCTTCGGACAGCGCTGGCTCTTCGGCTTTGAAATGGGGATGAGCACCACACCCTAGAGTTTAACACGACTGGACTTAATTGTCAGGGGTCACCTTTACCTTTTATGAGACGGGCAGCCCAATCTTGTCTAGGGTGTCGCAAATGTGCCATAAGGCATGTCTGTGGCACCCGGTGAGTAGGCAGAAGTAGGAATGGGGGAGTGAGCCCTTCCCCACCCATGCTTTCCTTCCAAAATGCACTCCCCATTTACGATGCTTTTCTCCATCAGACTGAGACTGGAAGTAAATCCTGCAAGGATTAAAACAGCGGAGGGAGGCAGTTGGGGGGGGGGAAGCCTAGGGGAACCCCTTACAGCCTGTCACTTCCTTGCTTTAAATCTCTCTCTCTCTCTCTCTCTCTCTCTCTCTCTCTCTCTCTCTCTCTCTCACACACACACACACACACACACACACACACACACACCCCTGTGCTTATACCTGATTGTTTCGAACACAGATATTGTGAGTGTCACTGTCATATCTAATTATTACAAGCTTAGAACAATGCAAGATGAAAAATGCTGTGTGTTGAAAGTCCATGGGGCTAATGGGAGAGCTGAGATGATTAAGGATCATCTAAAAATTCTGCATCACCTGCAAATTTTGATTTTGCTCTCTTACTAACATCAGTTGCATACTGTAATAAAGTTATTTCCCACACTTTAATTTAACCCGACTTTAATCTCCCAACTTTCAATAGGAAAAGTGAAAGTGAGAGGAAAGAAACAGGAAAGGTGGTGGAGAGGAAGAGCAATATATACGGTATATATGACTCATGTGGATGCATGTGTGTAACTGATCTGGTCGGTGGCAGTAGAGAGCACATGACGTCTGCACAACCAACCCCTGTGATTTCCAGTTAGATCTCAGATAGCAAAGGCTGAGGGAAAACCGTCCGCTCCCTAAGACTTAGAGATCATGAGCCAGTGAGAAATAGCTACTGCTGGGCTAGGTGGTCTCTGATGGAGTACCTGGGCAAAGGCAGACATAATGAAAAAGGACAGCTCAGGCATAACACAATTCTGACCCATGGGTTGAGTGTGGCTTTCCAACAAAAATGACAGGCAGGCATACTAGCAAACCAAGCACTGGCTCAGCCCTAAGTCCCTCCCCCCCTTTCAAGGAGGTGGGTCACTGTTTTTCTTTTTCTTTTTTAAGACGGCATTAACATGTATGCATTTCTTTGTTCATTTTCCCTTTTTTAAAGGTATCTTTTCATCTAAAAGGAACGTTGAGGGGGGAAAATTTCTTGATAACATCACAAGGGATCTACCAAGCAGCAATGCACACAGGCAGGTTCTGCTTCAGACTCGTAGAACTCCCCCACCCCCACCCCGTCGCCGCCACCCCTGCTGAGCTCTGGAGAGGAAACTCCCATTTGGATTGGACACGGTGAGGGTGATTCCAAAATGGCACCATGTGATGTCTTTTTCTCACCTGAAGGCAGCTTCAAATGGAGGCGCTGGTGTTCATAGGCCACATGGGAAACATACATGCGGTACAAGTGCACCTCGTGTGTAGTATAGTAGCTAATAAGAGGCTGGGCTGTTTCACCTCTGCCATAAACTCACGAGGTGGCCTTGGGCAAGCTACTCTGCCTCAGCCTTGGCTCCCCAGCTGCAATGTGGGGACAAAAATACTGACCTACCTTACAGGGCTGTCGTGAGGTGAACAAGACCATGCATTCGAAGTACTTTGGACACTCCAAAGTGCTATGCAGACGGAAGTATTATTATGCCAAAAGATGCGTTGTGGAAAAACATGATAAGAAAACCGGCGAGGAAGCAGGAAAGTGTGCAGGTGCACAGCAGCCCCACCTTGCAAGGATCCATCCTCCAAGGACGGTGGCTGCAATGGAAGCAGCGATTCCTGTGGGGCACTGGGCGTCTCATCTTCCAGGGTCACACTGTGCCACATGCAGCTCCGTTTGGCCCACGCCTGCCTCCGCTCCCAGGAGGATTGACTCAGCCATGATGTGAAATTCTCCATGGCTAGCAGGAAGCTAGGAAGAAGAAACAAAACATCCGGGAGCTGAGATGTCTGGGTGCTAGATTTTGCAGCAATGAATTCTTCTCTTGGGATAGTGACAGTTTACCGTCCTTTTGATATATCTGGGACACAGGGTGTGTCCCCCCCCCCCCCGGCCAGGTTACAATGAGAGGCACGCTTCATTTGACACTCAAACAGATATGCATGTATTTTCATCCTTCCTCCTTAACCTGGTTCTTCAGGTGGGGAGGGAAACCTCTGAAACCTGTTGACCCTCAGCTGTAACCTGGAGCTGACTTCAGGAGAGGGGTGAAAAAAAGTCCTTGCTTATTGCTCACCCACTTTGGCTGGAGCAGTGGTTCTCAAACATTTTAGCACCAGGACCCACTTTTTAAAACGACACTCTATCGGGACCCACCTAGCTTTATATGACGCTCAAACATTTATCTCCCTATATTTACACAAACTTGTAAACTGCAGGAGCTCAGTTCCTTGCAGAGCAATTAGCAGCTACCTTGCAAGCTGCAGGAGCTCAGCTTTTTGCAGAGCAATTAGCAGCTATCTGATTTTTGAATAGCCTCAGGGCTTGAGGCAATTACTTATCTGGTTTTTCCATCACCTGGGACCCACCAGAAATCAGGTCGCAACCCACCAAGTGGGTCCCGACGCGCAGTTTGAGAAACAGCGGGCTGGAGGCTGGGTCACCTGGATCAACACAGGCATCCTCTTTGCATCTACAGAACAGACTCCTGGAAGTCTTTGCTAATGTAATGGGGTAATGATGATGCTTTTGGGATTCCCCTGCAGCACAGGCTGCATCAGGGAATCCCAGGGCACCCTTTCTGCTGCCCCCAGGTGGGGAATATTAGCACTGCACAAGGCTTTTCCTTTTCAAGGGACACGGAGCAGTGGCTGAATCAGGCACGGTGGCTTAATTTTTCCAAGACATGCGCATCATCCTCTTTCACAGCGCACAGTTTGGTAATCATTGACTTAGGAAACCTCTTTGCAGCTGCAGGCCCCAGATCCTATTGCTGGAAATGGGCAAGCCAGAGCTGCGTTCGTCACCTGAAAGAGCTTGATAATGAGCACTGCCATGATCACAAGCACCACTTGGGGCTTCGAGAACCACGTTTCCGCCTTGTGGCTTGATGATATGAGCAGGCCGGCAGTAGCCTGAGGTTGGTGGCCCCAATGTTATCCTGAGTCACAGCATGACCAGTAGGAAGTGCTTACTGATCTTGATCATCTGAGCTGTGTCAGGCAGTGCAAATGGCAACATCCTTTGACATCCCCGTGCAATGATCTCTAGAGCTTATTGCATACCACAAACCTTTCATTTTTATTCAAAGATACATGACCTGTTTTCAGTGATGTAGACTTGAGTCTATTGACTCGGACTCGAGTCAGACTCAAGTCCCATCTATGACTTGACTTGGACTTGACTCGGCGATTGTAAAAGACTCGAAAGACTCGACCTGAGACAAGTTGAATTTTATTCAGGTTTAAACCCATTTCCCCCATTAAATAGATAGAGACTCACAACTCGCAACCAAAGACTTGGGACTTGGGGGCAAGGACTTGGGATTTGACTTGAGACTTGGACCCAGAGACTTGGGACTTGCCTCGAGACTTGGAGTCAGAGACTTGATCCACATCCCTGCCTGTTTTCTGAACACTGCCAACCTTTTCCTGACCTTATCCCTGTCCCCATAACAGTAGCTTAATGCACAGATATTTAGCAAATGAAGATTTCTGGTGTGGTGACAAGCCATGGAATAAGCAAGTCACTTGTTTTCGTTTGGTGCATGTCAGACTGCTGTTAAAGGCACAGGATCAAGGCAGGCAAAAAAACATGGCAACCGTATCTTCTGGTGAAGCATACAGGACTCTGATGCATATCTCATTTGACCCAGACAAGCCCCCTTGCTGAAGTTAAGCAGTTAAGCAGGCTGGTCAGAGTCCGGATGGAAGACTGACTGACTGGGAATCTTATGTATGCTGTCTTCGTCTACAAGGAAGAAAGGCTAAATAAAATAATATGAAGTTTACCTGCTGATTGTACCTATTCTGAGTGATGCAACACTGTATCCTTTGGGGTGCCTTTAGAAATGTGATAACTCAAAAAACAAAGAGAGAAATCTCTCACTAGGTGAGACATCCCTGCCATATTTCCGTGGTGCTGTGTTGTGTTTTATAAATACACCCACCCCAAGGCTGGTTCACACATGCATGTTCATCTGTTGATGACTTATGCGCATGAATGAGCCATCATCAGTGATACAGACAACGTTTGTATCACTTCCAAAGCAGCGCTTCATATATTTAGCTGCCAGTTGTTGAGTGATGTGTGCGAACCAGCCCTAAGCTACTGTCAGGCAGGCCTCTGGTCCAGCTTAAAAGTTGCACATTGGCACAGGTAAAAATTGGTGGAAATGCACAGGGAGCTTCACTCTACATAGCTTCCACATGGAGCAGCCCCATATACAGGTCTGTTTTCATAAGCTACTCCATGGTTAGGGTAACATCATGCTATGAGTTTGCTATCAGGACTGGGACAAAAACAAAACAAAACCAAAAAGCTGAAGATCCAGGAGATGAGCGTGTGAGAAATAGATGGGTGTTTTTTTTTGGGGGGGGGGAGAGTTGCAAGTGAGCTGAAGATTGGAAGCATATTCAGGGTGCAGGGCTTCTCTCTGGAAAACTGGTGTGCAGTAGCACATCTGCTGCCTTATAACAGTGCCTGCTGTGTCTCTCCACATGCCCTTGACTAGTTGTAAATAAAGCTGACACTGCATTATGAAGAAGGCATGTCTCCAGCCCTCTCCAAAGGGAACTACCCAGGTAGCACTGCCCCGGAACATGGACAGCTCCAGGTTGGAGGGGGCCCTCAACAGGGGGGCCCTCCATTGGGCTCCCTCCTCGTTTCTTGGATGTTGCTTTTTTCTATTTTTCTCCTGCATCCACCACCACACCTGCCAGCAGTCTGTGGTGCAGCTAGAAAGAAGGGAGAAGCTGAGTTCCCTTCCTTATAGAGCACTTTTATTGCTTTAGCCCAGCTCATCCTCACACGCTATTCCCCACCACCACCACCACCATGGCCTCCTCTTCACTTTCCATTGTCTCAAAGTATAACTCAGAGGAGGAGCTAGGGTCCGGTGCACCCAGTGCCCATGAAATTTTTGCGCACACACACCTCGAGTCCCGACAAAGTCATTATGTATAATATTACGGTAACTATAATATTAATAATTAATAAATAAATAAATAAATAATAATAATCATCCCAAAACATTGACAGAAATGTAACATTTCATCTCCCCCAGACCCTTATAGTACAGTACACACCCTAATAAAAATTAGGTCCCCTATGGGGGAGAAAGGTGGGATATAAATTCAATAAATAATTTATTAAATGGTACACACACACACACCCGTGGCAACCCCCCCCCCCCGAGGCCTGGCACCCCTAGCTACGCCACTGGTATAACTGCTATCAGTTAAGCTGCCCCACCCCCACTCAGAAGCAGGTCACAAGCGTATGGCTGGCCTTGTCTTCGCTCTTCAGGTGTCCCTACTCACCTGGGTCTAGGCAGAGCATGCAGGGTGCTTAGAAGCCCCCCCTGCAGAGTTGGCAGCGTCCCTCTCGGAAGAGGTCCCATCCATCCATCTTGGCTGGCCAGCCTGACACTAACAAACGCCTTTGCCCATTCCTGTCCCCTCCCAACCTCACCATATCTGCGTCAGCAGAGAATGGAGGAAGCTGATCTGTTTTCAAGAGGAAACTTTCTTGTTAATCTGTTTTCTTCTTGCAAAACCTCAAACGGTGGCCCACATCCGGCACACAGCCACCCAGCGAGGAAAAGCTTAATGGGCTGCTGAGTGATGGCAGCCAGGGGAGGACTCAATGTGTTGGTTTCTTCAGGTCAAAACATACATTACTTTCAAGGCATTGTTGACCCTTTTATTTTTAAATAGCACAAGCAGAGGGGCATGAACACGGAACCATGGTAGGAGAAGGAGGGTTTTAACCCTTAGTTTTGGCTATCCTGCAGTTTTGATCCAGATCCTTGCACATGCTATTAACCAAAGTAAAAGGTTTCCAGACTCCTGGGCACAGTTTCTCTCTTTTTCCCCCCTTTCTCTTTACAAGAGATGAATTCTTAGAGTGATCTACTATGCAACACACACCTAACTTACATCATTTTACACAGGGTTGCCTGTAAAAGCTAAGTGTTCCAATGTTCCCCTGCTCCTTGCTTAGCCTTGGGCAGGTTACCCTCTCCCTCAGTTTTCCATCTATAAAGTGGGGATAATACAGCCACAGCTTGTAAAATGTTTGCATATGTGAGGGCGAGATCCAGCCCAGAGTTCCAGCACTGGAGCGAGCGCCCTGGTGCTGGAAGGCATCGCAAATGTGCCATAAAGCACGTTTGCGCCTCCTTTAGAGTAAGGGAGGCAGGCGCAAGGCCGGCCTCCCTCACTCTGGTACTGGACCGAGCATGTGGCTGGCAGCAGAAGGCAAGTCTCCATTGCCGGCCGCATGGGCAGTCCGGTTGGCGAGGGAGGGGGCCATCGGTCAAGCCAGCCTGGGAGGGGGTGGGGATGGCATCGGCCATATCCCCATCCCCGCCGGGCTGGCTCGGCCATTACACGGCCTCCTGCTACTTCCGCCAGCTATTTAGCTGGCGGAAATCCGAGGAGGCCGATAGGGCCAGCCCTGGTTTACACCCAGGGAAGGGGACGAACGATCCCCTTTTCCGAGTAGACCTCTGGACCGACGTCCAAATGCTGTGTAAGGATCCGCCGCTGGATCCTTACGCAGGATGAAAATCTTGTGAATGAAAAGCACTGTACAAAGCTGAAAATAATCTTGGTGGTATTTCTGTTGTGCTTTTTTGACTTCCTCCCTCTTCACAACCTCCCTGCAAGCTAGACCAGCACTATTCACAGCTATACTTGGGGGTTGTTGCTGCTTTTAGCTTTATTATTTGCTTTTTCTGTTTGTTGGATCATTATACAGTATTTCTATTTCATGTATTCTTACATGTTTATATTTTAATTCATGGTTTGTTTGTTTTTATTCATTTTTCTCTCATAAAATAAAAATAAAGTCATTGGGGGGGGGGAGAAATACTTGGGGGGAGGTAGGGCTGAGCCTGAGAAATAGCAGGCTGGGGTTACTCAGTAAATCCATGACTGAAATGCTCCCAACTGATTCTCATTTGATTTATTCATTCAAAATTTTCAACCCTGCCTTCATGTACCATTTATTGTTCACATTTTACACCACCCTTCTTCCTCCAAGTTGCCCAAGGTGGTGTCTCCTCTTTTTGTCCTCACAACAACCCTGTGAGGTAGGTGAGGCTGAGAGATGGTGAATGACACAAGGTCACCCAGGAAGCTTCACGGCTGAGCAGCAAGGACAGTGTGACCTGGAATGCTGCAGTCTCCCCCCACACACATACACACACACACACCTTGTACCTGGCCCGGTCTCTTCCAACAAAGAAGTGTGTGGGACTTCCGGTTTGATTTAAAGGGACCATGAAAATGAATGTGCAAATGAAGGAGCTCCTTCATTCACACAGTCCCTGAAAATCAAACCGGTACTGTCTTTCCAAGAAAGTCCCATTATGGGACAACAGCCAGCAGTTAGACAGCGTCCTTGGTTCAATTCCACTTCGAGGAGTCCAGCATTCTTTTCCCATAAACTTAAGCCTCGACATCGCCTCTGACAGGATCCTGGCAAGAGCTACAAAACACATGTTCCCCGCTCTCCACAGAAAAGCCTTTTCCTGAAGACAAAAACAGGAACATCAGTGGTGCTGCCAAATGCCTCAAGCCTCTGCCTGTAAGGTTGCCAGCTGACCAGCAAAATAAAAAAGAACCCCTGTCTTTAACTGCAACAGCAGCAGCTGACTCTCAGTAGAAACCAGCAGGTTTTGTGGCATAGAGATAAACACGATCACATTAAGGTGCCAGCAGTCTTATTAGTGTTCTGGCAGCGCAAGGCCCTTTACTGCAGCACAAAAGCCGGGTCACCATGATGCGCTTCCGGGCCACTACCACAAATGAGCAACGGCACAGTGCGCTCAGCAGCCGCTTCAGAGGGCTCTGTGGACGCCTGTAAGTTGGCATCAGAGGCGTCTTGTGGGTGGGGAGGGGGAGGGCTAGGAGAGTGTTGGGGAGGGGAAGAGGGAGGGCAGGAGGCAGGGAGGGGGAGGGAGGGGTGGGTCTTGGCAGCACCGGTGCGCGTCAGGATAGGATCTTTCCCAGGCTGCCCCACCTCTTTTCTCTCCTCGGACATATGCCAGCAAAATGGCTGACATATGTCCGAGGTGACCCATAGGTGATCAGGCAGCCTGCCAGGGGGCAAGTAAAGAATATTTTTACTTACCTCCTGCTGGCTGTCCAGGCACACCACCACCACCACCACCATCACCACCACCATTGGATGCGGCACATGCTCCACCAGCATGGCTGCATCAGTGCCAATGGTGGTGATAGGATTGGGCAGAAAGACACAGCAACAGAGGACAGCTGAGAAGTTGGCAACCCTAGTGTCTAGTAACCCTAGTTAGTGAGGAAAGGAGCCACCAACTGTCCCCTGTATGAAGTACGGTACTGCCCCCATATCTGCTGGGGATATGTTCCAGGCCCCTCCGTTGATACTTGAAACCGTGGATAGGAGCGAACACCCCCTCCATGGTTTCCTGAGGGGCCCCCCACCCTGCCTCCCCTGCAGGCAGGCGTGCGCCCCCCCCCAACTCTTATTTTTCTTTCAGCAAGCTTTGTTTCTTCCTTAAAACAAACAGGGAAGCAGCCTCCATTGCAGGCAAGTAGAACGAGACTAAGTCCTAGAGAGGCTCTGCAAGGTTTCTGTTAACCTTGCAGAGCCTCTCTAGGACTTAGTCTTGTTCTACTTGCCTGCAATAAGCAGCCAGAGGCTGATTCTCCTGTTTAAGGAAGAAATGAAGCTTACTGGGAAAAAAGTAAAAGCCTGGGGAGGTCCCCACAATCCGTGGATAACTGAAACCATGGATAGCGAATCCGTGGATATGGGAGCCCACCTGTACTATATATAAATGTATGGTGTGCTCACCTTGAAAATATGTCAAGGTGCGCACATGAATATGTCCGACTTCAGAAAGGTTAGAATCAAGCTGGAAAAGTTATAGAGAAGGCAACTAAAATTACTGGGGGGGGGGTACATCTTCTTGAAATAGGATGTTGCTAAAGAAGTTGGGCTTTTTAACCTGGAAAAAGGTAACCAGGGAAGGAATGATTTAAATTTATAAAATGATGGTGGTGGTGGTGAAGCGTATTTATCAATCAAAAAACATAGGCGAATTGGTTTAACTAGCAAAATACATAAAATGTTGCTCCCTGTATCAAAGGGACTCACAATTAAAAAGAAAAGAAAAAGACACAATGGAAACCCAGCAAACAGCCACTGGAAAAGATGCCCAATTGGGATGAATAGGGACAGCTGGTCTCCTGCTGCTGAATATAAGTGAGTCACCCAGTTAGCAGGGGTACCATGAATATTAATATATTAACCTTACGAATATAAATTATGAATGGCGTGTGGAGATCAAACGGATTTTATTTCTCCTTCTCGCAACATGAGAACTTGCTGCCAAAAAACCCCAAGCCCAGTTAGACAAATCCACGGAGGATAAATCGGGGAATCACCATTAGACCTGATCATCAAAGGGACCCTCCATATATAGAGGCAGGCAGTGAACCTCGGGCAGCCCAATCCAGTGTAGAATTAGGCCAGCAGAGCTCTCACTCTGCTGGCCTAAGGAGTCGCAAACGTGCCGTGAAGCACGTTTGTGGTTTCTTTGTGAGTAAGCAACACCAACGCGACACCAACTGCCTACTGTGCCATCTACCACGACCCGCCGCGGCCGCCACAGGTGTCCCATGCTGGTCGGCACAGGGGCGTGGGGAGGGTAGGCAGGGGTGGTGAGGGGGCCATTGGCCGGCCTGGGAGGGGGCAGGGATGTCAGCACTGAGTTGCACTGATATCCTGAGCCCCTTCCCAGCTCGGGCCGGCCTTACACGGTCTCCCTGGATGTGCACCAGCTAAAGAGCTGGCATGCATCCGAGGAGGCCCATTGGGGCCCGTGCCGCTTACACCGGGGGGAGGAGATAAATGGGTCTAGAATGTAGTGACTGGCTCTTTTGGCCGGCCGCCGCATCTTAGGCAAGATTGTGCCGTCAACAGCATACAAACAGTGGGTAATGGTTGGCGATGCTTGTGACCTTTCCAGGGAGACCTGGCTGATCACTGTTCAAGAAGGGAGGCCAGACAAGACAGTCTTTGGTTTGATCAGGCCAGATGACGCTTATGTCCATGGCAATTCCAGGTGATAGTCCATCAGGGTTGTGAAGAGGTGAGTTCAAGCAGCCAGCCGCAAGGTACCTCTCTTGCTGTCCTGTGTTCCCTAGCAGTGAAGGCTCATCTTAGTTATTGTACAAACCTGAAATGTGAGAGAAGGGAAACAAATAAGCATCAAAGCAGGGTACAGACATCATAGCCAGTCCACTCTTGCCACAGAGCAAAGCTCTTAGCCAATAGCAATGGTGTAAGCAGTTCTCCGCTATCAAAACTGACTGCTAGAGGGCGGTATTAGGAATGCATTACGCTTGTTTGCTTACTGGCTCTGTAGTTACAGGGATTCCCAGGCTGCACTTCCAACATGATATTCAAATGAATATATAAAGCGGAATTCAATTTGAAAGAATCTAGGCTTGATCCAGGGAGGGGGTGGGAGGAAACACAGTGTTCCACTTTTGCAAATGGCATCTTAAATGAGTTTCCATCAATAATTGAAAATCCCTTTGTGGAATCTGTACAGGTCCTGGATACAGGGCGCAACGAATGAAGGAGGAGTGAGCCCGCTGCAAAGTTATTCCTGCATGCTTTTTGCAATTGGCTAGAATAGACATTGTTTTGACCAGGGATGCTTTTTAGGAGCCAAGAGCCAGATTTCGCACAGGTATCAAAACGGTAGCATTGTGTTTAAACAAATTGTGAGATTGAAGGCAGGGGATGACATTCAGATTCTCACATGTTAAAATTGTATACGACTATCTTTTGTTGGAATTTGGATGCAACGCCACCTGCAAGACTCTGGAGGGCAGTGTACTGTCCAGACACCTGAGACCATCTACCTGCCCTCTATGATCCTTGCAGGAGGTTTGGACTTTAATGCTATTTCCTTCCTCTCTCCCAGACCATCAGAGGAGAAGGATGCCAAATGACCAAGCTCTGTCTCCATAATGGCAGACAGCCATTATGAGCAACACACACACACACACACACACACACACACACACACACAAAGAGAGAGAGAGAGAGAGAGAGAGAGAGAGAGAGAGAGAGAACACGCCACTTTTAGGGTTTTCTGTTCCAAAAGTAGTAGGAACCTTGGACCACTCAGAACATTCAGTGGTGCACCTGTATCCTCAATCACTCTGTGTAGAGAGCTGCCAGAGCTAGAAGTAGGAACATTTGGATCCGTGCAGAGGAGTAGCAGGGGGGATGCAATGCCCCAGGTGACAGCTGTGGTCTCCTTGTGAGGAGGAGCCACGGTGGGAGTTTTGTGCTCCGCGGCTGGTTTTTTGCAACCAGAGGGCAGCAGAGCAGCGGAGCATTATCGCGCTGAAAACAGCGTGTTTTTCTGGCTCTCCCACCCGCCCCGTGTTCTGGAAGGCTTGAAATGAAGCTGGTGGGGCGATGACGCAAAACGTGTCTCCTTGTAGGGGTGACCCCCCTGAAATTGGCATGTTAGAAGGATCTCTGGGCTGTGACTCCACCTACTGGCCTGGCAGGGCTATAACAGCTTCCAGATCAGGCTTGGCCTTTGCCTTTCCTGGGCAACAATCAGCCTTGATTTCATACCAGCCAGATTAGCTCTTGGAAAAGCTTGCTGGATTTTCCCTTAGTCCCTGGTCCTCTATACACTTGCTTCCTGCTTTCTCACCATGCTGGCTCACTATGGCCATTTACAGTAAATCTTTGCACAATCAAAAGCCCTGATATACAGTAGATGTCATTCTGATCTGAAGCGCAGCAGGGACCACCAGGGACAGAGCCTTTTTGGTAGTGGCTCCTGCCTTATGGAATGCCCTTCCACTG
This sequence comes from Plestiodon gilberti rubricaudatus, assembly GCA_026170595.1. Lineage (NCBI taxonomy): Eukaryota > Metazoa > Chordata > Lepidosauria > Squamata > Scincidae > Plestiodon > Plestiodon gilberti. Next base: position 122,446,888 of record JANXHW010000002.1, read on the forward strand.
CAGGCCTGTATATTCCCCTCACTATATTCTTTGCAGTGTCAAGTTAAGTTATGGCTTTTTCATTGTAATTTGGGAAATGGCTGGTGTTGGAAAATGCAGTCAACCTGGCTGCTTGTTTTCTGGGTTGTTGTTTCTGTATTTAATCGTGTTTATTTATGATTATTAGATGGAAGATTATTGGATGGCTTTAGATTAGATTATAGAAGATTATTAGGTGGCTTTCTGGCTTGGTTTGCCCTGTTTTAAAATAATCATGACACGATCATTGTGGGGTGCACAGATTGTGCATGTACAGCCATTGCAGCGACACCGTCACTACTATGCTCCCTCCATCCCACAAAGTTTCCACTTGGAAGACTAAAGCCAGAGGACCAGGTGCATGCTGGGAGATGGGTCCTGGGCCAGGAAATTTGTGCCAAGCGCCAAAACGTCAAGTACCATCCCCACTATGAAGATATATTCCTTACAAGAAGGATTACAAAGCACTTTGCTAAGATGAAGTTAAAAAGCTACCTCATGTATTTAAAGAGCAGAAAATTGGCCAGGCGACAATCGTGGGGCGGCTCTCGCATCATGGTTTGGCAAGAAGACTAGAAGTAGGGCCGGCCTTGACAGAGTGCAGCGCTCAGGTCCAACATTTACCGAACCCTGGAGAGGAGTTAAAAACAGCAAACGTGAGTAGCAGAAACAAGGCAGGAAGACCCTCCACGACACGCCCTCCCCAGCTCCCTCCCTGAGTCCTAGTGAGCCGTTACACTCACGCCAGGCCAATGGGGTGGGAGGGGGGCTGTTTGCAGCACAGCAATTTGGCCCTGCAAAGGGAGGGCTGTTTCCACCACGCTGAGTGACTGTAATGCACGTGACAGATCCTGCGGGATTCGGATCCTGCCTGGGAATGATCCAGCAACGGCAGAACAAAGGAGGATTTCCCCAGAGACATACTTTCCGTATAAACGTCTTTCTCGAGGGAAGCCTTCACAAGCAATGATAAAAGAAAAAAAGATATATATTATTTTCTTTTCCCTGAATCAGGCCTTGAATTCTGCCATTAGGAGCTCGTTCCAGGGTCTATTTTTGATATTCTATGACATAAGAGAGAGCCCTGCCAAATCAGGCCAGAGTCCCTCTAGACCAGCATCCTGCTTAGCACAGGAAGTCCCCCCTCAGATTCTTCTGAGAAGCCCACAAGCAGGAGCCTCTCATTTTGTTGCCCCTCCCCAATAACTGGTTTTAAAAGGTACACTGCCTCTGCCCACTGAGGCTCTATTTAACCTTTATGGTTAATAGCCACTGACACACTTATCCTCTGGATACATATGACAAATCATAAAAGAAATGTGCCTCTGACCATGTCTAGAATGCCCCTCTTTCTCCTCACTCTGTATTTGCACACCTCACATACAATTAAAGAATGGGATATTGTGTGTAGGAAGCAGGGCTTCTAGCATGGCACTGAGAATTGGTAAATTGCTTTTGGTTACCCAGTGATATGAGCCAACAGGTGGCGCAGTGGGTTAAAACCACTGAACCATGAGCTGTCAATCGAAAGGTCGGCAGTTCGAATCCGTGCGACGGCTCCTGCCAACCTAGCAGTTCGAAAGCAAGAAATTGCAAGTAGATTAATAGGTACCGCGTCAGCGGGACGGTAACAGCGTTCCATGCGCCTCGGTGTTGAGTCATGCCGGCCACATGACCATGGAAACGTCTTCGGACAGCGCTGGCTCTTCAGCTTTGAAACGGAGATGAGCACCGCTCCCTAGAGTCGGACACAACTGGACTTAATTGTCAAGGGATACCTTTACCTTTACTACCCAGTGATATAAGAACTTAAGGAAAGACCTGCTGGGTCAGGCCAGAGGCCCAGCTAGTTCAGCATCCTGCTTCCTACAGCAGCTGCCTCTGGGAAGCCCAGAAGCGGGAGAAGAAGGCAGACATAACTGGTATTCAGAAGCACAGCGTCGCTGAATCCAGAGGCAGCCCAGAGCCTCCCTGAACTGTAGTCGTTAATAGACCTGTCATCCATGAATTTATCCAATCCTCTTTTCAAGCTAGTGGCCATCTTGTGGCAATGAATTCCACAGACTAATTATGCACTGTGTGAAGGAGTACCTCCTTGTGTCCAACCTAAATCTCCTGCCGATCAGTTTCATTGAAGACATATTTCTGTTTCATCCGTGATTCCATCTACATTCAGTATCAATCTAGGTTCCTAAATTTTGCCTCTGAAAGTCAGATAACAGGTATCCCCAAGCTGTTGTCCTAGCCTCCACCCTCTGTCCAGAAATACTTGCCTCTAAAATGTCTGTGCTTGGCCGGGAGAATTTGTGATCCACCTACAGTGTGTCCTGAAAGGAGTTCTAGACACATCTCTCATTTCAGAGAAGGAAACTCTCATATAGAGAGTGTGGATTCGAAGGGAAGGAGAAAGGAACCGAGCTTTGCAAGGTAGTACAGGTGATGACTGACTGTGCCATTTGCTGAATACAATTATTTTAGTTGTGAATAAGGCAAGTAAAAGGATCTGAAAAAGTTCATATCTACATTGTTCAATAGGTGCTGTCTATTATACTGCCGCCTAATAACTCTTTATTGCTAGCAACCTACTGGGGCAAAGCGTGGCGCAGCATAAACTAAGACAACTTCTCAGCAGACTTATCTGATTTCTTAGAAACAGTTTATCTGATTTCCTGGTCTATCTGGGCCTGGGGCTGTTCAAAACAGATCACACAAGCCCAATGACTCACTGAAACTGCTCCCCCACTACTCTCACATGGCCCTTTTCAACCTGAGGCCTTCTAGGCATGCTTCTTAAAGAGGCAGTAAACATCAAGCAACAGGATACCACTAAGCTGAAAATGGACCCACCAGCCATATACTGTATTGTGGCTTACCAGGACCATTACACCCCCTTGTTTTGTTGTTTTGTTCATACACAGACAGGCAGCAAAAAGAGGACGTTTAGCAAACTTTGCTAGACCACAGTCATGCATGGTTGTGTTCCACTTGATGGGTCATAAATTGTGCTGGCCTTGCCTGAATTAAACTGGGGAGAGCCCCTTGGATTGCACAAACAACTCATGCACAGTTTTGGTGCACAAGGGCTGGTCCCAGAGGCAGTGGAGGAGAAATGGAGGCTGGTATAGGAGAAATCAACATATGATCATAATAAACATGCTCCCCCTTTCCTCTTCCAAGCTCAGGAAGCTCGCACATCAAATTTGATGCTGTCAAGAAGTGTCCTTGTTTCATTCTGACCTAGTTAGTTAGACAGCAAAAAAAATAACCCTCCAACGTGCATGAATTAGTGATGAAGCTGCAAGTTTTAAGCTGCAATTAGCTTCTGTTCTTTGGTGATGAAATCGCAGCCTAACTCCTTCTCAGCCACCCTGGGAGCAGTGGCGATTCCCCGACCACCCCCCTCCCCGCGCCAGAAGTGACTGCCGATGCTCCACGCTTGCCCCAACGAACAGGACGATTTGCGCTGCCACCGGCTGCCATGACACCCCCCACCCGCCTCCCACCTGGGGCCCGATCCGCCGTCTGGGGGCCCAACGCCCCATCCCTGACGACGCCTCTGCCTGGGAGAGCTCAGGAGAACCTTGCGAAAGTGAAGATGGTCTGGATCTGGTCACTGAGAGTGTCTGGGTGGAAAGGAGATGGGGTGGGAGCCCTATATATTCACACTGCCTTGAGCCCGCTGGAGAAAAGGCGGGATGTAAATGAAATCAATCAATCTGATGTAGCTCCAGAATCATCATTTTTTAATGTATACAAAATGTTTTATGCAACTCGTTAGAATCACATTTACAGAAAGACACGATTACGCCACGCTAGAAAGTTTGAAGTTATAAATATGGAAATCGTATGTACATTAAAGAACATACAACCAGCTGAGTCGATTCTTGTTGTAATGGATTTCTCAGTAATCAGTCCTCTTTTTTCAGCAATATGACATATACAGTGAGATTGTAAAACTACGATCTCGAGACTTAATACAAGGAGTTAATTTCAGTAATCCTAATATTGTCCACAGACAATTGTGTAGAGGGTGAGAGATTGGGCTCTTCCCTCCTCTCCTGGCATGCATTATAATGGAAGCATCACAAACAGTATGCTCCAAGCAACAAGAGGTCTTTGTACTCTCACCTCCCATAACCCTATCCAGCCCTGTTGAAAAAATTATTTGAGATCCATATCTCAAGCAACTTGCAATGCACAGACAAGAAGGTTCAATAGAGATATGGGAGGCATGCGTGCATGGATTTCAATTCTGAACTTCTCTGATGTTCTGCGTCTTTTGCAATTCTGAACTTCTCTGATGTTCTGCGTCTTTTGCAATTCTGAACTTCTCTGATGTTCTGCGTCTTTTGCAATTCTGAACTTCTCTGATGTTCTGCGTCTTTTGCAGTTCTGAACTTCTCTGATGTCTTTGCACACATGCTGAAGGGGCAGAGAAGGGAATCAGGCCTATGTGAGTCCCTCCATGCAGGAGCACAGCACTCTCATGCAAGGAAAGATTGTGCCCAATGGGGGTATGTCTTTACTTTATTTCTTGATCCTTCTTAAAGTGCAATCTTCTGCATGTCGGCTCAGAACTAAGTCCCATTGAGTTACTTACTACTACACCCAAGGTAAGTGTGTATAGGATTGCAGCCCAATAGCCCAATCCTATGCCCTGGTAGCTCATAACAAGCACAAATGCTGATGATGGAGCGCGCACTGCAGCCTATGGTGGAGGAGGGCCTGGGAGAAGTAAGTAAAAATCTTAAGGTTTTTTTTTTAGGATTGTTTTCAGGGTCACAAATCATGCATGTAAAGTGCTTTGAACACTCAAGTCTTATAAAACTGCGAAGTATTATTATTGCCACTTTTTTTTACATTTGATCCCTTTTATTAAGAAGCTTGTGTACGTTTTGCTTTTATTTTAAAAATCATTGAGAAGTCTTTAAACAAAAGTAAAGCCTGGTAAAAGTTCATCAGGCTCTGCTTCCTTTCTTTCAGCTAGCAGGACCAAAAATAATCCTGTCCGCTCTTGAAAGATGTTTATCTAAGCTTATTGTTTCACACTTACAAAGGAGGAGACTCCACATCCTCCCTTGGGGAATGTTGTTTAAGGTTAGAGAAGCCTTCCTAATTTTCAGACAGTAATTGTTGAATATATGAGAACCACAACATGCAGCTGGCCTTTTCTGATCATTCTCTATCTCTAACAACTCACTGGAAAAGTCCAGTGCATAGGAAAATATATACAGCAATACCTCAAAAAGTGTGTGTGGGGGGGTAATTAATAATAATAATACCATTAACTTACGTGTTTTTATTTCGTTATCAGCGTTTTCTCCTGCCCCGAGCTGTAACAAATCAGTGCTAAGGGAAATAACATTTTTGAAGGTATGACTGTATTGGTGTGTGTGTGTGTGTGGGTGTGTGTGGGTGTGTGTGGGTGTGTGAAACAAATACAATTTATCCAAGTGACTATCTCTACTTTTTAGTCCATCTGGGCCTAGGATTGTTCTGGCCTCCAAGATTACGGGCCCAATTTCTGCACACAGCCATCTTCTGCAAAACTGAAACTGTTTCCCCCAAATTCTCTCATGTGATCTGTCTCATCCTGAGGCCTTCTGGGCTTGCTTCTTAAAAAGACTGTACAAAACACATTTCACCTTCTTCAGTTTGCACAGCCATTTTCAGCACAAAGGTTATTTCATTTTGCAACCTGCAATAGAGTAATTCTAGTTCACCCAGACAGAGAGGCTTGCTCAGTACAGATGGCCTTCTTTCTGCAGTTGCAAGAAATGAGCTTCCTTGAGCAGATCCCTCAGGAGAAATCCTTTGCCTCGAGGACGCTCAAGCTAGCTCTACATGCCATTTTCAGCATATTAATGTAGTTTGCACTCAACAATCGTCTCCCTGTTTAAAAAAAAATAGTGTTTCACCAAAAGACCAAAGATATGCTAGTGGAGGGTGGGAACTATAATTATTATTCCATCATGTGTTATCTACCGTTCAAAATGAACCTCATCAGTTGCAGCATGTGCACAGCAAGTCAAGCTATAATATGATACTCTAGAGTTATTAATGCGCATTCGGGAGATATGGTGCATCCACCTCCTTACTCACACATTTAACTTCTAGAAACCCTGGGGAGGCTGTTGAGCTGCGAAAAGCAACAGCTCCAGCAACTCACACTAACAGAACGTTGGCATTCTCAAATGGCAAAAAATAGGGACACCCTAGTAGTGATATACCCAGGGATAGGAAACAAAAAACAGAGACAGCTGGAGTGTTTGGGACTGTTTGAACACACAATTCTGCCTTCGCACTATGTTTTCAACAGCACAACACTGTATGTTTCCCTAGCCCTGCTTCACATCTTGGCTGCCAACAGAGGGATGAAGTGAGGGAGGAAATGAAGAACATCATGAGGTCAGGACACAGGTAGGTTGCAATAGATGTTGAGGAGGAGGAGCTGCTAGACACATGTTGCTGGTTCTGTGGTAACCATGGCTTGCATTTGTTTTTCAATTAGGAACTAGTAGGAAGTGACGTCGCTAGCATGCCCCTAGCATGCTTCTAGCTCGATTCAAAAACGAACAACAAAATGGCGTTCGCACATCTTGGTAGACAATGACTCTACACCCTCTGACTCCAAACTGAATGTGTGAACAGATTGCATTGACAAAGAGCTGGTGGCATCTACAGTTTGTCACATGCTGCAAGATGAATCTGTGGAATTCATTGCCACAACATGCAGTGATGGCCGCTAGCTTGGATGGCTTTAAAAGGGGATTGGACAAAGTCAGGGAGAACCAGAGGCCTACCAACAGCTAGCAGTCATGATGGCTCTGCACTACCTCCGGGTTCAGTGGCAGTATGCCCCTGAATACCAGTTCCTGGGGAGCAGTGGAGGAAGAGAAGTTTGCCTTTCTCTCCTGCTTGTGGGCTTTCTAAAGAGGCAGCTGGTGGGAAACAGGATGCAGGGCTAGATGGGCCTTTGGTCTGATCCAGCAAGGATCTTCTAATGTAACAAGGAGTCTTCCTTTTAGAACAAAGACTCCTTGTTCTGAAGAATGGAAATTCTGGATGCATCCCTGGTGTTTGAGTGGATACCAGGAGATACGGCCCTTTTATCCAGAATAACTTAACTGTGATAGCTCATTCATACGTGCAACTGCAAGTCATCCCTTAGTGCTACAGTCAATGAGTTATAATCAGGCACAAGGTAGGCTAGATGTTTTGCATACAGACAATACCAGGTTTAGTCCCTGGTTTAGTCTCCAGCTAGGGCAGAGGAAAAGTCCTGACTGAAACCCTGGAAAGCCATTGTCAGTGGCTTTGTTGACTATGTTGACAACATTGGCCAAGATGGACCAATGGTCTAAGGTAGCTTCTTATGAATAGTCTTCTAAGGTAGCTTCATAGCTCCAAGCGTCACCCCTTGCTATGGAGTACAAAGGGCCTGTTAACATGCCAGTTTCTCCCATTAGATGGCCTTCTGGTCCTTTTTAATTCTTTGAACCAAACCCATGAAAATATCATCATCAGCCTATCCTGGGATGCTGCCCACCAAAGCCATGTTATACCTTATGTTTCTAGAGGTATCCTTGTGGTTTTTCAAGTGGAACCTAAAAATATAACATATGAATGAGCCAAATTCACCCCTGGAAGTGCATGCATCTTACGGGTACACTGATCAGAGAGCTAAGCCTGGGTGCAGCTCCTTGTAAAGTGTACACTAAGTGTCAAACCCGGGTTCGGTGCCATATAGTGTGTGGCATGACCCTATTATTGTGAAGAATGAGAACAGGGAACTCATGGCGATAACTCTTTAAAGCAGGGGGATTGTGTGGTGTATGCTTATGACAGCCTCAAATTCTTTGACAGTGGTTGTTTATTTCTGTAATCACCTGTCTCCCTCTTGCACCGCTAAACTTGTTATCCTGCTTGACCTTCTCCACCAAGTTGTTTACTGTTAGTTTGTCGTATCAAGGTACATTTACTGAAGTCAGCATGCACCTGAGCACTAGAGTGGGTTGCTGATGCTGCCAAGAGGCAAAACAAACCTTTAAACGTTCCTCTTCCCTGTGACTCAGATATAAGAGACAGAGAGCTGGGAGCCCCCTTCCTTCCTTTGCTACTCTGAAATGTTTCTTATATAGTGTCCCTTTCTTATGGCTAAAGTAAGTCATGGGAGGGAAAGCAGAGATGGAAAAACCCAGAGGAGCTTCATGTAATAAACTATAGTCATGCATCATGACTCTGTTCCCAGCAATGAGGGCTTGTTTCCCAAACCTTTTCAACCTGCGGCTCCTTTAGCCATTGGCAACCATTGGCCGTGGCTCCCCATTACATTGTGTTGATGCCTACCAATTGGCATTGCACTGTTTTCCGAGAGGATTCCGTGGCACTCCGCGGCTGCCCTGGCTGGTTTCCGCAGCTCCCCTGGAAACCACTCCCCTGGGAACCACACAGTGGTTTGGGAACCACTGGCTTATACCAATGCAGGACCAGAAGAGGTGACATCTGAGGGCCTGTGTGTGCCCCATATTTGCTTGACATTCAGTCTGAGGGAGAATAGCACATAAGATTGGAGGACTTACATGATGGTCCTGAACTTTGAAGCTATCCGACTGCCCAAGGCAGGACACTTCAGCCCCTAATAAGCCAGCACAATGACTGCTGAAGTCCCCTTCTACAGTGCAAATGTGAACCCTTGCCAGAAACTCTAGAATACTCACCAGGGAGCCCTTGAGCAACACAGAAGTGCAAAGATCTAAGCCAGAGCACTACATCACTAAGTGCTTACCATTCAAGGGCAGGACATGGTCAGTCATCAAGGATCAGGCAGAGGCTGAGCTTACACCCCAATCTTAGTGGGCCTCTCTGCCACCGGAACACACGTTCTGGTGATGCAGCGTGTTTTACAGCCGTTGCAAATGGCGACACGCCATAGAGCGCAACCTGGCACTGCCACCAGAGGTGAGCAGCTGTGCCCGTGCAATACCGGCTACTACCACAGGAACCCCTGCACCAGTAAGTTGGCACAGGGAGTAGGCGGTAGGCGGGGTGGGAGGAACAGGGCAGAAGGGGGCAGAACAGGGCGGAGACCAGGGCTGGGAGGAGGGTGGATTGAGGCCTGGAAGGGGGTGGCAACAACAGCACCACTGATATTCTATCCCCCTCCTTAGCATCTAGCCACCTTCCTGGGTTCACTCGGACTTGCCCCAGCAAAATTGCTGGCGCAAGTTTGAGTAGACCCAGCAGGGCAGCAAAGTCTTATCCCAGGACATGGGGACAAATTTTCCCTTACTTCAAAGAGGCCTTCACAGCTCAAAACTCCCCTGCGGGATGCAGCATGCGCCAAATTGGCGCAGTTGCATCAGCGCTGGGGGAGTTAGGAAGGATTGGGCTGACTGTATTTGATCATGACGGAGCAACTTGACACCTGCTTTGGAGCTGTCCCTGGTCCTAAAAGCAGAAACAGAGAGAACATGTAAAAGGAGAGAAAACATGCCCCGGTTTCTTTCATAGGCTAGGTATGATCCATCCTTTGGGGACAAGAGCTCCTGGGTTCAATTCCTAGGTATACTCTGGAAGAAAAGGAGGCACACCTTCTAAGGGAAGGGCCACAGCTGAAGCACATGCATGGCATTCCAAAGAACCCAGGTTTAATTCTGTTGTAAGCCGCCTTGAGTCCAAATGGGGGAAAAGGCAGGATAGAATTTTTTAAACAAAACAACAGCAACAGCAACAGCAACAGCAACAGCAACAACAACAATAATAATAATAATAATAATAATAATAATAATAATAATAATAATAATAATAATAATAATCATCTTCCTTATGCTGATTCAGACCATTGATTCATCTAGCACATATAATCCACTTTTACTGGCAGCAAATCTCCAAGGTCTCCTCTGGCAGGGGTTCTTCTGAGCCCTGCGACCTGAGATCTGTTGGAAATGTCAGAGATTAAAAACAAGCCAATACAAAAACAATGTAAAAATGTGAGGAGCAATTAAAACAAACCCAGGGGCATAAGCAACAAAACCATAATTGGTCATTGTGCGAACTCGGCCAGCTCTTGATCGCAGCACCACTCTTTTCTTCAGTCTGAACAGGTGGTAGAGAAGTGAGGGTTGGAGACCTGAGTGGTGTCGATGGTGGAGAGGGGATGAATAATATTCAATCATGTGAAAAATCTCAGTGCAGACATGCCCAGCATGTTCAAAAAGCTGACTTTTTTTTTTAATCCACCCTGTGAATATAATAACAGAAACAAATCCCTATTGATCTGGGCCTGAATGAGGAAGGAGCAAAAGGCTCTTTAAGCTCCTGCAAGGATCCAAGAGTGGAAATACAATTTCCTTTCGATTTGGGGAACAAGTAACAAAGAGAGTCTTTATTGAGTCTACTTTGTTCTTATGGAGAAAGCCACGTGCGGGAGTCTGTGAGTTCTGCATATGCTCCATGTCATGTCTCCAAGCAAATCACTGGGATGAAAGGAGCCCTGTGTGGGCAGATAACAGCCAGCCCACAAAACAGCTGGAAATCATAACTTGGGTTGTGTGTCTGAGCTTCCCTGCTGAGATGCCTTTAGCATTGCCAGCTGGACCAGTGGTCAGGTGCCTTACAGTTAAGGGAAAGAAAAAAAAACTGACATGAACTGAATGAATCACTTGGAAAAGAGCGAGTGGTTTGGAAGGAGCAAGTAGGCACATTTCCAAGCAGCACAGGGGTAGAGAGAGGGTAAGTAGGTAGGAGAAAGAAGTCTCCCCCATCTGCTGGGGAGAAACATGGAGAGGGGCGGGTGAAGATCAGGTTTATACAGACAATCCAAGAATAAAGTTCCATCAACAATTGTTAACCTTCCATGCTTATATGTCACTTTATAATCAGATAGCGGGGTCGAAATAGACCCTCATGAAGTCATCACTGGGGGGAAAATGAGATGTATTGGCAATGTAAAATATGAAATTGTGTTGAAGATTGAGGCTTATTATTTATGGTACACTGTAGGGACTGGCTGTGGTCACACCAGAAAAGCACTTAGCACTTGCTCAGATGAAATGACTTCTAATTATTCCATTTGTTCTCAGGCTGAACTTTGGTACTGGAAGGAGATTTTGGTCAGAAAGGTATATTCAAATCCACTAATACTACAACCATCTACATTCTTATCTGGGAATAAGCATGTAATTCACCCAGCGTGTAATTAATCTGTGGAACTCCTTGCTACAGGTTGTGGTGATGGCACCTGGCCTAGATGCCTTTAAAAGGGGATTGGATAGATTCATGGAGGAAAAGTCCATCACAAGTTACAAGCCATAAGCGACCTCCTGGTTTTAGATGTATGTTTTCTCTGTATGCCAGGTGCAAGGGAGTGACAGCAGGAAACAGGTTATCTTGTTGGCTGTGTGCTCCCTGAGGCATCTGGTGGGGCCACTGTGAGATATAGGAAGCTGGACTAAATGGGCCTTTGGCCTGATCCAGCAGGACTCTTCTTATGTTTTTCATAAGGCCCACTGAAGTCAAAGGGACTTACTGCTGACTCTGAGTAAACAAACACGGATCACTTACAGCCCAGTTCTATTTGTGCAGGCCGCCACCGGAACTAGCATTCCAGTGGCGGCGTGCATTTTACAAACATCGCAAAGAGCCTAATGGCAGCACATAGAGCCACATGCTACCAGCCCACCAGTGGCAAAGCCGGAGCAGCCCCCCACACAGCGGCAACACACAGAGCGTCCACAGAACCAGGTAGGTTGTAGGGTAGGCGGAACAGGGTGGGGGGAGGGTGGAACAGGGGAGGGTGGGGTGTGGCAGAGATGGGAGGGAGGGCACCTGGCACGGGCAACTTGTGCCAGATGCTATCTCCTCCAATAGTAGTTGGCACAACCTCATTTTCTCCTCAGACCTGCAACAGCTAAGGAGCTGGCGCAGGTCCAAGGAAACCCATTGCCAGTTGAGGGGCTTATGGGAAAATATCCTGATCCCACCCCCCAGAGGAAGCAGTGCAAGCCTTTTTGGCACTGCATCAGTGGGGGGGGGGAAAGGATAGAATTGGGGTGTTAGAAGGGCAAGCACAAACAATCTGGCCAACAACATACCTATTTTGGCACTCATCTACACTCATTTTTGCACTCATGGCGCAGTGGGTTAAACTGCTGAACCATGAGCTCTCGATCAAAAGGTCAGCAGTTTGAATCCGCGACGGGGTGAGCTCTCGTTGCTTGGCCAGCTCCTGCCAACCTAGCAGTTCCAAAGCATGTTAATGTGAGTAGATAAATAGGTACCGCTTGCGGGAAGGTAAACAGCGCTCCGTGTTCCAGCCGCATGCTACGCGCTGTGGCAAGGAGAGTCATGCCGGCCACATGACCACGGAGGCGTCTTCGGACAACGCTGGCTCTTCGGCTTTGAAATGGGGATGAGCACCACACCCTAGAGTCGGACACGACTGGACTTAATTGTCAGGGGTCACCTTTACCTTTACCTAAGAACTCATCTAGAACCTGTGGTGGTGGTGGTGGCCTTCTTAATATCATCATCATCATCATCATCATCACATAAACATATTCTAGTTCAGTTCTTCTAGAGAGGATATAGAGCCCTAGGAGGTGTTGGCCTCTTTCTCCCCTGCCCCTTCTTTCACTGTGAGGCATGTAAATGGGGGGGGGGGGGGTGGAGAAAGAGAAATACCCTGTGTAAGTAGTCCACAATACTTGGAGCATGAGTAAGCATATAAGAGAGAGAAGGAGAGCACGTATATGCATGTATATGTCATTCTTTAAAAGAAAGAGGAGCAATGACTGCACCATTTATTTTGATCTGCTGTGGTAGAGATTGGATCATCCACTGACTGTAAAATGATCTGCTTTCCATCCAAATTGACTTCAGAGGAGAGAGAAAAGCTTCTTGGGGAAGACTTGGCCTCCACAACATGTCTCAGCAGTCAGATTCCATTTATTTAAGCTGACAGTGGAGTAGGCTCTCTCGAACATTAGAGAACAGAAGATGCAAAAGAAGATTTTCCAGCAACTTTCAGCCCTCGCAGTCCGGCCTCTGTATTTGAGACGGTGGCTCAAATCGTTATTTTCCATCTCATAACTCTACAGCTCTCCACATGATTGAGTTTCTTTTCTTCCCCCCCCCTTTTTTTCCTCTCCATTGCAAAACTAAATAGAAAAATAGAGATCTTTTTTGCCTGAGCGTCTCAGTTTGGGAGTGAAATAGCACGACACTGGAAAGAATTTAAGAACGGCATTGCATGATCATACCAATGGCCTACCTAGTTCAGCATCCTGTTTCCAAGAGCACTCAGTCAGATGACCCTGGGTGCTCCCAAGAAAGATATGAAAACAACCTTCCTCTACAGTGTTTCTTGTCCCCTTCATCTGAGACTCAGAATTACAATGTTTCTGAACACAGAAGTGCTTTTCGGCTGCAATAGCTCATATCCAAAGACAGACAAATCTGTAGATAGACAAAACCACATATAGACAAATGGGCCATGAATTTGTCTCATCCTGGCCTGGAATTTCCCTTAGGGGACATAGTTCCCACACAAGCCCTCCTGTGACTCTACCCCATCATGCCATATTGGGTGAGATCATAGCTACTTATGAGATTACAGCTAATGCATTGCTGATGTGATCTCTACGTTTGTGGGTTACCTTCAACCAGGGCCTCTGAGAGGATTTTTATCAGGGGGTACGAAGTTTCTTTTGGGCCCCTTCTCACCGCAAAATGGGCCAGGGAGGGTGGTGACAGAATGAGGGCAGGACAGGGGGCAAAACTGTTTGCCAAAACAGGGCAGGGGGAGGGCAGCAACAGCCAGAAAAATTTCTGAAACACATCTTAGAAACTTGACGCTCTAATTTTCACTTGAGAATGTTCATGGAATATGAAGGAAACGTCGTGACCACTTGTTTTTAAAAATTGTTTTTACTAGTGTTTTTACTTTTTAAAACATGTTTTACTATAAAGTATTTTTACATGGCTTTTAACGGGACTTTTAAACGTTCTTTTTGCAGCCAGAAAAATCTTCAGAGCCCAGGTCTACTGGGCTTCCTGATGCAGAGCCCAGATCTACCCGCCTGGTAGACCTGGCCTACCAGTCAGAGTCTGCCTTCTGCAGGTCCAGGTAGAGTCCAGGTGAGATGGGAAAATGTTCTGGGCCCCTTCATTTGGCTCCTGGGCCCCCTTTTTGACCCTGGGCATGGGTAAAATTTACTGTACCTCCTCACATGGGCCCTGCCTTCAACTGTACCTCCCACGCACTCCAACATTTCAGCACTCTGTACACAATCACAGTGTTGTTCTGTCCAGTACCACAGCAAAAAAGCTTGTTTTCTACTAGCCAAATAGGTACATTTGGAGGAGATACTACAGCATTTAGGAGATACTATGACACATTTATGGCACACCAGGAACTGGTACACACTGGTAATCAGATAATTCTGTGATTAAAAGAACAAACAAACCACAAACCTTTGGCTCAAGAGAAGGGTTAGGATGCTTGCAAAAAGCATGGAAATTGTAAGTTAAGCTGCCTGCCTTAACTTCGGCATCACGTAAACAGTAAACGGGTCTACAGTTTCACATATTAAGAACATAAGAACACAAGAAGAGCCCTGCTAGATCAGGCCAAAAGCCCATCTAGTCCAGCTTCCTGTATCACACAGTGGCCCCACCAGATGCCTCAGGGAGCACACAAGACAACAAGATAACCTGTTTCCCGTTGACACTCCCTTGCACCTGGCACAGAGAAAACCCACTTATAAAACCAGGAGGTTGCTTATGGCTTGTAACCTGTGATGGTCTTTTCCTCCATGAATCTGTCCAAACCCCTTTTAAAGGCATCTAGGCCAGGTGCCATCACCACATCCTATGGCAAGGAGTTCCACAGAAGAATTACACGCTGGGTAAAGAAATATTTTCTTTTGTCTGTTCTAACTCTCCCTCCACTCAATTTTAGTGCATGTCCCCTGGTTCTGGTGTTGTGCGAGAGGGAGAAGAATTTCCCTCTATCCACTCTCTCCATCCCATGCATAATTTTATAAGTCTCAATCATGTCCCCCCTCAGGCGCCTTTTTTCTAGGCTGAAAAGCCCCAGACGCTGTAGCCTTTCCTCATAAGGGAGGTGCTCAAGCCCACGAATCATTCTGGTCGCTCTTTTCTGCACCTTTTCCAATTCAACTATATCCTTTTTGAGGTGTGGTGACCAGAATTGGACGCAATACTCCAGATGTGGCCTTACCATCAATTTGTACAAAGGCAGAATGATATTGGCCGTTTTATTCTCAATCCCTTTTTTAATGATCCCGAGCATGGAATTGGCCTTCTTCACAGCCGCCGCACACTGGGTCGACACTTTCATCGACCTGTCCACCAGCACCCCAAGATCTCTCTCTGGATCCGTCACAGACAACTCAGAACCCATTAGCGTATATGTGAAATTTTGGTTTCTTGCCCCAATGTGCATCACTTTGCACTTACTTACATTGAAGCGCATCTGCCATTTTGCTGCCCATTCTCCCAGTTTGGAGAGGTCCTTCTGGAGCTCTTCACAATCCCTGCTGGTCTTCACCACCCGAAAAGGTTTAGTGTCATCTGCAAACTTGGCCACCTCACTGCCTATCCCCGACTCCAGGTCATTTATGAATAAGTTGAAAAGCACCGGTCCCAAGACCAATCCTTGGGGCACACCGCTTTTCACCTCTCGCCATTGTGAAAATGTTGTTTTCTCACTGTTTCCCACTCGCTGTTTCCTGGTCTTCAACTAGTTCCTAATCCAGAAGAGGACCTGCCCTCTTATTCCCTGACTGTGGAGTTTTCTCAGGAGCCTTTCATGAGGGACCGTGTCAAACGCCTTCTGAAAATCCAGATATATAATATCCACGGGTTCGCTCGCATCCACATGCCTGTTGACCTTTTCAAAAAATTCTAACAGGTTTGCGAGGCAAGACTTCCCCTTGCAGAAGCCATGCTGACTCTCCCTCAGCAGAGCTTGTTCTTCTATGTATTTTAAGATTTTATCCTTAATGAGACTTTCCACCATCTTCCCTGGAACAGATGTTAGGCTGAGCGGCCTGTAGTTTCCCGGGTCCCCCCTCCTTCCTTTTTTAAAGATTGGCGTGACATTAGCTATCCTCCAATCCTCTGGCACAGTGGCCGTTTTAAGGGACAAGTTGCATATTTGGGTCAATAGGTCAGCAACTTCATTCTTGAGTTCCTTCAGAACTCTTGGGTGGATGCCATCCGGGCCTGGTGATTTATTGATCTTTATTTTGTCAATTAAGTCTGAGACGTCTTCTCCTTTAACCTCTATTTGACTTAATTCTTTAGTCAGGGGAGACCGTTCCGGCAGTGGTATTTGCCCGAAGTCTTCTGCCGTGAAGACAGATGCAAAGAACTCATTTAATTTCTCTGCAGTCTCCAAGTCCCCTTTTATCACCCCTTTCTCTCCCTCACCATCCAGCGGACCAACCGTTTCCCTGGCAGGTTTTCTGCTTCTAACATATTTGAAGAAGCTTTTATTATTCCCTTTTATGTTGCCTGCCATACGTTCCTCAAAGTCTTTCTTGGCCTCCCGTATCATCTTTTTACATTTCTTTTGCCACAGTTTGTGCTCCTGTTTATTTTCCTCATTAGGGCAAGACTTCCATTTACGGAAGGAAGCTTCCTTGCCTTTTATAGCATCCTTAACTGTGCTTGTTAGCCATGCCAGCACCCTCCTGGACTTGGTCGAGCCCTTCCTCCTTTGTGGGATACACTCCCGCTGGGCCTCTATGACTGTTGTTTTAAACAGCCTCCATGCACTCTGGAGCGATTGGACTCTTTTTACCTTCCCTTTCAGCTTTTTTTTAACTAATCTCCTCATTTTGGGGAAGTCTGCCCTTCGGAAGTCAAGGGTTTTCGTGTCAGATTTGCTCGGCACTCTCCCTCCGAAGTGCATGGCGAAACAGATCGCAGCATGGTCACTGTTCCCAATGGTTCGGTAACATTTACCTCCCTGACCAGATCTTGAGTGCCACACAGTATCAAATCCAGAGTCACCTGTCCTCTGGTCGGTTCCGTGACAAGCTGCTCTAAGGCACAGTCATTTAACATATCCAGAAATCCAGTCTCTCTTTCATGACCTGAGCATGAATTGACCCAGTCGATGTGAGGATAATTGAAGTCCCCCATGACTACAACCCTGTCTCTCGTTGACACCTCCCTGATTTGCTTCCTCATTTCAAGATCCCCTTCAGGTTTTTGATCTGGAGGACGGTAGCATGCCCCTACTATTACATCACTCTTTGAGCCTGGTAATCTAACCCACAGTGATTCTACGGAGGAGTCAGAGCCCCCCTCCAGCTCTACTCTGGTGGATTCTACCCCCTCTTTGACATAGATGGCCACCCCACCTCCAACACGCCCCTCTCTGTCCCTCCTATAGAGTTTATATCCTGGAATTGCAGTATCCCATTGGTTCTCCGCATTCTACCAGGTTTCTGTTATACCTACTATGTCAATGTTTTCCCTAGCCACCAAACATTCCAGTTCTCCCATCTTTGCCCGTAGACTTCGGGCATTTGCATAAAAGCACTTATATACCTGGTCCCCCAAGAAGGGCTGCATGTTTGCACTTTTATTCCTGCAGCCTCCTGTCCTGCTAGACTGGCTGTCATGTCCCATCACGCTACCACTCCCAATTCTTACTCTGTTATTACTTGACTGTTCCCCATCCTCTGCACCCTCATTCCCTAGGGAAGAGGAGTCCCGAACCGGATGCCCCTCGGCTCCTGTTGGCTATTGCGCTTAGTAGCCCCCATGCACTCACACTTTGTCTTGATTTTTCAGCTCTAATCCTCTTCTTTTGCAGGTTAGAGGCAACACCAAAGCTGGCTCCCAGGTGACGTGCTGTATCCATTATATATGTTGTTGGAAGGGACAGAGAGAAACAGTATTGCAAACCTAGGGCAGGTGAGCTTCTGGGTGGCCACAAGGTGGCGCTAAGGCCATACTGCACCCCATTAGAACAAGCAGTCTGACTGAATACTGTACTGTACTGTATAGACAATAAGGATTGGGGATTGTTAGTGGACTGAGACAAGGGCTGCCAAGCTCTTGGATTCAGCACTTTAACATGACAGGCAGCCGTTTTGCAAAAAGACGCAGCTCTACATGTTGTATTTCAGCACAAGTGACACTACTGCACATATGTCAGGTGCAAAGAAGGGCAGGGATGCTGTACAGATGTGCAAATGCCGGGAATTTGGCAAGTGCAGCTTTTTGCACCCAGCAGGACAGGCTGCACCTTCCAAAATTCTCTCTTCTGCAGAAGCATTCAATGTAACCTTATCCTCCTTCGCATCTGGTCCCCTCACTCTTCTGTCCATGCAGAGCTCAGGGGTGGTGGGTGAAAGAGCAAGTTGCCTTGGAAGTGTGTGGTGGCCAGAGGCGTATCAGCAGCGAGTGCTGCCTGGAGCACTCGCTGCTGTGCCGCCCCAAAGGGGCAGCATCGCTCCGGGGGGCGACGCTCGGGGGGGCGGGGGCGGCGACGACCCGGCTTACGTGGGCGCTCCGAGGCCTTCTCTCCCGGCCTCGGAGCTGGAGAAAGCCCCGGAGCGTCCACCACGACCGGTGGCCAGGGCTTTACTGAAGGCGGCCGAGTGCCGCCCGCTATTTATACTCCTTGTTGTTTTGCACATGCGCAGAACGTTAAAACGCTCAGATTTTGAGTTGACTTGCTGAAGATGTTTGTCTTTTTTCTTTCCAGTTCAGAGTATACTCACTACTGCCTACAAAAGCCATAAGAAATTTGAGCTGGACCTCCCAAAGAGTCTTTCTACAACCCAAGACCTCCACTTGGTCCTGACTAGATAAAGCCCACAGGGCTATTCACACAATTCCTATTAGATGTGCATATAAGTGTCATCGCGTGTGTACGCATTTTTGTGTGAACAGCCCATGCATTCATTTCTAAAAGTTAACCTGGGGACTGGGCTCTCAGACAGAGGGTACTGATTATGCATACTGCTAGATGTGCACTGAACATCATGTGCGAATAACTGTATGCAAATACAGATCAGCAGCAAGTTGTACAGGTGTACAATGCATATATGAATATCCTTCCTGTTGTCAAGTATTCTGGTCTGCAGAAGCCAGCTGTTGCCTGGTACAAAGGGCAGAGACTGGCGCATCCTCCCTGCAAAGCTGGCCTGGGACTGGGTGGCTGTGGTTCTGCATTGCCTTCAGATCCCATTCTGAGTCATCAAAATTCTCAAGAGCATGACCTCTTCACACACTTCTCCTCTCTCATGCCTGTTGATTTCAGGGACTGCTGCCAATGGCATATTTTCTGCCATGCAGTACAGAGAAGTGGGCTGATCATGACCCCCTCACTTCTCCGAAAGCGGGCAGGAAAGGTCAGTGGCCAGCAATGCAACGAGGATGCTCCAATCTCTGCCCTTTGGACCAGCGACTGCAGATGTCAGGGCCTGTATTTGAAATCGCAAATTCTCGCAATCGCAATCGTCGGTCACATTCTCTGCCAAGCTCTCTGCAAACATTGACTGTGATAGGTTTCCATGCCTCTGCACATGAATGCCACCACATGCCCAAGGTCAAACCCCTCCCCCCCCCGGCTGCTTCAGCAGCGGGGCTAGGAGTGGCACATGAGCCATGTGTCTGACATCTGAAGGGGGCTTCCCATACACAGCTGTGGGAAGCCGCCTGCCAACTCCCTGTATGGATCAAGTGTTGACTCTTCCGTGCAGGGCTGTTTGGTGCTCCACTCTCTGTGTGTCGACAGTCACCTGCTATGAAAAGAATACAACCGGGGCAGAGCCAAAGCAATCTTGGGGCAGCGAGGTGAGGGTACTCCTGGGGAAAACCAACTACAAGCTACAATTTGCAGGGGGTGAAGGAGTGGCTTGGGAGTGGAGTGGAGCCTTGAAGGAGTGGCAACACTGGAGATCTTGAATGGATATACAAGAGCGAAAGGGCATGATTTGAAGACCCACAATACAGCCAGCTTGCTGAACCTAAGTGGGTCTCAACCTGGTCAGTACAGTATCTGGATAAGACACTATATAGCAGAGGTGGCCAAACTGTGGCTCCTGAGACACAGAATCAATGTGTGGCTTTAACGTATAATCTCTGAGACGTATAATGTGCAGCTCTCAGAAATATGTTGAATGAGTTCCTTTTTGCATCACAATTAATATAAAAGCTAAATAAGAAAGGTTCAAGCTTTATAATTATTGACCAGGTATAAACTGAGAGTCCACTGGATTAAAACATAAGTTTAACGTTCATGATGATTAAATATATTTAAGAATTTAAATGCTTCTTTCAATATTGCAGTTCTCAAACATCTCTTTTGCGGCTCTCAAACATCTGAAGTTCATCATATGTGGCTCTTACATGAAACGCATTTGGCCACCCCTGATATATACCTCCCCCCCATACAAAGACTGAAGTTCCATGAAGAAAACACATTGGGAAATGAATGTCTATTTAGGATGGCTTTGAGTGGTCAACGTTAAGCTTTTAACAGGCTGTCAAATGCTAGCATATACTTACTTCATGCAGCTTTTTATTTGGCTATCTAGCTTTGAAATTACTGTATAACTTCCCCAGCTCTTCCCAGAGAAGGTTGCTCTGGGAAACCTTTGCAGCCCTGTGTTGAGTCCCCATGACACACCTCCAATGACACCACCCCTGTAATCGGTTTTTCCCCAGTCAGTCCCTGAAACCAGAAGAACAACCAGCTTCAGGAGAATTTACCTTAGAGGGGCATTTGACGGGAGAATGGGCAGGTGGGGGAATGCGCTTTGTGCGCTGATTCCACCCTGCACATGTCATCCTTATCATTTTCCCCCAGTCAGTCTCTGAAACTGGAAGCAAGCTCAACTGCAGGGAAATCAGCCCTCAGAGGACAATACCAGGGGAGGGGTTGGTGAGCACAGAAAGCAGGGCTGGTCCATTCATGACGTGGATTGAAAGTCCTGTGAATTGGGGGGGGGGAAGAGAATGGCAGTCTGAGGAATGGTGCTCTGCAGCCCACGTCTACCCACCGACTCCCACCAATCTCTGTTCCTCTTCAGCCAGCTGGAAGAGGATTTGGGCAGCGGAAGCCCACCTCTTCCTCCAACGATGCTAGAGCGGGTGGCGCAGTGGGTTAAACCGCTGAACCATGAGCTGTCGATCGAAAGGTCAGCAGTTCGAATCCGCGATGGGGTGAGCTCTCGTTGCTTGGCCAGCTCCTGCCAACCTAGCAGTTCCAAAGCATGTTAATGCGAGTAGATAAATAGGTACCGCTTGCGGGAAGGTAAACAGCGCTCCGTGTTCCAGCCGCATGCTACGTGCTGCAGCAAGGAGAGTCATGCCAGCCACATGACCATGGAGGCGTCTTCGGACAACGCTGGCTCTTCGGCTTTGAAATGGGGATGAGCGCCACACCCTAGAGTCGGACACGACTGGACTTAATTGTCAGGGGTCACCTTTACCTTTACCCCACCTCTTCCTCCAACGATGCTAGAGGAAGGGGTGGCTATATATATATAGTTCATCATATGTAGCTCTTACATGAAGCACATTTGGCCACCCCTGATATATAGATACCTCCCTTCCTTTGTGCCAATCCTGTTTAAAATAAACAGGACGGTCCCAGCATGCTCCATTCCATCCTGTTAATTTTCAACAGAGCTGGTGTAGAGAAAGGGAGGCCACACTGGACCTACAGGAAAGGGGGTGGGGGGGGACAGGCTCCAGATCACTGCCCTCTGCTTGTGCAAGGTGGCGGCAGGTGTGCACAGAAGGGTAGCAAAATTTGGTGCTGCCTTGGGCCCTGCCCCTGACAGGAGGGTTTAAGTACCAATGTCTTTCCCTCCAGCTGCCTCCTTGTAATCTTGGGAAATGCAGGTTTCAGAAAACATGTTTGCCAAGATAATGTGTCGTTCCACCCTTAGAAAACTTTGGCTACAATCCTATGCACACTTTCTGGGAATAGGCCCCTCCATTGAACACAATAGGCTTACTTCTGGGTAAACCTGCCTAAGATTGGGCTGTTTGTCTCCTTTGCTCCTACCCATACAGAACAGGAGGCCCACCCATGTTTGGCTTCTGGATTCACAAGTGGAGGCTAGAGAGGACTGAGAAACGTTGGGCAAGAAACAGAAGTGCACCGTGGCTGATCCGTCTCTTCTTGCTTTCCTATGTAGGACTCAGTAGCATCACGGGGGGGGGGGGACTGCCCCAGGTGATACTCTCAGGGGGGACCACCAGTGGCCAATATTGTGAAAACTTTGTATTTATGAATAATACCATCATGTGATATATCCTTCGATGCATAATTTCATGACAAATGTAATGAAACAAACTGTGTTGAATTATCTGTATTCTATCAAACGGTATGGCCAAATAACCAGAAAAATAAAACAACTGTCTTGTGTAACAAAATGTCAATTTACTTAACTCAAAACAAACCAATAAGACTGACTGTTCTGAGAGCAGTTAATGGGGATGTTCTGACTGTTCTGAGAGTTGGTTAATGGGGATGACACCATGAGTTACCAGACCGGGTGACACCAACCCTAGTGGCTGACCAGGAGTCATCTGTCGAAATCCATAGTCCTGCCCGATGGGCATCTTTTGTAGAACCCAGCTCAGCCCAACCTTGTTTCTCCCTATTCACCTCTGGGGTCCATAATGGGGGTGATGTGC
The DNA here is from genome assembly GCA_026170595.1 of Plestiodon gilberti rubricaudatus. Lineage (NCBI taxonomy): Eukaryota > Metazoa > Chordata > Lepidosauria > Squamata > Scincidae > Plestiodon > Plestiodon gilberti. The sequence goes on from JANXHW010000002.1 coordinate 122,469,607, forward strand.
TGAGCTCTCGCACCAGGTGATGCAAACCCTAGTGACTCCTCTGGTAGGACTGTCACCCTTTTTTCCTGACAGGACTCCTGTGGCTTTAACAGCTGTTTGTCAGGCAGAAATTCAATGGACGCAGCTTCATCTAGCATTGCAATGTAGTGGTGAACTGATGAATTCTATCTTCAACCTCGAGAATTCTGCAACCCTTGTGGTTGCTTTCCTATCAAGGAAATTGAAACTACTGTCTTCTTTCTTCTGGTTTATTACAAGCCAGGCAGACAGGTACATGCTGTTCGGTCAGTCATAAGGATAGGCGGAACGCTTACGGATGAACTGTTTCCTAGCATGGAGATAAAGTGAGGGGGGGTAACGTCACCTCCTTTTCTCTGCATGCTGTTCAAGGCACTTGAGCAAAGGCCAGTACCAAAAGTAGGAGCTCTGTGTGATGCTTTGTTTTTCCTGGGAACAGGGTGGGCTTTCTGGCCCTGGACAAGCACAGTTGCATGCCCTTTTGGAGAGCTGCTGACCTTTGGGCTCAGGCTCCTCCTCAGACACGTAAGTCAATGTGGGATAGTGGTCAGAGATTCTGATTAGAGGAGTCCCAGGTTCAAGTCCCTCCTCGGTTATGAAGCTTGCTGGGTGGCCTTGGGCCAATCATCATCTCTCAGTCTAACCTACCTCACAGGGCTGTTGTGAGACTAAAAGGGGCGGGGGGGGATGTTGTACACTCACTGCCCTGAGCTCCATGGAAGTAGAGGGGGATGAAAATAATTTAAAAAAGTCTAGTTCATCTGTTTATGAATGAAGAAAAAGAACCAGAAAACACCCTGCCACCACCACCTTGGAAAACTTGGGATACAGTTTAAGCTGACCAACTTTTCAACTGTCCACTACAGCTGTGACCTTTAACAGCAGTCTGATCTGCAAACATTGGCAAGTAACGATGCTTCTCTCCACATTATTATGAAAAACGTTACCTGATTACCAAATTAAAAACCAAATTGTCTGGGTTTTCTGGCCATTTATTCAAACACATATAAGAACAGGACTCGTTCATAGGTTTCCATAGGAAACCACCCATGGTTTTTATTTCGGTAATATGTACCAGCCCTGAGAACCTGAAGACCTACAAGTCGCCCAATTGTTCCTTTCCGTACATTAAGTAGCTGTTAAAAAAGCCCAGATTGTTCCTTTTTTTTTTCTGGTCAGTTGACATTTCACGTGTGCCTTAATGCCCACTGCATCATGGGCTGGATCCTGACCTCACTTACCTAGGAATGAACTCCAAGCCATCAAAACCGAACTGCTCTGGTTAAAATCGGCCGGTGTTCCATTCCACTTGTCTTCCCACATTCCCCTTGCGAGAGGCCTGTACGGACTTTTGCGCCTCCTTGCAGATTAGTAGTTGCCTTCCCATCTAGGAATCAATACCTTGGAAAGCACAAACAGGAAGTTATAAAGGTATTAAGAAAACCAGATAAACTGACTGGGAACCCCCCGTTTCCCCTTCTCTTGGGAACAGTAAAAAAAAAAAGCCATCAGGAAACAGTTGTTTCAGGGAAAGCCAGAGACCAAACTGAAGGTTCATCATCATGTTTAGAACAGAGTTCGAGGAGCAAGGTTTTCAACGTTTGGCGAGCTACTGTTGAATGAAAGAAAATATAGTGTGCTTGATGACAGAAGCGTCCAAAGAACCCTTCAGGGTCAGACCAAGGGTTCCTATCAGAAATATGCTGCCTGAATGCATATTCCCTTCAGCTGTATAACTGCCTGATGCTAGCCCAGGGGTGGCCAACCTTCCACCATTAGGGCCTCTGGGTTCTTAAGAGTTGTGCAGAAGACAGAATCTTGGCAGCTGCAAGTGCTGATGGTGCTGCTAAAGCACCTGCTGAAATGCCCTCACCTACACAACCATTAAAGGGCCAGGAGCATTCATGTTGAAAGGTTGGCCACCCCTATGCTAGACAATCCCCCATGAGTTTGTTGAATCCCCTTTTAAGGCCATCAAGCCAGTGGCCATCACCATATTTTGTGGCAGCGATATCCAGAAGCTGCTTATACTACTGTACCTTGTGGGAAGGGAACACCTTTGACCCTGAGCAGCTTTATAGGCTCCTTATGCAGGAGAGGTGCTGGTGATTTGAGGTGGCTTTAAAGTAGCTGTATCTATTTGCAAAAAGCACAAATGTGTCTTAAGAAAGAAAATCACATGGGTCCCCACAGCCAATAGGATTGAAAAGGCGGTATGGACAAATGAGACGATGGAAGCCGAAGGAGTAGAAGAAAATGTCGCCAAGAAGAAAGAGCAGAGGGCATACATAAGTGCACTGCACTGTATCAAAACAATGTGTGTGTGTGTGTGGGGGGGGGGGGTAATTGGTTCAGCTACACCAAATATTCTACTTTCAATGTGAATATTCAAACTAGAGGGTATTTGGTGTATTCTAGTTGCCCCCCTCTTTCAAGAACAGCATGTTTTGCCTCTCTTGGCATGCGGTCTTTTGGACAGAACGTGCTGGTCTCAGGTCTCATTATTATGGAAGCTGAATGTGATTTTAACTCCCAGCTGGGCTTGATTTCCTGTTCATTAACACTCTTAGTAGCCAAATCAAACCAATCCTAAAGGGAGATTTTGAATGGCTGAACAGCCATAGCCCATTACCATGTATTCCATGAACACTTAGGCCTTCACACTGTACTCTCCCCCCTCCCACCCCCGGGCAGCTCCACAGAGAAGAACTGCATTATATGCATGAATGGTGCATAGTACAATATGACCCCAATAGCAAAAATCGACTAAGAATTGGCATACGCAGGGTCACAACCCTGGCCTCTGGGAGGAAATTCCATCATAATTATCCAGGGAAAATCAAAGAAACCACAAAATCAATAATAATTCTAGTCAGGCTGTACCAAATTGGAAATCAGCTGTGGCTTCTGTTTCAGCTTTCCAATTGGCTAGAAAGCTTTGAATGAAACGTCAGGATCAGGTCTACCTCTACACCAGGGGTTGGCAACCTTCTTCCGCATAGGGGCCAGACATCAGGTCCATTAATAGTAAGAACGCATGCTCGTTCGATACGCATGTACACAAACCTACTGATTAGACCAGGGGTGGCCAACCTTCCACCATTATGGCCTCTGTGTTCTTAAGAGTTGTGTAGAAGACAGAATCTTGGCAGCTGCAAGTGCTGATGGTGCTGAAATGCCCTTACCTATACAACCATTAAAGGGCCAGGAGCATTCATGTTGAAAGGTTGGCCACCCCTGGATTAGACCATAGAGCTAAGAAAAAAAGAGATGGGCATGGCACAGAGAGACGCATGCCCAGACAGAGAATGACGTTCAAAGGAAGCTTCTGCCCTTGGTCTGCTTACACTGTAAGCCTTCCAGAGATAGAATTATTTATTTATTCATTCATTCATTTATTACAATATTTCTATCCCGCCTTTCTCCCCGGACCCAAGGCGGCTTACAACAGAGAAAAATACAATACCCAAAAATACAGACATAAATAGTAAGTTTCAAAACAATAAAAAAAACAGTTAACAAAAACTAATAAAAACAACGTCTAAAAAATTGATTAAAAATTATTACAATTAAAACAGATCATAAAAACAGCAGCGCCCCACCTGTACCAGCAGAATATAAACTTGAATTCCTTTTTAGGACCACCTCAGGCCAGGTGGATATATCTTTTTGGGACTATATTTATTTATTTTTATTTATTTTTCACATTTTTATACCTCCCTTCCTCCAAGGAGCTCAGAGTGGTGTACATATTTCCTCCCCTCCTTTTTGTCCTCACAACAACCCTGTGAGGTAGGTGGGGCTGAGAGATAGTGACTGGCCCAAGGTCACCCAGGAAGCTTTGTGGCTGAGCGGGGATTTGAACCTGGATCTTCCAGGTCTAAGTCCGACTCCCAAACCACTACACCATCCACTAAGTCCGACTCCCAAACCACTACACTATAGGCCAGATGATTTCGTGTGACAGGCCACATCCGTCCCACTGGCTATAGGTTCAGTGGTGTCGCTGGAGGTGGGGCGGAACACTAAGGTCCGCACCGCGCTGACCTCCGTTACTCACCGGCACGAGGCGGCCCCGCCCCCTCGCCTTCGGAGCCATTCAGTGAGGCGAAGGCAATGCGCAGGAGACTCACTGAATGGCTCCAAAGGCGAGGGGGCGGGGTCGTCTCGTGCCGGTAAGTAACGGAGGTCAGCGCGGTGCGGAACTTAGTGTTCCGCCCCACCTCCAGCGACACCACTGTGTAGGTTGTGCCTAACTAACCCTGTTCTACACCTTCACACTTTGGTTTGGATTTGATTGTTGTTCCACCTAGATTGGGATGGAGTTAAAAAAAAATGGAGATGCCAGCGTTTGAAGACTGGCAGGAAAACAGATTAATGGGTCGTAAAGGCTTATCTAATTCCCAACATGTGGGGGCTAGCTGGGATTACTCAGAGGTGCAAGAGTGATCTCAGAAAACAGCTTCCCAGTGAGCTATGAGTTCTGATAAAGTGCCGGCTGAAAAGAAAGGCCTGCTGTCATTTCTCTCTTTTTCTTCCCCTTCCTGAGCTCCTGCTGCACTCCACAGACTGACCTCCTAAGTTAGTTCTGAACTTTGTACTTTGCAGGAGACATTCAAAGCTAAATTGAAAGTGGGGAAACAGTGTTAACAGCATAACAGCATTTGCGGTTATTTTTTTTTTTAATCCCTTATCATAAAAGAGCAGTGTTTCTCAGACTTCTGCTAGCGGAGGCAAACTTGTTTGCAGCATTAAAATAAGAGGGCCCCCCCCCCCCCGGTGTCACTTAGCTCCAGAATTCATTGGAGTAGGAATTGCCTGTCCTCTAAGTTGTCCATCTGCTTCATTTCTGCATGAGTCACTGATTTGGACATGCCCTCTGTTTAGGAGGCGGCAAACCCATAGTGCTGACTCATGCAGAGAGATGAAGGAGAGTAATTCTACTACATCTCTGCATTGGAAATGACTGCCTGATCCAGTCACCCCCAGTGCAGGTTGATAGATCAGTGACTCATACAGACACAGCAGGCAGACTTCCCTGGGTCTGGACTGCTGGATATTGCCCCAGCACACAGTTTGGGAATTAATAGAATGGTATTAAGATTATGAAGTTAGGATTAAAGTTCTGCCTTCCTTTTCCTCAATTGTGGGGGTTCAGAGAGAGAGAGCGCATGCGCACACGCACACACCCCACTTTGCTGAAGCCCCAAGATGCCATACCCAGGAAGCTGCCTTCTATTGAGTCAGGACCACTGGCACTGGCCCATCTCGCCAGAGACGGCCCATCCACGAGGCCAACTGAAGTGGCTGCTTCAGGCAACAATTGGTGGTAGGCTGACCATATCCAAAAAGGGACAGGGTGCCTATACCTTTAACTTAAAGGTATAGGCACCCTGTCCCTTTTTGGATATGGTCAGTTTAATTGGTGGGGGTGCCCACCTTTTTCCACCCACTCTTTTTCACAGGTCCTCTTCGCATTCCCTGAACTGAAAAGGGGGATGGAGTGGAAGAAGTGTGGAGAGGAGAGTAGTGTGCTACAGTGTCTCCAAGACCAGAGAGTGGTGCATCACCAAGTTAGGGGGGGGGGGAGCATCTGGCATGGTGCCTCAGGTGCCAGGAGGCCTTGGGCTGGCCCTGCATCTGACTCAGAACGCAAAGCACTAACAAGATCTGGCTACCGTCCCATCCTAAAAACAGCAAAGCCCAAAGAAAACATCAGCCACAATACGTGATTGAATCAGCCTCCATTGATTGGAAAAGTAACAACAGAATACAGTGATCTTCAGTAACTGATTCATATACCAAAAGAGAGAGACATCTTTAAGAATACAGGCTTAGAACTCAATGAGGTGCAGCTACTTAATAGAAGTATCTCTGCAGCCCAGAAGCAGTGCAAGGGCATATGGAACATCTGATAATGCCCTATGAATTGAGGGTGAAATGTATGTAAAGAAAAGAGAATTTTATCTTATTTTATTGACACAGTATTTTAATTAATCTGAATATATGGAATTGTTTTATGTTATGGACTGTGAAATCCTTAACCAATGAATTAATTCAGGACTGCCCCCACTGACTGGCAGAAGCTCTCCAGGGTTTCAGACAGGGGTCTTTTCCAGCTCAACCTGCAGATTGAACCCAGGACCCTCCACATACAAAGCAGGTGCTCTACCACTGAGCTACAACCCCCTCCCTTAAAGCAGATGAAAAAGGTAGGGGGCTGAGAGAGGAGATGGGGCGGGGGGAGAAGTGACATGGAAGAAGTTGCAGGTCTCCTCTGGAGACAGACAGGTCTGCTGGCTCCCTTCACCTTTCCATAGGCCTTCTCATCAGCAGTAGCCCACTTGTGAGCAAAGGTCTACTCATGAGCAAGGCCAGCAACCCCAAAAATAGTTGAAGGAGAGACACAAATACAAGACAGAAGAAATGGGAAGGGAAAGAGGTGTGTGTGTTTTCTGACTAAAGAGAGCCACAGAAGTTTTGAAGGAGCAGGTAATAATGATAACCCCCTTCCCTCAAGGTTGAGGCCAAAGAGTTCCAAGCCCCCCTTCCTTACATTAATTAATAAATCATGCATACCTGGTCCGTAGCTGTTTCTACTGGATGTATAGCCACTGATGCAGTTGGGCAGGCTTACCAGATCGACGCCAGGACGGGAGCGGTCTACCAAGGGGGCGGGGCGTGGGGGGGCAGAACTGAGTTGGGAGTAAGAAGGCGCATGAAACACAATGAGAGCAGAGAGAGTCAATTGAGCATTAAGAGCTCGAACGTATGACTAGCAGAAGTTTGGATGCTGAGAATGGCAGGGAGCCCGTCTAGAAGCATAATTCATTCATTTCAGGGTTTTTTTCATCATTTGAGCTGAAAATTCTTTCTGTGGAGAGAAAAGATAGAAGTGAAATAGAAGAAGTTGAGATCTGCTGAAAGAATTTTGGTGAGCGTTTCCAAGACCAAGCCTGATATCTGGCAATGCATAGAGGGAGGGAGAGGAATGGGAAGGATGAGAGTTACAACCTGCTTCTTGGGCAGGATCCTGGCCAGGTGCTCAAGGTTTTCCAACCCTCCCTTGCCAAGGAATCAGGTGGAAGACAAGAAACCATCAGGGGTTTCCCTTCCTTTGTCACTAATTGTAGCAAATCAATAAATGACAGATCAGGCTTGAGGGAGATGTTCTTTATCAAACAAGCACCGCAAGCTGCTTCTTCACCTCCCCTGCCCATCTCTGAGCAGAATCTGCCACAAGATGAAAGTGGGAGGTGATGTGTGGGTGTCTGGCTTGGGGGTTGAAGGTGTGATTGCAAATGGGTGCCTTGAAGGAGTTGAGTGCTGTCTTCCCCAGGCCCAAAATTGTCTTGGCAACGACTTCTCCGCCTAGGCATCTGGGTATTTTCAGACTGAGGAATTAGAGTGCTGCTGAGGACGTGGTTATTGCGCTCCGTGAATCTCAAGTACATGCCAACCCAGAGATGCCTATGACCTACACTATTTGCGCATGCAGAGTTTCCACCACTGTTCTGCAGGTGAAGGAGCAAGCGCACAGGGAGGCAGACCTAGCACCAAAGGAATATCAGTGCAGATCTCTTTCCCCACCACCACCATTTTCAACTCCCAAACTGCTGATTCAGCTCTCCTGGAATGGTATCCACTAGACTAGGGATTCCAACAACTGACTAGGTATCAACAACTGCGTACTGCCAGTTTTGGAGGCTCAGTTGGCAGCAGGGGTGTCACTAGGGTTGGTGATACCCAGGGTGAGACCTTATGGCGTCACCCCCATGGATCTCCTTCCATACCAGACCACACGATGTGGAGGCCTCCTGGGAAATGCGATCCCTGCGCGAGTCCGGCAGGGATCGGGAAAAACCCATTTTCTACCAGTGGTGCGTTTTCGCACCACTGGTAACAAATAAATTAGAATGTCATTTTGGTGTCACCCCTCCCTAGGTTGACACCCGGGGTGGCCCGGCCTTCTGTAGAGCAGTGCCACAATTATGGAACTCCTTCCCTGTTGAGTTAGAACTGAAATGTCCCCCACTGGCCTTCTGGTGGGGGTTTAAGACCTGTTTATTTCAGGTTGCTTTTGCTGTTTAAGATTGTTATTTATTGAGGCTGCTTTCTGTTTTGTTTACTGTTTTGACTGTATTTATAGGCTATGATTGTTATTATTTTAATTCTGATTGTTAAGGGTGTGTGCGTGCACACACAAATAAATAAATAAAGTCCCCATGGCAAATCCAGCCCCAAGCAGTATGCCAACTGTCTGCCCCCAAACCAGTGACCAGCCTAGAAGTGTTGAGAAAGTCGCATCATCTATGGCAAGAAAATATACCATGCTGTTCTTAAAGGCATAAGAACAGTCCAGGCTATTTTTTTTAAAAAAAAAACTATGATGGCCAATTAGCAATCCTAGGCTTGTGTGTATGACTCAAAATGTCTGGGCAAAAAGCAACCCTGATTGCCTATGAACAATCACCCAGCCGGGGAAGGGCCAATTTGCACAACAGGACAGCATCTCATACAATAATGCAACATAATGCAATCCTTACTGTATTCATCCTCATAGCAGTTAGGTGTGTATTAAGCCCTTTTTACAGAAGGGGCAGTATGGCTGAGAGAGTGACTTCTTTAGCTGACCCAGTGGCTCAATTCAGATGACAATCTGGAGGACTGGAAACAAGCTGGAGGCTCATAGGCTCCGTCCCCAGTAGTGTGTGGCTTCCCTCTCTATTTCTTGTGCAGCACAAGCCACACTGTACCATGACATCCAGATTGACAAACCATGGTTACCATACTTCAGACTACATTTTCACATTGGAGGGCAAACATTAATTGTAGTTTGCTGATTCAGAAGTCACAGCAAACTATGGCTAGCGCACTGCAAATCAGGAACTGGAGAAGGAAGCCTCAAGAAGGGAGATGAGGGAGCATGGAAGCCAAATTTGAAGAATCATTCGAATGGGGCCAGTGAGTTCTGGCTAAACTAGGATCACGACCCATGTCTCCCAGTCCCAGGCTTAACATTCTATTGAACTAATATTTAGGGAAGCATCTTGCTTTATCTTTGGCACAAGTCCGATAGTCACATATTTATGCATCGCACTGCAGCATGAAGTGCTGAAGCCTGAAAATACTGAGTGCCATTTTTTTTCATCGTTCCATAGTCTCTTGTCATGCAAGGATTTTGCAACACTGTAGACACTAATGAATTCCAGCTGGCTATCTAGCTGATCTCTGTCTTTTTTCAGGCATCCTGGAATTTACGGCTTGCTGCCGAGACAAGGTGGTTACTGAGCTCCTGATTTCCTTGCTGGCACCTTAGCGTGCATTATGGACAGCAAGATGAGGCAGAATCCCATTGAACCACTAGGGAAATGAAAGTCTAATCAGCACTGAGCATATCATTAAAAAAAAAAATCCTGATAGCAGCATGGTTCACAAATTAAATAGACTCCTGCAAAAAGCCTGTCATTATGGCAGCCATTCACTTGTACAGAGAAAGTTATAAAATGCACTCGGGAGGCATTGTTGGAGCAGGGTCTAAACCTAGGTAAAGGTAAAGGTATCCCCTGACAATTAAGTCCAGTCGTGTCCGACTCTAGGGTGTGGTGCTCATCTCCATTTCAAAGCTGAAGAGCCAGCGTTGTCCGAAGACGCCTCCGTGGTCATGTGGCCGGCATGACTCTCCTTGCCGCAGCGCGTAGCATGCAGCTGGAACACGGAGCGCTGTTTACCTTCCCGCAAGCGGTACCTATTTATCTACTCGCATTGACATGCTTTGGAACTGCTAGGTTAGAAGGAGCTGGCCAAGCAACGAGCGCTCACCCCGTCGCGGGAATCGAACTGCCGACCTTTCGATCGACAGCTTAACCTACTCCCTGGCAATTCCAGTTTGGAGTACATCGTGGATTTTGTCCCATCAGCTGTGAACAAGGCTGCTTAGCCCATAGAACATAATGAGAATCACAGACCTGGTACCGGAGCTCAGTATTAGAGCGCCTGCTTTACATGCAGAAAGCCCTGGGTTCAATTTGGGTGCCAGAATGAAGACTAAGAAACAATATTTTGACAGCCCAATCCTGTTCCCCACTACGTTATAGTATGCAAGTGCACCAAAGGAGCACATGTTGCATGCTATGTTGGGGAGGGGGATTGGACAGCCTGCAGAAGGTGTTTTTCACTTACCTCCTGGTAGGCTGCCTGATTGTCTATGGGTCTCCTCAGACCCTCACCAGCCATCTTGCTGGTGCAATTCCAAGGAGAGCCAAGGGGCGTATCGGGTTGGAAAATGGGGGATAGGATCTGGTGAAAGTCGTTGCCACTGGATCCACCTTCTCCTGCCCTCAACATGCCCCTCGCCTGGTTCCTCCCCCTCTCCACCCCATTACTCACCTGCCCTCCCCTTCCCCACCCATGAACCACCCACACCAGCCTACCTGCCCTGGCACCATCCAGTGTCTGCAGTGCGGGGAGGTATCAAATGGCCTGTCAGGAGCACAATCTTCGTGCCATCACAGGACTTTTTTATGCCAGCAGAACATTAGTCCTAGTTTTGTAAAAGGGACCTAGGATTGGGCTATGAGTCTCCATAGGCTGTGTGGAGTCTCCATAGCTATGAGTCTCCATAGGCTCCACTCTCCGACACACACACAGAAATAAACTACCCTGTGATGGAGGTTCTAGGATCATTCTAGGCCCTGGTAATGTTCTTGCATTCCTGCTCTTGGTAGCTCCAGGACAATCTGTATGTGATGTGGTGATCCATGATCAGAACTTCCAACATATTTTTATTTGGTTAAAGCTCCCTTCAGGGGAGTTTTAACCCTTTAAAGCTCCCTCTGACAAGGGGGGGGAATGGAGGGCAGACTGCCTCAGGAGTCACCCCAGGGAGGGGTGCCCCCCAAATGACTTTCTATTCTATTTGTTACCGCTGACCAGAGAAAATTGGTTTTCCCCGATCCCTGCCACGATTTGCACGGGGATCGCATTTCCCAGGAGGCCTCCACACCGTGTGGTCTGGTATGGGAGGAGGTCCATGGGGGCGACACGAGGAGATCTCACCCCAGGTGTCACCAACCCTAGTGACACCCCTGGCTCCCTTCCCTCCTAACCACCCCACTAATAACAGCTTTGAGGGACTAATTTTTAAGATGGAAAAATGGTCTGGCAGGAAGGGTAAATCCCTCTGCTGCAGTGCCCTTACTCAGTCCAAATCCTCACCCTGCCCCACCCTGTTTGGCCCTGTGCCAGAGAATGGACAGCGATAACTGGAAAGTTATTGTGGAAAAGGAAGGCAGCATATCCCAGCGGACTTTGCAAGCGAGTGTAGCTATAATTTCTTTTTAAAAAATAGTGTGCATGCGTGCAGCGGGGGGGAGGAGTCTTTAAATTATACTTCTTGATAAGAACTGAGGAATGGAGCAGAAGAGCCACATAGTGAGTGTGTGGGGGGGGGAAATGAGTACCTACCAGCAGGCTGGGACAAATGGGAATCTGTATCCAGGTTATAGGAGCAAATTGGGGGAGTCAACATGATTGACAGTTGACGCAGACCAATTTCATGCATGCCACTTCAAGTGCTTTTGAATCCGTCTCTGGCTGGTGGTGAGCATATGGGAAAGCTAGAAATGCAGTTTTATGTGTATCCAGTTTTGAAATTGATTTGCCATGCAGAAAAGTGATTTACATTTGTCTTCTGCATTTTCCGTATCACCTGTGGACAGATGCATTTCATCTGAAAGTGCATTTTTAGTCCTCCACCCACCATTTTTTTAAACAAGAGTTGTGCATATTTGTCAATAGCTTTTTTCCTCACAGTTTTGGGCTTTCCTTACTGGTCACTATCAACTGGCACAGCGTGATGTCCTTACTAGATTTCCCCCTCTCTGGTCTTTGATTAAACTGACAACACTGGGGGGGGGGGGGCAGTGGGGATTTCATTGGCACGGTTGCTCCCCTTTAAAAGGGCACATAATCCATTGGCAGAACTGACAAAAGTTTCCCTTGATCTCCATTTCACTTCGTGTACCAAAGTAGTAACAGGTAAGGATCACAGAAAGGGGGAGTGATTACACAGCACCACCAGGCTGTCACCAACTGCGTCATGCCAGAATTGCATCAAAGTCGTTGCAGGACAGTATATGTCGTCATCATCCAGACTAGGTAAATCATCTTCTGCATTAGGGTTGCGGTGCCATTTAAAATGGGAAAAGGCATACCTTGTGAGAATGATGCTGAAGTGGAGGAAGGTTCCTCCTGCGTGAGTTTTAAAGCATTTGGAAGTGCATATGTGATTTCAGCCATGGTGCTGCTGGGGATGCCCAGAGTGTGCTGGGTACCTGGAGGCTACTGATTGCTGGGCATGTGCAATGTGTGTCTTGGGCCCTTCTGCATCAGTATGTTTATGTATGACATGTAGCTTTCATTCATCATGGAGCTCAGGGGGGTGTATAAGGGGCTTCCACACACTGGCCAGATCTAGACCTGCTTGTCTTCAACAAAATGGCTGTACATATCATGCGCCCTCAGGTCCTGTCATGGGACCCAAGAGCATCACTTTTTTGAAACCCCAACCTGGAACAGAGAGACAGGCTTCCAATGCATTTCAAAGAGTGCCTTTTCAATCTTCAGTCAATCAATCCTTGATTGCAGTGGTTCCCAAACTGGGAGGAGCCACAGAAACCAGCCAGGGGAGCCGCGGAGTGCCACAGAATCCTCTCGGAAAAGTGCAATGCCAATTGGCAGGCATCAACATAATGTAATGGGGAGCCGTCACCAATGGTCAAGGGAGTCACAGGTCGAAAACATTTGGGAAACACTGCTTTATTGGCATAAAAAAGTGCCTTTTCAATGACAACGCCATGGCTGTGAAAGTCCTTACCCAAAGAGGCCTGTGTCACCTGCTCAGTACTGTCTTTCGGCATCAGGTGAAGGCTTTAATTTTAAACCAGCTTTTGCTCTATAGAGTCTTTTGTCTTTCTGGCTGATTGGGTGGTTTTAACTGGTTTATCATCTGTCTCATATTTTTCTTATATCACTCTCGCCTTCTGAAAAGTTTTAGTTGGTTTGATTGTTTTAATATTCTTTAATTGTTGCGTAATTGGTTTTTTGTTTGTTTGTTGGAAGCTGTCTCAAACATTTTCTTTATGGAGATATACATTTTTATAGTATAATATATACAGAGGCGTCACTAGGATGCGCGTCACCCCAAGGCGGGGTGGCGCGCGTCACCCTAGTGATGCCCCCGAGTCTATGGCCACGCCATGATTTTTTTTGGGGGGCGACCTGGCTGCAACCTGCCCCGGGTGCCCCCCCGCCCCTTCGCATCACCCTCCGGACGCTCTGAAAGAAGGCCCAATGCATCAATACGGGTACTTTTACTTGTTTCGCGCATGCGCAGACCGGTTTTGTCTCTGCGCATGCGTGAAAACAGTAAAATATCCGTATTGACGCATCGGGCCTTCAGAAGGCCCTGGAGCGCCGGCTGGGCCGGACTCTCCGAGGCTGGCCTCGGAGCGTTTGGAGGGCGACGGAGGTGGCGCGCGTCACGGAGGTGACGCGCGCGGGGGGTGCGCGCATCACCCCTTTGCGTGCGTCACCCCGTAGCAACCTGCTCCCGTCGCCTCACAGGAGTGACGCCACTGAATATATATATCACATTTTTACTTTAAAAGAAGCCCATTTTAGGGCAGTTGTCAAAGATGATAGTCTCCTGCATGTAGGATCTGTCTTGGGTGATGGGACCAACTTGTGGCAAATTTAGGAGAGACAAGGGAACGGGATCCTACCACCCAGCCTATGAGCATGTCAGTCACGATGGCGCTAACTTTACAGAACGAATGGTACTGCCTGGCACTTACAGAGACTGAGAATAGATTTTGCCATCGATTCCAAGCAGGCGGACAAGCTGTCCTATTACATAACAAATATAGCGCAGAGAAGCCAGCAGCTTGCAGGGTGATTCCCATGCTCTGTAGAGCCTCCAGGTGGAGGAGCAGCCCTTGTTGCTTATTCCTGGTAGATCGGTCAGATCAAAGTGGAACCAGAGCCAAGACTCCCTCCCTATTCCCCCCCCCCAAGCCCAGGAGCTGCGGGTTACCAGTTGCGTCTGCAGGCAGGGAGTCTGAAAGCAGCAGGTGACTATACTGTAGACTGGGGGGGGGGGGAGAGAGAGAGAGAGAGAGAGAGAGAGAGAAACACTTGCCAGGGAGACTCTGGCATAAAGCCAGGCCGTATGTTTGCTGCCTGAGGAAGACACTACATAACAAAACAGCGTCGGGGGGGGGGGCGGCATTAGTAAGGACTGTGGGAGGACTCAGGGGACACTGGTGTGCATCAGAGCTGAATCACACACAGCCTGCCAGGCTGACCTGCATGACCTCCTGTGCAATTGCACTTTCTCTCGGGACATGTGCCTCACACGGGGTCAGAGGGCGTTTGCTCTGGGTTTCGATAGCACTTCAACACGCCCGTCACACTTCAACCGTTTTAGGGGCTCTGGCTCGAAAGTCCTTTCATGCAGTGAGAGAGGGAAGGGGGGGCGGTGGCTGCTGCAAGAAGTAGCCAAATAAAGCACCCGGCCTGCGCCGCCGTTTTCCACTGCTCCACCACACCCTTGCCTCTCTCTGTGTGGGGTCCGATTCCGAAAAGGTAACCTCACTGCGGTAGGCAGCTAAGGCCAATTTATGCATGTTCTGGTTTGAGAGCGTCCAAGTCTCTCTTCTGTTGTACTGCATGTGGGAAAGACAGACCTGTGGCGTTAAATGCACTTGTATCAGGGTTTTTTTACTTGGCTGGTGACTCTGCAGGAAGGTGGGTTGACAATTGTATGTATTACTATTTTCCACATTTTCATACCGCCCTTCCTCCAAGGAGCTCAGGGGGATGTACATGGTTCCTTCTCTCCTTTTCACCCCTCCTGCATTTTTTTGTGTCGCCTGTGAACTGATGCAATTCATCTGAAGCACATTTTTAATCCTCTATCCATCTCTTTTTCCCCATATTGTACATATGGAGGAATGGCTGTCATCACATTTTAACCTATCCTCTCTGTACAGAAGTATTACTTTGGTCCCAGTTAATAGGTGTGGTTACCTTGCCCAGTTCCTCTTCATTTCCCATGACAATGGGAATCCAGCAGTGACCCCCATCACATCCCCCTACCCATCGCCAGTGAAATTGACATAGTTGGGGGAGAAGGTCAATTTCACTAGCTTTTCTTTCTCAGACAAACCCTGTGAATATGTGATTAAACATCCAGCAGGGAGCAATATATGGTTGATGTGCTGCACTTAACCCAGGATTCACAGCTAGTGCAATGGAGTGGCAAAGACCAATTTCACAAATGCTGCGTGAAGCACTCAGTATCTTGTGGGTTGGCACCTCCACCATCTGCAGCAACTTCTGCCCCCTTCCTCTGGAGGCAACAGCCTAGGGGGGACCTGGGTTATGTCACCAACTGTCAGGGACCTAAAGAGACTGGGGAGATCCTCTTGCATGTCTCTTAATTGTCAGGGGTGCAGTTGGAGGGAATGGGTCGCAAGGCCTTCATAGTGGTGGCCCTCCCTCCTGCAGACAGTTCCCTGTGCTCCCTCCTGCTTCTCCTTTAGGAAGCCGCTTAAGACCCTTTTGTTTTATCAAGCCTCCCCTGATTTGATTAAATTTTAAATCTGTCAATGTTCTATTATCTTTGGGGTTTTTTTTCTTGTTAATTATGCTGTTGGCTGCCTGCGGTTCTTTGGGAAAGAGGCAGATACAAATCTTTTAGAATACCATAAACACTTCCACTTGTCCCTAATGCATAGTTACTTTTGGTAGGCTTTGATTGTAAATTGCTTTGAGAATCACTCTTAGCTGAAAAGTGGGTTATCAATGAACAAAGAGTGTATGCTGTTTATGCCGGCCTGATTCAGGGGAAAGTGTACCTCCCTCTGAATGCCTGAGAACATAATACTTTTATTTTTATTATTTATTTATTTTTCACATTTTTATACCGCCCTTCCTCCAAGGAGCTCAGAGTGGTGTACATATTTCCTCCCCTCCTTTTTGTCCTCACAAAAACCCTGTGAGGTAGGTGGGGCTGAGAGATAGTGACTGGCCCAAGGTCACCCAGGAAGCTTCGTGGCTGAGCGGGGATTTGAACCTGGATCTTCCAGGTCTACGTCCGACTCCCAAACCACTACACCATCCTGGTGTATGTTCCAAGTATAGCAGATACTTATAATGGGGGTTTCATTGAGATGCGAGCCCTAAGCGTTCAATTTTCTTAAAGGCAAATTTCAAAAGTTCATAGTGGTAGCGAGGTGGTTTATTAAAATGTGTAAACCCATTTCAGCTAAAGAAGACCAGGAAATTGGAATGCAACTGACAATGTTCAGGGGATGGGGACTTCTTCACGAAACAAAGTTATTAAAAATGCCTTCTAACGAGCTAGACTGCTAGAGCATTTTCAGATATTGACTGAAAGCCCTCCCCCTTGTGGCTGCCAACCTAGCCTCAATCAGTGGCGATGCACAACAGGGCTCCCCCAAATGACCTCAGGGGATGGATTGTCACATGGTCTTCAGGCGGTGTTCAGAGATCCTGGCCCCAAGCCGTGAAGGGCTTGTCAAAACCAGCACCCTGAAGGCGCCCAGAAATGATGGCAATCAGTGCAGGAGCAGCAACTCAACAGAGTCAAACTGCCGTGCCCCCATGACTATTCTCCTCTCTCAGATTATTAATTATTATTATTATTATTATTAACAGTATTTATATACCGCTTTTCAACAAAAAGTTCACAAAGCGGCTTACAGTAGGCTTACCAGATCTCCAACCAGGACAGAGTGCTAGACCTTTAGGAAAAGGAATGTGGGCAGGTATAGCTTGTTAAACCTTAGAGCACACTCCTAGGCATGTCTACTCAGAAGCAAGCCCCATTGTGTTCAGTGGGGTTTGCTTCTGAGTAGACATGCCTAGGATTGTGCTCTAAGGGTTTAACAAGCTACACCTGCCCACATTCCTTCTCCTAAAGGTCTAGCACTCTGTCCCGGTTGGAGATCTGGTAAGCCTAGCTTACAGACAAAATCAAAAGATTAAATGGCTCCCTGTCCCAAAAGGGCTCACAATCTAAAAAATTGTCAGTGGGGTTTACTCATAATTCAGTGTGCATAAAATTAGAAAAGGGATTAAGAATAAGGCAGCAATCCTATAGATCAGGAGTGGCCAAACTTGCTTAATGTAAGAGCCGCATACGATAATCTTCAGATGTTTGAGAGCCGCAATATTTAAGAAGCATTTAGATTCTTAAATATATTAACTCACTATGAACATTAAACATGTTTTAATTCAGTGGGCTCTCAGTTTATACCTGGTAATTATAAAGCTTGAACATTTATTTACCTTTTATATTAATTGTGATGCAAAAAGGAGCTCAGCCAACATATTTCGGAGAGCCACACATTATACATCAAAGAGCCGCATGTGGCTCAGGAGCTGCAGTTTGGCCACCCCTGCTATAGATATCTGACAGGAAGCCCCAATGAACACAGTGGGACTTACTTCCATGAAAACATGTATAGGAGTGTGCTGTTGGACTGCTGCTGTTACATTATAACATTATAGGAGACAGGATGGTGTACTGCAGTGGTTCTCAAACTTTTTAGCACCGGTCCAGGACCCCGTTTTTAAAATGACACTCTATCAGGACCCACCTAGCTTTAAGAGACTTAAAAAAGAGGTGATCTATAAATAAATATAAGGAGCTCAGCTGTTTGCAGGGTAATTAGCAGCTATCTTGCAAACTGCAGGGACTCAGTTCTTTGAAGGGCAATTAGCAGGTATCTGATTTTTGAATAGCCTCAGGGCTTGTGGCAATTACTGATCTGATCTTTCCATCACCTGAGACCCACCAGAAATAAGGTCGCGTGGGTCCTGACCCACAGTTTGAGAAACACTGGTGTAGTGGCTCTGGTTTTGGGCTGAGACGGAAATCCCCACTCAGTCATAAAGCTTCCTGAGTAACTTTGGGCTAGTCGCCATCTCTCAGCCTCACCTACCTCACAGGTGTGTTTTGAGGACAAAAGAAGGGAAGAAACCATGTATACCATCCTGTGCCTGTTGGAGGAAGGGTGGTATAAAATGTGAAAAATAAAGAAATAATAAAACAATACCCCAAGAAGGATATTGTAAAGCTGGGGAAAGTGCAAAAGAGGGCAACCAAAATGATCAGAGGGCTGAATCATCTTCTGTACAAGGAAAGGCTATAATGTTTGGGGCTTTTTAGTCTGGGGCGATTAAGAGGGGACATGATTAAGGCTGCGATCCTATACACACTTTCCTGGGAATAAGCCCCATTGAACATATTGGGACTTACTTCTAAGTAGACATGTATAGGATTGTGCTGTTAGACTTATAAGATTATGCATAGTGTGGAGAGAAGTTTTTCTCCCTCTCTCACAATATTAGAATCAGGGGTGTGTGAATCAGGAAACTGATTGGTGTGAAACTAGACAGATAAAAGGAGGCACTGTACTTCTTCACATAGCATGTAATTAGTCTGTGGAATTCATTGCCACAAGATGTAGTGATGGCAACTAGCTGGGGTGGCTCGAAAAGGGGACTGGTTTTAAAAGTAATGGAGGTCAGGTCTATATTGATAGAAATTGGGCTGCCAGTCATGATGACTATGCGTTGTCTCTGGGTTCAGCAGCAATATGCCTCTGAAAACAGTTGCAGGAGAGCAATGGCAAGAGAGAAGCCTGTCTTCTTACCCTCCAGCTTGTGGACTTCTGGCTTCCCAGAGGCAGCTGGTGGACCACTATGGGAACCAGGATGCTGGGCTAGATGGGTCTGTAGCCTGATCCAGGAAGGCTCTTCTTATGTTCTGTGGAACTACAATTTTGGATTTTTTGTTTAAATTTGGAGACAGGGTGCACCATCTCTTCTGTGCTGGAGAACACATCCAGACAGGATGTCCCCATTTTAATGGGGAGAGGGGACGACAACAGCAGCAAGCATGTATCCCTCCCTTCCACTTGTTATAAGCTAGTATTTTGCCCAACTTATTGTTTTGGGAGCAAGTGTGTTCTGTACACCTTAAGTTTGCAATCCTATTTACCTGGAAGCAAGTCCAACTGAAAGCAATGGGACTTATTCCTGAGTTGTGATGGCTACGGTTGGACTGAAGGTCTTCAAAGACAATGTTTTTCAGCACAGTCAGCTTGTGCAATCAAGTGTAAAGAAAGCAAAAAAAAAAAAATGCATGAGATACATTGAGTTGCTCTCTATACATACTTTTCCAGCATTATCCTTTGTGGGGGGGGGGAGGTGTGTGTGTGTGTGTATGTGTGTGTGTGTGTGTGTGTGAGAGAGAGAGAGAGAGTTTTTCCCAACCTCTGCTTCTTCCAGTGCCTGTCTCTGTTGTGCCCCCTCTAGGATGTGTGCATCTGTTGCAGGTGTGATGTGTGTAATTGTGGTTCTTTCACTCTCTCTGTGCCAGATCTGTTCCAGGCTCTGTTTGTAGTTCTCCCAGGTGAGATGTCTGTCTGACTTTGTTGTTCTTTGTGGTTGTCCCAGATTCCATATATACACATAGAATATACTTTTTTCCCAGATCGGATTGCCATCTCATTATCTTAAAAATCCCCGGTCGGTGGCAGAGCCGGGAATGGGTCAGTGGTCGGACCAAAGGGCAGGATTTGCTGGACTGCAGTGGAGCCTGTCAAGTTTTGGGCAGGGCAGGGGGATAATGCCTAAACTGGCGGACCGTGGCTTTGTTGGAGGGGGTTGCCGAGTTCCGAGTCGGGGGGGCAGTTCCAAGCAGATCACGGAAGAGGGAGGGGGTCAATTTTTAAAATTAGAACTCTGACCCACCAGACCTATTTTTTTCCGGAGCCAAAACATCATCTCAGGGCTGGGCAGGTGAAATACCTGAGGGCTGGCGTGGCTGCGCTTCCTCCCAAGCGCGCTTCCCCTTTGTTGGGCATCTCTCGGGATGTTGTGTGCTTCTGTTCCAGGCTTTGTGTGCTGTGCCTGTGCGGGGGCTCTCCTCGGCGCCGTGCCTGTGTGTCGGCGGGAGTGGGAGGAAGAGCGGGCGGCCCGATCAGCCAATCGCAGCGCTATTTGCAGGATGGGAGGCGGCGCGCACTGGGTGGGAAGGAGAGCGGCAGGGCGCCTGCAGACTGGCCGGAGCAACCTGCGCGAAAGGAGGGGAAGCCGAGGTCTCCAGTCCAGCCTGCCTCTGTAAGCCCCCGGACTGCGGAGCCAGCCAGCATGGAGTCCAACAGTCCGCGCAAGATCCAGTTCACGGTCCCGCTGCTAGAGCCTCATCTGGACCCGGAGGCGGCGGAGCAGGTTAGTAGGAGCAGCTTCGGGGGCGCTTGCTTAGCTTTGTTCGGAGTCGGGGGAATCTCCCCGCACCCCATCTCTAGTTTAGCCCCGGAACCTGTTTTCAAGTATAGGGACTTTCCTTAGGTCGTCGTCATTCCGAAGTAGCCATTGGAATCCCCGATTTAAAGCGTGTTTACTCGCAAGTAAGAAGTATCTCCTAGACTTAGTGGGACTTACTGCCAGATAAGTGTGGTCAGGACTGCCCCTCGGCAAGTGCAGAAGGCTTTCTTCTCGCCACGGAATAACCACCGCACTGCTAGGATTGCAAGACTCCCTCCCCTTTCAGAGCATGTGATCTCAGGTGGACTTGCTCTGGGTTTGAAAACCGTGCTGACCCACTTGGCAAGCTGCCCTAGTCCCGGCACACCCCATATCGTTTTGATGGGGTCGGGGAAACGAGAGGGGCTTCAACTTTCTCCCCAGCATGGTCACCCAGCAGCACCCCAAATTTGGGGTCTCTTATATTGGGACCTCTTATAAAAAGATTCTTAAAAAAAAAATCTGGACTGGGAGGGAGGGGGGAGGCTATGTCCAGTGAAAATATCCCAGTAATTGGTTTTTTGTCTATTAAAAAACGGCTGTTCCATCCATTCTGTTTCTGCCTTGCCACCAACCAAATCCATCCAGAAGGGTGACATATCACCTTGTATTACCCTGGGGCATGAACTGGAGACTGGGTGCAGTTTGAATGAGCTGTGGGGCTGCCCAAGTTAACTAGAGGTTGAGTCCTGGAGGGCATATTGTAGAACGTAGGTGTTCGGTGTATGCAAGTGGGGATCAGTTGTCAGTTGCATGTAGGTCACTTAAGAAATGTGCAATATTGGAGGGAGCAGGTAATTTTTGGCATATTTATCAGGTTTCCCCAGTGAATATAGGTGTGTGTTGTTGGGAGCTCTGTGTTGTGAAGCATATAGGGTAACCTATTGTTTAGGGCTTGCATGGTGAAACTGATATTTGAAATGTGGTGGGGTTCTTGAAAGTTGGGGCAGTGTGAGTGGCTGAGCTGCGGGGGGGGGGGGCTTAGGAAGGTGTTTTGCCAAAAGGAGGGGGAGGTTGAATTGGGACATCTTGTGTTGTGCTGGCTGAGTTATTTTTATAGGTGCCTCTCCTATAAATGGACTGTTGCAGGATGGAAGGAGGCCAGTTGTTTGCTGTGTCGGGCCACTTTATTCTGAGAATGCTGAAAATGGGGCATGTTGTTGGACTCTGTCATGAGCTGCTGTAAACGCTGTAGTGGTTTGCTTTGAGGCATTGTGTAATGAGGACTGTACAGAGAAGCTGTAAACAGGGTGACTGGGTGCAAAAGAGGACACTGCTCCTGTGCCTTTAATAGCTGCTGCTGCTGCACCTGCTGAAATTCTCCTGTACAACTGGGGCAGAAAGGTGTTGGGAGCCTGTGTGCTCTGGCCTATCTGTTTTAAGATTGGCAACTCTTTCCCTGGTCCTTTAACAGCAGCATGATCTGCAAGCGTGAGCAGGTAACAATGTTCATCTCTATGCCATGAAAAGCTTCACCTGCTGATCTCTGTGGACGGAGTTGCTGTTAAAGGCGCAGGAGCAAGCCATCTGGTCAAGTTCTGGTCAGTTGGCAACCCTGCCTTAGATTGAAAGCCCTTTGGGGGCAGTGACCATGTCCCGCTCTTGCGTTCTGTACAAGCATCTGGCATCCTGTTGCCTAAACCTTGTGTGACAGGCTGCAGGTTGCATGGTGACGTCGTGCTTGGTTGGCAGGTTGATATCTGTGACTTCCAGTTGCATGCAGAGGGATGTGTATATATACTGTAGGTACTGAGAGGAGCCAGACTGGCACAACCTAGTGTACAGCACACATGGCTGCCTGGGGTAGCAGGATGCCAAGGGTTCTAGGATAATTGGGGAAATCATCTAAGGGATCCCCCTCCAACCCTTGGGACAACATAGGGTTAATCTAAGTCACATTAAGCATGTTCTTATTCCTGGCATGCTTGATTTTTATTTCCTAAATAGCAGCTGTGGGGGATTATCTGGGTCAGGGCTATGGTATGGGAAAGGGGACTCTTCCCCTTCTACCTGCTGTGGTCCCAATTCAGATCTCCTTCGCCACCTACTATTTGCAGTGTCATCGATCCAACCTTTTCCCCCTCTCTTGCAGCCCACTCGAGTGAATATCTGCGCTGGAAGCATTTTTTCCCCTTTTGCTCCATTCATTCGAATGGAACATGGGGGGGGGGGAGGAAAGGGTCACTATTGGGAAGGTTCTTGGGGAGACAACACAATTGCCTGCCCTGTTGCTCTGTGTAAGAAGTGTTGCCCAGGGCAACAAAATAGCTTGAAGCTGGCCCCTGGGAGGGAGCTGTAGCTTGTGTGTGTGTGTATGTGCGCGCGCGCGCGCGTCTGAATTAATATTTTGCAGTGTACAAAATAGTCTGTTATGTCAGCATTGGGAGACTGCCCCACCTCCCCTTTCCCAGCACCTTCCTTACAAAGCCAAGTCAGTTTCACCCATTGGTGAGGTCTAGTTCTGTGTTGCCTCTTCACCTCCAGAGAAGATGTCACAAAGTAGAGTTCCAAAGAGAAGCTAGCACACAGGTGACCTATTGCCCTTGGCATCAAGGCAGACACAATCTCCTGAATGCCTTGTCTTCAAAGTCTGCAGCATGGTCTGTCTGCCACTGGTGTCAATGGATTCTCTCTGGAGCAGTCGCGACTCCCAGACGGAAGGCCTACAGCTCAGTGATATGGCGTGTTAACATGTGCAGAAAGGTTCCACCTTCAATTCCTGGAGCCTCCTGCCAAGGATCTTGGAAGCAGACTGGAGAGTTACTCTCAGAGTAGCCTGTACTAGACTTGATGGACCTGATTGATCTCACTCTGAACTGGATTGTTTCATGTGTTCAAAACCAATGGAGAAGGGCCATAGCTGCTCAGTGGTAGATCCCATGCTTTGTATGCAGAAGCCCCCAACTTCAGGGCCTGGCATCTGCAGTTAAAAGATTTTGGGTAGCAGAAATTGGAAAGAGTCTGAGACTTTGGGGAACTGCTGCCGTTAGCAGTGACAATGCTGGACTTTGTGGACCTGGCTGGTCTGACTTGGTAGAGACAGTTCATATGATTTTGCTGCTGCCCACTGAGCTTGTTGGCATCGCTTCTTTTCATGGTCCTTGCGCCTGTGGGAAGCCAGGTGCTTGGAGTTTTGATGGGTTCCATTCTTCTTGACCTGGCACAATGGCTGGTCCTAGTCTGTTCACCTTCCACAATTTGAGATTGCTCAATTTTGGGTCTCGCCGGAAGGATGAAGTAGACTTTGGCCCTACATAGGCTTACCACAGTGGTGGCCAACCTTTCAACATGAATGCTGGCCCTTTAAGTTGTTGTCTAGGTGAGGGCATTTCAGCAGGTGCCGTTGCTTTAGCAGCACCATCAGCACTTGCAGCTGCCAAGGTTCTGTCTTCTACACAACTCTTAAGAACACAGAAGCCCTGATGGTGGAAAGTTGGCTTGCTTTGGGGTTTGGGGTTCATTATGGGGCTTGCTTCTGAGTAGACATGCCTAGGATTGTGCTCTAAGGTTTAACAAGCTACACCTGCCCACATTCCTTCTCCTAAAGGTCTAGCACTCTGTCCAGGTATGAATCTGGTAAGCCTAGCCCTACACATTCCTCTTGATGGCTGCTGGTGGTGATTTTCCAACTTCGGACTGTTTAGCTTTGAGAATATGCCGGGAACACTTGGGGAAGGCTGCAAAAGTAGGGCTGGCTCATGCATCTGTGTGCCTCACTTGCTTTATCTGGTGCTTGATGACTCAGTGCTTGATGAGTCACAGCTTGAATGTGTGAACTGCCTCCATTGGGAAGTATTGTGATAAACCTGTGTGCAATCTTGTAGTCATCAAGGGATGCATCTGTGAACTGGCCCACATCGCAGGTAAATTTAAACCCAGTGATGATGGGTGGTTGCAGCTAGTTCAGTTGAACCCGAAGGGACTTCACTGGTCAGTGTACAGAATGGGTATATTTTATGCATGTACTCCCTTTGAGCAACAGACCCATCTTTTTCATTTAAAACTGCTGCATCTATTAAAGTCTCTCAGACGAAACGGAATACTGTAAATTGAAAGGCCCAGGGAACAAAATAAAAATAGACTTCTAAGATTGCTATATGTTAAAGCATATAGGGAAATCGCTGAGTGTGTGTGTGCGTGCGCAAATATAGGGACACCTGAAAATGATGTGATGAAGTGGATAAAAAAAGAGACTTGCCCAGAGATGTTTTAGCGTCGGGTGTAATGATGGAGCATAAAGAAAGGACAGAATTCTCAAGGTGACTGAAGGGGACTGACTGGGGGGAAGAGCAGAAGTATCACTCTGCCCAGGAGGCACCCAGATCCTACAACTGGAGTCGTTTGTGTCTGTTGTTCATTAATGAACTGATGGCCACATAGCATAATGTTAGCTGTATTGTCTTCTCCCCCCCCCCCCCCCCGGAATTTAGCTTTTTTTAATCTCCATCACATACCCATCATTTATTTATTTATTTATATAATATTTGGTTAATCGCAGCCCGCCTGATTGTGGCTGGTGTTTTCTAAATATCGAGTCCTTTCCAAGTACCGTCGTAGGATATCTAGAGGTATATCTAGAGGTATTTCTACAGAATATGTGCAGTTCCAAGTAGAGCTGCCTTTTGCCAGGATGGTGTAGTGGTTTGGGAGTCGGACTTAGACCTGGAAGATCCAGGTTCAAATCCCCGCTCAGCCACGAAGCTTCCTGGGTGACCTTGGGCCAGTCACTATCTCTCAGCCCCACCTACCTCACAGGGTTGTTGTGAGGACAAAAAAAAGGAGGGGAGGAATATGTACACCACTCTGAGCTCCTTGGAGGAAGGGCGGTATAAAAATGTGAATAAATAAATATGGAGTAATTTCGTTTACACCTAAGGTGTACAAGTGTTTTTTCCAAGCTTTTCGGTATAGCACCTAAAGCGCTCGCTACTATCAGTACAATTTTCGCCCTTCTTTCTCAGAGCCATTCTATCTTAATCCGAAGATCTTTATACTTGGTAACTTTTTCATGTTCTTTATCTTCAATTTGTGCATCCGCAGGTATTGCCATGTCTATAATCCAAACCTTTTTCTTCTCCACTACTATTAAATCTGATGTGTTATGCACCAAATGTTTATCTGTTCAGGTACAGAAAATATTATTCTATTTTATAATAATAATAATAGAATTAATAATTCTATGCTGGTAGGAAACTTAGGTGCTTTGGTGCCTCTGAGACTGGATGTGACATGGGGCCTCTGAAAAATGAGGTAGCAGTTCCTATGTACATAGGAGACTTACTAGGTATGCAGAAGTGTATACATTTGTAAATTAAAAGAAAAAGCACTTTGTAAAAAATAGCCCCGTGAGCTAGAACTTTATGGAATGTATGGAATACAGACAAGAAAAAAGGTAGAGTGACTCCTCCTTGTCTGGTAAGAAGCAATTCATGTCTTTGCTGCTGTCTTTCGGGGTGGGGTGCAGTGAAGTAAATATGGCTCAACTGGGTCCACTGCCCCACGCTGCTGCCCAATCCAACCCCAACTCGCCACTGCTGCCTTTGCATGCACCTCCCCTCCCCCCCCCAAACCAAGCAACTCCTCATCACAATTCATCTTTGCACTGGATTTAACATTTAAAGGAATGCATCCTCTTTAAACTTTAAAATGTTGTGCAAGGATAGAGTGCCGAGAGGGAAGCTGATAATCTGGTTCCTGCTTGCTTTTAGTGAGGATAGAGTGGATCAATGTGACTCACGTTCGCAGCCCAATGGAGGGAGGCAGCAGCAGCTCGGGGTGAAGGGCACCCCACGCTGCTACCTCCACCATCCACTGATATGGGTTACGAGTACAGCCAAAATACAAATATAAGTCAAACAGATACCAATGGGAGATGGAAGTGTTCACAAGACAACGAGATAGGAATTTACAGCCTCCAAGCCTACATGAGCTGACATCTTGGTAGTAAACAGAGGTCAAGATGGAGTCTTGAGAGCTTGACCTGAGTTTGGAAAGCCAGTGTCCATAGTTCATGTCATGATCCATTGATATACAGTGAACCTTCAATTTAATGGACTAATGGAGGGAAGGGGTGTCCATTAGTGCCAAAGGTCCATGGAATCCAAATGCATTTAACTCAATGGAGATATTCATGTGCAAACTGTATATGGCTACAGTAGTTTTTAATGAAGCAGAAAGCACCAGGAAAATAGTTCAGAATGCAATGTTACTGTCGGCAGGGAGAGTTAACTGAAGCTGTGCTGCCTTGGCATGAGTTAAAGGAATTTGAGGTACTTTCTGTTGCTCATGGGTTAACACAAAATAACATTAAAAAATGCGACCGGTAACAGTTTCAGAAAGGGGGAAAGGAAAAGGACACCTTTTTCCCTTTCCCTCTCTACAAACCCCTTCCCCAGTTAATATAGCAATAAAATGTTCAAATTCTGGGCTTACAGCCAACCCCAGACCTGACCTTTTAATGCTATATAGTGCAGTTGGGAAAGGCATCAAGAGAATGAAGAAGAAAAGAGTTGTCCTTTTTCCTCTTCCTGTCCTGCAACTCTTCTCTTCTGTGCCCCCCCCCCCAAACACACACAAATAGCACTACAAAGTTCCTGTTCCTTGAACCAGACCACTCCTGTTAGGGGCTAGGGAGGCAACATGATATTTCAACTCCCACTTTTTATTATTTTAAATGGAGAACTAGATATGATCTTTGTTTGGGAACATGGTAGGAGAAAGTGTCGGATGGCATGTTTCCATTCCACAAATTTAATCTAGTTTCCAGCAAGTGTAACTGTCATAGCTTATCACCAAGCAAGGTTAACTGCCATAGCCTGGGAAGTGTCTTTTTTTTTTTTTACAGAGCATATAGATCTATCCTTTTTCTAATAGCATCAGAATTCTGTCCAAGCTAGACTTGTAATGAGATTTCACACACATTTCCAATGTGTCCAAATCTATGACTTTAAAAGTTAAACCCTTGGAAAAAAGTGTCTCTTGATAGTTCCTTTTACCTCCCATTTGAAACCTACATCCAGCCTATGTCTGAGTAGGAGACTGGTCCCAGTACTGTAGAATTCAACTGGGTCCTCAGATTATTTAGGGTATCCAGGTCTCTGATCCAAGCCTAGCGTTCCCTAACCCAGAGGTTCTCAACCTGTAATACGCGCACCCCTAGGGGTACGCGGGCCACTGGTTGGGGGTATGCGAGATGCTATTTCGCGTACCCCCGCATACCCATTCCCCGCATAGCCATTCCCATGGCCTAACCCATTCCCCAAATACGGACACTTTATCCTCGCCTCCTCCAACCCACTGTTTAACACTTCCCCTTCAAAATCTGAGTTGTGAAGCGTGTCACACATAATTCTTAATTCGTCTTTCCACTCATGGTGGGACGCAGCCATTCACACTGTCAGTCGAACGTAAGAACTGAGAGATCGTATAGTTTGCCAGCTGCGGTTTGTGAAGAGTTGGAGGTTGTGTAAGCTGCTGAAGTTCATATCCATTAATTACTACCTTATGCAGTAGGTGGCTTGACAGCTCATACCGTTCAAAAACACTGGCTTCCGGTAGTCTAAATATAATTACATTTATTTTCCTTTTATCATGCCGTTTCTCCAAGGATCTCAGGGCGATGTGCATTGATGTCCTCCCCAACCCCATTTTATCCTTGCAACAATGCTATGAGAGTGACTCAGACAGATATATACAGTGATGAACAGATACACAGGCAGGCTATGACTGATCATCATTGGGGGATTAAGAAGGAATTTCCCCCATCACCATTTTGCCTGAGGCTTCTACAGGTGAGTCCTTGCGTTGTGGTGTTTTCATTATTGTTTGTAGGCCAGTGGCCGCATTGGGAACCATTGGGAGAAGATGGTGTTATAAATCTTTTAAAGCAATTCAAGAATTGTCTAGGGATCCTTTAGAGAGAATTGCCAGTGGCTTACGGCCCAATCCTATCCAGGCCTTGCAGTGACTGAACTTGTGCTCCATCAGCTCAAGAAGGCCTAGGCTGCTGGCGTGGCAGCTGTTGCAACGGCACATGAGCCAGGGCTGCCAGCGCAAATGGCTGGTGGCCCCACATGTGAGCCAGCTGAGCGCCAAGCCCCAGCCAGAGCAGCTATGCTGGTGGAAGGAACCTTCCGAGTAGGATCAGGCCAGGGGTGTATTGTGGGTGGGCTTGGGGTGGATATCTGCAACAGCTGTGGCACTGATATCCTATGCCCCTGGCCTGGGTTCAAAATGCACCCTTGGACCCACTCTGATTATGCCAGCCAAAGTGCTGGCACAGATCCTAGTAGGGCCACTGGGGACCAGGCAGCAGCAGACTAGGCAAGTAAAAAAGATTTTTACTTACCTGTCCATCACTGCCTAGTCCCTGGCTGGCCCATAGCATGCAGCGGAGGCTGCGCCAGTGCTACTGCACACTCTGAGCTGGCCTAAGATAGGATTCGGCTGTTTATTTGTGTGAGACTTGGAGTTCTCCGCTCCGCAAACACCATGCTGCCGTTCGCCATGTGAACGCACATGCACATATATACCAAACGTGCATGTTCTAGGGATTGTTGGCTTGCGGTGCACCCCAAAGGGAGGTTGGCATTCAAGAAATTAATGATCTGGAGTCAGAATTAACCAAAGTACTGTCTATTGAGCAATTATTACAATAATTGGTGGTAAAAATGGACAACAGAGAGGCAAACAAATGTAAGGCCTTAATGTCAACATGAGAAGTAGGTTTGCTCTGTATGCCAGGTGCAAGGGAGTGGCAACAGAATATTATTATTATTATTATTAATAACAATAACAGTAACAGTATTTATATACCGCTTTTCAACAAAAAGTTCACAAAGTGGTTTACAGAGAAAATCAAATGATTAAATGTCTCCCTGTCCCAAAAGGGTTCACAATCTAAAAAAAATAAAAATGCAAAACACCACCAGCAAACGGCCACCAGAAAAGAGACTGTGCTGGGGTGAAAGGGGTCAAGTTACTTTTCCCTTGCTAAATATAAGAGGAGCACCAATTGAAAAAGTGCCTCTTGCCCAGTTAGCAGAGGTTCTTGTTGGATACAGGTATCTTGTTGTCTCGTGTGCTCCCTGAGGCATCTGGTGGGGCCACTGTGAGATACAGGAAGCTGAGCTAGAAGGGTCTTTGGCCTGATCCAGCAGAGCTCTTCTTATGAGAAAAAAAACTGTTAATGGCAGGAGAGTTAACTTAGGTGAAAGTGCTATTTTTCTGACTAGCAAGTGCTTGTTTCTGTAGAGGAGGAGAGGGGGGGAAAGTGAAAGTCAGGGAGAAAGTCCCTGAGCTTAGCAATAAAAAGATGACGACTCCAGGGGTAACCAGCCCTGGAAATAGAGGAGCTTTATGTTTCCTATAGAGGGAGAGAGGGGTCAAAGAAGGAGACTAGAGGAGGAAGGAGCCAGAAAGGTTAGCCTAGGCCAGGGGTGGCCAACCTTCCACCATTAGAGCTACTGTGTTCTTAAGAGTTGTGTAGAAGACAGAGTCTTGGCAGCTGCAAGTGCTGATGGTGCTGCTAAAGCAGCTGCACCTGCTGAAATGCCCTCACCAAGACAACCATTTAAAGGGCCAGCATTCATGTTGAAAGGTTGACCACCACTGGCCTAGGCGCAGAGTTGGGCTATTAACTGGACTGTGGTTGGGCTATTAACACTAAAGATGAGAGAGGCAGCTAGGAAAGTGGAAAGAAAGTACAACCAAGTCGCACTGCACGTGGGGCTGCATGTGCATCCTCTCTTTATTCTGTTGAGTCAGTTTTTAGAAGAGCTGGGGTGTGGGGGGGCGGGGCTGGCCCATCTGTGAGACCCCTTGAAGCAGTCGCCTTGGGCAGCAGATTGCTGGGAGGGCACTCACTTGAACTTCCGGTGCTCCTCGTCCCACTGCCTGGATTGGAAAAGGGAGAGAGGGATGAAGCAGAAGAGCAAGTGTGTGGTGGGCTGGATCTTCTTCTTCTCCTCCACACTCCCTCTTCTGCTCCATTTCCTTTTCAAGCCCAGACAGTGGGAAGAGCAGAGGCTGGCACATCACCAGCTAAGGGGGCAGCATTTGGCATGCTGCTTTAGGCGCCCAGAGGTCTTGGGCTAATCCTGGAGGCGAAGGGACGCTAAGTCAGGTGGCCAAGTCCCTGCGATCTGCCAGCTCAGAGCCAGAGGTTACTAAGAACTACTAGGGTGTTTGTATTAGCAAACCGAGTGAACTCTCAAGATTCTTAGTGAAGAACCTTACTACTACTTCTTCTTCTTCTTCTTCTTCACTTAGAGGTGCTCGGAGCAGTGGAATGAATGATGCTTTGCTCAAGTGTCAGAGTCGCAGCATGGTTTGGGTAGCAGCAGCTTACGGAGCTGCAAATTCCTAGAAGACGAGAGAAAGCGAATATAGTGGATGCAGAGGCAATTTACCTATTCTCTGTGGTGGGGAGGGGAGGGGGCAAGTGCAGTAACGCAGCATGGCTAGAGCTTCACGTAACACACTACAGTTAAGGATGTTCGGATGAAGAAGGAAGAACAACCATGTGGAGTTCTTTGGCCTGGTGATTTATAGGATTTTTGCACCAGGGGGAGAGGAGTGATCCTCAGAGCCAGAGTTCCAGATTTCTTTTTGCCCCCCAGAAATTCACCCATTTCCTACAGTCTGGTCGATTGACTGTTTTGAGCTGAAGAAAATTGAATTAAGGTTGAGGAAATGGCAAATATCTCCAGCCTGTCAAATTGACTCTATTTCTGCCCTTTTGTCAGGACTTGATGAAATTGGTGAAGGACCCTAGACGTACGAGTCCATTGTTCCTTTCTTAGCCTAAATAGTCTTGTTTTCCTAAATAGTCTTGTTTTCCTCTAGTGATACTACATCCCCAGGTTTGAGTTGTATGGATTAGGTTGTTGGGCAAATAAAATCACCTTTGGGGATATTCCCACAAGGCTTTTCACACCAAGGAGGGGGAGGCAGGGCAAAAGGGGAGGGGAAATGTCCTTTTAAATCCGACCTGGGTTCCATACATTCCTAGAATTGACTCTGGGCAAGAAGACGTGAGTCTGAAACTCCCCGATAGGAGGAGGGTGCTGGGTAACGCCCTCCTGCTCTGTTTTTGGCACACTATGTGAGATATGAGATGTTGATGAATGTCTCCGTACTGCTGGTGGGGGTTGGACTGGATGGCCACCTGGTCTCTGCCACGTCTATGACGTTTGGTAGTGTGTGTTGTTCCACCACTGCACTGTGCAATCACTATAAACTGATATTATAAACTGATATAAACAGGATGTGGTGATGGCACCTGGCCTAGATGCCTTTAAAAGGGGTTTGGACAGATTCATGGAGGAAAAGACCATCACAGGTTACAAGCCATAAGCAACCTCCTGGCTTTAAAAGTAGGTTTTCTCTGTGCCAGGTGCAGGGGAGTGGCAGCAGGAAACGGGTTATCTTGTTGGCTGTGTGCTCCCTGAGGCATCTGGTGGGGCCACTGTGTGATACAGGAAGCTGGACTAGATGGGCCTTTGGCCTGATCCAGCAGGGCTCTTCTTATGTTCTTATATTAAGTGCAGAATTCAACTGCTTCTTTTTTATTATTATTAAGAAAAAAGGGGGACAGGTTTCTGTTCCTCAAGGACATGAAGAGAAGCTTAGAAGTGTGTGAGCCATGCATGGCAGCCCCATCTAGATTCTGAGATTTATCATTTCACTATGCTGCATGGTGACATCTCAGAATCTAGATGGGGCTGCTGGCTGGTTTTTCTGTGGCAAGGGGGTGGAACTTCAGTGCCCTGTTGAGGTCTCTGCCCCTCCCCGTTATGCAAAATGAGTCATGGTATGCAAATCAGCAAAACAATGCAGGCCATAGAATCAGTAGCCTGCAGGGGAGGGGGAAATCATCATCAGAAATTCTGCACTGAGTGCACACACCCTTAAATGTATGCTTCTTGTTTACGCCTTCTAGGAAACTGGATTCAGTTTGGGCAAATGCAGTGGAGATGGGAGTGAACTGAGCTTCCAGAATAAGAACATCCAACTCTTGCAAAATATCTGGCACCCCTTTCCTCTGGCCTGGAATAGCAGGGAGATCATATTTCAGGGCTAGGTAATATCCTGGTAATGAAAGAGCAAGGGGGGTAGTAGGAAAGGTTGCCAACTGTCATAAATATCTTAACTAGTCTCAGCAAAAAGTGGCTTGCTTAAAGGACTATCTGTGGGGGTGGGGGATGCATCTTGTCAGTTCTTACGCACCAATTGTCCATGCATCTCAATCGGAGAACGCTCTTATCTACCATGAACCACACAAGTGCCAGGAAGGACCACAATGGCTATGGCAACGTTCGTAAACATGCTTTTTTCCCCTCCCCTTCTGCTCAAACCTCGCTAATGTTACAGGAAAGCCCAGTGAGGTCATTGATGTATTAGATTCCACTGCTTATCTTCCTCTTTATTTGCTTGCATATGTTGTATAAGCTAAAGCCTTAGTCAGTAGAAAAGAAATATGGTAAATCAGCATGAGAAGCATCCAATTTATCTTTTGCAGGATCTTGACTACGTGGTAAATCTTGGATCTTGACCTATAGCAACAAGGGGAGAGAAAGTACTACCCACCCAAGGACTTCCTTGCCCTTGTCCTGAATTTTCAGTCCGCTCCAGTTTTTATATTTTAAAAAAGAAGCTTCGAGCTCTGGTACTTCTCTGAGATATAGAAGTGTGCAGGCAATATTCTACCCAGGTCTTCAGTAAGAAATAGACCTGCTCTTTGCTTATGAAATGGATTTATTTTATGAAATATATACTGTATGTTCAACCACAGAAGGTTATAAAGCAAAGGTGTACTGTAGAGAGCATCCTCTTAAATGCAGTTTTGACAGTGACAGTGTTCCTATTGTTGCGTCTCCTCCACCCCGATCCCCTTTGCAAACCCCATTCCGTTTGCCATTTTGTCTCTGTTCTGGGTTAGAATCAGGGATGTGGATCAAGTCTCTGGTCTCGAGTCAAGTCCCAAGTCTCTGGGTCCATGTTTCGAGTCAAGTCCCGAGTCTTTGGTTGCGAGTTGTGAGTCCCTATCTATTTAATGGGGGAAATGGGTTTAAACCTGAATAAAATTCGACCTGTCGTAAAAAGCTCCAAGTCTCGAGTCGAGTCTTTTACAGTCGCCGAGTCGAGTCCGAGTCAAGTCATTGACGTGACTTGAGTCCGACTCAATAGACTCAAGTCTACATCACTGGTTAGATAGAATCATCTAAAAACTGTTTCCGGATTTGGGAGGGCTTCTTTAAGTTGATTAGAATGTGTTTGTGAAAGGGCTGAGATCTCAGCTCTGACCCATAGTTCAAATGCGGCTGGATCCCAGTGAAACCATGGAGCAAGTTAGTTGTGAATAGTTTTAGGTTTTTCTGGTTTCGATGGGAATTAGTTATGAGGACTAACCTTACCCCGATTTGAAGCCCTCAAGTTTTGGGTTCCTCCTGTTTCACGTTGGTGGTGTGGGCTCTCCAACGTCCCATTAGTGCTCTCTCAATGCACTCGCTTGTGTGAAGCATCTGGCTCCATTTGCCCTTTGAACAGACAAAGTTGTTGTCTGCTGAGTTGCACCACAACCAATCTTATCTACTTTGAGTAGCAGGGGGTCTCCAGGGTTTGGCTGGTCGTGGAATGCTCGTTGGGGACTGTGCAGTAAGACCGCTGGTCATCCAGGACCAAGTATGACGCCTAGCACTCGCTTTGCGTAAGGCATTTTTACTCAAGGGTGTATATACACGTAACAGGAGTTAAATGCGTACACCTGTGGGCTGGGAGGAAATGGCCAATGGTCATTTGGAAATGGCCTCCCTGGCCAACCCACATAAAAGAGATGCATCTTTTTCTCTGGCTAGTAGGCTACAGCACTGAATTTGTTCTTTCAGTGTCTTGTCTAGTGAACCCTGTTGGAAGACCTCAGAAGCCACATGTGGCTTCTGAGGTCCGGCTTTGGCAATCTAACCCTATACAGTACTAGAAAGATAAAAAATGCTCTATTCTGGAAGTTCATCAGTCAATGCCTGCTATAATCTTAGTGCAGGGGTGGCCACCCTTTCAACATGAATGCTCCTGGCCCTTTAATGGTTGTATAGGTGAGGGCATCTCAGCAGGTGCAGCTGCTTTAGCAGCACCATCAGCACTTGCAGCTGCCAAGATTCTGGCTTCTACACCACTCTTAAGAACACAGAGGCCCTCATGGTGGAAGGTTGGCCACCCCTGTCCTAGTGTTTTGCACCTGACTTGGATATGGATTGCACTCATCGCCATCCTTATTTTCACCTATTTTTCCCTGTCTGCACCATGCAGCTTGACCCATCTGCTCAAGCCCTCTTCCTGTTCCTTGCCTGCAGGTGCCTCTGGTGTAGGAACCACCCTTGCTTTTTCACACTGGTTGTGGTACACTAATTAGTATGTTGCAGGCTAATTTGTAGGTGTTGTGATGTGTGGAAAACGGACCAGGTAGATGTTCCAAGCTGTTCAACCTGGGAATCATGATACAGTAGTTCCTCGTTATACGAGCTTAACTAACTCATTCCACAACAACTGTAAGGCAAAAACTTGCACAGCAAAAATGTTTTTCCCAGTAGGATCCCAAGTTATAATTTCCAGCTGGTTGCTGAGCCCAAAATTCCTTACCCAAAATCCAAAAGTTGACCCAAACAGTGCACCGAATGATACCCAAGTATGAAAAATGCAAGTCCTATTCAACTATTTATGTAATTACCTTAGTGCAACAATGTAATTACTAGCTAACATTCACCAAACAGTTGATACTTGATCGTGAAGGTGTGGTGGCCGATATTGTTTTCAGTGAGTGCAAGACAGATTCACACACTAAAACAGTATGACATGCAGTTCCCGTGTGCTATTGGAAATTAAGTGGCCACTCTGGTGCTTGAGAAGAGTGTGATTCTTGCATCTTCTAGAGTGCCAGCATGTGTGCCCAGCATGCTTCCCTCGTAGCACGTGGAAACGACACGTCATACTGTTCAGTGTGTGTAAAGCAGCACTTTACAAGTGGAAATCTTGTATAACTGAAATTCTGTTCATGTAGTGAATTTATAGATATGAATGTGTATACCTTATTATAGTGAAATCTCGTAAAGTGGTTGGTCGTGTGACGAGGGATTGTTGTTCACAGATTCTCATCTGTTTCAGTATATGAAAGTAGATATTTGGGTTCAGGAGATCTAATGTTGTACTTGTGCGCCTGAGCATCTGTTCTGCAGCCTTACACAAAAAGAGAGCATTGGAGACTGAGCACTTGTTAGCTGGGAGAATTGGCTTCCAGCAATTGGCCCCTACTCAAGGAACAGGCAGCCATAGATCTGAGACTATTGGAGATCATAGCTTCCTGAAATGATGCATTGACGGAGCCAGGCTATAGGAGGATGGAGTGTGGCACCTGGACCGGGGATGGGGAGATCCAAATTCCAATCTCTGCTCAGACTGAAGCTCACTGGGTGACACTGGCTCAGGCACTGTCTATCCACCTCGCCTGCATCATAGGGTTGTTGTGAGCAGGGCTGGCCTTAGGAACTGTAGGGCCCGATGCATCTGTTTGTGGGGGCCCTTACCTACTGCGGGCACCCCCTTCACCGGGACGAGACGTGATAGGCCCAATGTTGCCTGGCATGAGGTGCACCCTCCTGGAAGTAGGTGGTGGTGACATGACGACATCGCACCACCACCAGCTACTTCTGGAAAGTCCAATTTTTGAGCCAATTGGACCCAGGAGCGGGCAGGCAAGCTCAACTAATTATTATTATTTAGAGTTTCACTCACCACGCCAGCCTCTGCATGGAGGGCAGCCTGCCCTCTGCCACAGCGTGGGGGGGGGGGGGCAGGCACAGCACCCAATTCAGCCGAATCGGACTAAGGGCGGCCCTGGTTATGATAAGATTGGCATGGGAGAAAGATTCATGGTGTGCTATCTTGAGCTCCTCAAAGTAAGGATGTGATACAAATTTAAAACGGTTCTACGTGCACCCTTCTGACCTTCTCCAGCCAGGAAGGCAGAGGCCCAGCTTGCAACTGATTGTGCATCATGATCTTCTCAAATGAGCCCTCTGAGCTTGTGGGTTCATAAAAACCTCCCCCATGATCTGAATTCAGGATGCAGACAGTTTAACCATCTTATGCTGAATATAAAGTGGTGGTGGTGGTGGTGGTGTTTTTTCACCATGAACTAAGTAGACCAGTGTTTCTCAAACTGTGGGTCTGGACCCACTTGGTGGGTCGCAATCTGATTTCTGGTGGGTCCCAGGTGATGGAAAATTCAGATAAGTAATTGCCACAAGCCCTGAGGTTATTCAAAAATCAGATAGCTACTTATTGCCCTTCAAAGAGCTGAGCTCCTGCAGTTTGCAAGATAGCTGCTAATTACCCTGCAAGCAGCTGAGCTCTTTACTGGTAAATAAATATATGTATTTTATTTATTCATTTCTAAATCACCTTTTTTAAAGTCTTGTAAGGCTAGGTGGGTCCCGAGAGTATCATTTTTAAAAAGTGGGTCCTGGGGCTAAAAGGTTTGAGAACCACTGAAGTTGACAATGACCCAAATAGTATTTGCAACTCTAGACAGAGATGGGCTCTTTCCACTGCTCTTCTGTAGATTGCATTGGCCACCCCAAACGTTCATTGCCCCATCCCCTGCCAAGCCATAGTGTCTTCCAAGCTTCCTTAGTTGGCCGGTGTGTGGCTCCCACATCCACAGATGGGGAGAGTGGTAATGTTGTTGTCAGCAACCAGAAGCAAGAGGAGTTAAGCTGAGGACAGAATGAAATCTCACTGTGACCAGCTTCATTTCTGAACAGCGTTGCAACTGTGCACCGTGTTCTCAACCACACCAAGGGGAACAATATCACATTTGCTTGAATAAATGC
Source organism: Plestiodon gilberti rubricaudatus (assembly GCA_026170595.1). NCBI lineage: Eukaryota > Metazoa > Chordata > Lepidosauria > Squamata > Scincidae > Plestiodon > Plestiodon gilberti. The sequence goes on from JANXHW010000002.1 coordinate 122,506,914, forward strand.
CCTGCTCCTCTCCCCTTCTCCATCTGGTCTCAGAGCTGCCTGGGTGGGGTGGCAATGCCCCCTTCAGCGGGAGTCAGGAAAGGAACTGTGGCCTGCTGAGCCGCTGTTCCTTGCCCAGTGCATTGTTGTTTGCTCTGCATCGCGCTGTGCAGAGAAGGGCATCTGAATGTCTCCTAGGAATGTGATGCAAATAGCTGATCTCATCATTATCCTGCTGCACTCAGGAGACTCCTGCTGGTGGTTTCTTTTTGTTATGTGATTCTGTGTGTGTGTGTGTGTGTGTGTGTGTGTGTCCATCCGCTTTCTTTCTGAAGGAGCAGGGAATAATAAGGAAGGGCCAGCAGGGCTTCATCTGAGCCAGGGCTCACCAGTGCTTCGTCCCACAACTGGTTTCAGTGCAAAGGTTCATCTCTGCCAAGTGATGCCAAGACGAATGCCTCTGAACATGTGCAGAGCTCCTTGCCGTAATAACCAACTAATCACAATCGGCTCTTGCAGGGGCGGCTCAAACCAGTTCATTGTCCAGAATGGCAACGAATTCCACTGCCTGACTGTCCCAAATTCTGCTGCTTACCCCCTGTCAATGCACACCCCACCAGCAGCAGCACCACCACCACCACCCACATGCCAGAATGTATGCTAGTACCCACGCACACATGCCAGCATCCCCATTGTCTACCACCACCTCCTTCTCAGCTGTCGCAGCTTCTTCTTCTGAGATGTTGGAAGGTTCCTGGGAGTGGAACCTCACTGTTCCCTGCATCCCTCCACCAGCCACTGTACAAGAAGTGGGGGAGGAAATGCAACAGCCCTTTTCCTGAGCATTTGGGAAAAGGATTGAAGTATCAGTGGAAGTGGTGGTGAAGGATGTGTTTGTCCCCTCCCCATCCTGAGGCAGTGAATGCAGACAACATTGCAGACAGCAAGCCAGGGGATACGGTGGGCAGGTGCAGGTTGTTGGGCAACCCCTGCTAATTTGCCACTTTCTCCAACCCGCTGTTCATGGGTCGGCTGCCCCAGAGCCTTTGCCAATCTGGGATTGGAGTAGGGAGGTCTTCCAGAGCTCATGGTATGACTCTCCAATTACCTGCCCTCCAAGGTTTCAACCACAGCACCTCTTGCTGTCTTTAGTAAACCCTGAGGACCAGGGCCCTGGCATCAGGGCTCCAGTCTGCCACACACAGTTCCATATTCCCAAGTCTAGAATTGCATACATTTTCACCCATCTTTAAGTGCTTTTTAATAGAGTTCTGTAATGCAGTAATGGAAAATTCCTGATTTATGTAAAAAATGTGCAGCTGGTGCTTAGGATTAAAGACATATTTGAGGAAGACTGGGATGTCATTGAAAATCTGGGAGAAAGCAGGAACAGCCATTTGGAGCTCCCCAAGCATCCCCCTATGAACCTGATGAGCTGCCTGGAATCTACTTGTGTGTTTCCAAACAAGGCCCACTTTCTTCTGAATTAAAATTGGATACCTACTTCATCTTGCATCCCCAAAAGTTCACTTCTAGTGCGAGTAAGAATAAAAATGACCTACCTCAAAGGGAGGCTTACTATCTTCTTGGGTGTATGTTCAAATCACTCTTCTGGGTGTCCTTTCTGATGGGGCAAGCCTGGAGCAATGACTCGTTCAGAGATGCAACAAACAACCTCTACTGAGAGTGACTCTCCTCTGCTGATTACCCACCTCCCAAAGGGGCTGATTGGAAGGAGCCAAGCCACACAAGTGAATCATGCAGAGATGCAGCAAGCAATCTCCCTTGTGGGTGAATGCTTTGGAGTGAACCTTTAATCTGTTAATTTCATGCAGAACGCAAGTCTGCTCCAGCACACAGTTTAGGAAAATTACTGACGTATTTTGTTTGAATTTCTGCACAGCCCTATCTTGCATGCTCTCAGCAGTTTACAATATTTTAATATTTCCTTACCCACCTTTAATCCTAGACCTGTCATTTTAAATATTTGCCACAAAATATCCTCCCTCCCCAATGCTGGCTTCAAGTTTGAGGATACTCTTAGAAAGATGGTCCCTGATGGGCCCCCTCTTGCCTGAATTGAGGGCCCCCCCCTTTGGTTACCATCACAATGGATGGGTTTATTTCATTCTTAGCCAGGCCAGTGGTGGCAGCAACAATCTAGACCAGTTGTTCCCAACTGGTGGTATGCGTACCCCTAGGGGTACACAGACCGCAGGCTGGGGGTACGCGAGATGCTGTCCCTTATCAGCTGCTGCGATCAGCAACTGATAAGGGACAGCTACTAAAGGTTTTTTTCCAAGTTGCAGTGTGGGCAGACGCCCGTCTGCACCACAACCCGGAAAAATGACCCCAAGATGTCCCCGGTAGCTCCTCCTACCTGTTCTTCTGGGCACTGTCATCTTGGATCTCGTGAGATTTCATGAGATCCAAGATGGCGATGCCCAGGAGAACAGGTAGGAGGAGATATTGGGGAACATCTCGGGGACATTTTTCCGGGTTACGGTGCGGGTGGGTCCTCCCGCTCGCGTTGCAACCCAGAGGGAAAGGCTACAGCCCCACTGAATCGGGAAAGGGTACGCGGGGGGGGGGTATGCGGGCGGTACGCAGGCCTCCAAAGGTATGGGGTACATGGTCATCTGGAGGCCTGCGTTGGGGTAAGCGGGCCTCCGAAGATTGGGAACCCCTGATCTAATGTTGTATGAAGGTTCTCATGGCTTGTCGTGATTTGCAGCGAGATCGGAAATATGGGTAAAAAAGCCATGTAATATTTTGTTGAAGAGAAATATAAAGTTTACTATTCACTAAATGTCTGAAGAAATTCCTCTTAGCGCAGAAAGTCTTCAGCGTACCGAAGAGAGAAGACGCACAAGGATTATCAAGCAGACATAAAAGATAAAAATAAACCCACAGTTCTCCTTTGACGTTTCTCCCCGCTCCAGGGTTTTTTTTCAAGCAAACTGGATATACACCAGTAGATGTTCCGATACCTACAGGAGAAAGTAGGCTAGATTTAAACAGAGACCTGTTTCTAGCCTACTTTCTCCTGTAGGTATCGGAACATCTACTGGTGTATATCCAGTATGGTGTATATCTTCAACAAAATATTACATGGCTTTTTACCCATATTTCCGATCTCGCTGCAAACCCCTGATCTAGACCGTGGCTATCACTTGCCCTGTTTCTCCCCTCCACCCCCAGTTCCTTAAACAGGCTGCATTCTATCCACATTTATCTGGGAGTAAGCCCCATTGACCTATGCATGTCTGAGCAGACATGCATAGGATTGGGTTCATAG